>CM070709.1:16921753-18301678 GCA_036346265.1 Melocanna baccifera
CTGCCTTGGCTTAGAGGAATCGGTTCGAGCCCTTGCCGGAGATGTCCCGACGTGGTGCGGCCGGTGAGCGAGCGGTGATTTAACGCGATGGTGGTGCGGTGCGGAAGCACGCGCGGTAACCAAGATCGCTGCTTCCCAACAAGGTGCTCTCTTGGCGCTCCTGCGTCGATAAGGACATCGATGAGGTCCTCCAGTCCCACATTGTCTACTCCAACATCTCCAAGGATGTCCTCGCCAACTCCAAGGACCTCACCAAGGCATTTGGCACCGATGACCACACAAACATCTGCATCGAGGTATCCTTCCCCTCTTCCTGTAGATTGCGTGCTCGCCCTGCTCCTTCATCGTGGTGGATCCCTTCCTGCTCGTGCGATATGAATCATGTTCAGAAGTACCTGGCAACAGTGGCGGACCCAGAATCAAAATTTAGGGGGGCTAATAGGTTCACCAATTTATCCGAGTAATTTAGCTCCGAAGATCAAACACCCATTTACAACTAGTGAGATCAAGAGTCGACGACACATTTACAACAAGTTGGCGGCGCACGCGCTCAGTAATCAAAATTCATATATAAATAGAAGAGAAGCAAATAAAAAAGATAGAAATAGAACGAATATACCTCGATAATGAAAAACGCATCCCCAAAACGTATGAATATGCTTCCAGTGAGTAGTGATCTCTTAACTGTATGTGAAAATTAGCAAAATTAGCGATAATAAATTGTTAGTGATGATGAACATTGAAAATAAAAGAAATATACCATGAAATCGCTAGCATGAATCATAAGGCAAATTCGAACCACAAGATAAATTATAGAATTCATTACTACACAAAATACAACTAAGTCTTATAAAAGTGTAGATTATTATCTAATTGTATATACAAATACAATATATTTATACCCCATTCCTCATTTTATTCTTCAATCCCCGTATCAATCTCGCTCTAGAAATCTCATCCCACTCCCTAATACCCATTTCTCAACCCAGCACCGGCCGCTCGGCCCTTCCCCACGGGGAATCCCCAGTTCCCCACGACCCCACTATTTCTATCGCCCGGCTGCTCTCCGGTCCGCTCCGCCTCCCTCGTCCGCTCCCGGCCGCCGGCCTTCCCCCTCCGCTCCGGCCTCCGCTCCACCTCCCCGCCTCCGGCCTTCCCCCTCCGCTCGGCCTCCCCCCTCCGCTGCCCGCCTCCCCAGTCCCCCCTCCGCTCCGCTCACTGCCGCATAGCCAACTTGCCCGTGCCCCCACGCGTCGCCGCTCCCATGCCCACCCGCTCCCTTCGTTGTACAGACACGTGGGCCCGTGCGTCGGTGTTTGTACTGTGCGGGAGTGCGGGTGTTTTTGTGGTTACCCATCTCACCACTCGCCCAAAACCCTAGCCCACGCGCCGCCACCGCCACTCGCTCCCGGCAACCCGGCCACCCCTCGACGGCTCCACCTTGTCCCCCTCCATCCCGGCGACCCGGCCTCCCCTCGACCTCCCCCTCCCTGCTGGCCTCCACCTCCCTCCCTTCTCCCCGCATCCCCCTCCCAGTGGCAACCCGAGGCGTCAGGGATGGAGGCGGCGCTCGGGTTCGGCGTTCACGGCTTCGGCTTCACGCGACAGGTTGTATTTCTATCCCTAATCCCTATGCGTCTCGATCTCTCCTCTTGGGCTACGGCGCGCCCCGGCGATCGACTTTGTTTGCTTGGTGTGCGTTCGTCGTGGCGCGATCTGTGAACTCGGTGGGTTTCGTTGGTTAGTGGCGTGGAGATGATGTGCTATTGGGACTTTGGGGAGATTTAGGTTGGAATAGGGTTGGTGGTAGATTTATGCATGATTTTATGCTTTTGGCGGGGCGACTTTGGGGATTATTTTGGGTGCTATGTTGTTGGAGCCTCGTCGGGATACGAGCGAGCTTTAGTGTGGCGTCAGCTAGGGTTTTATGAGTTTATGTGATGGAAAAAACCTCTTGCTTTAAAAAAGGGCATGTTCTATGAATTGCTCGTTGGGGTGTTCGTAAAGGTGTTTTTTTTTGTGTGAAATTGTGATAGCTTTATTTGTCTAGGTTCTCAGTTGCTGTTAAGCGGTTGACGGGTATGGAGCATCAGGGCAGCCTTATGCTACAAATCAAACACGAATTTTGTTGAGGCCGTTAGATACGAAATGTGAACTACCCATATTGTTTCTTGTGTGGTTTCATACTTTCGGTCGGAGTGTTTCAATTAGCAGTTGGCACTGAGCCGCAGGTCAAACTAAATAACGTTTATGGCTTCCTCCTTGCTGAACATAAGTTTGTGCAATAGGCGTAGGTGCATCAGATGTGATGGGAGGTTTGATGTATACTTTGTTCGTTTTGTTAGCGCGACTTATTGTTTCGGTTCTGAAATTTTGAACGTTTTCCTTTGATGAGTTGTTGTTTCTATATGGATGTTCTTTAGTCACTTTTCGTTGCAGAAAGAGGTGGTAACTATTCCTGCTTTCATGTTAATTCAGGTCTTTTTAATGTTGGATAAGCTCATCCTTTGGTTCAGGTGAAAAAAGGAGTGATTTTTGGTATGATAATTGGGAGAAAGTGTCAACTTTTATGAGTCAAAAGTATCATCGTTGGTATCATAATTGGGAGAAAGGAAGACTTACGAGTCAAGTGTCATTATTGTATCCCCAATTTGATAATTAATGTGACATATGCTATATTTGTTCTGATTAGTTAAGTTTTGCTAGTTATCTTTGCTTGGGGTTGCTGGAAATACCAGTCAACATGGATGCATAGGTCATAGGTAGACCATTGTCCCGAGTGAAAAAATTTGTGATTTTTTTAGTAGCATCAGTATCCTACCTTGCAATCAGTAGAAGCTCTATGCGTTTATGTGACTAGTTTTGTCTAATTTATTGGTAGTTTTGGCAGGATGTTTCCCCGGGCAAGATGAGCCTGATATCCCAGAACGTGGTCCAGAAGCGCCGCCTGGAGAAAAGTGGAGCTGATGATGCAGGGGTTGGAAAGGAAGCCAAGTCAGATAACAGCAATAAGGAGAGGAAGAAACTGAAGGCTACGGCACTGGAGGCCAAGCAGAATCAAGAGGAGGAGGAGATGAGGCAGCTGGAGAGTTTGCTGTTTGGTGCCATCTATGCGCCGCTGGAGTTCGGCACTGAGGTTGGGGCTGCGGCGGCGGCTCCTGACCAGGATGTGCCTTTGTACTTCATGGATCGGTGTGTTGGTGACGGCAAGGATGACTTGCCTGTTTATGAGGAGGACTTGTCCCGTGAGGGTGAGGAAGATGAGATGGGCAATAGGGGGAGGAAGCCTGCTTGGGTGGATGACGAGGAGGAGAGGACTGAGGTGGACATCTTGAAGGTTGCAAGATTGAGGAAGTTGAGAAAGGGGGCTGATGAGCGTGTGATCTTGGGCAAAGAGTATGAGGCTAGGTTGCGTGGTCAACATGCCAAGTTGAACCCCTTCACCTGCTGGGCTGATATGGACCAGAAAGCTGCTCTTCTCGGGGTGTCAGATGATGAATCTGATGAGGAGGGTAGAGTCGACGATATTCTTCAGAATAACGATGAGCTTGTTGTCAAGGATACCGCTAAGGTCTTACCTGGCATGTTAGAGTTCTCAAGGCTTGTTGATGCTAATGCTCAGGAACCATCTAGTGGTCCTATCAATTCAGTGCAGTTTCATAGGAATGGGCAGCTCATGCTTGCTGCTGGTTTGGACAAACATCTGAGGTTTTTCCAGATTGACGGGAAGAGAAACCCCAAGATCCAGAGCATATTTATCGAGGACTGCCCGGTTCACAAGGCATCCTTTCTACCTGATGGCTCTGAGGTGATCCTTTCAGGCAGGAGGAAATTCTTCTACTCATTTGATCTGGTGAACGCTGCTGTTAGTAAGATTGGACCCTTGACAGGACGTGAGGAGAAAAGCCTGGAAAACTTTGAGATATCACCTGATTCAAGAACCATTGCATTCATTGGTAACGAGGGGTACATTCTTTTGATTTCTTCCAAAACAAAGCAGCTCATTGGAACCCTCAAGATGAATGGAAGTGTGCGTTCATTGGCTTTTGCGGATGGTGGGAATCAGCTCCTAAGCAGTGGTGGGGATGGCCATGTTTACCACTGGGATCTTAGAACAAGGAAGTGTATCCATAAGGCTACTGATGATGGTTCCCTAACAGGCGTTTCGCTTTGCACCTCACAGAATAGCTCTTTTTTTGCCACAGGCTCCACCAGCGGCATAGTGAATGTGTATAAGAGGGATGAGTTTCTCGGTGGGAAGAGAAAGCCACTGAAGACAATTGAAAACCTTACAACCGAGATTGGTGAAATGAAGTTCAATCATGATGCCCAGATTTTGGCGATAAGCTCAGGAAGGGAGAGGAATGGGATGAGGCTTGTGCATGTCCCATCCTTCAGTGTGTTCCAAAACTGGCCAGGGCCTCGCTTCAGCCTGCACTATCCACGGTGCTTGGACTTCAGCCCAGGCAGCGGGTTTCTGTCTGTTGGACATGCTGGTGGAAAAGTTCTGTTATATAAGCTGCACCACTATCAAAATGCCTGAGACTTGAAGGTTACATGGGAGTTCTGTTTACTAAGCTGCACCACTATCAAAGTTCTTTTTCTGTCTGTTAATGCTTAATGCAAACTGGCAATTTTGCCTTGTTCACTTTTTGTCATATGCAAGTTGTATGCTGCTACTGTTGACTGTTGTTTAAGCGCAAAATGACAAAATTTCAACATACTGTTTGAAAGCTGTGTTTAAGGGCTGTGTTTTCTTGCATTCTGAATCTGAAACCTGTGATTCTACCTGTTGTCTCCAAACCAGTGAAGACTTCCAAGTTGGTGTCTTGACTGTTCAATGGGTGACTCCGTTGGTGATCGTAACAGCTGCTCCTATCTGATTTTACTTTTGTGTGGCAATAATTGATAACCAGGTGATCAGTGGTGATGGAAACCAACAAAGTTATAGGATGTTTACTGAATTTCTATGCAGGTGATCTGAATAGCGATGGTGCGAGGGCGCACGGTGAGATTGAGCATTAATTGTGTAATGCCACCTTTATATGTCCATTAATTGTGTATCAGTTGCGTCAAGTCTTATCTGTTTTGTTCAATGGATTATCATTGTTTTGGCTACTGTACAGTCTGTACTGGAGTGAAAGAACAACAAAGCGATTGCTTGTTCATTTCCTTTTCTATATGGTTGCAACTCAACCCCATCAACCTTGCAATGGCCCAGCTTCTCATGATAATAATTTTTTTAAGGAAAACAGTATGGGAGTATATGTGAATATGTGATAATAATGATGTATGTTTATGTGGCATAATATTTAGACATTTGTTATCAACTTATTATGGCACGTTATGATAGGTAGTATAGCTACTGGTTGTGTGGACTTTTTTATCGACTCTCTCTTGCTCTTTTCATTTGCAATTTTTCCGGTTTTGCAGGCACTGAGAATTATTAAGAAGCTCACAGAGCACTTCCCTATAAAGCGTGCACCACTGAGGGTAGCTAATACTTAATTGATTATGATTATGATGAGTTCTAATGATTGCGCAATTTTTCTTGTGGAGGGCTAGATTGCATTCTGCTGCATTCTGCTGTAGATTTCACCTTACTGTCGAAACAACGCTGTTTTGAGTGGAGCGAGATCGAATTGCTCCTCTTTGCTCACCAGTAGTGCTTTCTCAAGAAGCCAAATTGGTCACCTTTGTGGAGAAAAAAGCTTAGTAACGAAGAAAGAAACAACAATTATAGCTAGAGCATTCAAATAGTAAAGAGCTCTTGTGTTTCATGCTTTAGTTGTTTAAAGTGTCCATGTAGTTAATATCTTGAATGACCCTGAACTCTAGCTTTTTTCAACTCTAGAGTTTTAGCTTTTTTCATATGTTATTTATTTTGTATAATTCTGATGGCTTCCTTTTAATTTGTAGACTGTTCGCTTCAAGAATGAGCTGGAACGTAACATCACTATAAAGCTGGGTTATGCTAATGCAAAAGTCTACAAATGTGAGGATGACATATGTCCACGACCAATGTGCTACAAGTATGTAATCATCCACAAAACGCCATGAATTTTTTTAATACGATGATCTATTTCTATCACCCTGAACTTTAGCAGGGCTGTTCTATACTATTATTGGTCGTGGAACCTTTCTGTTTATATAATTTATTTTCTAGTGAATATCTGGTAGAACTCATGATTGGTATCCCAAATAATTGACTCTCCAGAAAATAACTAATGTATGATTCTTTGCCTGATTCTCCAGAAAATAACTAGCATATGATTCTTTGCCATTCACCTACTTAGAATTGCTGCTTTGTTGTCAAGCTCTTGTATATTATGTGTTGACTTTCATTCTGTTATATAAAGGGCTTATGGAAGCGGAAAAGAAGATAGCCCTCTCTGTGATGTGCCTGGGTTTGAAAACACTAGGATGAAGCTCCTGAGACCTGTTTGTTTTGTTGATTGCCGGTATGATGAAACCTTACCCTTTTTCTCTTGTGAATGCTCTCTACGTGAATTCTCAGAGCACTGAGCGTGACCATTTATTGCTCAACCTGAATGTTCAGTAAGTGGTTGCATGCAATTCATGGCTTTGGACTAGCCTGCAACATATAGTTCTATTTGTTTTTTTTTCTGTCATTTATGATCATGAGGTTGCAGTTGCATCAAGCTGTAGATGATAAACAGTGTTTCCACTAAAAAGCGCATGCCCAAATACTTGAGGGTATTGATAAAAGAATTCGCAAATCATCTCAAGTTTTTCTCTGATGGGCCATTAGATATTAGTTTTATTGGTTGAAGATGTATTAACAATATCTATCTCCTTGAACAGGGGCACGACATTCTCATGGCTACAATGCTTAATGGAGCTGCTATCATGGATGGAGCATTGCTTTTGATAGCAGCGAATGAAAGCTGCCCACAACCCCAGACATCTGAGCATCTTGCAGCTGTTGAAATCATGCGTCTCCAACATATCATCATTCTGCAGAACAAGATTGATCTTATCCAGGAAAGTGCCGCGATGAACCAGCATGAAGCAATCCAAAAATTCATCCAGGTCACTACTGTCCATCATCTCTCTTGTTATAACATATTTCTTTTCTTTCATGATTTGATCCTTTTTCCCCATCTGTGCAGGGCACGATAGCTGAAGGTGCTCCTGTGGTGCCGTTATCTGCCCAGCTGAAGTACAACATTGATGTGATCTGTGAATACATTGTGAAGAAAATCTCCATTCCCGAAAGGAACTTCACCTCACATCCCAACATGATTTTTATTCGCTCCTTTGATGTTAACAAGCCTGGTTCAGAGGTTGATGAAATTAGGGGGTGGTGTAGCAGGTGGCAGCATCCTCAGGGTATGTAGATCTCAGTCATGGAACACAATTCGATCATCAGTGTTTTGTTTTCTCTTGTGGTAAATATGAACTGACTGGCAATGCTTATTTACAGGGTGTTCTGAAGGTGAACCAGAATATTGAAGTTCGCCCTGGCATTGTTATGAAGGATGAGAGTGGCAACATCAAATGCACCCCAATCTACTCTAGGATTGTCTCACTCTATGCTGAGCAGAATGAACTCCAATTTGCTGTGCCAGGAGGGCTTATTGGTGTGGGAACAACCATGGATCCAACTTTGACGCGTGCTGATAGGCTGGTTGGCCAGGTTCTAGGTGAAGTTGGATCGCTTCCTGACGTATACACTTTAAGCAGATTTCTACTGAATAGTAGTATGACACCAAATTTTAATCGTCTTCTTCCTTAAGCCGTTTGGTTGATTTGTTTTCCCAGTGTAGCTCTACATGTTCTTGGCACGACACAGAAGTGGTGGTGTAGCAGGTGGCAGCATCCTCAGGGTATGTAGATCTCAGTCATGGAACAAAATTCGATCATCAGTGTTTTGTTTTCTCTTGTGGTAAATATGAACTGACTGGCAATGCTTATTTACAGGGTGTTCTGAAGGTGAACCAGAATATTGAAGTTCGCCCTGGCATTGTTATGAAGGATGAGAGTGGCAACATCAAATGCACCCCACAATCTACTCTAGGATTGTCTCACTCTGCTCAGCAGAATGAACTCCAATTTGCTGTGCCAGGAGGGCTTATTGGTGTGGGAACAACCATGGATCCAACTTTGACGCGTGCTGATAGGCTGGTTGGCCAGGTTCTAGGTGAAGTTGGATCGCTTCCTGACGTATCCGTGGAGCTTGAGGTTTTGTCAAATCTTTGTCGCTTCAAGATTTTAGTCACAACTAGCTGTAACTTACATCCTTGGACCTTGCTTTGCAGATCAATTTCTTCCTCCTTCGAAGGCTGTTAGGTGTGAGGACAAAGGGTACAGAGAAAGCTGGCAAGGTTTCCTAGCTCACAAAGGGTGAGATCCTGACGCTTAACATCGGATCCATGTCAACAGGCGCCCGCGTGGTTGCTGTCAAGAACGATCTTGGCAAGCTCCAGCTCACTGCGCCTGTCTGCACAAGCAAAGGCGAGAAGGTTGCCCTGAGTCTCCGTGTTGAGAAGCATTGGCCTTGCTTAAGTTAGCTTAAAATCAGTTTCTATTTCTGGCTTCGATTTTTTTTAGATTTTTGGGTGTTTTTTTTACCCTTTTTCCGTATTCCTTTTGTATTATTTATGATAAGCTAACATATTTTTTTATTTTTTTTATTTTTTAAATTTAATTATGCTAAATAAGTTAACTCAGTTATAGTAAAAAATAAATCAGTTACAGTTAAAAAAAAATTATAAGGCAATACCAAACTGAACGCCCGCCTCATCGGATGGGGCCAGATCCAGGCCGGCACAACACTCGAAGTTCCACCCTGCCCGCTCTGAAGCATATTACTCTGGACAGAACTGTGAGAAGGGAGAAGAAATGTGGAAGGGCAGAGAGCTCCTAGGTACAGTTCTTTGTGAGGTGGAGGAGAAAACATGAGTTTGGAAGCCATGTCTTAGCGTTGTTATCGCGTATTCGTCTACGTGACTAGTTCGCTTTCACTTTGTCCGAATTTTGGAAGCCATGTTTCTTGCCATGTTGTTATGAGTGTGGTTCGTACGCGAGGAACCCAGTACTTTGGATCACATTTGTCTAATTGTATTGCCTCTCATCTACTACACTTTGAGCAGATTTCTACTGAATAGTAGTATGACACCAAATTTTAATCGTCTTCTGCCTTCGGCCGTTTGGTTGATTTGTTTTCCCAGTGTAGCTCTACATGTTCACATCTTATCTTTAGTTGATTAGTTATATTAGATCATACTAGTTTACATATTATTAAAGACTAACATCATCTGAGTAAAGAGAGGAGCTACACCATTAATAAATAAAGTTGCTAGTCTTTCTCTCTTAAAATCAAGCCTCCAATAAGGACGAGCACTTTACCCTCAGTTCTTGAACCCGTATCCAGCAACCGACCATAATATACGAACGTGGCAAGCCGCAAGCTAAGCCTCAGGTATCATGTACGTTCTTTTTTTTTTGTACGTTCTTTTTTTTTGAAGGGTAGAATATAGTATACAGGCACACCAAGATTTCCTAAAATATAAACCACAGTTAAAATTAAAGAATACGCGTGAAATCAATTTTCACCACATTCTAGTAGCAGTTAGGAGCAGTAATTACTTGCATCAGGGTGAAACTCCTCTCCTCTCTATACGCAACCTTACCTAGCACTAGGAATATCAATCTTATCAGACACCCCAAAATGGCAAAAACTAGAATGGAAAAACCTAATGACTAAACACTTCTACGTGTGATTGTGCAATTGAATTACAATGGTTGATGATCACGAATTAGAGCTACAACCCAGAAACTTAACCTACACTCGAATTGTTCCCAGAGGGCGGTCTCATCATTGGATGATGATTAGGAGTCGCCGAACTGGACATGCCAGGGTTGAACATTACAGTGGATGCCGACGAGGTTGAGCCAGGGTTGAACATGGCAGTGGGGGCCGACGAGGTTGAGCCAGGGTGGATTGCTGAGAACGGCAAGCGAGGGCTGAGCGAGAGCATCTGCTGCTGCCGCTGCTGCTGCTGCAAGAAAGCCATCTGGGCCGGATGCACCTGCATGTTATTGGTGCACATCGCTGGCGTGCTGGCTTGAGGCATCGAGCCTGGCATTCCTGGCGGTCGAGGGTTGATATGATTCATTGGATTTGACGCCAGGGTGCTGCTGCCTCCTGGTAGAGTGCCTCCGGTGGAAGCTAACCGAGCTGACATCATCCTGACACGCTGAGATGACAACCCCTGCCTGATCCTCTCAACCTGCTCGCTTTCCTTCAAAAGCAAGGTCTCGACCTCTGCAAATTGCTTCAACTTCAACTCCAATCTCTTTAGCTGCAAATGAGAGTTATGGCAGACAATAAGAGTGAGAATAATAAAAGCAACATTAAATATCACCTAGTGTGTCACAGGTGACAGGACCATGATAATGGTGCACTCAAAAGTTAGATCGTCATTATTTTTCAGCCCTGCATTACATGTATAAATTTCAAAAAGGTAAATATAAAGGTAATGGGGTCAATGACTCTTCGCAACACAATTAGGAACTAGTTCCTGGAGGACCACTGGTTCCGATTTCCAGGTGGTTAACACAAGATCCAGGCTGGTTAAGGTTTCAAAACTAAAACCCAAATCGAATTTGGCTGGACCCTCCTGGTTTCCACGTTCTAGTAAAAGCTGGGCTAAACCCTGAGTTAGTTTTTGTCAAGTTCTTTAAAATATTATGACACAACAATTTGTTTTCCTCAACCTCCTTCAAAACTACCCAGAATCAACAAGACTTGTCAAAACCTCAGCTCCGTTAGGCAAAAGCCAAATCAGCAATGTCAAGGACGCATGTGATTTAATGTTTTTCTAAAAAGAATAGCAAAACGTTCTTTAGGAGCTACAGCTACGACAATTCAGAATCAGGTTTCAAGGCTTCCATCTTCAAGTCATAACGCAAACATGCAAGAACTGACACAACAGCAGGTTTCAAGGCTTCCATCTTCAAGTCATAACGCAAACATGCAAGAACTGACACAACAGCAGCGCATAGTAAATGCAAACCATGCCACAAAAATATGAAGCTAACTAGGTTATCATAAGTTCATAACCGTATAATAAAATTGCAGCATGCTGAACGTTTGTATTCCGACGAACCTGATGATTTATGATGGTGGCAGTTAATCTCTGAATTTCACGCTCCTCCTGATCAGCAAAAAGTTTACACTTTGTTGCCGCTGCTGACAACCCACACATTGCTGCGTGTTTGACACTTTCTGGAGAGAGAGATGATGAGGCATCTGTTTTTAGAATATTGTATTATACAGTTATTTCTTGAACAAATTAATTATACAACAAACGAAATTACTAATTTGGCGAATAAATCAGTTACCGTAGTTTGGACGAGCAGCGTGACCCATAACATCATTGCCTTCCGAACGCATCCTTAATAGAATTAAAAAATCATGTTAAAAGATAACTCCAGGAAAAGTGAGACCGAAAAAACTAAAATAAAACAAGTATCAACATCCAAAATTGAGAATTTGCATTTTCAGTTATAAAAACCAATATGGCATATTGGAATTGACGAATGAATATTAACCATGTCACTGGACATCCCTTGTGCAGCATATAGGTGACTCACCTGGAATCATCTCTCGTCAGAAAAGATAATGCTGCATTTGCACAGGATGCTGCAACTCTTGGTCCTACTGCAGAGGCCAAAAATGCAACCTGCGAAACGTTTCCAAGTGGTAAGACCAGATATATAATAGAGATCTACAGCAGCCTGAACATATGTATAACAAAGACATTTAAAACTGTATTTGCTCACTAGCAAGAAAATAGCGCTGTGCTCCTCAATTTGAGGGGGTTATGCAGAAAATAATCTACAAGCAAACACCTTTTTTAGAAAGAGAGTCCTATTTAGTTACCTTTAGTCACATTCTAACCAAATCAATTTTATCCTTGTTAAGAGGGAGGACAAACGAGCCTGCGTAGATTATAAGATTATATCTGGAGAGTATGTTGTCCAGTAACATAAGTTGGTAGTCCCCAACTTTCGTTTTAAGATACAGATTCGATAGGCTAAAGTCACCAAAGCCACAAGAACGAAGTGGTGAAAACTCAAAGGGGACGTCTCACAGGCGGTTAAGGAGAATGATCGCGGAAGGAACATGGAACGTAAGACAAACGAATAGTATGAGGACGGAGATGGCAACTAATATTAGGAAGGTGGCTACGAAGGTGCTTGAAGTGACCGAGAGGCAAGATGTGAACCTAAATACACTTGGTGGTGGAACAAATACAAAAGGATATCGAGACAAAAAAGACATGCTACAAGCACATGCATTACGATAGGAGCGACGATAGCGTACAAAAGTACAAAGAAGCAAAAAAGAATGTAAAGAAAGTGATGATTGGGGCACGGGGCAAGGCCTGTGAGGAAATTTATCATAAGCTAAGACAAAGAAGGACAAGAAGGATATCTACAAGATAACTAAACTTCGAAAAAGAAAGACAAGATATTTCAACCAAGTTAAATGTATCAAAAACGACAATAATAGACTTTTGATGAAAGACGATGAGATCAAGGATAGGTAGACAGGTAACTTCAATAAGCTGTTCAATTGAGACAATATGATAGTATAATTGAACTGAATGATGCTTTTGACGATACCGATAGACGGTTTGTTTGAAGAATTCAGGAATCGAAAGTAAGAGAGGATGAAAATAGGTAAGGCGTTGGGGCTTGATAACATTCCTATTGAGACGTGAAAATGCCTAGGAGAAGCGATGATGGTTTGACTAACTAATTTGTTCAATAGCATTTTTACATCAAACAAAATGCCTAACGAGTGGCGGAGGAGCATATTATTCAGAGTTATACTAATTACAGAGGAATTTAGCTCATGCGTCACACGATGAAGCTTTGAGCGCGAGTGATTGAGCACCGTTTAAGAAGAGTGACTAGCGTCAGGCATGACGACAAACCAATTTGGTTTTATACCCGAAAGGTTGACCACAGAGACGATTTTCTTGACATGACAGTTGATGGAGAGGTATAGGGAGCAAAGAAGGATCTTCATATGGTGTTTATCAACATGGAGAAAACCAATGACAAAATACTAAGATAGGTCATGTGGTGGGCGCTCTTAAGGAAAAAAGTCCCAACAAAGTATATTACCCTAATCAAGGATATGTACGAAGATGTTGTGACTAATGTCAGAACATGTGGTGGTGATACTAATGACTTCCCTATTAAAATAGGGCTACACCAAAGGGCAGCGCTGAGCTCATATATTTTTGCCTTAGTGATGAACAAGGTCACTCTGGACATACAAGGAGATATCCCTTCATGTATGCTTTCCGCTGCTAGTTGATGAGAGTAAAATAGGTGTCGATAGAAATCTGAAGTTGTGAAAAAAGGCCTTAGAATCGAAGGGCTTTAAACTTAGTAGAACTAAAACTGAGTATATGAGGTATAGTGTCAGCAGTGTCAAGGAAGATGATGAAGATGTTAGTCTGGACAAACAAGTAGCACCTAGCAAAGGCACTTTTTGATATTTGGGATCGATGCTACAGTCATTGTTCCCCTAGGCACTAGTCGGGCGCCAGACCAGCACCTAACACCTAATCAGGCTAGACGGCCACCTAGGCGAAACAAATCAGCTAAGTGGGCAAGGCGGGAGGGTGGCGCCTAGCGCCTACGCAGGCTAGGCAGCCGCCAAGGGGATCAGTGGCTACAGTGGGACGACGAGATTGATGAAGACATGAGCCATAAGAAAAGAGCGGAGTGGGTGAAATGGAGCCAAGCATTGGTTGTCCTGTGCGATAAACAAGTCCCTCAAAAGTTAAATGTTAAGTTCTATAGAACGGTGATCAGACTTGCAATGCTATATGGAGCGGAATATTGGGCGACTAAAATATAACATATAAAAGACAATATATACAAAAGATGGTTGTAGCAGAGATAAGGATGCTACGGTAGATCTGTGATCGCACAAAGCATGATCAAATCCACAATGATATACATGATAAGGTGGGGTAGCTCCAATTGAAAAGAAGTTTGTCCAATATCGTTTAAGATGGTTTGAACTTCTGCAACAGATACCTCCTGACTCCTGAGGCACCGGTATGTAGTGGAATTTTAAGATGTACCGAAAACGCAAGTAGAGGTCGATCAAGATTGACGCAGGGGGGAAGAAATTAAAAGAGATTTGAGAAATTGAAATGTATCCAAAGAATTAGCTTTGGATAGGAGCGCATGGAAGTTAGCGAACTACGTACCGGAACCATGACATAAAAAGAAGGTTTAAGGGCAATGTTTTAGGCTCTCTGCTTAGATGACAGGATACAAGCTTAGGATTTCTACCTTGCAGATTTTATTAAAAGGCTCTCATTTCTTTGACCTTGAGAAGGTTTCATTTCTAGTCTACCTCAACTTGTTTGGGACAAAAGACTTTGTTGGTGTTGTTATACACAAAATAATCCACCTATCTGCTCCTTAGGTCCACCAAAATGTTATGCTTCCAAATCTCATCCAAAGATCATGTTGGGAGTTATCATGTACGCACAAAATTATGGTTATGCACTAGATAGTTTGGCATCATATGTACATGGATTTCCACTTTACACTGGGATTGCCTATACGATGTACCTCCAGTGCCCTCAATTAGGTGTTTTTTGAATTCAAAAATTCAATCAATGGCAATAAACTATTAATGCTGACAAAACTGGCAACATGTTCTACGGCCTTCTAACCCAGATTTCTATGTTGTTCAATAGCTTTTGATGTTTGATCAGTCAAGTAAACTGCAATGAGCTATCTACTCATGCACTGCAATGAGCTATCTACTCATGCATAGAGTAAAATTCTACAGTATAGACGTCTAGATTAGCAGTACCATCTCATGGTCGGCAACTACTAATAGTCACAATTCAATTATCAAAATTCACAAATAATTTCTCTTAAAGAAAGCATGGGCTTTGATTCACAAATATTTCAGTTAAGAAAACTGAAATTTGCAATCTAGATGTATGTACATCACTAAAAGTCAGCCATTATAAAAAGAGCAGTGAAGATAAGTATAATTGCAAGTAAGCCAAAGCATTCAGACATTTTGGCACCTAAAATTGAACTGAGCAGTGCAATGAATTTACAAACAACACAGTGTGCAACCACTCACCAGTGACATGACCGGATTAGCCGAATTAATGAATGGAAGCTGGTGTTCAGGTTGGCTACTTTGAAGAAAGTGTCCTAAAGCAAATAACCGTCACAGTTACAAAATGGAGGAGGCAGAAGCATTTTGCAAACATCGAAACTGAAATTGTAACAAAAATGAGAAGTTCATCGATAGAGGAAATAGTGAAGACACCTGAAGTATTGCCATTGAAATTTGAATGCAAAAAACCATTGCTTTGCACTCTAGATGAAACCGATGTTTCTGGTACTTCAATGCTCTCTAACAAACCATCTTCCACAGGAAGACGAATAAAATGGTGAATACATTGTGCCTTTGACTTTGTTCCAACATGCTCTGCAATATCATTCCAGTTATCATTGTACTTCTCTATGCCCTCCAACAACAGTAAAGTTTCCTGATCAGTCCAGCTGTCCCCATCATTGTTTGATCCATCTTTCTTCCCATCCACCCTCTGAAAATCTAAGCTTGAGTGCCCAGTAACAAATCTTGCACTGTGGAAGCAATCCGAGCAAAGAGCAATGTCTGCCTGCTCAGTCAGTCAGCTTGTTAGCAGCTTTACAAGCTTCTTTCAAAAAGAGAGGGAGTTTACAAAAGAAAGAATAATATAATGGCTATGATGATAGAGAAATACAGATATTCCCGAACACAGAAAGAAACCATACTGCAATAAAATATATATCATTCTTAAAACATGATGTACCCAAACTAACCATATCTACAGGGTAAATGATTATTAAAGAGAGAGTGCATTCAAATACCCAATCAATTCTGATCACTTGTTAACAACAATCAAATGGTACATCTTAGAACATGTTATAGATAAGGTTAAACAGGACAAATAGATATTATGCCTTATGTGTGTTCTAAAATTTAACTTGATAGACTACCAACTTACAGAGAAAGACTTTCAGAATTGCTAAGTGCTAGCACACCAAATTTAGATGTAATAAACTGTGTATTCAACATACAATCTGCTGCTCAGATACTACTGAAGTATATACTTGAAAATTGTAAACTTATTCACAGCACAATTGATGGATTAATCCAATTGAGTCCTGATGCATGCTTAGTCTCTGTTTGACAGGACATGAAACTCCTCTTCCAATCTGTGAACATAGCCATTTGCCATAAGTGGCTTGCTAGTGTGATGGCTTCTAGGTTCAGAGCTTCGCAACAACTAGAACCCATGCAAACTTAGCACTATATTACATCTCAATTTTAAAACAAACAGGAGTCAGTGCTTAAAGGCTACACTCGATGTATGATGAGCACATCTGAAACAGCCATTATTTTAGCTTTAACAACTGGGCTTCGGCTTATTGCTCGAAGTAAAGCAAAGGAGTTTAGCATGATTATTTGGGATGGCCTGCAGAGTTACTAGCGGCAGGCGATTAATAGCAACAAGTGGGATAGATAATATATGGCTGCATGAGCTATTGAGAACTAGTGCACATTAACTAATAACACCAGCTAAGGGCCAAGCTGACTACAGGCCTGCAGGAACCGTGCAGACGAGTACCACGTGGTTGCAATGGAGCAGGTACTGGGCACATGCCTATTTGTGAGTCACAGCAGGTAGGCATACACATGTCATCATCAGCAATCCAAGACTTCTTTTTAAAGCTCGTTTAAACATTTCTTTATAGTTTTTTATGTATACTCAGAATTGCAAATTCTAGTATGTCCTGGATTAGCTAACTTTGAACTTTTCAACCTAAGCAGTGTGCATGTAAAGTCAAAGGTCGTCATTAATCGTTATAAAAAAACTATGGCATAAAAATACAATTTCTTAGAAAAACAATAATATAATTATACATTTATATCGAAGAATAACATATATGATTCAACGTAACATGTTCAACTTAAAGCTGACAATCGGGAGCAGCTGGAGGATGGGATCCGGCCATTGGAGGAGCTAACCATTTTAAGATCATTTGTCTGTTAGGGTATCTAAATAAATGCACATAAATGTACTAGCAGCAAAACAGAAAGCTTTTTACCTATTCACCCCATTGTTAATTGAACAGAATTCTGCTATGTGCTTCTGATTTTTTTTTTTTGGGTTAATGTATCGAAACATTTTTTCAATGAACTACCACATTTATTTAAACTATTGCAAGTTCATGATTTTCCATTAGTAGCATATAACAGTAGAACCACAACATGTTATAGCATAAAAATGTTATAGCGAATATCATACTGGCATTTTTCAACAGCTACTGCAATGCTACACTTTGAAATACGACATCATTATTGTAAAACATTTACACATCCTTTTTTGATTATTTGAAGATACTAATCTCTAACTCAAATAGAAACTAATATCTACTTCCTAATAATGAACCGGGTGGGCCCAAGGCCCACGGCCATGACATTATACCCCTCTCAGACATGCAGCTCGTCCTCGAGCTGCTAGGCGATGGCTATGGTTGCAGTTCCATATCGACAACGTGTAGAGCTTTCGGCTAAACGACGCTTGCAAAAGAAGATTTTTTTCTCTTTTTTTTTTGAACGTGGTCGAAACTACGAACGTGGTCATAAACGAGTTACGACTACTGAGATCGAAGCTTCAATGTGGACGAAACCTAACAAGTTTTTGGCTCCAGCAGCGATGGCTCCGGGGTCGGCGATGGGATTTGGGGTCGCGCCGGAAAAGGGGTATGGGATCAACAGCGATGGCTCCGGGGTCATAGCTGCGGTCGAGGATGAAGCCGCTGAGGATGGTGGGGTGATATTGTCGGCATGGAAGCCACTGACAGCCTTCTCGGACTCAAGGCCGGTGAGGACCAGGTCGTCGTGGTGGAGGCGGAAGCCGAAGAGGGCGTCAACAGCCTTGGCGGAGACGGCGGCGAAGGAGCCGAGGGGGGGGGCCCTTGGTGAGGTGGATAAAGATGGCGTGGGAGCGGACGTCGAGGGCACAGAGGGTGGCGATGGCGGTGACGGTGTCGCCGAGGGAGAGGGAGACGTCAGCGACGGCGCAACCGAGGAAGTCGAAGCCCGGGCCGAGATTGGTGACAATGGCAAGCACCAAGTGGGGCAAGGCCGGATTCAAGAGAGGCGATGCGTGCGAGCCGGATACGGATCTGGTCCCGGAGGGATCTAGTGGCGGCGAGGACTCCCGCAGCAACGACTGCCCAACGAAGAGGACGGCGGCGGAGGTGACGAGGGCTGCAACTAGGGAAGACGCTGCGACACCGACGGCAGCCATGGGCTGGGCGTCGGTGCGTCTGCGATGGAGACGACAGATATGGCCGCGACGGCCAGGACGGCGAGGGCCTTCAATCCGACGATAGCCATTGCTTGGGTTGGTGGTGGCGAGCCGAGAAGGTTCTGGAAGAGCGGATTTGTGGAAGTGGCGGTGGACGGATTTGGAGGCAGCGGTAGCTGCGGTGAGGCGGTCGAGGATGGGGCGGGGGAGGAGCTCGTCAGAGAGGAGGGAGACAAAGCGGCAAGGACGGCGGAGGCGGAGATGCGGCTGATGAAGAAGCGCCGAAGGAGCGGGTGCGTGGATGGTGGGTAGGCGATGCAACTGTGGTTTGGAAGGAGGATCCAACGTGACTTTTATCTCTAGGCTGAGGTTCGGTGGATAGATGTGTATTGAGTTGGGCCGTGGTCCGGGAAAGGCGGGGAGAAGGCCATTGTAACTATTCGATCCGTAATGGACGGAAGGTTTCTTGCCACGGCGAAGATGATGAGGCAGCGGCGGACACCATCATTGCCGCTTGAAGACGCATCGCTGCCCTTGCCAGATGAAGGAGCAACAGTAGCAGCGCCGTTGCCGTGACACGGCCACCCAATCTCCTGCCCCTTGTGCCGCCATAGGCGCAACAACAGTTGCTTGTGCCTTCTCTTTTGCTGCCATCATCTTCCTCAGCATGTTCTCTATATTCTTGAGTCCAGAGATGATTTCTTTATAGCCAGCGAAAATCTTGTCATCTGTTAACTCGGTAGCAGAAGCCATGGTGTTGGCTCTGATACCAAATTGTTATGAACCTTAGTTCATGGGAAAGTAAACATCGCCGAGAGAATGACCAAGCGGCTTCGGCGTAGAGGGAGAGGGAGAGACTATACATGACAATGACTTTGTTATTTCTTGCTTGCCTCTAATCACATGCGGCGGCCCTCCTTATATAGATGGACTCCACCTAACAGATAGAATCTAATCTAAATCATATCTCTAATAAATAGAAATTAGTATCATATCTCTAATCATATCTTTAATAGATAGAGACTAATCTCTAACTCAAACAGAAACTAATCTCTACTTCTTAATAATGAACCGGGTAGACCCAAGGCCCACGCCCATGACATAAATACACAGCTTATATAATACATATCTAACAGAAATATCATTGCTATACACAAAAACATATTACAAGTTCATAGCACACTAGGATGCATAAGATCCAAGCCTTTCCCCCTGAAAATTTCTCGGCCAAAATGGCACATCAGGATAACTACCTCAACATAAGAATTAGGCTATAATTTATGAATTAGAACATTGTAGAGATTGTGTGATAATTGACATTTGAATTTAACCTGTCAGCAATAGGTCACAATCGAGTCATCAAAAATGGAACATCTCCTCAAGCATAGCATATCATTGTCTTAATCGGTTCCTTCCCACATGGTCAGTAATGTGGTAACCAATGCTAAATTTTGAACACGACATAATCAATAATATAGTATCATTCTACAAACGAAAATGTTGAATTATAAATGTGAAGAACATTGCATAATCAACAGTCCTAAACATGTGATTAAATGGTCTCCCAAATATGAATGAAAAATATATGCATAGCATTTATAATGATACACACCTCCTTTTGTGACTCATACCGTATGCTGGGCAAAGGTTGTGAGCAGTAACTACAAAAATTATCTGACAACCGCTCCCAAATCTTTTCATCCAAATCTGCAAAACCAGCATCACCATTTGCTTCCTCTGGAGCAGATGAAGTTGAAGCCATGGAAGCAATATCCTCTGCCCGGACACTGCATTTTGGCCGATCAAACAAAATCAAACCATCAATTGATTTCAAAGGTGCAGACAGCAGCTGCAGCTCCCCAGTTGGCTCCTCCCTAATTAGCGATGCTGCCATCCTCAGACCCCGGTGCACAGACCCAGCCGCAAGGTAATTAATGATCCCCCAAGTGTCCAAGAATCTAACTATCCTACTCAGGTCATACAATTCAGCCGTGCTCGCGACAAGCCCCTGGCACTCAGCAAATGCAAGTCTCTTCGCAGGGCGCTCCAAATACTTCACAATCACCTTATTCCTCAACATAATGTACTTCTCTGGTGTGTGCCCTGGGGACTTCCCTGAGAAGAAATGGGGCACCACCTGCCTCTCCAACCTGTGCACCGTCATCGGCGAGAACCAATCTACAAATTACAAATGAACCCACATCCCCAACCAATTTAAATTAACATTTTGCTCCATTAGTATACCTCATTAGTAAGCTTTTTTGGTGCGAAGAACAAACCTGAGTGCCTGGGCACGACAAGTAATTTGCCATGGAACTGCTTGGGGACGCCACAGCCCTCCATGAGTGGAGGCGTGGTGCAGACATATGAGGACGGCTTGTCAGGGTCGATGGACAGGGACGGGTGGTCGGGGAGCATGGTCGACAGAACCTGTAGCTGCCCGTGCGAGATGTTCTCGAGCGCGGGAGCGGGGGCAGCCGCGGCGCAGCTGGCACCAGCTGCGCAGCGCTCGGCCGCGACAACGGCGAGTACCGAGGGATGGAGCCGGCTGACGGCGCGGCGGGTGGCGGCGGGGAAGGAGGAGACTGGCTCAGCCGAGGAGAGCACCTCGGCCTCGCGGAGATCGAGTATGGGGTCGTCGTCGCCGCCGCCGCCAGCAGCTAGGGTTTCGCCCCCGTTGGCGGAGGCGTAGAGCGCGTCGTCGTCGTCGTTCGCGGCGGCGGCTGCGGCGGAGTCGTCTTCGTCGGAATGGTCGGGCGCGGCGGACTGCTTCGAGGAGGAGGGGTTCAGGGTGCGCTTCCGCTTCCGCCACTTGAGCCGCGCATCTGGGAGGGAGTTAGGGTTTGAAGGGGGCTTGCTTGGGGAATTGCGAGACGCGAAGGGGTCGGGGCACGTACCTGAGGAGGAAGAGGCCTTGCGAGGCATCGTGGCCGGCGCCGGCGGAGGCGGCGGCGGTGGTGGGAGGTTGGAGTGTGCCCGCGAGTGAGGGGACCAGGCGGGAGGGGAGGCACTCAGGCACGTGCGGAGAAGTGAGGAGGATTTGAGCTTCCGGTTTCGAATTTCTTCCCTTCTCTTTTTGAATTTTTATACTGCATAGCATCAGCCTCATCCTGAGATGAATTCATCCTCGTGAATATTTATGATGGCCGGCTAGTAGGGAGGGTGAAAGTAATTTTAATTTTGTTTGCGATTTTTTCAGAAAATCAACACCCACCTGCGCTCTATTAGGGTTAAGCTTTTAGGTTCTAATTTCTTAATTTTATCTTTCTTTTTGTTTTTACGCTTTTTGTATTTTTTTCTTTATTCCTTTTGTATTATCCGTGATAACGTAACATTTTTTATTATTTAAATTTTAATTACACTAAAAAAGTTAACAATAGTTACAGTGCAAAAATAAATCTTAAATAGTACAAAAAGCTTAAGTTAGAAGTCCAATAGAGCAAAGCCTAATAGTCTAGCAATAGGGAGTTCTATGTGTTGAAGATGGCCTAACATGTGTTATGGGATGTTTTAATCGATTAGACTTGATGCCTTTTGGCTAAAATAGAATAGTAACGGCAAAAAAAGTAGCTTTTGAAATAAAATTTACAAAACGGTTTTTAGAATATGCGAACAAAGAAGAGGCAATAGAGGTCAGTCGGTGGTTTTTAAAAGCGGCTTGGAGAAACCAAAAGCTGATTTGAACATGTGTCAATGTTACCATAAGCATCCAATAAAACTTGTTATATATATTTCTGACTGGTTTTCTTGTCTGCATATGTGACTTGTAGCGTGTTCACGTATCCTTTCCTTAGTAAGTGTAGTACACAAACTTAGTATGTGTTAATCTGGTTAACAAAGGAAATGCCCAAGGGAGCACATGAACAGCAATAGAAAACCTCATTATTTGCATTGAAACTAGGAAATCGTGGTGCTAAAGAAATGACATCGAGTAGGTGCAATTGGGGAAGGCATGAAGTATGCTGTAGTGTGGTCACGGTAGGAATTATTTTTATGGAAGCTTTTCACTTTTCCTTTAGTTGGAAATGCATTTTAGCATTCGAAACCGTTATTCCATTTAAATACGCATTCACTGTTTACCAAAAACACAAGAGGTAGCAGCTCGCGTTCTTCTGGGATTCTGCTGGGATACAAACCGATGCGCCACTGTTGCTCCTATTTGTCACCTATGACTGTTACGCATCATATTACATGTACTCTTGTTATAACCTGTGCCATTGCAAAGTTTAATTTTTCATAAAACCCCTCTATCCCAAAATGTAAATCACAGTGGGTTCCATACGATCAAGTTTTTCAAAGTTTGAATATTAATATATGTTACAATATATAAATTGACTATATGAAAATAATACCAATAAATTTATCTTACAGAATTCTTTTATAATATATATATTATTATTAATATATTATGATAATAAATCATAATCAAAGTTTTATATTGGAGACCTTAAAAAGTAAAGAACATCTATATTTTACGATGAAGTGTTAGATATTACAAATGGCAACGATAATGCTCACGCAAAAGAGCGCATCAAACCGAGTGTATGTAGGTCCCGTTTATTTTGGTTTAAAACTAATTTCTGTTTCTGGTTTCTGTTTTTTTACTATTCAATAATTTCGTCTTTTCTGATTTTTTTATTTTTTAAATTTTTTATCTTTTCTTTTTTTCTCGTATTCCTTTGTATTGTCCGTAATAGGATAACATGTTTTTTTCTATTTTAAAATTTTTTAAATTTAATTATACCAAATAAACCAACTCAACTACAGTAAAAAAAACATAAGTCAACACTATTCCGAACGCCCTACTATGGAGAGCTCGAATAGTCTGGGCTGCCATCAAGGCATCAACAAAGAAGGGCAAAAGGAAGTGATGTACAAGATGATAAGTTGAAACCGTTCTTGTCATACTCAGGCACAATTCAGTTGGTGAACAGCGCAAGTTCATCGCATTTTAACCCATCGCAAAGCTGACGAAAAACGGCACAGCAGTATGTTGAGAGCGGGGTTATAGCCTTCTCCGGCATCTTAACTTGGGAAGGAGACAGAAGATATCTTTGTCAGAGATCGTAGGCAGTGGTCATGAGCGCCATCATTCTTCTCCATGATCTTCTCTTCGAAGACGAAGCCTTGAGGCATGTTAAGTGCACGAATAGTCTCGCTGGCCACATCCAAAAGCTGTAAGTACTCGTCTGCCCCATCGACCAAGCACTGCAAATTCCAAAAATAAAAGGTATTTGAGAAAATTGGAATGGCAAGACCAATACTTTGGAGCTACATTATACTAAGTGTACGATTATAAAGTCACACCACATAAAAATGTCGGAAATGCTCAACCTTGTATATAAATGGCAACGTCTTATTTTACTTCAAAACTATTGCTGAAATACTCGTGTGGAACATCTCAGCAACAGATAAACAGAAAGGTTAGTTATCCCCCATCATAATCCTCTATTGTAGATTTTTTTCAATGCTCTAGGTTTCTCTTCAGAAACATGTAAATCGTGATAACAAAGGGGACGAAACAAGGAATTGTTATTACACTATGATTCAAGTTAGCCATCCAGTGGAAGAACTAGCAGATAATAAAACTGTTAAGGAGATAGAGTTGTATTAGGATATAGAGTTTGTATTCTATTCCATATATATCTTATCTCTATATGATATATCTCTTTGTACTCTCCTATATATATATATATATATATAACCCTTTAGGTCTCATATCAATACACACAATATTCATAACATGGTATCAGAACTTAGGTTAAAACCCAAACCTCTAATCTCGCTCTTCTTCCACTGTTGCTGCCCCCGGGAGGATGATCTCTGCTCCCAAGGCCGGCCACCTTGTTGGGCCGCGTCGACCCGTCATCCTCTTCAAGAAGTTTGGGTTCTCCCGCCGCGGTTGGGTGTCCATCTCCGTCTCCCGCGCCAAGGCCTCCTCCATGCTAGCCAAGATGGATCCAGAGTAGATCTACGAGGACATCTACGAGCAGCCACTGTCCACGTATTTGAACCCGCCCCGCGTGGCAGAGCAAGCTCGCCGTGGATGGCCAGCTGAGGCTCTCACCAACGCACGCCGCCGACCAAGAGCGCACCGCAGGTAGCCGCCGAGCGACTCCGACGACATGGCGGTCGTCTCCACTTGGGGCAAGCCCGGCTCGTGGACCCTCGCCGCCGAGGAGCAGGACGACCTCCCCCCGCCGCCCCAGTCAGTTCCCCTCGTTGCCTTCAACAACGCCAAGTTCGTCGCACCCGCTTCCCGTGGGCCCACCCCCGATGAGCTCAGCCTCCCTACCGGCCCCTGCAAGTGCAAGCGTGAGAGCATCAGAGGCGGATGGTGTCGGCGGTGTCCAAATTTGCTGAGCGGTTGTGCCTTCTCTGTGACCACTTGGGTCGTGCCAATCGGAGGCAGCGCAACCACGCCAGGGAGTGCTCGGCCACGCGCAGGCAAGCAACGCTATGCGGCCCCAAGAAGAGGCCTGGTTGAGTCGCTCACGGACAAACCTAGCTGGGCTGAGCCACGATGGCTGAAGGCCGGGAGGTGCATGCTCGGCCGTACAGGTGGAGATGCGACGCAGAGAACTGGTCGTCGGCTCAACGGCATCCACCGCCGCACCGCCTTCCAGGCGTCCAAGATCAGACAGGCCCAGGCGCTCTCCAACCCCAAGATCCAGGTCGTGTGGGACTCCGAGGTCGTGGAGGCCTACGGCGGCACGGATCCGTTGTTTGGCGTCAAGGTCAAGAATGTGGTGAGCGGCGAGGTATCCGACCTCCGGGTGGCCGGTCTCTTCTTTGCCATCGGGCACGAGCCAGCGACCAAGTTTCTCAGCAGACAGCTCGAGCTCAACTCCAATGGGTATGTGGTGACCAAGTCGAGGAGCGGGTGGAGCAACCCGGTGGTGCCGCCGCACAGCCAACATAGACACTGGCCGCACTTGCACTGGAAGTCTACTGCTTTTGAGTCGTTTTCGTTTTGAGTCTTCTGTTTGCGTCTATTCTAAGTCTGTAGCTTCTCACCCTTCAATTCGTCAAAGGCATGCGAGTTCACAAATTTATTGTCAGTCATAGAAGTCTAGAAATTTTGTTTTGCGTGACAACAACCGCCGCTTTTCTCTCTGAGTCACATGCAGATCGTAGAAGTCGTTATAATGCCGCCGCTACTTTAGCTGCCGCTCCAAACTTTTAAGGCCACCACGCTTCTTTCGCACCTCATGTATTGCACCGCCGTCGTTTTGGGCTTCGATCTGCTGCTGTCATACTTCTATCTATTCCATGACAGCAGTCGCCGCTCTTCTCCCTGAGCCGCGTGTAGATCGTAGAAATCGTTATGATGCCGCCGCTTTTATAGCCGCCGCCCCGAGCTTTAAGGCCGTCACGCTTCTTCTACACCTTGTGCACTGCGCCGCCGCCGTCTTAGGCTTCGATCTACGCCGTCATACTTTTATTTATTCCTCTTCGACTTGATTCGACAATATTTTTCAAGAGTTGCACACTACGACGACATCATGAAGACTCGAACTTCGGATTTTGTTTAATATTTTAGTAACAACTCTTTTCAAATGCAATGCTATTGCATACGCTTTGCATTTGAGAGGGGTGTTAAGGAGATAAAGTTGTATTATGATATAGAGTTTGTATTCTATTCCATATATATCTTTTATACACACACACACACACACACACACACACACACATATATATATATATATATATATATATATATATATAACCCTTTAGTCCTCATAACATATATACATATATATATATATATATACATACATACATACATACTTCCACTATGCGTGATTACCTGGAGTCTATTATAACATGGCAATATCCTTTATGAATAAATTTCCGAGTGTGCAAGAATGATTTGTTTCTCATTAGAATTGTGCTATCTGGTGGTTTGGAGTTTGGACAAAGAAAACAAATATAATTATAAGATGACGAGGCAATTTAAGTCAAAGAAGGAAATACCTCTCTCTCTTTAGTTATTGCAGTTGAATGCCAACCTCCAGCAGCAATATCAACCTGCAAATAGATGTGAAAATATGCAACACTAAATTAGAAACAGAATTTAAGATACAGAGATATACTATAATTAGCATACAATTCTAGGCAACTGGCGACATCAAACATACTATTATACTAATGTACAATCATTAGGACAAGAAGCGCTAATAAGTCAAGTGGCTTGTGAGCCAAATCATGCCCAACTCATTGACTGAGTTTGAATTTTGGAGATGGGATAGAACAGAGGTAGAAGCAAAGCGCCTCGTGCAACCCAAATAGTTTTCTATTTCTACCTCTGTTCTTTCAGGTTCTCGCAATTTTCTTGCGCTACGTGCACCTCAGTTCGTCCTGACGGGGGTCAGCCTGTGCGGCACTGTGTTTGTCTTCTCATTGTGCTCCCTCGGTTTCTTTCATGTTGTTTTCTATTTCTATTTCTTCTATGTTCTGTCCATTCGATGTGCACCGTTTGTGTTCCAGTGCTTACCATGCAGCGTCATAATTACATTTATGTGCCTTCTATCTAGATTTCATGCTTTTACATATTGTTTCTGCTTCTGTATTTAAGGTCAACTCCTTTGATATACCTCCCTGCATTCTTAGTTACCTGGTATAGCATCCGTATTTGCTTACTACACGGTCCTTGTATTTTGAAGTAGCAGAAGCTTATGACTCATAGGACAGTGGACCACTGCGTCATAGCTCGCTTCAGAAAGTACACTAGGGTGGAGGAGATGCTCTTAGAACTAGATGGGTTTGCCTGAATATGCATATGCAGCAGTTTTATTCTCTATCTAGGCAACCCGCCTCAACATGAATGTGTTTTTGTCAGATATGCATAATGTTGGCTACTCTTTATTTGTGCCCTGTGTAGCACTATGTACGAAGTTCTTTCTTCTATCTTCTTGCTGCTAATCATATTCCACTTGTTGTGTTAACTAGACGCGTTGGTCTGCTGAAGACTGCTTCCACAGTGGTGATTGCGGCCACAAAGGATGTATCGTTGATGAAAGGTATTTCCTGCTGCTTGCAGCCATTAGTTATTTATTTCCCACTGTTTTTTTCAAGAGCATAATATACAATCTGCCTATGCTGGTACATCAGGTTTATGTACTGTAAATTTATATTTATTCTTTTGTTGGTCACACATCAGGTTTATGCTGTTGTTACTTTGTGGGGGCCACATGCGGAGGATTTCAATGTAGACCAGCTAGAGATTATCTCTATAGATAAACCTGTCGTTGTTCTATTTGGAGTAATTATTGGTACCTTCTCAGGTTTATGAGATATTTTTGTTAGTTCTCTTACAGCATGCTACTACTGTATTATTACATATATTCTATTACATAATCTTCTATAGCCTTATATTCAGGGCAGCTTGCACTGCAGAGCAACTCAGCGACTAAATGGTGTATCAATATTCCGATTCCTAAAGCAGCAGCTTTGCATAGCAGGTGCATTCTGCTATATATGCTTTTATTGAACCATGTAGTTACCTAATGTCTTTGCAATTCTTACAATATTCTGGGTTAGCTTAATAGATTTTAATTGTTCTTACATTGACTACCCTTAGAAATCATCAATATTAGATGGAATGACATGGAAGGAGTCAAAGGTAGCCTGACCCTGTTAATCCAACAATTCATGAAATCAGCAATTTAATTCCTAATGATGTTATGGTTTGATTCTTTACAAGTGGCTTTTGTTGTTATATAAGAGCTTGCTACCTGCTTATCTTTTAGGCTGTTTTTCCTGTTTTGTTAGTGCCGCCTGTAGGGCTAGTTCTATAGGTTCAACATTGTTATCAAGGGTTTGGTTCCAGTTCCAGATCAACCATGGTGATCCTATCTCAAGTAGCCTTCCTGTCATCTATCTATCTAAAAGTTTCATATTGCTATGGGCTACCTTTTGTACATTATGGTATGCTGCATATTTTATTAGACTGTGTATCATGTCTTTTAGTCCACTTATAGTTTCTATGTGACTTCTTTTCTATGGTTAGGGCTCTCCGGTGTTTAGCTACATGCTCACAATATGTAATGTAAACTTAGTTATGTCGTGCAAACAAAGGTTGCTTTTGGCTACCTGGTAATGTTTGCCATCATACTCTACATTTCATCATTGCGGGTATTATTCACCGAAGCCTACGGAAAAACCCAGTATTTCAACTCATTCGCTGCCTTCTCTTTTTATTCGGTTTGGCTGCCTTGTGCGATATGGCGCCGCACATACACATCTAGTTTTCTAAGAATCGCACAGGTATCACATTATGTTAGTACGGACGTATGTCCAAGGGAGTTTGGCAATCACCATCATCCATTCCACACCAAATCCATACACACATCAATTATTTCAACTTTCAAGTTACACAATACTAGAATGTGCATTGTAGTGATGATAGCCCTCTTATTTTGGGCTTATATTTAGACTTTGGTTTTCATTTCTATAGTAATTAGCTTTTAAACGACGTATTTTTTAAGATAGGATCTATAGGTAAATTATAGTACAAACTGTATTGAGTTTAATTTTACTAGCCAAAATCTTATACGACTATTTTCCTTTGCGTACTGTCTAACAGCCAGAATTTTAAAATCATAAACCTAAAATTAAAACCATAGTCAAAAAGAATCCACACGATAGTATCCAGGAAATGGGGTCACCTATTACCCATGTGCTAAACGTTGTACGTAGAAAATAACTTCCTTCTAACCGTAGCTAGTTCCACATTGCGATCTCCAAAGTATTTCCCAGACACATCTTCAACGATAGGATGCAAGGCCAGGTAACACAGTAGCTGCTCCCTGCAAATCATCTAACCGTTTACATAGTGTACGTATTTCCTGATATATATACAGCGACGTCGCCAAAAAATATTAAAAAGATTGAAGAAACAGACCACATAGAAAGAAAGCACACGACAAACAAGAAAAGAGCAGGAGACAAGAAACAAATGTAGTTTAATTACCTGGGGCATGTTCTTCAGGCAATGTTTCAGCAGAGAAAGAACCAAACCCAACATAGCCGCACACGTTTAGTTAACAGCGTAAAACTGCATTATAATTGGAGAAAAGAATAATAACTACAGGTGTGCCCAACCGTGCTGCACCATGCGTGTTTTGAGTTTGGAAGGGCATTACTGCTGTTTCGACCGACGTCAGTGGATATTACTCCAGGATGCATGGAATAGATCTGCAGTTATATTGCACCCTTCGATCTGAAACGCCATCAAATTTGGTTCATGATTTTGAGATTGTCAAAATGCTTTTAGCAAAAAAAATGCGTTAGTTATCCTTGTGCTTAATTTTCCCAATAAAAATATTTTGTTTCCCAAGGTCTTAAATGAGTAAATGGTATATCAAAGAAACTACTTTGACTATTTTTAAAAGACTTGTTCAAACTTGGATGATTTTTGGTCCCTTAACTTGCTTTTTTTTTATTACAGGGGAGATGCACATGCACATACACCGCCACACACACGCAAATGTGTCCCCTTAGCACATATCTTGATAGATAGAGGCTGAGGATAAATTCGTGACCCCCATAAAACTCCTACTAAAATATACTTGTGCGTAATAAGTGAATATCAAGATTTGAATCTTGGTGGATGGAGTTATACACTTATATCTCCACCACCCCACTAAGAGGTGGTCCCTTGATTTTTCATTACGTATTTTTATCAAGCATATTTATTATTTGTTATTAATTATTTACAAATTATAGCTTCCAACAAAACAGGAAATTATACAACGACAGTTTTTGTATTTTTGAAGCCCTAAAATTTTAAAAAGATAGGGTTCAAATTTCAACAAAATTTAAAAATCAAAGTGAACTAAGAGATTGAAAACCTGGAAACGCCTTGATAGCTCTCTGGAATGAAGTACATTGGCTAATTTTGAACGAGGATATGCAAAAAACCGACTGAACCTATAAATTTAAGCATATGGTGAGAACGCAATTTTTTCAGGAAAAGAGAACACAAAATTTGAGCTTCATATATAAAGTGATTTCAGATCATTAAGGAGATCTTTATTTTACGAGAATACTTACTTTGATTCATCGCCAATCCTCTCCAGATCGAAGCACGGACCGTTACTAAATTTATGACCCACAGAAGACACATTAAGGGTCTGTTTGTTTTAGCTTCTGGCAGTTCCAGCTACTCCCAGAATCTGTAGCTCCTCCAAACAGTTCAGATTTTCATCCAGATTCTAAGTAACCAGAAGCTATAGAATCCAGAAAATGAACTAGTAGCCAGAAGTCAAGTTATCCAACTTCTCCGGATTCTGACTAGCTAGATACTCACCAGCTGCTTCTCAGAATCTACAGCTGAAACAAACAGGCCCTAACAATCCTCTCTTGAACACCTGTTTCTTTGGCGGTTGTTTTCATCTTGTCTGGTAGGAGATTTGTCAGCAAGGAATGCCCTCCCCCGCTTGTTTCAGATTTTTTTTCAGTTTCAGCTTTTTTTCACTATTCAGTAATTTATCTTTTTCTGATTTTTTTAGATTTTTTAGACTTTTTTGCATTTTTTTCCTATGTTCCTTTGCATTGTCCGTGATGGGCTAACATTTTTTTTCTATTTTTACATTTTTTTAAATTTAATTATGCCCAAAAAGCCAAATCAGCTACAAGAAAAAAAAGCTAACTATAGTAAAAATTTCAGTAGAAGTTAGCCTTAATTGTACATGTATTTTTGCCCAAACAAAGCTTTTGGTACACCGAGTTGGGCTCGAAGTAGAAGTTTAATTTGGCCTAGTTTTATTTAGACCAACTAAATTAAAGGCCGGAGGCAAGTGGAAGCCACCAAAATAAATTAATTTCAGTATGGTTCTTCCCTATTGTCTTGTAGGGAAAGAAATGCAAACTGTAGAGTAACCAAACTGTAGAGTAACCGAGCAAAATTTCTACTCGTTTATAGCTAAATATCAACAATCTAATACCAAGATGACGTTGGAAATATAGACAATATTTTAATTTCAAGTTTTATTAGAGACAAATACAATAAACTAATGATACAAAATACATAACTAATAGCAGGCTACTTATTGTACTTCAGAAAAGAAGACAGAAAGATATTACAGTACCAAAGTCGATCGAATGCGTGAACGACTTACTGTTAGGCTTGATGAAGAACAGAAAGCAGCATAAGCTCGATGCAGTGCAGGACGTAGATGAAGCAGTGCAGTGAGCGGTCGTGCAGTGTTCACTGCCTAAAAACCTTATTGCCGCTTTCATGCAGGTCTTTACAGCAGCAATGCTCAGAGATACTGCTTCCTTTCTTCACGATGCACGTCGGGAGGAAGAGTCGACGAGATTTAGACGACGCAGCATAACAGCACAAGGAGGAAGAGAATGGAGGCAGAGAGATTCTTTGGGTGTCTGCTATGGATGTCTCCAGGTACACACACACACACTAATAACTAACATGATTAAAACAGTCATTTACCCACTGGTAACTGACATATTTCACCAGCCATTTACCCACTGGTAACTGTCTGTCATCAAACCTAATAAAGCCACAATTTAAATATTTGAATCTCATTCAAACAGAGAGAGATGCACGGTTTAACAAAAATAAAGGTGGATTTAGTTTGCAAGTGCCGCGCCACGTCATGGTATAGTCACGCAAAAATACGCGAATACACGTGCGCACATGCATGCACACATGTGTGATTATCCAAATCCATCCTCATGCCATCCACATCCATAATTTAAGGAGTGACATAGACTCTACCTTATAAATTGGTCTCCTCCACCTTGTCTTAGCAATATGGTACTAAATCTTACATGCTTTAGAATTAAGAAAATAGATCTCATTTTATGGATCTATTTTTAACAGATGATTTGTGGCAAAATGCAGCTCAATTCCATCTTTTGACAGCCGGAAAGACGGTAAATAAACCCCTGCATTATTTTTGCACAAGAAAAGAGAGCCAATTAAATCAAATTTAGGACCTACTACATCAGCAATCCCTTCTTCGATCGATCGAGATGTTTACATAGAATGTTAAGGTGCTCATGAGACGACACAAAGGATTGTGCGAAGCTGCGAACGGAGTCAAGCGAGCTCTGATCCATCTCCATGACACGCAGCTTTGAGCTTGGGATTTTATCTGTAAGCATGAGGCTCTCTTTCGCCGCCATGCCACTCTCTAGTGTTCTTGCCGCTATTACCACCTTTGCACCCCTCAATGTGAGAACCCTAGCTGGCCGTCACTTTTCCAATGCCACTTGTTGCTCCTGTATGTTTTGGAGAGAGAAAGCTAAGATAAAATGTGGAGTACTATGCTTTCTTTTGAAGGAAGAGTATTATGTTTATCGGAAGGGAAAATGCATGCCTCGTGTAGTAAAACTTTGTATTAGAGTACATACACACGAGTGACCGTAGCCTTGATTATATATACGCTTGATCTATCTATACCCACCTACGTAATCTTCGCCGTGCAACTAAAATTTACAGAATTTAGTATGCGAAGAGTTTATGTGTAGGTGGAAGTTTTATAAAAACCAGTCCTCTGGCTATACGTTGCAACAAAAAATAAATAAGAGACTTCATGAGAATTGTCCGTAGTGGCCATTCATCAAGATGGGCAGTTTACCTTAGATCGGACACTACCTGTCTATACATACTCTATAAGTGAGATGATAATAATAAGATTAACCTTTTGAGTACTAAAGCAGTAACAGTACACATGCTATAATCTTAGATATATATATACAATGTGAATCCCAATTTACTTATGTTTATAATATAAAATCCAATATGAAAGAACACATCTTTCTTAAAGCAGATCACATCATGTTCAAAACATGACAATGATTATTTTATCAATTCGACAAGATTCTGTTACACTTTGAAAAATTAATCACCAGCTTACATTACATCAACATTTGATGAGTACATGAAGTAATAGAAAAATAAGAACCAGCTTGTATTGCACGAAACAAAGGCAAGGTCTAGCTTCTTTTGCGCTCCTAACTAAAATAAAATGAACCAATTTGAAAACTTTATGCTGGCCGAAGTAGTTCAAGAGGCTAGCACAATGAGATATCAAGGCGTCCAAGGTCTACTCGATGAAAAGCCGACAAATCACACGGTGTTAGTGTTCTTTGTTATCGCTACTACTATACCAATCGTCGCCATCATTTGAAACATTTTTGTGAGTATTAGTAGTGAACTGTACATGAGAACGTTGAGAGAGTGCTCATTTAGACTTTTAAAACTTAAGATTCTAGCTTTTCTAGTACTATAGTAGCTATTTTACACTGTAATTGTTTATAGTTTTTCAATGTAATTAATTTTTAAAATTTTAAAAAGAAAAAATTGATATTATCACAAACAATGTAAAGAAATAAGAGAAAAAATATATAAAAAACTCTAAAAAACAAAAAAATAAAATTAAAAAATTAGAAATTAAAAATTTAAGTCTAAATAAGCACAACCTGAGGTACCCGCGAGACGACACGAAGGATTGCATGAAGCTGCGCGGAAGGAGCTTAGATCCATGTCCATGACATGCAGCTTTGAGCTTGGGATTTGTTCTGTGAGCATTATGGTTCTCTTCTACTCATTTTGACTTAAAATCAGGTTCTGCTTCTGATTTTTGTTTTTTTTCATTATTCAGTAATTTCGTTTTTTTCTAGTTTTAAAAGATTTTTTTGGCTTTTCTTTTTTTTGTATTCCTTTGCATCGTCCGTGATGGGTTAACATGTTTTTTTATTTTTAAATTTTTTTAAATTTAATTATACTAAATAAGTTAACTCAACTACAGTAAAAAATAAACTAGTTATAATAAAAAAATTATGAGTCAACGTTATTCAAAACGCGTAAGTGCGAGAACCCTAGCCATCTCTTTTCCAGTGATCACCTTTGCACCACTCAGTGCGAGAACCCTAACCATCTCTTTTCCAGTGCTACTTGCTACTCCCTTAATTTCCAAAATAAAGGCACGCAAGTGCGTTGGGGGGCATGTGTTTTCACTTGTAAACACTATCGAAATACCTTATAATTGCAAATACTTTAGGATTCTGGAAATTTGCAGTTAGAATGCACCCTTCCAGGACCACATGAACACCATCAAAACACATCAGCTTTATTTATCCTTATTCGTTGTGCTTATTTTGCCATATAAACATATTTGGTTCCCAAAATATGTAAGGCTTAATTTGGTATTGTGATGGCTTTTAATCCATAGTTCTAATTTATACTTTTGGAGCTACATATTTTCTTACTAGAGTTGGTAAAGGTTCTTCTAACTAATTATATTCCATAGTGCAGTGCATCACATCCTTGTCAAACCTTTGAATAGAAATAATACGTTGCCGAAACTACTACAACTCTTGGGCTTTAAGCAATGCTTGGACAAAACTACTACAACATGCCAGAAATCATACATTGCTGAGACTACTACAACTTGCACTAAAAATTTTGCCCATCAACGTCCATTGTTGATTAGCAAGCTTTCAAGCAAATAATGGCATATCTATATATCACTTGAATTTTACATTACTTATATAAAATATATTTACTATTTGTGATGGAACAGATTTATAGTCCCACAATGATACAATTTTTATTTTTTAAAAGAACAGTTTTTTATAATTGTTAAAGCACCTAAGCAGCGACAAATAGACTTGTCAGGCTTCAGCCCACTCTCCGACGGCCCGGAGCCGCCCACCTACCCAAGCTGGGCCGGCCGGCCACCGCTGCCTCACCCCAAGCATCCTCGCCGTCCCCAATGTCCTCACAAGTCACCAGCTGTCTGCCCCTCCTCTTGACCCCCAGCCCCACTGCCCCAGATCTGCTCGACGGCGCCCCAGCGCCGCCTCACCCCCAGCCGCAGCCCCACGCGCCGTTGCGGCTAACCCCTTGCTCCCCGCCTCTGCCTCAACACCATCGCGAGTCCTAGGTGCCGCTGTGCCTCAACCCTAGCACCCCCTTCCCACCGGCTTCGTAAGATGTCTCCAGACTCCAGATCCAACTGCCGCATCCTTGCCCCTCCACCCAAATTTATCATCGCCGCCACCCCCTCTCACCACTGCCTAGCTCCGTCGCCGCTGGATTTTTGCTTCCAGCGCAACCAGGTGCTGGCGGTGCCATGCCCTCAGGCCTGGACACCTCAGATCTGCCGCCGGTCTAGCTTGATGCTGCAGGTACGCCTCCTCCCCAGTCTTGTCTGGACACGGGCACAGGCTAGGTGTTCGATGAATTGCTGGCAATCACGATTTTTTTTTGCTGGTTTGCTACCATTCTAGATATGGAGAGGGCAAATACCCAGCAATTTCGTACAGAAGCAGATCTGTTTGAGGATCTCATGTCGTTCTGTTGCCATGCCTGCCAATCTGTTCTATTTTCAGTAACACTAGGACTTCAATCAGTAACATTAGGACTTTAATCAGTTACCTGCTGGTTTAATCAGTAACATCCGACTGATTAATTTTTTTTGGTTGCATTCTGATTTGCAGGCGATTGTTTAAAAGGCCTGGAGCCCTCGATTTCTTAAAACATAATCTGGGTTGTGTTCTAATTCTTGTTGCTATTGCATGATACTGCCCCAATTCACATGCTCTGGACTGGATGTGCAGGAGTGTTCATATAGAGTATAATGATATTACACAATGATGATGCATCATCATATGAATATAATAATATGCCTTGTTTTTGAAACGAATTAATGCAATTTGCCTGTGTGAACAGTGTGATGACATATAAAACCCTACTCAACTATATCTGCAATTTGCAATGATCTTGTGAAAGTTCAAAAATATAACCCTTACCTTGTTAAGTAGATATCCTTCATTTCTTGTATGGAGTAGCATTTTCCACTTGTGTACCTTGAAAAGAAACATATCCATTTTGTAGTTGTTGTGGTATTGGCTTGATGGTCTTTGTTATAATTTTTAATGCAAGATGAGTTGTACTACTAAGTCTAGGCTACTACTACAGAAATCATCATCACAGATGGTTCAAAAACGTCATCACAAACGGTTTTTTGAGTCTGAATTTATGGGTCAGTGATAATACGAGGTCATCATAGACGACTTTCGAACCGTCTGTGGTGTAAATATCATAGACGATTTTTAACTAAAAGTCGTATGTGATAGCTGATAATCACATACGATTTTTAACTAAAAATCGTCTGTGATTATCAGCTATCAGAGACAGTTTTTAGTTAAAAATCGTCCGTGATATTCTTTTCTACCATTAAATCTATTTCTGTTTATTGGCTAGCCTCAGCAAATGATAACCATTCCATCTGAAACAAGCAGATCAACATATACATATATACATACAATTCACATCTCAATTCATTTCACAAATATAAAATATCTAATTCGAATCTCAATTCATTTCACAAACATAAAACATTCAATTCATATCTCAATTCATTTTACAAACGTAAAACATCCATTTCACAAATCAATTAATTGAAATGAAATAAAATATACATTAACAAATACATAATTACAAAGGATTTACATTGCATTTGCATTTAGATGGTAACATTGTATTTTTATTGCTTTATCACTCCAGAATCGAAGTCTCGCGAAAGAAATAGATCCATAATCAACGAACTTGTCAGGCTGCACAAGCAATACTTGGATGGTGCATGATTGCCATCCAAGTATTGCTTGTGCAGTCTGACAAGTCGTTGATTATGGATTGTTCCTTTTGCGAGACTTCGATTCCGGAGTGATAGAGCAATAAAAAATCATTCTACGTTGTGGAACTCTCTATTTGAGTTTATGACTTGAGCCACCAAAAAGTATGCGCACTCTCTTCGAATTTGTGTAAGGTCGGTCTATTGAAATGCAGTTGTCGGGATGGATGCAGTCTGTCGATAGGAATATCAATGTGCATATATATATATATATATATATATATATATATATATATATATATATATATTTTGAGTTTATGACTTGAGCCACCAAAAAGTACGTGTACTCTTCGAATTTGTGTAAGGTTGGTCTGTTGCAATGCAGTTGTCGGGATGGACGCAGTCTGTCGATAGGAATATCAATGTGCATATATATACAATCTGATAAGTATGAAATAATTATGGGAAGATTGACAAACCTTTGAATTAGTGATCTTCGAGGAATTGAAGAGTAGCCTCATATGGTGTCAAACGTAGAATCCACATGTGTTGTCCTACGGCTGCTGGTAGCACTGCAAAAAATAGCATGTGTTAATTCAAGAGACATTACTACCAACTGTTACATAGGATTAATTAATATGTACTAGCGAATACTGGAAATTTTTGAACATGTTTCAGGCGGTTGGCCCCTTGCGTCAAGAGATCTGCCTTTGCAACGTACAGGGCGAACGACCTACGTGATTCAAAAAAGTTAACCTTAGTCATTCGAAAGGAAAGAAAGAGTACAATATAGTTATGTATGGAGAAAATATATTTACCTATCGATTAATTGCCTGATAACTATGTAGTCGGGTTTATTCTTACTTAGAGAATCACGGTATATTATCTTGTTCTATTTTGGTACAATTACTATTAAAATCCAGTGGAACCCCTGATTATAGGGCATAAGTACGTATTCCTCATCGCGGTGAGCCAGCAATGCTGCTGTATTGTACCTCTCGACGAAGGATGCATTCTCGGTGATGGTATGTATGGCGACCAAGTGTGGGTCCAGGAAACCAACCGATGATTTGGATGATATAGTGTAACATCCTGTTTTTCTGAGATTTTTAAAGCCTGGATTTTAGAAATGAATTTTCTGAAATTTTTCTGAAATTAATTGAAGCTTCAAATGAATTTTTAAAGTTTTAAATGATTTAATATGATTAAAATAAACATTAACATAAGTGGGAAATATTTTATTTGTGTTCCTCAGGTCTCAAGGAATTTTCTGGTATTTTTGGAGAATTTTTGGGATTTATTTGCTATTTTCTAGAGCTTTTAGAAGTTTATTTGAATTTCGGAAAAGAAAAGAAAATAAAATCCCCGGCCGCCTCACCGCCCGATCTCCCTCTCTCCACGCCGCCGATCCCACGCCCGCCGCCGCGTGCATTCTTTCTTTCTCGCGCACCAAAGACGCCCGCCGCTCGATCCCACTCGCGCCACGCGTCGATTCCTGGCCGACGCAGCGGCAGCAGCAGCCTTGCGCCGCCGCCGCCGCCGCCGCGCGCGCTCGGCGCTTCGATCGCGCGCCGCGCGATCGCAGCCGTCGCTCGCCCGCGCGCGCGCGAACCCTAACCCTAACCCTAACCCTAACCCTAATCGCGCTCGCCGTCCGATCTTGCCGCGTGGCGCATCTCAGCCGTCCTAACCCGTCCGCGCCGCGATCGCCGCCGTGAATCGGATCGAACTCCACGGTTCGCGTGTTAAAACCGCCGTTCGTCCTCGGTTCGGTGCCGACACCCGAGCTCCCGCCGCCGCTCCTCGCCGCGCCTTGCGCGCGCGCCGCGCCGCTTCGCGTCTGCCGCCGCGAGGTCGCCGGAGCACCGGCCGCCGCCGCGCCGCCGCCGGTGAGCCCTCCGCGCTGCTTCGCCGCGCCGCCTCGTCGCCGCCGCCGCCGCCTCGCCTCGCTGCTCGCGTCTGCGCCGCGCGCCCCGCGACCGCCGCCTCGCGCGCGCGCGCGCCGCGCGCCGCCGATCCGCTTCGCGCCGGCCACGCGCCGCCGCCGGCGGCGATCCGCCCTCGCCGCGCGCCGCGCGCGCGCTTCGCGCGACGCGACGCTGCTGCGGCGAGCCGCCACGCGCCGCCGATCCGCGCGCGCCGCGCCGCGCAATCCTCGCCGTCGCTCCATATCCGGGCCGGCGTCCAGATCGCGCCGCGCGTTCGTCCCGCCGTTGGATCAAGCCGTCGCGCCGCGCCCGAGCCGCCACCTCGGCCTAGCCACGTGGCGGCACCAAAGCGTGCCACGCCGGCTCTAGTCCACGTGGCATGACACGTGGCATGCCACGCCGCCCGAGCCGTCCTCGAGCCACGTGGCGCCCACGCCACCGCCACGCCGGTAGGTGACACGTGGCGACATATCGCGCGCCACGCCGCGCAACCGCCGCCACAAGACACCCTCTCCCCGTGCATCAGCATGTGGACCGAGTCCACGATGGACTCGAATTTCATGGACCGGTCCACAAGACAAGAACTTTTCCGATTTTCCCGAATTAATTTTAGAATTAATTTTCCGGGAGCCCGTTCTCCTCCGTCCTAGCTCCGATTAACCCCGTTCTTTTTTCTAAATTCATCTAAAATCGAGCTCTAACTGTTGGTTCTGGTTTTGTGAATTTTGGAGTTCATTTGCTTATCATTTTATGTGTTTCTTTGTTTTGATCGTTTTCTCTCGTTAGATTCGGATTAGGAGGAGCAGTTTCGCGCTGTAAGACCAGAGTACCTCACGAGCATAACGAAGGCAAGTCGTGTCCCTTGATCATGTTGAACCCAATTTGGCAAACTATTATTTAATTATTTGATTTTAAATTACATTGCATTGCTATTTTTATTCAAACCCTTGCACAGGTAGTTATCGTCCCAATCGAAATTATACCTCTTTGATACTTTGGAATACCATGATGCCATTGTCACCGTAGGTTGGGAAATTTATTAGTGATGCTAGTTTATTTATCACACGGGTTGGTACGATTAGATTGCTTAGCCGTTTTATATTTACGATTGATCTCATCGCACATGTTAAATTATTAATTTGAATTAATGACATATGGAATTGTGGTTGGTGCCACGTGTATTAAAATTTGTGCCACGTCATAGGTGTGACGTTGGTTTGGTTATACAAATTGGTTTTGCACTCGGCAGTGATCGTGCGATAAAGGGGAAGTCTGCTTGTACTTTGGGGATGTGGTAGTCTCGCCGGGTAATGTTAAGGACTTAACTTTGTGCGCCATTGATCCGAGCTTAATCGCAAACCACATGTCTATTATGGGATGGACTGGCCGATTAATTTGTAATATTTCAATTCAATTCGCCATTGTGATGGACATGTTTGCTGATTTCCATGTGGCGCAAGGGGGGGTGTGATGCGAAACCCTAGCGGGCAGGATTGTGTTGAGGTAGAGCATTGTAAAGGCCTTGTTGTGATTTCCTTAGGCCTAGGCTATTCACATCGTGTGGGTACAGTTGTGCAACCTCTGCAGAGTGTAAAACTATTCGAATAGCCGCGTCCTCGGTCATGGACAGTGCTTGGGGATTTCACACGAGGGTTAGTGTTTCATTTATAACTTGGTGGTTTATGTTTGGGAGTGGACAGGTAGTTCACTGTTGGTTTAACTTGTGAATTGGTGTTCACAAGTGGTTCATGTTATTCCTTTGGTTATCTATTATTCTCTGTTTTGCTTAACTTTCGCTTTCAAGTTATTTAATATATTTCATCAGTAAATGCCTTTATGGAAATTAACCTTTCAGCCCTCCTTTGGTAAGCCTTGCATATTATATTGCATTTATTGTTACAAACGACTTGCTGAGTACCAATGTACTCACGCTTTACGCCTATGTTGCTCGATTGAGGAGAGGAGTACTATCAGCAGGAGGTTCCAGAAGGAGAGTGCTACGACGACTTCACGGATTAGGCTTCGTTCTCCACTCGATAGCCTTGTGGCTTGTCGATTGGTCGCTACGCTTTATTTTGGATTTTCGCGCTATTTTGTTAAGCCCTTCCGCTAGAGATATTGTAAGCTTGGCCATAAGGTCGTACCTCGATATTTTATCGATATTTGAGTTTTCCTTTATTATTGTCGTGTGTATGATCGTGATGACATCTATGTTTGATCGTGTGCACTAGCGTGATCTGGACTAGTGCAGGTTACGGAGGGACCGAATTTGCATATTCGGTCTCGACAGAGATGGTATCGAGCCATATCGACTGTAGGACGAAGCCCTAGTTAAATTGATCGATAGCCCAAAAATTTATTTTCTAAATCAAACCAACTAAATTTGATATTTAGTAATATCTCTATCTTCTTACCTCATTCTTAAGGATTGTTGTCTCTCGCCCCAACTCTTGCAAAATTTGTTTTCCTAAAGATATAAACTGATCTTTCCTTTATAAATGCATTAGATGTCCCAAGCTTCTTACAGCCCGACAGAGGATGGAGGTCACTTCTACGCGTTACATTGCGGAGCCTCGGATTTAAGAGATCGCCTGCCTACCTCACCGAGGATGAGAAGCAAAAGGTCAACGCATCGGGAGCATCTCGGGCTATACTTCACCACCCGAGTCGGCAAGCAGGTGCTACATCACAGTTTCAAGAACACCGGTGCCAGTGGGGAGATGTCAGCACAAGGAGTTGCGCACAAAGCCATCCGTCGACTTTGCAAGTTATACAAGATCAACATGATCAGACTCGTCCGGAAGTTCAAGGAGCAGTACGGAGCGACCCCAAGACTACGAGCGATGCCCGAGGAGCCTCGGCGCGATCGCCGCCAAGACTCTACCGTCGCCTACACCGCCGAGTCCAGAGGAGAGACGTCGTATCACCGGAGATCGTCGCGCCTACCTCAGTCGGTTCACTCCAGCCCCAGTCAGAGAGCAGTCGCCGCCGATCCGCAACTCATGGGTTGTCTACAGCGATTCGGAGGACGATATCAGTGTACCCTATTTGTCAGGACCCGAGTGGGAGCCTTCAGAGTAGATAGTGCGAGTAGACACGTTGGATTTTATTTGCAGTTGAGTGTGATGTGAGCTGCAAATATTGCCTTAAAAGCATTATATTGCGATCATGTCAAATCTTTTAATGGAGTTTATTTTTGTTCGGTTTCTTAGTTAGCCTTTTGGCTAAATGTTTGTTTAGGTTAGGTCTCCATTAAGCAAAACCCCCTTAGACGCATTTACCCCTTATCTATGCTTTTCCCTCTCGTCTTTTACCTTTGGTCACCGGTGATTGTTTTCTTTTGAGCAAGATGGTTGATACCAGAACTCCTCCACCAAGAATCAGGCGAACCAGACCAGAGAGCAGTGGTCGCAGGTGCCACCTACCTTGGATCCCGCCTCGCCGCTTTTGATGGCCTGACTCGGATGATGCGCACCATGATGCGGTATGTATGCGACTATGATGCGGCGACAAAGACCAGAGCCGATACCACCACCAAGACTCGTCGCCAGACCAAATATGCAGAGTTTATGAGGACGAGACCGCTGTTTTCTCCGTTCGTCAGAGCCTTTGAGGTCGACGATTGGGTCCGTTCGATTGAGAAGAAATCGAACTTGGCTCTGCAATCGGCAGGAGAAGGTTTTGTATGCGACACATCGGCTGAGGGACCAAAGAGCAGAGTGGTGGGAGAACTCATCGTCTTTGCCCATGAGAACTAGAACAACATCACTGGAAGGAATTCGCCAAGGCTTTCCATACCGGTCATGTCATGGATGGAGTGGTCGAGATGAAGAAGGATGAGTTTGGGAGTTCCAGCGAGAGGAACTCACGGTGAGTGAATATCTCAATAAATTCACTCAGTTGGCTCGCTTCTGCCGCGCGGCAGGATGTAGCGTCGGATGCAAATCGCGAAGAGGTTCAAGAAAGGCTTGAACCCAGCTTTGAAGGTGCAAGTCGTGAGGCAACGACTATGCGATTTCAGCGATTGGTGGATAAGGCCATTCTCATCGAGGAGAGTCACCGCGAGCTCGAGGAGTCTCGCAAGAGGAGGTTGATCCAGCGAGGATCACGATCACACCGATCCCCAGAGGCCTCGTTTTGGTTCCTACCACTGCACGAGTGCCCAAAGCGAAGCAGCAGCGGCCTTCGTGATTCCGGACCCGGCTCGAACACGCGCGATTTGATCGGGACGGCGTCTGGTGGTTCCAGTGGACAGCAGCAACGTAAGAGCAATAATTCAAGAAAGATCCGTCACTTGCTTCAAGTGTCGCGAGGTGGGACACTATGCTAGCAAGTGCCCTCGAGGCGAGCCCCGACGCCGATTCGCTTTGACTTGGGAGCCACACCGGTCGTACCCCTACCCCGGGCGGGGCGAGGAGCACCCGGCCTCGGGACAGCCAGCAGGGGCCGGTGGTGAGAGGTCGTGTGAACCACGCCACCGCAGAGGATGCCCAGCAGCACGGGACGTTGTGATCGATGCGTTCCTCGCATATCGGGCCTCGCCACCGCTTTATTTGATTCGAGCTTCGCATTCGCTTGTTTCTGAGTTTTGCTTTAAAGCAATAATTGAAAACTGTTGCTCTTGGATCTGCATTCTTTTAATCCAATCCCGGATCGAGTTGAGATCCAACCTAGGTTGTCCAGAGTTAGGATAACCATTCGTGGAGTTGAGTTCGTGGTCGATCGATTTTGTTGGATATGCGGTCCCTAGATGTAATCTTGGGAATGGATTGGCTTCGTAAGCGCAGCGATGTTAGACTGTTTGAGCGAGCGATGACCTTAACCAATTCGACGGAGTTAAGGTACGATTCGCGGCGTGAGTGTCGGCGAGCGATCATGATTTGCGAGCAAGGTAATCCAGTTGGAGGATGTACGATCGTCGAGAGTACCCGACGTGTTTCGGATGATCTTCCGTATGCCACCAGAGAGGAGGTTGAGTTTCGATTGAGCTTGTGCCGTGTACCTCCGATTTCCAAGAGACCCTACCGGATGCCACCAATGACTTAGCAGAGTTGAAGAAGCAAATTCGTGGAGCTTTTGGATAAGGGTTACATCGGATCGAGTTCATCCCGTGGGGAGCGCCAGTGTTATTCGTCAAGAAAAAGGATGGTAGTCGGCGCATGTGTGTGGACTACTGAGCACTTAATGAGGTCACCGTCAAAAATAAATACCCTCCGCCTGTGATTGATAACTGTTTGACCAGCTTAAGGGAGCGGTGTGTTCTCCAAGATTGATTTGAGGTCGATATCATCGATGAGGATACGTAAGGAGGACATACCCAAGATGACCTTCTCGACTCGTTATGGTCTATACGAGTTCATAGCGATGTCATTTGGTTTGACTAATGCTCCAAAGATATTTCATGTATTTAATGAATAAGGTGTTTATGGAATATTTGGACAAGTTAAATCGTTGTGTTCATTGACGACACTTTGATATATTCCAAGAATGAGGAGGAACATCAGAGCACTTGAGATTAGCATTGCAGAAATTGAGAGATAATCGCTTGTATGCAAAGTTCAGCAAATGTGAGTTTTGGATGAGAAAGTTGCCTTTCTAGGGCATGTGTTGACAGCAGAAGGAGTCGCAGATTGACCCAGTGGAAAGTAAGTGATATTTTGGATTGGCAATACCCACTTGATTACCTAGGTCGAGTTTTCTGGTATGGCAGATACTACCGTCGCTTTATTGAGGATTTTCCAAGTGTGGCTGCACCCTCACGCAGCTTGCTCAAAAGGAAAAGAAATTCACTTGGATGCCAGAGTGCGAGAAGAGTTTTGAAACTTAAGGAGAGTTTGACCACACCCCGTGCTTGTGTTGCCCGATATTAACAAGGATTTTGAGATATTTTGCGATGCCTCGCGCAAAGGCTTTGGGTTGTGTCTTGATGCAAGACAAGAGAGTGGTAGCCTATGCCTCACGCCGCTTGAGACCGCATGAGGAGAACTACCCTACCCATGATTTAGAGTTGGCACCGTAGTGCATGCTTTAAAGATTTGGCGTCATTATCGATGGGTAACAGATGTGAGGTTTACACGGATCATAAGAGTCCAAAATACATCTTTAACGATCCCGAGCTTAACCTCGAGCGAGAGGAGGTGGTTAGAGCCGATAAAGGATTATAATGTGGGCATACATTATCATCCCGGGAAAGCTAATGTTGTTGCAGATGCCTTGAGCAGAAGGTATACCGCAATTCGGTGATGGTTCGAGAGAGTCACCACTTTGCATAAGGAATTTGAAGCTTAGCCTTGAGTTGGTTGAGCGAGATTTTTGGCGCCTATGGAGTTGCGACCTACTTTGGATGGTCGATTCGCGGTGCTCACCGGATGATGAGGCATTTCAATGGATCGAGAAAGAACTTAAGTGAAGGTAAAGAGTCGATTTTCAGTGGATGGCGAGGAACCTTGTGGTTCAAGCAACGTTTGTGTGTGCCCAACAAGCAAGAACTAAAGGATGTGTTGTTAAAAGAGGCTCATGAGTCGTCAGATTCGATTCATCCAGCAGTACCAAGATGTACCAGACATTAAGGATAAGTATTGGTGGCCAAGCATGAAGCGTGAGATCGCCGAGTATGTAGCCCTTTGTGATGTTTGTCGAGAGTAAAGGCAGAGCACCGAGAGACTGCGGTTTGCTCTGACCATTGAAAGTTCCCGAGTGGAAGTGGGAAGAAATTGGTATGGACTTTATAGTCGGTTGCCTAAGACCAAAGAGGGTTATGATTCGATTTGGGTCATTGTGGATAGATTGACCAAGGTTGCTCATTTTATTCCGCTTAAGACGACTTACGGTGGTGATGAGATTGGCGAGCTATATATGTCCAGATTGTCGATTTACATGGTGTGCACAAGAAGATTGTGTCGGATCGTGGATCGCAGATTCACCTCCGGTTTTGGGGTAGTTTCCATAAGGCTATGGGAACTCACCGAATTCGATCTGAAAGATATCATCCCAGCATGATGGTCGACAGAGCGAGTTAATCAGATTACGGAGGACATGTTGAGAGCTGTGTGCTTGATCATGGGTCTAAGTGGGACGATTGTTTACCTTTTGCGAGTTCTCATACAATAACGATTATCGTGCCGCTTTGCGATGTCACCGCTTGAGGCATTATATGGCAGAAATGCAGACCCTCTCAATTGGAAAGAGACGGGGAAGGTCGTTTTTGGCCCGCATCGCTTTGAAAGAAGTCGAGGATAAGGTCCGCTTGATACAGACAGTTGAAAATCGCAAGCCGCATGTAAGAGTTATGCGAGATACAGACGCCGAGCCGAGTTTTGAGCCGACGATTTTGTGTATCTTAGGATCACACCATTCAAGGGTGTGAAGAGGTTTCACTAAAAGGGAAGCTTGCACGAGATATGTTGGTCCGCTCAGATTCTCAAACGCAGGGAGAGGTTGCTTACGGCTGGAGCTACTGCGTCTTTGATGGGGTACATGACGTCTTTCATGTGTCCCACCAAGAAGTGCTGCAGCGTACGCAGAGGAGGTTGTGCCGCTTGAGGCCGTTGACTGCAGGAGGATCTGCTGCACAAAGAGCACCTACAAAATCTTGGAAGTGTCGAGCGAGTCACCGGAATAAAGTGGTCCGTTTTGCAAAGTTCAAGGAGCAACCATTCCGAGGAGGAAGCCACACAGGAGCGCGAGGAGGATCTCGAGGCGGAGTTCCCAACCTATTCTCTTAGTTGGCCCAGATCTCGGGTCGAGATCTCGTTTAAGTGGGTATGGTTTGTAACATCCTGTTTTTCTGAGATTTTTAAAGTCTGGATTTTAGAAATGAACTTTCTGGAATTTTTCTGAAATTAATTGAAGCTTCAAATGAATTTTTAAAGTTTTAAATGATTTAATATGATTAAAATAAACATTAACATAAGTGGAAAATATTTTATTTGTGTTCCTCAGGTCTCAAGGAATTTTCTGGTATTTTTGGAGAATTTTTGGGATCTATTTGCTATTTTCTAGAGCTTTAAGAAGTTTCTTTGAATTTCTGGAAAAAGAAAAGAAAATAAAATCCCCGCCGCCTCCCTCGCCCCCGATCTCCCTCTCTCCTCCACGCGTCGCCGATCCGCGCGCGCGCGCGCCGCCGTACCCCTTTCCGCGCACCAAAGACGCCCGCCGCCCGATCCCACCCGCGCGCACGCGTCGCGCATCCGCTGGCTGACGCTGCGGCGGCACCAACGCGCCGTCGCCGCCGCGCCCGCCGCGCCCTCGGCCGCTTCGATCGCGCGCCGCGAGATCGCAGCCGTCGCTCCGCGCCGCGAACCCTAACCCTAACCCTAATCGCGCCGCTCGTCCGATCTTGCCGCGTGGCGCATCCTAGCTGTCTAACCCGTCGCGCGCGCGCCATCGCCGCCCGTGAATCGGATCGAACTTCGGTTCGCGTGTTAAAACCCGCCGTTCGTCCTCGGTTCGTGTCCGACACCGAAGCCCGCCGCCGCTCCTCGCCTCGTCTTCGCGCTTCGCGCCGCGGAGCCGCTCCGCCGCCGCCCGTCTTTGCGTCTCCGCCCGCCGCCGGTCGCCGGAGCACCGGCCGCCGCCGCGCCGCCGCCGGTGAGCCTCGCGCCGTTCGCCGCGTCGCCTCCGGCCGCCTCGCCCTCGCCCTCGCCTCGCCTCGCCTCGGCGTCTGCGCCGCCCGCGCCCGCGACCGTCGCCTCGCGCGCGCCCGCCACGCGCGCCGATCCGCTTCGCGCGGCCACGCGTCGCCCGCCGCCGCGATCTCGCCGCGCCCGCGCGCGCGCGACGCCAGCGCGCGGCGAGCCGCCACGCGTCGCCGATCCGCCCGTCGCCCGCGCCCGCGCCGCGCAATCCTCGCCGTCGCTCCAGATCTGGACCGAAGGTCCAGATCGTGCCGCGTGCCCGCGTCCCCGCCGTCGGATCAAGCCGTCGCCGCCCGCGCCCGAGCCGCCAGCTCAGCCTAGCCACGTGGCAGCACCAGCGTGCCACGTCGACCCTAGTCCACGTGGCATGACACGTGGCATGCCACGCCGCCCGAGCCGCCCTCGAGCCACGTGGCAGCCACGTCAGCCGGGTGACACGTGGCAGCATATGCGCGCGCCACGTCAGCAGCCCCGCCGCGTCAGCACCCTCTCTCCCCCGTGCACTGTTACGTGGACCGAGTCCACGGTGGACTCGGAATTTCATGGACCGGGTCCACAAAGACAAGAATTTTTCCGATTTTCCTGAATTAATTTTAGAATTAATTTTCCGGAGCCCGTTCTCCTCCGTCCTAGCTCCGATTAACCCCGTTCTTTTTTCTAAATTCATCTAAAATCGAGCTCTAACTGTTGGTTCTGGTTTTGTGAATTTTGGAGTTCATTTGCTTATCATTTTATGTGTTTCTTTGTTTTCGGTCGTTTTCTCTCTCGTTAGATTCGGATTCGGAGGAGCGTTTTCGCGCGAAGACCGAGAGTACCTCACGAGCATAACGAAGGCAAGTCGTGTCCCTTGATCATGTTGAACCCAATTTGGCAAACTATTATTTAATTATTTGATTTTAAATTACATTGCATTGCTATTTTTATTCAAACCCTTGCACAGGTAGTTATCGTCCCAATCGAAATTATACCTCCTTGATACTTTGGAATACCATGATGCCATTATCACCATAGGTTGGGAAATTTATTATTGATGCTAGTTTATTTATCACACGGGTTGGTACGATTAGATTGCTTAGCCGTTTTATATTTACGATTGATCTCATCGCACATGTTAAATTATTAATTTGAATTAATGACATATGGAACTGTGGTTGGTGCCACGTGTATTAAAATTTGTGCCACGTCATAGGTGTGACGTTGGTTTGGTTATACAATTGGTTTTGCACTCGCGAGTGATCGTGCGAGAAAGGGGAAGTACGATTGTACTTTGGGGATGTGGTAGTCTCGCCGGGTAATGTTAAGGACTTAACTTTGTGCGCCATTGATCCGAGCTTAATCGTGCAAACCACATGTCTATTATGGGATGGACTGGCTGATTAATTTGTAATATTTCAATTCAATTACGCCATTGTGATGGACATGGTTGCTTGATTTCCATGTGGCGCAAGGGGTGTGATGAAAACCTAGCGGGCGGGATTGTGTTGAGGTAGAGCATTGTAAAGGCCTTGTTGTGATTTCCTTAGGCCTAGGCTAATCACATCGTGTGGGTACAGTTATGCAACCTCTGCAGAGTGTAAAACTATTCGAATAGCCGCGTCCTCGGTCGTGGACAGTGCTCGGGGATTTCACACGAGGGTTAGTGTTTCATTTATAACTTGGTGGTTTATGTTTGGGAGTGGACATGTAGTTCACTGTTGGTTTAACTTGTGAATTGGTGTTCACAAGTGGTTCATGTTATTCCTTTGGTTATCTATTGTTACTGTTTTCAGTTAACTTTCGCTTTCAAGTTATTTAATATATTTCATCAATAAATGCCTTTATACAAATTAACGTTTCAGCCCTCCTTTGGTAAGCCTTGCATATTATATTGCATTTATTGTTACAAACGACTTGCTGAGTACCAATGTACTCACGGTTTTACGCCTATGTTGCTCAGTTGAGGGAGAGGAGTACTATCAGCAGGAGGTTCCAGAAGGAGAGTGCTACGACGACTTCACGGATTAGGCTTCGTTCTCCACTCGATAGCCTGTGGCTTGTCGATTGGTCGCTACGCTTTATTTTGGATTTTCGCTGCTATTTTGTTAAGCCCTTCCGGCTAGAGATATTGTAAGCTTGGCCATAAGGTCGTACCTCTGATATTTTATCGATATTTGAGTTTTCCTTTATTATTGTCGTGTGTATGACTGTGATGACATCTATGTTTGACTGTGTGCACTAGCGTGATCCTGGACTAGTGCAGTTTACACAGAGGGACCGAATTTGCATATTCGGGTCTCGACATATAGTTGTAGTCATCATGTGTCTATATATATACACATAAAAGCAACAAATTATATATGACATTTATCGGTATAACATGAACGGAGACTGTGATTGTACACACTTGCAGCGTCCAGCATCGAATGAGTGAGGCGTCGAGAGCGTTGAGCGTAAAAAGATCGAATAAATCTTCAAAGGTCACCAAGAAGATACAATCATGAATGTTGTGCTGTAAATGATCCGGTCTGAATTTGACAGTGATACCTGAGTGCCATTCTTCCTGTGGCTTATTGGCCTGTTCCATATACCAAGAGTGTAATCTCTGACAACTAAGTCCAAGGATTAGAAGACGTTCTTCCGGAACAATCAGCGGCTCGTCTAGCACGAATTTGTAGGCCAATGTTAGGTATGGGATATCATCATTGGTCTTCTTTGATTTGCTCCTGCTGTCTTGACTGTAGGTCGACTGTAAAGGTAGCACTGGTGGAAATTGCTGCATCGGGAATAGCTCTTGTGGACATAACACCGGTGCAGGTAGCGGTGGTGGAGATAGGCCTTGTGGAGATGGCACCAGTGCATCTAGCTCTGGTTCGGATTGCTCTTGTGGACCTGCCACCGGTGAAGAAGCCTCCAGGTAGATGTCGCTTTTGAGCCACTAGATGAAGGTTCCAATGGCTTGCCCTAGAGTCACGAGCACGTCGTTAGGGGGCTTCGGTAGTGGGACGACCTCGAAATTGACATGCACACCATCCATATTCACTTTTTCGAAGCCTAGCGCTAAAGATGCACCGTGCACCAAGGCCTCGGGACCGAACGGATATGCCTGGCCCCAAGCAGCGCACAAGGCAACAAAGGCATATCTCACTTGGAGCTTGCACTTCGTAAGCTTCTACATAACGATACAAAATTAGCTACTCCAATAGGCCTATCAATAGATCGAGCATTCCAGAGATAATAATTATTACCAGGATGTCGTCCATAGGAAATCTGGTCTCACTTTCCGTTGTAGATTTAGACACGCAGCTACTCTGACGGTTGGGGGGGGGGGTTGACTAGCACAGGAGCGGCGGCGGCGGCCTGCTGATTTTCTGTAAATCTTCGCATCTCATCTCTGATGTAATCAGCAAGCTCCTCTCTAAGAGATGCCTTGATCTCATCTCGTAGTCGTGCCTCACACTCGGCTTTGTTTCTCTTCTTACTCTGATACAGTTCAAAGTTATTTGAGAAACCATGTTTTCAAGGAACATAAAGCCTAAGGCCTCTCGTACGACCCGGGTCCTCCTTGTTTCCTAGTACCGCGGAGAGTATGTCTTTCTCTCTAGTTGACTGGAATAATCCTTGGGAAGATTCTACATTCAATGCATCCTGCAAGAGCCCAACATGTCATTTAATTTAATTCCTACGAAGTTGTGAAGTAATTACAAGCTATGTAGTTCGATATCTTACCAGGCGGTGAGACACTTCTTGGTCTGCAGGGTTTCGGAAGGAGATGTCCCTCGACGACGTGGAAGATGACATCTCTCTAATCCAATTTCGAGCGTGCTCATCCGTGATTGTGGCAAATGGCGGGGCGGTGTCCCGCAGGTTTGCCTGCTCGTCCTCCTTCCTCCACTGCGGGATTTTACCCGTATACCCAGCTGTGCCGAGTCTGTGGGGCTATGTATTTTTTGCCTGAAGGGCCTTGTGTGCCGCACTTGCACTTCTGAAATTTTCGGTCGTATTCATCGCCTTAAACTCTTCCCATTGTGGTTCCAGGAATGGGTACTTATGAAAGAGCGTTAGATCCTTCTCGACGTAGTGCTTGATAAGCACACTTTTGTAGTTCTTCCATGCTTTACACGTCGCTAGCAAGGCATATCATTGCACGGAATCATGGTGTTCTTCTGGGATCTTGAACGATGCAAAAATCTCTGTCAGCAGCTCACGTTTTCGAGTCTCACTCACGGTCTTCCACGAATTGAATATGATATCAATTCGTTTTCGTGCAACTATTTCGATCGTTCTTCGAAATGCACACGCTGCTCGACGAGGAAGGAGAGGGGTCCCAGATCTATTGATCTCTGTGATGGTAAATCGGTCCTGAGGCTTTTTCAATAGTCCTCTTCCTTGGTGTTCTGATTTTGGAGCGGACGCATCCGACGATGATATTGAAGAATGCGCGGATGACATGTTGGCCTTCTGATATATGAAAAGTAAGATTTAACATATATTCATATATTCATAAGTATATATATTCATAAGTAACATATAGAAACATATATTCATACAATGCATACTTGAAGATTTAAGAGTTATCAAGTGTTCTAATAAGCCAAGTATATTAATATGAAAAGTACATATATATCAAGTGTTGTAATAAGCCAACTATCAAGTGTTCTAATAAGCCATCATATACTTGAACATATATTCATACAAGTGTTCTAATAAGCCCATATACTTAACATATATTCATACAAGTGTTCTAATAAGCCATCATATACTTGAATATATATTCATACAACTGTTCTAATAAGCCAAGTATCAAGTGTTCTAATAGAAAAGGCACAAATGCAAGAAGTGTGGATAACTCGGCTATAAATCAGAAGACTTGCAAGGAGAATGTACCTATAGAGGAACGTAGTTAGGGGAGGAGGGCGCCGGGCTTGCGGGGGAGGAGGGTGCTGGGCTCGCGGGGGAGGAGGGCGCCAGAGTCTAGGGAGACGGCGCCGGGCTCGGGGAGGTCGGCGACGGGCCTGGGGGAGGAGGAGGGCGTCAGCGGGCTCAGGGACCGGAGGCAGTGACGGGCTCGGGAGAGCGACGGCGTTAGGTCATCTTGAGTGCTCTCGATCGGCTGGTTGGTGTAGCTAATAACTCTCAGTACACGAAAAACCCTAGCTGGCGGCTTATATAAATGCTTATTATAGACGGTTCTTAGTTAAGAACCATCTGTAATAAGCCTTTCCATCCCACGCACTGGAGTTATTAATTACCTACACCAACCAGTAGGCACTGTAATAAGACCTCACAATCTAGAGTGTATTTCTTTAAAACAGCCTAGTGTATTTCTTTACAATAGCCCAATGAACATAGAGATACATTTGTATGACTCATTCTCAAAATTCACCGATATATATCGCACATTCATTGTTATATATATAAATGCAAATTCACATATACATCATATACATGCATTGTTATATACATAAATGCAAATGCCCACATATATATCACACATTCTTATTCCATTTGCTTATTTCATTTGAAAATTAGCCCTTCATAATGATCGATGCGTATGTAACTAGTTTCATCACGTTGGTCGTCGTCGACCCTTATACCATTTTCAAAAGGTGGTAACTCGTCAAATTGATTGTATTCGTCCTCGTCCACTACATTCTCTACTCCGACAATTCTCCTTTTTCCATAAGAACTACACGATGCTTCTTATTTGCTGGGTCAGTTATATAGAAAATTTGAACAACTTGGTTAGCGAATACGAATGATTCGTCTTTATATCCGACACATTGGAGGTCCACGGTAGTGACACCATACTTGTCAACCTTCACCTGTGGGAGATGCACCCAACGACAGCGAAATAAAGGGATCTTGAATACCATGTAGTCGAGCTCCTAAATCTCTTCTATGAACTCATAGTACGAGTTTCTTAACCCATCGGTACTGAACGCATCTATACAGACATTGCTGTTCTAGTTAGTGCTCTTTACATCCTGAGCCTATGTATAGAATGTATACCCATTTATGTCATATCTATATCATATCACAACTGTAAATGTTTGCCCTTTTGCCAACCCTGTCAGTATCTCACTTAACGAGCTCCTAGCGATTTGCTCCTTCAACTATTGGTTGAACCGACTGTTGTGTTGTCTCATGATCCAAACATCCGGCCACTCTGGATTTTGTTGCCGAAGCACATCCTTGTGTTGGTCGACATAAGGGGCCACTTCAGTCATATGTTGCAAGATCAAGAAATGGGTTTGAGCGTATGCATCCATATCTGGAGTGATTTCTTTCCTTTTGATAGTTTCGATACCCTTGAGCCTCCCCTCATGATGAGATTGAGACACACATATCGGTTCAATCTGAGCCATATAATCGACACAAAACTTAATGACCTCTTCGCTTGCAACCTTCGACGATGCTGCCCTCCAGCCGAGATTGATTCCGTACGTAGGACTTGAGAATTCCCATGAACCTCTCAAACGGGTACATGCTACATAGAAATACGGGCCCATAAATTTTTATCTCCCACCCAACGTGAACAATGAGATGGACCATGATATCAAAAAACGAATGAGAGATATACATCTCATGATGATATAGAGTCATCTCTACCTCGTCCTGCGGAGCATCTAATCCTTCGGGATCGATGACTTTCTGAGTCATCACCCTCCGCCAGGACGCGGGGAGACGTCTGCTCAACCTCTGCCTGGGAGGCAATGACTCCCTCCTCGGTCGGGGTGGCTTCCCGGTCGGACCTTAGGTCCCCAACGACTGAGCCCGCTACATGAAATCGCCCCGCGCACAAGGGCGATCCCACCCGACGGCGCTTCGCCCTCGGGGATTCAGGTGACGCACCGTCGGCTGGCCCAATAGCTGCGCGGCCTGGAACAAGCGGCAATTCCATCACGGCTATAGCAGACGATGACGATGAGCCCTCCACCGCTCCAGGCGCTGTAGGAGCCGGAGTAGGCGGAAGGTCCGTGGCGGTCGCCATGGGTGACGGCGGCGCGGGAGGCAGGTCCTTGTCGGCCGGTACAGGCGACACGACCTCGTCCTCGACGGCGTCGCTACCAAGGCCCGCCCCACCACCGCCTAAGTCCTCGCTGGGGGCAGTGTGACCCCCCGAGCTGGCATGCTCGGACCCACCACCTGACACGTCCCCTGCACTAATGGTGCCCGCCGACAATCGGGCGGGTGGGTTAGAGACAGCGGTTCTGGAACGAGCCCTCCGCCGCCGGGGAGATGCCCCCGCCTCGCCGGCGCCATCACAGCGACGGGGCGGACTCCGCACCGGCACTGCGCGTTCCGGTACGGCGAGGCCTAGGACCTCGCATACCCGATTTATACGCCGTAGGTTCGCAGGCTCGGTCGCGGCTTTGCGCAGGGCGTGTTCCTTCGCCGTGTACAGCCCTAGGAAGGCCTCGACGGCGCGCTCCGCGTCTTCCAATGAGAGCACTGCATGCGAAGTGTCCCCCACTCATAAGACGATTACGTATGTATACGCAGCACACGGTCGAAGTACTTACCGCGACTGGGGGGTTGCTGCAGCGAAGACACCGAGGGGTGGACGCCATCCTGTCGGGAATCACCTCGTTCATATCTCCACCGGCCGGAGAGAGGAGACACCCCGTACATGGTAAACTCCTCGGCAAGATCGCGCATTTTGAACCGAAGGGTGACGCCGGCGAGCCTCCGCGCCTGCCGTTGATCGCCGCTCCTCAGCTCCAACCCCAGATAGCAGTTGAAAGCTATCGGGTGGCCCCGGCACCGAAGCTTGCTGGTAGGCGTCACGCGGTAGTAGAACCACCGCGCATCGGCCAGTTCCCACTTCTCGCGCCGCCGAGCGGGACCAGCCGCGGCCCGACCTCACCACGAAGTGGACGCTGCCAAAAATGGACAGTGCCCCTCCTTCGACCCTCTTTGGCTGACAGCGCACATCATGAAGAAGGGCGAACAACCTTGCGCGAGGATGAGCACCTTCCGCTCGGACCGCCCAGGAAAACACCGCCAAGCGAACTATCGCGTTCGGGGTCAGCTGCGCCAACTCCAATCCGTAAGCCTCCAAGACCTGACCGACGAAGAGCGTCGAGGGCATTCGGAGCCCAGCCTAAAAAAATGCGACGAAGACAATCGCCTTCGACTTCTCGGGGTGAGCCTCCACTTCGTCGCGAGCAGGCAGGCGAGCTCCCCCGCGCTCCTCTATCTTCTCCTGCAGGAGGGCCTCGATTGTCTCCTTCGTCGCAAGACTCCGTCCTAGCACCCCGGAGCAATGCCCTTGCGGCCTTCGCCTGGCGTCATACCGCTTGCGGGCTTGCGATGGCTTGCGAGCCGCCACGGAGAATTCCGCTGGTGGCGGTGTCGCGCCGCGCTGGCTCGACGAGGCGCTACCGCTAAGCCGGCGACCGGAATCCCCGTGGCCTGCCATCCCACTTCACAAGCGGTGGGTTGAAGGAGCAGCAGGCGTGCGGATTTCACACAGCACGACAAGAACAACCAGACAAAGGTGCGTGGGCGAGAGACGCGTCCGCGGACCGGCGTATAACGCTTTATGAAGACCCTCCACCTCCCCACAATCGGGGACGCAACCGGCGGGAGCCCCGTCGATTCGCCTCCCCATGTTCGAAAAGGGCAACCGTCCGGGGGTTGGCTCGCCATGTGTCCCGTCTTTCTGGGGAACGGACGTGGGCTTGCGGTCGTGCGACCGTTGACATCCCACGACGCACCAACCTTGCGGCGCCGCGTGTACCCTTCCCTCAGGACCGTGCGTATGATCGAAGCAGACCGCCCCAGTCCTTTCAGCACTCCACAGGCTGACTCCGGGCTGAGCGAGGACTCACCTCACCAACACAGCATTACACGGGAACGCCTGCTCCGCCCCGCGCCAAGCGGAGTCTTCACGCCACTCCTCGCGCGTTCGACGCCTTCGGCTCCGCAGCATGGCCTCACTGACAACTGTGGCACCGCGAGGACTGGCTCCGAGGTCGCAGACGACTTCGACACCTCGCCGACGCGCGTCGGTATTACGCAACTGCCCCTTTTATCTACGGTGGGTCACAGGCCGTGGGGACGGAGGGGGCCAAAGGGCTCGGCAGCATGGCTTCGGCCTGTGAAGCCCTTTACCATGAGAGGCTCCTGTTGTAGGGATGGCCCCCACCTAACCCAACCAGCCTGTGGGAAGGCGTAGATATCGAGAGGCAGTAGTAAGACATGTGTAATGAAATGAATGCCCTCCTAAGAAGGCTCGATGTAAGGTTACGAGTGTAAACGCTCCTCGTGCGAGGGCACACATATATACATATCCATTAGTCCCTGGAGATGGTCAAGAGGACATTGCTCACCTAACTCTACACTACCATACACCTCTCTCTCTCTGTTTGGTCTGTAGCCACAACAGGAATATTACTTAAATTGCTTATGAAATAGTGATGCAAACTTTATTTCGCCATTATCGCAAATCTATGAACAAAAATAATTATATAAGTATTGATACTCTCCCAAATAGTGAATTGCACAAATATTAAAGCACCTTTAAGGGTGGATTAATACTACTTACCTTTTGGTTGTGCTTTAAGATTTGTACATGTCTATAGGAGTGGAAGGCATGGAATCACTCCTCATTGAAGTATCAACTATACGACTAAATTATCAAGAGTATATAGATGTTATATGCTAAATAGTAAAAGGCAATGAATGAAAGAAAATAAGAAATCAAGATTCAAGAATATATACTAGTCCAGTGAAGCTAACAAGTGGGCCATCTATATAAGTGACAGAGAGAGGAAATGAGAGGGAAGTGAAGCGCAAATAGAGCAGGGGTGGCGCTGCCCGCTAGGGGTGGCGCGGGAGGTAGGGGCGAATGGCAAAATAAATTGGAAGGATCCCAAGGGGCGACAGTGTGGGTGACGGTTAGGGCGGCGACATGGCGCGAGTGGATGGTGGTGGCAGTGCTCAGGCAATGGCCGACGGAGGGCGGCACGAGTATGGGCACGATGTTGACTCGTGGAGTGCTGCAGTGTAGCCGGTGGGCTCATAGGATGGCCGGAGAAGCGGGACGACAGTGGTCGACAACAGAAATGGAGGTAGCGCCATTGGTAGCTCTACACGGTGAGGCATTGATTGAATTGACTTATAGAACAAGTAGAGGAAGTGGTGGAGATGGTGTGAACGCGAGGAATTGGAAAATGGCTCATTAGAGACGATGAATCGATGGTGAGGAGCAAATTCGGCTGGTTTTTGGGGGAAAGCTTGATTTTTGGTGATTGGTTACATAAAAATTAAATTAACTTAGAGGATGACTTGATTTGGTGCTAGAACATGAGATGATATGAACGGCTTCGTCAAAAAACTCAATGGAGAGAGAGTTTGCAGTGGTATAGCACGGTGGTGACATGGTCAAGCGTATGGAGGGGTTAGGGGGTTCTGCTACCGGAGAAACCCCGTTGGCTCCACCCCTTGAGTGTAAGACTTGTGACCATAGGTAGCAACATCTTGTTCGTGCTGAAATAATGTACAAAGCAAAAAGAATTGAAAAAGAACACAATAATAATGAACGAAAATAAAAATACGTAAATATAACGAGCGAAAATAATAAAATACACATAAAATCACGCCTGGTGGGACTAGCAACATCTTGTTCGTGCTGAAATAATGTACAAAGCAAAAAGAATTGAAAAAGAACACAATAATAATGAACGAAAATAAAAATACGTAAATATAACGAGCGAAAATAATAAAATGCACATAAAATCACGCCTGGTGGGACTCGAACCCACAATCGTCTGATTAGAAGTCAGACGCCTTATCCATTAGGCCACAGGCGCCTTCCGTTATGCCTTCTTTTACAGTTGTTTTCTCTATTGTAAACGTCTAACCAAACTGGAAATAGATAACCTTTTTACCTTGGTCTTCTGTATCGCAAAGTTCTAACCAAAATAGAAGTAGGCACCGCGCCGCAAACCTCGCCACCCTTGCCGTCCCACGCCACGTGAGTGGCCACCACATCAAGATTCCCGGACTCCTCCTCTCTCTCGCCTTCTCCCCTCGCACCACATCGCCCGAGGAGGAGAGAGGGAGAAGGATGGAGGCGGCCAAGAAGCGCATCACCGGCGCGGACACGGCGGCGGCGGAGTCGGAGAAGAGGAGCAAGAGGGGCCACGGATCCACCGCGCTGTTCGTGGCGGTGGACTACGCCTTCCTGCTCGCCTTCGCCGGGCTCCTCTCCTACCTCGTCGTCTCCCAGCTCCTCCCGTCCGTCGCCTCCTCCTCTGCCTAGATTAACAGCTCCCGTTCTTGGGTTCTCGAGTTTTTTCCCTCCCTCCCTCTCGGTCTCTCTTTCTGGATCCGATCCAGATGCGAGGCCGCGAGATCTTCCACCGGATGGTTGTTCTCGTCTCGTTTTTTTTCGCAGTGTAATTCCATGTATGATATGGGAGCTAGCACTGTTTGTTTCTTGGCAATTTGGCATGGTGATGTGAGAATTTAATGTTTGCTTGTTCTTGTTCATGTCCTTCCTGGCTGGTTGGGGTTTCGATCCGGTTCGTGCGACTGATGCCACTACATCAGATTTTTCTTTTTCTTTTGGTCCTTGATCCACCTAACGAGAGTGTCAAAGATCATTCTCACGGCAGAAAGACGTAAATTTCTCGTTCATGCTTAGATTGCGCATTTGTTTTTAGTTCAGATAGTCGCGGCAGCCTGAACCAGCGCTTCTTCAGACTACCAAAACGAGCTAGTTACAAGTATCTGACGATCGCACTTGGATGGATTCGTATCCTCTGCCATTCTCTATATGCATTTTCAGTCACTGCAGCTATTAGCTGTGGTAATTGGTCAGAACATTTACTTTTGATCCTCAAATGACACGAAAAAAACGAAGAAATGGCATGATATTATTCACATCTACAGAATTGCACAATTTCTCTTTTCCTTTTAAAATTACACAATTGAGAGAAAAACAGAAAGCTTGCTTAAATTTCAGACAAGTGCGCACCTCTGTTTATGAGAACTCCTCCCGCCGAAAATTCGACCAAATAAATACCTTTTTTCTTTCCAAGAGGAAGAGACCAAAACCTGTTACATAACTAGGATGAAAGCCCGTACATACAACATTTCGTATTAATAGTCACATATCTGACTGCAGACTACAACTGAGCAGCTCTTCATGAGGCTGGAGGTACAGAGGTGATCAATTCATTCACACATTTACGTCCTTTTCATGGCCAATTGCTGTAGCTCTGCTCATCAGGACCTGACATACAAATGTTTACAGTTTACGACGACAGCTGGACGGCTGCAATGCATGGGATCTTCTCTCTGAGCTTCTGAGTTAGTGCTACTCGAACAGTCATCACACCTGTGGCGGGGCCTCTGAGCTGGGCTTTCACAATGTGCTCCTCGGTCGCGACGAACTCCAGATCACCACCTCATGTGCCAGCAAGGTATGGCCTGATCTCATCGAGTACCTGATATTTGGTGATATGGAGCTGTCAATGCTTTTATTTACTCCACTTGACAATTTTACCCATAATATGGAAAGGGCAACTCAGAAGGTAAATCATCTGAAGGTGTCATGATGCAGAAAGATATGACACAGGGAGACAAGTTATAATGTTCAAACATTACTGGCACTATGGTAGAGAAGACTTCACTTAGTAAATCATAAAGGAAAAGAAGTGATTTTATTATTTATGACACTTGTTGACGTTTTCTATCGGAATCTACTTGGAATGTCGTTTTAAGAAAACTGTCAAGGGAATGAATGGCAACCAATGATGTTGAAGATGAAACAGTCAGCAATTTCTAGAACTGACAAATCGCATATCCTCTTATCAACAAAAGCTAGATCTGGAATACTGTCAATGGCAGGAAGGGTGTTGCTCCAGGTATACAGTCCCCAAACCAACAGATTATGGTATGCACAATACTCAATAGTTAATATGCATATTTCTTTGAGGATAACACAGACAATGTAGTTGTATCAAAAGGAAAGAACTATATCAGTACCAATACTGGTAGGATGATTTAGCTATACAATATTCGCATGTTTTTTGAGCTCAAATATATCAGATTTTGGGGCGTTGGACCCCAGAATCGGACCACTCATTTTTTTTGGAGGAGGTATAGAGGATCTGTTGGATGTTCTATTTTTTTTTCATATTTCACATAAGGGTTAATTTTGGGTTAAACAGCTATAACATAATATACGCTCCACTGTTTCTCCTTCGTCTTCTAGATGAACTAAAAGAATTAAGGAAAAAAAGAGAAAGAAACCCTACTTTCTCATTGTCCACAAATTACCCTGTTAACAAGGTTTTAAATCACGATTTTCGCGGCTTTGTGGCAAGGTCCCCAAAAAAGCTATAGCACAGTTATAACTTAGCTATTTACCTATTTTCGCGGGGTCCAAAAAAGCTATAGCGCAGCTATACGCTACAGCTAGCTATGTAGAACCTTGCTTAACATTTGTTTTCATTTTTACCCCTTGAAGAGGTGGTACTCTGCCTTCTGTTCAAATGCACAATGCACCTAGCGTCTGCCTTGTGGTAAGCAAAAGTGAATAAACCATAGTGTTGTGGACGCTTTTGTCGGCAAGACGTATTCTCGCCGCAAGAAGATCAAACCGGCGTCTCCAGCGCCGGCTTCCACAACACCAAGTGGCTAACAGACACGCATAATTAGGAAAAAGTTTGTTGAGTCTTGCCTTAGTATTTGCATGGGGCTTAGTTTGGAAGGCTGAGAGGAATAATAGGAAAGAGGAGAGAAATTATAGGGGGGTGGTTAGCCTCTAAGGCTATTTATCTGTAACCCGCATGGGGTTAGTTTTTCTGAAGCAAGAAGTGAGTCAAATAGATCAGAGCCTCCTAGGGAGGGCGATCAGGCTCAGCTCTTTCCAATGTTCTAGGATATCCAGATTAATAAAGTCAATATTCCAGCCATAACATCTTTGGTATCAGACTTGGATCCTTCGACCTACTCATGGGCGATCCCATCACACCAGCCGATCGCAAGGCCGCCATGGATGCCATCCTCGCTGACCTCTCTTCCATCAAGAACGAGTTGACGACGATGAAGGGCGATCAAAGCTGCCTCACCGTGGCTGTCAATCGGCTGCAGTTCGAGCAGATCGACTCCAGCGGCTCCCACAGCGGCACGGAAACGGCGAAGCCTGCGCCTGCGCCGCCGCTCCCACCTCCCCATCAACAACCCACCCACAAGCTTCGCTTTCCGCGCTACGACGGCACCACGGTCCGGTGGTCTGGCTCCACAAAGCGGGAACAGTTCTTCCGCCAGCAGTGCACGTCGCTGGAGGAGAAGGTGTGGCTCGCCTCCTTCTACATGGAGGACGCCGCCCAAGATTGGTACTACCGCCTGGAGCAGAACCGCGGTGCTCCCACCTGGCCGGAGTTCGTCGAGAGGGTTCAACGCCGTTTCGGCCCCCCGATGGGCAGCAATGCCCTTGGTGCCCTCATGAAGTTGCGTCGTGCACGGCATGCAGTGGAGAGTACGGCGCGATTCCTTCCCTTGGCGGCTCGGCTGGCAGGAACGTCACGGAGCAGCAGCAGATTGACATCTTCACTGCTGGCCTCCGCAATCCTCTACAGACCGATGTGGAACTCCAGCGGCCGGAGTCTCTCGACGACGCCATGGGCCTCGTAGCGTGCCTTGGCGTCGCCGCTCGAATCGGGCGGCGACGGCGGCCGCGGCGCCACTCGGTGCCCCGCAACCTACGCCGACCCAGCGCTCGGCGCACACGGCGGCGGCAATCGTGCGCCTGCGCACCGCCCGGCCGTCGTGCGCGCTCGAACCCGCGGCTCGCCGAAGAACACGCCGCCGGGGCGCTTCGCTTCACACGCTCACCGCAGAGATGGCCCAACATCGGGCGGACGACCTCTGCTTCAATTGCCCGGAGAAATTCACCAAGGACCACCACAAGTCCTGTTCGATGAAGGGCCTGTACCTGATGGAGTTGGATGACGAGGCTCCGCTCGACGGCACAGTGGAAGATGACCCACGCTCTGACGATGACGTCGAAATCTCCCTTCATGCCCTCACCGGAATAGCCAAGGCGGACACTATGCATCTGCAGGTCACCATCGGCCCAGAGCAGATGCGCGCCTTGGTGACTCAGGCTCCACCCACTCCTTTGTGGCATCCGCCACAGCATGTCGCCTCGGCCTCGCGCCAGTGTCGCGTCCAGGCCTCACAGTGGGCATCGCCAACGGCGACCGCGTCCCTTCCGACGGGGTCTGTAAGCAGGTGCCCATGACCATCGGCGAAGAGCGGTTCTGCATCGACCTATGCGTCCTCCCCCTCGACGACTATGAGCTGGTCCTCGGCTGCCGATGGCTCAAGACACTCGGCCCCATACTCTGGGACTTTGAGCGCCATTCTATGGCGTTCTGGCGCGGCGCTCACCATGTCAAGTGGCGCGGCCTGAATGTGCCAACCGCGCCCCAGCTCAACTCCATGGAACAGCTGGACTTGATGTCACTCCTCCTGGCGAAGTTCTTCGACCTTTTTGCAGAACCTACCGGTCTGCCTCCACAACGACACCTGGACCACCGCATCACGCTGCTGCCAGGTACTCCACTCGTCGCGGTGCGTCCCTACCACTACCCGCAGCTCCTAAAGGACGAGATCGAGAAGTAGTGCGCCGATATGCTGCGCCAAGGCATCATCAGGCCCAACACATCGGTGTTCTCCTCTCCCGTTCTCCTGGTACGCAAAAAGGACGCGAGCTGGCGTTTTTGCGTCGACTACCGCGCTCTCAACGCCAAAACCATGCGCGACGTCTTCCCAATTCTGGTCCTCGACGAGCTCAAGGGGGCCACCTTCTTCACCAAGCTGGATCTCCGCAGTGGGTATCATCAGGTCCGTATGCATCCGGCGGACATCGACAAGACGGCGTTCCGCACACATCATGGGCACTACGAGTTCGTGGTGATGTCCTTCAGCCTCTCCAACGCGCCCTCGACGTTCCAGGCATTGATGAACGAGATCCTTCGGCCCTTCCTCCGCCGTTCGGTACTCGTTTTCTTTGACGACATCTTGATTTACAGTTCATCCTGGTTGGAACACTTGCGACATGTGCGCGCCATCTTTACCACCCTCCGCGCCCACAAGCTCTTCCTCAAGCGCTCCAAGTGCACCTTCGCCGAGCGCAGCGTGGCGTATTTGGGCCACGTTATATCCATGGACGGGGTGGCAATGGACCCGTCCAAGGTGGAGGCCGTCCAGCAATGGCCTCGACCCCGGACTCTCAAGGCGCTGCGGGGCTTCCTCGGCCTCACGGGCTATTATTGTCGCTTCATCAGCAACTACGGCGCGATAGCCGCCCCATTGATAGCGCTCCTGAAGGACACCTTCCGCTGGTCTTCGGCGACCTCGGACACATTCATGGCAAAGGCGCCACGACGTCCGGCCCCGCTGCGGCTTCGACTTCTCAAGGGGTTCACGTGAGTGCGGCGCCTCAGGCTCTGGGTTTGGCGCTGTCCTCCACCAAGGCGTCGGTCCCATCGCCTTCTTCAGCAGGGCCATCGCGTCGCAGCATGCCAAATTGGCAGCCTATGAGCGCGAGCTCATCGGTTTGGTCAAGGCGGTGCGCCACTGGCGCCCCTACCTATGGGGGCGCTCCTTCACCGTGCGCACGGACCACTTCGCCCTCAAATACCTCCTCGACCAGCGGCTGTCCACAATTCCGCAGCATACGTGGGTGAGCCGCCTCTTCGGGTACGACTTCACGGTGGAGTTCCGGCCGGGGCGCTTGAACACGGCCGCCGACGCACTGTCTCGCCGGGACGAGGAGACTGCGGCCATCTCCAACTGCGCCATCTCCCAATCGGACTTGGCTCTGTTCGAGGACTTCCGGCGTGAGGCCGAACATCTGCCTGTACTGCTGGTCAAGCGCGCAGAGGTGGAACAAGGTGTCGCCGGCGCTTCCTGGACCGTCGTCGACGGCTTCGTCCTACACCGCGGCCGCATCTACGTGCCTGACTCTTCGGCACTATGACCGCAGATTCTTGCCACGGCCCACGGCACTAGGCACGAAGGCGTCTAGAAGACACTGCATAGGCTCCGAGCATCCTTCTACAACTCTCACGCCAATCGGCTTGTTCGTGACTTTGTGCAGGGGTGTACGGTCTGCCAGCAGTATAAAACTGAGCTTCTTCACCCAGCTGGGCTCCTCCAGCCACTTGAGGTCCTGCGCACAGTCTGGGCAGACATCGCCATGGACTTCGTGGAGGGGTTCCCCAAGGTGGGCGGTAAATCAGTGGTGCTCACCGTACTGGACCGGTTCTCCAAATACGCCCACTTCGTCGCCCTCAGACACCCCTACACTGCGACTTCGGTTGCGCGAGTCTTCTTCGACCACATTGTCCGGCTCCACGGCATACCCTGCTCCATCGTCAGCGACTGCGACCCTGTCTTCACCAGCACATTCTGGACTGAGCTGTTCAAGCTATCCGGGGTGGACCTCCACCTCAGCTCCACGTTCCACCCGCAGACCGACGGTCAATCCGAAGTGACGAACAGGGTGCTCGGCGTCTACCTCCGGTGTCTCGCAGGCGACCGCCCACGTAGCTGGCTGCGTTGGCTGCCCTGGGCCGAGTTTTGCTACAACACATCGTACCAGATGACGCTACAAACGACTCCTTTTCAGGTGGTCTATGGCCGCGCACCGCCGACGATGGCGAGCTATCAGCCCGGCGTAGCTCGCATCGCCGCCCTGGACAAGTAGCTCAATGATCGTGACGCATTCCTGGCGGAGATTCGCGAGCGTCTGCTCCATGCCCAGGACCACATGAAGCTGCACTATGACGCGGGTCATCGTGACATTCAATTTGAAGCTGGTGACTGGGTGTGGCTTCGTCTGCACCATCGCGCCGCCGCCGGCATCACCAACAAGTCCGATGGCAAGCTCTCACCACGCTACTATGGCCCCTATCAGGTCGTGGAGCGAGTTGGCCCGGTCGCCTATCGCCTCCAGCTGCCGCCCAAGGCGAAGATACATGACGTCTTCCATGTGTCCTTCCTCAAGCAGTTTGTCGGCACCCCCCCAACGGCACTGATGCCTCTTCCACCTCTATCACGAGGCCGTGTGGTACCGACACCAAAGTCCATAGTACGCGCACGTCTCAACCGTGGCTGCTGGGAGCTGCTGGTTCGCTGGGTTGGTCGGCCAGCTGCTAAAGCTACTTGGGAGGCCCTGGACTCTTTCAAAGAGGTGCATCCCACGTTCCAGCTTGAGGACGAGCTGTTTCTCCAGGAGGGAGGTAGCGTTGTGGACGCTTTTGTCGGCAAGACGTATTCTCGCCGCAAGAAGATCAAACCGGCGTCTCCAACGCCGGCTTCCACAACACCAAGTGGCTAACAGACACGTATAATTAGGGGAAAGTTTGTTGAGTCTTGCCTTAGTATTTGCATGGGGCTTAGTTTGGAAGGCTGAGAGGAATAATAGGAAAGAGGAGAGAAATTATAGGGGGGTGGTTAGCCTCTAAGGCTATTTATCTATAACCCGCATGGGATTAGTTTTTCTGAAGCAAGAAGTGAGTCAAATAGATCAGAGCCTCCTAGGGAGGGCGATCAGGCTCAGCTCTTGCAAATGTTCTAGGATATCCAGATTAATAAAGTCAATATTCCAGCCATAACACATAGACTTGGGAAAAAAACTAAATTGCTCTCCAAACAACTTCGAATTGTTTTTAGCATATATTGTTATACTTTCACAGAATGTTTAGCATGTAATTGGTTTTCTCTAACTTGTGTATTGTACAATGTTTGTCAAGTGAGGGGCTATCATCACAACCTTCATTGTGTGCTATGCTCTTACATCTTTTACTTCTGGATATGTTAGTGGTCGGCTTTGCTCAAGGAATGGTGGTATGGTTCTGCACAATTTTCTTTCTTTCTTTTTGTTTAGATGCACATTTTTTCCTTAGTATTTGTTTGCACAGTTCAATTTTCTTCTCAATGTTTTTTCTTTCTAGTTTCCTCATGTTATTGTACTTTGTTTGGAAAAGATTCTATCGTTTGTATATTATCATCTGTGAAGTTCCCATCTTCAGGATGTACGGTTTATCGACTACGTTACTTGATTCAATGTTTGGTAAAAAACTGGATAAAGGCTATGATCCTTACAGCATCATCCCTCTTCCCTTTCTTGTGCCTTGCAATCGGTTTCGTGCTAAATATAATTGCTATCTTCTACCAATCATTAATTAGCAGCAATACCATTTGGCTACATTGCGCGGATACTTCCAAAAAGTCATGAATCCATATTAGATACTGTATCGGATATGGATACTCCCCCGATACGTATCCTGCACATATCCTTGGTTTTTTTATTTTTTAAAAAAGAAAATAAATCTTGATACTTCTCCGATACTTCGCTGATACGGCTTGACCTAATAACAAACCGAGTCCATCCACAATGCATAGATCCACTCGGCCATTTGCACGCCTGCATCTCATGACTCCCTCTCCTTGTCCTTGCCGCTGCCAAGACGGTGCCAACGTCCCCTCCCATCCAGTCGCCCGCTCCCCTTCCTTTCCTTCCATTCGACCGCTCCCCTTCCCTCCAATCGCCCACTCCCCTTCCCTTCCCTCAAGTCGCCTGCTCCCCTTCCCTCCCCGGCCTCGCACCACCGCCTCCACGTTGCCAAAATCTTGTTGCCTTCATCCTGTGAAGATCCCGCCGCCTCCATGCCAGATCCCCTTCTGCGCGGCTCCCTTTCCCTCCTTGGCCCCGTGTCGCCACCTCCATGCCGCCAAAACCCCGTCGCCTCCACGCCGCGAAGATCCCGTTGCCTTCAATTCTGATCCTCTTCCCTCCCCTCCAAGACGTCAGCGCCTGGATTCTCAATGTCGCCTAGTCACCGCACCCCCGATTTGACACCTCCACGCTCTGCCCCTCCAGTGAGCCTAATCTCCTTCCCTCCCCATCTCTGAGTTGTTCTAACCCCTTCTAATATGCTTACAAATGTCTCCAATAAGTGGAATAAGCAATATTGCTTGCAAGGATACATATCTGTGACTTGGGAATTTAGACAGGGTATAGGGTATTGAAACTCCCAAAGCCAGAGTCTACACAAACATTACAAGGGCACCAGCTTTAATTAGAACATATAGCAAGAATTGATATATACATAGTTTTCAATATTTTTGGGGGTGTCCATGCATACCGAGCACCCCCCTTGGCAGTGTCTAACATAGCGTTAACTAAATCAGTTAGAGTGCGGTTCTTTCTTTCGGCAACCCCGTTTGATTCGGGAGAATAGGGAGGCGTCCTCTCATGAATAATTCCATGTTCCTCGCAGAATAAAATAAACTCATTCGAAAAATACTCTCCCCCACGATCAGACCTTACCCGCTTGATTTTTCTCTCAAGTTGGTTTTCTACCTCAGCTTTATAGATTTTAAAGTAATTTAACGCTTCATCTTTTGTTTTCAATAAGTACACATAGCAAAATCTAGTGCAATCATCTATAAGCGTCATGAAATATTTCTTCCCACCTTTAGTCAACACGCCATTCATCTCGCACAAATCGGAATGAATGAGTTCTAACGGTGCCAAATTCCTCGCCTCTTTATTGCCTTGTGAGGCTTGCGATGTTGTTTCGATTGAACACACGCATGGCATTTAGAACCTTTGACCAAAGTGAATTTCGGGATTAAACTCATATTAGCTAAGCGCGTCATACACCCAAAATTAACATGACAAAGTCGTGAATGCCAAACATTAGATTCATCATCATCGTTGCACACATGGTTCACAAATTTATTATAGAAATCCATCAAAGAAAAACGGAACAAACCTCCGCTCTCATAGCCTTTACCAACAAATGTTCCATACTTAGACACGACACATTTATTGGACTCAAATGCAAGCCTAAAACCATCTCTACACAATAGAGATCCGCTGACGAGATTCTTCTTTATGGAGGGGACATGCTGCACATTCTTCAGCTGCACGGTCTTTCCCGAAGTAAACTTCAGATCGACCGTACCAACACCATGAACAGCTGCATGCGATCCGTTTCCCATCAACAAGGAGGAACCTCGACAGACCTGATAAGATGAAAACAAGGAAATATCAGCACATACATGAATATTAGCACTAGTGTCAACCCACCACTCAGGTGATTGACAAACAGAAAGAACTGTAGGTAAATATGAGAAAACGGTAACGGATAATCCGTTTTATCCGATATTCGTATATGAGAAAACGTGAATGTGGTAAGCAAAATCCGTATTAAAAAATATTTGTATTTGTATTCGACAATATTCGTATCCATATTTGAGAATATTTATATTCACATTCGTATTCGTATTCGAGACTATTCGATTCGTATTTTATCTATTTTCTATGCATATCGGTACCGGCCTAAATCCCGGCGGGGGGCCGTTACCGGTTAACGGTCGGTAACCGGAAAAAATGGGGTCAAATTTCGACTCAAAATTTGAATTTGAAATCAGTATCCGGAGAAACCGGCCGGTTACGACATTCGTAGGAGGATATTCATATTTGATTGAATAAGTACATATCCGATTTGAATTTGTATTCGTATTCGTTACAACATTCGATTCGTATTTGTATTCGAGAATATTTGAATTCGTATTCATTTTAAAAATATGGATTTATATTCGTATTTGAGACTATTCGATCGTGTCTGATCCGTTTCCACACCTAGCTATCTAGGGTTAACTCTTTTGTGAGGAAAATCTACAGAAATATCAAATGAAATTAAACAGTAGAAGATCATATGTGTTGTCACTGAGGAAGCAAGGCCTCGGAAGTGGATTAATGGTAGGTCTTGAATAGGTTTTTGGAACCACCCAGGAGGCCATGCTCCCTTTGTTTACTCAATTATGCGCTTTATTTTTTGCCTACTTATTTCTTCATTTGAATTGCCTCATCATATATACCTACCTATATATGGTAGTTGAGGAATTAGTCTAAGTAGCAGGTGCATTAATGTTCTTATTTCTTCTGTTGAATTTACGTCTTTTTACCCAAATTAGTCTAATTAGGCAAGCATTTTAATTGCCTCAAAATGGTATAGGAGGCTAACGCCTTTGCCTCAGAATTATATTACGAGGCAAGCCATTCTCAATTTATTTTTTTATCGCCAATTACTTGCGAATTTTTAATCAAAGCATGACACGTTATCGAAACTCCAAGAATACCATAGTATTTTCTCAAAACCCTAAAAGAATCCAAACATGCCAGCAATTATCACCTAGCAAGGCAACATGCATGCCTCCTTCAGAGAACTTGTCTAACAAAGATAAGGTTGTTACTAGGACCTTACCCCTGCATATGTAGCTAGCTAGCTAGATACATGCACTGCTTAAGCTTAGTTCGATTAGTGCTTTACCAACACAAATTTATGTTAGATACGTACAAATACTTGGTAGCTATTGTTAATTCTTGCCCCATCATGTTAACGTTACGAACTATATTAGTCGTTGCTATTGCTTCAAGGCAGAACAACCAGAAAAAACTATATATGCATGTTTTATTCCCTATCCCTTTGACTAATTGCCTAGAAATGAAACCTAATGTGACAATGGCTCTATATACTGATTCCATCGACTGTGATGCAATGACAAAGACCAATAGAACCTTTCCATTAGTTGATCCTATGTATGTCATATATGTGTACTATCTGCACGCATGTCTAATTAAGATAGCGTTTAGTTTGGCATTTGTTTATAACTTTTTTACTGTACTTAGCTTATTTTTTTACTGTAACTGAGTTAGCTAATTTGACATAATTAAAATTTAAAAAATATAAAAATAAAAAATATGTTAGCTTACATGAACAATGCAAAGGAATACGGAAAAAAAGAAAATGTAAAAAAACTCTAAAAATCTAAAAAAAACTAGAAAAAAGAAATTACTGAATAGCGAAAAAAAGCAGAAGTCAGAAGTAGAAACTGATTTTAAGCTAAAATAAACACAACCAAAGCACATGTAGTGAAGTAGCTTGGCGGTTAATAGGAGGTTAACATATCAATCTTACATTCCTTTCCTGTTAGGTGGCGTTGTGATGCAACTAATGACAAAGATCTGCCTGAGCTTTTTCTTTTACGTACCTGATCGAGCAATTCACCTTCTAGAAGGGTCAGCGCGTGCGCTCTAAAGTTGATGTAACACAGTTCTTTTTTTTTTTTTTTTGCAGTCTCTCAACTGAAGCGTTAGGTCGACGTGCTGCTGGTGATCTCAACCAGGGGCGGAGACAGGGGGGCCTGGCACCCCCCAACGAAACTACAGTGTTCGGCTGTTCGGCCCAATAAAGCCCAGCTGTTCCGCCTGTTCGGCTGGCTGCTCGGCTGCTCCTGACAACTGTTCGGCTGTTCCACTTTCGCCTGTTCAGCTATTCGCACTTCGCAGGGGGCTATGCCGTGCGCCTGTGCCTCAGTGCCTGTTCGCGTTGCCTTGCCGAGGCTGCGAGCCTGCGAGAGTGCGAGGCACGTTCTGACGTTCACAATCACAGGCACAGGCGCACAGCGCGTCGCCGTCAGTTCCGCCCGTACAGGGGCCCTGCGCCCGTAGACCGTAGTGTGCCATCGGCCGTCGCCTGTGTCGGTCTGATTGACCGATTCATTCAGGCGTTCAGCGCTGCAGGCTGCAGCGCAGCGCTCCACGCGACCACGCACGCCTCCACGGACTACGGTCTTTCGATCTGCTGATATTTCGTCTGGTATTCACTAATCATTTATTCCATGATATTTTCTAATTTTTTTATCTAATCACTATCAGTAATCACTATCTAAATTTCTCTTTACAATTTTAGATGATATGAAGAAGAGAAAGACAATTCATAGTTTTTTTAAGCCTATTGGTTCAAGTGCTAATTGTATTGAAGCCATTAGAAACCGAGGCTGCCAGAGTAATGTGGAAGTGGAAACTCCTAACGTGGAAGGAGAAACTCCTAATGAACATATGGAAAATCCTAATAATCAGAGTAGTGTTGCTGCTGCACCATTAGAAGCCGAGGCTGCCGAGCATCAACCAATTGTAGCTACTAGATTTGAGAGAGACCCTGGTAAACGTGTTCAAATCTTAGAATTGCTAGCTGATCAACAAGATGAAGCTCGAAGATTTTATATTTCAGAGGGCCCATATCAAACTATGTTAGCAGAGTACCCACTCAGTGAATTATCACATCGTCGTCGATTTCAAAGCAATTGGTTCAAGCAATTTACTTGGCTAGAATATTCACCTCACACAAATGTGTTTATTGTCTACCATGTTTTATTTTTTCCAAGAAGCCAATTGGAAAATCTGGATCAGATGCATTCACAGTCAAGGGGTTTCAGAACTGGAAGAAAGTTAATGATGGAAATGAATGTTCTCTTCTAAAACACATGGGGGATGCCAGCTCAGCTCACAATTATTCAGTTCGGTGTTTTAATAATCTTAAGAACACAATGGCTCAAATTGACACTGTGATGGTTAAACAAAAAGAGATAATGGTTGCAGCAGGAAGACTAAGGCTTGCGACTACGATTGATTGCATTAGGTAATAATAAGAAGGACTTCTCACTTTTCTTTTTTGTTTTTGCAACCGGAGTTATATGTGATGCACTATCTAATCTGAACTTGTTTCATTTCTATATTTAGGTGGTTAACATTCCAAGGTTGTCCCTTTAGAGGCCATGATGAATCTCTTGGTTCCTTAAATAGGGGTAATTTTCTTGAAATGCTCAAGCTTTTGGCTTCGTATAACAAGGAGGTTAAAGAGGTTGTGTTAGAAAATGCTCCAAAAAATGCAAAGTACACTTCACCTGATGTTCAAAAGGAAATTCTAAGCGTAGTTGCTCGAAAAGTGCAGAAATCAATTAGAGAAGAAATTGGTAGTAGCAAGTTTTGCATAATGGTTGATGAAGCTCGAGATGAGTCTAAAAAAGAGCAAATGGCGATAGTCCTCCGATTTGTTTGTAAGGAAGGACTTATACAGGAGCGTTTCCTTGACCTAATCCATGTTCATGATACTGCTGCTTTGACACTTAAAGAGTCTATTTGTGCTGTCCTCTCAGGTAATGACTTGAGTATACAAGATATAAGAGGTCAAGGTTATGATGGGGCTAGTAACATGCGAGGGGAGTGGAATGGATTGAAAGCTCTAATTCTCAATGAGTGCCCTTATGCATATTATATTCATTGCATGGCTCATCAGCTTCAATTGGCCCTTGTAGCAGCATCAAGGGAGGTACATGAGGTACACAACTTTTTTCAGCATGCAAATTTCATTATAAATGTTGTTAGTGCTTCTCCTAAGCGCAATGATGAGTTGCTAGCGAATCAAGCGGAGGAAATTACTCGAGAAATTGAATTGGGAGAGCTTGACACAGGGCGAGGTGCAAATCAGATGTCCTCTCTACAGAGGCCAGGGGACACAAGATGGAGTTCCCATTACAAGTCAATCCAGAGCTTAAAGAAGATGTTTGGTGCCACAGTTTCAGTCCTACGCAGCATTGCTAATGATCGTTCAGTTTCGAAGTATTCTCGGGGAGATGCTAGTGGTACCTTACGAATCATTGTCACATTTGATTTTGTGTTTATTCTGCACCTGATGTAATTTACGAAATATATTACTCTGATATGTAGCTATTGGATCGATAAATCCGGCATAGTTCATTGGTTTTACTCTACTTGTTGTCTATGTTGCCCCCCATATCCAATTCCTGGCTCCGCCCCTGATCTCAACTAGCAAGAAAAAGGGAAAGTGTACTGCAAGCCTACTTTGCATATCATCCACCGAGAGATTTACAATTTTTTCCCGACAGCTATCTGTGAATGGCTGACGGTTATTGCACTAATTCCTTTTTTTTTATAGATGATGGTGTTTCTAGTGTAATTCAAAATGTCTGATGGTAAGGATGATTGCACCGACAAGATAATGGCTACTTAAAAAATTACAAAAGAAATATCATCATTCGCAATATGTCCAAGTTGCAGGTCAGATATCGGAGATTCTTGAAATGCCCCACGTTTTTAATTAACCTTAATTGGCATGTTATTAGGTTAAGTGGGATTAATTACGTAACTAATGATCTAAAATTCGGGGGAATTTAAACTTTTTGTGTATTCTAAATTGAAGCCGACGAACGTTAGACTAATACGTTGCTTCCACGATTTCATCGACGAGGGTAGAAATGATTGGTATAGACTAGAGAGATAACTTTCAACTGCACGATAAGTAAAAGCATTCAACTCAAGTGAAAGATATATATTTATAAGTCCGTGGGACAACAGTTAATTAATTACAACTCTCATACAATAAAACAAATGCATCCATTACATAACAATTAAAAGTTACATTAAGTTAAATACAAATATTACAACTCCCTAAAACCGGTAATCGTGTGTCCGTTGTAATACTCAATCGAATATAAACATAAGATTACAGGGTAGGCATTTCATACATTTGCAATTAACCAAGAGCTATAGAAAATATTAATGACATTCATATCATTGCATACAACAATTATAATCACCCGATTTCCAAAGCAACCGCAGTTTCAATTGCGAGAAGAAATAATTTAGAAACACCGAAAAAGACCGAACAAAAGAAAGTAATTAAAAGAAAGGATTGCCGTCAGAGCCCTAGGATTTAATTTCAGGCAGGGCATTTTGTTCACTGAGGTTCCCAGACCGTCCGGGGGTCAGTCGGCACATCTCACAACCATTAGATCATCATTCGGCAATAGAAATAAACCTGTTTTACCTCGCACGCACAGTAGCGAAAGAAAACCAAGACCAACACTTGTCCAAAAGCCAACAGACCATCACGGCCCCCAGCATAGCCAGCGGCTAATATGGCTTTTCCCAAGATATTTTCGCGTAGCACAAAGAGCTGGCGATGAAACCGGCGGATACAACCCCGAAAAGAGCGACCTCGAGCATACGCGAGTTCACCACAAGCCATCCAGTAAAGAGCACCAGCATTTCTTCCTCCCCATTCTCATCCACATTCCACAAGCCCCACCATCATCCAGCCCCCACCAACCATCACAATCCACCCTAGCATCAACCAATCCAGAGCAAGCAAGAAGCGGGACAAGAAGGGAACCGCAAGACCGTAGGACCACAAGGCTTCGGCAAGGGAGACGCCGCGGGGACATTGGCAAGCTAGTAGCTGGGACAGCGACCACAAGCATCCGCCATCACCTCAGCCGAAACCAGTCAAGCTTTCACCAACAAAAGGTAGCCCACAAACCCTCACTGTACTAGCATTTTCAGTAGAACCTTCTACCCAACCATTAGCCAACCGTGTAGCATAGAGCATCATCGGCTCATCACAAGAACCGACACAACATCACAGCCATCAGTAAGAGGGTGTAGAGAGGAGGAAGGTTACCGTAGTTGGAAATCGGCGGCATGCTACGGCAGACTTCAAGCGCGCCCTCGAGAACCACTGTGCATCCCCCCGGCATGCACATGGCTTCGAGCTCCGCCGTGCCGAGCCGCGGCAACACACCCCCGGGCCATCCACACCCTAGTGCCAAAAACCGAAATAAACCAAGGCAAAGAAATCATTAGCCGAAGTAGATCGTGGGGGAGGAGCAACCGGGTTTAGAGGGGCTAGATCCGGGCCGTAGGCCACGGATCCGCGACGCAGGTGGCGCCGCGACGTCGGACCGAGGGGCGGCGCGGCCACGAGCGGCGGCGCAGCCATCGGAGCTGCTGACGGCGCGTGAGTGAGAGAGGGCCGGATCTGGGCCCTAGGCCCCGGATTTGGTAGTAGGGAGGTGCTGCGGCCACGCAGCACTAGGGGCAGCGGCGCGCGGCACTGTAAGACCGGCGGCGTGCGGCGCGGTGGGTGGCGGCGCTAGAGAGGGGCAAGGGGAAGCGATGGCGTGTGGGAGAGAAAGGGGGAGGGCGAGCAGGAGAGAGGGGGAAGTAGGCGGCGGTAGAGAGAGGGAGGAGGAGCGGCGGCGCAGGCGAGGAAGTGGGGGAGCGGCGACGCAAAATGAAGGAGGAAGGGGAGGCTCGGACTGAGAAAAAGGGAAAAGAAGAAAAAGGGGCCGAGGCAGAGGTTGGGCCGAAGCCAGTCGGCTTGAGGGGAAAATAGATGAGAAAGGAAAATAAGAGAAAAAGGGAAAAAAGAAATTTTAGCGTGCACAGTAGAAAATTTATGTTCTCCGATATTCAACTTGAGGATTCCGATGGTATGTTGAGTTCACCCGTAAAACCGGCTAATGTTATTAACTCTGGAATGCTACTATCCGGTCGTACGAATATTAATAGAGAGCAACGTGTAGTCCGTAATTGATTAATTTCTTATATACCGATTAAATTGGTAGTTTATCATTTAAAATCACCCTGTTATCTATTTAAATATCTAGCTAATATTTGCTAGGCGTATTGATTTGCAAAACTCCATTAGTAAATGCATAGGATTATTAAAATCGAATTAGTTCCACCAGGAGACCTGAGCCTTTACGCGTGTTTATTAAAATCGGTACCGACACGTGGACCACTCTAGGGCATATATAAATACATAGACAAACTTGTTAGTTGTATTTAATTTGTAGAAACCCACTCAGTTATTTCAGACCATTAGAACTAATTAATGTCAGTCAGATGAATTAACATCATACGCCCTGACTAAATTTGTGCGTATACTAATTAAAGTTATGTACTGTTGTCTAAACCATTTGATAACCCAGATATTTTGATTATGCCCATTTAAATGGTAAAAGACCAATAACATTTCTTTATAATGACTAGCCTAAATTAAATGTCAGCAGTAGATTAAAACATAGCACATATCAATTGAAATCAATGTATTGACATCTAAACCAGTTCGTGTTGTAGTAAATACCTAACTAACTTGGTTGGTGGTATGAGATTACATAACTCCCTGGTAAATATTCTTGAATACTGAAAATAAAATTGAGTGACAACCATAGGCTAAGACTAGTAGGCATACAAATTGAATTATCATAATATCATTTAAATTAGCCTTTTGCGCATGTAAATGGCCAATTAACTTTTATTAGTCGCTCATAAACTGTAGACCACTAATAAGTATTCTTGATAATTAGAATAAATTAGTAGCCATTAGAAGAATTGAAACTAGTAGCGATGATTAGAATTTCACGCGACGGTCTAAAATAGTGCGCGACGATTAAAATCGCACGCCTTGATTAAACTTGTACGCAGCGATTTAGGTAGCATTTTAGTGGTAAAAATTCGTATCTGGATAAAATAAAATTTGAGGATCGCCTAGAGATGTCGTAGCATAATCTATTTACTGATTTAATTAAAATATGATTTCTTTTATATCTGTAACCTAACTTGTCACACGACTAACCCTGGGACTAAAATCCATTAGAGAGATTAATAATTGCATACTTACCTTTGAGAAATGAAATAGACATAATTGCATACATGAAAACGGCTAGGAGTAACATTCGTCATTAAATTTGTGCGTGCATTTATTTAATCTTGTGTAATCGATGAATTATCGGAAATCAATACTACGCTGGACATACATCCTAGATAGATTGTCTCTCGACGCTAGTACGATAACGACAAATAGCAAGTATAGTATAGAAATTAACTTGATTACCACGATCAGAGTTGAGTTGAGCGTAGCCTCACCCTAGGCGCACAAACACATCAACACCTCGCACTTTATTTTATTTCTGTAAATTAAGTCATAGTCGTCGTATTTAATTTCAGGCAACTATCCGAGTCGTGGGAAGGACTTCACCTGAGTTTACTTAAATCCGAATATGTGGTTAATCCAGGCAAGCATTCCTTTGAGCATATGAGCAGAGTATCTTCAGTAAAATAAAGTATTTTCCTATTAAGTTATTATCACTATGCATGAAAATATGAGTCATATTTTAAATCGAATAATTATTCGTGGTAAGAAAGAAGAGAAAGAGATTAGGCAGACAGTTGGAGAAGCCACTGTCAAGCCAGTAAATAGGTGGGTGGAAGATCCCCAGGGCAAGAGAAAAAGGGCAGGTATGGGATCTTCTACATATGGATAAGATATAAGGTTAATTAGTCTTCATCTGTGTGAACGGACCGTATCAATCGTATCAACCATTGTTTCGTCCGAGGACGAACAGAATCAGTAATTCTATCAAGGTTATTATATTCTCCACATGGGTAATTATTTATTTAGGGGAGATGAACCCAGGGTCAGCAGTTCCAGAGTTCTCCTGGCATGGGGGATCCACAGCCGCAAGATCCTAGAACTGGTGAGTAGGCCAGAAGTGGGGGATGCGGATCGCAAGAACCCAAGCGTGGGGTACGCGAAGGCGATATATTACGCAGTGGGGTGATGGGCGCTGGTCAGAAACCGCCCCAGCCAACAGATGTGTCACTTTTGGTGAGCCTGGGTGCGAGTGGTACACCGGCCCAAGCTACCGATTGGGAATAGCTGGGTGGAGATATAATATACTGAGATAGATATAAAAGTTCTGTATTCTGATCTGGGCACCGTATCTTAGGCAATGCGGAAGAACCATGAGCCATCAGGATCAGAATGATGATGGGTAAAGTGGTACAAGCTTGCGCAATGCTATACAAATCATGAATTCATGCCTGTCTCCGGGAAAGGAGATCATGGAAACTTATGGGAGTTTTTGCCGTTCATACGAATGTTCGATAGTTTTCTAAATTAATAAAAATGGATTTCTTTTCAAACTTAACAACAAAACTTATTTTCTATAATCCTGAGAAAGGATGAGAATGAGAAAGAGACTGGGAATAAGAATGTATATTCTCAGAGTGTAGAAGAGCATCCAGTGCATTTTTGCTAATAACGCTTGCTGAGTACTTTTGTACTCACCCTTGCTATTATCTCCCTTGTTAGGTGCATGTTAGGTGGAAGGATTGCTAAGACGTGGTGAGGACTATATGGATGGATTTAAGTATTGGCCAGGTGGAATATCGGGGAATCAGAGTGCAATGATTTTGGAGCCCTCACGGCTTTGTAATAAATTTTAGCCCTGCGTGGCGATATTTATGTAATATTGTATTCTGTCTCTAATTATTGTTCTGCTGCAACACTCTGATGGGCGTATTATTCAATAACGAATAATAATCCATTGACTAGCATAATTACCCTACGGTAATTGTGTGTAACATCCTATTTTTATGATATTTTTAAAGCCAGGATTTAAAAAATGAATTTTCTAGAATTTTCTGAAATTAATACAAGCTTCAAAAGAATTTTTAGAATTTTCAAGGATTTAATATGATTAAAATAAACATTAACATAAGCTATAAATATTTTATTTGGATTCTTCAGGTCTCAAGGAATTTTCTGGTATTTTTGGTGAATTTTTGGGATTTATTTGCTATTTTCTAGAGCCTCTGGAAGTTTATTTGAATTTCTGGAAAAAGAAAAGAAAAAGAAATTCCTCTCAGCCGCCCGATCCTCCTCCCCGCCACGCGTCGCGCATCCCCGCATCCCCGCCGCCGCCGTACCCTTTCCCGCGCACCCGCTCTCCGCGCCGCCCGCCACGCGTCGCGCATCCGCGCTGACACGCGGTGGCACCAGCCGCGTCCCCGCGCCCGCGCCTCGCCTCCTTCCTCCGCCGTCCGATCCCGCGCCGCGCCTCCCCAACCGTCCGATCGCCCACGCGATCGTAAACCCTAACCCTAACCCTCGCCGTGCCCTCAGCCGTCCGATCTCTCCCGTGCTGCATCCCAGCCGTCCAAACCCGTCCGCGTTGTGACCGTCGTCGTATCCGGATTGGACTCCTCGGTTCGCGTGTTAAAACCCACCGTTCGTCCTCGGTTCGCGTGCTGACACTCAAACTCCTCCGCCGCCGCTCCTCGCTCGTCCTCGCGCCCGCGCCGCCGCCGGAGTTGCCCCGCCGCCGCCTGTGCCGCGTCTCCGCCGTCGCCCGAGGTCGCTGGAGCAGCAGCCGACGTCGAACCCCGCCGGTGAGCCTTCCGCGCCGTCCTCGCCGCCGAGTCGCCACGCGTTGCCGAGCCGCGCCGCTCCTCGCCTCGGCCAGCGTGCTCGCCGCCGGCGGCGGCGCGACGCGCGCTCGCGCGCGCCGCGCGCCGGCGCCGATCCGCTCCGCGCGCGGCCACGCATCGACCTCGCCCTCGCTCCTGCCCGCGCCCGCGACGCTTCACGCGCCGAGCCGGACACGCGTTGGCCATCCCCGCCGTCCCGCCTCCGCGTCGCCGCATCGTCGCCGTTCGCCCAGATCTGAGCCGAGGGCCCAGATCCGGCCGCGTGCCCACATCTCCGCCGTCGGATCCCCGTCGCCCGCGCGCGCCGTGCCGCGTCAGCCGAGCCACGTCAGCCCTAGCTGACGTGGCATGCCACGTGGACATGCCACATCAGCGCCACGTCAGCCCCGAGCCGTCTCCCGGGCCACGTGGCAGCCACGTCAGCTGCCACGTCAGCCGGGTGACACGTGGCAGCATATGCCGCTGCCACGTCTGCCCTAGCCGCTGCGTCAGCAGCCCCGCCCCGTGTGCACTATTCCGTACGCCGGGTTCACGGTAGACCGGTGATTTCGTGGACCGGGTTCACAGCACAGTAACTTTTCCGAATTATCCCGATTTTCTTTAGATTAAATTTTCCGAGAGCCCGTTCTCCTCCGTCCTAGCTCCGATTGAGCCCGTTCTTTTTTCTAAATTCATCTAAAATCGAGCTCTAGCTGTTGGTTCTGGTTTTGTGAATTTTGGAGTTCATTTTCTTATCATTTTATGTGTTTCTTTATTTTCGGTTGTTTTCTCTCTCGTTAGATTTGGATTCCGGAGGAGCAGGTTTCGCGCCCGAAGACCAGGAGTACCCCGCTGAGCATAACCAAGGCAAGTCGTGTCCTTTGATCATGTTGAACCCAGTTTGCAATCTACTATTTATTTATTTTGTTTTAAATTACATTGCATCGCTATTTTTATTCAACTGTTGTAACTGGTAGTTATCGTCCCATTTGAGTTGATCCCTCCTTGATGTTTTGTTATGTCATGATGTCATTGTCACCATAGGTTGGGAAATTTATTAGTGATGCTAGATTATTTGTCACATGGGTTGGTACGATTAGACTGCTTAGCTGGCTTATATTTACGATTGATCTCATTAGTACATGTTAATTATTAATTTGACCTAATGACATATGGAACTGTGGTTGGTGCCACGTGTATTAAAATTTGTGCCACGTCATTGGTGTGACGTTGGCTTGGTTATACAAATTGGTTTTGCACTCGGGCGAGTGATCGTGCAGTAAAGGGGGAGGTGCAGTTGCACTTCGGGGATGTGGTAGCCTCGCCCGGGTAGACTTAAGGACTTAACTTTGTGCGCCATTGATCTGAGCTTAATCGTGCAAACCACATGTCTATTATGGGATGGACCTGGTTGATTAATTTGTAATACCTCAATTCCAATTTTGCCATCGTGATGAACATAGTTGCTGATTTCCATGTGGCGCAAGGGGGGGTGTGATGCGAAACCCTAACGGGCAGGATTGAGTTGAGATAGAGCATTGTAAAGACCTTGTTGTGATTACCTTAGGCCTAGGCTAATCACATCGTGTGGGTACAGTTGTGCAACCTCTGCAGAGTGTAAAACTATTCGAATAGCCGCGTCCTCGGTCATGGATATTGCTCGGGGATTTCACACGAGGGTTAGTGTTTCACTTATAACTTGGTGGTTTATGTTGGGAGTGAATAGGTAGTTAACTTTGGGTTTAGCTTGTGAATTGGTGTTCGCAAGTGATTCATGTTTAATCCTTTGATTATTCCTTAATACTGTTTTCACTTAACTTTCGCTTTAAAGTTATTTATTATATTTCATTGTGAAATGCTTTTATGCAAATTAACCTTTCAGCCTTCCTTTGGTAAGTCTTGCATATTATATTGCATTCATTTGTTACAAACGACTTGCTGAGTACCAATGTACTCACGGCTTTACGCCTATGTTGCTCAGTTGAGGGAGAGGAGTACTATCAGCAGGAGGTTCCAGAAGGAGAGTACTACGACGACTTCACGGATTAGGCTTCGTTCTCCACTCGATAGCCTGTGTGCTTGTCGATTGGCCGTTACGCTTTATTTTGGATTTCCGCTGCTATTTTGTTAAGTCCTTCCGGCTAGAGATATTGTAAGTTTGGCCATAAGGTCGTACCTTTGATATTTTATCGATATTCGAGTTTTCCTTTCTTATTGTCGTGTGTATGACTGTGATGACATCTATGTTTGACTGTGTGCACTAGCGTGATCCTGGACTAGTGCAGTTTACACAGAGAGACCGAATTTGCATATTCGGGTCTCGACAGAGATGGTATCAGAGCCATATCGACTGTAGGACGAAGCCCTAGTTAGATTGGTCGTTAGCCCAAAAATTTATTTTCTAAATCAAACCAACTAAACTTGATATTTAGTAATATCTCTATCTTCTTACCTCATTCTTAAGGATTTTTGTCTCTCGCCCCAACTCTTGCAAAAATTTGTTTTCATAAAGTTATAAACTGATCTTTCCCTTATAATTGCATTAGATGTCCCAAGCTTCTTACAGCCCGACAGGAGGATGGAGATCACTTCTACGTGTTCTGTTGCGGAGCCTCGGATTGAAGAGATTGCCCGTCTACCTCACCAAGGATGAGAAGCATAAGGGTCAACGCATCGGGAGCATCTCCAGGCTATACTTCACCACCCGAGTCGGCAAGCAGGTACCATGATCTGGCTTCTTTTCAAAGAAGGTACCATGATTTAATCATGAGTGTCGAGCTTTCTCAATTGGCCTCCAGGTAGTAGCTAGCGGAATAGGTTCTGACCAACTAATCATGAGAAATTCAATGGAAAGCAAAACCATTGGAACTCTTACATATTTATATGATTGCAATCAGGGATGCAGGAGATGATGACAATGTGATGGCAAACTATCTGCCAACTGTTCTCGAGGGTTCTACCTGATCATGGTTGCTTCATCAACTGGTCGGAACGATCTACATTTGGGAACAACTCTGTGATCTACTGATTGCCATCTTCCAAGGTACATACGATTGACCTTGCAAGAAAGACAACCTTCACCACATCCGATAAGAACCCAATGAAACTCTCATGTAGTACATCAAAAGGTTTAGTTAGGTTCATAATTTTATCTCGGAAGTGGCTGATTCTTCCGTTATCCAAGCGTTTAAGACTGGACTGACGAACATGCGATTTATAAATGGCATCGCTATGAATCCTCCATAAACAATCATCAAGTAATTCGACATGGCTGACAAGTACACTGCCACTAGCGAAGCGGTCAAGTGGAATAAAACCATTAATTGAATAGAAAAGACTCATCAATCAGGTCTAGAGAAAAAGGAAAAGAAAGCCAAGAAGTCACAGAAGAATAAAAAGTATTATTCTGATCGAAACAAAGGAAAAGCTCCGATCGATGAATCCAAAAAAGCAAGAGATGGTATTCACTCCACCAAATGGTAGGGCATGATCTCCGCGACTGTTGTGCCTGACAGAAAAAGTTTGAGACTATTACTCAGACAGGGGCCTTTTCCATTTATCCAGGAGGTCGGAAAGTTGAGCACCAAAAAGGACAAAGACAAAGATGAAGAAATGAAGTATTAAGAGCTAGAGCACACCATTGATGTAATCTTTGGCAGATTAACCTCCTATGAGTCCAGACCATAGAGCATGAGGTGAATCTCACGGATGCTTTGATCACTATTAAGCCCTCTAGGTGGTTGGAAAAACCATCTCCTTTGGTAGAGAAGAGTGCCCCATCCCTTTGACTCGACTAGGTAGGTTCTCTATCGTAGTAGAATATACTATTAATAACTGCAAGGTTAATCAAATTCTAGTCGATGGGGGTAGTTCTCTTAGTAATTTATTTATGGGAGCTATCAAATAAATGCAAGTTCCCAAGTCTAAAATAAAACCTATAAAGTATGCTTTCTATGACATAGTTTTGGGATCTTTGGCCAAACCGATTGGGCAAGTATCCCTACCAGTTATGTTTGGAAGTCCTAGTAACTTTTGAATGGGAATGATCTCATTTGATATATTAGATTTCAAAACTACACATAATTGAATCTTGGTTGACCAGCCCTAGCCAAGTTTCTAGTGGCCACGCACTATGGTTACCAAAGTTTCAAAATGCTAGGGCTGAAAGGGGTCATCACAGTTTGAGGGGACAGGAAGATGGCATATGCCAGTGACCGAAAGTCTCTTAAACTGGTCGATAAATTACTGACCAGAAATGCTAACTCACCTTTAACCTAGGTAAAGCATTCAAGTCCCAAGGTGGCTCCAATACCCAACGGTTAGGTAAAGGAGGTACACTCGACAAGGACATGCCTTAGGAACCATCAAAGTCGAGGCTGGACTCGATCCTAAATAGGAAGACTCACTCATCTTCTTCCTCCGAGAAAACTCAAATGTGTTCATGTGGCAAGCATCCGACATGTCCGGTGTTCTCAAGGAGGTGATCAAGCACATGCTAGCAATTCGGCCTAATAAAAAACTAGTCAAGCAAAATCTTTAGTGTTTCACACCTGATCGGAAGGGGGTAATCCAGTGGAAGATTGACAAGCTTTTCAAGGTTGGGTTTATTCATCAAGTCAACCACCCTGAGTGGCTCGCCAACCCTGTAATGATTACGAAAAGTAATAGGAAGTGGTGAATATGTGTAGACTTTATAGATTTTAATAAAGCTTGTTTGAAGGATGATTTCCTCTTCCACACATCAATAAACTTGTTGACACTACATCTAATAGTGAAATATTAAGATTTTTAGATGCATATTCCAAGTACCATCACATTAGTATGAGTAAAGAAGATGAAGAGAAAACTTTCTTCATCATACCATACAAAACTTTTTGTTATGTGAAAATATCGTTTGGGCTCAAAAACGCTGGTGCCACTTTTCAAAGGCTAATACAAAAGACCTTTAGTCCATAAATTGGTCAAAATTTATAGGCCTATGTTGATGACTTAGTAGTGAAAAGTGTCAACATCAGAGACCACGTCTCTGACTTGTAGGAAACTTTTGCTAACTTAAGAAGACATAATCTTAAGTTAAATCCAGAGAAATATGTGTTCAGAGTTTTCTTGGAAAGCTTCTTGACTTCCTAGTCTCGGCTAGGAGGATTGAAGCTAATCCAAAAAAATAGCGGGCATCAAATGCATGCATCCTCCAACCAAGAAGAAAGAAGTAAAAAAACTAACCAGTTTTATGATAGCGCTAAGTTGGTTCATAGAATGGTTAGGAGAAAATGGATTACTTCTCTTTAAACTTCTTCAGAAATATGGGAGTTTTGAGTGGACTAAAGAAGCTAATGATGCATTTGAAGAAGTCAAGAAATAGTTGACGAGTGCCTCAGTCTTAGTTTCTCTGAGACCAAGAGAATCCTTCCTTTTATACTTAGTTGCTACACCACAAGCAGTCAGTGCAGTACTAGTCGTTGAACGTGACAATATCGAATGACCAGAATACTACATAAGCAAAGTTTTACATGGACCAAAAGAGCGATATCCAAAAATACAAAAACTTTTGTATGCCCTCCTTATGACTTCAAGAAAATTAAGTCATTACTTCCAGGCCCATAAGATTGTGGTGCCATCTCTCAGTCAAGTCCTCCAAAATAGGGAATTGTCAGGACGTATAGCAAAATGGGTGATCGAACTTGGGGAGTTTGATGTCCATTTCATCTCATCAATAGCTGTGAAGTCCTAGGCTCTAGCAGAATACATTACCGAATGGACAAATCCTGAGCCTATTTAAGGGCCTAAGTATGAGAAACACGAGCAGTGGACTATATACTTTGATGGATCATTAACGCTAAAAGGCTTGGGATAGTCATGATCTCTCCTATTAGAGAAAGCATAAAACATACTATCTAGTTCAATGTTCTTGCCACAAACAATGTGGCAAAGTACAAAGATTTACTCACAGGCCTACAAGCAGCTAAGGCACTTAGGATTCGCAGACTACTAGTTAAAGGTGATTCTCAACTTGTAAAGAATCAAATAGGGAAAGAGTATCAATGCTCAAGTATCATGATGTCATCTTATCTTTCAAAAGTTAGGAAACTAGAGAAATATTTCTTAGGGTTTTGAAGTCCAACAATTCCTAGGAAAATAAAACTTTGTAGCAGATCAGTTGGCACAGATGACATCCTCAAGATCACCTATCCTACCTGGAGTATTCTTAGAGCAATTTGACAAACCTTCGGTTGTCGAGAATTTCGAAGAACCTCCTGTGAAGGTTGCTCAAATCAACACCAAAAACAATTAGATGACATCAATCTATGAGTATTCTCAGCATGGCACACTTCCTAAAGATGATGTAGAGGCCGATTGTACAACTTGAAAGGCCAAACCATACATTCTGATTGAATATACCCTCTACAAACGAGGAACTCACGAGAGTTGATAAGATGTATATCTCAAAAGGATGATTTAAAATTATTATCCAAAATACGTAAGGAGTTTGAAGAGTACATTTTTTCTACAGAATACTGGTTGTTAAACTTTCTGACAAGAGTACTAATGGCCAACTACTCTCCATGATATAAAGGAACTTATGATGAAGTATGTACAATGTCAATTTAATAGCTAACAAATACATCAACCTGTACAAGTTCTCTAAACAATCTCTCTCGCTTGGCCTTTTGCAACCTAGTCTTGGGATCTTTCCCAAAAGAGCTAAGGGGCTTGAGTTCCTATTTGTGATGATCTATACGTTTACAAAATGGATCGAAGTTGAACCGGTTGTTAATATGACAACTGAGGTAGCCAAGAAATTCATACATAAAAATGTGGTTACATGATTTGGAGTACCTAATCATATAATCACAGGTAACAATACCCATTTCTCAAACAAAGTTTTAGGAAGTCTCTAAGGGTCTAGTTATCAAAGTATGTTATGGCTCCATAGCTCATATGTATAGTAATAGGGCAGTAAAGAGAGAGAGAGAGCCAATGGTATATTAATACGGGGGGATTAAAATAAGTTTTCAACCCTTTAGTAAAACTATTTGGAGCTTGGGTACAAGAACTTTCTTCTATATTGTGGACTGTTTGGACCACTACCAGTAGTGTGACCGGAGAAACACCCTTCTTTTTAGTTTATAGAGTAGAAGCCATGCTTTCTCTAGAACTAAAGATTAGCTTTACTTGAACTAATTGTTATAATTCTAATGATTAAGAAAATCATCGGATCAATGATATTAACTTCCTAGAAGAGCGAAGTAATGCAACACTCATTCGATCGATAGTCTACCAACAAGCCATACGATGGTACCATAGTCATAAAATGCAACCTTACAGCCTAGCTGTAGGTGATCTGATTCTTAGAAAAATTCAGAGCCAAGCTAATTGTAATTAGCTTTCCCCTACGCGGGAAGGTCCTTAATTGTGGTTGAAGTTACCTGACCAGGCTTGGTACGACTTCCCATGCAGGATGGTTGTATTCTTCCAACTTCTTAGAACATCAATTAGTTACGTAAGTTCTATGTCTAATCTTTTTTATTTATGTTAAATAAAGTTTTTTTAATTATAGCAATTTTTTTATAAGTATTTCTATTGGTAATTTGTTGCCCTAATTATGGTCTTATGTTATCAACATTGTCTAAGTTTTCGGAAAATACCCACACTTTTCTCAGACCCCTTCTTAGGGCTATTTTCACTTTATATTGTTTTTGACATTGTCATTAAATGCCATGTGGATTCTTATCATAACCTTGACAGCCAAGGCCTTCATAACAAGTGAAACATAGGGCATGTTCTTTTCAGCTTCTTAAAACGGCTTTTGGCTTTTGCTACAGTACTTAACTTTCAAATGGAGTATTTTTTAAGATAGAGTCTACAAGTTAATTATAGTAAGCCTAACATCTATACCATCTAAAACCGTAAGCGAGTATCTCTCTCTCCGTAATCTCTGTCGCAAACAGCTAAAATTCAAAAATTTCAACCAAAAGTCATAAGGCGCAGCCAAAAAGAACATGCCTATAGACAACTAGTACAAGTCATTTATAGCTCGAGAGGCTAAAAGGCTTTAATTCTTACTTCCTTATTCTATTCTTCTCTTGTTTACTATAGTCCAAATACAGAAAACCTCCTAACAAAATATCTCCTCTTTGCATATGGTCATGCCCACTAGAAGTAGCTTCATAGCTATAGTCTTTTTCCTACGATCTTTGCTACTAGCTAAAACAGGGGATAAAATACGTTTCGAGAAGTTTTATTCATGCCTTGCATCCTTGGCTATTCTACAACCAGGTTGGATAAGAACACGAATAGAAACACTTATCCTATTTTGTACACACGTTGTTGTGTAGTTGTTAATATATAATAAATGTAAAAGCCTTTTTAAGGCATTTATCTTTTAACCGTTCCATGACTATGTCATATCATGGTTATGGCCAAAGGTATCTATGTTTAGTCAAAATGTCTCACTCTGGCTTTGTCCATCATGAGAATTTCCAAGTACTCTCCAATCCTTTGTAGCCTTATTACCAAAAGCGTCGTTGTATCTATGTCTAGTAGTCGGAGACAAGAATAATATGTCCTCCTCTTCTACTGCTTACTTAGCACTTTTTTCTAGATCATTATTCTTCTCAATCAAAGAAGAATAATAAGTAAAATTAAATTCATTTCAATCAAAAGTAAGTATTTACATTCGAATATTTACAAAAATTTATGTTAAATTAAAGCTTAAATTGACTACTCATTGGAGCTTCCCCATGGGCCACTGTTTGATAGAGATATGACTTTCATCTCGTCAGCAATTTTGTTCACAAAGGGTCTTACCTCTCCCAAGAATTTTGCTGCCACTTCTTTTGAATAGTCAAACTTTGCTTCGAGTGGATAAAGGTCTAGAGAAGGATTCGATGCCTTGAGTTTTGCCAAGGCAAAGCTGACTCCATTTGCCATAGCATTCCACATAGTTCACTCATGTTGCTCTTAGAGGTAGTCAACAGGCCCCGAAGTTTCTCACCTTGCGGCCCTATCCAACACACCTTCTTGACCGGGTCCTTTGAGGAGGAGGTAAGTATTCCCGCACCCATCTCAGCAAGCATGGTATTGAGAAAAAAGATTTTGTCTTGTAAGTTCTCTTGCATTGCCTTTTTCCTCTCCTCCTCGACCCCAAGAATTTTTCAAGTTCTTGAAGTTGTAAAGCTTGCTCTGCATAAGTAAAATGAAATTAGCCAAAAGAATATTGAATGACTAAGAAACTAGTTGGATGTACGACTGGTTACATCCCACAATGATCACATCCCTCGATGGTGTTGGAACCACAAGAGGATTTTCGATCATAGCGGCTTTCATTCCTTCGGTTGATGTCAGACCTAGATTTTACAATTCAAAATCCTTTGTGATTCTACCACACTATTCTTTGAATCAGTAGATAGTGCTCATAGATACATTACTAAACATCAAAGTACATATCATGCGAAAGTATAAATATATTAGTAGACTTACACATTGATCGATCAGGCTAAAACCTTTAAAGAGCAGCTGCGGAAATGAATCATCATATAGGTAGGATCCTCAGGACATACCCAGAGATAGACAATTGGGGTTTGGGATGTAGTTCTTGCCCTCTTCATCCTTTTCTTTAGATGCGTCACCAAAGCATAGTGAGCTGACTCTCCTGATTCTGGATTAATTGAATGAGCAAGGGTGAGCACAAACTACCGTGCTCCATGAGTCAACACACAAAATGCAATTATATCGATGCATGGCTTATCAAAGGAAGGCTCGGGTTATTTTGACTTGCCAAATGTCTAAAAAATTTACAATAATTAGAAATTCCCGAGGCTTAGCAATTTTAATTAAAACATATTTTTCTAAAGTGCGAGAAAGATTGTAATAGTAATAGTGGTACAGATCTCATCCACCGTTACATAGTCTTTGCACCTCGTACTAGTTTTTCCAGTGTTCCAATGTTACGTTTGCTCTATAACATCACTGGGTCAATGCCTAGGACAACACAAGTCAGAGCATCCACTGCTCGACACTTTTTTCCACCCACAAAATTTTTAAAAATAGAACTATATCCAAGTCCCCAAGTCCGCCCTTCATCGTGGACATGGTTGTTTGAATAATTTTCACACTGCAAAGGTTGTAAAGATTGAAGAATACACAAGGTATACCACCAATATATGTACACTGCATGTACGGTATATAATCTAACCACGCATGATGAGCCTGGTTGCAAAAATGTACACAAGCACATCTATATATAAAAATGTTAGTTGCATACCCATGCATGAGATAAGGATTCATGGGGATAACTAAATTCACATGCATGTGAGGTTCAGATGTTGGGCATGCAGAGGAGGCCACTTCCTTTTTTTGTTAAGGTTAAGAGTCCAAAAAAAAGGAACCACTTCTAATTATATTAAGTTAATAGGTTTGCTTCAGTAAATCTCTTTTAGAAAAGTTTATGAATCTTAAAGCAAAATAAATAATTTTAGGCTATGAAAAATCTGTATCAACTTATAAAAAATAATTTAAATTAAAGATTAGACATAGATATGGACTTGAATAGGGCATATCTTCAATTCGATTTATTGTTTAGGTTATGCATACACTTCCACCTAATATTAACTACTTTGCTTTAAGATTCGTAAGCTTTTTAAAAAGAGTTGTGAAGCATAACCCATGAGTTAAACAGACTACAAGCAGCACCTTCACATATACTGTCAGACCCAGAATTGAAATTCTGAATCTTCTATGATTCCACTGCACTATTCCCTAGATCAGTAGATAGTGCTCACAATACATTGCTGTATCAATTCATACATCATGAAACATTCATCAAACCATAATAGTATGTATCAGAGTTTGAAATACACCACGTCGGGTGACTGTTTATATAAGGGACGACATGGCCAAATATTTACATTTCAAAAGATAGCAGCGGAAAAGCGAACAAAAGGTAGGACTAATAGCCACAAGCAAGTGACTGAGGGGTAAATATGTGCAAACTATATTGCCTAACTCTAGGTAATATAGGTGCACACCCTTCCAGCAAGTCTACTTGCCTAGGACTTGAAATTTGCAAATTTGCCCTAATTGTTGTCGTCTGCTCCATGCATCGGGACTGGTACGTCGTCGTAGGCGTAGTGGTCATGGTATCCTGCTTCTGGGTATGAAGATACGAGGGTGAGCACAAATTCACCATGCTCCGCGAGCCAATACACAATACACAATTAAATTAACATGCATGGCTTGCCAAAGAAGGGCTTGGGTTGTTTTATTTGCCAGAAAATTGTTTTTTAAATGTAATACGTACATAGAAATCCCCTGAAACCTAGCAGTTTGGACCAAAATCATAGTATTTATAAAAGAAAAAATGTGATAATAATAATGGCATAAATTCCATCCACCTTTACAAGTTACCTGCACCGTATGCTAACTCTTCAGCGTTATAGCCGCTTACATTATCACTTGGGCGACACCCAAGGCAACACAAAACTAGGGCTGTCCATCGCTCTCCACTTTCTTTTCATCCAATTTCCTCCCAGAAAAGTATTCTTTTTTGAAATAGAACTATATCTGAGTTAGGTTCCCATGTCTACTCTTGACCGTGGGCACGACTATTCGAATAGTTTTGACTATACAGAGTGTGTACACTTTCACCACAAGAGATAATCCGCTCGCTGCTCCACATGATTCCTTAGTCATGCGGTTGAGTAGATCATCACAGTAACCTTTCAAGCTATCCGACCCCTTGTTCTTATCTCACCCTATAAGCTACCCCCACTTGCGGTGGGTCCCATACGTTGCGTAGGATGTTAACCACTAGTATTAGCGCATTTGGGCTCTGCTCCCCACAACGTTAGTATGATAGGAAAACTTCACCCTCCACTCGGTGTCCTTTTAGCCACACCAGACCCTTGCACTACCTCAATTCCCTCCCCCTGCTTATGAGATGAGTCCGAGGTTCGATAGATTTACTTAGCCAAGTTGCACTTTGCAGAGTTGTGGTTGTACTGTTTTACAATAGGATGCTCTGACCAGATTTGGTCCTGAGGGTTATCTAGGTGGTTCTACCACATTCCACACTCTCGTGCATTTACCGCACCATACCCCCGAACCATCCGCCCAGATGTATAAGCAAGCTAAGGTGTTTGGGAACATAAAATAATGATTCTTATAAAACATACACGACCATTTCCATCTATAAATTCCCAAATTAGCTCTTTATAATTGAATGTGATGCTTGGGGTATTTTAGCACCCCCGGTTATCTAAGCAGCGTTAAGCCATAAGTATAAGCGTAACTTATTTTAAAAAAATTACAATTATAATTTTCCTAGGAAAAACAAGGCTCATTGTTCAATGTGCTATAGAAATATATAATATTAGCACTCAACTAATGGCATATAACTAGTGTATTAAAAACAGACATAGAGTTACACATAAAATAATAGCATGTAATTTATTTATTTAAATGTAAATAATTTGCTGAAATAGGAGGTTCAAAATGATCAAAATATTGACTTGTCTGGGTCACAGTTGCCCTGATCCTGCTGATCTTGGCTTGCTTCCACCTCGTACTCTCCTTCTTGCGCTTCGTACGCTATTTTTCGTTAAACGAAAATTTGAATAAAAATCTGTACAACCAAATAAACTCTCACAAAATTACAAAAAGCTAAAAAAATTCATGATTTTGGTTCTATTGGATAGAGGATGAATTTAGATTAATTTGAAAATTTGTCTCACTTTATTTGGAGTTAGGATGAATTAGTTATGATTATTTGAAGTTTTCAGCCTTAATTAATTCGAATTAAAATAAAAAATCCATAAATAATTCCGAGGAGAGGGAGTGTGTATGACTGACAGGTGGGGCCCACGGTAGTTTTTATTATTTCTTTTCCTCTCTTTGATAGGTGGGACCTATGGGGTTTATTAACTTTCTTTTCTCTCTGGCCACTGACATGTGGAACCCATTGTGGGTTATTTTCCTTTCTTGGTTTCACTGACAAGTGGGACCCATGGAGATTAATATTTTTTGGGCCACTGACAGTTGGGACCTACTCATGATTTAATTAAAATGGGGCCGCATGTCAGTGAATGATTAAAACTAACTAACATCATTAACGCTAATTAATCTCAGCCTTAATTATATAGCACAGATGAACAATGCATCTTCTTCCCGCCGATGACCGCGAAGCTCACCACCGGCAGCAGGTGCGGCGGCCGGCCGCGAGCATTAGCAAAATGGAATGCTTATGCCCATGCCCACCTCTAGGCGAGGTCTCGCCGACCAATTTGACCGGAGCAATGGTTGTCGGTGAGCTCGGGCGGCGGCGGAACAGGGATGAAGGGGCTACAGCTACTCATGGCACGGGAGTTCAATTAATTGCTACGGGAGCATCTGGACAGTGTCACGAGGTTAACTTAAGGGTCAGCTGTCGAGACCCGAATATGCAAATCCAGACTCTCTGTGTATACTGCACTAGTCCCAAGATCACGTTAGTGCACACAGTCAAACATAGATGTCATCACAACCATATACACGTTAAAATAAAAGAAAAGCTCAAATATCAATAAATCTTAAAAGGTACGACCTTATAGTCAAGATTACAATAGACTAGCCCGAAGGACTTTAAAACTACCAGGGGAAAATTCAAAATAAAGCGTAGCGACCAATCGACAAGCCCACAGGCTATCGAGTGGAGAACGAAGCCTAATCCGTGAAGTCGTCGAAGTAACCTCCTTTTGGAATCTCTTGCTGGCGATACTCCTCTTCCTCAACTGAGCAACATTGGGCATAAAGCCGTGAGTACATTGGTACTCAGCAAGTCGTTTGTAACAAATGAATGCAATATAGAATGCAAAGCTTACCAGTGGAAGGCCGAAAGGTTAATTTGCATAAAATGACATTTAAAGGTAAATACAATAACTAGATTGAAAGCGAACTTTAAGTAAAACAATAATACATAAATAATCAAAGGAATTAACACAACCACTTACGGACCTCCCATCCACAAGCTAAACTAACCGCTTATGGACCTCCCATCCATAAGCTAAACCAACAGTAAATTAACCATTCACTGTCTAACCACAATCCATCAGTTTTCCAAAATAACTATACCTCATGTGAAATCACCGAGCATTGTCCATAACCGAGGACGCGGCTATTCGAATAGTTTTACACTCTGCAGAGGTTGCACAACTGTACCCACACGATGTGATTAGCCTCGCGCTAAGGAAATCATAACAAGGCCTTTACAAAGTTCAGTTACAACTCAATCCGCCTGCTAGGGTTTCGCATCACACCCCCCTTGCGCCACATGGAAATCAGCAACCATGTTCATCTCAATGGCAAGATTAAAGTTGAAATATCCCAAATTAGTCAGCCAGGTTCGTCCCATACCAGACATGTGGTTTGCACGGTAACGCTCAGATCAATGGCGCACAAAGTTAAGTCCTTGAGTCTACCCGGGCGAGACTACCTCATCCCTCGAAGTGCTCCAACACTTCCCCCTTTACTGCACGATCACTCGCCCGAGTGCAAAACCAGGTTTATATAACCACGCCAGTGACACACCAATGTCATGGCACAAATTTTAATAAACGTGGCACCAATCACAGTTCCATATCTCATTAAGTCAAATTGATAGTTCACATGTGATGATAAACCCAATCGTAACTATAAGCAAAGCTAAGCATTCTATCGTACCAACCCATGTGACAAATAACCTAGCATCACTAGTATGTTTCTCAACCTATGGTGACAATGGTATCATGGCATTCCAAATTATCAAGGAGGGATGAATTCAATTGGGACGATAACAACCAATACAAGGGTTTGAATAAAAATAGCGATGTAATGTAATTTAAAATAAAATAATTAAATAATAGATTGCAAACTATGTTCAACATGATCAAAGAACACGACTTGCCTTGGTTATGCTCAGTGAGGTACTCTTGGTCTTCGAGCGTAGATCCTGCTCCTCTAAAATCCGAATCTATCGAGAGAGAAAATGACCGAAACAAGAAAAATACATAACATGATAAGCAAATGAACTTCAAAAATCATAAAACCAGAACCAAAAGCTAGAGCTCAATTTTAGATGAATTTAGAAAAAAGAACGGGGTCAATTGGAGCTAGGACGGAGGAGGACGGGCTCTCAAAAAATTAACCCTAAAGGAAATTCGAGAAAATCGAAAAATCTACGGTGCTGTGAACTCAGTCCACGGGAGAACCAGTCCACGGTGGATCCGGTGCATGGAACAGTACGCGCGGGGGAGGAGGTGCTGACGCGGTGGCCTGGGGCTGACGTGGCAGCTGTTGGTGCTGCCACGTGTCACATGCTTACGTGGCCGATGACGAGGGCTTCCGGGGGTCGTTCTCAGCTGATGTGGCACTGATGTGGCAGACACGTGGCATGCCACATGGACCTAGGGCTGACGTGGCTTGCCACATGGGCAGGGCTGAGCTGGCACGGCTCGGGTACGGTGGCGGCAGGGAGATCCGACGGCTCTGGAGACGACGCATGGTGGCATCTGGACCTTCGGCCCAGATCTGGATGGACAGCGGGGATCGGGCGGCTCGGGAGCGGGGCGGCGGGAATCGCCGACGCGGCGCGGGCGCGACGCGGTCCGACGCGTGGACCGAGGCGGCGCGGGGCGGACGCGTCCGGTGCGGGCTCGGGGACCGAGGGACGGAGTGGGGCGATGGAAGCGGGTGACGCGAACGGCGAATCGGCGACGGGGAGGCGACGCGGGCAAAGGGGCTCACCGACGGGGTCTTGGCGACGGCGACGGCTCCGGCGTCTGCGGGCGAGGACGGGGACGCACGGGCGGCGGCGACGCAACTCCGGGGACGGTGGCGCGGGCGCGAGGACGGAGGCGACGGCGGCGGTGAGGGTTCGGGCGATGAGCACGTGAACCGAGGGATGAACAGCGGTTTTATCATGCGAACCGAGGCAACCCGATCGGATACGGTGCGGGTTCCACGCGGACGTGGTTCGGACGGTGGAGATGCGGCCACGCGGCGCGGGGCGCATCCGTCGGCGCGGAAGAGGTGGCGGCGCGCGCTAGGGTTAGGGCTATGCGGGCGCAGGCGCGCAGCGGCGCGTGCGGTGCGATGGACGACACGCGTCCAGGGGCGGGGATTGGGCAGTGCGGAGCGCGGGAGAGGGCGGCGGGTTGGGCCGAGCCGGTGCGGTGCGCGGGTGAGGCCGGATGAGTGACGCGTGGGAGGTGGGAGGATCGGACGGCTGAGGAAATCTCCCCGATTTCTTTATTCCAGAAAATTCAAATAACTTCAAAAAACTCTAGAAAATAGCAGAAAAATCCCAAAAATTCACCAAAATTTCCAGAAAATTTCTTGTGACACAAGGAACCCAAATAAAATATTTTTAGCTTATGTTAAAGTATATTTTAATCATATTAAATCAAATTTATTTCTAAAAATTCATTTGAAGCTTGAATTAATTTCAGAAAATTCCAGAAAATTTATTTTTGAATTCAAGGTTTTAAAAACTTCAAAAAATCAGGATGTTACATCAGCGAGGCTCAGGGATGGTTGTGTGTGGCCGGTCGGTGTGAGACGGCGGCGGTCTGAGGGAAGCTCACGGCGAGGGGTCAGCTCGGGCAGCAGGAGCTTTGGCCGAGAGTGGGGATGGCATCGCCCTGCTCCGTGGATGCTTCTGCTCGGCGGAATTGGATTGAGATGGCTCCAATTGGTGGTTAGCCCGTTGGTCGGAGTTGGGGAAGAAAGAGCCACCGGCGAGCTATGGCACACGAAATCTCAATTGAGTGCAGTAGAAGGAAGAGGGAGGTGTGGGGGAGCGATCGGCGGTCTTTGCTGGCTTTTATAGGCGACGGAGTGGGCAGTCTGCGTGGGGGTGGTTGAGCGGTCACGGTGGTGGCGCAAGCGCCGGCATGGCTACAGGGCAACTAGTCCCGAGTTTGCGTTGCGAAGAGACGAGCAACAGGTGAGTGTGCATTTACTAGCGGAAGCAAGGACGTGATGGCATTCAACGATGTGGGGTGCGGTCGTGGCTGATGCGGCGGTGTGGGCGCGGCTGACGGAGAGGATGGGGAGCGAGTGGAGTATCATGGCGAAGCTGGAGGCGGCATGGTCCTGGAGGCATGCCGGCGACCGACGGTCCGAAGGGAGGAGCGGAGGTGGGGGCCACGTTCGTAGGATTTCGGGGGAAAGGGGGGAAGCGGCCTCACGGGCGCGCACGTGCGAGGGAGAGAAAGAGAAGGGGGATAAGGCGGGGAGGGAATGAGGCTACTTGGGCTGAGCCGGGCCGGCTGAGTTCCTCCCCCTTTCTTTTTTTTTATTTTTATTTTGACTTCTATTGTTATTTTTAGGGTATATATATGTATACATACATATATATATATATATATATATATATATCTAAAATTTTCGGAGATATCCCTTTCACTATTATTACTTTTTTATATATATTTTTATTTTGCATGCCTCCATTTGTGTTTCAATTATGGCTAATAAATTTTTTTGGGAATTTTGGCAAATTTCAGGATCATCTTTTCATATTCGTATTTTTATTTAAAATTTTCTTTTGTTAAACATATCCTGTCTTTTTGGAGCTCCCCTTTTATTTTATACTTTAATATTATATTATTTCTTATTATTCTGAAACCTTAATCAGAACAAAGGAAATTCATAAAACTAAAACAACAAGAAATACAAAAATTCAGAATATCTCCAAAATATACATTTTCCAAATATCCTAAGTTTTCGGGGCATCACATATACCATATGTGGTATCACTTGATCACTTGCATATTGGAAGCTATATACTTATGTTGGGGTTAATGAAGAAAATAAAGTTTTTTAATGAATGAAACGAAATGAAGTTTTCACTAAGAGGCTGTTGTACATCTTTCCAAGCTTTGCAATGACCGACACATCATATCACTATCACCTATTTGCCTAGCCACAGGTGACTTGTTTCAGCTTAGCTGATGACCTTTAGTTCACTATTTCTAAATTTTATTTTTTTAACTTTTTGATTTTTTTGAGTTTTTTTATCTTTTTTTGTATTTATTTGTATTATCCGTGATTGGCTAACATGTTTTTCTATTTTTAAATTTTTTAAATTTAATTATGTTAAATACGTAAATATCAATTATAGTATAAAATAAACTAACTATAATAAAAAATAAACTATAAACCAGCTTATTAAGCCAATGTAAGCGGCCCTAAAAAATTAGGCAATTCAGCACTAGGCCATGCACAGTTTCTGGATGACTGCATCCATTAGCATCTGGTACATGAGTTGATAGGGACAACCAAGCACAGCATGCACCCATCTTATCATTGGTAGGGAAGTCACTGGTGTGGGGCCACCTTGGCTTCTAGAAGGTGAGGGCCCCAACAGAGAGCACCAAGCTCCTGCCCAAACCTACCGAAAAGGACACTGGATTTTTAGGAAGAGGAATGCAGGGCAACTGGGCATAGGGAAAAGTAGTGCAGGCTTCAAAAATAAAAACCTGAGTGCAGGCTTCAAAAAGTTAGTGCAGGGCATAGGGAACTCATGCAGAGGAGAGGAGCCACTGGAGCATAGAGTGCTCATGACTTGAGTGGTCAGTCTTCAGAAATAAAAACCTGAGTGGTGTCATAGAGTGTTCATGACTTGAGTGGTCAGTCTTCAGAAATAAAAACCTGAGTGGTGTCGTTGTGCTACCAACCACCACCTACCACCGCCCAACGTAAGCCAACCATTGCCATTGCCATCCAAATGCTATTGCCATTGCCATTGCCATCCAAATGCTGTTTACTGAAGCACTGAGTGGGACTAGCATTCAGCATTTTCAGACGAAAAAAAAGTATACATACATATGATAGAACGCCGAAATGCGCCACCGTATCGATCGCCTGGTTCTGATGGTTTCAAATGATTGGTTTGAACTTAAATTCGTAACCATATGTTTTCTGAATCTTTCAGTTTGCTGCAGGTACATATCTAAAAAGATAATTTAAACGAAGTGGACCTCATGAAGAGCATGTGCATGTATGGCTGACGAAACATGTGTTGGACAAGCAATTTTTGGAGCGGAACTTATCTAATTAAGGTGACGAATTTGAGGTGGCATGTAACTAAATTTCAGAAAGAAGCTAGATAAAAACATTCTGTTTTTCTCACGCCGTTTCAAACCAAGCCTTGTAATACAATTTACCTTATTGTTAGTTGTTCACAGGTCATTGTACAATAATTGTGATGAATTGATCATTCCTCTTGAATGGACGGCAGATTTGGGTGGAAGGTTCGTGTCATTTACACACACGTTTGCTATTACCTGCAACAAAACCTATTGTCGATTCTTATCAGCCTAGCCCGTTTGATTCTGATCAGACTATTTGGTCTTGCGTCATGTTCTACCTTTCATGCTCGAGCAATTATTTGGTCGACCTAAGAAGAGAGAACTGCCACACATTGTGGACAATTTGCAGCTGCGCTGTCCATTTGCAGAGTGAAAAGTCCCACGTAGGTAGCAGTGATGTGTAACCCTGTTGTGCGACTAACCTGGGCTATCTCATGACCTCTAGATTGGCTTAAATAGAGCGCATTTATATTTCCATGCAAAAATCTTGAGCTATTCGTGGAAAATAAGGCAATTTAATCACACTTTAATAGTTTCCACAAATATATATAGGAGAAAATTTTGCTTAGTGCCATTGCAAAGAAAGACGACTTAGAAAATACCATAACAAAGAAGAGGCGCTGCGAAATTCCATCGCAAAGGTCAAAAATCTACAAAAATGCCATTGTCATGACTTTTTTCATCCGTGTTTAAGCGAATTGACCATTTTGCTCTTATTCCCTTTTCTTTTCTTTCTTTTTTTCCTTTTGTAATATCATGTCCCACCTGTCATCTCACCTCCCTCTTATCTCATCGATAGGGAGAGCCCACCTGTGTGACACCTCGGCTCATGATGGTCCATGTGTGTGTACACATTAAGATATAGATTAGTCTAATATTGCTAGTTTAACATGAGAAGCACCAACATATAAACCCATAGGCATCATTGGTAATAACCTCTGGTTAACCGTTTTGCATGAAGCGAGGACGAAAGCGCAAGCAGGTTGTTACGTGTGCATGACTTATCAATAATGGAGTTAGGTCTAAGCTGGTTTGGACCCTAGGACGTTACAACCTATCATCCCATACTCAAACCATTTGTGCGAGAAGATGACTTTAATAACATAATTAATGCTAATTACAATGCCACAGTGCTTCTTTCTCCTGTTCCTTCCAAAACAGAGGAGGCAGCCAGAGCTGGCCTAGCCAAGCTCGGCGTCAGCAAGCGAGCCACGACAGGGGTCAATGAGCCCAAAAATGGAACTCCAGGACCTCGAAGATCCTACTTGTAGTGGCAGAGAGGCCGGAGGTAGTCTACGGCGGTGTTGCGGTTACGTACAGCGGTGGTGGTGGCTTGCCATCATAGCAATGGCTGAGCAAGGCCTAATATGTGAAGATAAGCGCTTCGTGAGCGTATATGGGTTATTAAGGACTCACCGGTGTGGATGGTGTGGGCAGAGGCAAGCCAAGGTGGATTGGCAGTGGAGACCTAGGGTGGCACGACAAGATCAATGGTGGCGGCAACCTGGGGTGGATGGAATCTAGTAGGGTTAATTGGAGAGTGGCTCACAGGACCAAGAATGGCGGCGTGGACTGCAATTTTGGCTGAACATGAATTTGATGGTGAACTCTTGTAGGTAGAGGACGAAATCGGGGGAGGAGAAGTGAGAAGGAAACCCGGGGAACATGTTTTGAAGCAATCGAAAGGGCGAGGGACTCACCGGGGTAGAGGTACAGCTAGGTGAGGGTGGCGGTGCTCACAGACCGCGTGTCACTATGCATAAGAGAGAAAGTGAAGGCGAGGGATGGGACGAGGGAACTGAGGCAAGCTCATAGGACTCAATGGCGATGCTAGAAACTAACCTGGGCGGTTGGAGTGGTTCGGTGCACATGGTGGCCAAAAGCAGATGAGCTTGTGAGCTCCTCTCTGTCTCTCCTTTTCCCTGTTGCTTGGCGGAGGGATAGTTGGAACCTGTTCCTCTACATGTACCCTTGGGGAGTATGCAACCCTAAATATTTAGCTTCAAAAGCCTTTATCTCAACTTGCAGTGACATTTGACTTGTTGCATGGCTACACGGGGAAGAACGAAGGAGAAAGAAGATGAGAGAAGAACACATCAGTAATATTGGTTTTTATGATATTTTCTCTCTCCAAGAAATGCTCTAACGGTTGTTTTGGACGGAAAATGTGATGGCAATGGTATTTTCTATAGTTTTCATGTTTGTGATTGTATTTTTTTGTCTACCTTTTTTGCAATCGTATCTTGCAAGTTGTGAAACTTTGCGATGGCACTGACAAATCTGCCCTATATATAACTAGCGGTGATTCTTTTTTTTAGGAAAGTTTTGCTGTGGCCCTCGATCTAAGCTATACTTGGATTAATTGATCTCGATCGGTATGTTAGATTTGTTCATGCATCTAAGCAAAGTTAGTGCATGCATCTGACAGTAGATGACAAAACATTGCTTTCTAGAATCGTGCTTCGGCGGGTAAATAGATCTTTAACCTGGCTTTTTCACATCAAACAATAGACTTCGATTCTTTCATAGCAACTAGCAACTCAACAAGTGTCCAGATTTTATATTAATTTCGCTGAGAACTTCACTACGGAGATATGCAAATATTTGCTTTCTCTCTTATGATACAACATATGGAAAAGCACTTGAGATCTCACTGTCTCAAGTAGCCATATAGCCTACATATAGGAATTGCTTTTTCCTAAGGCAGTGAGAAACGAGAGCGAGTTCCTATTTGATTAGGTGTCACAACATGTCACATGCATATCTATACAGACTCGACAAAGATCCCATTAGGTGTGAGAACTATCTGATATAGACCTTTTATCTTTTGTAGTTTTGCGTGAAGTCTTATTACATGAAGAGTGCTTTCTTCAGCTTAGTTCTTATCTATTCTCAGAGGCTTACATGTGGAGAGAAATCAGCTATTAATCTGACAATTCCACAGTACTTAACATGCTATGATTGACTTCTGGTAGATATGTGGAGAGAAATCAGCTATTAATCTGACAATTCCACAGTACTTAACATGCTATGATTGACTTCTGGTAGATCTACACTGATCTGAACGAAACTGAGTATAGCAAATATCTTTTGAAACTGTTGTCAAAATATTCACACAACATATAATTGGGGTACAAATGGATCAACTCTTCAGCAGACACACAACATATAAATATATGCACAAAGCACACCTTTCTAAATGATGAGGTCAACACAGTATCGTATAAGAAAAACTTAAGTTGCTAGTCTTAAGATGTCAGCCTCCCTGGGATTGCATTGCAGTAGGTGAATCATATATAATCAGCTAGACCAGTTGCCTAAAAAAATGCTGGACCAGTGTTGACATATGGCAGCAATTGAAACAAACTGACCTAGATAGATACATGGTGTCTGAAGAGCTAGCCAACGTAATACACTATTTTGGGACATTTTCATGTAAAACTCTAGTCAAGGATCAATGCTATATAGCTGATGCATTCTGTGATGCTAATATATAGTTAAAACGAGCACTGCGTGCAAGGCTTGTCATACCTGCATGCAAGGGCTGCATTATGGAAGCAAGACTTAGCTTCATTTTCATGGAAATATATGGTGACGTGTTGAGAGTTATCCAGGAATTAGGGCACCCGTGGCCAGCAATCCATGCTAGCAAAAGTTCATACTCTTGTTAGTTTTAACAACTTAATTAGTACTTAGATTTTGGGGTTTGTCACTATCTTGAATAAATTGAAGTCTCGTCCTAGCTTGTACACGTGGCCTGTCGGGTTTGTATGACCTGAAGATGGAAATTTAATTGGAAACGCTTATTGTTGTTGTTGTTGTTGAATTAGTCCTTTTTTTTGCTTCTAGTTTTGGCTTTCGGTTAATTTCTTTGAAAATCAAAAAGTCATGAATTGGAAACGCTTATTTTCTTTGAAAATCAAACGTCGATTATGAGGTGGTTAAAGAGATTAAGAAGCAGTTATGAAGGGTAGCTCAGTCAATTTCTTCAGCTCCTTGGTCTATTTGCTGTGGGCAAATACGCCCTATATAAATCGACGGAGGGAGCACTTGTTAATCTTTGTATTAGTATGGGCAAAACCAGTACTATGTGAGCAGCCCTTTTTATATATGCTCTTCGCTTTCTTTTGCTATTTTTTTTTGCTATAAAAATTTATTCCTAAGAAAAATATGGGACTTAATTGACATTTCAAAGTTTCTGAAATGGCTCAATTATTTCAGTAATGCAATTGTTGCATATAGAATTTTGCTGACTATTCATGTGACTATTGCATACGCAAAAAAGATGTCACGTTGAAAAGTTTGACGTTGAAAAGTGTGTAGTAGTCAAACTTTTAATACTAATATACACAAAAAGTATACATGTTTGTCACATGTATGAACATGATATTAGTAGACTTTTAAAGTCAGTTTCTGTTTTTTTACTATTCAGTAATTTTATCTTTTTTTAAAAAAATTTTTTCTTTTTTTATTTCTTTACATTATCAGTGATAGGGTAACATATTTTTTTCTATTTTTAATTTTTTTAAAATTTAATTATACTAAATAAATCAACTCAGCTACATAAAAAAATAAACTAGCCACAGTAAAAAAGCTATAAATCAACATCAAACTGAACGCTGTTTTAGCGTGAAAAGTACTTCCATGATACGAGTAACATAATGTTTTTAGATAGCGGTAATTTACCTTGGAAATGCTAACTATACTATAACAGCTACGGCCACTATAGTGGCAATAATAGTAGTGCGGTATAGCTAGCGGATAGTGGGTTGTGAAAATAGCGGTGGCTATTTGTCATATAAGCCATCAATTAATAAAAAAAATCAGAGGAATTAAACTCACAAAATTAGCACACCAGCTCTCTCCATCAACCCCCACAAACCATGGCTACTCCCTCCTTCTACCTGTATAGAACCTACCTAGCTGCAGAACATTTCATACTGTCCTACTTCCTGCAAAAGGCTCAAAAAGACACCTCTTTCTCTCTCATAGTTATGTTGGAGAAAGCTTCCTCCTAGTCATTGAAGAAGAACCAAACAGCTTCTCTCAAACAGAATCAGAGGCTCTCCTCTTCGGATCTTGCAGCCTCTCACGAGTATCTGTATGTACTATATAGAGAGATAGTATTTCTGAACAGTTCATCTTTGCATTGTGTTTCTGATACTGCTTTTCTTATTGCTTCTTCCATGACCACCGGCCACCACATATAACACCTAACACTCCTGTTAGTTAACAATTTAGCCTCTCTCAATTAGAAGACTGACAACTACTCATAAAAACCCCTTCTGAGAAACAAGCACTCCCATCAAAAAGGCTAGAAAGCACCATGCAAGAAGAACATGGAGGCAGTAAGGCAGGGAAGAAAAGAGGGGAGGAAAAGAGAACATTTCAGAGACCATAAGAAATGTGTACTTGTGCATTTTGTGGATATATGAGACATGACAAAGGGTTTTTGCCTTTTTCCCCCAACACCGAGAAGATCGATGCTGCAGAAGCATCCGGAAATGAACTAATGGACAAAAAATAGTACTATTAGTAGAATCTCTTATAGAGGTGAAATTGTAAAGTAAATATATGATGTAAGTAATTTTTGTAAACGCCGCGATAGGATATTAGGATGTATACAAGAGACGATGATGGTGGCACAGGGAACGGGTGAGAGCCAGTGGTGATGGGAAAGAATTAATAATAGTTTAAAAGAAAAAAAATCCATAATACCCTCTTTACAAGAAAATCTATTTTATTTTAACAAATCAATGAAGAGATTTAATTTCTACTATTACTAAAATATACCGTAAAAATTTAAGGCATCACCTACCAGCGCAGAGTACTACTCTACTATAGCATGCATCAAAAGGAATGAAAATAGCATAGATTTCAATGACCTAAATATGAACGCAAAGATCAGCAAACAACAGTGATGCTTTGTTAAGTTACCAAAAATTAAGAGAACAGAGAACATACTTCCTCATATCCTTCATCAAACCACAAAGCTCTGAACAATTATGGATTAACTTCAGAGTACTCCCTCTCTCTCTCTAAATTTGAAGTTTGAATATCTCTTATCTCCATACCATTGATGACGATCCCTGATGCGAAGCATTAAACAATCTGAACACTCCTGAGCTCGCCGGTTGCATGGAAGAAGAAGAAGAGCCGCCGCAGCTGCAACCCTCGCCGCCTTGCAACCCCAGGCGGTTTAAGCACAAGCATATCCCTTCCCTCTGCGAGTATCTTGTGTTAGTAGAAGATGCATCAACTACGGTTGCACCGCTTCTCGCTTCTGCTTCTTGCCTTGGAGGCGGCGGCGAAGACGGGTGGCACGGCGGGCTTATGGACAGGTTGAGGTCGATGTCACCGGGGTGGCTTGCCGGCGGCGGCGCGGACGCCCTGTCGTCGTCGTTGCTGTGGCCGCTGGCCTCTGGCGAGCATCTGGAACCGGCCGCGAGGTGGTGGCCGCCGCTCGGTGCGGCAGGGAACGGCTGCTGCTGCACGGCGGCGGCATTGAGCGGGCGGTGCGTCTGCGGGTCGACGCCACGGGAGAGGAGCTTGCGCTTGATGTGCGTGTTCCAGTAGTTCTTGATCTCGTTGTCCGTCCGCCCCGGCAGCCTCCCGGCGATCAGAGACCACCTGCATAATTAAGAATCAAGAACACCGCATATGTATGAGACAACAATTCATCTTTTCAATCCTAAGCCCAGTTATTAATTACTTGTTTCCGAGCAGCTCGTGGAGCTTGATGATGAGCTCGTCCTCCTCCTGGGTGAAGTTGCCGCGCTTGAGGTCCGGCCTCAGGTAGTTGATCCACCGCAGCCGGCAGCTCTTCCCGCACCGCAGCAGCCCTACATAAGTACATGAACGGCACATCTATTAATCACTCATCGTCGCCGCCGCCGCCGCCGCCGCCATAGCCGCAAGTGTTAAGTAGTAGAACCCCAGCTTCTTACCTGCCGCTTTGGGGAGCGATCTCCAGCAGCCTTCGCCATGGGCCTTGATGTAGGCGATGAGCCGCTGGTCCTCCTCCCTGGTCCAGGCGCCCTTGTTGGTGTGCGCCTTCTCGCAGCACGGGGACCTCCCCATCTGTGCTGAATTGCTTATAACCAGAGCTAGCAGATGGCTAGAGACAGGTATAGGAGGCTGAGGCAGTGCTGGTGTGTTTGTGTGCTTCAGCTTCGATTTCTTTAGCTTTTTGTGAGCTGAGAGTCTCCAAGTATAGGAGAGATAGAGGAGAGGAAGAAGAGTACTAGGGATTTATATGGGGGGATAAGGAGAGAGAGTAGAGAGAGAGACCCGGACCACTCTGAGACATTTGACCGAGTAGGTGTGAGGAGAGAGATGGGGTGAGTGGTTGCGAAGTCCTAGGGATGGATTTGGTAGGTCGGTGTACTTCTGCCCCGGTGCCCCTCGTCCTATGCTAATATTCCACTCCCAATTAATTTTCTGCAACTTTTCCCTACTTACTTTTTTTCGGTTTTTTTTCAGATTTAACTTCTAGCTTCAGTATTTTTACTATTTAGTAATTTATTTTTTTTTTCTAATTTTTAGATATTTTAGGTTTTTTTGTATTTTCTTTTTTCCCGTATTCCTTTGCATTATCTATGATGGACTAACATGTTTTTTCTATTTTTACATTTTTTAAATTTAATTATGCCCAATAAACCAACTCAGCTACTGTAAAAAAAGTCAACTACAGTGAAATTTCAGTCAGAAGCTAGAAACCATCGCTATTCCGAACGCCCCAATATATATACATATACATATAATAGCTTTGTTTTTGGGTGGTGTTTGTTGGGTCCACATCGGGGTCTACCCAGCTTGGTTGGACTTTGCATCGTTCGTTCTTAGCTGTTTGTTCTGTAACCAGCAGAAATTACCAGTGCAATTGAAAGGCTAAATATTTTAATATAGTTATTTTTGTTATACAACTCTAGTGCTATATAACAGAATTATAATTATATTTATTATTCAACTCTAATATCTATCTATTATTAATTTGTAATATTATAATATGGGCCTACCAAAATAAGTGACGGTGATTCTTCTCTTTTTTTCTGAATTAATGAGAGAAAGTTAATTGCTTTTCTTTTTTAGGATTATCGTGGGCTTTTCGTACTCTTCAAATGAGGTTAGTGGTGCCTTAATCTCACCAGTTGTTTACATACATACATACATACATACATACATACATACATATGGCTGCACTAACGAGTGCGTACGCGCATGCTAGCGCGGGTTGCTGGCTGCACGTGCGTCCTAGCTTCCTAGTACGGTTCGTGTGTAACTCGATTGGTGCGTAACTTCATGAATTATCGATGATAACTTTTTATGCATGAGATAGTAACTTTGTAAATGTAAGTAACTTGATGAATTATACCTGATAACTTTATGTTTAGAAAATAGTAACTTTTTCATAACTAACAACTCCACTAAATCTCATAAAAATGGCACGATGGGTGATTACAGTCTGACACATGTATACATACAGCAGAACAGAGAAGAGAATAAGTACACTTGACTTATAATTTTTTTTATCTTGTTTATAAGTTAAAAAATAAAATAACTCTTTCACCAAAAGTCTGATCTGCGATCCGTTTGCACTATTATATTCAAAATTACGAGTTTAACAAAACAAAGATCCATATTGAATATGTTCGATGCTACAAAATTCGTGTCATTTTTACTACCAATCAAAAATAACTTTATTGTCAATAACTAGTAACTTTGTGTAAAGTTACCGTGAAGTATGGATATATAAAGTTATTGTCGTGCATAAGTGACCAACCGCCAACTCAGGGCTAGTATAACCACTCTGCGGTACTATCGCTTGCCCTAATCCTGAGTGCAAACCCTTTGGGAGAAAAGCCAAATTTGAGGATCTTGATCAATTCTTGTACAAATGCTACCAAAATTGTTATGAACCTAAGTAAGGATGTCAGGAACCAAATCAAATCAAGAAACACAAGGTTCTCAAACTTGGATCCATACAATTTGGAAGTATTGCTTTCTAGGTTACAAGAACACACCAAACCTTAATTCCCTAACTACTTATTACACATGAGGATCTAAGTCATGAGACTCTCCACATCATCTCTCGCATGTCTTATCAAGGTAATCTAATCACAAGTTTGGACTTGAAAGACCATGATCACATAATCACAATCTTGGTCAAGATATAGTTAAAACCATGCAAGATCTTTATTTTTGATATAGAGTGATTTAGCCAGGCAAAGATTAATCACAAGGACCTACTAATGCATCTTACACCTCAAGGGTCATAGCAAGAACAAGAGGGGCAAGAAAAGAGCCAAGTCAACATAAGCACAGGTAAGAACTCATACCAAGAGAGACAAAACACAAGGACTGCAATAACTTGATCTATTGCATGAAGAGGAATGATTCTTACAACTTGCTGATTACAAAAAAAAGCCTCTACAAGTCCAAGTCTTACACCATGAATGAGAGGAAGCACTAGCCTAAGCTTAGAACTCAACCCTAATTCCTTACTTGCCCTAGTTAGCCTCCTCCTGCTCTAAATAGCTAAACCAACCCCTATAGTGGGTCTAGACCCACTAAGGATTGGTGAAACTCTTCAATCCTATAATATCGAGTTTTACTCACACGCACACTTTTCAAAGCGCTTACAAGGATCAACCTGCCAACATGCTAGGAATTGATCTATACCACACACACGACCCTATCCTAACCCTAAACCATATCCCTTGCGTCTTTCAATGTTGGTATTTTGGAGTGGCCTTAAGTTTGGTATTTGGCATTTTTTTTGCAATGCCCTCGATGAAGCTTCTCGAAGCATTCCCTCGATTTCATCTTTTTCTTGTCATGTAAGCCACCATGCACTCTACATGTAGGTTGATCAATGGCTTTCATTCTTCGTCAAGACTCACCCGTTTCTAGCTCCTACCAAACTATGCCTCACTTGAACCGATGAAAGCTAACTTGATCTAACCCATTGCTTGAACTTCCCTTCAATCACATCCCTTGGCTTTGCCATGCACCATACTTGAGCCAAACTATCCCATTGACCTCCTTGACTGTTCTAGACCTCGATCCGCCTTGACCTAGTCTTAGTCACCCGTCACTGATCATAATTGCCTTCAAGCTTCCCTGCACATCCAAAGACCAAGAGATTATTTTTTGGACACAAATTTTTCACAATTTGAATCACATTAGTATAAATATGCAACACAATGCAACCATGACAGAAGTTCCAAGATCACCCCATGATCAAAACTCTCATAATTCCCAATTTTTAGAATCTAACAACCACATACGATATGACCGCATAATCGATGCCAATCATACCACTCTGGAAGTACAGCCAACTAATGGCTGGTTCTACCGCTTCTCATACATTCCTAGTGACAAGGCAGCTGGTATGACCACTCGCATCATGCTGGTACTACCGCCCGGTAGTACTACCGTTCGAAGATCAATCATACCGCTCTCTCCAGTAGTACCGCAAAACATATCCGGTACTACCAGACTTAGACACACCCAAAACGACTATATCTGAAAATTAGCTACCACCAACTATCTCCCGATCGAAATGCATTTGTGGTAGTACCGCAGCCACCATCCCGCTGACATCTGGCAGGTACTACCGACAGCAACTTGAATTTCAGGAAATTACAACCCTTTGCAAAATCTTAGATTTTACTCAACTCAGCTACTAATTGTTCATCACAAATTGATATAGACCTATCCACATGGTCTCTCACACTTAGATTTGAGCACAATTATCACAAGTGGCAATTTTTGAATAATATATTGGTCTTATCTTAGTAAAATAAGTCCTGAACTAGAAGCCATCCGTAACTACCTTCTAAGCTTCAACCATTTTTCACCATTTTTGTTTTTTTCACCATTTTTGTTTTCTTCACTTTAACTTTCCATATGATAGATCTCAAGTCTTATGCGACCACCCCCAGCGCTAAGCTTAAAAGTATGGTTTTGGTCATCCGAAACTCCTCCGGAGTTTATACTTAGTGTAATTGCAAGTTGTCTAATAAGAAAGAATTGGTGAGATCAATTTTTTCACACAAACGATCATATTTCAATTTCATTTTTAGTTCAAGAACAATGAGTTACTCTTGAGTCCATAAGCAATACCTAAACTGAGTAGCAAAAGCCTAGGAGAAGTAAACTCATTCTTCAACAAAGAACTAGCATAACTTAATCTAAAGCTCAAATTAGATTCTAAACTCAGCTTAGCCTATTTGACATGGCATGAATTATAGGAGGATCACTAAAGCAAAAATAGTTATAAAATCCAACATTGATATGTTTTACTTCAAGTTTTTCACATTTGAACAAGCTAGATGGCAAAAGCTAAGCTATACGTAAAAAGACATGATTAATCTTACAGAACTAGCACAAGACATGGCAAGATGTAAAGAAATGTATCATGTTACATAGGGATAATAGTCAAAGCTCCATTTAAATTTTACAATGCAAGTTCTAAAATTTAAATATGTATTACGATACAATGAATGGAAAGGAATCAAACTCTCCCTTAAAGCAAGCCGAAAGGATGAATAACCCCAACTCCCCCTGCAAAGAAGCAAAATGAGAAGAATCGAGGCCTTAGTGAAAATATCGACAATCTAGTGCTCTAACTCTATAAACTGAAGCATAATATCCCCTTCTCTACATGGTTTCTAATGTCAATGTGCTTAGCCTTGGAGTGTTGCATTGGATTTTTAGTAACATTGATGGTACTAGTGTTATCACACAGGAGTAGAACAGTACATAAGGCTAACCCATAATCGCATTGAGTAGATAAGATCCAGAGAACCTGAGAGCAACTACTAGTGGCAGCTGTATACTCCGCTTTCTGCAGTGGACTGTGCAACAGGGGACTACTTCCTAGATGACCAAGAGATAAGAGATGTGCATAAGAAATGACAAGTGCCAGAGATACTCTTTCTATCTGTCCTACATCCCACAAAATCAACATCAGAGAAAGTGTGAAGAAAGAGTGCAGAGTCAGAAGAAAACTAGAGTCTAAAATCAATAGTTTCTTGAAGATACCTAAAAATGTGATGTACTGCTTGATAATGAGAGGCACAAGAGGAAGTCTAAAATTAGTGCACAGATACACAACAAACTGTATATCTAGCTTCAAAGTAGTGCGCTAGACGAGGGAGCTGATCATGCTATGGTACTCCTTTTGGTTCACGGGCTCTCTATCCTCATTAGAATCCAGCACGACAGAAGTAGTGATTAGAGCAGACATTGGCTTGCTTCTTCCCATATCAAAGCGCTGAAGAAGATCCTTGGTGTACTTGCATTGATGAATAAAGGCCCCTTCCTTCAGTAGCTTGATTTGAAAACCAAGGAATAAGGTTAGCTCGACTATCATACTCATATCGAATTGCATGCTCATCGAATTTGAAATCTGGACACCAAAGCATGAGAGGGGCCACCGAAGAATATATTATCCGTATAAATCTAAACAAGAAGAAAATCACTGCAATGCTTGAGAGTGAAAAAGATTTTATTTACCATTCTTAAGCAGAAAACTCTTAAGTCTATCATACCAAGATCTAGGAGCATACTTTAATTCATACCAAGCTTACACATATGGTTTGGGAACTTGGGATTTCAAAACAAGGAGGCTACTTGACATAGACCTCTTCTTCTATGAACCTATTTAGAAAAGTACTCTTGACATCAAACAACTTAAAGCCCTTAGATGCAACAAATGCTTAGTAGAATGTGAATGTTTCTCAAAAGTCTAAGCCCTCTAATTGGGAGAAATTTTGAGTTACAAACCTAACCTTGTTGCAAACTACCTACCTATTCTCACTTTGCTTATTTTTTACATACCCATTTTGTACCAATAACTTTATTATTAATAGGGGGTTCAACTAAGGTTTAGACTTTATTTCTCTCAAAGTTTTCAAGCTCTTCACATATAGCATTGAACCAAGGGGAATTAGATTAAGCATGGGTGATATCTCGGGTCTCAAAAGACACAGCAAAAGTAGAATGAGTATAAAAATTTAGAGAGATAAATTCAGAGTGAGTAACTCACTTATGGGGGACCCCTAATCATCTCCTCCTGAGGCTGTCGTCGTTGAATATGAAGCAGTGGTCTTAGTGCAGACATGGCATCTACTTCATGAGCTGTGAAGGTAGGAGAAGAGCCACTTGTAGCGTCGATGAAAGTGGGAGAAAATTGCTCTGCTGAAGTTAGAGTAGTAGAAACAAACTCTCCAATCAACTCAGGAGATGCAAGAGGAGGGATTGGATCTCTATCCTCTATGTTGGAGTTGTCGTCGTCGAAGATGCTCTCCTCATCATCATGTACCTATGTACCTGAGCTGTCAGATCTAGTACAAGCACTAGCCTCATCAAAAGAGACTTCACAAGTTTCAATGATTTTGCTAGTATCCAAACTAAAAACTCGAAAGCCACAAGAATGAGCAAGATATCCAAAAAAATACCATCATAACATTTAGATTCAAATTTATCTAACTTGCCATGTTTTATAATGCAGAACTTGCAACCAAATATCTTGAAATGAGAAACAATAGTTTTATGACCAAATCTTAACTTATAGAATATTTTGCCTAAGGATGATCACAAGAACACCCTATTTGATACATAGCAAGAAGTGAAAATTGCCTCAGGCCAAAATCTCCTAGGGGTGCTATGCCCACCTAGCATGGTCCTACCATCTCTATAGGAGTCCTATTCTTTCTCTCTACAACTCTATTCTGCTGGAGAACTCTAAGATAAGAGAACTAATGCTCTAGACCTTGCTCAGCACAGAAAGTGGCAAAAGATGATCTCTTAAATTCAGTGTCATTATCACTCCTAATAACTCTCAAAACTCTTAGGAGATCAACAGTTAATCTAAGGGTTAACTCCCTAAAGCAACCAAAGGCCTCATCCTTGGAAGAGAGAAAATACACCCAAGAATACGTAGAGAAGTCTTCTACAATAACAACCACACATCACTTCCCTACCGCAGACTAGTGCATCTGTCATCACCAAGGTAAGAGGAGGAAAAGAAGAAGAAACCATCTTACCACGTGAGCAGGGTGTGCAAACTAGTTCCTTGCTATTCTTAAACTTGGGCAAGCCTCTAATGACATCTAAGCTACTGACTCTAAACAAGTGGTCAAAACTTATGTGACTTAGCATATGATACCACAAAACTAGATCACAAGAGCCAGAAGCTACAAGACACCTAGGGATAGAGTAGGATAAGGTACTAAAATTAGCACTAAAGATTTTCTCTAATCTAGAGATCCCAAACACAAACTCACCCAGGAGTTTAGAACTCTACACTCACCACTTTTGAATCTCACTTCTAGACACTTATCAAGAAGGTGAAAAACTGTTGGACCTGGAAACAACACCTTTGGACCTTCTATGTCAATTGCACTAGTCTAGGAAAAACTAGTACACACGGTGGTAGCAAAGATATATATCAACTATAATGACAAATATTATTAAATAAATGAGTATGGGCCCTATGGCCAAAATTTACATCAATGATTCATAGGCCAAAATTAAATAATAGCATAAGATAAAAAATGATGCGAAGAAGACCATCTAGTCTGCCCACAAGCAAACAACTATGGGACGTGGCCTACTCGTCATGGTCCTTACTGAAGTCAAAGTAGTCCTCTTCTGAGCAACATTAATTAAGCAAGGATGAGCACTAATTGTACTCTACAAGTTACACCAATAACAAAATAAATATATGCAGGGTAATATCAAGGAAGGCATAATATAGTTATTTCAGTACAAAGCCAAATTGACAAGTAAATACAGTAAATAAATGTAAATTGCTAAATTTAATATAATAAGTAAATAAAACAACATTCTAATTAAAATAATACCATTAGGGTAGGTCTAACCTATCCATAGGTTTTCAACCTTGACCATCTTTTCTAAAAGATTTCCTCATCTTTCATTTAACCAAGTTTTTGAAAAACAAGTCTAATCCTTGAAAAATTTTACTCAGCTTACCCATGACCGTTGGCACAGTAATCTAAGATAGCTTATACACTCTACAGAGGTGTATAGCTTTACCCATAAGAGATAGTCAATTTATATTGTCGACCATAACACACTTCCTTAGACGTGCAATTAAGTAATTATCACAAGGCCTTTAGAATGCGAAATCCTCAAGCTAGTCGTGCCCCACTAAGGCTTCACCACAACATAGAATCCACTAAGTTGGGGCCCTCTCTTGCATCGTGTGAGTTAACAGTGGCCCCGCTACACCCACATTCAATCTGTAGTGAAACCAAAGTTAGAACCCGCAAATTACTTAGTTAGGTCTGTTTCATACCAGGCTTGTGGTAAAATAATGTGGCTTTGTAGTAGTAGCTCACAAACTAATCCTTAATTGACTTAGGCAGGCATTCCACATACCTACCTTGTGCTACCGAGCACCACCACCGAACCATTTGCCTAAGTCTAAACCATGCTTTTATTTTATTTTGCTAAATATTTCATAAACCTTCTTGACACTCTAATGTCAATATTACATTTTAAAACTCATCATTTCATGTGACAATGTACTCAAGCCTAGATTCATCTCTAAGCATGTGTGAGCTTTACGACAAAATTTCTAGCCAATACTAGTATACTAACTAGAGTTTTAGCTATGGTGACAAGGTATTGTGTGATCAATGTCAATATTTGCCTTAACTAAGGAATTGGGAATTATCTAAAGTATAAACCAGAATTTAAACTATGTTTGAACAAAAATATGCACACATCATAATTTAAAATAGAATATAAATAATATAAAATATTAGATTAAATATGATCAATGGTGTAACTTGCCTTGCTCAGCGGTCTAGTGATGAGAATCGTCGATGAAGTCATACTCCTCGAAAACCTCGTAGTCTACACGCGAAATAGCGAAATAAAACAAATTCAAATAAACTCCAAAAAAATTAAAAAGAGGGTAGAAATGAGTAGATTAGGATTTTAGATGAATTTATGAAAAAAGAATGGACTCAATTGGAGCTAGGACGAAGGAGAAGAAACTTTCAGAAGAATTAAATCTAGAAAAAGAAAAGGAAAACACTATTTTGAGAATTTTTGGATTTCTCAGATTTATTTCTCTAAAGAAAATTTAGAATTATGACATCAAGAGGGATTTTAGATTTTTTATCAAATTATTTTTTTTAAAGAAAAAGGGTACTTGATCACTGACATGTGGGCCCACATTCAATGGACCGGATCCATGAGAACTCGGCCTGGCCATGGTGGACTGGGCTCACAGGCTGACTATGCTTGCCACACGGATACTGACTGGGCTTGGGGTGCTGACGTGGTGGCCACTTGGCACACAACTGGTGGCTGACTTGGGGTCGACGGTGGTGGCGCACGGGACCCTCTGGTTGCCGATGAACGACGGCGCGGCTGGGGTTGGTGTGATGTGCAAAAGAGGGAGGGTTGGACAAGGAGTCCGTGTTATCTTGGCACAATGCTCTGGGCCACTTGGAAGTGGGCAGCAGCGAGAATGGAGCGGCGGTGATGGCTCGGCTCCAGTGAAATGGCGTTCCAGTGACCGCTTCACACGATAGATGGGCAGGGGATGTTGGCGAAGCTTGCGGTGGTGTCCACGTAGCTTGGCACTGCTTACTCTGTCGGGAATTTCTCATCAGAGTAGGGAGCGGAGCTCAGAGTGAGGAAGTATGGCGCCAGGTCACTAGATCTAGCAGGAGTGGACAGGAGTAGTGGTGTGGAGGTTGCGGTGCTAAGGGTGGGCTTATATAGGCTCTAGTAGAGGCATGGCATGGGGATTGCTTGCCGAAATCACGGTGGCACAAAGTGAAATTGGCGGGAATGCGATTTAAGACAAGGGAAATAGATGGAGCACTACAAGGAATCATAACTATTGCAACAAAATATATTTTATTGCAATAATTATGTTTATTGCCATGCATTATTTGATTGTTGCAATAAATTTGTTATATTGCTACAATTCTAATTTGTTGTGATAATTTTTATTTTTGTTGTAATAAATCATTGCATTAACTAATTACTATTACAACAATTTTGTACTGTTGCGATATGTATATTCTATTGTAGTGATATATAGGTATGGTATATATTAATTAATTTTTGCACCAAATTTGGGATTTTCCCACCAAAATCTTGTTGACTCATGTATAGGATTTTCCCACCAAATCCTTATGAAGCCCAATAAAACCAAATTTTGTTCCCTCCTCGGACTCTGTTACTCGCCATGATAAACAAAGCAGTTTAACCATGAGCCAATCTGATAATTGCATCTACAGCGGCCGTCTCCATTACATCACTGTAAGAACCCTGGATCATCACTTCACTGACGTCCTACCCCCTACTCACTGTGCCCAGTGCCCACTACCACAGCAGCCAACCCCCACCGCCGTGCCCCCTCCTCTCCTCCAGCCAACCCCCACTGTTGCGCCCCCTCTCCGTGCCTGGACCCTCAAACGCCCCTAGCCCCCACAGTCGTGCCCCTCTCTTCCATGCTCATCCCCACTGCACCCATCCCCCACTTGCCCCTAGCCCCCACAGCTGTGCCCCTCACTACTGCACCCCCCTCTGCTGCGCTCCCCTCTGTCGCGTCCATCCCCATAGCGCCCCAAGCCCCCATAGTTGCTTCCCCCTCTGGCGTGCCCATCCCCTATTGCGCCCCCTCTGCCAATGATTTTAATGTTAATGCAATAATGAATTTCGTTGCAACAATCATGTTTCCTTGTAGTAGGGGTGAATGTGGGGATGACTAGGGTCTTCAATGGCAACAAATGCACACACAAATGAGAGGAAAAACAGAACCAGAAGATCTCCAATGTGCGACAATGACAGCGGCTGGAGGAAGAAGAAGGAAGGGGAGGTGGGCGCGGGCGCGGGCGCGGGCGCGAGCAGGTCGGGGCGTGGCTATGCGGCGCACATGGAAGGGAATGGGCCTGGGGGAATGGGTTTTGGCCCGAAGGGGTTTTGAAGATTTTGAATTCATTTTTGAAATAAATAAATACTGGAATTTGATGGAAGGCTGACAAAATAGCAAGTCAAGGCCAAAAATTATAGAAAAATTCACAAAAATACTACAACTGAAGGTTAGCTCAGGAAAAATAAAATCAACTCTACTTGGCTTCCAAATAAACAAATAAATCTTTTAATTTACCTCGGCTTTGATTTAAAGAAAAAGAACATGTAAAAAATCTTAAATAAATCTAAATAAATAACAAGTAGAATTTTGGGATGTTACAAAAATAGTTAGTAGATTATAGCTTAGCTTACTTACCAAAGCGAAGTCCTTGAGTATGAGCTTGTCGTGATCCACTCGTCGACAGATGCATGAGTGTGGGAGGAGAACCAACAAGAATCTCTAGTCATATGTTGCGAACACCTGGAGTCAACAAGCCACATGTCCTCCTTCCTCGCTCGTTGAACCTACAGGACATAAGCAGAAGACTTTGGTGCCTCAGTACTGGGGGTAGAAATGAAAGACTTAAGAATCTAGTACTGAGCCACACAACGTCCAGATATAGTAGTAGAAGAAATAACAAAATAGTTAGCAAGATAATCATGAGAATGCATACGAGAATCACCTAGTCCTCTCCAGATTGGCCTACCAAAAGATCAGTACTCCCCTGTGTAGATGCTACTCGTGGTCTACACTAACGATATCCTAACCCAAAGTGCTACTAAGCTCTACCAAATGAGTCAAAGAAGTTATCTACAAACCTAGGCTTAAATCTAAAAGCAAAGACCCTACAAAAGAACGCATACTTGAATGAACTACTCTAATGGATCTGAAAGCACGCATCCTCTCTTTTCTCTCATACTTGACCCTACAAAAGTAGAACTTAATGATATGGCCAGCCTTTTTGCAGAAGGTGCAATAGAACTTGACCTTTTGAGGGGTCTGACCTAAACACAATCTTGGAAGGCTAAGGGGTTTGACCTCAAACTTGTCACTCTCCACTACTCACACAACCTTAGGTGAGTGGTTTTTGGAATGTTCTAGAGAGTTAAAACCAAGACTAATCTTCTTTGCACTCACCTTTAATTGGTCAAGGATCATGTTAAGGTTCTTCTTCCCACTGAATAATCTTTTAAGGGTCTTTTTGAGATAAGGTTCTCACATATGGTGTACTCAATGATCTTGATTGCCCTAGCAATCTCTCTTTGTGGACAACTACCTCAAGTCTTAAAGCTTCACAATATATGCAAGGGGATTATCTAATCCTACCTAAATGCTCCTTAAAATTAACTCTAAACGGCTCATGCATCTCATATAAATCAGTTCCAATCTCCGCAAAAAAAATGCACAAAAAATAGAATCAATTACTTTCTTAGATGCAGACATAGATATGGGTTTTTCATTTCTAAATTTGTCATCCAATATCTTGTTAAGAGCATCAATTTTAGTTGAGAGCTTAAAGCAATTTTCACAAGATATAGTTCTAGAATGAAGAAGCATTTCAATCAACTCTTTCAACTTAAGTTTGCTATCATCACAATAAGAACAAGTATAATCATGATTAAACTTAAGCAATTCTTTAGTGGCACTGTCAAGCTTCAATTAAAGTAAAGCACAGTTTGAGAATGATGAAATGACAACATCTAAAGCAATACCATTCATTCAATCATTTTCATTACATGACTTGAGTGTGTCTAGTTCTTCCAGAGCATCTTTGAGTTGCATGACAACAGAAGAGTGAGCAGTTTGGTTAACCAACTGATCATGCAAAGACAAGCAAAATTCACAGTTTTCATTATCAGAAATTATGGATTGATCTTAACAATTTTTAGATTTAAGTTGTCAATCATAATATCCTGATTCTTGATTATCTTAGCTTGTTTCTTTATGTTTAGTTCAGTTGTAGCAAGAGCATCCTTCATTTGTTGATTTGAGAAATGTACCTCATCGAGATCACTGTAAAGCTCATCATCATCATAAGTGTCAATGTCGGTGACACCACTCTTCACTGTGAAGCACATGTCAGTGAAGTTATGGGTCTTCTTCTTGCTCTTGGAGTCATCGTCAGTCCCCGAGTCTATATCACTCATGTTGACATTCTCAAGAGCGATAAGGACCTAGCTGACGAACTTACAGTAGTTGAGCTTCTTAGACTTCATGTCACAAGCTTACGGATGCCTTCGAGTGTCCTCCTCCTTTCCCTTTAGCTTGGGGTACTTGGTCCGAATGTGGTTCGGCTCACCACACTCAAAGCAAGTGAAAGGACCACTGCTCTTTCTATTTCTCACTTTATGATAAGTTCTTGTCAATTTGGTGGATAGGAGTGCTGAGTTATCCTTAGAAAGCTTCTCTAGCTGCTCATTATTCAAGAAATGCAAAGCGGACAATGAATATGCAGAAGAACTAAAGTCCAAATGACTTGAAGAGCTAATCTAAGTAGGGTTAATCACAATATCCATTGTCTCTATCTTGAAGAGACGTGAGATAAAATCGATATCATGCATCGTCAACCTTGAGTAGAGCTTATCCATGGTAAGCTCACTCATGATAATATTGTTATTAATAGAAATGATTTTCATTCCCAAACTTCCACATCAAGTGCACCCAACAACTGGTGTGCATTCTCAAAGTCATAAAAAGTCAAGCCAACAACATGCAAATCATAGATAATCTTGTTAAGTCTTTCCCATAACTCATCTAAAGATTCAGCAGGATGTTTCTCAATCTTAGAGTATTCTTTCTTGAGTTAATTCTGTCTCACTTCCTTGATCACAGTAGAATCCACATGGTAGTCAACGAGGGTCTTTCAGATCTCATGAACAGACCTCAAATGAGCTACTCGCTCAAAATCAAATTAACTGAGCCCTGAATCATTTGTGCCTTGTTTTTTGCCTCCCCATCTGGTGTATTCACTTGATCATCGATAGACATAACATAAGGATTTTTAACTTTGAACCAAATTAAGTGCCCTTGAGCTTCGATATAGGAGGACATTCAAGCCTTCTAATAGAAAAAGTCAACCCCATCAATGATGAGTGGCTTAATTAACTACTTGTCTGATGCTATGGCTCTAAGATAGGTTAAGATCTATCAAGAAGAGCTAACCTGATTCTAATATCACTTATAGGACTGTAATGGCAACAAGAAGGTGAATGATGCCTCGTAAACTTTTCTCCAAGTATTCTCAAACTTTTTACTCCAATAGCTATAGAGCTATGAAGATTAGAATTAAAAGCCAAGAACAAAGCAACAATCTCCGAGACCAAAGAGTTATACTCTGCACCTGAGATGTCTAACTAGACACTAAGGTGTTGTCTAACCAGCAACACAACAATGTTCTAATGAGCGACAAGCTGGCAGTCTGACTAGGCCAAGGAACTGCCTAACCACTCCCCTATTTGCAAAACAGAAAATCAAATTGAGTCCAAACCACTTTTGGTGTACATACCTTGTTTAGAGTCTGGGAAATCTGTTCCATCTAAGGATCGTTTGAATCCTTATTAAAGTTCTGACCTTTCTCAAGGATAACCAAAGTTGTTCATGGGTAGAGGATGTCCAAGATGGCTCTAGAAATATTCCTACATCTCATAACAAGCAAAATCTCCCAAACATTCAAAGCAAAAACTTTGAGATCAAGAAACTTCAATATTAAACCAAAACCAGGCAAAACCGTGCAACTTTGAAATCCTTCAAGACCTGGTGTCTACATGGATCGGATTTGATCTTCATAAGCTATTTCCATCACTTACACATTCTTGGCATACATCAAGATCGAGAAGGAGAGAGAAGCAATCAAAACGAATAAGAATAAGAGCAAATCAAACAAAATAAGAAGACATCATGACTGATGAACAAAGTTGATATATTACTACTTGAGGATGAAGATTTTACTGACACTCCACTTAGAGGACAAGAGAGTATACCACAACACTCACTCTTCTCTAACTCTTACCCGAGAACACAAGATTGGAATCTTGGATGGTTGAATGATTAGCTTATAATTCTCCATCCTAACCCATTAAATAGATAAGGCAACTAGCTCACATCTAACTCTAATAGATACTATACACTAGTATATTTGGGGAAAAATCATTAGCCCCACATAACATGGATTTTACTCATATATTTACTCATGTATGCTTTTCAAAGCACCTGAGCTTGAATCCACTAAATTATTAGCTTTTGATCCACTTGATCTTCTCAGCATCTCCTTAACCTAAATTGCTTTTCCAAGCATCACTCAATTATTGCAGTTTTGATCCAACAAAGTCTTTGTTATTTAGCAAATTATGAAAATACCCTCACCTTAACTCAGTCTTCATCTTTCTTGCAAGCAATCATGATGCTCGTCATGTGTAAATGCACAAATGACTTGCCATGAATCATTAAGTCTCTCATATTCTAGTTCCACTAGATCATATCTCACTTGGACCGATCAAACCATTTGGTGCAAACCTTTGCTCGAACCTTCTCTTCAATATTTTTCTTCTTTCATGTGTCATACTTAAGCTCAACCATCTTACCCGGCATCCTTGTCCGTTTTAGGCCTCAATTTCTCTATGAGCATAGCCCCAATCTTCACCATTAACTATGGTTGACTCTAAACCTTCTTACACATTCAAAGACAAAGAAATCATTTTTAGATACAAATTCCTCACAACTTGACCTGCATTAACTAAAACAAGCTTCATGTAATATAAATGGACTAACCAATCATAAATCAATTTATCTAAAACCCAGTTTTTAAAATCACATAACCAAATTTTAGGGCCAGTCTAACCGCTAATCAGGGGCCAGTCAAACTGGTCAAGTCTAGTGCAAAAATATCTATTATCGAAAATTGCAATCGCCATTAAATCTCTGGTCATACTGCTCAGTGTGGTCTGGCGGCAACACACCGACGGTGATGAGGGGGTGGGGTCCCGATCTTCTGATAGGATGATAACTTCAATTTGGAGGAGAACGACTTTGACGATGCGGCTACTAACCGGTCACGACTTTGATAGCATATTCCTTTAAACTGCAACGCAACAAACGAGTCTTTAATTCATGATAGTATTCCCTTACAGTTCTACTTCGTTGCTTTAAACGTTGCAATCTAGCTAGTAAATAATCATCGTGATAGTTAGGAACAAAATCATCTCGCAAAAGTCTTTTCAATGCATTCCAAGTTTGTGGTACTTTTCCATGCCTACCAAGAGACTTCCACCAAAGTATTGTATCATCAAGAAAAACACTAATGGCAGCTCTAATCTTTTGCCTATCAGACCAATCATAATATTCAAAATCTTTGTCTAATGCTTTCTCCCAGTCAATATAGGCATCAGGATCAAATTTGCCAGCAAATAATTGAAAAACATACTTGACTTTAGTTAATGCATTATCATCACATACCTCTCTTTGTAACCAACACATACCTCGTTGATTTTGTGGGAGTCAACGACGATCGGAGTAATCAACTTTAGTGTGGCTGATGTAGTTGTTCTCTTCGATATCATCATCCTCATTCGACGAAGAGTTTGAAGGAAATAGTGCATGTCGAGTAGCTGGAGGTGAAAATTTATCTACGATCTCAACTCTGTTGTTGATGGTGGGAGGGTCTTATTAAGCCGATTCAACACGTTGTTGGTCTCACAAAATTTCCTACTATATGATCTTGAACCTGCCATGATTAGTAGAAAACAAGAAAATACACGATAATTATGTAAATCCCTATAAACAACTAGGAGGTGGAGTTTGACAAGTCACATATCTCTTAAACTCTTACCAAGCTCTTACAAGTTCTTACCAATACAGAACAGGTGGTGTAACCGGTGGCTGGTTTGTGATAACTTGACTCAAGTGATGTGTATAGCGATTGCAAGGGTCAGTTCAACGTGATCTGCTCGGTTAGTAAAAGGTGTAGCTTAGAAGGCTAGATATGTAGCAATGGAGAACAATCAGTTAATTTCAGAAATTGCACATAATTGAATTATAGTTCGTATCTAGCACTTAGCCTATGTTGCTGATCAAACAGGGATAGAAGATGGCCAAAACAAATGTGTAACAATGTACATGAGTGATGAACACAAGATAATTCAATAGAATGCAATTTGGAATTGAAAAGCACAAGGATTGACCCAAATCTGATAAAGGCATATTTCTGTCCACTGGACAAGACGTCGGTATTTTCATCATTAGGTAGCATCACATAGTTCATATGATATAAAGGCATTTCTAAAAACAAGCTCACCTGATAAATTAAGTGATACATATGAACTCTTGTAATTAAAACAACAAGCATTGCTAAAATGGATGTATCCACCGGGGCCATGTCCTCATCAGACGGTCTGACCGACAACTAGTAAGCGGTCTGACCGGTGGTTAACCAGTGGTCAGACCAGTTTGTCTTACAATAAACTTGGCAAAATGCAAAGTTTGCAAAATTTAAATTTTAGCTCTACAAACTTAGTAATGGTTCATCACCATATTATCCTGCACCTTATCCATGGTCTCTCAGTATCCATTGTCTCTCTAAAGTGTTGTTGCTTGACTTTTTTGTCTTTTCCCCTCACGTAACGGGCATTTTTCTATCAGTACTAGCTAGCTAGCTCCTCCTAATTTTTAAGATTCTAGAAAGTAGAAACTCTTGTTAGCATGCCTTTTTGTGTGTGATTTATGGAGGACAAAAGGATATAAAATAAAAAACTAAGAATCAAAATCCATTCATTTTCTTTTTTAAGAGAATCAAAATCCATTGGGTGAACTACCCTGCCCTTTTCTCCATTTTGTGTGTGATTGTGGAAGGTGTTGGATCCTTGAGGGCTATTTAGTAATTTCTCAATTGAGAAAAGCATAAATAGAAAAGAAGAAGTGTAGCCCACCTGTCGATGGGTGGACATGAGATAAGGTCTAAGACCTTATCCCTCATTGCCATCAATTGGTTGGGGAGCTGGTCTCCCAGCTCATGCGCGTGGTGACCGGGGAGGGGCACCGAGCACGGGGAGGCCCGGGCTCCATGAAGCTGGTCGTTCATAGCCACTGTGTCGCTGATTCAAGCCTCCTCTTTATAACACGACATCTTCTTCTTCCTTGAACACATCAAGATCCAGCGAGTTTTCCCCTTTTGCTTCCTCCTCTGATCGATCTCGGCTTTGGGTTTTGGAGGGATTTGGAGCCCGTCGATCCCAAGTTGTTGGTGACAAGTTCTTGATCCTTTTGGGGGCACTTCTTGCCGGTTCCCCGGGTGCCCTGCTCTGTGTGATGTGTGGTGGGGAACTTGCTCTAATGGGAGGTGGTGCCCATGGTTGGCCGTGGATTAATCTAGAAGTGAAAGTGGGCGTCGGCACCTTCAGCTTCTTGAGTGCACTCGGTTAGTGTGCTTGTGTGACTTGTGCAGTATGTCCTATCCCTCATCTTCGTTCTTCGGTGTGCCGAAACACAAAGATCGGCATTGTATCTCCATCAACCTCATCTCCTTGAGTGGCATAATGAGGTGTTTGGTTTTCTGGGGACAATATCATTTGACGTGCCTTGTCTGATTTATCTTGGTGGCTTTCAATGCCATCGCATTCGTGATTATTACTACATTCTGCATTACTTCTGCATATGGGCTGTGCTAGTTGAAGGTTCAAATTGAACTAATTTGATTAACTCTAGCACTAGGAGATATTGCAAAGTGATCTATGGGTTAAGAACAATTGCTCGATGATGAACTAACATTAAAACTAAAATTGTATATGATATTGAGTATAGATTGATCTAGAGCTTTTGGCTGACTTGCTATTTGTCATACTCTGATTATTGAAGTTATCTTGTGATACTTGCTGCTCATTGTGTTGTCTCGATTATGTGCTATGTGATTCCTTTTCGGTCACTGTAGTCTTTATCCGAACCTGCTATACTATTTTATCAATATTGTTCATGTTTATTGAATGGTAGATTTATTATTACGGTCTTTTATGATGTCCAGCAAATCATACTTGATGATCTATTAGTTTCTTATAATAGCAAGGTTTGTATTAGGCTCAAGATTAAATCTATAAGCTATCATATATAATTAAGATTACATATTTGTCATTGCTGTGATGGTCAAGATTAAATCTTGTGTAACTAGCCTTCTGATAGCAATAAACATCATTCTAAATCTTAGCATTATGCTGATTTTGGTCATACATGTGGTGCATATGTTGGGCATAGTATTATGTTGGATTGACTTAAAGTTTTTATGTGTGTATATATTATTTAAGTCATTAGAATGCTGTTGTAATCATGCTTATATTTATGTTAATTATGCTAGAATTAATCCTAAATATTTGCTTAAGCCGCATATTTACAACAGAAGGCTTCTTGTTTAATCGACCACCTTTTTCAGCACTTGATGTACCTATTGCAGGAGAAGGGGAAAATTCCTTGGCATGCATGCTAATATTGCATTGGAATACATATTTACTGCCGGAGTTGGAATGTCGCTGTACATAGACCATTGAATCCTGAAATTTGCTCAACGCTCCATGAAGAAATGGTCACTTCGCTTTCCTGGGGCACTAGTACTCCTATATATTATTGCTTCCTTACTACATGTAATTAGTAGTCCCTTAATTGATACTGTTAATTCAGGTCTCTAACACGAGAAGAATCTGCCTGCAACAACCACTTCAAATAGTGCAAGTGGGCGTGCGTGCTGTTTATTCTTCAAGGTGCAAGTTGATCTTAAGCATGCATGATTCTGATGGAGCAAGAAGAGGACGGGATGTTTGTTGAGGAGAAGCTGGGGATGAAGAGGATCTTGGCCATTATGAACCATCGTGAGAAATAACTATGACACTAATCTGTTCTTTCTGGTTGCAGTGCTAGTACTAGCATGCAGTGTATCTGTGTTTGCCAGGGTTCATGGGTCTTGTAATTGAATGCATTGTAGCACCAGCATGGTAACAGGGCATGATGAATGGTGCCTCAAAGATTTTCCTTAAGTATTCTCTAAATCTTCAATCCAATAGTTACAAAGTTAAGAAGATCGTAATTAAAAACAAAAAACAAAGCAATATACTCAAAAACCTGATAGAAGTTCTCAGCTCCTCACCGATCTGACCACTACTCAAAGAGCAGTCTGACTGGTGGGCAGTCTGACCAGCAAGTCACAAGTGGTCTAACCGCTGGCCAGTCTGACTGGCTTGACCACAGCGGTCTAACCAGTGGCCGGTTGGACTGGGCTTAGGGGCGGTCTGACCAATCCCCTGTTTCCATAACAGAAAATTAGCTCAAGCCAAGATCAAAAAAGGTGTAACTCCTAAAATCCTTAACCAAATGAGATAAAACTTCACATACATCTTGCTCAGGGCCTCTGAAATCTATTCCATCGAAAGATAGTAAGGATCTTGGTCAAAGTTTCAACCTTTCTTAAAGACAAATAGGAATGCACCAAAATCAGACAAACTTCACAGCTCGTGAGTAGAGGATAGCCAAGATAACTCTAGATGACTTCTCACATATCACTGCAAGCTATTTCTCCTGAAGATTCAAAGCGAAACCCTGGAATCAAGAAATCTCAAGATGAGATCAAATCCAAGCAAAATTAGACAACTTCAAAATCTTGCAAGACTTGATGCCTAGTTAGATGAAAATAGATTTATATGAGTCATTTCTATTACTTACACGTTCTTAGCACACAATGAAATCAAGAAAGGGAGAGGAGAGACCAAAATCAACAAGAACAAGAGTAAATCAACCAAATCAAGAAGATACCATGAGTGATGAACAAATTTAATCTATTGGTACTTGAGGATGAAGATTTTACAGTCACCGCATATAGAGGACAAAAGAGCACACCATAACACCCACTCTTCTAACACTAACCCTAGAACACAAGATTGAAATGATTTGTTAGCAAGATGGTTGGCTTGCAAACTTCCATCCCCAACCTATTAAGTAGATAGGTACCCTACATCTAACCCTAATGAATACTATCCACTAGCACATATAGGAAAACTCGTTAACCCTACACAACATGGGCTTTACGCACATACTTAACTCATGCACGCTTTTCAAAGTATATGAGCCCAAATCTACTTAGTCCTTAGCCTTTAATCCACTGATCTTCTCAGCATCTCTTTGATCTAAACCGATTTCCCAAGCATTGCTCAAATGCCATGGTTTTGATTCACTTAGTTTTCAGTATTTGGCCTTCTTCCCAAAATACTCATCCTTGACCCGGTTTTCATATTCCCTTGCAGGTAATCATCATTATTGTCACGTGTAGGTGCACAATTGGCTTACCACACATTGGCAAGTCTCTCTCATTCTGATTTCATCAGACCAGCCTCACTTGGACGTACTAAGCCATTTGGCACAACCCATTGCTTGAACCTTTCCTTCAATATTTTTTGTCTTCTTTGTGCTATGCTTGAGCTCAGCTATCTCCCTCGGCATCCTTGATCGTTCTAAGCCTCGGTTTCTCTTGAGTGTAACCTCGATCCTCGCCGTTGACCATTGTTAACTCCAAGCCTCTCTACATATTTAAAGACAAAGAAATTGCTTCCAAGCATAAGTTCTTCGCAACCTAACCCACGTTAGCTAAAACACACTTTGTACAACATAAATACACTGACCTAAAACCAAACAAACCAAAAAACGACCAAATTTTCCAAATATAAAACATTCCAGCCTAAAGCCAATACCTGGCCAATCAGACCACTAAGGCCAGCCAGTCAAACTACTAAGCCTAACTGGTCTAACCGATAACCAGTCTAATAGCCTCTCATGCCGGTCAGACCGCAAGGTCTAAAAAATGCTCTTAAAACCCGCAAATGGTGCAAAATTCTAATTTTATCTCTACAAACTCAACAACGATTCATCACAAAACATCCTATACTCTCTCGTATGGTTCTCTCGCGCACCTATCAAATATCAGTAGTATGTTTGTTGTGCCACACAAATGTGAGCTACCAGCCAGCCATGCCAAACACGACAAACCAAACCAAACCATAGAAGAACTTCAGGTGGTCCTCCAACAAGCTTTTATCTTAGCTTTCTGGCTGTGGCTTTTGGTTGAAATTACACTATAGCGGCTGTTAAATTTTTTTAAGAGAAAATGATGAAAAATATAAAAATTAAGGAAAATGAAAAAAAACATGTTATATTATCACAGACAATACAAAAGAATAAGAGGAAAAAGAAAAGAAAAAAGCCAAAAAAAAATAAGTCAAAATTAGAAACCGATGTGTTCTAAGTGACTTCTATCGTACATAAACCGAATGACAAAAAAATCCAAACTAAAGTCGTTTGGAGCAGGGCCTTAGTTATTGCACCTTGTATTTAATGGACCCGCTCTACATGCAATCATGGTTCTTGCATCAGCAACATTGTACTAATTACCCTACATAGGAACAGTAAGATGTATGTATGTTACTGCATCAGCAAAAATTGCACTAGTACACACACAGTAGTACAACTACATAAATTCAGCAATAGACTGGACCTGATAGGAACTATGGTGGTAACTGAAAATCTCGAGGACCCTGGGTACTTTGCGACTTGGGGGAAACAAAGGCATGTGAAATTGTCGATTCCATAGCATCCAAAAAATCCATAAAATATCATTCAAGTAATATTTTTTGGTAATGAACTTGTTGTACTCCATGCATGTAGGGAAAATGGCAAAGCTAGAAAAACTTTATTGGGTGTACACACTGTACGTGCCGCACCTCCTTGGATACATCCCCAACCGCCGTGCCGCGCTTCCTTGGATGCACATCCTCATCGTGGCCGCTAGGTACCTTTTGGCGGGTCCCATTGTAGTTATCGACTAGCCATGCCACCCACACAAATTTGCTAGTGATGGTTGCTGCCTCACTCTTTCTCCGCTCTTCGGCCATTTTGTGCATGTTGCCCTTAGGCCTAGGGTTATCAAATATGAACTAGTTGGACTCTTGTGAGCCATATACATTACAATGTTTTTCAGTCCATCTTGGTCCACAACAGCATAGGTCACAATAGTGGTGTCTAAATGGGTCATGCCTAATGGGCTGGCTCACAGCCCGTTGCTATAGGCATGGCACGGCACGGCATGAAGACATGGGCCATGCCTGGTCCACCACATCGGCCCACCATAAGGGCACGGCATGAACAGTGTCATGCTTGGGCACAGCATGAGCCAGCACGACCCACCAGGCACGTGTGGCCCATCAGCACGACTAACCCGTTTAACATGTGTAGCCTGTGGGCACAACCCATTTGGCCGACCGTTACCGACCATTAGTCCATTTAGCACAACAACAATTGATCTTTCGAAAAAAATATAGATGTTTTTATGCCATTTGTGAGTATAAAACTACAAAAAATTCAAAAAAATCTAAAATATTTCTACAAATAGCCAGCATACCCCCCGTTAACCCACACTCAAACCAGCATTCTCCTTTCCACACTCTCTTATGAAAATTCCGAAGCTCTTTGTGGTAATTTGGCAAAATTCAGAATAATTTTGTGAAAATTCCAAAAATTTGAAATCTAGTGTGCATTCAACTAAAGAGGTAATAATATTAATTTTATGTTGTTATATTATTCTTATTCCTCTTTATTGTAATATAAAATAGGTAGTATTCAATTTTGTATTTGTATTTCGTAATTTTTCATATTTTCCAAATTTCGTCATGGACCATTTTGACAAATTTGCTGCGAGTGATTATGGAATTAATCGAAAAAATCTTGCATCATTCGGGACAGCTCCACCTCCATCTCAAATGGCCAAGGCAATTGCTGTCAGCAGACCGTAGCTATACCATCGTCAGGCTCTACAAATACCTCTGCGTCAGCAAGTATTGGAGTAAAGAGGTCTAGACCTAGCACGTCGGACGTGTGGGAAGATTTTGATAAGGTCAGGAAGCAATTGCTATCAAGAGATCAGGTAAGAGTTGCAATTTCTAAAATATGTCATCATGAATTATTTGCAAAATCTACAGGTGGAACAAGGCACTTACATAGACATACCTAAAGATGCAAAGAAAAATAAGATATCACCATGAGGCAAACGCAGCTAATGTACAACCCCAATGGTACGGTATGTAATTAGGACTATAATTCTGAGGTAGCTTGAGAATATTTAGCCCGTTTAATTGCTTTGCAAAATTTTCCTTTGAATTTTGGTGTATCCGATGCATTCCAAAAATACACTAGAAGTACTATAATCTTAAATTTATTCATGTTTCTAGAAAGATAATCACTAGTGATTTAGTTAAGTACTATAATATTGGTCATGAAAAAATAAAACAAACTCTTTGAAAACTGTACATTTTCGGTAGCCTTAACCTTAGATATATGTAGTTGTGCTAGAGAGGATTATCTTTGTGTAGTTGCTCATTACAAAAATAATGACTAGGTATTGCAAAAGAGAATTATAGACTTTAAACTAATTGACGTAGCAAACACAGGTGAGAATATAGCAAATTGTATTATCAAAGTCGTTGAAGATTTTAGTCTTAAAAAATAAAATTTTGCAATTACCCTAGACAATGCTACAGCAAACTCTGGGGCAATGGATATTCTCACTCCCTTATTTGGTACATACGCCAATCCTTCTTGCTACATCAGTGATACGACTGCCATATTATTAGTCTTATAGTTAAAACTGGTTTGAAGATGTTGGATCCATGTCTTTAAGTTTTTCGCGATGCTATTTCTTTTCTAAATAACTCTAACCAATGAATTGCAGCATATAAGACTTACTGCATTGCTATGGGTGTATATCCATGAAAGTTTGTTGTGGACATGTCGGTAAGGTGGAACTCAACTTATTTCATGTTACAAAATATTTTACCCTACAAACCCACATTTTCTGTTTCATTCACACGCACTATCACAGCAATGCCGGCAATACACTACTGACTGAGCAGCACTGGTATGTTGCTTTGAGAAGTTATTAGTATTTTTTGTACTGTTTTATAAATCTTCTGTTGCTTTATCTAGAGTGTACTATCCTACATCTCTGATAATTCTCCATCATATTCTTGCCATTGTCGTTAATTTGAAAATTTTGAAAATGACGTAGTGTTACGAGAGGCTGTCTATGCAATGAAAATTAAATGTTTAAAATATTAAAATGAGATTCCGTAGTTATATGCATTTGCATTTATTTTAGATCCAAGAACTAAAATTGAAGGATTCACTAATGTTTTTTCAATTATAGGTGATTCTATAGGGATAGATTATTGTAACTATTTTACAACGTTCGTTCACAACTGTCTGAAGTTTATCAGAAGTACAAGCATAAGTTTCAGGGAGCTCGCTTGCAATGACCTCCACTAGCAGCCACTACAGGAAAGAAGACAAACATGTGGGGCACCATCTTTTCCTCTGGTAGATCCTCTGGAAGATCAATCTCTACATCGTCAAGTGGTGGACGTGGGACAATCCATGCCAGGGCCCCGTGGAGAACTATCAGTCTTTTTGGATAGTGATCCCGTGCCTCACGACACATAGGACTTCAACATTTTGGACTAATGGCGCGAGCATAACTGTAACATCCTGATTTTTGGGGATTTTTAAAACTTTGAATTAAAAATAAATTTCTGGGATTTTTCTGAATTTAAAATCAAGCTTAAAAGAATTTTTAGAAATTTAAAAGAATTTAAAATGATTAAAATAAACTTCAACAGTAGCTGAAAATATTTTAATTAAGTTCCTTAAGTCATAAGAAAATTTCTGGAATTTTCTGAAATTAAATTGAGCATCAAATAAATTTTAGAATTTTAAAATGATTTAATCTGAATAAAATAAACATCAACATAAGTTGAAAATATTTTATTTTGGTTCTTCAGGTCTCAAGGAATTTTCTGGTATTTTGGTGAATTTTTGGGATTTATTTGCTATTTTCTAGAGCTATTTGAAGTTTATTGGATTTTCTAGGAAAAAGAAATTCAATTTTAAAACCCCCGGGCCGCTCCCAACCGCCCGATCCCCTTCCCTCCCACGCGTCGGCCATCCGGCCATCCCCCGCGCGCTCCCGCCTTCCCGCGCTCCGCGCCGTTGGATCCTCTCCTCTCCACGCGTCACCTCCCCGTCGGCCCGATCCGCGTCGCGCCGCTCCCGCGCACGCGTCTACCCTCGCCCCGCGCCCGCCGTTGGATCGCGACCCCATGCCACGCGTCGCGCTGCTGGTGCCCGCGACCCGCGCCTCGCGTCCCTCAGCCGCCCGATCCCGCGTCGCGTAATCCCCGCCGTCCGTTCCCGCGCCGCGATCGCAAACCCTAACCCTAATCGCGCCCGCATCCCTCGCGTCCTCGCCGTCGGATGCGGCCACGCGTCCCTATCCTAGCCATCCGAACCTCGCCCGTTCCGCGCCCGCGCCGTCCCCGATCGGGATGCCTCGGTTCGCGTGATAAAACCCGCGTTCATCCCTCAGTTCGCGTGCCGACACCCGAACTCCGCCGCCGCCGCTCCTCGCCCATTCCCGCGCCGTGCGCCGCCACCGCCCGTGCCGCGTCTCCGCCGTCGCCCGAGATCGCCGGAGCATCAGCCGTCGCCGGAGCCTTCCCGCCGGTGAGCCTCGACGCCAATCCGCTCCCCGCGCCAGCCACGCGTCAGCTGCACCCCGCGCTCCCGCCCACGCGACGCGCGACGCGCAGCGTCACGCATCGACAATCCCCGTCGCCCCGCTTCCACGCCGCCGCATCTCCGTCGCTCACTCAAATCTGAGCCGAAGGCTCAGATCTCGCCGCGTGGCCACACCCCAACCGTCGGATTCCGCCGCCGCCGCTGCACCCAAGCCGCCCACGTTAGCCCTACCCACGTGGCACGCCACGTCAGCCCTAGGGCCACGTGGCATGCCACGTCAGCAAAAACCCGCCGCCCCGAGCCACGTGGCAGCCACGTCAGCTGCCACGTCACCCCGTGCCACGTGGCAGCACCAGCTACTGCCACGTCAGCCTAGCATGCCGCGTCAGCGCCGCCGCCTGCTTGCACTGTTTCGTGAGCCGGGCTCACGGTGGACCGGTTATCCTGTGCGCCGGGTTCACAGAACAGTACCCTTTTTATTTTTCCCGATTTTCTTTAGATTTAATTTTTCGAGAGCCCGTTCTCCTCCGTCCTAGCTCCGATTGACCCTGTTCTTTTTTCTGAATTCATCTAAAATCGAGCTCTAGCTTTTGGTTCTAGTTTTGTGATTTTTGGAGTTCATATGCTTATCATTTTATGTATTTCTTTGGTTTCGGTCGTTTTCTCTCTCGCTAGATTCGGATTCCGGAGAAGCAAGTTTCGCGCCCGAAGACCAGGAGTACTAGTGATGTTATGATATTTGTCACAAGGGTTGGTACGATAGAATGCTTAGCCTTGCTATTAGTCACGATTTGGGTTTATCATCACATGTGAATTAACAATTTGACCTAATGAGATATGGAACAGTGGTTGGTGCCACGTTTATTAAAATTTGTGCCATGACGTTGGTGCGTCATCGGTGATGGTTATACAAACTGGGTTTTGCACTCGGGCGAGTGATCGTGCAGTAAAGGGGGAAGTGTTGGAACACTTCGAGGGATGTGGTAGCCTCGCCCGGGTAGACTTAAGGACTTCACTTTGTGCGCCATTGATCTGAGCTTTACCGTGCAAACCACATGTCTGGTATGGGACGGACCTGGCTGACTAATTTGGGAGGTTTCAACTTTAATCTTGCCATTGAGATGAACATGGTTGCTGATTTCCATGTGGCGCAAGGGGGTGTGATGCGAAACCCTAGCGGGCGGATTAAGTTGTAACTGAACTTTGTAAAAGTCTTGTTGTGATTTTCTTTAACGTGAGGATTATCACATCGTGTGGGTACAGTTGTGTAACCTCTGCAAAGTGTAAAACTATTCGAATAGCCGCATCCTCGGTCATGGACAATGCTCGGTGATTTCACACGAGGGGTAGTTATTTCTGAAAACTTGTGAATGGAAGTGGACAGGTGTTCACTGTTGGTTTAGCTTATGGATGGGAGGTCCATAAGTGGTTAGTTTAGCTTGTGGATGAGAGGTCCGCAAGTGGTTATTTCAATTTCCTTTGATTATGTATTTATTACTGTTTTACTTAAAGTTCGCTTTCAATCTATTATTTGTATTTCAACTGTCATTTATGCAAATTAACCTTTCAGCCATCCTTTGGTAAGCCTTGCATACTATATTGCATTCATTTGTTACAAACGACTTGCTGAGTACCAATGTACTCACGGCTTTATGCCCATTGTTGCTCAGTTGAGGAAGAGGAGTATCACCAGCAGGAGGTTCCAGAAGGAGAGTACTTCGACGACTTCACGGATTAGGCTTCGTTCTCTACTCGATAGCCTGTGGGCTTGTCGATTGGCCACTACGCTTTATTTTGGATTTCCGCTGCTACTTTTGTTAAACCTTCGGGCCAGTTTATTGTAAGCTTGACCATAAGGTCCTACCTTTTGAGATTTATCGATATTTGAGCTTTCCTTTATTTTATCGTGTATATGGTTGTGATGACATCTATGTTTAACTGTGTGCACTAGGATGATCCTGGGACTAGTGCAGAATACACAGGGAGTCCGGATTTGCATATTCGGGTCTCGACAATAACTAACATATCCAGTGCTATCTATATAAGCACGGATGTGTTAACCATTTCTGTTTTGATGGTTTCTTTCGATTCTGTTTTCAGTAATTCTGGAAAAATATTGGAGGATAAAAGAACAAGACTCATGAGTGAGATGGTGGAAGTACTTCTCACAGTGAAAGACTAGGAACAAGCTGATGTACGAGCCCAACACTATGTGGTAGATATGGAGTTAGAACAAACATTCAACAATCTGTATCTAAATGGCAGCGAAGGTAGTTAGGACATCGACGACACCGCCGACGATTCTTAGAGCATCCATCTATACATCGTACTTTTATGCTTTTTCACCTGTAAAGCTGAGCTACAGACCATACTATTTTTTCTTTGCCAAGGTTTTTTCTAATTGAGTTTTTACTTGGCAAAGCTCTTAATGAGGCAGTCATTTTGACATCAATAAAAGCTCATTATTACATTTCAACATTTTATTATATATTTTTTTCTACAATTTTTATAATTTAATATGTCTTTTTGTATAATTTTTACAATTTATTGTGTCTTTTTTGAATTCTACATATTTTTTAAGTTATTCAATTTTTTTAATTTTTTGGGCTAAACAAGCTAGACAGGCTACACGGGCATGCCGTGCCTCCGTGGCCCAATGGGCCAATCATGCCTTGTGCCAGCCTGACACGGCGTGAACCCCATGGGCCGACGTCTCAACACACGGGCCGGCATGGCACTGTTCATTCCCGCTAACGGTCTAAACAAGCCGTGCCTAACAGGCCCAGGCCATGCCGTGCCATGCCATCCATTTGGGCATATTTGGATCACGCTTCCACTCGACACCCATCGTCTATCGATACAACTCCTTCATCTTCTTCCGTGATCTCCTATGGTGGCCGTCGTCCGGAATTTGGCTCAACTACATACTTACTCCCTACAAATTTTCATAATTTTTGGGCGTGTCATAACAATAACAAATACTAATATTGACAAATAAATTCTACAATTTTTTATTAGTACAATGCATAGTCCTCATGACAGTTCATATACTCTACCACTCGTAAAGCATATAGGATTTTTTGTACTTCTATACTTAATACGACAATATTGATGTGGTATATTAACATCATGTATGGTTTCAAAATTTGTAAGTAAAATTTCTTATATAAGACATGACATATTAGTTTTGAATCATTGTATATAGAGTAATGGTCGTGATGGCTGAAATAAAATGAGAATCAGACACTTGATTTTTTTAGTTAGAAATTAAAAAAGTTCCTAATAGCTAAATAAAATAGAGCACGGAAACAACCTCTTGGTGGCGTGGTAGAGTTGTAGATGTACAACTTAAAACAATTAGAGTTCAATTTCTGATGTTTTAGTAAGAATTTTATGAGATCATAGATTTGTCCCGACCTACATCTTTCTAGACTTGTGCTAAGAGGACGCACTCACATGTGTATGCGTAGTGGGGGGTGTTTGTGCGCGCGCATGCGTGTGTGTCTTCCTTATAATTAAAAAATAAAATAAAACACCTTCATACCATTCACACGGTGCCATATAGGTAGAAGACAAATAGGTGCCGGATTGTCTACAAAACTTAAAAGGGAGTACAAAATATATTTTGTATCTAATTTTCTCAAATATTATCAAATTACAATAAAGTTCAAATTTAATTTAAACCTGTAGCAAGAAAGAGTGTGTGTGTGTGTATATATATATATAATTTTTTTAAATTTTAGAGTACTCGTGTATACCAGGCACCTTGGCTTATGCGGGAAGCTTCCTATGCATGTGTCCTTACGCCGCGGAATACTAGCTAGAGTCCGTACTTAGGGTGCAGTACGCGTGCAGGAGTAGTAGGTAAGGTGGTCTTGGTGAGGTCGCCACCTACTGCGCGCCCCGCCGGCTTCCACGAAACGCGCGGTAGGTATGCATGTACGTATATACTGCATGCATAAGCTTCGATGGACGCCACCTGCATCCGCTACAGCGATGTTTCTGCACCTCTCTTTCTTGCAGCAACTCATTTATATCTTTCCCTCCTAGGTACATAATACTACAACATGGATGTAATTAGCTGTAGTAAACTAGTAGCTGAAACACTAGAAGAGATACACGAAGAATTCAGCAGTCCAAGTCGTATTTTGGTGCCTACTTTGAACAGTGTTACAGGTATTCAAGGAGCTCGAACAAAACAAGTTACAGAATGCATGCCTGCATCATGTAGCAGATGCGTCTAGAGAGATGACATCCGATTGATGCTTGTCATCAGACGTGGAGATCGATTGCAAGTTGGTCAACGCATGCAGATGCAGCACGGACCCCGAACAAGAGGCACCGCAAGAATTCTCTGGTCCATCGACGTTTGTTTGGTGCCCCATCGTAGCTCGGTAGCTCAGTCATCAGATTAGAACGGAATTTTTCCCATGCAGGACCTCGACTTCTTCAAACCATTGTACTGTCCTGATGCGACGCTGGAGCCTGCCGGATGAGCAGAAAGCTTTCAAGAGCCCGTTCAGTTAGACTAAAAAATAGTATTTTATAAGTAAATTTATACTATAATTTACTTATTTTACACTATAATTAATAGTGACTTATTTAGCATAATTAAATTTAAAAAAATAAAAAATAAAAAATTAGATTAGCTTATCATGTATAATGTAAATGAATATAGAAAAAATAACCGGCAAAAAAAGCTAAAAAACCATAAAAAGACGAAATTTAGGAATAGTAAAAAATAAGTCAGAAGCCAGAAGTTCAAACCGAAATGAGCGGGGCCCGTCCGTTCCATTTGAAGGCTTTGAGTTTGTGACACTGAAGGTTTGAAGTTTGACAGAGGTTGTACCGAGAATAATTGGCGACAACGTGTGCCTAGCTTCTTCCGTGGAGCCAAGGCAGCGACAGAACCGTCAGAAATCGGTCATACACATATATACATATATACATATATACATACATACATACATACATACATACATACATATACACACACACATATACAAAAGTTATACATGCACAAGAGAGTGTTGTTGCCCAAGCAACGATATACGCAGGAAGCAGTCACCCCAGAGCTACGTGTGTTGGTGATCCGCAGGACTCAGTTGCCGCTGACATCCGTTGTTATCTGTGTGAAGTGAGGAGATATTTATCCAATAGCCCCCCGCAGCTTGAACGTGCTCCGATTGAACATGTAGGCTGTCATGAAATTCTTTGAACACCATAGAGGGAAGGCCTTTGGTGAATATGTATACAAATTGCGATGTCGTCAGGACAAGGACTTCACCAAGGGCCACCTTGTTGTGAACAAAATACAAGTCAATCTCGACGTGTTTCATTCGTCGGTGCTACACATGATTATTGGACAAATACATTGCACTGATGTTATCACAATATACAACGGTTGCATGGGTAGGTGGTCAATGCAGCTCATGAAGGAGTTGATGTAGCCAGCAAGATTCTACAATGGAGTTTGCCATCGTGAGATACTCAGCCTTAGCGCTAGAGCGAGATACAATCTATTGTCGCTTAGAAGACTAGAAAACTAGACTGTCACCAAGAAAGATGTGAAACCCAAAAGTTGAGTGGCAAGTATCAGGACACCCTGCCCCAGTCCGTGTCAGAAAAGGCTACAAGATCATGTGACGAAGACTTTATAGATGGAGGCCAAAATCCGAAGTCCCTTTGCTGTATCTAAGAATACGTCTCATGAGTTGGAAATGTTGGTCTCTATGGTCATGCATGAATAAGCAAATTTGTTGGACCGCATAAGAAATGCCAGGTCGTGTAGGAGTTAGATATTGGAAAGCTCTGGCTATGCCATGGTAAAGGGTTGGATCATGGAAGGGAGGTGCACTTTGTGAAGACAACTTGGAACATGTGTCTATCGGTGTAGAGATCAGTTTGTAGTTGAGCATTTTGGCACGGTCCAAAATGTCAAGTGCATATCATTTTTCGGATAGAAAGAAGCCCTGCTGTGTATGGTGAACTTAATGCCTAAGAAATGGTGAAGAGCATCAAGGTCAGTCATAGCACATTCCCGTTGCAAGGAGATAATGGAACGGAGAAAGATAGTGGTGTTGGTGGTTAGGATTATATCATCAACATAAAGGAGAAGGTATGTTGTAGTAATGCCATGATGATAAATAAACAATGATGAATCACACTTGGATGTAGTGAAACCTTGAGAAAGAATATATGTGGTGAACCTAAGAACCATTGGCGAGGAGCTTGTTTTAGACCACAAAGGGACTTCTTTAATCAACAAACATGAGAGGGGTGGTGTGGATCAACAAAGCCAGAAGGTTGTCAAGATTACCATGCAAGAACACATTCTTGACATTACGTTGATTGATCAGCCAAGAATTTGTAGTGGCGAGGTTGAGGATGACACGAATCATAGCCGGCTTCACAACGGGGCTGAAAGTTTCCTTATAGTAGATTCGTTAAAAATAACATGCCAAAAAGTTATGTAATCTTACGAGATGCCAGATCCATGCACCTATAGACCTTGTACTCTAGATGATACCCTGAGAAAACTCAAGGAATGGAACGAGATGCTAATTTGTGAGGTGGTGGCAACTAAATTAGGAAAACAAAGGCATCCAAAAATACGTAAATGATTGCAAATAGTATGGCAGTGTATAGCATAAAATAGGGTGAGTTGAGGCTGATGGCCGTAGATGGGTGGCGATTGAGTAAACAGGTAGCAATATGAAGAGCCGCCACCCAAAATTGAGGAGGGAGATGGGCGTAGAAAAGAAGTGTGCGCAAAATATCATTGGTAGAGTGAATCATGCGTTCGGCTTTACCATTTTGTGGAGAGGTGTGTGGGCGGGTTAAGTGAAAGGTGATACCGTGGTTGCAGAAAAATTGCAGAAAGCTGAGTTAAGAAATTCGCCGCCATTGTCACACTGCACACACGGATGGTAAGTTTAAAATGGCTCGGCACAAAAGAATAAAAGCATTGCAAAGTAATAGAGACATCAGATTTTTGTTGAAGAGGAAAAGTCCATTAGTAATGAGAGAAATCATCAAGCATGATCAAATAATACTTGAATCTTGAAAAGCTAGTAATGGGCGATGTCCATACATCGCAATGAAGAAGCTAAAATGGCATGTTTGTAAAGGAAGAAGATGAAGAAAATAGTAACTGAGACTACCTACCAAGTTGACATGCCGTGCAAACAGAGGGCTTGCCAAGAGAATTATTACAAACAATGTCAAAATTATGTGCTAAATTGGAAAGGGAAGCATGACTGAGATGTGCTAGATGGTGGTGCCAGAGATCGCCTAAGGTGGTGGTTGTCACGAAGGCCTGAGCGGTGGAGGATGCGCCGTGGAAGGGGTACAAGTCACCAAAGCTACTGGACCTCATGATGAGTTGTCTAGTTTGAAGATCCTTCACAGAGAAGCCATAGGGATCAAATTCAATAGAACATGAATTGTTGTTAGAAAATCAGCGCATAGGAATTAACTTCTTAACAATTTTTGGATAAATGAGAATATTGTTAAAATTGAAAGAGGTGTGAGGTGTTTAAAGAGAGGTGAAACCAGTACTGATAATAGGTAAGATGGACCCATTGCCAACAATGGAGAATTAAGCTTAGAAGCAGAAGGAGAATCAGAGATGTTACCCCGCCGCTGGTGATGTGGGACGAAGCTCTCGTATCCATGTACCAGTCGAAGTTGGCACCAGAATGTTGAATGTCGGTGTTGCTGAGGACTGTGTTCAGTAGTTATGAGCCATCCCAAGAGTTTGGCGTGGGCAGTGGCATCAGTATCGCTCCCGACACCACATGGTTCGAGAACATGACGGGGTACTAGGGCAAGGTCCAAGAATGCCGAAAGCCGTGGGCATACCATAGGCCGCGCCACTAATTAGACCAAGGAGATTGGTTTAGCCAGGGTGCATCCCATGGAGCAAAATAGCCCACTAGGGCTACTGTGGTGGTGCATTGCATCCACTGTTCAAATTGGAGTTGCGTATGCTGTCACGTCCGCAGCCACAACCATGGCCTCCCTTGTCGTGGTCTTGTTGAGTGCCCTGCTTGCTAAGAAAAGAGCTGCCCTAGGTGCAATCACCGCCGTGGTCACCACCTGAAGAAGAGTTGTTGCCGGTGGTGACGAGTGTAATGGCATCCTAGAGGCAATCATGGAGATGATTGTATCACTTCTATGTTTATGATCTTTTGAATAATATATTATTTTATCTCTTGAATAAATATCTTTCATATTGATCAACAAGTATGTGATTTGTTCGTGAAACTCTTGATTTATGTTTTGATATTATTCTAAATTATCTTTGATCTTATATCATTATATGAGACAATTATGATTTATATATCAGCACATGGATTGATTGATAATCATATTTTACGGATCATAGATATGGAATATCAAATCAATAATATAGACAAATGTTAGAGAACATAATGTTGATTTAACCCACCATGAGATATTACAGGAATTGTTATATTCTTAAATGTCATTAGTTGGTCTCATACTTAGTGTATATAGGATTCTTAGATCTGAGGTCGTCATTATTTTCTACATGTGTAATAGTTTACTTAGGGGTTACCAAATACTACTCCGTGACTAGGTAGTTATAAAGGTAGCTTTCGGGTTTACTATAAAATATGCGGAGGAATATGAATGATCAAGATGAAATTTGCTCCTCCTATATAATAGGAGAGATATCTGTAGGCCCCTCGATATAGTTGGATTAAGAAAGTACATGGCCATATCGAATATGGTTGAAGGGTCAATCACAGCTGAGTAATTCACCACATGTTCGAGTAAAGAATCGAGCTATCATAGGATAGCACGCTTTTCTCCTTTAGTTCGATCTGGTATCATGAGGCAAAGAGATCGATACAAAAGTACTACATAGATTTGTCTTATATAATCTTTATGTATGTTTAGGAGTCGTTATGTCCTACTAAGGACCACTACCGACTTATAGACTAAAAAGGAGTTTTCGACCCATGGCCAAATATATATGAATCTACAGGGTCACATAGTTAATGGGCTAGAACGATAAGGGTTTAGATGATAGTCTCCGAGTGAGATATGATCTCTATTCGTATCGGATAACGATCCGATTAAAGGCTATATAAGGAGATGTGCGGGGGATGAGGGAGGCATCCCGAAACACACCCATCAAAACCCTAGCCGTCACCTCTCATAACCCCTACTGTGCGCGCTGGTGATAGCACAACGCCGCACGGTGTTCCCTATCTGGACATGTGGACCTCGATAGAGGCGCTGCTACAACTGTGGCGCTGATCGAGATAATCGCAAGAAGGAGACGGTTGGCTGGAAGATGATCGACTGCTTCTACTACACCAACGCGCTATTCGTTGAATCGACTGCTTCAACTCTACTTCCGCTGCACTGCGCATCTAGCAGTAATGATATATGATCTCTTACTCATATGGTTTTCTGGTTTACACAGTAGAAAAAATTTTTAATTTGTGTTAGTGTAGTTTTTGTGTACCCCAACATAAAGACATACCAATGTCTTCCTCTGAAGATGCCCTTATGGGAATTGAGATATTTCCAATAAAACTCCTGTCAAATCCCTACGAAATTCATCGGTACTTAATAACACTGATCATATGGCACATCCCAAGAGACATGCGAGCGACATAAGACGAAAATGCCTCACTAACGACGACATTATCGTCCGCCATGTCTTTCAAAGAGAAGGTTTGAAATTCCTGGAACTAGAAGAACCGAAACAACAACATAATCATCGCGACATCTCTTTAAGCGCCATATTTTTCATGCATCCACACGCCATGCTCCAGTCATCCGAAGCTGATGCGCACGCAAGATTCAAGAACGGAGCCGTCTGGTGAGAGAGCGCTTCAGAAATTGCGACATCCTTTTCATCCGCTGCCGCTGACCGTGTCAACGCGGAAAGGCGGATTTAGCTTCTGATTTATTTTGATTTTCAATTTATTTAAATCAGATGGCTTCTAATTTTGAATGTGTTGACTTCTAATTTCAATTTATTTTGACTTTCTAAGTTTTTTGTGGCTTTTTTTCTCCTTATTTCTATATATTGTCTATGATAATATAATGTTTTTTTATTTTTATTTTTTCTCAGTCAGAAGTTTTAGTAGTAAGCAAGTTAGAACAAGATCCAAGAGAAAGATCCACATTGGAAACTGTGCACCAGAGTGTGGGTCCTACTAGCGAAGGAAAAGAAGAGAAGGGTCTCGTTCCAATTCTTTAGTTCGATTCGGGGGCGTTTGTTTTAGCGATGGTTTTTAATTTTTGACTGAAATTTTACTGTAGTTGATTTTTTTACTGTAGCTGATTTGGTTTTTTGGGCATAATTAATTTAAAAAAATGTAAAAATAGAAAAAACATATTAACCCATTAGAGACAATACAAAGGAACACGGAAAAAAAATACAAAAAAACCTAAAATATCTAAAAAAATTCAGAAAAAGACGAAATACTAAATAGTGAAAAAAAAAGCAGAAGATAGAAGTAGAAGTAAAAAAAAGTCGAAATGAGCAGAAAAAAGTGAAGTTAAAGAGAGAGAGAGAGCTCTTCAGCAGGAAAGAAAGAAAAACGTAACGCCGAGTCAAGCGGAGCTTTCTACGCATTGTCCCTGACAGGCTGACATGACACTGTTTCCCAAGGTGAAATTCCAAAGATTCCAAGCTTTTCTATCAACATAGCGTGTGTATTACCGTGTTAGTACGTCAGGATGACAGGCCGAAATTATCATCCCAAGGAAATGTTTTTGAAATTATCACGAATATCATAGCGCATTATAATTAATCTTGTCATTTTTCTCTAGTTCGATCTGTAGTTCGCACACCCTTTCCTTTCAAAGAAAAAAAAAATGGACAAACCCTAAGATTTTGCTCTATGCATATATGGTTATGTGAAAAAGAGAATATCATCATCGGCTCTGTCTTAAATTTAGTGGTAATTAATCTTCGTTCTAGCAGTTAAGCTGCATCGATCATCTGTATATGCGATCTATTGACCAGATAAATGCTGTAAAATATATATGATGCTGGTGATCGATCGATTTTCCATTTACACACTGTGGTTACTACACATGCACGACAGAAGAACTTTATTTTTTTTTAAGATAGTCGGAATAACTCGTTTGTGTAGGTATCTTAACTCACAGATTATATGTTCAAATCCTAAAATACTAGTGGAAGACACATATAAATAACCCACCCATATAAAAACTAATAAATTGCACAAATGAATCCTAAAGTAGTGGAGTACATATTGTATATGTGGGTGTTTACAAATAAGTGAGTAGCACTAATCTCAAAGCATATAAAGAGGTAAAAAATATCTATCTATCATTTATCATATTTTAAAAATTATGTAAATCACTATTAATTAAGAAAACCATAGAAGTACTTCGTGCTTTCATTATTTATGTAGCGTGTTTTCACATGATACTGAATTAACTTTAGTTTTTCTACAATATTCAGTTAGATAATTGCAAGTAATAACTAGCTATTTTCAATATTGAATCATTGAGGTGCAAGCATGACTCAGCTCCGTGACACTGATGACAACGTTAATTAATTATTCATTTGCATTTCACTACAACGACGTGCCTATATTCCGTTTTCTAATATTTCTTGAGTTCCTGCACATACATATACATATATATATATATATATATACACATGTATATATATGCATGCATGCATGCATGTGTGTATGTGTGAGTATGTATGTATATATGTATGTATGTATGTATAATAGGACGCTGAATAGGGCACTATGATGCCTTGGCACCATAATTTTAAATGTGCGAATTCAATCTAAATTCGGGTGTTTTTTTTTAATATCAGTTTTAGAGTATATACCTATTTATAATAATTCAAATGAAATATATACCTTTAAAAAATATGCTCAATTTCAAAGTTTCGCATGAATTTAGATAACATATTTTGCTAAATTATATATATAATCAACACATACTACAGTCAAATTATCATAAAAAAGGTAACTGTAATTCGAATCTTTGTTCAAACTTGTTCGAACTATTTACTAAACTAGTTAAACTCAATATCCAAAAAATTCCAAAACAAATTCACATGATACATAAGGAAAATATCTATTTTAGACCATGGTGTCCCAGTTAATTATACACATACACACTAGTAGAGTGTCCGTGCATTACAACGGAATGCTAGAGCTTACACTAAATAGCATTTTTCTTTCATACATCAAGTGAACAACTAATTAAAAGAGGGTTATATGTAAGACCATCAAAACTAATGCCATTAGCGAGCCGTCCAAATAAAAGAAAAATAATGACATGCTTGAGAAAAAAACTAAAATAGACATCTAGGATTATTTGGATATGTAACTCTGGCTAAAGTCGTCACTTTGTAGAAATGACTAATTGTTATGTGAATGGAAATTCCTACAACTAAAAAAAACAAAAACTTATGAGTATAAACATTTGTATCGAAAGAGAACCATAGCATACTGTTATGTGGGGAATCCAATATAGCCGTAGAGAAAGACAACAGCAAGAGCCGGCTGCAGAGCATGCAACAACAGCGGTAGGGGCGGACGGCAATACCTGATGCTCTACAGTCTAGAGGATGAAGGACAGAGCACCTAGCAAGGCCTTAGGCCTGAGTTTTCGGAAGGATAGCAGTAATAGGAAAGTACTAAGAGTTCAGTTAGAAGTTTGAGTCAGACAAGAGTTGATTCTAGGTTTGCTTAACAAACTTGGCTAGAGATGCAATTAGGGAGTCCAGTCCTATATATATGGGCTATCATGTAATTCGAAAATAAATAAGAAGAATTAGATTCTTACCTCTTCCTTGTGCGTCTCCTTCCCATCTCTTTTCCCGTGGGATCTGGTAGCCACCATGGCTCCAGGTAGTAGCAGCTATCAACCTCGGCCTCTCGTCCAGCACAGCTACTACATCTGAAGCTCCGACTCCAACAATGTGGTATTAGAGCTAGACCCAGCGAGTTCCTCCGTGCTGGGGTCTGAAGGTGGCGGTGAATCCACTGGAAAGACACGTGGCTGATGCACAAGCCGGATTCCTTCCATCTCCATCAACAGCGGTGGCTTCTTCAGGCAACCCGACTCTGCCCCGGCCTCCCACCACCGCATTACCAATTCCGGTTGCCACCCTCCCACTCGCTGCCACATTGCCGATAGCATCACCCCTGCCAGCAGTGGTAGCCTCCACCTATCCGGGGTCGGAAGGCACCATCACACTGCACCCGCTCATCACTCCATATACATGCCGCCATCTGCCTCCACCCCACCTTCCGCTCATGCAGTTCAACATCCTCCGCCGGTCAGCCGTTCTGTCGCCCTAGTACACTCCCCTGCACCGGACATCCCACCTCACTATCATAAGCTGGATTTTCTGGTATTCGATGGCTCCGAAGACCCACTCGCTTGGCTAAACTGATGTGATCAATTCTTTCGAGGCCAGCAAACGACAGAAGCAGATAAAGTGTGGCTAGCCTCATACCATCTCACGGGCATTGCGCAGCTGTGGTATACTCAGTGGGAATGAGACTTCGGGGAGCCAACTTGGGAGTACATCAAGGAGCTTTGTCATCAGCGTTTTGGTCCTCCACTCGGCAGCAATTTTCTTGGAGCACTTGCACGCTTGTTGTTTGAAGCCTCCATCAAAGCTTATCAGAATGCCTTCCTCACCTTACCCTGCAAGGCACCACTATTGACAGCTCAACAGCAAACGCAATTGTTCACGGTAAACCTTCCCAAACCGCTTCGCACTGTTGTGGATCTTCAGCAGGCCATGATATTTGTCCAGAGCGATAAATCCAGGACCCTCTGTGTAATTCGCACTATCTCAGAAAAAACTAGTGCACACAAGGTTAACAGAGATACATATCATGCAAAACAACCGTCTTTAATATAGAAACAAAAGTATGGGCCTTAAGACCGAGTTTTACAATAAAGGGTTTATGGCCGACTAAGATAAAACAACGGAAATTAAATTTTGCAGAAGAACATCCCATCCTGCCTGCCCACAGGTGAATGACTGTAAGACGTGGTCTATTCGTCGAAATTCTCACCATAGTTGTTGATATCCTCCTCTAGCAACAGAATTAACCAAGGTGAGCATATAAAGTATTCCACAAGTTACACTAGGAACTTAACAGAATGAATGCATGCATAAGGAGTGATCAAGGGAGGCTTATTAGGGTTATTTGTGCGAAAAAGTAAAATTGAAGTAAATACCATAATATAAATATAAAAGCTGAATTTGATACATTATATGAAACAATATTTTAACAAAAGTAATAGCGTTAATATAGACTCCGACCTACACTAACCTAACCACGGGTATCCCACCCCGGACTACTATACAAAAGAGAGTTCTTATTTAATTCACAAACCAAGTTTTATGAAAACAAAGTCTAATCCATGAAAATCATTCTTAGCATGTCCATGACCGCGTACACGGCTATTCAGGATAGTTTATAACTCTGCAGAAGTATACAACTTTACCCACAAGACATGTCCTCCCACTTGAACCACGCAATTAACACACTGCCTTAGGTGTGCGATGGAGAGTTCATGACAAGGCCGTTACAATGTTCAACACCCAAAATAATTATGTTGCCACTAAGGTTTCGCCACAATTTGAATACATAAATTGGAGTCCCCTCTGGTGCCATGTGAGACTTCTCGCGGCCTTCGCCACGCTCACATTCAGCCTATAGTGGAACTATGTTTGGAATATCACAAATTATTAAGTCAGGTCCGTCCTATACCGAACTTGTGGTAGTACGTTATGACTTTGTAAAGTAGTTCACATAAACGGTTCTTAACTTGACTTAAGCTCAACCACGAATTCTCATGCTCGACAATCAATAACGTGTCACCAAACACAATGCATGCCGGCACCCTACAACCTAACCAATAGCCTAAGTCCAAATCAAGTTTCTATATTTTTATTTCAAACCACTTTGTATATCGTTCTCAACTCACCGAAGTCAAGATTCAATTAATAGAAATCGTCATTTTAGGTGAAACAAATCATCCCATCTAGTTTTCTCTAAGCATGGCTAAGCAATTCACTAAAATTTTTCTAGTTAACACTACTGTATCAACTAGTTTTCAGCTAGGTGACAAGGCATGTGGTAACGAGATCAAAGTTGGCCACAAACAAGGAATCGTGGGTATAACTAGAGCTTAAATCATCTTTAAAGTATATTTGAATAAAAGTACGCATGCATATATATTTAAAACAACATAAATAAATTAAAATATTAGAAACAATATAGTCAAGGGTGTAACTTGCCTTGCTCAAAGTCCTGCTGCTGAAAATTATCGAATTCAAACTCTCCCAAATCGTCAAAATCTATACATGAAGAACCAAATAAAATTCAAATAAATCAAATAAAATTCAAAAAGAGTCCAGAAATAGATAGTTCATGATTTTAGCAAAAATTATAAATTTGAACGGGTCTAATCGGAGTTAAAATGAAGAAATACGGGCTTCTGGAAGCTTAAAATCAAAGAAAAGGAAAAGACTGATTTTCTAGATTTATTTTTGCACTGAAAAAGGTATTTATGATGTCAGCAGGCATTTATCCAAATTATTTTTGTGAAGGAAACTAAAATTATGACGTCAGCATGGTAATTAAATTTCTGACAGAATTATTTTTACACGAATAATGGGGCTTATGACGTCAGCCCTATGGTTTAATTAATCGGACCTGACACTGACAGGTGGGCCCGGTTTTTGGTGGATCGAGTTTATAGACCCGAGGGTAGCTAAGGTGGCACGCGGGCGGTCGGTGCGCGAGGTGGTGCTGGTGTGGCACGGCCAGGGCGGACGTGGCGTCCACCTGGCGCCCACGTCGACTGCCACATCGCCTCGGCCTGCTGACATGGTAGGGCCAATGACGGTGGTGGCTCGAAGACCGAGGGTCGCCGGCGATCTAGCAGGTGGCGGCGCCGGCCGAGTGGCGCAAGATCAAGAGGGAAGCGAGGGGAGTCCTCTGGTACCTTGCACGGACCCTGAGGGGCCGGAGAGGGCGGGTGGCGGTGAAGGGCGACGGCGGAGAGAGGTCGTCGGTAGCGAGGGTGCTCCGGTGGCAGGAAAACTCGATGGAGGGGTGGCTGATGATCGTCGCGGCACAGGGAAGGTGATGATGGCATCGGCAAGGCGCAAGGGGGACCGGCCTCGCCGCAATTGCTCGCCAGAGCTCCGTAGGCGCTGGAAAAGGAGGTGGCACGGTGCGGTGGTTGCTCGGGCACTGAGGAGGGAAATCGGGAGAGGAGAAAAGAGCGGCATGGCGAGGGGGTACTTGGAATGGGGTTTTTATAGGCAAAGGGGTGGCGCATGAGGGGTAACGGCTCACCGGGTTTAAGGCGGCCGTGGAAGACGCCAAAACGGTGGGGATGGGCATTAACCCGAGGGGTAACGGCAGAAGTTGAGAGCGCACGATGAAGAAGCACTCAAGGGCCAATAATGGCAAGGAGTAACGACCGAGACGCGAAAATCATGGAGCTCGGTTGGTGCGGTAATGGCAGTGGCGTGGGGAGGAAGAAGGGCGGGGAAGGGAGGACTGACAAGCGGGCCCCACGCGTCGGCGAGAGAGGGAGAGGGAGAAGGAAGGGGTGGCGGTCGGATTCGAGGCACGTGGCGCAAGAGAGTAGATCGAGCTGTCCAAGTAGGAGCGAAGGGGTAAGTGAACGGGAGCGGCCGAGATTGATCGGGCAGGGGAGGGGATTCGATCCAGGTGCGCCACGTGTTGGCCCGACGAGAGAAGGAGGTGGGGAAGGGTTAAGTGAAGGCGGGCGGCTAAGATTATAACTAGTGGGGGTGGATGGTCCGATGCGTGGCACGTGTCGACCTGAGGGAAGAAGAAAACGGGGGAAGGGGTAAGTGAATGTGGGCAGTGGGGATTTGATCCGGCGGGCGGGGATTTGATCTAGACGCGACACTTGTCGGCCTGAGGGAAGTTTGGGTTTAATTTCTTTTTAAGCTTTTTCAGAAATGCTAGGAGGCTCAAAAATGTTTAGAAAAATACCAAATAAATTTTAAAAATTCTAGAAAAATTCAGAGAATCGTCTGGAACTATTCTAGACTTAATAAAAATATTTTCAACCTATAATGATATTTAGTTTTTATAAAAACATAAATTAACTTTAAAAAGAGAGTTTTTAATTTCTAAAATTTTTTGAAAAATCACAGAAATTATGGGAAGGCTTAGGAACACGAAGTAAACTTATTTTGGCTTTAATAAAAGGAAGAATTTAAATTTCCTTACTAAAGGCTTGAAATAAAATCCAGAAAAATACATAAAATGCACACAAAAGGTTTTATGTGCCAGCCTGCGACATGATGTTTGGCACATCCTAGTGCACTGGATGGGCTTAGCGGAAACAGATGCGACTTGGGAGCCAATTCCAGAATTCAAGACTGCTTTTCCCGAGTTTCCATTTGAGGACGAGCTGTTTACTGAGGGGGGAGAAATGTTATGTGGGGAATCCGATATAGTCATAGAGGAAGACAACAGCAAGAGAAGGCTGTAGAGCATGTGACAGCAGCAAGGCCAGCAGTGGCAGGGGCAGATGGCAATACCTGATGCTCTATAGTCCAGGGGATGAAGGACAGAGCACACAACAAGGCTTCAGGCCCGAGTTTTCAGAAGGATAGCAGTAATAGGAAAGTACTTAGAGTTCAGTTAGGAGATTGAGTTGGATAAGGGTTGTTCTAGGCTTGCTTAACAAACTCGGCTAGAGATGCAATTAGGGAGTCCAGTCCTATATATATGGGTTATCTGGTAATTCGGAAATCAATAAGAAGAATCAAATTCTTACCTCTTCCTTGTGCTTCTCCTTCCCATCTCTTTTCTCGTGGGATCTGCTAGCTGCCACGGCTCTAGGTTACAGCAGCTACCGGCCTCAGTTTCCTGTCCGACATAGCTACTACCTCCGAAGCTCTGACTCAACACATACAAACTGAAACGCATCTCTACAATTTCTTACCAAGCTGATGTTTTCTATAAGATGACCAATCTCCAAACTGTAATTCCTAAAATTTGAATTGAGGAGGCAAAAAGAATTCATTAGAAAAACCAAAATGAACGGAAGATTCTCAATCAATCTCTGAAAATTGTTTAGGTCAACATTAGATAAATAAATCCAACCACGGTATATATATTTGCATCTTAGTATAGTCTGACTATATGTATACCTTTCGTTTGTGACTTTCATGGAATTAAATCCTTGTTTCAAAAAATGAGTCTAAATTCATGGTGACACATGGTCTTACAGCACTACTACTAAAACCAGAAATTCACGTAATATACTAGTTGATAATAATATTACGTGAATTACAAAATTAATTTTTCTATGATCCTATCACAAATTCAGAATAATCACATCATATATGCATGGCCAAAAAAACGGCCAGCGCACTCACAATATAACATCTCCGCTTAACAAAAACCCAGAATATCGCCCACAACTATAAATACTATCAATTTAAGCCCATACCTCAAGTATAACTTCCCAACATAATCATGAACATATAAAATTTCAGAAATAGGAAATTCATTGACTAACTTTAAGATGAACCAAATAACAATGATCTGAATCAATGATAAATTTAACTAAAGGGAATTGACAAGTAGCCTCATTATAAAACCATTAAGTGCTAAGGAGAAATCATTAATCATCTAGGGAATTCATTGATAGCAAAATTTATTTCTAGCAATAAATAAGTAATCACTAAGTGAAAGAGAGAACTACAAAGTGCAATATCAACTTGTGCTACTTCTTGCCTATACATGTTGTCAACAACAAGCACTTAAAAATAACAATAAAGCAAAGGTGAGCCCACGACTGAGCAAGTACACAATAAAATAATAAACGAGGCAACAACATAATTAACATTTCACGTCCATTCACCACTAACTCAATTTCACATATCTATTCTCATCAATTACCAATCCCAAGTCTAAATAACTTTAACTCTCTTTTCATGAATACACTACAATACAATGCTATGCACATTTCTCAACTCATCTCTTACTTATACTAGTATAGTTGAGTGTTCACCTGTCGATGAATCACCATTGCCCTGTTCTTTTTCATATAGGGTCTCAACTCCACTCTTATGGAGTGCCTACTAAAATAGGTCTTCCTCCAATCCCATAGGGTGCCTACCGAAGTAAGTCTTTCTCCACTCTCATAGAATGCCTACCAAAGTAAGACTTCCTCCACTCCTATAGGGTGTATAGCGCAATAGATCTTTCTCCACTCCTGTTGAATGTCTACCGACATAGGTCTTTGTCTACCCACTCCCATAGATCGTCCACACAAAGTAAGCTCTAGAGGGCCACACAAGTTACCCCTTTACAACCTAAATGCTCAACATGCAATGAAATCATTTTCTTTCAATAGTTAATTATCAGCATTAATCAATTGACAATATCATCATTTTAGCTATAAACATCATCATCATCGTTATTCAACTATACGCATGTGAATATTATAAGAACAAGTAAATTCATGTGAATCCTCATAGCAAGTATTTATTCAAACATAACAAGAAGTTCAAATACTTGAATACCATCCTACCATCCACTTATCTTTCTAGTTGCGATGACCAAATTGATTAGAAGATGACACCAACCCTAATGCTAATCCTCTTACAGTAATTGTCCAATCTCAATACAAGCCACAACAGTACAAGAAAATAAATAAATGACAACACTCCTGCATGCTTTCTAAACCCACAATGCTCCCCTTCACTAGACAGTTACCCCATGTTGTCTTAGTACTAAAAATAACATAATTTTTAACTCTCAAATCCTATCATAGTAAAGCATATAGGTTCTAAAATCTACACAAAAGTTTTTACAACTTCTTAGTTGGCCACATGCCCAGATTAAATCATCAATCCGCTATTTTTCAACCCAGAAGACAGATCTATCATCTTCTAGACAGCAGACTTAACATTTTTATATCTATTAATCTATTCATGAAACCATAGTAAATAATGATATTTTTAGAAACTACAGAAAATTTTCTATCTCTTTCTAGTTATGCCCAAAAATCGATTCTATCCTCTTCCAAGCTAAATTAATAATTTTTCACAACTGCGTCCAACACCAAACCGGTTCTAGATAGCAGTCTTTCAAAATTCACAACTTCTGTTCTACCTATCAATGATTCATATTCTTAGACTCTCTGGAATCCTTAGATAATTACCTACAATTGAGAGCAAATAGCCTATTTCATCCATTTAATATTTTTATATACTATTTAATTCAGTACTGCTATTTAACAACAACTACTCAGTCAGCAGACCTACCAAAAATCATAACTCAAAATTCAATCATCCGATTAACATGAATAAATATTCTATAGGAGGATAAAATTCTCTACAGTTATCTAGAAGATGACATTACCAAATTATGCTAATACAGTATCTGAGATTGCAATAGAAAATCACCACATATTAAACCGATCTACTAATCGTTCTCCTGATAACACTTGCTACTTTCCTCCCTAATTTAGACTTTAATCTCTAATTAAATTAGAAAAATAAAAAGAAAACATCTAAATCGTCACCAACCCCTGTTTACACGGTAAGACTTTTTTCAGGAAGCCGATCTCTCCTCTAAAAACCCACACATCCTATTTTTCACATATTTCTTTTTCACTATTCACACACATATCCGTAAGAGAATCATTTTTAGAATATTACACACAACAATTCCTCTGCCAACGATACGCCCTTTGCTGAAGCGGCGCTCTCTGTGCTGGTGATGCCTGCCAATGGTCACGACGCGAACCAATTGACCAGGAAACGGTTGGCCGCATGCACCTCACCGGCTGTGGCCACCGCGCGGCACTCGAAGTTGTTGACGATGACACAAAGGTCTTGCTCTTTGCGGTTTTTAAAAATCATTTTTGATTTTTGTTACAGTAACTAACTTTTAAACGGAGTATTTTTTTAAGATAGGATCTACAAGTTAATTATAGTACACATTAAAAAATTAATATCTGTATCATCAAAAATTACAAACGAGTATCTCTCTTTCCGCAATTTCTGTCGCAAACAGCCAAAAAGCCATCAGTCGCAGCCAAAAGCCATCAACCGCAGCTAAAAAGAACAGACCCAAAGCAGAGGGGCATGATGTGGTGACGCCTTCATGTGAACCACCCTGGTCAACCCTAGCTCCCTAAATCTCTTGCACATGCACACAGATCCATACAACACTCCATGATAGTTTTGGGGGCAAGAGTTAGGCCATGATAGTTTTTTCACGAGGATGCTTGACCGCTTGGTGCATCGAAGAGGAGGGGTGTGATGATGTTCCCATTGTGTGGGCTAAACTCACCGCCCAACCATAAAGTCCACATCAGACCATCGCCCAACGGCGTAGGCAACAACTATCTTGGCCAACGACGATTTAGTTCACCCTGAGCACACTGGCAATGGTGCAGTGGACAGATTGATTTGGGCAATCGCGGCGGCACGGATGCAAGGCGTGATTCCTACAGCTATGGCAACATGGATGCAAGGAGGGGGACGCCCAGGGGGCCGGATCCAGGAAAGCTCACCAGTGTGCACAAGACTCCGGTTGCAAAATAGTACTCTTTAGATATAATCCATACATGTATACTGTAGACACTCCTGGCCAAACACATGGGACACCAGTCATGGATCTGTTAAGAATAGTAGATTACGTAGTATAGTTCTTGGATCAGTTAATGTTGGTGTCATCACTGCTTCTCTAACATAGAAACTATTAGTGGGCTTTCTCAAAAAAAAAATGGTAGAGACAAGGAATCGTATTTGCTATCTTTTAATTTATCGACTTTTGAAGCTAACACTAGTTTTGCCTGTTGTTACTGCTACAGTTCAGAGATGCTTTTTAGCCATGAAATTTGTGAAAATATATTTGCGCAATCGAATTGGTGGACTTCTTAAGTGATAGGCTTGTTTGCTATGCGGAGAAACATGAAATGGGACGAGTTACAAACGATGTTGTAATTCATCACCACCAGAACTTGAGAGAGCATCGAAACAAAGTATAAACTGTAATGTGATTATCTTTGTTCGATCATTACATGATTCTTTTACTTAAAATTTTATTAAGTAATTTTTTCTTTTTTTGCAGGGTGTCAAGGTCGGATGTTATATTTTGCGGATGTCACCCGTCTTTTGTCCATGGTTTAGACCTTTATCTATCATTTATTTGCCTTCCTATAATTGATCGATACAAGTAGTGGGACTCTTTATTTTAGTAAACACTTTCATCACTACTTCTTTATCCAGTCATGTTGAATTGTTGAACACGTAACACATTACTATTAAGTATAACATTACTTGATAATTAGACTTGTGTGATAATGCATGGGACACCCCATTATTTTTGTTCTAGATCCGTCATTGCTAAAAACTAAACTCCTTTGTTATTTTTAGATGGTATATCAGATATGAGAGTAACTATATCTATAAATAGAATATATTTTGTCTATATATAGAAAGAGAATATTGAAAAGTAAATAAAAAAGTATCGATAACATTTCTTTATTTACTTCTTAATATTCTAGCTGTAGGCTCTCATCTAGCAATTAGAAATGCACGCAGGCGATTGCATCGAGCATCTCTACTTCAACTGAGATGACCGCTGACTCGACAGTAATTGCACTCTGCTCCTTTTCTCGCTGAAGGGGGTCTATGGATGATACGATTACTTGTACGGCATTTAATTGTCTCATCGGGCGTACGAAATTAAACGGAAACGTTTATAAAAGAAAGTACGAAGCGTTTATTAAAAAAAAACGCAACAGCGTCCAGAACCCAAGCGCGTCACGTCGTGCGGGTCCCGAGGAAGCGCGGAGACGCTGCATCCTTCGCGCGAGTGCGAGGGAAGACATCGCGCAGGGGAAGAAAACCACACGAAAGCGACGCACCTGAGTTTTTCAATTTGTTACAGTAAAAATATTATAGCTACAGTACTGTTTGCTGTTTAAAAAAGAGCGTTAGTTTCTCGTTTTTAGCTAAAATTTTATTATAGCTGATTTTTTTACTGTAACTGATTTATTTTTTAGGTATAATTAATTTAAAAAATATAAAAATAGAAAAAAATGTTAACCTATTAGGGATAATACAAATGAACACGAGAAAAAAAATACAAAAAAGTCTAAAATATCTAAAATAATTCAGAAAAAAAATGAAATACTGAATAGTGAAAAAAAATAAAAACTAGAAATAAAAGTCAAAAAAAAGTCGAAACGAGCAAGAGCAAAACCTACCGATCACCAGCTACCAATGCAGTGGTGTGGTCATCGCTGAGCAGCCAAGTCGTCATGAAACTGAGTTGGAGTCTTCGGGTTGATCTGCTGATTTGTGGAACAACCCTTTTTTTTTGGTTCGGAAAGGTTTTCGATCGAAAAATTGCTTCCAGGAAGAGGATCGATCTAGCACATCAAACAGTCATATATGGGGAAGTTTAATATAATATGTACGTTAGTTTTTTTTTTGTCTTTGATTGGGAAACAAAAGGGCTGGTAAATGTCTAACCAGCTATAATTTCAGTACTAGGTCAGGCTTGACACCAGCCAGATGGCAATATCCTTAAGGGCAAATCTCTGCACCTACTTAGGAATAAAGGCTTGCTTCGGTTGCAAATTCTGAGACAGGAGGAGGGGGGGGGGGGACCCAAAGGGGTAGGAAGATGACAATCCCAGCTGAAATCGAAAATGCAATTTAGTTAATGAGCTATCATGCCATTCAAGGCCAAATGAGGCCTAACATTGATAGATCACCTAATGCAAAGGTTACCAAAACCTAATACAGTGCTTTTATTTAGGGAATAATTAACGGCCCTTGCACTCCTAGCCTGTGTTGTGGTCCAGTGTGATGATTTGTTGGGTGTTCTAGAAGGGCTACCTACCAAACTGGTAATTAACTCGAGCTAGCATATATGTGCAGTTTGGGTACGAGTGGACAGCATCCATTTGGCAAATCTAGACCGGAACATTTGAGTACTCTTCTTGTGCAATGCTCAAGAGAAATTTCCTAGATTTGAATGTGGCACAAATCAAACATGTTTGAGCAGTGTTTCAATGCTTTTCTCTCTAATAAGAGTAGCACTAATCTCAAAGCAAATGAAGAGGTAAGTAACATCTATCCACCATTCGTCATGCTTTAAAAATTATGCAAATCACTGTTAAAAAAAGCATTGAAGCACCTTTCAACATGTTTTCGTGTGTTTGTTTATAGTACATGTTAACTTGTGGTATTGGATGACAGGCACCTTTCAAACATGTTGGCTAATTATAATTCCTCGATATGCAATATGATCGATGCGAAGTACACTTAATTTGGAAATCAAAAAATATTTAGGTTAACTTAGAAGTTCATGACCACACAATTTGTATTATGGACATTTTGTCTTTTTTTTAAAAAAAAATCTACATTGCCATCCCTGTTCAACGAAATTTAGACTATTACATATTTACTCCTAGATCGATTACCTGTTTTGAATGGAAAACTAGCTAGATTAATTGACAATAAAACAATCTAATGCGCAAATTATATTTTGATTAAGATTATTAAGCAATTTCTTTTTGATACTCTGAGTCTCCGAACAAGGTTTTAGACAGTGAAGCAATATGTTGTTTTGAGCAAAACTGAAGCAATATGGTGCCACAAATAACGTACATTACGTACAAATAGCTAACCTTTTGGTGAGTTAATTAGCTCTCTGTTTAACTATGAGAATCATTTTTTTATGTAGAATCCTATTAGAGCCATTCTTGCTCGTTGTTCCGGAGCACTAAAAGAATGAAATTTCAGTTGAAAAGAATCGATTTAGTCTGAGAAACTGAAGAAAAGAAAATTAGCAGCTTGTGCATGCCTGCGGCGACAGCTCCTTAGATACAACTACATGTCAAATGTTACTTATGCTACCTTAATTAATATTGGCGATCGAGACAGGAAGAGAACACCATAGGCGCGATTATTAATCGAGAATATTTTGCCTATCAGAATCTCCATGTTCACATTACACATCACTGGGGCGTCATGCATGCAAACATAGGTTAGGGGGTGATCGGAATAGCGATGGTTTTTGGTTTTTGGCTGAAAAAACACTGTAACTAGCTGAAAAAATACTGTAGCTGAGTTAGTGGATAGTGTAGTGAATAGTGAAAAAAAAGCTGAAGTCGAAAAAAGCCGAAACGATCAGGGCTTTAATCTTGTCAAGAATGATTTTTTTAAAAAAAACTACAAGATGCTCCTGTAGCTATCACATAGATTATATTATATACTTCCCAATGCATACGGTGATGAGACCCCGGTCAGTTTCACTTCTACTTGTTCATATGGTTGACCTGCAGGTTAGATGACTTCAATCTATTCAGTGTTTCAGTGGATATATTGACCTCGGCATCTTTGTGTTCACATAGATTATAGAGATCGTCGAGTACGTAGGTTGCGGCTGCTGATGATGACGAAAATGGGCCCAGCCCACTGCTGTCTCTCCCACAGGCCGGACTGCGGCCTGATTGTGGGCCGGAGGACGCCGGGCTGTGTAGCCTGACAACATGCAGTAGCCTCGGCCTTGTACCACAGTCGAGCTCACCGCCTTGCATTGTTGCGTTATCCTGGCCCAAGGCCGAAAGGTAAAACACTGAAATTATTTCATGCTGTAATTTGCATACACCTGTAGTTGTTCATTTTCTTCTGTTGTAGGTGTGAAACCCAAACATAAGTAAGAGATATGAATATCGGTTGTGTGACAGGCCGTCGTTTACGAGAGTAAAAATGACATGAGGATTTATATAGGTTCGGAGGTCCAAGAGGACCGCTTTACTTCTGATGGTGAGCCGACGGGGGTTATCTCTAGGGAGAGCCTCCGAGGGCTCACTAGTTTAAATACATTTCTTTATTGCTTATGAAAGTTCAAGAGAGTTTCTTTTAAATGAGATATACATAGAGTATTTATAGGCTCTCGGATCTATACAAAAGACCGAAATATTCCCCAGGTATAGCTACCTTATGAGTACAAGTGAGGAGTACAATCGTTCTTTGTGAGTGTAATCATGTTTCTTTATTTGTAGGTAGGTGTCTTCTATAGCACGGAACTTATCAGTAGAGGGATGGATTGTTCTTCCAACGTTAACCCTCCCGCCTCTTGTCGGCGGTTGTCCCGCATGCTGAAGTGAATGTGTTAGCCTCTTCCTTCGCCAGGGCGTTGCCTTCTTTTTGCTTCCTTCCTTTTGCCAGGGCGCGAGGTGTGTCAGGTGCCAGGGCGTTTCTTGGCTTCTTGCCAGGGCAGAGGCAGCTGCCCGGCCTAGGCACGGCTAGGGGTGGAAATTTAGCTTGAGGCTTGCGAGCCGGCTCGGCTCGTAACGAACTCGAGCCGGCTCGGCTCGGGCTCGTAATTATTCAAGCCGAGTCGAGCCCAGTATCTAGCTCGTAAAAAAACGAGCCAAGCTCGAGCCGGCTCGCGAGCCAAACAAGCCCCTAAACATCCCTCACACGAGAACAAAACGCACGCACCCATCCGCTCGCACGCACCTGCCCGTCCGTAAGCCAAAACGCCCCGCCCGCTCGCTCACATCCAACCCGCTCACTCCAACCCCGCTCGCTCGCTCTCACTGTCACTCGCCCCTCCCCGGCGTCCCCACCCGCCTCCCTCCCTCCCCGCCCCCCGTCGCCGCCTCCCTCCCCACCCCCGCCTCCTCCCTCCCCGCTCCCTGCCCTCCTCGCCCCTCGCCGCCTCCTCGCCCCGCCGCCTCCTCCCTCCTCGCCCCGCCGCCTCCTCCTCTCGCTACCCCCGCCGCCTCCTCCCTCCCCCGCCTCCTCCCGGCGGCGACGGATCCGCGGCATGGCGACGAAGCAAGGCCGGATCCCGGCGGAGAAGGGCGGGATCCAGGCGAAGAAGGGCGGGATCCGGCGGCGGATCTGATCCAGCGGCCTCACCTGCAGCTCGCGAGCCGCCCCCCGCCCCCGCCGCCTCCTCCACGCTCCCCCGCCGCCGATCTGTCTTCCACCGCCCCCGGCGCCGCCACTCCCCCCCGCCGCCGCCACTCCCCGATCCACCGCGCGCGCACTGCAGCTCCTTAATTATATTGTGATGTGTTTATATTGTGATTATATTGTGATGTGTTTATATTGTGATATGTTTCTTTGATGTTGCAAAGGATCGATCAGTGTTGCCGTTGAATCTGCGTTGCCCAGAATAGTTCAATCAGTAGCAGTGTTGCTGGCTTTCGCGGCTCGCGAGCTGATTCGAGCTGGCTCGAGCCAGGAAACGAGCCAAGCCGAGCCTGGCTTTTAGCTCGTTTTCTGAACGAGCCGAGCCGAGCCGAGCCGCAACTCCGGCGAGCTCGGCCGAGCCTGACTCGAGTTGGCTCGGCTCGGCTCGCTTCCAGCCCTAGGCACGGCGGGGCGCATGCCCAGCGGTCGGCACCCCAGCGCCCCAGCATCTCCGGTCCTTCAGGGAAGGGGAGCCCTTGTAGAGGAAAACCGGTTAAGCCAAGCCTCCCCCTTCCTTTATCTGCCTTCGCCGTGGGATGCAAAGTAGACGGACTTCATCGCCAGGGCGCCAGCTACAAGGGGCTAGCTGTGGCGCAGGTGCTCATGAGATGTTTGACGCTAGTGCGCCCTGTTACTTTTGTGAAGGGCGTTGGACGCACGGCTTTTACCAAGACGGGCGCACGCCGAGTTGGAGCGCACAAGCGTGCCCAATATGTTGCTTGCGCCGAGGTACACAGCCTCCGCCAGGGCACACGGCGTCGATTCGCCAGGGCGTCGGCTACCAGGGCACCTGACGATGGAGACCAGGGTGAGCATGTAGACAACAACGACACTGGGCACAGGGGCGCTCAGAGCCAGGGCACTGGGCGCCTGTCTTCTGTATGGTGTTGTCTTTTGTTTTGCATGACTCGAATGTGCGTAGCAGTATGTTGGTATTAGACTTGCTTAGGTGCTAGCGGACAGGGCCGACATAGATTGTTGAGTACTAGTGTTTTGTTAAGTTGGCGTTTGTTATGTAGTTCCGGCCACTTCCGGGTCACCGTGCTCGCCCATGGATGGAGCAAGGCATGTTGGTGCGGCTAAGATGCTTTGTTAAGTTGAGCACACAGGCACTGGGGCGCGCTGAGCGCACGGGGCGTCAGGACGTTGGGCTGCTAGGGCACACGAAGCGCGCAGGGCGTCAGGACGCTGGGGTGCCGTACGTGGAGTCGAGGCACGCGATGTGCGGGGCGCAGGCTTAGGCGAGGATGTCCACGTGACATAAGTGTGTAGCGCATGAACATCCAGCGGGCCTTGAACCGCTCGCTGGCCATGTGCCCTATCAGCGGGCTAGAGGCCAAGTACCCGGGGGGGCGGGGGGGGGGGCGTAAGGCGTTTACTTGTGCTCTTTTCGCAGACTTGGCCAAGTATGAAGTATTTTAGACGAGAGGTGGTAGGATTCCTCAATACTATTGTCGATGTTTCGATATCGATTTACATGTGATTTGTATAGATTCAAGGGAAACTCTCTCAAGAGATAGGTTACGAGTACACAAAAAACACGAAAATTTGTATACAGATTCGGGCCATCTCCTAGAGAATAACAACCCTACGTTCTATACCACTATTGCTTAAAAAGGATTATTACAATAGAGTAATGCAAAAAGGACTTACAATCTCCCCTCAATCTCCTACCTCTACTAGATCTCCTCTCCCTCTCCGACATCATACCTTATATAGTCGATGAAATGTCGGCGGTTGTCCCACACCATAAGACGCCTTGTCATTTCAGGAGATAACCATCTGGCAAAGGTTATTATCAGAGAGACATGGTTAGCCGTTCACCGTGTAACGGTTGTTGTCAGAGAGAGATCGTGTGTGCAGTTATTGGGCATAAACACACGTTCTAATTGCCTTGTTAGACGGGCTCACTGCATGCTAGATCCTGGTAAATAGGCTAGTCGGAGATATACTAGTCACAGGAAGGTCTACGACCACGAGGTGGTCATAGGACCACTTACGACTATCTCATACTCGCAAGAGAACTTACGATTATGAGATGGTTGTAAAAAGATTGAACCAAGTAGTTGTAGGACAACTTTACAACTATAAGATGATCGTAGTAGAGCTTACACCACTCTGTGAATTTTCTTTCTTACTGATAAGAGGTATATTTAGAGTATATAATGATGTAATAATTTGAGGATGATTCTATCCTCGTTATCTAGCCTCCAACTTTAAGTGAAAATAACTTACTTGAGCAAGAGAAATCGTAAATGATAAATGATCGAAAGCAGTGCCTTTTCAATTCTTTTCGATTGGAAGCGTGCTTGGTCAAAAAGGTAATTTTGCTTGAGTTGTGAAGACAGACGGACTTCAACAAGAATTTCAATCGACTCTCACAAATTTATCCATCAGAGCAGTTCTCGAAATAATCGTTCGATTTCCGAGATAGGTAACTGACGCATGATTATAAAAGCTTACCTTAGGTAATTTTTTGGCTTCTTCACTTTCCCCTGTTGCTCCGATTTGCTTCATGCTTTTTGCCGTCGAGCAGTCATCTTCTTCATCCAAACTTTTCCAAATCCAAACCACTCAACCGGTAAAATGACAAAGTCTTCGTCCAACTAGCGGTGTCCGAGATAGATAAGTCGAAGGTGAAGGCACTGGAGATTGTTAAGAAGATTCCTCTGTGGAAGTTTGTCAGATGGATTGAAGCGATTGGACAACATTGGCCAACGGGAGAAATTAGATATCTCCCTATTTTCCAGGCTCACTGTGAGTGTAGCTTTCAATTCCTAGCTCATTCCTTCCTCACAGTGGTACTCGAATACTTCGGGGTCGAATTGGTGAAGTTAGTTTTCGATTCGATCATGATGCTTAGTGCTTTTGTGAACCTCTATGAGGCGTATCTGGATATCCCTCCAGATCTCGACTTCTTCCGTTATTATTATGAGATGAGTCAACATGCCAAAATTGCTGGGAGCTGTGGATTGAAGATCCGCGATGGCAAGACAGAAATGTACATCTCAATGTACACTCAGTTGTCATGGCTGGGTTGGAAGAAGAAGTGGTTTTATTAGGAGACCAGCAGCGAAGACACAATTTTCTTTGTGGGGAAGGCTACGGAGAAGAACTCGTGCTAGAACTCTGCTCCCAAGGACATCGACCGGATAGCCCTCTACTTCTCAGCCATCAAAGAGCTGAGGGACAAGGTGCTTACTGGCTGATACGTAGTGAAGAACTATGTAACATTCTGATTTTAAGAGGTTATTTAAAGCTTTTAAAATAAAATCCACTATTTGGATTTTTCTAAAATTAATTAAAGCTTAAAAATAAATTTTTAATAATTAAAAGGATTTAATATGACTAAAATAAACATTAACATTTGCTAGAAGTATTTAATTATGTTCTTTGAGTCTCAAGGAATTTTTTGAATTTTTTTGTGAATTTTTTGACTTTATTTGCTATTTTCTATAGCTTATTCTATTTTATTTGAATTTTTGAAATAAGTAAACAGTACTGCATCAAGCCCAATTACTGTTACTAAGGCATAGCCTTCGAGGTAAGCGACATGTCAGAGCGAAACCTGTGAAAATGAAGTTAGAGACATAAGACAACCCTACCGAGACATAGCCTTCGAGGTGGGTGCGCATCAAAGCAAAGCTTATAGAGGCAAATTTAGAGACGCGAAGCCACCCTACCGAAGCATAGCCTTCGAGGTGGGTGGCGCGTTGGAGTGAAGCATGTGAAGGCAAAATCGGAGACACAAAGTCACCCTGTTGAGACATAGCCTTCTAGGTGAACAGTGTGTCGAAGCGAAGACTGTGAAGGCAAAGTCGGAGACACGAGGCCACCCTACCGAGGCATAGCCTTCGAGGTGGACGTGCATTAGAGATATACCTGTGGGAAATGAGAGACTGGGGGCTATAAAAAAGAATCTAAGAGACATCGAAAATAAATTGCAAGCCACCGAAAATAAATTAAGAGTTGTTGAAGAAAAGCCGAATGTTTCTAACGAGAAGGTAGGGATCATCCACCAAGTAAACGTGAGCTCGGAGATGTTGCGGGGACAGGTCGATAATGTGAGATTGGAAAGTGATATTGGAAGCGAGAGAGAAAAATGATCAACACTTATTTCTCGTATCAAGATGGCATTCATTTGACATGATAGACGATCGAAGTCACTACTATGGGACAAGTAGAGTCCCATAACTTTAGATACTGAGATCTTCGAGGTGATAGCCTTATGTAAACATGTCAGCGCTTGATTGATATTCGAGCCAGGTGGATGTTAGATGATTCAAGCTGTCTGAGAGAAATGTACATGCGTTATTGAAGAGCAACACAAAGTTATTAGGGATTGCATTCTCTGGTAGGCCTGAGAGTGCCCATGAGATTAAATTAGAGGATGCCTTGGAAGTGCATTCATGAGATTGAGTTATCAAAGGGGTGCCCATAAGACTAAGTCAAGCGACACATAATGACCACTTGATACCTTAGAGGTATGCTCACGATACTAAGTTATAGACACACTGGAGAGGTGCCTACGAGGCTAAGTCGTGAAGCACCAAATGGCCACTAAGGGTGGTAACCCCCTAGTGGATTAGGGGCGCCTATGAGGCTTAGTCACAGGTACCTTAGAGATATGCCTATGACACTAATTTATAGACACACCGACGGGGTACCCACGAGGCTAAATCGTGGTACACCGAATGGCTACTAGGGGTGGTAGCCCCTAGTGGGCTTAGAAGTGTCCATAAGGCTAACTCACGGACACCTTAGAGATGTGCCCGTGACACTAAGTCATTGACACACCGGAGGGGTGCCCACGAGGCTAAGTTGTGGGGGCACCGAAGTATGAGGCTAAAGATCAAGAATGCATGAAAATGCTTAACCCTTGCCAAGCAACGGAGCGAGGCATGCGGTAACCCACAGGTCGTTCTTCTTGCGGCCTAGAGTCTAAGGGGGATGAGTACTCAGCATATCCATCAATTTGGGCACTAGGCCCAAGTTGTCGCTCATTACTTGGGTCCAGTAGGACATAAGTCGCCATGGTGGAGGCGACGGACGCCACGTTGAACTTTTGCTAGGGAGACCACAGAGGTTGTAAGTCCTATGCACCGTGGGAGTGAAATCCTATGTAGGAAAAGTGTCTCAAGAGCCCAAACGGGGGCAACGAGATTTATAGATCAGGATTATCCCCTAACAATAATGCATTATGGGGCAGCCCTCACAGCTATCCTTCATCGTCTTGCAATTAGCGACGTTAAGGGTCCTGGGGGTGATGGTTGGCCCTAACACCCCTAGCCCTCCATTGACGAGGGCGCTTTGAGCTTCCCTCTCTTGGTTAAACCATGACTCACAAGCGCAAGGGAAAAGAACACGCCGAGGAGCCTTGGGTCATGTAGGATGTTTCCTATCCCGAGGTGGATAGGCCTGATCTCCGACGAGGGTGCATGCCTAGGGCTCCTCTGGAGAGCGGACGGGTCGTCCACGAGCTCATTGTGCTCCGAAGCTGAAGACATCGTGAACTTAGAGTATTCCTTGGTAGGAGCTATAACCTTTGATTGATTAGCTACGGCCTCTACGGATGGTGCCAATATTATATGTGTAAAACCCAAATATAAGTGAGAAGGGTGGACGTCGGTCGTGTAACGGGCTGTCGTCTATGAAAGTAAAAATGATACGAGGATTTATATAGATTCAGGAATCTGAGAGGACCGCTCTACTCCTATTAGTGAGCCAACAAGAGTTACCTCTGGAGAGGGAGCTCCTGAGGGCTCGTCAGCTTGAATTCATTTCTTTATTGCTCATGAGAGCTCAAAAGAGCTCTCTCCAAATGAGAGATATATGAGATATAAACAGAAATAGCTATATATAGACAGTAAGATACCGATACCATGCTATGTTTACAGGAGCGAGCGGAAATTTTTTTGAGCTCTCAAGAAAGCAATGATAGCATTCCATAGAAACGTTTTTCCAGTCTCACCATATCCCGATACAAAAAAGAAACCTGGTATATCCTTAAGAACACAATCAATAATAGATTTATAAGCATCTCTCTGAAGAAAACAAAGAAGATGACTCGTCTGCAAGATGGGTAACATCGTAATACATTTCTTCATGTATCAATATATTTCCAGGAAGTCGTTCTTCATGGTTTTTTTTTTTTTGTGGCAGATTATAGTCAGCTATCTTTGCTCCATCCCTACTAAAAACATATTCTAGTTCTTGGAGAAGCATGTTCTATAGAATCGGGAGAGGAGTAATATGCGTAGGATTCTACAAAGCAATCCTAATACGGTACTAAATATCGTCAGCGAGTTCAGTCTCGTATCTGTCAAAGAAATCTCGTTCATCTCTAACATCACAAAAATGCATGTAACGAAAAGCAAACCGCATTGCAATGATAAGAGTACTATCCTCCTATGAGGATGAATTTTTTCGGAAACTAATCTATGCGTTGCAAACCTACAGGCAGGCACAAAACAACCAAGAAGACACAGCGGAGCACAAACACAGAACGATAGCATGGAAGCACAAATAACAAATGGTTCATCGTAGGCAGGAGATAGGCAGGAACTAGGTAGCGCAAGGAAAATGAAGAACACGGTGGCGGAAGGTAGGAAAGGAAGGAAACGCGGCAAGAAAGGAGACCGGAGCAGAACAGCAAGGTAGGAGCAGAGCCCTATATGGCGGAGACCACAAGAAAATGGTGCATCTCGTCCAGGGGAAGGCAACCCATACCGAGCTGTTGTAGCGATTGTACCCGGCGGTGAACCACGGCCGGCCACCGGGGTGCCATCCAAGGAAGGAGCAGCGCGTGTTGGCACACGATGCAGATCCTCACCAGTAGTCGTTGAGCGGTGGAGTCGCTGGATGGTGCAATCGTCCAGGGGAAAGCAACCCGTACCAGGCGGCTGTATCGATGTACCCGACGACGAACCATGGCCAGCCGCCGGGTAGTCGCGGCGCCTCCCGAGGAAGACAGCGCGTGCTGGCACACGATGCAGATTCTTAGGAAGAGCCACTGCAAGAGGAGCCCTACCAAAGGGAAGGGCTAAAGCTGGCCACTGGGCCGTGCCGGGCTGGCACGACACGGGCCCGTGCTCGGCACGGCCTGTTTAGGCACGGCCCGTTTAGACTCGTAATAAGCGGGCGTGCCGTGCGCCCGCGGCGCGGTGCAAGCCCGTGCACGGCCGGCGTGCGTGCGTGCGCCCGGCGCGGTTAAGGCTAAGCGGGTCGTCTTGCCCGGCTAGCCCGTTTAGCCCAAAAACAGAAAAATAAGAAAAATAAGAAAATTGTAAAAATTGTAGAAAATTCAGAAAAATTCAAAAAATATAGAAAATTATAGACATTACTAATCATAAAAATAAATATTTGCAATGATACAATGATCTTTATTAACTTATTAAATTAATCATAAAAATAAATATTTGTAATTATATAGAAAATTATATGCGGTCGTGCTGGCGCGGCCGCAAGACGCCCGATGGCTAAACGGCCGTGCCGTCGCCGCCGCCGTCCGCACTCTCACCAGTGCACGACCGGTCCGCGTGCCGTGCCGTCGTTTACCGTTTACGGGTCGTGCGTCGTGCCGTCGTGGGCGAGCCTACGATGTCGTCGCCGTGGTGCGCCGCTTAGGCCCTACCATTTGGCCACCTTTAGGAAGGGCCACCGTCAGGGACGCACACGGGCGCAACAAGTAGTGAAGAAGCACGAGCGACACAGCCGAGGCCAAGCGCATGTTCGGGTCGTCAGTTCCGATCGGAGGGCGACAGCCTAATCCGACGGAGGAGGAAATCCTACTGACGTAGCTACCCCAGCTGAGCTCCCTTTTCAGGCCGTCTTAGCCCTGTTTTTTGGGACTTCTAAAAATCGCTTTTAGCTTTTGCTACAGTAACTAACTTTTAAACAAAGTATTTTTTAAGATAGAGTCTACAAATTAATTGTAGTACACGTTAAAAAATTAATATATGTACCATCAAAAATCGCAAACGAGTATCTCTCTTTCCGCAATCTCTATCGCAAACAGGCAAAAAACCATCAGCCGCAGCAAAAAAAAACAGGCCCGGTAGCGTTCGAAATAGCGATGATTTTTAAATTTTGTTGAAATTTTACTGTAATTGGTTTATTTTTTATATAGCTGAGTTAGTTTATTGGACATAATTAAATTTTAAAAAAATGTAAAAAATAAAAACGTCACGCTAATCTAGAGCGGACAATGCAAAGGAATACGAGAAAAAAAAATAAAACACAAAAATTTGAAAAAAAATCAAAAAAAAAAAAGAAAATGACAAAAAGCTACAGTACCTCCAACGCCCAACGCCGTCGCCAGCGTCCATCGCGATGCCCACTTGAGCGCGGCCTTAATGATTTCCTAGAAGAGTTTGTAACATGCGAGAGAAACTAGCGTTTCTAAGGAAGCTCGAAATAGCGATGACTTATAAATTTTGGTTGATTTTTTATTGTAGCTAGTTGATTTTTTTATTGTAACTGAATTGGCTTATTGTGCATAATTAAATTTTTTAAAAAAATTAAAAATAGAAACGACATATTAGTTCATCACGGACAATACAAAGGAATACGAGAAAAAAACAAAACACAAAATTAAAAAAACAAAAAAGTGAATAATGAACTCAATGCCAACGCCCAACGCTCTCCTGAGCGGGGCCTAAGGCTAAGAGCGTTCAAATCAGTTTCGATTTCTGGCTTTTACTTAAAAAAAATTGGGTGTTGAAATCATTTTCGATTTCTGACTTTTACTTAAAAAAATTAAAAGCTGATTTAAATACCTTAGCTTCAAAAAGCGGATTCTTCAAGTCACTTTCAAAAGCGATTTCTTCGAGTCCCTTCCAAAAACCATCGGTCAGTCTCTGTCGACTGCTCTGCGTTTTCCAAAAGTTTTTTTTCAAATTTTGTTTCAAAAACTATTTTTTCTAGCTATTTCTATTTTATTTTAATCAAAAACTAAAAGCTCAAACCAAAAAATAATTAGCTCCGAACAACTAAAATACCCCTAAAACTAAGGGTCTAAATTTCATCTGTTCTAGAAAACTGAAGATATGCTTAAGGCATCGATCACACAGCCATGCTACACCTTCCGCCATTTGTTAATATAAAAAACCCCGACCGTCCCGAAAGAAAACGACCACTTCACTACCCTTATTTTGAACACATTTGGAGGTTTTTGCATAAAGAGAAATTCTTTAAGAATTTGTAGAATTTGGTTCGAATCCAAAATCCCACTTGCATTTCCACCTCACCGAGACACCGACCCGGTCAAGTCTTGCGGAAAAAAACAAAAGGACAATTCGCGCAACCACCCCTTACATTTCCCTTCATTTACACCTGCGTCCACCTCGACGACCACCTCACCACGGCGACGACTCGGGCCCCCGCCTCCGCAGCCACGGGGAACGCGTCGAGCTCCCGCGGCGGCGGCCTCCGCGAGAAGGCGAGGGCCGCCGCCCGCCTGGTCGGCTCCGGATCCGGCTCCCGCCGGCCGACGCAGGAGACGCAGTCCTCTCGGAATCCGGCGCCCGGGGCCGCGTCATTCCACGTAGACGTCGAGGCCGAGCCGTCGCTGACGCCCGAGCAGGTCGGCCTATGCAAGGAGGCGCTCGCGCATTTCGAGGCGAGGAGCAAGCAGCTGGATGTCTTGTCCGAAGAGTTTGGAAGCCTCCCGGTATGATTGCTTTCTGATCGTTCCGTGTGAATGTGTGATGGTTCTGAAATTTGTGCCAATTATTGCATATTTTCTCTGTCCACATGGTAGTTTGCCATCGTCTGCTTGGTTTGGGTAGTGACTGCCCATGTAATTTTGGTGTAATTTTGTTGTTGTTTCCTCCATGGTTTAAGCGTATTCATCGGCGCTAACCTATTGGAGTCTTCAGTCTGAACCCGTAATGCGTTTTAGCGCTCATTTTCTTTTAGTGATTGCGTGATTCAGTGGTAGAATATATCGGGATTTTGCTGTTTGTTCATAAATTGGCATGGCCTTTTCGTGCTAGTGAGTGTAATTACGCAGTTAAATAAAAAAAGTCATTTGTCCTTCTCCAGTAATAGAGGCACGTCTGACTGAAATACCAAATTGTAATCGAAGTAACAGATGTTCAGTTGAAAATACTTTCGGATGTGCCTTCTCCTTGCATGATTTATGTATTACTTTCCGTAGTGATGCAATTGCTTTGAAGTGAAGCATTGGTGTTGGGTTGCTGTGAAGTGAAGCAATGGGGTGGGGATCTGATGCGATAGTATGATATGCCATATATGAGGAAATCAGTGGAAATATGATTCCCCTTTTTTGCACTTTTTGAGAGAAATATGATGTACTTTGTTTTCTTGAAACTACATAAGAACTGTCGTTAATTAAAATCACTATGACACAAGATTTGAATGAGTAAACCGTAAAAGAATAGTAGGTTGCACGGATGGATTGACTCGAGAATGTTGGGCTGTTAGCTATATATTGTTACTCCTATCAGGCTTGAACTTTAGTTGTAAAAGTTACTAGAGTTTTATTACCGTTTCTAGATTTAAGGGCCTTAATTGTTCTCTCACTCATCTACCAGATATGGATTTAATCATATCATCATATGTAAGTATTTTGGTATTGAGAATTTCTAGTGTTCTTCCTGCTAGAGTAGGCATATTCCTTTTGTAATTGCATATATGTGTAGGGTTGTCTTTGCATATAGTCCCTTTTACTTTCTATATATATACTGCCCATTGGACCTCATGAATATATGCACAATATTCATATCATAGTATGAAAACTAGAGCACTAACCTAGTTTTCCCGCTGCCATGCCGCCGCCGCCCCCCTCCTTGGGTAGCCGACGCCCTTCTGGGGCCGCCGCCGCTCTCCCCCAGTCGCTGCCACCCTCCTGGGCCGCGGCCACCGTCAAACCCAAGGCCACTTGGATCTGCTTGCCCATATCGGATTCGACCTGAGCCCCACTGGAGCTTGGGCTGTTGCCAAGCCTCGGACGTCATCGCCCGGGCCGTGCCCAAAGCCCGCACCACTGCTCGGTCGTCCAGACGCCACCGCCGTCAAGCCCAAGGCCACCTAGATCTGTTGCCCAAGCCCATGACCGCCAATTAGGGACAGCCGTCACCCTCGGGAGTCTCCTCACCGACTCCAACTTGTATAGTTCAGAAACTATATGGCGTCTATAGAAACCGATAGTTTCTATACAAACCGGTTGCTTCCAAAAAAATAAAAAAAACTTTATGTCAATCTAACCACCGTGTTGTCCAGTGCCGCCTGTTAGACTTCGTTGCCTTGGTTGTTGCGCCGTCCAACACCGCCTACCAATAACTTCTATTCCATTAGCTGCGATCCTATTCGCGGGAGCAAAACTCCATAGAACGAACTACATGTTGTGGTCTTCACTCATGGAGATCACTCTCGATAGTCTTCACCTTTGGGGATATATCACTGGTGCACGATCTTGTCCAGCACTGCCGGTTCAGCCTCCTCTCAGGCTGTCGTCTGTCTTTCCTCATAAGATTAAGTTTTTTAGTGAACTGGTTGATACATGAAACTCAATATATTATCAGAGCTAAAAGATTTTGTGTTCAAGACTCGGTTGGCACAATTAGAAAAATAATTACAGCCCACTTCTATTCCACGTCTTAGACCTAAGATAGCCTACACGTGAAAGGGAGTATTGAAGTATAAGTGAATTGTCCATCTTTCCTCACCAGTTTAAGCTTTTAAGCGAACTGGCTGGTGCATACAACTCAATACTATTTCTCGAATCAATTATTAAGTTATTAATTTATTATTTGATTTTATAAACTGTCATCGGTAATGTTGTGGTTGGATAAACTTAAAAAGGCCTTTTTTATAAACTGTCATTCTTTTTTTAAGAAATTGTCTTCCATAAGATTGCATTTCATTTCTATTTAATGATTTTTTTGCCTGTTTTCAATATATCTAGTCAAATGTTCATATCTTATAGTTTATGCATCTAAGACATGCTATTAAATTTATTTAGCTGTCATGAAAGTAATACTTTTGTAGTATTTCTTTTCAGGACATGAGAACAATGCATCAGGAGCTGATGAAAAGGTCTAGTGTGGCTCGCGATGCTGCTAATAGGGGAAAAAACCGATATATTGATGTCTTACCATGTGAGATTTTCCTCCTGTATTTGTAATTTGTTGGTGTGCAGCTAGCAAGATCTCCTAGTAGCATTATGAATTTGATTAAATGTGACTCCTTTCTTGCCTTTAGTTGATGATACCAGGGTACGGCTAAAATCATCAACAACCAGTCAAACTCCAAGCAACGATTACATCAATGCAAGCTTTATAAAGGTAAGTTTTGTATTATCCTGTTTTTTTAATGTATCTCTGTTTGTTTTGCCTTTCTGAATCGTGTTTGGTACAATTGAAGGGCAGCTTAAGATGTGGTGTATGAAACTTGCAGGCTACTAAGGACAACAAAATTGCAAGATTTATTTCCACTCAAGGTCCACTAGTCAAGACATTTGAGGATTTTTGGGAAATGGTTTATGAAAATCAATGTCCTGCGATTGTTATGCTCACACAGTTCGACAGTGTTAAGGTGCTTGCTTACATTAAACAATCTACTCAACTCCATTGAATTGAGCTGATGTTCAAATGAGACCCAGTCATGCTGGTATTCTTACATGTGTAATCTTTCTTTCTTATATGAACCAGGGAGGCAGAACAATATGAATAGCCCAATTTATTTCTCATGTGCGTATTAATAAAATGTTTGTTATGAATTTCACATCATAAAACCATTGCCTTAGATGTTCAACTAATCAATTGTATAAGCTGAACAGAACCATTTCAATTAACAATATTACCAAACTGTGGCATGTATGCCATATGAGATCTTAAGCATAGACCATCTCCACAAGATGAGAAAGGTAGCAAACTATGTATGAAACATCAATGCAAATTTGCAATTCTTTTGGGAGAAAACTATAGATGTTACTGCTTAAGAATATAATATAAAAATTGAAAAATAAAGGTAGGGCTCAATTCTGGGCGGATGCAAATATTTATAAATGCACTCGTCACTCGCAAACAGTGAATCTAAGTGAGCAGAATCCTTTTATTAGTGTTAAGATTTTGAGCGAAAGAGTAGACCATAACTTCTTGCAGGGAGAAAGATAAAACCACCTGGCTAGTAAGCCCTGTAAGTTGATCGGTAATACAGGCAATCAACTAACAGGATCCCACTTAGAACTAAGTTTTTTTTTTTTTGGGGCGTTGCAGAATGACTGAAAATTCCGGGTGGGATTTTTGAAGCTCCTCTGGTGCTCTTTATGTAGATTTTAAAAACCTGCCTAACTTGAAAGTTGTTTTTGTGGCATCCATCCATGTTGCCTTTGCCATGCTGAATGCATTTTGAAAACAATAGGTAATGATGATGTACTTCCAACTTTATGCATGCATAATTCATAGCCAATTTGACATGATTATCCATTGGCTTTCTCTGTGCTATATATACATTTGAAGCATCAGTATTTCCTCATAGAAATGCATGTTAAAGAAATTATATTTAAAATAATGGCAGTGTGATGAGTATCTTCCATTGGGCAATGGACCAAGAGTGTATGGAAAGTATAATGTTGAGATTAGGAAGGCCAAAAGAGATAACCATCAATTATGGTTGCGTGATGTGCAGGTGCAACGCAATGAGGTAAAGAAATTTAAAGATATCCATGTATGCTTTCTTTTATTTTTTCCTCTTACATTTTTCCCTCCATGGATTTTTTTCTTCTGCATCATACAATGTTAAAGACAAATGATGTCCTTGTTCATGGACTTCAGTTCCGTTTTTATAGGTTTGTCCTGTCTGTTTTAGTGCTCACAACATGACACAACATTTATTTAGAAACTTAATATGCCTTTTTTCTTTTGAGACAATGATCGTTGTAAGTTGTGTTGCATTAGATCTCCTAGATGACAATGGCATCATTTCTTATTATTGATGAATTTGCAATTCTATTGTTCAGTGAGGATTTAAATGATTAAACTTAGGTAATACTGTGATGGTAAAAATCTCAGTTAAGTCATGTGTGACAAAAAGTATGTGGTCGTCAGGATGAATGAAGCAAGGCCTCCATTTACTGTTACTGTATTTACAATATTTCGAATAAACTTGTTTGATTTCTTTTTGAAAAATTGTAATTTCTTGTATTTATTTGAATATTTTATTTTTTTAATCTTGGACCATGTAAAATACAAGGCATGTAATAGCTACGACAAAGCTATACACCTTTTTGTCTTAAAAAACTAATGTACATATTGCTAATTTGCTACATTGTGATGTACATCTCTAATGCCTCTGTACTCTGGTGCATTTATCTGTAAATATATATTTGCTAAATGTTCCTAAGTAGCATCAGACTTACACCATGGTGTGGTAAAATGTACGTCATACTTTTACAATATATGCATGGTTATATGTCATTGCCATTGTCATAGTAAATCCACTTCCACAAAAGATTTTCTAAAATTTCAGATTATTTAATTTAGCTTCTTTGGAACTTTATTTTATTATTCTTTTTTGTACTTATTGGAATATTTTACATTTTATATTGCTTTGATGACTTTTTTTAAGAAATAATATATAGTACATCATCATGCTAATTGGCATTTATGTTAGCATGAGGACCATATCAGCATGCCATGTTTTAGATTGTTTTTGGAACATTTATTAAATTTTCTTTTTTTTTACCCATCGTAAACTTAACAGTTTTGCAGTTCTTTTATTATTGAATGGTTCTTTTTATTATTGAGGTGATTTGTAAATAAAAAAAGACATGGTGGCATTCTAGATCAGCATTTATATCAGCATGCCACGCCACACCACTTTCACTACTCTTGCTGAGAGGTTGATTGAAGTAGCATGACAGAACAATTTTAGGTTGAGGACTCTCTTGGAGTGCAATGGTAGGCACACGAGGTTGTGAACTCACCCATCCTAGTTCGAGTCTCACTTTCACCTTAAATTTGAAGTGTGGGAGAATGTTTTATCCCATCACATCTAAAAAAAGAACAATTTTAAGGTTATACCATTTTAAAATAAATAAATGCTACACAACTGAAGAAATTTAGGACCTTTGGTACATTTTATTTAATTGTATTCAAGCTTGTAGTTTGAAATTGGATTTCTTTAGCTGATGTTTGTGGTTGGAGATCATTCCGTCTACAAGCTTCCGTTAACTTCTCTTTTGAGGAAGGAGGGTCCTGTAGGGGTTGGGGATGCATTTTCCGTTTATGTGTCTTCAGTTCTGCTGTGTTGCCATTTAATATAACAAAATCTGCATTACTTATTAGCTAGCAGTACATCTAGAAGCATTTTATGATTATAGATCGCCTGATCACTGATTTTCATAATGTAGTCAGACAAGGTTCATTCTGTACTCCATATAGAATATCCTGATTGGCCTGACCATGGAGTGCCAAACAGTACTGATGCTGTGAGACAGATCCGAAAACTGTTACATCACATTCCGAAGGAAAATCCTATAGTTGCACATTGCAGGTTTGCTTAAACTTGATGCTATGTTACTCTATACACATTTTTTTATTCTCTTAACACTATCTTGGTCTCTTTCTGCAGTGCAGGCATTGGAAGAACTGGTGCTTACATCACCATCCATAGTACAATTGAGAGGATTCTCATTGGTGACAGAAGCTCTTATGATCTTGTTGAAACTGTCAAAAATTTTAGATCCCAACGAACTGGAATGGTCCAAACTGAGGTGGGCTCTGTTTCATTTTAACTGGAATGGTCATCTTTTTTTTTCTCGAACACGCAGGAGAGCTGCGTATCATTATATTTGTTAGAGATAGAATAGGAGATAAAATAGGATTGTTATTTGATTCCTAGTAAGCTTCTGTTTCCTTATTTGTATATGGCATACCTCTTGTACTCTCCTATATATATATATGACTCTTTGGGCCTCATGTCAATACACACAATATTCATAACATGGTATCAGAGCCACAGCTCTGATCTAGTTCTTCCGCTGCCCTGGCCGCCGCCGCCGCTGTTCCAGCCGCCGCCGCTGTCCAGATGTTGTGTCGTCCGTCGGATCATTAGATTCGACGTTCCTTCCTTCTTCCCAACTGGTGCTCATCTTGCCGCTACGCCAAGTCCTCCCCGTCGGCCTCCCGCCGCTACTCGGAACCTGCTGCCGGCCCATCGCGCGCTTCAGCCATTGCTGGCTCCCGCGCGCCATCGGCTTCTACGCTCGACGGCCACCGCCTTGCGCCGATTCCGCCGCCGCCTCGGCCCTCGCACCGCACAACCGCCGCCACCGCTGCTCCCGCCGCCACCGCTTACGCTGATGGCCTCGGCCCTGCGCTGCCGCCCTACGCCGACGACCATCGGCCTGCGCCACGCCCGGTCCAGCCGCCGCCGCCCACCGCCACTCCGTTGGTGCCGCCGGCCGCCACTTCATCGCCAGTGCCACCGGCCGTCACCAGCGCCGCCATCTTGCGTCTGCCTGCTCCCGTGAGGCCTCAGGTCTGTTCTTTATCTTTTGAGAAGATAGCTTCCAAGGGAAGCTAAGCCAAAAAAAAAAAGAAAAGAAAAGAAAAAAAATAAAGAGAAAAAAAAACGTCGATCTAACCGCCGCGTCGTCCAGCGCCGCCTGTTAGACGTCGTTCCATTGGTCGCCGCGCCGTCCAGCGCCGCCTACCGATTGCTTCCGTTCCAACAGCTGCGATCCCATTCTCGGGAACAAAACTTCATGGGACGAACTACAGGATGTGGTCCTCTCTCATGAAGATCACGCTCGATGGTCTCCGCCTCTTCGGACATGTTACCGGTGCACTACCTTCTCTGCCACCACCGGTTCAACCTCCTCCCAGGAAGCCTACCTCTCATGGCTTCTTCGTTTGCCGTCTTCGCCCAGAATTTGAGCCTGTCAGGGCTCAATGCTGAGCCACTCGCCACGACCGACCGTCACAGAAGCCCTTTCGATGCTTCGGGCTGAGGAGATTCGCCTCGGATTAGCAGCACAATCCATTCCAATTGTGCTTGCTATTCCTTCTTCGACTACGCGGACGTCTTCGACTACGGTTCCTTCTCCAGCGCCAGCTGCTGCTCCTGCCTTTGCACCGACTGGAGTTCAATGCAACTACTGCAAGAACTTCGGACATGACTATTAGAGTTGTGCGGTGCGTAGAAAGAAGAACAAGGAGCGCACGAATGGACGACACAAGGGGGGACATGGAGGCCCTTCCTTCCCAGGAGGACAAACCAGCTCATCAAGTTCTGCTCAGCGAGGTCACTCTGTCTAGCAGCTCTGCCAGGCTCTACTTCAGCAACTCTCTCACAACTCTGCAGGCTCTGCCAGTTTAGCTCAGACATCTCCTCCAGGTACCTCTTGGATTCTGGATTCCGGTGCCTCTTTTCACATGACACCGGACTCCACATCTCTCACTTCAGTAGGATCTCCTACTTTTCCTATCAATGTTCAGACAGCTGACGGCACTTCCTTACCGGTCAGCTGTCAGGGCACATTTTTGTCTACTGATTTCTCTGTTCCAGCCGTTTCCTATGTTCCTCAACTTACCATGCAGCTCATATCGGTAGGACAGCTCACTGATCTTGGTTGTAGGGTTGGTTTTGACTCTCACACCTGTTTTGTTTAGGATCGACAGACAGGGACAATTCTTGGTACTGGCCGCCGCCGTAAGGATCGCCAGGGCCTCTACATCCTTGACCGTCTTCAACTTCCATCCTCTCAAGATGTTCCTACCGTGTCTACTTCCACCGCCACTGCTGCCACCACCTCTGGAGACTTTGCGCAATGGCATCACCGTTTAGGTCACCTATGTGGATCCCGTCTTTCTTCATTAGTCCGTCAGGGAGTTCTTGGTCGTGTTACTGTAGACACATCTATGTTTTGTCGAGGTTATAAGCTGGGCAAGCAGCTACAACTTCCTTATCATTCTAGTGATTCTATGTCAGCTCGACCGTTTGATTTGATTCATTCAGATGTATGGGGACCTGCGCCTATTATCTCCAAAGGCGGGCATAAATACTATGTTCTTTTCATTGATGATTATTCCCGTTTTACTTGGCTTTTCCATATGTCTACTCGTGGCCAGTTTCTTGCGATCTACCGTAGCTTTGCCACGTTGGTTTGTACTCAGTTCGAGAGCTCCATTCGTACTTTTCGATGTGACTCTGCTGGTGAATATTGTTCTGGTCCCTTCCGCCAATTCCTTTCTGAGCAGGGCACTCTTTATCAATCTTTTTGTCCTGGTGCCCATGCCCAAAATGGGGTTGCTGAACACAAGCATTGCCATCTGCTTGAGACCGCTCGCACTTTTCTTCTTGCCTTCCATGTTCCACCAAAATTCTAGGCTGATGCTGTTTGTACAGCTGCATATCTTATCAATATGCAGCCCTCCAATGCTCTAAAAGGTGCGATCCCTATAGAGCGTCTCTACTCTCAAGCTCTCCACTACAGTCATCTTCGCATTTTTGGTTGTACCTGTTTTGTTCTTTTGCAGCAACTATCCGCCCAGTCAGTTGAATGCGTTTTTCTTGGGTACAGCCCTGAGCATAAAGGATATCGCTGCTATGATCCTTCTGCTCGTCAGATCAGGATCTCACGAGATGTTGTCTTTGACGAATCTCGACCTTTCTTCCATCAAGATTCGGCTCCTCGTCCTGTCACCACTGTTGAGACGATCTCTTGGTTGTCTCTCCCTAACTCGTCACCCATTTCCTCTTCTTCGCCACCATCTTCTAGTTTGCCTCCTGTGGTTCCCGCTGCACCTACACCTCTTGTGTTACCTTCTACAGCTCCACCTCCTGCTCCTACAGCACCGTCATCTCATTTCTCGGGGGTACACTACTCCAGACGTCCTCGGCCCTCACCAGACTCATCTCCTGGTATCTTGCCGACACCGCCATCAGATTCATCTGATGATGCTCCTCGTTATGCCTTTCGTGACCGGGCATCTCTTCGGCCTCCTGCTCGTTTTGGATTTATCTCGACAGCTCATGCTCTCTCTGTCCATGAGCCCACTTCCTATCGTGAGGCTGCTTCACATTCTGAGTGGCAGCTTGCTATGGCAGAAGAGCTTGATGCTCTTCGACGTATAGAGACTTGGGACATTGTTCCGACACCTGTGCATGCTCGTCCTATCACATGTAAGTGGGTGTATAAGATCAAGATCAGGTCTGATGGTACCATTGAGCGCTACAAAGCTCGTCTTGTAGCTCGTGGCTTTCAGCAGGAGTACGGTCGCGATTACGATGAGACATTTGCCCCCATTGCTCATATGACCACTATTCGCACCCTTATTGCGGTTGCCTCTGTTCGTCGGTGGTCTATCTCTCAGCTTGATGTTAAGAATGCTTTTCTTAATGGTGTCTTGCAGGAGGAGGTTTACATGCAACCACCCCCTGGGTATTCTATTCCTGATGGCCATGTCTGTCGCCTTCGTCGTGCTCTTTATGGCCTCAAACAGGCCCCTCGTGCCTGGTTCGCTCGTTTTACCTCGGTGATTACCGCTACCGGTTTCACTATTAGTACTCATGATCCTGCCCTATTTGTCTATGTCTCACCCTGAGGTCAGACACTGCTTCTTCTCTATGTGGATGATATGCTCATTAATGGTGACGATTCCTCCTTCATCGCATATGTGAAGAAGCATCTCAGTGAGCAGTTTCTCATGTCTGATCTTGGTTTGCTTACTTACTTCCTTGGGATTGAGATATCTTCCACGCCTGACGGTTACTACCTCTCCCAGCAGAAGTATGTCCAAGATCTTCTTGATCGGTCTGGTTTGACTGATACTCGCACTACTGAGACCCCTATGGAGCTCTCCCTTCAGCTTCGTGCTACTGATGGCGATCCTCTTGAGGATCCTACTCGTTATCGCCATCTTGTTGGGAGTCCAGTCTATCTTGTAAGCACTCGCCCTGATATTGCTCATGCTGTCCATATCTTGAGTCAGTTCATGGCCCGTCCTACTCATATTCACTACAGCCATCTTCTTCGTGTTCTTCGCTATTTGCGAGGAACCATCTCTCGTCGTTTGTTTTTCCCTAGCTCCACCTCACTACAGCTTCAGGCCTACTCCGATGCGACCTGGGCTAGTGATCCTTCTGATCGTCGCTCGCTTTCTGCTTACTGTGTTTTTCTTGGCTCCTCCTTGATTACCTGGAAGACAAAGAAGCGGTCGCGCTTTCGTTCGAGTGCAGAGGTGAATTGAGAGCTTTGGCAGCGATGTGATGCAGAGATAACTTGGTTGAGGTGGTTACTTGCAGATTTTGGAGTACCGGTGAGGGGACCTACGCCCCTTATGTCTGACAGTACATGTGCCATCAGTATTGCTCGAGATCCAGTGAAGCATGAACTCACCAAGCACATTGGTGTGAGTGCTTCATACACTTGCTCACAGGTGCAGGAGGGAGTACTTGCTCTTCAGTTTGTGCCGTCTGAGTTACAGCTTGCTGACTTCTTCACGAAGCCACAGACACAGACACAACACTTGTATTTTCTCTCCAAACTCAGTGTGTATGATCCACCATGAGTTTGAGGGGGTGTTAGAGATAGAATATGATTGTTATTTGATTCCTAGTAGGCTTCTGTTTCCTTATCTGTATATGGCATACCCCTTATACTCTCCTATATATATGGCTCTTTGAGTCTCATGTCAATACACACAATATTCATAACAATATTAAAAAGAAAAAGAGTCAAACAGACTCAAACAGACCCTAAATGGTCATCTTACATATGGAGGTTTTAGGATAGTGGATTTTAAGACAAAGTTATTGGCTGCATAAAATTTGAGAGAATGCATTACAGGCAAATTATTAAATTTATTCCATTCCCTGATTCCTTAATTATATGGCACTCATAGGGAGTGTAACATATGTTTTCCCAAGCTTGTTTTAAATGCACTGCTTGTGGTAAGTTGGTAGCTGAATGATCGTATGAATGTTAGCTGTTATTCTATTACTGAACTTGCATCCCATGAATGGCCGGGTGCCATGTGTACAGAATGAGTTTTTCTCTGTAATTCCGATACGCAGCTCTTGTCAGTCATTGCATCTGATACTGTTAGTAGCGTTAATAATATTGAGGTTCATCGTGTGAACAGTGCACAATGTGTTAGTATGTGTACAAATATTTATTTGTTCTAATGGCACATCTTCTGCTTTTCAGCAACAATACATGTTCTGCTATCGCGCAATTGCTGATGAGCTGAAAGATCTGCTGAAGTCAAACCTTTGAGGTATCTCTAAGGTAGGTTGCATGATGCGTACGCTATATCACTGCACAAATTATACTTGTATGGCTAAACTATCTTTCTCAAATCTCACTTTATGCTGTTTTGTAGGAAGAACCGGAGTGCTGCCTTTTTGTCTCCTTTCTATTCCTATAATCAAATCCAGTGACGGATATGTGCACAGGCCATTTCTTACTATGAACTGAATTATTTGAAGCTCGTTGCCTTTGTTGGGTGCTCAACTGCCTCTGAATGGATTGAACGCATCGAGATCATGATGCCACCTCATTTTCGATGTGATCTCCACTGTTGCTGTTATTACTGCTCGTCGAATAAAAAGAATTTATACAAGTTTAGAACTTTTGGTGGCTCAAGAGCCTGTAATCATTCTGCAGCTAATCGTTCCTCGATCGGCCTTACCAGAGTTGTGTACCTGTTTCGTGTGTGGATCTAAAACGTCTCTTAAGATAGCAAGAAGAAGATGAATGCTCGGTGTGCAGTTGGATCAGACCAGTGCATTGTTGATGCTACGGAGCTAGCGTTTGGAATGACTATAATTTATGATTTTTTTACGGTAGTGATTTTTTACTGTAGCTGAGTTAATTTATTTAGTATAATTAAAATTTTTTAAAAAATAAAAAAATATATTAGCCTATCACGGAAAATATATAGGGATATAGAAAAAAAAAGAAAACACAAAAAATAAATAGAAAAAAAATAAACAGTAAAAAAAGTAACAAGTAGACGTCGAACGCCAGCTTCGGAAGCTAAGCGCGGTGTACTGAGCTGCATTGACTCTCTCTCTCTTGCCTCGAGCTTACGGTGATTTGAACGGTTACACTACAAACTGGTTAGGTTGCACACCATGATAGTTGAATATTGAGATATGGTGGTAAAATCTCCCACAAAGGCTTGCTTGGAAGCTGGACCTCAAGTCATCACAGGTTGCTTTCAACGGTCGTTGAGAGGTCCGTTTTCCATGCGGAAAGTATACCCACTCTTTAATGGTACTAGATTTCTCCAAGTTTCTGAGAACCACTTAAAGTTATAGAATTCTTTCCTCGTTAATTTCCATTTCCTCGCAAAAGAAACCCCCCAAAATGGAGTACTAGTAGACTACTAACATACTGGAAATCAGCAGCCACACTCCAGGCATCGGCCGGACATTGCAGAGCAAAAGTGTCCATACAAATATCACTGTAGCTATTTTTTTTTTCAAATTTAACCTCAAAACACATATTTTCTACAAATCTAGACTGTTCCGTGGATCTACCGAGCTTGGCATATGTCGAGATCCAAATATGTGAATTCGGACTCTGTGTATACCGCACTAATACAGGATCACACTAGTGCACACAGTGTAAATATTGATAAAATATCGAAGGAGAATGGAACATGGAGAATTGGTTCGACTTGGGCGACTACGCAGATCTCAACATGGATGCTTGTTACGACTACGAGCAGAGCCCAGTGTCAGACGTGAGGTAAACTCCATTGACCCTCCTCTTGTCACTAATCTTTTGAAGTGGTCGGAAGTCACAATCTCCTTTGAAAAAGTGACTATCCAATCCCTTCGACTCAACCAAGTCAATTTTCGATCGTGGTTGAGCTCACCATCAATAATTGTCGAGTGAATCGAGTTTTGATTTATGGTGATAGTTCTTTAATATCGTATTTATACGTGCTCTGGACGAGATGCAAGTTCCTCGGACTAGAATAAAACTTGTACGATACTCATTCCATGAGATCGTATCAAGTTCTTCGGCAAGCCAATTGGCCAAGTTTCTCTGCCTATTAAATTTGGTTCTTTAGGCAACTTTAGAACAGAGAAAATCTCTTTTAATGTGGTCGACTTCAACACGACATATAACACCATACTCGAACGACCAACTCTGACACGTTTTCTGATCGTTGCTCACTACACATAACAATATCTTAAGATGCAAGGTCCCAAAGAAGTAATCACAGTTCGCTGTGATAAAAAAAAGGCACTTACAAGCGAACGCAAGTCCCTCGAGATAGTCGGCCAGTTACTGACTCGAGAAGCAAGCAAGGCACAATCTTTGACCAACCACTCAAATCCTAAAGCTGTGCCGAAGTCGAACGAGCCAGTCAAGGAAGTTCTATTGGATCCAGTGAAGCCTTCGAAGACCGTTCGCATCGAGGTTACTGTCAACCCCGCACATGAAGCGTCCTCGTCACCTCCTTCAGGCAAACGCATATGTCTTCATATGTCAACTATCTGATATGCACAGGGTCCTCAAGGAGGTGATTGAGCACATGTTAGCTTTACAACCTAACAAGAAGCCCGTAAAACAAAAAATACAGAGATTTGCACCTGAAGAAAGCTATTAGATTAGAATTGGACAAACTACTGAAAGCAAGCTTTATAAGATAACTTAATCACTTAGAGTAGTTGGCTAACCTTGTAATGGTAAAGAAGTTTAACGGTAAGTGGCGTATGTGTATAAACTATATAGATTTAAATAAGGCTTCTCTAAAAGATGATTTTCCTCTTCCCTGTATCGATCAATTGGTAGACTCATCTACTGGTTGTGAAGTATTAAGTTTTCTAGATACATATTCTGGTTATCATCAGATTAATATGTCTCTAGAAGATGAAGAGAAAACTGCATTTATCATGCTATTTGGAGTACTTTCCTATGTTAAAATACCATTTGGTCTGGAAATGCTGGTCCAACTTTTCAATGTTTGATGCAATTAACTTTTTTACATCAAGTAGGCCAAAATTTAGAAGCCTATGTTGATGATCTAATCGTAAAGAGCATCAAATGACTTAATCATATTTTAGACTTACAGGAAACATACGACAATCTCAGAAAGCACCGCCTGAAACTCAATCCTGAGAAGTGTGTGTTGGAGTTTCTTCAGGAAAATTGCTCAGATTCGTTGTTTCGGCAAGAGATATCGAGTCAAATCCTAAAAAGATAAAGGTCACTGAGCACATACACCCTCCTACCACTAAGAAAGAAGTTCAGAAACTCATCAGGTGTATGGCAACTTTAAGTCATTTCATCACACGACTGAGAGAAAAAAGAACTTTCTTTCTTCAAACTTCTAAGGAAGCATGAGGGTTTTGAGTGACCGAAGGAGGCTAACGATGCCTTCGAGGATATCAAGAGATATCTTACGAGCGATACCCTCAGGTTCAAAAAACTCTTATATGCCCTCCTCATGTCTTCAAGAAAACTAAGGCTTTATTTTCAGGGGCACAAAATTATTGTGTCGTCTGAGTTTCCCTTTGAAGATGTCCTCTAGAACAGGGAAACAACGAAATGCATAGCAAAATGGTTGGTAGAACTTAGAAAGTTTGACCTCTATTTCGTGTCCCGAACAGCCATTAAATCCTAAATCTTGGCAGACTACATCGCTGAATGGACAAATCCTAAACATGTTCAGGATCCCCAGTACAACTCCCACCACCAATGGATCCTCCTCTCAATTCTGCATGTGTTGCACCTTGTGAGCAAGGAGAAAAGTTCTAAATTGCATATGCTGCATATAGAGGTGGATTGAGTATCCACTTGAGCGTTGTGCATTTGTTGCACATGGTGAGAGTCAAGCGACTTATTACTCTTGGAGTTTTCAAGCTTCTAGACGGTATTGGAGGTGTCGTACGTGGTGATCTTCTTAAAAAAGATTGTGAGAAGACCTAATAAATTGTGAAAGTTAGAGCTCACCTACCTAAAGCAGAAAAGAGCTACCACTAGTAGATTTTAGGTGGAAGACTTAATTCGTGGAGTCGGTCTAATTCGTTTGGGTTTACATCAACATAGACTAGTTTCCGAATACCACGGTAAAACATCATATGTCAATTGTGGTTTATTCTCTTGTGCTCAATCTACATTCAAGTAATTTACATTCATATAATTAAATTGATTGTTTGTCTTTCTTGGATTGTAAACATTTGATACAGAATTAGGTTATTGGTGCACTTAGGTGAGCCTAATTGATTTAGACGATATTGTGCTAAACCAATTTGAGTTCAGTTTTCACATTATATACTTGATTTTAGCCAAATAAAAAAATAGTAATTAGGGAAGAGAATTTTAAAACCACCTATTCACCCCCTCCCGTCTAGTTGGCCTCCTTAGTCATATGTTCTTGTACGACGACTCCTTAATTGTAAGTTCTTTTACGATCACTCCTTAGTCATAAGTCTTCTACGATCATTTAGTTGTAAACTCTTCTATGATTACTTAGTTGTAAGCTCTTCTATGACCACCCCTTGATCGTAAGTCTTTCTACGATAACTTCATAGTCGTAAGTTTTTCTACAAGCATGATGTAGTTGTGAGTTATCCTGTGACCACCCTATGGTCGTAGACTTTCTTGCAACTAGCGTAGCTTCGACTGGCTTGTTTATGACAATCTACTACATCGTGGATCCATCTGACAAGATGGTTAGCACGTGTACTTATTCTCTGGGATAACTGAGTAGAACTCCTCTTTGACAGTAACCGCTGCACAATGATTGAGATACCACGTCTCTCTGACAATAACTCCCGTCTGACGGTTATCATTGGAAGTGTTAAGGCATCTCTTGGCATACAACAACTGACGCTGCTTCATCAGTTATATAAAGATTCATGTCAGGGAGAGGAGGACAAACCCGAGAGAGAAAAGAAATAGAGCAAGGCATTCTGTATTACTTTCTCAGTTGTAATCAATTCATTGGCAGTAGCCACACAGGAGTAGGGTTGTTATTCTCCTAAGAGAAAACCCGAACTTATATAAAAATCCTTGTGTCTTTTCTCTCTGTCATCATAGCCAGGTCTTCAAGAGTTCTCCTGAATTTAAGAAATCATACGTAAGATCAGAATTAGAATACCGACAATAGTGATTGCATTTAATTAGTGATTAATTAATTATGGTTTGTACTAATTAATTGTAATTAACACTAATACAAACCTATACAGTGCGTCCAGCTGCTACTGAGCATGGGGTCTCGGCAGGTCACCTACTGACACTACTACAGAAATCATCATCACAAACGGTTCAAAAACGTCATTACAGACGGTTTTTTGAACCGTCTGAATTTATGGGTCAGTGATAATCGAAGGTTATCACAGTCGGTTTGTGAGCCGTCTGTGCTAAATACAATACAGATGGTTTATAACTAGAACCGTCTATGAAAAATACTATCACAGACGGTTCTATATATAAAACCGTCTGTGATGTGTGAGTGAGTATCACAGACGGTTCTATATATAAAACCGTCTGTGATGTTCTTCACAGACGGTTTATACTACAAAATCGTCTGTGATAGTTCATTCTATACCTATTTTTTTTTCAATTTTTGAATTAGCCTCAGGAAATATTAGCTATGCCGTTTGAAAACAAACAAATACGATAGTAAACATAGCAGAGAACATTCTATTTATATTACAATCCACCATTTTAATATCACAAGATTACAATTTACCATTACAATATCACAATATTACAGAAGTAGCAACACTGTAAGTAGAAACACCACAAAGTAGCAACATAAAGTTACAGAATCAAATACTAGAAGTAGCAACACTGTAAGTAGAAGTGGCCGCCTCACTGTAAGTAGCAACACTGTAAGTAGAAGTGGCCGCCTCACTGTAAGTAGAAGAAACAATGGAGGGAGAAAGTCATAAACGCTACAAAGTAGCAACACAAAGTTTACAGAAATAAATACTAGAAGAAACAATGGAGAGAGCCCCAACCACAAAGAGATCGATTGAGGAGAAGATAGTAAGGAGCCTGGGGAGATTTTGAGCGCATAAAGGGTAGGGGATATGTTCAGGTGAGTATTTATAGGGGAGGGAGAAGTGGGACGATCTGTGGGGTGTGGGTTGATCGGTTTCTATTGGCTGAAATTGGGTTGGGGAGGATTGACGCGCCCAGCAGTCAGAATTTATCATAGACGGTTCTTGATAAGAACTGTCTGTAAAAGCATCACAGGTGGTTCTTATTAAGAATCGTCTGTGATATTGGCTATGTATATACCGATATAATATAAATAACTAGTCTCAAAATATGAAATAACAAAATTCTGCATGGCATATATATACTCATTTGAAAGGTTTCGACGAGATCTACAACTTTGCAGTTAAGGCAAACCCTAAATTTCGAATGGAAGATCAAAAATTTTGGCCAAAACAGAAATAAAAAATTTTCGATGCAAATTTGAGGCTAAAGATGGCTGATTTTGGGGGTCTTCGAGAGCGACTAGTTTTTTTGGATCAGGTTCGTCATTAGCTTTCCAACAAGTACAAGAATGTCGAAAATGGACACTGTATGCAAAAGTTATGCTCGTTTTATTAAAGGTGTATCAAAACAGAAAACTACTCGAACTCAAGCGAGAAATTATGAAATTTTAGAGGTGTGTAGGGTGGAAAACATATCACAAACGGTTTTTATTTCTTATTTAAGAACCGTCTGTGATATTGCCAATATCACAGACGATTCTTATGAAGAACCGTCTGTGATTGCATTTAATACAGACGGTTTTTATGAACCGTCTGTGATGAGGCGTCTAATATAAACCTTTTTGTAGTAGTGTGAGCTCAAGCTAGGGGAGTTTGGCAAGTACCTGCCATGTTCAGTAGGTTTACAGAAAGGTTAGATTTGCAAAAGGGGTGTTCGGAAGATAAATTTGAAGAAAAAGATGACTACAGTAATATTTATGTGCACTTTAGAACACAGATAGATGGACAGTGGCGTTCCTTTTGTATATATTTTTTCTCACGACAAGCTTCTCCATTAGCCATCGTGATCTTGTCTGCATGCATGTTTGTTACTTTCAGTGGTTCACCCAAACTTTTGTCTTGTGAGTCCCTCCGGGGATCTTGCATGCATTAGTCTCCTAAGAGATAGTGGTGGGTAGAAAAGAGCATACCAGCATGTGCTAACGGAACAATTTCGTTACTTAAGCATGAACAAACAAGGATGTCAGGTATATGTGTATATGTTTGTCGTATTAATGTTGTGATGTTGGGGTGGAGTGCTCTCAAAGACAAAGAAAATACATAATAATTGTATAAATCGTGCCTTGAAGAGAGATTCTTAATTTAACTCAATTTGCAGCTTATAGCAAGATAGCTGACCAACCTTGTCAATACTATGTCGGTATCAATGGGTACATACCGTACCATCACCTGAATTGGTACAAAATAAGTCTAATACCGTACCGGCATAAATACCGGTCATACTAGCTCGATACTGGCTATACCGGCTTTAATACTGGTTAAATACCAGGTAGTACCAGCGTAATTGATAATATTGTCTATTAAACTATATGTTATATTTGATGGTGCCACTATGTATTTGAAATAATATTACAAGTGATATTTGACGTGTATATAATTAAATAAATATATACTTATATATGTATTCATATTATTATATTAAATCCTAAACGGTGTGTCGATATAAACCGGTATCAGAATATATTATTTAAGAACCAAATCGGTATGACTTTCGATACGGTATTGAGAACTTTGTAGCTGACACCCGAGATCTCACCCACATCCATCCAACCATTGAATTCTGATCAGACGGGTCCAAAGCTCTCGCGATCAGTTTGCGAGTCTTGGCCTGTACGTGTGGTGGTGTCCGATAGGAGAAGCATCCCTCTGCTGTCTAGCAAGCAGCAAGCAACGTATCAGAAGTTGTGAAACTTACCAACCGCTATGCTAAACTAGGCCTCAGGACCGGGGGTACGTAGCTTAGTTGGTGCAACAACTGGGTGAGCAGTCCATTTACTGGGTTCAAACCGGCAGATGCCTCATATATATTAGACGTACCAACGTGATATATGAGTGTATGATGTCGTCTATATTCGTGCATGAGTAAGGAGACGTTTGGAATAGCGATGGTTTTTGATTTTTGCTGAAATTTCACTGTAGCTGACTGATTTTTTACTGTAGCTGAATGGCATATTAGGCATAATTAAATTTTAAAAAATGTAAAAATAAAAACGACTCGCTAGTCTAGTACGGACAATGCAAAGGAATACGAGAAAAAAACGGAACGCAAAAAAACCAAAAAAACAAAAAAAAATTCACTACGTGACAAAAGTGCTATAGTGATTTTATCCGCTGCCAGTGTTTTGATCGCTCAACAGTGAAAAAATCTCCATTCTAAGTAGGATAAATAGGTTCTTGTTATACTCACTTCAAAAAAAAAAAAACCTAGGCCTGACGGTACGGCAATATGTAGTAGGCGAACTAACCCTGAGGCAAGAATAGAGCCGCTATCGTCCTCTCCACTGCAATGTAGGAATCATATTCCCTCTTTGGATCTTTGACGCTTGCTTAATTACCTTTTGTGATCAAATGCTATGCCTTTAGTAAGGCTTAAGGTTTTGGCTTCCATCGCTATCATAACTAGTTTTTAAACGGTATATTTTTTTAAGACAGGATCTACGAGTAGATTATAGTAGATATTGTATTGAATTCAACTATACTGGTTAAAATCGTATACCACTATTTTTCTCTGCGTATTATCTCTTACAAACAGTTAGAATTCAAAAATTATAAACCAAAAGTTAAAGCCACTGCCAAAACCCCACCGTTTCGTGTGTAATGGCTCCATTTATTCTTGAAATGAGATAACCACAACTGTATTTTTTTATGTGTAACCCTTGAAACATATTACAAGCAACCAATCAATCACCGACAAAGCATATCAACAGTAAGGCCCAAATTTCACTTTCAATTAAAGCTGGGCGAAACCTGTTGTTAAAAAAAAGTGAGCCCAAATACATGACGAATACTGCACCACTTAAGACACAAAAACTAGGCATTTGCTGTAGGGCCAATCCAATCACACAACACAGCATACATCCATTTTTCCAGTTTATTTATGAATTATTCCAAATCCAACGTAGCAATCAAGTCAAGCTACTATTACAACAACCCTCCTCTTTGATCAAAAGCATTAGCACCAAAAACAAAAAAGCAAGCTTTGAGTATAATTCTTCTCCATGTATATATAAACGTTCATGAAAATTAAGTAAAACCGAGATCACTAGTACTAGGTCAGTGCTTGATGAAGACGTTGTACTCGACGGTGGCGTCGCCGGTGTTGAGGTCGAAGGTGTGCGTCCTGGCCTGCGCGTAGCCGCGGGCCCACCTGAACACGCCGGTGCCGCCGACGACGGCCATCTCCCGGACGGCGCTGAACACCTCGTTGCGGCCCATGATGGCGACGCTGCTGCCGTTGTACCTGCCGCCCTGGAACACGAAGTTCATGTTCATGAGCAGCGCCAACACGTCCTTGCCGGCGCTGATGTAGGTGCCCTGCGCGCGGCCCACGAGCCTGGACGACTTGAGGTCGGGCCCCTCGGTGAGCGGGTCGTCGATGACCACCACGGCGCCGAACGCCGTCTTGGAGGTGTTGGTCACCGCCGCGTGCGCCACCTGCACCGCCGTCGGGCTCGGCCCGCTCACCACGTCGTGCCAGTACACCTTGATGTGCGTCTCCTTGTCGCCCGTTGCCGGCGCCGCCGATGTGGTCTGCATGGCCGGCGCCGCGACGGCCAGGAGGAGGACGAAGAGCGCGACCGCGGCCATGGCTGCTACTGTTTCGACGTGTGTGTGCGGCGTGGCAATGTGCGCGCGCGCGTATTTATGGATATTCGTGGCGTGTTGCTCTCGTCTGCAACAGGAGGTTTTGTTGACGGTTGAACTAACTTAGCATATGTGCATGGCGTGTTTGGTAGGGTTGCATTCGCTGAAATCTTTGGTGAGACCAGATGCCATTATGGTGGACAGACTTGGAAAGAAAAGATATATCACTATGGAAAGTACAGAGAGTACCAGGGTCCATATATAAGACTTGTTCATATTAATTTCTTTTAGGCTTTCTGAAGTAGAAACTAATATGAATATTGTAGTTTTTATAAGTCACCTTTATCAGTTAGTACTATTTATCAGCTACTATTTTTCGTTTTCATATATTAAAATGTACTTTATATTTTATTATATTACAATTCCGTAAATTGTATGGCAGTCTGAATGTTATAGTTTCTTTTGTTGCACCGTATTTCTTACATAATATACTACTATTCATCAATCACTACTATTCATCGGTCACTACTATTTATTAGTCAGTACTGTTCATCAGTCGTAGTCAAAAGTTATTAGTAAAAACCAATATGAATATATCCATGTCTAGAAGCAGTACCAGCTGCTAGGTATGTGCAGAGGTGGAGCCAACAATGGTGGGACCGCCTGCGACCTCGCCGCCGATCACAAACAGTTGCAGGGGCTGGTGGCGACTGGCGACTTTGGGTTGGAGTGGAGTCGACTGGACTTGAACGTGTACGATCGAGTCCACCAAGATCTCAGCCTGTCTGGACTATTTAGGGCATTTTACAAAACCAAGGACATTAGGGGCATGGAAAACTAATATCATACTTTTTGAGTGGCAATAGATCAATTTTGCATTTGAGAGTGGAAGATAAACAGTTGGCAACCTTTTTGAGTAACAAATATGCAAATCCTCGCTACGTTATTATATGTAAAGAAAAAGTAGATTAAGAACCAGAAAAAAGAAGGGAAGACTGCTCAGATCCTGTAGGGTTAGACACGGCAAATAGTAAAGCCTGTTCCATTCAGCCTTTTTAGATGTCTTTTTGCTTCTGATTTTTAGCTGAAATGGCACTATAACAATTATTAGATTTTTTAAAACATTCAATTAAAAGAAATAGATAAAAAAACTATTATATCTTCAGGAATAATACAAAAAAGAAAAAACAGCTGTGTTAAAAAGATAATATATTTCAAATAATTTAAAAACCAAAAGACAGAAACTGCTTAAAACGGGCCGAGACCTCAGGCCGTATGCAAGGTGGCTCTAATGGTGCACTTACGAAAAGGGCTGGAAAATTCGGCCTGGACGGATGGTGCAGGAAAGGGCACCAAGTCACACTAGCTAGTGTACGTTTTCTTTCCTTCGTTTTTCTCCGCGTGTTGCACGCGCACTTAAAACTGCCTCAGCTGTCAAACGTTTTTTGGCTTTAACTTTTGATTTTGTCACATGAATAGGAATATTTTATAGAAAAATTTATAAAGAGATATTAGCATACAAATTTGATCGATATAAATAAAATCTCTACAGCATGTATTATAATCAATTAGTATACCCTATTTTAAAAAGTTACTCTATTTAAAAGTTAAATACTATAAAAAATTATTTTACAGTAGAAAAGCAGCTTTTAAAAACCGACAACCTTAACCATTTTGACATGCACGTCACGTCCACGCAGCTACGATCGATTTCTCGTCCTTGTTGACTTGAGGGAAGCTCCGTCTGGCAGGGCAGGGATGCCACGCGCTCGTCGCGATGCTCGCAGCCCTCGCCTCCCGCCGTCCGGGTTGACGGACCTCCGTTGGTTGGGTGGGTCGTCGCTGCTGGGGCCGGTGCCGATCGGTCAGTCTCGCATGCATGCTGCCCTACCATGACTGGACCGGCTGATTCTACCATCGAGTCGACGACGACGTATCAGCCTGCCCGGACAGTGGAGTCGTTTCTTTCAAACAAGGAAATTGGAAAGGAGGAGGAGGGAATGAAAAGAAGGGTATTTTAGGCATTTTAGAAAACCCAAGAGCTCGAGCTTGCTCGGCCAAAGCTGGACTACTACACTTTAATATACTATTTTAGGTATTTGGTAACTACGCTTTAACATATTATTGCCTTTTGTAAAAAAACATATCAGCCAAAGCTTGAGCTCGACTGAAAAAGCTCGGCAACTAGACTTTAACATTGGAATATGGAGGGAAACATGTGAGGGAACAAAAAGACTATTTGACAGTTTAGTTTTTTGTTGGACTAGTTGGCTGTTTCTGAGTTGTGAAATGTCTAAAATGCTCCTAGACAAGTAATGACGTGTTTATGTGTTGATTTAGCGTAAGCATACGACTAATTCCACCAAAATCATTTAGAAAATTTGTGTCCAAGAAAATTCCGCCAAAATCAGCAAGCACGTACCTTCCAAAATGCATTTGTGTTCTATGAAAATTCCACCAAAATGGTCAGTCGATCCATGCATGCTACATGCATCATTTAACCACTATTCTGAACTGAACCTTCCACTAGAAAGCACATGCATACATCATCTTCTGCACAATATTGGAGCACCCTCTTCCAGTTACCAAATTGATCTATATCCTAACAACCTGCAAATAAGTCCAGAACAACACCAGACCTGAACCAATATTTATTAATTATTGAAAAGATATTATCTGATTCAGAAAATAATCTCAAATGTCCATGTTCCACTACTGGATCAAAATTATACAAACTAGCTATGTTATGATGCTAGTTCAATTGCTGAAACGTCTGAAACAATTAGAAGAGATTTCATACGTGTTTCAAATAATCTGAACATAGAGAAATTGGTATATTACAACAAATTGATGCATAACAAGCAACAGAATTGGTACCACACACAAGTGATTAATAAATTGTTTGATAAACATGAGATTTCAGAATCTGAAATTTTACAACAAAATCTGAGATTTCGGAATCAACAACCAAATCCCATATAAATTAAGGGGAAAAGAAAAAAAACAGATCTAGCTGGGCAACCACCTCCGCATGGCTGACCACCGTCGCCGGGCAACCGCACAGCCTAGCCACGCCACCAAATCTAGGGAGCAACCAATGTGGGTGCCGGCACCAGGAGGGAGGTGGCTACGGTGTCGACTGTCAGCACCAAGAGGGAGCTCGCAGTGGCATCGACACCGGGAGGGACATAGTGGCGATGGCGGTGGGAGGGATGCTGGGGGTGGTAGGCACGAGTGGAGTAGGGGCGGCTTCGAGAGGCCAGCTTGGGGCGGTGTAAGTTAAAGGTCCAGTAAGTTGGTTTTTAATAATGACAAATACAATTGTGAGACTAATACCTTTATTAGTTATGATATTGTTAATCTCACTTGGATGTGTTAAATGACAAATGGTATTGTAAGACTAACGTGTTTGATTAATTATGATATTACTTAGTCTCATTTGAATGAAAAGATAAAAATTATGGAGTGTGCATTCTACATCATATTCTTATATATTAATGCATTTCTCGAATCCAAAATATAGATTGAGCTCAATCAATAGCCTAACTTGAATATGTGCATATGTTTCTATTACACATTCTAATATGTACACTTTTAGGGGGGTTCACTTTATATTTTGTGGTTTCATTAGTATTGATTCATATTTCTTTTCTTTTACATATATTGGGATCTTTACTTTAAAATATATTTTTTGAGTATATAAAACTTGTGTAGTTCATATATACTTACATTGACTTATATTGCTTTATACTCAATTATTTATGTATGGAACTAGCATGATTATCAAGCGTTTGAAAGGTTTAATCTCGGGTTTTGCTTAACAACTTGGAGATGCATGCTAAGATTGACAAGAAGATAGACATGGCTCGAGAAAAAGGTCATACATGCATTTGAATTTAAATTCTAAAGCCAACTATGCATAGACAGGAAAATCAGTAGTACTGGTGTATCTAGCGGTACTACTGCAATGCGGTATGACTAGGATGGTAGTGCAGAACTACCGAAAACCGGAAGTACCGACGTGTAGTTGGCGGAATATTTTTTTCAAAGAGCACCCCTTAAAACACTTAGTCTATCTAAAAACGGTAGTACTAGAGTTTGAACGAAAGAACTACCGTAGAGCGATATGACTGCAACTCTTGAGCGATACTACCGGACCTCGGAAGTTTCAGATTTATGGGCGGTATGTTTTTTCTAGAAAGGATCAAGTTTTGGTCCTCAAGACAAACAGAAGTACCGCGTTAGAAATCAAAACTATCGGAGAGCGGAACTACTGAACTTATAATAGCAGTAGTACCGCACTTTGAGTTCGATGGTTTTATATTCAATTATTTGAAATTGTGATGGTTATCATCAATCACCAAAGAGAAGATTGAAGAATCTAGACACACCATTATGAGTTAATGATATATTTTGGTAATTAATGACAATCACATTATGGGACTAATATTTTTCATAAGTTGAATAAATATGTTATATTCCATAATGATGAAGACTTTGGATGGCTTCATATGTTGAAGATCATCAAGTAAAGGTTCAGGATGGAAGATGGCTTCATGAGTTGATGGCTATTAAGAAGAGGATGCATCATATGTTGATGTATATCAAGATCTCGAAAAGGAGATGAACATAAGTTGATTATCAAGTCAATAGAAGACAATGACCCAAACTTGAAGTGAAGATGTGCATCATCAAGCTTCAAGGGGATACTCAAGGTAAAGATATGACTAGGTATGGCTAAGAATATATTCATAGTCTTTTACCGGTCTTGATGTTTGGTTGAAAGACCGCATTGCCAGTATAGCTTTGCCGTACTATTAAGAAGGGTCTTGTCTAGTAGATTAAGTTTTATCATGTATTGATAGCTCAATCTCGCTTACCCTAACACTCCATGACATGATGCTATTATTTGCGAATGTGTTTTGCAAATAGCTGAGACTCATGCATCTAATTTTTGCAACATATAACTATATTTTACAAATGTATTTTGCAAATGGTTGAAGTTTATGTACCTTTTCCTTGTTATATGATCTAAGTTTGTAAATATGCTTTACAAATTGTTAGAGGTCATGCATTGTTTCTTGGCATGGTCTAAGATTATTTATTACTATTTTCTTGGACTTAAATTGTGATAATGACTCCTTAGATCTTTTATAATTTCTGCATTGATCTAATATATTTGAGATCATGCAAATAGATGAGTTATGTACCTCTCTGAATAAGCTTTTCATAGAGTCTAAGATCACCTAATTCCGACATCGGAGTCAAAAGTTATGATTGTTTTTCTAAGTGTCGTCTATGCTGTAAAGTCGAAAATCGGAAGTACCGCAATTATAACTACGGTAGTACCGCAAATACTTAATAACAGCTATTTTTCTAGCTGTTATGATGGAAAATGGTTGTACCGCAATTACAAAGGCGGTAGTTCCGATTTTCCTGATTTTTTTGGAGTTTATTCTCAATGGTTAGTTTTTGTGGTGTGGACTATAAATAACCCTCTTGATCGGTTGGGAGACTATCTTTGGTACTTCATTTCACTCTCTTGAGCTAATGCAAGTTTCTCCACTCAATTGTGCATGTGTTGCACCTTGTGAACAATGAGAGAGATCTCTAGTTACATGTGTTGCATTTAGAGGTAGATTTTGTATCTACTTGTACTTATGCATTCGTTGCATGTGGTGAGAGTCAAGCAAGGAGTTTGACTTATTACTCTTAGAGGTTGCCAACTTTTAGACGGCATTAGAGGCGTCGTGTCCAGTGATCTTCTTAAAGAAATTTGTGTGAAGATCCAACGTGTTATGAAAGTTGGAACTCACCTATCCGGAACGGGAAAGAGCTGCCACTAGTAGAATTGTGGTGTTTAGATTAATTCATGGAGCCTGTCCAATTCGTTTGGATTTTACCTCAGCGTGGACTAAGAGAGACCGGTAAGTTTCCGAACACTACGGTAAAATATCGTGTGTCAATTGTGGTTCGTTTCTTGTGCTCAATTTACATTCAAGCAATTTATATTCATAAAATTAAATTAATTGCTTGTCACTCTAAGATTACAAATCTTTGACATAGATTTAGATTGTTGGTGCACTTAGATGAATCTAGTTGATTTAGGTTTTATTTGTGCTAAACCGAATTGATTTATATTTTCGTATTATAAACTTGGCTTTAACTAAAGAATTTTAAAATTGTCTATTCACCCTCCTCTAGTCGGCCTCTTCGATTCTATAGGCGGCAGCAATCAGGACGAATGGGGGTGGTGGCGATGTGATGAGAGTGGCCGGCGACAGCGACAGGAGTGGGTGACGGCACGGTCCGCTCCTAGAATGGAACAGGAGTGAGAGAGGGGGAATGGGGTAGGGTTTCACACTCTTGGCCCTTTTATCCAGTGGCGAATGGTGGGTAATTTTTCTCAACTTCTAAGGGTAAATTGGTATATCCAATCCGCAAAAGCTAGAGAAGCACATCTGGACTGTCTTTTGGCTTCTAGTACAATGTTGGTTTTAGCTTTTTGCTCCCAAAAGCACCCGTTTTGAAGAGCTTACGGCTTTTCGGAGGCAAAAGCTAAGCTTTAAGCTCTCCTAAATAGGGTTTAGATCTAGACTCGAGCTTCACTCGTTCTAATCTCGATTCGAGAATAGAGTTCAAATAGCTTGTTGAGCTCTAGATTTCTTTGAAGCCTACACGTGTTTCCACAGCGACGTTGGGACAGAAAGAAAAGGAAAGGCCGGAAAAAACTGTGCTTGACCGTGCACGAACGGCACCAAGTCAACCACTCACTGGCTTAGCGTGCCCGCTTTTTCTCTTTTTCTGCGTGTGCTGCATGCGCGGCCTCGCGGCTGTCAAACTTAACCACTTCGGCACGTCCGAGTAATTATCATGTCTCGTCCGAGGTGTGAACCCACTTCGCCGGCATCGCATGAAGGCACACAGGCAGACAGGAAAAGGACCGAACGTGTTTCTGCCGTTGGCGACTGGGTCTACCTGAAGCTTCGTCCCCACCCGCAACGTTCGGTGGTAACCAAGGGCGTCGGAATCACTATGCAGTAGTGTGGTTTTTCATTTGACGAGGTCGGATAGCGGAATCACGATTCTATTAGATTTTTAAAAATATGTATAGTTCATATAAAAATTAGATTATAATTCTAAATATGCAAGTCTGTGTAGATGTTTTGGATTTTTCAAATTTATTTTTGTAATTTAAGTACATCTATTCATGTTATATTGAATTAAGGTTGATTTTTTAAATACATTTAATTATTTTTTAGTAAACTAATAATCTAAAGTCAATATGTCAAAGATAATACTTTTTTTTACCTTAGAACAACATGTAAATAATAAAAATAAAGCAAATTAAACTAGTGCAAATTAAATTAGCAATAGGTACGCTATGACTTTTGGCTTATGGCTGTTCGCAAGAGAGATTACGAAGAGGGAGACAGTCGCATGTGATTTTGGCCGGTACAGCTAAAGTTGGTATAGTGTGTACTATAATTAACTTATAAACACCGCTTTGAAAAGATACACCGGTTAAAAGCGAGTTATTGTAGCGCCATACATAAGCCAAAAGTGTAAGCGCTTTCGAACCCGCCTAATATTAAATTTTATATGCTAATATAACTTGTTGTTAGGATCATGATTCAACCTAAATCTAAGCACAATCATACCCGAATATATGGGATCCTACCTTTAAGATAACAATTCTATAAAATCCCAATCTATACACTGATCCATGTCATGTTGGCTCCATGAGATCATACGATCCCAACTCCCAAGATTCATGTCGCCATCCAGACAAACTTGATGGTAGCTTGCACAAATCATAAACTTGCATCCAGATTCTATGGATCCTTTCAGGTGTTGGAACGAATCAGCGAAGTCGCTTACGGATTGCAACTACCGGAGACGACAAGCCTGATACATGCACCCAGTAGTCCATGTCTCCCAGCCCAAAAGGGCGAAGAAGCTGATCAGAACCTGCCAATTTCGAGTTTTCAAGTGATGAAGCATCTTTACCCGAGCTCATCGTCGATGGCCGCTTGGTCACTAAAGGAGCAAAGATGACACATCAAGTCAAGGTGCAGTGGTCAGGTGCCCCGGCAACCGCAGCGACACGGGAGAGTCTGCATGTGAGAGCATTATCTGAAGAAACACTATCTTTAATCCCTCCGGCAGTAGAGAAGTTGTACTGCACTGTTCGCCGATGAGCCCGAGCGGCCATCACTGAACTTGTCCCAGTTGGTCTAGCCTGGGGACAAGCCGGTGCTCGCTCAAGGAGAGGGGGGTGTGACGGGTGCCACGACAGCCACTACGGCACCAACGTCAGGCAGCAGCAAGGAGTACTTGGGCCAAGTAGTTGGCTTGGCCCATGTGGGTGGGTGAGTCTTTAGACTCCACTCATTTTAATTATGCCTTCTGGTTTTTAATTCATTATTTCTTAATTTAGTTTTTTTTCTAGCTTTTTGGTTTTTTAGAGATTTTTTTGTTTTTCTTTTTTTGTATTCATTTACATTGCCTGTTATAGACTAATCTATTTTTTATATTTTTAACTTTTTTAAATTTAATTATACCAAATAAACCACCATCGGCTATAGTAAAACAATAAGCCAGATATAATAAAAAAAGTCATAAGCCATCGTCAAACTGAACGCCCCTAAGTAGCTTATGGTTAGAACAAAAATATTTAGAGTTCACTACCTTACCACACATATAATAATATATATAATTTTCAGGCAATATTGTTCTAAATAATAATCTGCTCAACAATTTTAGTATCAATAATTCAACATAACTGATGATAATGTCTAGTGATAAAGAAATAGCATTCAAAATGCTTACAAACGAAGAAACCCACTGATAATATCAGTTAGTTGTAGCAAAGTGAAGAAAATAATAGTAAAATCACGGACAAAAAGTTGATCAACATTGATAAAATACATCATCCGACCTTAATGACCTTTAAAAAGGAACAAAATTACTTACAATTTTTAAGTAAAAAAGTAATAGAATGATCGAATAAAAGTAAATACATTACCTCTTAGTATTTACTTGCTTTCAAGTTCATGGGGCGATGAACCACAACGTCATTAATAACTTTCTTCCATTCACTTCTCCATATAGCAAATAAGGCTATCGATCATGAAATCATCACACAATTAATTGCAAATTCAATTAAATATCAGTATCTTTAATAGTTCAAGAACAATATAGCGGAAAAATACGTCCAGCAACTTACTTGGCATTGTAGTCAAATCCAAAGGTTGGTCCAATATAAGTATATGAATCTTGGTCACAATTTGACAAAAATCAACAAAAAAATCGTCATATTGGAACTCTAATTCATAAATTTAGCCTCTGTTCTTAAAATAATTTAGAATAATTGAGAGAAATTTAAAGCAAAGTAAATATTGATGGGCGTGTCTAAGCTTCCTTCGATCGACGAGAGGGCAAGGCAATAGAAACTAGGCAGCACCACAACGAGATGGCAAGAGAGGGGACCGGCGGCACCTATTTCTCCTATTCTCCTATGACTGGTTGCTGCCTTGCTGGGTGCGGCTGCACGGCGGGTGCGACACGCACCTCCTAGCTGACTGTGCAAGACAAACATGTATCGAGAGTTGCTACGAGGCGATGCACTTCGGGATCGAACGAATGGACGATATTGCTTGTTGCGATCCTCCCTCTTGGGCTAGCTCAAGGGTTAGCTCGACATGCTACAGTAGTCTTAAGGTTCGAGAGTTAGCAAGGGTTCCTCGTGGGTTGTTCTTGACTTTCGAGCGCTGGCTTTGTTAGGCTTCAAGAAAGGGATTAGGTACACCGAATTTGGATGAAGGGTTCACACATAGACCAGAAGTGATAATACAGGCTAAAAAAACTTGTGAACCTGGTATCCTATGACACTGATTGGCCTAACTGGGCTTCGTCCCTGGCTGTTCATATTGCCTACGGTTGATGGTTTTTGACTACGACTGATGATTTTTAGCTGAAAATAAAAAATAGTGGCTGAAACAAGTGGTTTTTAATGGGAGGGAGCGAGAGATGCGTGCATGAGACGGAAGCGAGATGAGTGAGATATATAATACACTTATGACCTCTTGTCTTAGTCTCAGAACAAAATAGAAGTGAGAGAGGTGAAAAAGTCACTTCAAAAAAGTAAATATTTATATTAACTTATAACCTCTTTAAACGGAAGTAAGAAGCATACGTCTACATGAAGCAGTCTGGTATTCCCAATTCTAGCGAACATCCGTATCTTCTCTCTTCTTCCGCCCCACATCTCCTTCTGTCCAATTCTCCCACGCCCACGAAGCTTCTTACGCCGTGGTCGGAGATAGCAAACCAACCGACGCGGGCACCGGAGTATCAACTAAACTGTATTTGCATTAGGACTCTGATTTAGCTACTAGAATAGGGAGTCGTGTTTGCACAGCAAATAAAGAGAGTGTTTAGAATGTTGTTCGTTTATGATTTTTTTTAAACTGTAGCTGGTTTATTTTTTTATTGTAGTTAAGTTGGTTTATTTGGTATAATTAAATTTAAAAAAAAGAGAAATAGAAAAAAAATATGTTAGCCATCACGAACAATGCATATGAATACGAAAAAAAGGTAAAAAGCCAAAAACATTAAAAAAGCAAGAAAAAGATAAAATTAATGAATAGTAAAAAAAGAAGTCAAAAACTAAATTGAGTGGTGCTAAAAAATTTGTTAGAATTAAATTTCTAGGGAATATAAATAATTTAGTGAAATATTGAAATGCGATCCCTATAAAGTAGCTTGATCCCACTATTACAGAAAGTCTAATACTAAACGTCAAATCATAGACGGTTTTATGAAACCGTCTGTGATGTACACTATCATAGACGGTTTTAATTTAGAGACCGTCTGTGCTGCTAAAGAAGTATCACACTATCATGTACTTATGCCCTACAATCAGGATTTTCATTGGATTTTAACAGTAATTGTACCAAAATGGAACTATACAATATACCTTGATTCGCTAAGTAAGAATAAAACCGACTACACAGTTATCAGCGAAGTAATCGATAGGTAAGTACATTTTCTCCATACATACCTATATTGTACTCGTTCTTTTGAATCACGTAGGGCGTTTGCGATGTACGTTTCAATGGCAAAGCTCTCGACGCAAAGGGCTAAAGGCCTGACACATGTTCGAAACGTTAAGGTATTCGCTAGTATATATTAATTAATCCTATGCAAAAATTGGTAGTAATGACTTTTGAATTAACACATTCTATTTTTTGCAGTGCCACCAGCAGCCGCCGGGCAACACGTGTGGATTTTACGTTTGCCATCATATGAGACTACTCCTCAATTCCTCGAGGATCACCAATTCCAATTCTAAGGTTTGTCAATCTTTCCATAATTACTTCATACTTATCAGGTTATATATATACGCACATTGATATTCTTATCGACAGGTTGTGTCCATCCCGACAACTGCATTGAAACAGTCCGACCTTTCACAAATTCGAGGAGAGTGCGTGTACTTTTTGGTCGCTCAAGTCATACATTCAGGTGGAGAATTTCACAACGTAGAATGATTTTTTATTGCTCTTATCACTCCGGAATCGAGATCTCGCGAAAGGACAGTCTATAATCAACGAACTTGTCAGGCTGCACAAGCAATACTTGGATGACAGTCATACACCATCCAAGTATTACTTGTGCAGCCTGACAAGTTCGTTGATTATGGATCTGTTCCTTTTGCGAGACCTCGATTCCGGAGTGATAGAGCAATAAAAAAAATGCAATGTGACCATCTAAATACAAATGCAATATAGATCTTTTATAATTGTGTATTTGTTAATGGATATTTTATTTCATTTCAATTAATTGATTTACGAAATAGATGTTTTATGTTTGTGAAATGAATTGAGATGTGAATTGGATGTTTTATGTTTATGAAATAAATTGAGATGTGAATTGGATGTTTTATGTTTGTGAAATAAATTGAGATGTGAATTGTATGTATACATGTACATGTTGATCTACTTATTTCAGAGAGCATGGCTAGCATTTTCTGAGGCTAGCTAATAAACAGAAATAGATTTAGAGGTAGAAAAGAATATCACAGATGGTTTGTAACTAAAAACCATCTGTGATATATCCAATATATCATCGACGGTTTTTAGTTACAAACCGTCTGTGATATATCCATATATCACAGACGGTTTTTAGTTACAACCATTTGTGATATTTACAATCGTCTGTGATAACCTTCGATTATCACTGACCCATAAATTCAGACAGTTCAGAAAATCGTCTGTGTTGACGTTTTTGAACTGTCTGTAATACGATTTTCTATAGTAGTGTCCTCACAGATCGTAGCATCAACAAACCAAACTCTTTTCTGTTCTTTTTTAAGTGTATAGCCATCACTCGAATATTTTCTTTTAAATAATCATGTAAATTTCTAACTGTTAAATGAAAGATCCAACCACTCTTTTTTTTTGAAGGGGGAGAAATTCGCGGCCATTGGATCTCTGATCTAACGATCAAAAATCTAGATGATATTTGAAAGAAAACATCCGGATGCTATTTATCAACTTCCTTTCTTTTTTTTTTCCTTCCCTTTTTTCGGTCGAGATTACGGGGGCGTTCAGAATAGCGATGGCTTTTGATTTTTGCTGAAATTTTACTGTAGCTGGCTGATTTTTTACTGTAACTGAGTTGGTTTATTGGGCATAATTAAATCTAAAAAAATGTAAAAATAAAAGCGGCACGCTAATCTAGAGCGGATAATGCAAAGGAATACGAAAGAAACAAAACTCAAAAAACCAAAAAACAAAAAAAATTTCAAATAGATACAAAATTGTTACAGTATTATCCATCGCTGCTACAGTAAATCTATGGCTAAACAGTGAAATAAAAGTGTAGTTGAGCGCGCCCGTACACCGATCCGAAGGGGTCAATGAATTGTACTGCATACCGCTTATTCGCTTAATCCTCTTCGCCAAACGCTGAACACACCATCTAATTGTTTTAGCTCAACAAGTTGAAGCAGGCAGTAACACATTTTCTGTAGTGCAGGTTTTGCACCTTCTGATTTTACTCATTCGGTTTCATATATTTTTCAGTTTAGTTTGAGTATTTAGAGTTTTTTTGTACGTCAAGAAATATATGTTCATTTCCATCCTTATATTTGATTTTCACAACTTTAAGTCCTAGTTCAATTTTAGTCCAACCCAGGTAAAGGCATGTACAGTAGTACAAACAGTTGCTGTCTATATTACTCTTCTATGTCATCTGTAGATAACACTAAAGATATATTCTCTAATAGATTGTTTGTAAGTTATCTATAATAGATTGTCTATAAAATATAGAAAATATTGATACAATGGCACGGAAACCATCTATAGCAAACTATTTTCTCATATTTTGACTATTTATAGAATTATAGTCAACCTCCTTCTCTCTCCTCTTTTTTTTCCATTCACCTCAGCAAAAATCCTATGTAACACCTCACATAGACAGCTTATGTTACCTTATTATACATACCCCTAATAGTCTGCTCGTGGGTTAACTTCTAACTTTGAAATTACTAGTCTTTCTTTTTCTTAATACTTCCCCAGCCGTCCAAACACCGGAGACATTTTAGTTCGTCTAGTAAAGCTAATTAGTCGTCATTACTTAACCAAGTAAGGGCTCCTTATGATTAATGGACACGAGAGTAAGTGGATTTAGGTTAGCAATATGAAGAATTATGAATTCAAATGGCAAAAGTGAGCTACAATTAATATGGGATGGAAAGTACTAACAAATAATTTTAAGTCGAACGTTTCCTCTGCGGCACTGCCAAAGTGTCAACTTCCCCCGGCACCTGAAACCGTCATTGACCCCCGACTAATATTGTAAATTTGCTCTTTTTTAATGCAAAAACGGCGAAAAAAAAGCATAACACCATAGTGCCTCCAAGCCTTCGCAGAAGCTACTCTATCCACTCTTATATATAATCAGTGTGCAAGCAGGTACATAGGACAGTATGGTTCCATGGAGTGATGGATCAGTGGCAAGAACTGGTCGACCATGTGGGAGAAAGATGACGAGCACATGAACCCTTTTTGCAGGACCCAATCGAGCTGTCCCTTCGACCACTTGTGATCATTGTCATCATAGGAATTTCAACGAAGATACTACCAAGGGGATGCTAAGAGCACCTGTACAAGATCGGGAACGAGGTAAGAGTCATCATGCATGCAATCCATTAGCAACATACACGCATGTACACAAGACTATGTTGCAAATGACAGAAACATTGTGTCAATGGAACCTTGCTTCACAGTGCTACACATCAGTTTGCTGAGTTATGGGTGACATGTATGTGGCACCTAAATGGCAAATAAAGGTAGGGGCAGCAGTAGTACAATCTTTTCTACATTGCCAGCTATGAGTGCATGGTGACCTTGATGAGGTTTGGACGTTTGGTGATGTATATAATTCGAGGAGCAGCCAGCCCACTCTCACCAGCAAAAGGTGTAGAATGCGACACAGGCAGCAACAAGCTTCGTAGACATGTCCCCCACAAATTTACAAACCAAACAGATCTGAAGACGAGCAAGATTTTACCGGTATATCTTAGTTTCTTGGCATAGAACAACAACAGCACAGTGTAGCACACGACCATGAACACCGTGAAAAATCCATGCAGTTTGATCGATCATTCGTCAGACACATGATATGTCAAACAACATGTTATTCTGCCATTGCTTCTAGCAGAACAAGAGTAGCCAATCCTTCTTAGGATCTTAGCTCTTATATACCTACGCGCCTTGATAAGATTTGATCAGATCCATCTGCTAGGTATTCCGGGTAGCCCGGCCCGGACCGGGACGGGCCGAGACGGGCTGGTGGGCCAGGAATGCGCCGTCGGCGATCGCCATGGCGCTCTTGCACCCATAGAGGTCGAGGAATCCGAGGACACCGCTGCCGGCGAGCCACCATCTGCGCTCGGAGCGGCCGGACACAGTTGACGTCGGCGCCGGCCAGAGCTTGCCCGCGACGTCGGCTTCGTCCGTGCCGTCTTCCCTGGTGCACTCCACGAAGGCCGCAGCGAAAGGATCGGCGTGAGGGTCGGAGGAGGCGGGGACGCTGGCGGCGCGTCGGCGTTGGCGTTGGCGCCGGCGAGGGAACCCGCGGAGCGGAGGCGGGAGAGGGAGGGGCGCGCTGGCGGAGGAGGCGAGGCCGGCGAGGGAGCTCTTGGGGATGCCCGGGTGGCGCTCCCACGAGAAGGGGACGACGGAGGCAGTGGTGGCGCGGGGTGACGGGGCAGGGGACGGCGACGGGGAGAAGGAAGAGGAGGCGGTGGAGACCGAGGAAGAGGACGAGGAGGCGGAGCGGTAGCGCCGGCGAGGGATGGTGGACGGCGATGGCAGCGAGAGCGGCGGAGGCGGTAGCGGCAGAGGCTGCGGCTGCGGCGTCTGGGTTTGAGACCCAGACGCTCGCATGGTGTGTCGGGAGAGGGGGTACGTGGCGGCGAGGGTGTTTCGTTGGTAGTTTTGAGCGGGGAGTTGGAGACGAGTCGTCGAAGCGCGCTCTCTGTGAATAAATACCGAAGAGGATCGCACAAAGGGCTCTTCTCTTGGGCTTGGTGGTCATTCTTCCAACACACGTGAGTCATGCACGCATGAGGTCTGTATACTCTAATAGCGATTATAAGGTATTCTGAAGTGAGTTTTATGTAAAATTTCAACAAATTTTACTCTGTGTATCATAATTTATGTATATACTCTTTTTACACATAGAAAAGGTATATAGCAAAAATAAAATATTCTGAGGAAAAACTATCAACCAAGTCACATTGAAATATCTTAGAATTAGTATTTAAGTATACCGAAAATGATAAAAAAAAATATAATACTTTCGTTTAAATGGTATATTAGAAGTAGAAGTATATACTCCTCAGAATATAAAAAAGGTTTTTATATATACAGAAAAATGATTTTCTCACACACACATATGTGTGCATATGTATGTATGTATATGTGTCGGTGTGTGCGAATCATAGCGTTTTTGAACCATAAGCAGAGAGCAGGTGGTGCGTTACTGTTGCTGCTGCTGCTGCAGCATCTGAATCTCTTGCATGCGGAGCTAGTGGTGGGACCCACCGTCGGGGTTGCCTGCCCTCCATCACCTTTGCGCGCATGCATGTGTTCCTAGCCGCACTTCCCTGTTTGCTTGCTCGTTGGTTCTGTTTTTTCTCCTGCGTTCTCCATCCTACTCTTCCTCTACCGGCTTTCTATTATACGTCACTAATATAGTTCGCTACCAGCTTATATAGCTGCAGGGCAGGTGCCTGCCTCGATGAAAAATACTCCGCAGCTTTACGCATGCTAGCTTTGCAGGAAGTAGCCAACGGAGCAACGGTTACAACTTACAAGCTAAGTAACGCTAGCTAGGTTGGTAGGACGGCACGCGAGTTTGGTTTGCCAATGTTACGTAGCTTGGCTGGTAAGCATGCATGCACGCAATGCAGGGCGTACCCGGCCAGCGGCCTGGGTCTTGGACTCAGTCCACTGAAAATAAGATGGTGGGACCTATACTGTTGTAAGCTATAGGACTGTATAGTAAATAGTTTTGTTCTAGATCTTAGACCATTGCTCCGATAGTACGAGGCCTAGCTCCACCCTTGCATGCATGCATGCATGCAGAAGGTGGCTCCGCGTATGGCACAGTGCTAAGAAAGAACGGGAGCCGTAGGTTAGACGATAGAAACAAGCACTAGCCTAACAAAACCGCATGTCTAAGGGCATCTCCAATGGTCCTATCTAGCAACTAACTAGGAAACTTCCACATCATCAACCAAATAGTTAGCATACAAAGGACTGTCTATAAGGATAGCTATTTGATACTTACATGTACACACAGTCATTTATAGAGACTGCCTCGTTTTCTGTTATAGCCTAGTGCTTAAGCAAGAGCCGGCTCGATTTTTTTTGCATACTCTCTTTCCTCCACATAGGATTTATGCTGATGTGTACATGCAAATAGCCAGCTGACTCAAACCATTGAAGATGCCCTAAGGCCATACTTAAGTTGGCTTAAAGCCAACTTTTACTTTTGGTTTCTATTTTTTTTTACTATTTAATAATTTCGTTTCTTTCTTTTTTTAGAGTTTTTGAGCTTTTTTACCTTTTCTTTTTTCCCATATTCTTTTGCATTGTCCGTGATGAGCTAACATATTTTTTCTATTTTTATATATTTTTTAAATTTAATTATACCAAATAAGCTAATTCAGTTACAGTAAACAATAAGCCAGTTATAGTAAAAAAATATAAATCAACGCCAAACTGAACGCTGCCTAACTCATATGTGGCATGACACCGACCAAATAGGCCCTCAGAGAATCAGAAATCTAATTTGTATGGCAGCTATGGTACGTGCACTAGCGAAACGGAATTATCACGGCTATAGGGAAACAGGCTAAAAGTCTAATTTCGTCTTAAAACTAGTTTCTACTTCTGATTTCTGCTTTTTTCACTATTCAGTAATTTCGTTTTTTTGGTTTTTTTTATTTTTTGGGATTTTTTGTCTTTTCTTTTTTTCTCGTATTTCTTTGTATTGTTCGTGATGGGATATTTTTTATTTTTTTAAATTTAATTATGTTAAATAAATCAACTCAGCTACAGTAAAAATTAAATTAATTATAGTAAAAAAAATTATAAACCAACATATTTCTGAACGCTCTCTTAACAACAAAGATTCAACAATTAAAGTGTACCGTACGTACCAAAAGGCCCACCTTGATTATGTACCTCCTTTTGAGTGCTAGTCCTGTACTACTCCGATGTGTAGCCAGGCACATGATATGATGCAGTCATGCAGAGAGCTTGCTTCCAATCCATAACATGTATTCTTTACTTAATTTTGCCAAGTTGCAATGTATGTTTCTGTGATTGGCAAGAGTTAGGATTTATTCTTTTCAGTTTTTTAAAACGGCTTTTAGTTTTTATTACAGTAGTTAATTTTTAAACGGAGTATTTTTTTTAAGATAGAGTCTACAAGATAGTTATAGTACACGTTAAAAACCCAACATCTGTATCATCAAAAATCGCAAGTGAGTATATCTCTCTTCGTAATATCTGTCGCAAACAGCTAAAATTACAAAATTTTAACCAAAAATCATAAACTACAGCAAAAAAAAACCGATTGTTTCTCATTAAAGCACCTAACCACTCCCAAAATCAAACCAAAAGATTGTGATTGTTACGGAGCTAGGGACCAACTTCAGTACCATATCTAGCTAGCTAGATCAGATCAGATTCTTCCTCCAAGGACCCACCGACAATTCGGCTATATTTTTTTAGCTGAGTTTCTTTTAGCTATAGCTTTTAGTTATGATTAATAGACTTATTTTTTTAAAACAATAACAGTCGGCAGAGTCGACAAAAACGCTAACGTGAAAGGCGCGGTCAGAAAGTCGTTTGGAGAAGCGGCTTTGAGAAATCATTTGAAGAAACCGTTTTATTTATTTTGATTTTCAAAGAAACTAAAGCCAAAAGCAAAAAAAAAAAAACATCCTCCATCTACTAAGGGGGCGCTCAGGACGGCTTTCCGTCGCTGGCGTTGGGCGAAAAATTTCATCAGAGTCTTGTAGCTAGCTACACACTCTGATAAAAAATTTGGTTTTTAAAAAAATTACTTATACATTTTTTCCGTTTTTTGTTTTCGGTATTTTTTTATATTTTTTACATTTAATTATACTCAATAAACCAACTCAGCTACAATGTTTTTCAGCCAGCTACAGTGTTTTTTCAGCAAAAACCAAAAATCGTCGCTATTCAGATCACCCTCTAATAATTCTGGTTGACTTTATTTCGGTTTCCTGCATCTCGGTGTCCAAATTTCAGGCCATTTTCCACTGCTCCGCCGGCGAACCAATCACGACACTGGATTTTTTTTTTACTGTGCTTAGGAGGTACCAACACTTCAGAAATATCAACCGTTAATTAATCGAAGTTATACTTAATCCCAACTTCGATCTCGTGTTTGGTAACTGCCATGCACCAATCGACCATCTATCTAACCAAAAAGCTAGCTATCTAGGCCCTGTTTTAGGGCTTAAAAAGTTGGATTTTGCTTTCAAAATGTCAAAAGCCTCCCAAATAGGCTAACTTTAAGGCTGCGCTCATATTGACAGAAACTGACGACCGAAACACTGTTTGCATACTGTAGTATTTTTGTTTTTATTTGATTTTTATTTGTGTTTTTTGGTTTTGTTTTTTCCCGTATTCCTTTGCATTGTCTGCTTTATATTAGCGTGCCACTTTTATTTTTACATTTTTATAGATTTAATTATATCTAATAAGCCAACTCAGTTACAGTAAAAAATCAGTCAGCTACAGTAAAATTTCAGCAAAAACCAAAAACCATCGTTATTCTAAACGACCCTAGAGTAGTTTTAGGGAAAAGTTAAAAACTAGTTTTTGAAAAAAAAAATAACATAAAAGCTGAAAAGCTAGGACATTGGTAGATAGAAATTGGGACAATGCCACTAAAAAATAGTGAAAAAAAGCTACAACTGCTTTTTAGCCAGAAAGCTAAAATACTACAGCTCCCCCAGCAGGGTCCTAGATTTATCTGATCAATCAATACTTACCAAGCCCAACTGTTTATCTGATTAATCTACTTAACTTAATTGCAGTAACCATATATGCGGATTAATTTCTGAAGGCTGAGTCATACTGTGCAGAGAGATTAAAAGGTTTAAAAATTTCCGAAGGGGTTGTCACACAAATCGATTTTGTGATGGCAGGTTAACCTACGCTAGCTGTGCACATATCCGTACGGGTGATGGTGTGCGCTATGATGTCATCTGGTAGTTGTTCATAAAATTTTTCTGAAACCCACGCGAGAGAATAATTATGCATATTGAGAAAATAATGGTTACATGTCGACATCTTTCTCCACTATAGATTATTTTGTGCTGCTTACGCTTTATGCGATCTTTTTTTATTTCATACACTAGATCTGTACCGTCAAACTTTCCACCAATATATTTAAAATTATATAAATTGTATTATTAGATTAATGTTAACTCTATTTGTATACCTTGTTATAAAGTTGCAAAAAATAATTATCAAAATCGTATATGGTAAAAAATATCAAATAAAAAAGGGAGGAAGTATATGCTTGCTTCTAGTGCTGCCTTGAAAAACTAGCCATAAATTCCTAGCAATTCGCGACTATTAATTTGTTAAGGCGAATATCGTTATATCTTAAAATATAAGAGTATTCGTGGCAGAGTTCTCGTACATATAACGAAAGTTGCCATTGCATCTTCCTAAAATAGTTATCATTATACTTATTATACAACTTCAAAATTATATTTGATAAATCTACGTCATTATAATGCGGACCCATCACATAAGTTAAGCGACGTAATTTTTACTTTTTTTTTCTTATGATTAATATGTGAGTTCTAATAAATGCTTATTATCAAAGGAAAAATAAAGCACAGATTCATGACTCATGAGCACCATAAAACAATGTCAGACCAAGAATAGTTGTAAGATCACGTGGAGGTCACCCCTTATTATGTGATAAGTATTTGACTTTATTTGTGTTTCGTTGTCGAAGTATGAGTTTAATTTTGTGTCATTTGCTCTCTAATTTTTTATGTCAGATGAGCAACGGTCTGACCGAGGTCCGGCATGATCGATCATGGGCAGCGATCCAATTGGAGGTCGTCGAGCGGTCTGACCAGCACGGTTGCCTCAGTTAGACCAATCCCCTGCTAGCAAGGGGTTTTAAGTCAGTTCATAGTAGTCTGATCGACCATTTGTTGGTGGTTAGATCGGCCTCTAGGAAATTTAGTGAGCTGAGTTGGGTTTTGATTGTATTAGTCATGTCGGGAGTCTATGCAAGTGTTAGTCATGGGTTCATAGCGGGAGTCCATGCAATGGACTCATGGCAGGAGTCCATGCATTGTGAGATCTCGACGTGGGTATCAAGTGCATCGGTTTTATCGATGAGAGTCAAGTGCATATCACTTATGCTTGAAACTATTGTTTGTTCTTTGATGTGCATTGCGTTTGGTGATCGTTGCGATATATGGCAAGGACGAGACTAGGGAGGTGCCCTGAAGCCATGGAGGGCCGCATATGTCAGAATGGAGCATCATCTCAAGCGAAGAAGTATGGGAGAAAGATAAGGATTAAGATGAGGCAAATGAATACATGTGATGTGCTATTGGACTTGGACGTTTTAAGAAGTGACGATCTTTGGAGCAAGCATACGATCTTGATGGAAGTCAATAGACATCACTGATTTCGTTGTGATATTTGCTTCGAGGGGATGTACCGTGAAAACTAGTGGGTAACAATCAAGAAAATTATTCGATACTGAGTGGAGAGATGGTTTGCAAAATAGCAATAGTAGTCTAAGTGGTTTAGGTCACATCTTAAAGGATGAAGCGTCTTGTCAGACTATTGGAGCTATGTGAAAGTCGTGCTTTAAAAAGCATGCAAGTTTGTATGAGTGTAAAATCAATTTGTTTATGGGTTACCATATTTTTCTACTTGTAAGTGGTTGTATCTACTAACGATGTGTTGATTGCTAGGGTTAGGTGTGAGATGAGGAGCCTCCACTGTATAAGCCTTTGTGTGTGTTGAGAGAAGAGCTCTCAAGAGGGTTGTTGGAGAGAGATGTTAGGATTTTCTTGTGTTGGAAGCTTTGTATATGTACTCTAAGCTAAAAGCGTTGTCCTCCATGAGAGAGTAGCTATAAAACATTTATCTCAAAGTTAAATAAACATCTAAAATTTATCTATGTGAGTTATTCCATGGATTTTCCCTTGTGCTTTTAATTTGCTTATTTTTCTTATTTGGATTTCATCTTCTCTTGATCTTTTTTGGTACCAAGGGCATGTAAGAGATTGAGATGTCTCTTAGAGATCAGATCCCATCTATATAGAAACTTTCTATGAAAAGTTCTCGTGATTTATTTGTTTTGCTCAAGAGATTGGTGATTTTTGGGGTTTTGATCTTGAGGGTGTTTTGGTTTGAGTCCGTGTTATGATCTAACTTGCTATAATATGTGAGAACCCATCCAAGATCTTCTAGATCATCAAGGACTCACGAGTAAGAGCAGATGGAGATTTCTCTTTTTTGTCCGGTTTTTGATGTAACCTTCCTTATTTTCGATAAAGGTTCAAACTTTGGTATTTATCTTCACGATTTATAATTGGAATAGTTTTTTGACATTCTAGGGGAAATTTGTACCAAGTTTTATTCTGTTTGGATATGTGGTTTAAAAGTTAGCCATCTTCTTAGTCGTGTGATGTGCTGATTTTTGTCCCTGTTTAGTGAGTGGTTATGCAGTCGTGACCTGAGCTGTCAGACCGCCCATAACCAGTCAGACAAGTGTGACTTATGGTCCCCCTAGTCGGCGGCCAAACCGGTAAGACTGGTTGTTTTGGATGACTTTGTGATCTTTAGTTCTTGGCTTTGATAAATCTTGTGAGTTTGTTTTTTTTTCAATGCATTATATTACTGTTACCAAAGGGAGATTTTAAGATATAATTTACCCCCCTATGACTCACTATACCCTACCCTACAATGGTTAGCTTTAATGTAGTTTTCATGGAATGCTTATGCCTGATCCATTAGTTAGCACTGCAGGTGGGAGTATAACTACAATGCTCCAACTTGTGAGACCAACATCAACAACTGTTAATCAATCGAAACCTCTCACAACTGTATACGAATATCAATCGTTAGTGCGAGCAGACGTTGATATAGCATTAGTTGAGTCCAGAAGGTTATTAAGCAGCACAAAATCGTGATAACCCCAAGTCCAAACTAGAAGCCATTGTTTTAGCAATTTTTGTAAATATTCTCGCTTTGGTTTTTTGGGAAACTTTTTCCACCAAATATCTCCATTAATTAATTACCGTTACATAAAAAACAAATGCATTATTCCTTGCTGGGTCTGTGAAATGACAACTAAGGGGGCGTTCAGAATAGCGATGGCTTTTGCCGAAATTTTACTGTAACTAGCTTTTTTTTATTGTAACTGAGTTGATTTATTGGGCATAATTAAATTTTAAAAAATATAAAAAATGGCACGCTAATCTAGAGCGAACGATGCAAAGAAGTACGAGAAAAAAAATAAAACACAAAAAAACCAAAAAACGAAAAAAAGAAAAAACCAAAAGCGCTACAGTGTAGGGATCGCTAGCTACAGTGTGGGAATCGCCGAACGCGGCGTTTCGTCGCTACTCTGAACGCGCCCTAAATAAGGTGAGAGCTCGTCAGATCAGCATATCTACGTCAGTGTACAGCGAATAATTAAGAACACACAGGAAATTGAAATTCCAGAAGAAAGAAAGTGAGGAATATGTGAGAAAGTTCAAGAATATTTGTGATAAACTATTGGCAATGAATGTGAAGTTAAAATTCAAATGTATGAAATATTTAGTTTTTTAGTGTGCGGGTCTCAGTCTCTAGCGGCCTAACCGGCTCTGCTAAGCAGTCAGACCAGTGCGGCCGATACAACTGATCAGAAAGGCCATGGACCAGCAGTTTGACCGACCGTGCGTTACTAGTCAGACCAGCTGTGTATAGCGGCAAGCCAGACGTGTTTTGTTTTCGGTAGTATGTTCTGAATTGTGGAGTTTTAGTCGAGGATTGGGTAACTTGGTCCTAGGTTAGTGCATTCATGTCGCATGAAGCATGTTTAGACTAACACGGGTCAAGTTATAAAGAACTTATGTCTGAAAATGATTTCTTGATCTTTAAATATGTAGAGAAGCTTAGAGTCTACTGTGATCAACGGTAAGAACCGAGACTATGCTCATTGAGGAGCCGAGGTCCGAAATAGTCAAAGGACGCTGTGTCAGATAGTTGAACTCAAGCGTGGCACAAGAAAGGGAAGGAATATCAAAGGAAAGGTTCGAGCGATATGTTGCACTAAGTGGCTTAATCGGTCCAAGTAAGACGTGATCCGGTGTAACCGAAGCGAGAAAGACTTGCCGATATATGACAAGTCATTGATGCACTTACACGTGACAAGCATGGCAATTACTTGCAAAAGAAGGTGAAGACCAGGTCAATGCGAGAGTATTTTGGTAATTTGCCAAATATCGAAAATTTTGTTGGATCAAAATCGTGGCGCTTGATCATGCTGCGTGCCAAGGATGTATAACTGATGGAGATTGTTCATGTAGATTAGATCCTATCCATATAGACACTATGGTTTGCAAGATTTCGAAATTGTCCAGTTCTTGCTTGATTTAGAGCCTTTCTTGAGGATTCTTGATATGAGGATTTTGGGTTCGATTCGTTTGGTGGTTTTGCTTGCTATGACATGTGAAAATATATTTAGAACCATCTTGACTGTTTTTAACTCACGAGCAAGTTGTTTATTAAGTTTTTTCTAGTTTTAGTGTAACCTTGCATATTTTTAGAAAAGGTTGAGACTTTAGCCAAAATACTTGGATAGAATAGGTTCTTGGGACCCTTAGCAAAGTGTGTACAAAGTTTGATCTCATTTGATCATGGATTTTAAAGTTTGCACCAAAAGTGGTTTGGACTCGAGCTAATTTTCTGTTTAGAGAACAGAGGAGCGATCAAACCACTCCTAGGCCCGGTTAGGCCAGCCACCGGTTTGTGACCTGTCAAACCGGTTAGATGTAGATTTCGTGCATCTTCGTTATTTCGGGTTATTACTTTGTTGTAGTCTATGAAATCTGATCATTTTAGCTCTCTAATTTTGGAGTGAAAGATTTCTGGTATTTAAGAAGGCATTATTCATCCTCCTCTTCTCTGTTATCATTACCGATCCTACGGAAAGAACAAATAAAGAAGATGGATCTAGCTCAATCTAGCTAGCTAGTACCGTTTCATTCTCTCTAAGTTACTTTCGTCGTTATCTCATCTAAGTAAACCTATGGATCACTTCGATCATAGGGCCTGTTCTTTTTGGCTGCGGCTGATGGCTTTTTGGCTGTTTACAACAGAGATTGCGGAAAGAGAGATACTCGCTTGTGATTTTTGATGGTACAGATATTAGTTTTTTAATGTATACTACAATTAATTTGTAGACCCTATCTTAAAAAAATACTCCGTTTAAAAGTTAGTTACTGTAGCAAAAGCCAAAAACGACTTTTAGAAACCGTAAAGAATAGACCCATAGTACACAGTGCAATGATGCTATAGCTTAGTATGCGCCGCCGTCGCTTAGTTAGCTGAATGCATGCTAGCTAGTTTGGTAATCCATCTCCATCCGGTTGGATCCATATAGCACAGCTCCATGCACGCTTCGTTCATTCCTACATGTACAACGATGCATCGACTTGAGCGTGAGATAACCTAGCTACTCCTTGAGTTCCCATGTTCCATCGATCACAGCGTTCGCGACGTGGAGACTAACATGCTATATCCAGACCTCTGTTTTGCGGATGTCTCATCTGCTGTTGTTGTTCATCGGGTTTGTTTTCACCTTTTCAGTTGGATCCACTGTCATTGTTATACAGCAAACTAGTGATTTGCGACCGGAGTTCTTGAACTGTTTACGCAAATGACATTGTAGTTATTTTTTTTTTCAAATTTGATCTTTAAATACCTGTTTTTATAAATATAGCCTCTTCCTCAGACCTGTCGAGCTTGCCAGCTCCGAGCTTGTCAGCACCTACCAAGCTGGGGAAGCTCGACAAAACAGCGTCGGCATCACTAATCGGTAATAATTAGTGTTAATGATGATTAATTGATACTGATAGGTATTAATTAGTGATAATGATAGTAATTAGTGCCGATTAGTGACTGTGCAGGCTCACCTGCCTATTTGTGCATGCTTGGCAGGATCCTGCTGAGCAACTTTGGCTCGGAGCTGCTATAGCGCACTGTCGAGTTCGAGTAAAGAACTAAATTTGCAAAAGTGGATGTTCGAAAACTAAATTTTGAAGAAAAAATGAATACAGTGCCATTTGTAAGAACAGTCCGGAGATCGCTGCCCAATTGCAATGGAGAACATCATGCGGCGGCCTGACATACTGATTTCGAATAAAAAAGGATCCAAAATTGTAGTTGTACCCCTTTATGTTTATGTTTCAAGGTAATTTATTTGTACTGATGCAATTTTACAGCTGATTTGCCTCTCACGAGGCACTTAACGCATTTTGATAACGGTATATTTTGTTTTCTTTAGAGTAACAGGCGTGTGCGTATGTGTCACTGGCGTGGGTCCATGGGCAGTTGGGCTCGTTTGGTTAGTATTGGCCCATTTAGATTAAGGGTCTGTTCTTTTTTACTATAGTTGGTAGTTTTTGACTGCGACTGATGGCTTTTTGATTGTTTGCGACAGAGATTGTGGAAAGAGATATACTCGCTTGCGATTTTTGATGGTACAGATATTAGTTTTTTAACGTATACTACAATTAACTTGTAGACCCTATCTTAAAAAAAATACTTCGTTTAAAAATTAGTTACTGTAGTAAAAACCAAAAACGACTTTTAAAAACCGTAAAGAATAGACCCTAAATGGCCTGGTGAAGTCCCTTCCAAACAAGTCCTTATCCAGTTCTTCCCCAAATCCCGTGTATTCTCCTCTGATTCTTTACTAATCTTCCCCATTTACTTGCTCCATTTTGTATCCAGGGACCAAGGGCCGTAACAATGTAATGCTCTACGAAGAATTTTGGTTAGATTAAAGCGATTACAGAATGGTATTGCGCTGCAATGGTATAGCAGTAAGTTTTATGATGTCTCAAGCAATTTCGTGGGAACAATTTAGAAGTTTCATATTTCGGTAAATTTTGTGTGTTTCTAAAAGTTTTTAGAAGATTGTAAGAAAAGTTTCAAACCAAATTTCAACAATCCAGGTTTTGGGATTGAAGTTTCAACAAATTTTAGCAGAAAAGTTTCGAGAAGTTTTAAACAAAAGTTTCAAAAAATTTTAACAAATTTCATCGAGTTTCAATCAAAGTTTCAACAAGTTTTGGATCTCACTTGGTTGCGACAGCATTAGTGCGCTGCCACAGAACCGCTCGACACCGTCCACTGCCAACGCACCTTCTTCTCTGACTTGTCCGACAACCGCTGCCATCAAGTCTATGCTTGAGCTCCACGTTGAGCATCCATCTCTCTCTCCCTTTCTCTCATCCTTAGCTCCTGCTCGAGCTCCACATCACGCTGCCGAACTACACCCCCATCTGGCTGTTTAGAGTGTCTTCATTGGATCTGGCCATCCCAAGCTATCAGAGGTGAAGCATCGTGTCGTTACCTATGTTAGATTCGAAGCCGGATGTGAAGAAAGAGGGGAAGGGTGACATCGGAATTGAAGAAGGTAGAGAGGTGTTGATGAGAAAGGGATACGAGAGAGAGAGATGAGAGAGTTGTGCGCCAGATGGAGCCTTATGATTTGTGTGGGTGGATCGGATGACTAGGATCTACACTGTTAAAACGATACGGTGTTCCATGGTATGTCTCGTAGACTAAAGAATTGATCGACACAACGGGCCGTTGCACTCGTGAGTGTTTCACGGTTGGTCGGAGGCAGGCTTAGCTCGGTAAGTGCGCGTCCAAATCCAGCAGTCGTGATGGCCGCCTATACCATTTGCACAAAGCTAGCGTTCGACTGACCAACCGACCAACCGTGTGGATCGATGTGCATCGTCACCGCACCACCAGCTTTACACGGTCAAAATCTGGAATAAGCACTGCTTTCCGGCTTCGTACGAGTCACGACAGTGATGTTTCAAGGGAAAAAAAACTCTCTTTTCAAAACGGGCAGGCAGCTTGTGTGCACAGAATTTAATGGAGTGTTCTGTTCGAGGGATCAGCCGTCTAATTGTGCAGATCCACCAATGCATGCGTGACATCACACATACCGGTGCGTATTAAGTCATATATAATAATATTAGATGTCTATAAATTTTATTATATAAGATATAAAATAATGTAAAGAAAAGAGAGTGAATATAAAAAATTAGATCATCTATTATACAGTGATCGACTATAATACAGTAAATAAGATATTCTATCATGAAGAAATTATCTATAAAGACATACAAAAAATAATTTATTATATAAATCATCTATAAATAATATAAAAGATATTATAGAGCAATATATACCCTAGTTGTAGGATTGAGCATTAAAGATTGGCTGCGTGTTTCTTTTCTAAATAAAACAAACTGATTTTGAAAGTCATTTTTTGGATGGAAACAGAAAACGGTTTGGTTTGTTTGGACAGCGCACTCACTTCCATAGGTCGATCAATCGTAGCTCCGCTCGCGTATAGAACGCACTGGCGTTGGTCAGGTCCGTTCTTTTAGGTTTTTCAGATAACCTTTTATTTCTATTTCTATTATTCGATACTATTTATCAGATCTATTAATCGAAGCTAAAAAAGTATTAACCGAGGCTCGAGGGCCACTGGCATGGACATGATCACACCATGCTCTGTGCTTGCCCATCCGGAACTCGGGGGGAAGAAGAAAAATACTAGAACAACTAAATTCTCGTAATTCGACATCCCCGTGGCGTCAAAGAGAAGCGCATGAAATGAAATTACGTACGCCAGTTAGTCGGTCATGGTTTAAGAAAAAGGCTAGAATAAACAAAGAAAAGGTAAAAAAACTTAAAAAATCTAAAAACTTCAAAAAAGATGAAATTACTGAAGAGTGAAAAAACAGAAACCAAAAGCAGAAACTGGTTTTAAACCGTTTTGAACGGTGCCTAAAGCATGGTAGGTATTGCTTTATTTTGGGTCTATTTATAATAGCTTTTGTTTTGATTTATAAATAGTAATAGTTTGTAGAAAAAGATACACACGTACGATTTTAACCGATATAAATAAATTCGTTACAGTATATACTACAATTAACTAGTAAACTCTATTTTGAAAAGAAATTTTGTTTGAAAATTAGATAATATAGAAAAAAACTATTTACTGTAAAAAATAGTTTTTAAAAGCTAATAAAAATAGGGACTTTAATTCTTCGTGCTGTGTGGTATGCATGGGTTTCACTGTAAACAGCTAAATTCAAGCAAGAACACGAGGATATAGAAATTCATGCGTGTAAACACATGGTCTTTGGTAAGGCTGGAAACGAGCCGAGCCGAGCCGGCTCAAGCTAGGCTCGGTGTGGAGTGCGGCTCGGCTCGGCTCAGCTCGTTTCTGAAACGAGCCAAAAGAGCGGCTCGGCTCGGCTTGGAAGTAGGCTCGAGCTGGCTTGGACGGCTCGTGAGCTCGTGACAGCAGCGATTCAACACATAACAAGATAGCACATAACAAGACATACCAAAGAAAGACATAACAACAAAGAATTCAAGAAGATAACAAAGAAGACATAACAAAGAAAGATAACAAAGAAGAATTCAAGAGCATATCGGCAACATTAGCAAGAGACATAATAAAGAAAGACAACAAAGAAGAATTTAGCAGCATATCAGCAGCATTAGTAGCAGCACAACATCAGCATTAGCAAGCTCATTCAACAGCAAAACATTCAAAGAAGACAAAGAAGCTTACAAACAAAGACAAAGAGAGACAACACATCATAGCAGATTCACAACATCCTCAAAAGTCACAAGTTTACAATCGAAGAGTGATTTACAAATGACAGCCAGATTCGGCAAAGATTCGCAGCAGTTCAACGACCAATGACCTACATATTCAGCATCAGTTGTCAAAATAAAGGATATATATCCCAAAGACATACTTGTCAAAATAAAGGATATATATATGTCCAGGCAGGCATACTTGTCTATATACATGAACACCATCACATCATTGTTTCAATCAACCTCTAATGGTATATATCCCTTGTCAAAATAAAGGATATATATCCCAAAGACATATATATCCCTTGGGATATATCCCTTGTCAAAATAAAGGAACCACATTGCTTAATTTGTTATTATAATTCAAATGCGAAATCTACGACGCTTACCAGACACTAGCTGCTCTCTACGACGCTTTTAGGAAATGGAATGGTTTGAACATCATCGTCTTCATCTTCTTCCTGAAAAGATAAATAATATTCAAGTTAACATAAGCAAAAACAAATTAGACAAATATTGCAGTACAGATGAACCTACCACATCCACAGGAGATCTCATGTCATCATGTGCACCTCTGATCCAGCTGGAGGCACAAATCAAAGATTGAACCATAGCCGGACGTAAAGAACTCTATAGTCATCTAGTACTCTACCTCCAGCACTGAAAATTGATTCTAAAGATACACTGGAAGCTGGTACAGTCAAGAAATTCTTAGCCATGTTCGACACAACTGGAAATCTAGGTGCATTCAAATTCCACCACGCGAGAAATTTGAAATCCTTATTATCTAAACTCTCGTTTACTTCATCTAGGTAGATGAGTAACTCTGACTTTGAAGGCTCGGTAGAAGTGGAACGCAAGAATGACTGAAACTGAGATGAAACTGATGATAATGAGCTGCTTGTACCCATAGCTGAAGAGGAGGTTGCTTCACCTCTGTTGCCCATTTTGTTGTGCCTATGATCCATCTCAAACTGTGAATACAAATCTTCCAATTCAACCTTGACATCATCAAGCTCTTCTGTAGCTTTTGAGGGCTCATACATTTGGTTGAAGCACCAACTAATGAACCTCATCTTAAACCTGGGATCAAGAATAGTAGCAAGGACCATGACATTGTTCTTTTCTTCCCAATATTTGTCAAACTTATCCAACATTGCAACAACCATTTTCTTCAAATACTCATCTCCAGAAGTAATTGCGGCTCTTAATGCAATCTTAACATTAATTATATAAGGATAAAAAATATTTGCCGTCGGATAAGTTGATCCAGAAAATGCACTAGTCACTTCAGATAAGGACTGCAATATTGGTGCAATTTTTTCATACAATAACCAATCCTGGCCCGATGGTTGCCATTGATGATTTGCATCTGTGTCAACATAACACACTAAAGCATCCTTATAAGCAATATATACTGACAACATTTTGTATGTGGAACTCCATCGTGTACACACATCAAGACTCAATCCAGAGCCAATTTGCAAAGCAAGCGATGAGCAGATTTGTAAGAATTTGTGCATACCCCTTGTTTGTAAGACATGAGTTTGTAGCAGAACCTACACTTTGCCTTTGTATCAACCTCTCCTTTCTTTGTCTTCAATGGAACATTCACCACCTTAAAGATCTTCCAACAATTTGATCTTTGTTTTTGTTTACTAGCTTGCTTCCTCTTTTTTGCCCCCCTCTGTTGAGACACTGTACCCTCTTCTGTTGTCAATGCCACAGCGGCTTCTTCAGCACCATTTGAACTTGAAGAGTCCACATCAATATCCCCTTCCTCCTCATCAGATGGTACACCACTAAAAGCCTCCCAATCCACATCCACATCCTCCTATAGCCAATGAATCAAAGCATGAAGTATCAGGATTTACTCACCAGATGCTGCTGGTTTTAGGGTTTAGATGCAGCAAAAGATTTACTCACCGAGGCTGCTGGTTCGGCGAGGTCACGAGGCGGGGCCGATGGGAGGTCACGACGTCGGCCGCCTTCTTCCCTCGAGCATGAGATTCCATGCTCCGTTCGCGGCCCATGCGCGTCGGTTGGAGCGGAGGGAGGTGGCGGCGCGGGGTGGGGACCGGGAGGAGGGGCGGCGCGGTGGGGGGACCGGGAGGAGGCGGCGCGCGGGGTGGGGCGGGGACCGGGAGGAGGCGGCGGCACTGTGTGGGGGCGGGGGACCGGGGAGGGAGACGGCGGCGCGGGGTGGGGGCGGGGGACCGGGGAGGGAGGTGGCGGCACTGGGTGGGGGCACCAGCAGCGTGGGGTGGGGGGCGAGTGAGCGGAGAATGGGCCGGACGTGAGTGAGGGCCTGACTTTTGGGTTGGAGAATGGAGACCGCATGTTTTCGAGTCCGGCTCGTTCGGCTCGCGAGCCTGGCTCGTTTTTTTCATGAGCTGAACACGGGGCTCGGCTCGGCTTGATTTTTTGCGAGCCCGAGCCGAACCGGCTCAAGCTCGTTACGAGCCGAGCCGGCTCGCAAGCCTCAAGCCAAATGTCCACCCTTAGTCTTTGGTCTTAATTTCTTCTGTGTCAAATAGATGCTTGTAGCCACTAATTTCTTAAGAGGTCATTTGAGCCCCCTGTAACTAAATGCTCATATCCCCCACAAAACACTGTATGACAGTGGGGCCACATAAAAAAATGTCATCAGCAACAAAAACCAATGTGCCATGGCCATGCCTGATTCTGATTCTCTCTCCCAGAAGTAAGACTGCAAGAGAAAGGCGAGAGCGAGAGACAAGAATCGATTGCTACTACGTCAGAGAAGCCGAAGCTTTCGGTAGAAGCAACACGAGCAAAAGAGGAACCTTTACGAGTACTCGTATTTATATTAATCCAAGCCAAGAAGAAGCAAAGGCAGCGCAAGCAAGGCCAAGGCCGTTTCTTGCAAAGAATCATTCGTCGGCGCCGGCTCGGTCCGCCACGAGCTAGCCTTCCCGGATGGGCGCGGCCGGCGGCGGTGGGAGGCTGCCGACGTTGCGGGCGATGGCCGTGGGCGCGGCGGCGCTGTGCGCGCTCCCTGTGGTCGTGTCGCTGGCGCCCCTTTGGCTGCCTTTGCTCTGCTGCGCCGTGGCCGCCGTCCGGTTCCGGCGAGTGAGGATGGGGAGGATGCAGACGTGCCGCGCCGGTGGCGGCGGAGGTGGAGGGGGACGGCCGGCGGAGAAGGGTGACGCCGCCGATCGGGTGATGCTGCTGCAGAAGTACCTCGAGGACCAGATGGAGCTCGTCGGAGCCGAGGCAGGGGACTTCTTCGATCCGAGAGAAGCGTAGCGAGATGTTTTTTCTTCTGCAATTTTTAGCCTGTAAATGTGATAGGAGTTGCGAAGCAGAGGAGAATTTGTTTGTGCGTGTTGCGTGCTCGGCGAAACATCACGAATCACAACTTTTTTTTTTCATAACAAACGAAAAGAAAAAGAAAAGAAAGAAAGGTGCAATTTCTTTTGCTGTTGACTTCGCTGTTCTTGTAGTTAATGTAACGACTACTTGTTTCCACTTTCCAGTGGTTGGTTAATGACGTGTTAATTAATTGAATTTTCTTACAGTATATTATATTAGTAGTAAAAAGATAATAATATTAATTGAATTTATGAGGGCAACTTTTATTTTTTAACTGTTTTTTTCAAGACGGTCCCGTGTGCGTGACTGACATCACACAGTGACCAGTGCGCAGGAGCCGGCGTGATGGCGGGCTCCTGGGTCGGCAGCGGCGTCACCTATCCGCTCACGGACTAGGTGCTCGTCCCCAACACACACGAAAATCTAACGTGTGTGTAGCACGCCTTCAATGAGAAGGTGGCTGAACTCCGGCACATCACCGTGGATGCCTTTGTGCGGCTCAAGGGGAAGTGGGCGTGCCTGCAGAAGCGCACGGAGGTGAAGCTTCAGGACCTGCCTGTGGTGCTTTGCGCCTGCTGCGTGCTGCACAACATATGCGAGGTGAGAGGGGAGGAGATGGAACCGAAGCTCCGGTGCGACCTCGTCGACGACGAGATGGTGCCAGAGAACCCCATGCAGTCGGAGAGCACCAAGAAGGCTAGGCAGTATGGTTATACCCCTCTTTTATAAATGGTCAGATATATTAGAGGTGTGGGCACTTCCGACGTCACCAGATGAACCGAACCAAAACTCAAACAAAAAAGCTGATGTTTTTAGAAGACGAATGCTTCTGTTCCATCATCCAGGGCGATTTTCCACGGAGTCGACGTCATGGGCGGTGGCACGCTCGTGCTACAGCATCAGGACCATAGCGAGCGAATTAATACTGCACGAGCACATGACAAACTAATCAGGATTGTCACTAATGGGAATGCATTAACGACAATCACGACAGCAATTTCCTAATGGAAGCCACACCCTCTCTCTCTCTCTCTCTCTCTTCCTAAGCTCCTAGATGGATGGTCAATGGTGTAACTGTTCCATAGTCAGTATCAGCGTAGTGCATTTATACTATGTTACTTCCTCCGTTTCGTAATGGTCCTTTTAGTCTAAAATTTTTTCGTTTTAAAATATTTGTTTATAAAGTGAATCAAGAGTGTGGGTATTATAGGTATAAGACCTACTACCCCACGGTATCCCGTTGAAAACCAATTCAATAGTATAGCCGCTCCCTCTCCCCTCCCTCTCAACGCCGCTCCCGACCTCCCTCCTCGTTGCTCCCGAGCCTCCCTCCCATTCCTCTCCCTAGCTGTTCCCCCGCTATCGCTCCCTATCCCCTCTTTTCTTCGGCGTGAGCAGCTCCACACCTCTCCTCCTCCCCCCGCCCCCTCCTCCACCACTGGCAACCGGTGGCGACCTCGTCGCCCAGCCGCGCCGCCATCTCCCACTCCCCCATCGCTACCACCCTGTCCAACCTAATATTCAGTGGTCCGCCATCGCTGTGCCTCCCTTTGTCGCCGCCCACCGCCCTCCGACGTCCTCCACCGTCGTCCACCGCTGGACCACCGCCTCCCTGGCCTCCTTCTATGTCCGTAGAGGGGGCAGTGAACCTGTCGTTGGAGGTGAAGAAGGAGAGGGTGGCGTCGGAGCTGAAGAACGGGGTGGAGGAGCGGCATCGGAGTTGAAAAAGATGGCTGCGTCAGCGGATCCTGTCCAAATGGCTACGAACGGTATACCGTTTTCTAGATTTTATTTATATGTATTACGACGATTCCCCTCTTTACCTTTTCATATAGAGAATGTTAAGTGATTGTGTTATGTTATTTAATACGAATATGTATAATTATTTTTTATTAATATTTATTAGATTTAATGCTTTCTCGCTCCCTGCGCGTTGAGCAAAGATTGCGTAGGGAGCATTATCTCTTTATGGATCGCAGTGCAGCCTGCAAAGGTTCGTTGGATGGTGAGGACGAATGAGAGGCGCCGCGCACCGACCCACCAATGGCGATGTGGATTCTTCTTCGTTTCCCATGATTCTGATGCGCATAATCCTTTGGCAATATGTCAGCACACCAGAACAGTACAAACAGACGCTAAAACCAGGGTAGAAAAAATCTGGTGTACGTTTCAATGCTTATTTTAGGTAAATTCTTTTTAGTTGCGGCTAATGATTTTTAATTTTAACGTGAGTTTATGCGAATGAATTAATACTGATAAGTCACTTCAAAAAAAACTATCTTAACAAGTCATTTCGAAAAAACGGTAAAAAAATCAGCATATTTATTTATTCGAAAGAAACTATAAACTCAAAAGAAAAAGGCCTTCAAGTACATACAAGTCGTATCATTCAAAAAGTGCACATCTCACAAAAAATAATAAAAACATCAGATCTGTCCTGTGAGAGCATCTTGACAAATAGGAATTGCCAAGAGCAAGATGAGATGCAAGAACAAATAATTTGATGATATATCTGGAAGTTCTTTTACTTTATGGTCGATAGCCTTCTTTACATATACACTGAGGCAGGTTGTCGCTTGTCAAGAACCCTATGCGGAACATGTTCCTCATATCTACAACCAAGCCAATTTTCGCAAATCTGCTCTTTAAGGGGGCATTCAGAATAGCGATGGCTTGTAATTTTTGACTAAAATTTTACTGTAGCTGGCTGATTTTTTTACTGTAGCTGATTTGGCTTATTAGGTATAATTAAATTTAAAAAAATATAAAAATAAAAACGATATGTTAACCTATTACGAACAATACTAAAGAATACAGAAAAAAACAAACTACAAAAAAACAAAAAAAATAGAAAAAAATAAATTTGCTACAGTAAACAAAACGCAACGCCGAATGCGGTCACTTGTATGAGCAGAGCATAAAACCTACAGACCAAAATTAACAAATTTCCGAGGGAGATTGCTAGACGGTGGACTACCTACAGATTACGAAGTGTACAAAATGCCTACTCCCTGACGTGTGTGTATCAATGTATGCTAAGCCTGCAGCATTCCATCTTGCTGACACATGCAATCAGGCATTGGGAAAGGTGTACATGGAGTCATTACAGATCAGATAATGTATGTGCAGGTCAACTCAGAGGTGTGTTACAATTTGTTAAAAAGACTAATGCATTGACAAAAGTATGTATTCATATTAATTCAAATATAGGTTGGTGGAAGAATAACGAGGGCAACTATAGCCAAAACGGACCAGTCTTGGGTCAAAACGTATTGTTTAAAGCGGTTGAATTTGGTAAAGAATTACAGCAGACCGTCAAAATGGAAACTGGTTCGGTGCAAGTTGTCATGAAATGACTGTCCGTGACAAATCATATTGTTTAAAGCGGTTCGGTTTCGTAAAAAAAATTACAGCAGACGGTCAAAATGGGAACTGGTTCAGTGCAAGTTGTCATGTAATGACTGCCCCTTACAAATCAGGTCCTCCCTAGGTTCATCGATTACTAAGTTAATGTACGATGGCAGCTCAAAACTGACCTGATATTCGGATCGTCAAAAGGTAAGACCAGCTTCCGTTCGTCTGGTTTTATCGTCTTTGCATTCCCTCCAAACGGGTAACGCCTGTGCCCCATCAGAAAGTGAGGGAAGTTCCCCCCTTGAGTTGTCTCGAACACTGCACTCTGAACACATACAGAGTAATCTAATGCTGCTAGTCGAGATGAGTGCAAAGTTTGGTGAACACTGCACTCTGAACACATACAGAGAAAAATTTGGTGAGTGGGAGATAATACATAATGTAGAACAATATTTCTATTCCAACTTCTGCCCTCAACTTAGATAAATAATCCAAAACATAAACAGTGCAAGAATCCAATGTGAAAATGGTGAAAAGTTTCATGCATGCATATTCATTCAACAGTTAGAAGAATAATGAGTGGCTAGGGCAAACAATACCTCAACCTCAGCAAGCTCTTCAGGCAAAGCAAGAGTGTCCTTCGTAGCTAAACGAGGGAAGTATTTTGCAGCATTATATATTTTACCGGAAGCAATGTAGAGGGAGGTGGTATTTGTCAAGTCCCATGCCCCGTAGCATCATACCAACCTGCAAAAATTCATTGAGTGAGTGCCTTATCTCAGTAAACGTTTTTTAAAATATCTAAGTGCTTCGAAAACGCAAACTTAATGAATGCCACTGAAATTGCAGGTTGGTAGTAACAACCTGAAGCTTCACCAACTAAGCACACACTGTAATTCAATATAAAAAACAAGTAAAAATAAGATAAAACAAGCCAAACGTTTTCTGAAGTAACAATGTGATATAGTGAATGCATGCTTCAGTGCACGTATGCAACTGTCTGTCCAACACAACAATGCTTGAATCACATGAGATTATCTCCTAAAAGGTTAAAACAAGCCTAGACTCAAAACAATTTTTATAGTAGACAAACAAACACAGAGGCAAAAAGGAAAAAAGAGATCCGAACCTCTAGAGAGTAAAAGAACATTTTCCATCCCTTCTGTTTGCCTCAGAATTTATCACTCGACCAGGTCGACGAAACTTCCCTCTCCAGCTCCTTTCACGAGCATTTTCCATTTCAGTTTTCTCCTTCCAGCCACCATCATATGTACAGCATGAAAACGCTACCATATCCTTAAAATGTGCACAAAATCTTAGTAGAATGGAAGAAAACATTGTATCTCAGTAGGATAGAAGCAATTGTTAATTTCAAGGGCGAGTGCATTAAAACCTCTTCGAAGCAAAGATGCACCAAGACATACTTCCCTGTCTTCCCACCAGTCAACGAGCTCTTTTTGATCATTTGGTTAAACATATCCTCTGCAAGAGTTCTTATTGGCTCTGCAAATCTCAATGCCTGGTAGTTTACCAAACACCGCAAGGCCTGGATATTCGATGGAACTTACTGAGCTAATCTATTTAAGAATGGGGCAATGCGAGCAATCCTGCACGGAATAGAAAATGCAATGAAACACGTCTAGGTTTTTTCACAGTTCAATCGAGTTCTATCTCTCTTTTTTTGTGGGGTGGGAAAAGTTTAGCATACCCTAACTGCAGCAGTTTCAGAAGCACCATCTGCTTATAGTGATTTGGAGATGAGTAGGCTTTATTCTCATATTTGGTATGCTGCTGATATTATGACTGAAGTGCAGCGAAACATCTGGAAGCTCTTTCACAATTCTTACATGTTCTCTTAGTGTCTCAATAAAATGATCTTCATAAAAAAATCACTAAATTTGCTGAAAAACAATACACCAGGTAAACACATTATCGTGCTGAAACTGATTACTAAAAGATTAATATGTGACACCGAATAAATGGAAAGTAAAATAATATAGACGAGAACACCAACTGCTACTACAACCAATAGCAACTTTGCGTACCATCAAGAATTGTAATTTTAATGTTGATGAGAGTTGTAAAATCACACCTGGTTCAATCTTGCATTGAAAAAGTTAATAGCATTTGTTGGAACAGAAAAATGTCATCTCTAAGGATCTGTCAAGGAAGTACATAACCTATATCAATGGTCGCTTCTCGGAGTAGAATGTCAAAGGGAAAATTTTGTGGTTCACTGCTAACAACAGTTAACAGTGAACTTTAGAACTTAAATGAACTGTTGAACACACTAAAGCAAGTATTTCCCAAGAATAGACAACTAAAAGTAATTGCAATTCCATGTGACAACTGCTCCAACCAGGCACACACAGATAAAAATGGCATTTTTTATTGTAAGGAAACAAAGCAATGAGCAAACAAAATAGTTACCTGGAATCACGTCAAACACTATTCAAATGAAATATTGGGATCACAAGAATTGCATTAACCAAGCTGGACACAGCAACTGCATCGCAGATCTGCACTGGAAAACCTATGTTACAATTACTAGGCATAGTGTGAAGATTCCAAGGACTTCACAAATATAATAGATTTGTGTCACAGCTGATGTTAGAGACCACAGCATCATTCAGAAACATTCAGGTGAGAAGAAATATATTTGCGACAGACATCAAGTAGCATATAAGCATGCTGATGAAAGAAAAAAAACGATTTATGATATATTGGATGGATAAGCAACTGCAGGTCTACCACGATGGTACTTCAGACTTATTGGTCAGTTTCTACAGTCTAGACAGCAGGGGCTTTACATAAATAATACCTGAAACTACTAATTTGGAACATACGTCAGAAACTTTATGCTTCTGCATCTCAAATGAAATCATTTTTTTCAGGACAAACTCTACTCTAGTGCCAACCCCTTATTTTCCAACACAAAGTAGTTAAAGAAAGCTATCTCGATTGAGTGACAGTGTGACACTAACATGACTCTCCAAGTTATTTTAGTGGTGCGCCAAAATATGCATACGGCATTGGACTTTATAATAAGATATTAGCAATGGTACATCTACTCAGAACCATGACTGTAAATTTATTAAAAAGAATGATCCTGGAACTTACAGAAAGACGCTGTTGATTTAGACCACCATTTGCTTTAATTATGAGATAGCCATTTGAAGGCGGCAACTCTGCAAAGAGGCAAAGCGTAATGCAGACCATCAATGTTACCTTAATTCTCCACTTCCAGTGCTTATGATTATGAGACAAAAAGTACAAAAAAGGTAGCTTTCAAGTGGGCGCATGTGGTCTATGAAATCATAACACAGGTATTAAAGTGGAACCTGATTGAATCAGCCTGCTGTTGACACAATGCATCCATAGTCACCATAGCTCCGCAGAATTTTGATAATGTGATGTCATTAACTGCACAATACCAAGACAAAACTATAATTTTAACATGATAATTCTATATGGAGGAATAATAAGGTTTTTCAACAAATTGACCTGGATTTCTCATGTTGGAGAAACATATTCAAGCATGAATCTGCCATGGTTTTCCATAGAGCAATGAAGTCTTATCAACCTTCATTGAGAATTGGTTCAATAGTCTTGAATGATTTTTCTTTTTCTTTTTTGTAAATGTGTTTTTGTAAAGAAGACATCTTAATATAGGCACTGTTCTTTGCGGCTTCTAAAAGCCACTTTTGGCTTTTGCTACAGTAACCAACTTTTAAACGGAGTATTTTTTTAAGATAGGGTCTACAAGTTAATTGTAGTACACGTTAAAAAACTAATATCTGTATCATCAAAAATTGCAAGCGAGTATCTCTCTTTTCGCAATCTCTGTCGTATACAGCCAAAAAGCTATCAGCCACAGTCAAAAGCCATCAGTCGCAGCTAAAAAGAACAGGCCTATAATTTTGTACCGTAGGTTCCTTCCTACCGTTTCAATTAAGAAAACGTGTGGTAACCGCCGAGTGCGTGTGTGCCGACTGCAAATGGCTGTGCAGATACGTGTTAACGTGTGATGATCAAGGATCGTTGTGCTAGGAATCTTTGATTGTTTCTAGTATCATCTGCATAAGCTTCTTGTTTGTGTGTTTTCGTGCATGTTTGGTTTTCTGCCGCGCTTAGCCATATTTTGCTAGAAAACATACCTGTTTATATTTGTTTTTAGCTTTAGCTTTTGATTTTAGTTTATAAATAGTAACAGTTTATATGTAGAGAAGCTTGTAAAAAGACACCCGCATATGATTTTGATGGATATAAATGAAGTCACTACAGTGTGTACTACAATTAACTAGATATCATCTTAAAAAAACTGTTTGAAAACTAAATACCATAGAAAATTTATTTACCAAAGAAAAATAGCTTTTATAAATCAGTATCATGCTATGGTTGCGCCGACGAGCCGAACGCTAGATGACAAGTTGTTAGACTTGTTTATGGGCCTGTTCTTTTTGGCTGCGGCTGATGGCTTTTGGCTGCGGCTGATGGCTTTTTGGCTGTTTGTGACAGAGATTGCGGAAAGAGAGATACTCGCTTGCGATTTTTGATGGTACATATATTAGTTTTTTAACGTGTACTACAATTAACTTGTGGACTCCATCTTAAAAAAATAGTCCATTTAAAAGTTAGTTACTGTAGCAAAAGCCAAAAGCGGCTTTTAGAAGCCGCAAAGAACAGGCCCTAAGGTTCCATTCATTTCGGCTTCAGCTTTTTAGGTTCAACTTATTTTTCACTATTCCTAAATTTCGTCATTTTCTGACTTTTTGACTATTTTTGAGCTTTTTTGCCTTTTTTCCTGTATTTATTTGTATTATTCGTGATGGTCTAATCTATTTTTTTATTTTTAAATTTAATTAAACTAAATAAACCACCATCAGTTATAATGTAAAATAAATCAGTTACAGTAAAATTTTAACTATAAATCAGCTTAATAGGTCCAACTAAACATGCTCTAAGTTAAGCGTGACAAAGTTAAGACAACATTAGCGTACTTGGATAGTATTTAAAGTTTGTGCGGAGCTCCCGAGGAATCTCTTTCCGCACTCTCTCGGGCTACGGATGAAACGAGTTTCAATGGTCTTTAGTGATCGTGGACCTGCGCGGCGTTTAACAAGGCAGGCAGGCAGGCAGGAGGAAGCCGGCGCGGATTCTCTGACTTACAGGAGGTAAGTCATGGGTAATTTTACCCCTGCCCGATGTCATCCATTCAGCATCCAACGGCTGACCACCTTCCCCACGAGAAGGCCGATGGCGCTGGGGCAAGCGGCACGGGGCCGATGGCGGAGTGAGGCCACGAGGAAGGAGTCGGGCGGCGCGTGCGGCGTCGAGGAGGTGTCGACGGCAGCGGCATGGCAGTTTGGGGCCGGAGCAGCGAGTGGAGGCACGGCGCCGAGGAAGAGGCGAGCAGCGGCGGCACCGAGGGAGAGGTGAGGAGGAGCGACTGCGGCGGTACGGAGGCCCAAGGCAAAGAGAGGGACTGGCGGCGCACGGAGGTGGCGATGGCGCCAAGGGAGAGCGTCGGTGGCCGGGCTGGAGCGGTCGGAGGGCAGATGTGCGCCACTCCACTTCCCCGCATCGCTCAGTCACTCGGCCTCCCCGTGCTCCACTTCGGCCCCGTGCGCCGCCGGTCTGCCCTCCGGCCGCTCCAGCCCGGCCACCGACGCTCTCCCTTGGCGCCGTTGCCACCTCCGTGCGCCGCCAGTCCCTCTCTCCGCCTTGGGCCTCCGTACCACCGCCGCAGTCGCTCCTCCTCACCTCTCCGCCTCTCCCTCGGTGCCGCCGCCGCTCGCCTCTTCCTCGGCGCCGTGCCTCCACTCGCTGCTCCGCCCCCGAGCTGCCACACTGCTGCCGTCGGCACCTCCTCGACGCCGCACCGCCGCCGCCGACTCCTTCCTGTGGCCTCACTCCGGCCATCGGCCCCCCTGGTGCCGCCTTGCCCCCAGCGCCATCGGCCTTCTCGTGGGGAAGGTGGTCAGCCGTTGGATGCTGAATGGATGGCATCGGGCAGGGGTAAAGTTACCCATGACTTACCTCCTGTAAATCAGAGAATCCGCGCCAGGAGGAAGCAACGCTAGTCTCTCCTGCCCATCTTATCAAAAATCAAAGGTGATCAACTACCTCATATCCATGGCAATTGCAACTTTAGCGTGATAATTTGGCACGTGGACGTATGTAACTTATCTGGCGCATCTAGGAGGTGGAAATTTTAGAGGAGTTTCGTATGAATTTTACAGGAACAAGTTTTAACTCTCGCTGAAATAGGAAGAAGCAGTAGAGTGATCAGCTGCTTTAGGTCATGCTCGCTTTGGCTTCTAAAAATTATTTTTCTACGGTATTTAATTTTTAAATAGAATATCTTTTCAAGATAGAGTTTATTAGTCGATTATAATATACAGTATAATAATTTTATTTATATCGGCCAAAATCGCATGCGAGTTTATCTTTACAAACTTCTCTACAAGCTGTTACTATTTATAAGTCAAAACCAAAAGTCAAGATGAATACCCCCTAATATTACAGGTTAGAACATCTCAGGAGGTCCCGCACCAACATGAATGGCTTTTGGCTGTGCCTTTTGGTTTATAATTAAAATTATAATGTAACAGCTGTTAGCTTTTTCTGAGAAAAATAAGGAAAAATAGAAAAAAACCGTTATATTATTACAGACAATACAAGGAATAAGGGAAAAAAGACAAAAAAAAGCTAAAAAAGATTAAATAAACTAAAATAAATCAATATTAGAAATCGATGCGTTTCAAGTGACCCTCACTTCAAAAAAGGCTTGAACCACCCTCTGGGGTGACTTTTTGTCCTCTTGGATAAAGTACCTACCATTACCTGAAAATTCCAGTAAAACTCAAAGGCCTGATTTTTTTTGTTATGGTTTATGCATTTTGGTTACAGTTTATTAATTTAACGAATAATAATTCTTAAAAGAAACTTAAAATTAAAAATCGCTGAAAAATCAAAAAGAACATGTTCGTCTCTACTCTACACAATGTCAGTTAGAGGCAGCAGCACCACATCAGAACCGAGGTGGATGCACTTCCTGAATTCCTGCTCAAGACTAGCTCACCATCTTTTTTGATTTAGCGTGCTTGGTTTTTTGATGTGTATTTTGGTTGTAAATATATTATAGCAGCTGTTAGTTTTTTATGAGTCAAAAATAATAATAAAAAAATTAGAAAAATTGAAAAACACTGCTAAATATTTAGGATAATGCAAATGAATAAGAGGAGAGAAAAATAAAAAAGGCCAAAAAGCTAGCAAACTGAATTTTAGAAGAAAAAAACTGAAGCCGTTTAGAGCAAGACCTAAGGAGTAGATTGGGCACACTAAGGGGGCGTTCGTTTTAGCGATTGCTTCTGGCTTTTGGCTGAAATTTTACTGTAGCTGACCTTTTTTTACTATAGCTAATTTGGTTTTTTAGGTATAATTAAATTTAAAAAAATGTAAAAATAGAAAAAATATGCTAGCCTATCACGGACAATGCAAAGGAACACGGGAAAAAAAGAAAAATCTAAAAAAATAGAAAAAAGTGGATTACTGAATAGTAAAAAAAAGCTGAAGCTGAAAAAAAAACTGAAACAAGCGGAGCCTAACAGACAATGATGTTATGACCAGTTATGACTTCCAGGATAGTACTATAAAACCAAGCATTAGATGCTGTGATGAGAAAACAGCAAAATTGTGAGCTCACCACGTATGCATAGTGTGTCTATGTGCGTTGACTTGTACAAAGCTTCACAAGGCAAATTTCAGATTGAGTAGAAATATCAAAAGGTTTAATAACTGTTTCTCCCCTCTAAAGACACTGATTATTTTTTCGTGAACTTATACAATTAGGAGTAGAGGTGATGGACAACTACTGGACTACTGGCTTTCTTCGCATCCTAATTCGGTTATTCCCATCATATTTGTGCAACGAAAGAATGCCATATAAATAATCTTTCGCAAAACTAATGACTTGGGCATGCCAGCCATACCCTTGTTGAAGTAACAGTGTGATTGCTTGCTTAGCTGCTTTCGCGTCCGGTTTCATGTTTTGTTACCCATATAATATAAAAAAAAACGACACGCAGATAACTGGAACTCAAAAGTTTAAGTTTGGATCATGGTATAAAGCTTCAATCCATAAAAGTATAATAGATTCTTTAGGTGGACAAGCAGCCATGAAGTCTAGGCACAAGGAAGACAGCTTCAACTGTTCGTATCATAGTAGATCTAACCTAATCTAATTTATTTATGTGACTTCATGAGTCTAAGTTCAGTGTGGCGTCTGCCTTGGCCTCGATGTCGTTCTTGCTCCCGACCACACATCTCCTCTTTGTTTCGTCATCCAGGTAGCCAAGGTCTTCAGCAACTGCAATATGCGCATACAACAACTCTTCAAGTTTGTCGACAGGAGCAGCCCTTTTACCTTTGCCACCTTTGATCTGCTGGAATTCTTCCTTGCCATGGTTATTGCTGGTAAAATGCTCATGAATTCTCATAGCTTCTTGAAATCCAGATATTGTTGGCAGGAACTTCACTAAGAACACGCTCTGATTGCCTGGCCTTCCATGGCTAACCTTCGCCTTTTCACATGCAACCCCAATATCTGGATACACAAGGGAACAATGTAAACAACTTTGAAAAGTCCCAACAGAAGAAACACGACAAACAAAACATTATATTTTGTGTCAGAAGCTGTAAAAATAGTAGATCAAGCCTTCGTTGTGCTAAAAGGTGCTATCAGACTATTGTTTTCCTGATAGCTTTTTTTACAGTAAATAACTTTTCTATAATACCTAGCTTTTAAATGGGGTCTCTTTTCAAGGTAGAGTCTACTAGTCGATTATAATACACACAGTAGTGACTTCATTTATATCGGCTAAAATCACACACGAATTTCTCTCTCCGTACGGCTCTCTACAAGCTATTACTATTCATAAGCTAAAACAAAAAACTATCAGCAAAAGCTAATATGAACGAGCCATACAAAGGAACAAAAGAAGATGCTTGCACTGTATCAGTTGAACTTATCATTCTATCTCAAGAAAGCATGTGATAAAAAAGGATAGCTCAAGCTAGATAGCCATGATCCCTAGGTCGCATATCTACAAACAAAATACAGTAAGTGGCAGACTGATAGCATAATTCTTTTGGTTCTTAATGCAGACTAACCTGTAAGTACACCTTCAATTTCTTCTATTGACACAATCTTTGCTTCAGTAGCCTTTGACTTGTTCACGATGGAGCTGTTATGTATTACGACAACTGGAGGCCACAACATTAGATCTCCCCTCATGTCATTTACTTCCTCAACTGGAATGGAGTGATAGGCTTTAGAAGTGTCTGGAGCAACATGCCAATTCCACCCCATCAGAACACAGAGTGCTTTGTGAAGACCTAAATGTTTTGTCTTTAAACCCACTTTGCATGTATCGTAAGCATGTGACATTAAGGCATCGATGTCTGGAAACTTCCTTGCGACACTGTTGTAAGAAAGTGAACAAAAAGCAAATAAACGAAGCATTGCTTCAGGCTAGACATTCCATGTAAATGTTCAATGAAATCAGAAATAAATATAACAAATTTTGTTTTTCACTGTCCTTCTGAATGCATTATGATGACTGACAAAATGGAAACAATTCGGGTGGATACAACCAACTATATGCTTGTGAGCAGATAAAAACCACGTAGAAAAGAAAGAGCTATATAGCATCGTAAATCATTGGAATATAGAGTTTGCAAATTAATGTATTCCCTCAGAAAAAAATGCTTAGGATTTAGGAACACCAGAAATTCAACCAATCCTTGAAGCTAACATGTAAATGGAGGAAAATTCATAACTGAAACTACACTGCACTAGCTAAGGAAACTTTGAAAATAAATTATATGCACAATTGTTGCTTCATGCAAAAACATATGAATTGAAGTCTAAAGCTTAAATTTGATCAGAATTAGCATGACACATGAAAAATTCCAAGAAAGCAAAGATCAGGGACATCTGGTCTTAAAAGAAGACTAATCAAATTTGCAGGTAAGATGGCATCTGCACACTTATTAACCAGAAGACCAAGTTAAAACAAAATCGAACTCTAAAAGGACAACTCTATATCCCTGGAACTACATATTTCATCGAGATGACATGTTATTTAATCAAATTCTTGTCCATGGGAACAAAGAAACAACTAAAAGCTTAACAAAAATGTTTATACACCTTCAGTGAAGAATCAGGAAGTCACATGCTGACAAAACTTAAGTAGCAAATACATTTAGTTTCAATAAAAAATATGACCAATATAGAAATTCCAATCAGTGAGAGATAAGAAGACAAGAAAGGCAATGAACATTGGTAGTTATGATAGTGCTCAAAGGCCACAGATATGAAAAGAAATCACAATCTATATGGAGCTGATCAGTACTATACTACTATTGAAATTGCAGAAAAATAAAACAGGACTTTGATGAATGCAAATGCAAAAGTGAATTCAACTTCAACTAACCTACCAGGACAGAAAGAGCAAAAGACAATATTCCCCGCATACCTTACTTTAAAGTTTAAACACAACCGTTGGTTCAACCTACAGCCTCTAGTGGGAAGCGTAAATTTAGCATGCCATACAACCAGTGGAGCCCATGCTACTGAACTACATCATAGTTCACCTTGTGTTAGTGAAATTCTATTTTACCACTAGGCTAGATACAAGTCTCACAAAGTAACCATGCTGATTCCTGAAGGGGTTTGTAAAGGTGCCACAAAGGTTATTACTTGATTGAGGAAATACGTAGCAAGCAGAATAGTTATGTGCCTGCCATGTTTTTGATCCTGGTTATCCAAAGAATAGAGTAACAGCAATTTGGTAATGTGTGCACCTGATCTCACAGGATGCAAAGTAGGCTGATACCCAGATATTATCAACCAGAAGTTCCAATAACCAACTACCTTTAATGTGGCAATGATATTATGAAGTTAATGTCTCATGAACAGCACCATATTGTTACTTTACTTTCTTCCAGCCATCTTGTCCCAATACATCTGCAATGCATTACTCCAAAGAATGCAGATCCACATCAATCATAGACCAATGCTGGAATTGATCAAAGCCTTAAGCACCAATGTTTCAGTGTCTGAAGCCTATAAACAACGCCAACATCCTGTAGTGTATTGTACCTCTGGACTGAACCATGAACTGACAATGTTGGCACAGTCTAGTACCTCAACATGATATTTCCTCATAATCATCGTGCTGCACCCTCAACCCGTGGCCCATTGCATCCTATCAGTAGCATATACAAGAAATAACTTGGGTTCTCAGAAAAACACATGGCTTTTTTGCGCATAGGGGAGGGGAGGGGCACTACCTTTTGGCAATTACCTTAAACAAATTACTAATATAATTCACTACATTAACCTAAACTACAGGATCAATCATATCTAGGGCGATGTATGCTAAAACATGACCAGACGATAAAGAGTTTTGAAATATCCCTCCATTCCGGTCACCAAAACAGCAAGCAAGGGACTGCTGAAATGACCAGAAAGTGCATCCTACCCAAATGATAGGAGGAACTGTTTAGCTGGTAGAATGTTAGCACAGATGAAGAAACACAAACCTGCCACATACACAGCAAGACAAAGACCCTTTTGGTGCCTCACAGTATCTCTTCTTCATGGCTGAGCTCTCATTTAACATCTTTGTGTACTTAAGGAAGGCTTGGTGAACTTGCTTACTGAATTCGTCTGAACCTTCTGGTGGATCTTTCTGCATAGAAGGATCCTCATCCTCTGGAGCATCCTCATGGTTCAACTCGGTGCCATTATGATTATCTCCTGGCAACTTTGGAAATTTATTTGGCCTAACAAATTCACTTCTCTCTGATGTATATCCACTATGGAATTGAGGAAGAGCAGTTCTCAATCTCTTTTTCGCACTTTTTGTCCATCCTCCTCTTCCTCTTCCATGCATGGCAGATCCCCCAAATTGTGACTGCGCAATGCGTATGGACAGCCTCTGATAGATAGGTTTGCCTTTTGAGCGCCCATAGGCCAACATGTCAGAATGAGGATAGTTTCCTTGATCTGCATCAGTCCATTCCTCATTAATGTCATTTGGCAAAGCAATCCTTGAGAAAACATTACGACTAGTTGGCATATCATATCCTGCATCATATCCATCTTCATCATCAACCACATCATAACTTCTTGACATTCTCTCAGGGAGGTCATATGCATCCATACCATCTTCGTAATACTCTCGTCCTGGAGGGCTATCATCAGCTTGGTATATACCCATCTCATGATCATGATATGCATCGCTACGGGATCTTCTTCTATATGAGATAGGAGAAACTTCCTGGTCACTTAACTCACGACCATCCTCAAATGAAGCAAACTCATGTTGACGAACTGGGCGCCTTGCATGTGCAAGAGGCTCAGTCTCAGGAGAGTGTGAGTACCGCAGATGAACATCCCTTGTCTTGTGGTAACGTGTGGGTGCATCTCCATGATAAGAATGTTGCATATTGTGTTCCATGTCATGATGCATGCCTTGGAAGGCATCCTCACCCTCTGCCATCCTGCGGGGTAGCCTAATTTGGCGGTTAATCCTTTCATCCTTGAGGCCTATCAAAGGTGATGAGCCCAATTCAAGATATGTGTCGTTTTCTCGATCCCTTCTGCCATATTCATGTGCATCATATTCCATGGAAGCAGCTGCTCTTGGTGGATGCTTAGAGTGTGTCTGTCTTGTAATGTCCAGCAATATCTTGTCATCATGACCAGTGTCAAGCTCTAATGAACTTTCTGAGAACCTGTGAGCATGCCCACTCCCATGTCCTAATGAGCCAAGAGATGGCCTGCCAAGGCTATCCATGATGTATCCATTGCTTGGCTCATAACCAGGTTCACCGTGCACCCCGTAAGAGTGGTCCTTGGCGAGCACGGATGAGGAAGAACCAGCATACGCCTTCAACTGTGTAGATGGCGCAATGTCCGAACCAAGCACACCCCTACTAGAGTAAAGCCTATCCATTTCTCCATCCCTGTCAACAAGCAAATCCCTACCAGCGTAAAGCCTCTTGATTTCTCTACTCCTCCCAACATACGGATCACGCAAATGATCATGGTACTGAAACTCGCTGTCGTCATGCAGCAACCGGGCACTTCCAGCACCAAAGCTTTCCCTGTCCTTCATCATTATCCCCCCTGTCGGGAATCCAGCCTCTGTAGGAGGCACCGAGGGGTAAAGTGCCCTTGGAGGTGGAGACACTGCCGGTGGTGGTGGTGGCAGGGGCGACCTGCGGTCCAGATACAGCGCGCTAGTCCTTCCCAATCCGGTCGCACTGACTCTGAGCGTCATACCGGCGTCCCCCAAGAAATTGCTCTCCTTGTTATCTCTACGGCCGCCGGGGCCTCCAAAGAACTTGCTGTCCTTGTCAAGGCTCCGGCCGCTTGGGCCTCCAAAGAACTCGGTTTCCTTCTTCGCGTCACTCAGGGATGGCCGCTCCAGGTCGGACGGGTGGTCAGGGAGCATGTAGTACGGCGGTGCGTCGTACCTCCCGCTGGCGCCGCGACCGCCGTAGCTCCCGCTCGGGCCGCGGTCGCCGCGACCGGCATGGTCGTAGCGGTCGCGCTCCTGGCGGTAGGGCACCCTCCCGTAGTCCCTTTGCCCACGGCGGGAAGGGTCGCGGTCGCGGCCGCCGTCGTCGTCCCTCGGGCGCCGCGCGCGGTGGTCCGGGGAGGGGCTGCGGCGGGGGCGGTAGTCGGGGCGGCGGTCGTGCCTGTCCCTGTCGTCGCGGGCGCCCCCCAGGCGCGCGTCCCTGCGGCCGCGCCCTCCCCTGCCTCCACCTCCTCCACCTCCGCCTCCGCGTCGCATGATACCGGCTGCAGTCACTGATGAGGGCGGGCTGCGCAGATCGCTACCGAGGAGGTGGATGAGGAGAGGGATTCAGATCCAGAAGTCCACGCTCAGATGCAGAAGCGAGATGGTGGTGGTGGTGGTGAAGGATTCGGCGGGCGCGGTTGGGTTTGGGAGGCTTGCGCGGCGGCGGTTGGGTTTGCGAGAGCTTGTAATATTTAGAGTAATAGGTTATATAATTTATTGATTTAAATTATAAAAAAATTACATATATATATATAGTCTAATAAGAATACAAAACTAATATAAACATAATATAATATTAATATGAACTCAAGAGATTAAGCAGCACGAGGAGACAAGGCGTTCGGTAACCATTGAGTCAGGTTAACACGACCCTGCAGTCTAAGCGTAATGCGCACATTTAGGCTAGATCTGAACTTCATAAAGACAGAGATAGATAACATCTTGATGAAGATGTCTGTAAATTGTGATGACATCGGTATATAAGAACGTGGACATAACCAGTGGTGGACCCACTGGGGGGTCAGGTGGGGCTGGCGCCCCCCTACGCCGGCCGCTCCACCCGGCCCCTCGAGCACCAACGAGATCTTGATCTAGCAGTAAAACGGTAGCATTCAAGGCAAGGCAAAGGTAACTGCAAAAACAACAACAAAGCAAACAAGACAGAGAGCACCTCACTTCTTTCTCTGCTAACTACCTTCTCTCTCGCCTCTTGCCTTCAAAGTCTATTGCCTTCTTCTCCCTTGCGAACCTACCTGTGACAGTGTCTGTACTGTACTCTGTACAAGTCTCCCTCTCCCACAGGCCACAAGGCCTGAAGGCCACCGCCACCGCCACCGCCACCTTTCTCCAAAAAAAAAAGGCACCGCCACCAGGTCCACATTCCACACCACCCTTGTGTGTAGGTGGAGTCCTGGAGGCGACAGCAGCACGCTGCAGTAGTGAGCCGTGCAGATGAGCATCAGTAGAAAAGGATGGTCCAGTCGTGTTTTACGTGCTACCTACATGCATGCAGGCTACTGCTGCTCCCACGTACGTACATACGCTCGATCGCTTCGCCATGTATATGTAGCAACGTGAGCGTGACACGTGATGGCTACTTCTACTACCTCTGCAATCTGCATGGCATGGTGAGGTGAAGAGGTGGCCAACCACAAGGAATATTAATGGCGGCCAGGAGTGAGTGAGTGAGTGAGTTCTCAGTAAGGCATTAATTTGCTACTGTTTGCCTAGATTTTCTTTGACTGGCCCCGTCATGGTACGGGTGTAGTAGTGGAGTCGATCTGGAGTACGTGTGACCACTCTAGCTAGCTCAACTCTTGATCTCACTAGTTGTAAATGGGTGTTTGAACTTCGGAGCTAAATTATTCGGATAAACCAGTGAACAAGTCATATTAGCCCCTCCCCTAAATTTTGATTCTAGATCCGCCACTAGACATAACCGAGGGCGACATGCTCCTGGTGATACGACAGTTCATGCTCGCGAACAACGGGCCGGCGATGATGATATAGTGTGATGAGGACGGTAGACGAGGCGCTCGGAAGGCCACGAAGGGATGGCCATATCGACAAGCACGTCGCATCATGCCACGATGTCATCAGAAGAGAAGAGGTACCAGGAGATCAAAGCCAAGGCGGTGAAGTTCAGAGTCGAGGAACATCGGCAGATCGGTAAGACAACGCAAACTGATCTATGATGAAAAAAAGTAGAGAAAATCCGATCTGAAGATGACCAGGGAAAACTCTAATTGGTAGCCGAACGGATGATCGACAACATAACTTAAACTACGGGTTATGTAGCCCCTGGGAGAGATCATGGAGACAAGATCATCTTCCAAGGGAGGCGTAGTGGAAGCTGTGGAGGCGGTGGCTCAGGAGCGACACTGCTCTGATACCATGAAAGCGTGTAATATTTAGGGCAATCACACTATATAATTCATTGATTCAAGTTACAAAGAGTTACACATATAGTTATGGAGGCGGTGGCTCAGGAGCGGTACTGCTCTGATATCATAAGAGCATGTAATATTTGGGACAATCACACTATATAATTCATTAATTCAAGTCACAAAGGGTTACACATATATAGTCTAGCATGGCTAATGAGAACATATGACTAATGTGAACACAACACAAGATTAATGTGATCTCAAGAGGTTGAGCACAAAGTACGAGAAGATGAGGCGTTCGGTAACCAAAGGGTCAGGCTAACAGCTTGGGAGGTTTGTGTGGCGGCTCCAACAGGGGAAGTGACGGTTGTGTGCAATGTGGACTTCGGTTGCGATTGGGATGGCAATTTTTAGGGCACGTACCATGTAAAGACGACGACTGTCCAATTTTTAGGGCATGTACCATATAAAGACGACGGCTGTGTATATCACCCTATATATTATCTATTGATGACACTAAAGATATTGCATACAACAAATTGTCTATTAAATTATTTATACAAGATCTACAATATTTTAATTCTCTTGTATAAAAAATATTTGTTACAGGCAACAACTCATATAATAGTATTTCATGCTATCATCTATGCATGCCAGACAGTTCTTTCTCTCATTCTCTCATTCACATTATAAAAAATCTTTAAGGGTACGTACAATGGTATAGACAATGGTTGTCTGTAATACATCTCTATGCCATCTATAGATAGAACTAAAGATAGTTTATATAATGGGTTGACTATATAGTTATCTATAATAACCTTATATAATTATTGAGTTGTCTGTATAGTTGTCTATACAATGATATGTACAATAAAAAAATATCTATAAAATCGTATATTAAATAATAGACAACATTTTTTTCCCGCTTCTACATCTTTCAAAATCTTATGTGGCATAGACTTATGATAGCTGATATGTATCATTGTACATGCCCTAAGCGGTAAAGATTTTAGACAACTAATATCCCTTAGGGAGGGTTTGTATTGGCTTTTGTTGATATTTTTTGATTGAAAATGAATAATAATAGCTAAAAGAAGTGGTTTTTAAAATGAATGAGCGAGCGTTGCAAAAAGTAAAGGAGAAATGTGTGTACGTGATGAGAGTGAGAGGAGTGGGTGGGTACCCATGACTCCTTTATCCCTAGAACGAGATGATAGCAAGAGGAATGAAGTCGTTTGAGAAGCTAAGTGTTCGTATTGGCTTTTTAACTTTTTAAAACAAAAGTCAGAAGCAGTATTCAATGTAAACAGGGTCTGCTCCCGTGTTGTTGGTGGGCCCATGCGGTTTAGGCCTACTTTATGCCGTCCAATTCCAATTCCAACTCTTAACTCCAGAAGACAAGCAAGGAAGGATATTCTTTCTTGGGGCTTATTCTTGGAGAACAAAAAAGAAGAGCACACATGGCAATGGAATTCATTGGCCTTGGCAGATTTTTTTTGTCTAATTGTGAGCCTTTCTGAAAAGGAATGTACCTCTTTTGGCAAGGAAAAGAAAAACGAGTGTACATGGTATATTTGACATGGAGCTATCCAACACATTTTAGTATAGTTACTTAAGAAAATCTTTTTACCGATTCTAGTAATATTTCATGCTTTGGCTTTAAAAATAGGGAGGGGGTGTTGGTTAGTTTCTTCATCCAAAAATTACAGAAGAAAACACTGCAGTTACTAGATGAATCTAAGGTGGCGTTGGTTCGGGGTTCAAATAACTCGCTTAGCTAATCTTAACCCATGTAGGCTAGCTTAATATATTTTTTGTGGTAATTAATCTGCTTCTATAATATTGTTGGGCTAGATTAGATTGGTACTGGGTTTGCAATATAAAAACAAAAACTGAGGGTCAGTTATGGTGCGTTAGTAGTTATTCCATCTGCTTTTTTTTTGTGTTAACTTAATCGTAGGTTAGAGGGTTAAAGTCTTAACCAAAATGGTAAACCCCAAATGCAAGAATAAATGTATATCCAAATGCAACAGAAAGGGAACTATAGAGATTCCATGTTTCCGTCCTACATGCGCCACCGGCAGTTTGCTTCTTTTCTAGGGATGTTCCAGTGTTAAAACCTGGAACAAGTCACAGTCGTTTCTTAAAGGCAGCCAGCTAGCCAGCCTTGAAAAAGAGTGAAACGAATGGGCTACCAGAAGTTATTTGTTTTCTTTTCTGCCAGATGTGTAGCAACGAGAAAAATAGTCGCATTTGATTTTAGCTGGTATAACTAAATTTGATATAGTGTCTTATTACAATCAACTTATAAACCCCACGTTGAAAAGACTACCGTTTAAAAGCTAATCTTATAGCTTTTAAATTTTAATTATTTGCAAGAGACAGTACAACAAGAACAATAGTCACTTGTGATTTTAGCCAGTATAACTAAACTCAATACAGTGTTTACTTCAGCCAACTTGTAAATCCCACATTAAAAAGACACGGTTTTAAGTGGAGCCAAACCCAGCCGTCATAACGGATTGGGCATGTTTGTTTCAGGTTGCATCGTCAGCTCAGAACATAATATGGGGGGTGAGAGGTGAACTGCATCAGAAGCTAAGCACATATTTTACTTAGCAGGTTGCACTCGCATTTTGGCAAGGCATATTTGTATCAGGCTGGCCTGGCCAAAGATTTCTGCCTGGTGGAAACCGCTATGAGCGCAGTGCAAGATATCGCATGCGGATTTTATTGGCCAGCATGCTGATCTAGTCATCCCACAGTCCAGATTGGCAAAAATCTTCACATGCTCGCAGAATTTACATTACATTCAACAAGGGAGTAAAGTTTGCATATTCGGCCAAATGAAATCGGTGATATCAAAGCGAAAGCAGCGTCCGATGGCTCGGTGCCAGAATAACTTAAGTGAGAAATCGATTTACAACATGTGAGAATTTTTTAGATGCTCTGTAAAATAACATGAATCATAATTTACAGAGACTAACATAGGTTACAAAGCATAAGAAAGATAACACCGGCTAAGTGGCATCGACTGTCCTCTCATCACCTGTTGGCTCGTTGAATAACATGAAACACAAACGGTGAACTTGTACTATTTATCTTGTAGGAGTATATGCATCTGTGCAGGAGCATAGTCCTTTATTCTTTTTGTGCCACACAAATGGTAACACTGGCATTGCTGTAACCCAGGAACATCTACAAACAAATGTGCACCTCCAACACCAGCAGCCTCATTTGAGAGATCCACCCCATAAATCATGCTGTTAGTAAGAAACATGGCCACCACTGACCAGGTAAGCATAGCAAAAGGTCCACAAGCAAAACACTTGGTCATGTGAAAAGAACAGACGAGGGTTGCTTGAAGCTCGAAACGCTTGCTTTATTCGAAGATGTGATCGGCCTGTCCTTTGAAACAGCACTGCCTAAAACTAACTCGGAAGAATTTGATTGTTGCTTGTTTTCACTGTGGCCAGGTCTGACCCAGTTTTTTATTAGTCCCTCGCGGCAAATGGTGAGGATTGATTCGTTGGTGAACACCAGACCGGACAGGGGATCCACATGTACTCGGTGGGCGACAAGGGGTGAGAGCTTCGGCACATCTCGCGTTCTTGGAGAAGGTTGAAGAACACCTGTCGGAGGGCATGCGTTGTCCCAGTGTGCAGAAGGGCTCCCACTGCTAAACATTGGCGAGCCACTGGAAGGATGACGTAGTGGGACAACAATCTCATCCATTGCAAGGTCCCATAGAAGCAGTTGGGTGTCCTATGAGTATGTAACAGTGAAAATTTATGTCAGCAATAAACCATGTTGGAAAAGCAAAATGCCAAACAACTGGCCAAAATTTACCCGATAGCTATTACTAAGGGCATATGCTCAAGAATTGATACCAAATCACCAAGTTCTAAGCAAAACAACTTGATCTTCTAAACAAAAATATGAAGAGGTAAAATAACCTTCAATAGTTAAGTTCATCAACATGAACAGAAAATATTAAAATAGTCATACAGTGAGAAAAAAGCAGCATGACCATGGTGATGATCAGGACAAATTAACATATCTTACTGCATAAGTAGCATGATCAGTTTACTGATGCCCTGCAACAAGCATAATAGTGGATAGCAGCAACATGCCAACAGTTCATTAATCTAAGGTCTCCCAACAATTCAGTAAGCACAGAAGAAAATGAAAAATGAAAAGATAAGTATTTCAAGTGCTCCCAGCCTTCACTTTTATTTGTATTTAGAAGTTACAAAATAGGACAGGTGTGCATCACTGTTGCTTATCTATGATACCTACTACATGGTTTCAATATAAAGTATACGCCATAAAAGTTCAAACTATAATTCCAGCTATACATACCTGACCAACAGAACCAAAACGATACACAACATTTTCTCCAGTTCCATCAGAATTTGGTGGGGACCAATATGAATCAAAAGCAACTCCACTGACCTGTCAACAGAAAATTAGCCTTCTCCTCAAATTACAAGTTTTGACAGGAAACATCAGGACATTGAAAAAGTTCAAGGCAGATTAAACTAATACCCAGGAATTATGCCCTTCGCCCCATGCAACTATCTTTCTGTCGTCCATGCTCCAAACCTGCACAAGATCATCTTCGCCACCTGTCAACAGATATTTGCCATCCGAGCTGTAAAAACAGACCACAATCAAATTAGGTAAGAAACTAAGCCATACTCATTTGTGGACCACAGTCCATTGGTCCACCCAACTAAACTTTCATAATTGGCAAGCCCATAGAGAAGTTAGAAACAATTTAGCAGATAAAAAAACAGAAAGCAAAAGCTGATAAGAAGGTAGAGACGCTTCAATGTATAGTTCATGCTTACCCAATGGACCAATATGCTACCTTAGCTTCAAAAGTAGGAACTTTTACAATGATGCCAAACAAAAAATAAAATAAATCACAGAAAGCAAACCACGCTAGAAAATAATGTTGCCATACAAACTTTGTGTTACTACACCAAACAAATAAAAATAGACATCCAAACACTGTATGTAATGTTATGCACAACAACAAAGGCTTTTGTCCCAAACGAGTTATGCAAAACAAACAAAATACCTCATACATGCAAAAAAAGGCCTGTGGCAAACAGGCAGCCAAACAGCAAATTATTTGATGTTTCAATTGCAAAAAATTTCAACACGTCATGTTAGAAGTTGAACAGCAGCACACAGCAGAAGTGGTTGCTGAGCAGAACAGGCATACGTAGCAAGTACCAGAACATATCCAATATCAGATAGCTAACTTCTACTTGATACGCTAGTCTACACTAAGGAAACTACACAAGTTTTGCATACTAGTCAACCCAGGCTGGTTTAAGAGTTCAAAATAAGAGTAACAAACAGAAACACATTTCAGGAAGACCTCAGCATAAAAGTTCAAAAGAGTGAAATCATAAATATGGCTTAGATTATAACTAACAGAGCAGCCAAACAGTAGAGAATATAAATCATAGAACTAACTGGAGAAAAACACGGCAGTAAAATTACCTCCAAGTGCAACACAAGAGCGCGCCATAATAACTTTTCCCGCCAAATATTAGTTGTTCCTTCGAAAAATCGAACACTCTCAAATAACCTGCATATGGTTGATTAATATTAGTTCAATAACCAATACAACATAGCTCGATTTTAGGTTAAGTACAAAATTCTCTAGTCTTGGTCTAGGACAAAGCAAGTACCATCTCGCCCAACAGTTGCCAAGTATGTCCCATCTGGAGAAAAGGAAATCGCATTGATTGAACCTTGACAAATATGCCATCTAGCAATAGGGTTGCTCTGTAATGTTATTGAGATAAATCCAAAGTTAATCATAGTACCACATTTCTTTTAAGGCCAAACATGTTCAAGACCTTGATATAAACTCTTCTAACCAAATGTTATACAACAAGAATTATTTGTAAGATACTAAAAAGCACAGCATAATGGAACTACTTCCCAAGATTCACTGTACATGATGTACTAAGCCTGCTTGTATGACTGTACCTGGTGGCTGGCATATGCCAGTAAAGTTCTTGTTGCAAAAGTAAATTCTAGTGGTAAAAACCATAACACCATACGCAGGTAGAGACCAGTAAAAGTGCATAGTGTTGGAGCCAGTTATCATGCTAGCAATTTTTTTATTACTTCACAGCCAAACTCTGAAATGGAAGCATAAAGCAGCAAAAGTATTACTTTTGATGGACTAATTTGGCATGTCTAATTTGTGCACTTAAGAATGCATGAGTAATCTGAATCTTGGAAGCCATTTTACACGATGCACTCTCTTAAGCACTTGATATTTGTGTCCCCTTACCTGGAATTTTTAAATAATGAGGAATTTATATTGGGTGGTTATCATTGTTTAGCAACTTACAATGCTACTTCCATCATATACAAATGAGGAGGAATAATGATGTTCATTGCTTTAAGCCTTTGACGTATGTTCAGACCTAAGAGTTAAGAATGCTAGACATTGTAGAATAGCTAAAGAGATGACCAGACCACAGATTCATGCCAACAGAGACAGACAGACAGAGAGAGAGAGAAGCAATTTACAACAAAGCATCCTTACTTCACCAAAATAATGCAGTTTAGGCCAAGAATAATGAAGTGCTTAAAATACCTTACTCGACTTTGCATGTGAAACCATCAACTGAGCTGGATCCTTTATAGCTGGAAATGTACACTCGGTGTTTCCATCTTTGCACTGAACACAACGAATATACATTAGTTCAAACATCAGCCAAACAAAAGTCAGATTTAAAAAATACCAAATTCCATGACAGCATCTGCTCACTTTATCATACACATACAAATTTCCATCAGAATGGCTAACAACAAAAATGCCTTCGCGCTCTGGCACCCATGCAACAGAAGTACATCGGCTGTAGAACATTAGTGTCCAGAAGTCAGTTAGAGAATTAAGTTAAATAATCAGAGGAAGATAGGCATCTGCAAGGACCACAACCCAAACAGAGTTCTGCTTATCTGCCACCTAAAAAATAATGTTATAATTATTTCGATAAAAGAAACACTGTTCCAGGCTCCAGAGCAGACAGTTCCCAGTACATAATTTACTCACCTTCATCTTTCACTTCTACAAACTAAAAGGATTCATAGGCATGCAAAAAGGTGCCATGCAACACAAGATGACAAGCACAAAAAGAAACCAGGTTGTTCTTACAACAAAGCCAGTTCAGGCTCTGAAGCACCACCTGAGAGCATAATTGACAAGCATAAAGTTCATTGCTTTACCATAAACTGGTAATGAAATAAACAAACAAGCAACCACAATATTTACAGGCAATGCTGATACAAATCTGACAAGTGCAAATAAACTCAAAGTATCATATATGACATCTGAATGAATAGTGAAAATCATAACATGCCTGCCACTGTTCGTGCCATCTTTATCACCCTTATTATAATGTTGGGCAGCAACAGGCTTCCTTCCGGGATCTTGTAACTGTTGCCTCAGCGGCATTGAATAGACTGCATGATGGACACAAAAAAAGTCGCATTTTTTCATAGTTCACTTTCAATCATAAAGCAATTCAAAATAACAACTATTCCAACAAACCATCCCCTGATCCCATCCCGATGATCAGGTCATGCCCTTCCTTGGCCTCTGGGTCGAATGCGTGGCACAGTGGGTTCGAGTTGCCGAAATGGATGGACTTTATTGGATCCTAGTGCAATTAACCAGCTGATCAGAAAATACCAAGACACTAATAACCACATTTAGCATGCATCCAATAATAAGAATGAAGACCTTGTCCTGGGAATTGAGATCACTGATGAATAGTGTATCGGCGGCATTGAAGATGATGTATGCACCCTTGCCATCATAGTTTGTTACAGCTTGCGATCCACCAAGGCTTGTAGATGTACCAAGGCCTCCTGCCATACGGTTGCTTCCAGCCATGGCCCGGCTTGCACCATTTCCCCCAACAAAGCTAAGTGCCCGGTTACCGTTCCCGGAGCCAAGCAGCTTTGCTGCGGCCGATCGCATCCCGCTGCTGGAGCTTGGTGTTGACGGCGTGGAGCCCTGGCCAGCAGGCTTCTCCTTCAGGTACACCACCGTCAACTGTGACAATCAAAACCAATCAATAACCAAACTTACAGCACTATAAATTTATTTTTCAGAGGTGCACAGCCATACCACACAGTGCGCGTGATCAAGACATAAGATATTAGCCTACTGTTACTAAAGAATTGTCAATTGAGAAATAAAACCACGAAAAGTCGTAAATAATTAGATGCAACCACACTAAAACCAGTGGAAATTTCAGCTTTACCAATGAAGCACTCAGAGCTCACAATATGATCTCTACAAGACTAACAGCAAAACTAAATAGCCTAATAACAAAACTAACGCCAATCGAAATCCTTACTTTGGAGCACTCAGCACATGTATCAAAAACGCAAACTTTACCTAAATTCTCATCTAAAGTTTAAACACCACCTTGAAGCCAATCGAAATCCCACCAACACTGAAAAACCTCCGAAAGTCAGAAATCCTCGACGAGAGCAACCCAATTCCCCATGCCACCCACCGAAGCCCACACAGATCCCCACAGTTCGCCCACCCGAAACCACGGCGCGAGAACCGCGAGGCGTCGACGGTACCTGCGAGACGGTCTTCCCGCCGTGGTTGTAGTGCAGGACGGCGGCGGAATGCGTCTTCTCGTACTGCAGCTTGTACCTCCCCTCGGGCGTCTTGAAGTAGGTCTTGAGCCCGGCCGCCGAGGCGCCGCCCCCAGCCCCCGCCGCCGCCGAAGACGACGTCGCAGCCATGCCCCTGCGCCACCACCGCCCGCTAACTCCCCCCGCGATCGCCTCCCGCAATGCTACGCTACCACCACCGCCCCCTGCCGCTTAGGCAGCTGCTCGCTCGGTCATACCCCCGCCCCCGCCGCTGCCGGTTTTCGCGCCTGTCCGTGGAGTGGGGAGCGCGTCTAGGGGTTTGAAGAGGTGGAGGTGGGTCGAGGCGGCGGCGGAGGAGGAGACGAGGAGTGGTGGCTCGATTTGGAGAAGAGACCGAGACGGAGGAAGGAAAAGAAAATGGGTGGAGGCAGAAAAATAATAATAATAATAATAAGAAGTAAACGGTGACTTAACCCGGTAGAAATGGATCCGACCCGTTAGCCGCTTATCCAGTTACATGACGTCACTCACTCGCGCTACTCCGACCCGTCGCCCACTTCCCTCGACGGCGTCGCGGACGCCGCACGCGGCGGCGGCGGCACCCGGCGCGGTGGCCGGGAGTGGGAGGTCGTGGATTCTCTCCTGCTCCGCGTCACGTTTGGTGCCGTCTCTGTCTGAGATCGCGAGTCCTTCTGCGGTGTCGCCCGCGCGTGGTGATCCCGGCCGGCTTGAAGGTATTGGACCGAGCCCTACTGCTCCAAACTTCAGTGGGGATTTTCCCGCTTCCACCGATTGCTTCGAGCTATATTTCCATTCCGATGTTACTCCAGGATCTAGTGGTGTCAGCGTTCGTATGAACTGTTATGGAATAGAAGGCATCCAGTTTTAGGGGAGAGCGTGTTCTTGACTGTACATGAGCTAATCTGTAATGGGATGAATTTAGCTTTTTGATGGCATCTGGTAGATTCTCCCGTGTTCATTGTGATTGCAGTGATGAACAATTGCTCAATCGCGCATTAGTTCCCCCGACAACATTATCATATCAGTATTCAGTGGAAATACAATTGGGTAGCATAACCAGGAGGCCGGACCATCGTTCGTTAATGGAAGGAATGGTATTTGAAACCGGTCATCCATAAACCATAATAATCGAGTAGACCGATCTCCCATTTGGTTATTTGCGGTCGGTCATCGAAGCTTGCTAGCCGGGCCGAATTGCTCCTGCTCCTGCTCTTACCTCTACCGGAGGAAATCCATGGAGTAGCCACTACCCAGCACCATGGTCTGCTTTGACAAATACCACCCCTTGGAAGGAGCCTAGTAGGTATGCCCCTCTGCCCTCTTCTTGTTCTTCCTTTCAGTTTAGCTATGCATATTTCCCCCCTGTTCTTTGTTCAACAGAGGGAGTAACTCTCCTAAAAGCCATTCCCTGCCCCTAATTTCCAGTTTCGCCCTTCTTGTTGTACTGTATTACTCAGTGTGTCTCGTCCCTTGCAGGTTTGAACACCATCGCACTTCCTCTTGTTTTTCTCTGAACTAAGGAGATGATAAATATACAGATGTACCTGTCAACTCCAAAGACAATTTGGACACTTAGCGGACTTTACATTGGACCATTTGCTTTCAAGGATAGGTTGTGATATCTGTATTTTAATCCACTTCAGTACCTGTCTATTTATAAAGTTCAGCTTTGCAAGTTTTTCTGGTGAATCTGGTGTTCTGTTGCACAATACTGCGAAGCATAGCGTGATTATTTGCATGTAAGTTCTGGTCATGCTTTTAGTGTCGACAGTTGCATATTGTAAATTGCATGGCTCTGGTTCAATCAAAGGGGACTTTTTGTTCTTCATCAATGTCCAGATTGCGGGTAAGTACATCAAGAAGCAGATTAACCAATTCATTGCATATGCTTCACATATATAGAAAAGATCATTAGCTAACGAAGTTTTTGCTAAATAAACATGCTTTCACAATATGTGAATTAGGACTATCACTATGACATTTCAGGAGCATGTATGTAGTTGACGGTACAGGAGTATCCATGTAGTCTACATACCACAAGCCACTGTTCAGTATTCAGAAGCATTTGCTGCACAGCATACAAGTTCAGAAGATTAGCTTAAGACAATCCAGGAGCTTTGGAGGGTGAATCCTGATGAGTTAACTCTTCCACATACACAAGGGATTATGCTATGCCAAAGGAGCCTCCAAAAGGATGTACTTTGTTTGACTGGTGGCAGTGCTCTGTGCAACACTGAAGCATATCACATTCGGCAGATCAACTGATGGAAGAATCGCCATCCACTTAAAAGGTCTAATCTGATTTGATCACTAGATTGTTTCTTCATTTATCATATTGTCCTGCGAACCTCTAGTGTATCATTTTCTATTTCAAGTAAGGAAAAAGTCTACTTTACACTCCCCTTAAGTATCACGTATGTCTATTTAACCCCCTAAGTTTGAAACATCCTTATACCATATCACTTCAAACCCCATGCCGGTTCTGGGAGTGGTTTTGCCACCATGGCCGCCATGTCACCTGGTTTTGCCACGGTGGCCCTCCATATCCCCCTCTTCCTCCTCTCGTTCTCCTCGACCATGAGGGACGCATGCCACCGAAAACAAGCGGCAGGCCCGCTACTAGCACTCCCAAAGTACATTTTTATATTGAGTGACATGTCAGCCACGGTGGCAAAACCACTCCCAAAAGCAGCCTCATGGGGTGAAAGTGATCCAGTATTAGAAGTTTCGATGTGGTATAAAGACATTTTAAAATTTAGAGGGTTAAGTGGACATCCATGATACTTTAGGGGAGGAAAGCATGTGATGATTTTTTATTGTAATACTACTGTTAAAGCTAAATATTGTCTTCATCTAGAGCATAAAGATCTTAAGGTGGCATCAGCAGCAGTTTAGCCTCACTTCAATACTCCATCTTCTCAGAACCTACTGATTCCTTTTGTTGCCTCAATTTTAGTAGCGAAATCAGCTGGTGCAACTTGCAAATGTTTGCCATACATAACAAATCACCGAGGCACGTAAACAAAAAAGATGAGAGGGACAATATAAATATTCTGAGTGAACTTCTGTTTCCGAAAGATTGTTAGGTTTAACAAATGATGTTAGTGGGCTTGGAATAAATAAGAATTAATCTGCTACTCAAAAGTAGGAATATAAACCGGATCTACAATCAAATTCAATTAAAAGAACAAAAATTCTATGATATCGCTGGAATAATATCATGCACGGCAACAGCTATGGAAACCCAGAATCAAGTAGCAGATATTGGGCATAATTATGTCAACAACAACAATAACAAAGTTTTTTGTTCCAAACAAATTAGGGTAGATTAGAAATGAAACCTCCTCAAGATCAAAGAGACGAAAGCTTTGAAATAAAACCTATAATGCTAAAACCATAAATTGTACATCCTGTCATCTAAGTCGAAAGCCTAATACACTGCTCCTAAACTTTCTTATGGTTCCGGTACGTGGATCACTAACTTTCATGCGCTCATATTCAAAACTTATTCTTTAAATATATTTCAATCGCTCGGGTCTCTACTTATCAGCCTCATTGGATCAGGAACTGTTATTATGTTGGATGAAGCACTGGTACAGTATAATTATATGCTAGATAAGTAGAGAACAGACAATATAAACAATTACGCAGATAATGGGACAAACAATCTCATGTAGTTCTTGTCACCTGTGTGATCTTATGTTTCTGTGTACAAATTGTACCTTGAAACATATATTGAAATTGCAAATTCCTTTGTCAGGACTCATTCCAAAGAAGTATGACTGTAGGAGTTTCATATTTCAATAAATATGCCTCATGGGTCCTTTGAGATAAAATCTGTAGACTAAAAGAGATTATGCAAAGAAGATTGTCAGATGATGAGTCAAAAGCACTGATTGACGCCAGATCTAGGGGTGACAACCCTACAAGATCACATTCGCAGAGCTTTTCTTGACATGTGAATGCTCTCTTGTATTTTGGAGTACACCAGTGCATATTCACATGAAGGTAAGCTTCTCCTTTCCACAGCGCATCTAAGTTAATTTCCTACATGTCCTTCCATCAAGTTTGCTCTCATTTAATCTGGAATTAGGTAGACAATTGAAATTATCTACCACTTAAGGCGCATTACTATCATTGCCAACTTGGGTTATTTTCCATGTAAATGCTTCTCCTTTCCTCTGTGCTGACAAGTGATCTCTTACTCAGGTGTTTTCTGCTGCAGAGACATGGTTTGATTGGTTCTTCATAATGATACTCTTTGCTGCTGAATGCTGGCCAGGTGAACCGCAATGCTGGTCTGGGTGACAAGAAACGCGATGATCCGCAAGTTTGTAGTCCATGCTTCAGTTCATCGGTGACGAGGGATATTGGAACGGACTTTCATCATTTAATTGAAGAAATCACCAATGGTGTTGAATACATTTATGTGGAGCTGAAGATAATGTTGGAAGTAAAACAACTCTGTTCAAACCATCCAACCAAAAACACTGCCTTTGAAACCTGATGAAGAGGATCCGGAGGGCAATACGAGGATGTTAATGGACATGGGAATTCCACGGGCCTTCAGAACTTTTCTAACTCATATCGGATAGAGCTAAATACCAAATGTTCCAAGCCATCATTCTGCAATAGTGGCGCCAGCTGTTGTATTTATTTATTTACTCATTCAACCAGGGCAAGAGCTCTGCCTATTTTCATTGAAGAGAGGGAAGTAGCAAAAGTTATGCTAAAATATGATATGAATTCATATACATGTCTAAGTGGATACATACGTCGATCTCATCTTGGTTTTGTAATCTTCTAGGACTCTTGTTCCCTAATCTATATATGTATACGTCGATCTCATCTTGGTTTTGTAATCTTCTAGGACTCTTGTTCCCTAATCTATATATGTACTCTTGTAGTCGCACAGTTGAGATGCGCTGAAGTTCTCCGTACTTATAATTCTCCTCATAATGACATTCCGTCTTTGCGTTTGAAAGTCTCAGCAAATCTGAAGCGAACAAACAAAAGTTTTTGTTTCCGAATTGAAGACCTAAGGTTGCCAGCTTTGCCTCGAAAATAAATCAAGATGAGCAGTTGTTCATGTCAAAAGTGAAGATGTGTGAGAGGAGGCATCGTTTTCCACATCGTGAACCAAAGGAATCAACAAGCGTCCATCAGAGCAAAGGCCCCACGTCAAGGGCAAAAAAAGAAATCACAAGTGACAGCCGTGACCCAAAACTTTATGGGCTTGTTTACCGGTTTCTTACCATTTTTTAGATACATACCAAAGTCTTTCTTTGTTGAATGAGCACCTTTGCTCTCTCAAAAACTTGTCAAGGGTAGCCTTACCCTTGAGTCACTGTTTTAAGCTTTTGCTAAGCTTAGTTACCTACTCCTTTATCTCATTGTTTTCAACAACAAACTTTGTATCACATGACTTAGCATTATCATGCTTCGAGTCAATATTAGAGCAACATAGCATGACAAACAAATTATCACATGAAGTAGATGTACTAGTTATAGCAATTTCTATACTAGGCATTTCATTATAAACTTCACACATAATCCCAATGCTAGTGCAAGACTTACTTGGATTTTCTTGGATAAGCAAATCATGAGTTTCTTTTAACTCCTCATAAGAATCTTTAAGAGAGATATGCTCTTTCTTTAAAACCATAAATTTTGGATTTTTCTTTTTCAAGAATTTATTCAGTTCTACCAACATATCTATGAACTCATCATATAAAGATTCATCATCATCAAAGGATTTCACCTTATCTCCTTTTGCCATGAAACATGTAGGAGACAAGAAGAGGGATGGAGGCTCCTTGATGGCGATGTCGACAAGTCTCTTCTTCTTGGGAGACTTATTATCATTGAAATTGGAGTCAGTGTACTCCTCGTCGGAGTTTCATTCTCATCAGAGTTTCACTCTCCAATATGAGCTTCATTTTTGCCATCCTTGTGAAACCTTTTGAAAAGCTTCTTCTTGCCATCGAATTCTTTCTTCTTGGATGACTTGCCCTTGTCATCCTTCTTTGCGGGGTAATAAGAGGCAATATATCCCTTCTTATCGTACTCATAGCAACGAATGTTGACATAGTACTTGTTATCGTTGTAGGAGCACCATTTCTTGCCTTTTTATGACTACTGCTTTGGTATGAGCATTTTTTCATGAATTTCTTCATTCTTCTCACAAGGAGGCTCAATTTTTTTTTGGAATCCTCCTTATGATCTTCGGACTCATCACTGACACCATTTTCGCTTTAAAAACGGTGACCGTTTTGCTCTTGGAGGAGAATAGTTCTAAAAGCTCCTCCTTATCCTTCTTGTATAACTCATTGGTTATAAAATTGCATAAGAGTTATGGTGGTGTCATTCTTGTCAACTCGGGAGAGTTGAGAGAAACAGTCACCAAAATCTCATACTTCTCCAGCAAAGAACTAAGCATTTTTCTCACAATATCAATATTGGTTAGCAACATGGGTAGATCTTTGAGTTTATTTACATGTTGTTGAGGCAAGAATACATTTCATTTATGTCCTCATGGGACAAAATTGTAAATGTCTTAATGCTTAATCCAGAATCTATGCAATTTTGCCTCTTTGACTGTGCATGTTCCCTCATGAATCTCCGAGAGAGTAGTCCAAATATAATGTGCGGTTTCCAAATTACTCACTCTATTGAATTCATCTGCATTCAAAGCACTAAAAAGAGCATTCATTACTTGAGCATCTAAATAAGCATTACACCCTTCAAGTTCCGTGGGATGTAGTGTATCAAGAGACATAATGTAACCCTCATTTACAATTTTTTTATATACTCAGACTCATGATCTTTAAATAAATAGATATCCTAATTTTTTGAATATGAATAATTTGAGCCATCAAATAGATGTGTCTTTCCTATAACAATTCCTTCACTAGCTATCGTTTTCTCTCTTAGTTGGTTAAGTCTAAATCAATAAGAGACTAAACTCTAATACCACTGTTAGGATCAAGGATAACCGACTAGAGGGGGTGAATAGGAGGTTATAAAAAGTCTTATTTTTTAAAACTAATTTCTACAATTTTAGAGCTAAGCAAGATTTACATTGCAAGTCAAGACCTACTCAATTATAGTAAAGCAAAGGCACCACAAGACAAATTTTTACAAATATATTTCTAGCGCAACTAAATATGACAATATCAATAATCTTAATTTGCTAGAAATACAAATGTGAAAATTAGAGGCAAAGCAATAACCAAATGATGACAAGCGATGTTTTGCCAAGGTATCGAAGACTTGTCAGCCTTCACTAGTCCACGTTGAGGAAAGTCTAAGCGACTTGGACCAGCTCCATGAATTAAACCTTGCTCCTCAATTCCACTAGTGTTTGTTCTTCCTCCACTTCGGAGAAGATGAATACCGAGCCATTCACAATTTGGCGCCAAGTCTCTTCACAATCTCCTTGAAGATATCATTGTACAATTTTTCATCAAACCTTCTAGGTATCAATAAGCACCAAGAGTAATGAATCACAAGTTTCGCTTGACAGCAATCAAGTGCTAAGGATCAATCTTGAATGAATGCATTTAAATTTGGTACCACCATTGTAAGGCAAAATCATAAAAAAAAATTAGGACGATCAATAGTACCACCATTGTAAGGCCAGTATTACCGCTCCTGCCATTCTGCACAGTAACAGTTATAACAGGCGTATTCTTTACCTCTAAATTAGCCGTTATATTTCCTTCTCGATACTACCACCGTTGTAAATGTGGTAGTTCTGATTCTTAGTACGGTAATACCATTTGTCTTGAGGACCAAAATTGGTCCTCTCTAGAAAAAAATATACCAACCATTCATTTGGTCCTTCCAGGATGCGGTAGTACCACTGGAGATTTGTGATCATACCGCATTATGGTAGTACCACCAGTTTGACTCCGGTACTACCATTTTTCAGGGGAGCAAAACATGTTTCAAAAGTGACTCTGATAAGGGGGGGCCGACCCAAGGCCCATGTATGTGTGGATGGCAAGACTGCCGAGCGGCCGTGCCGCCATATATATTCATATGCATGGACGGACAGAGAAAGGAGACTAGATAATGGAAAACACCACTATGTGACGAGGGAGGATTTTTGAGAATTTTATGCACATCTTTGATCTTTTGATAGCAAACAAAATTCAATAGAAAGATTTGAGAGTTCTTGCAATTTGAGATCATTCAACCTTTCCGCTGGGAATTGAGAGTGCGATAGGGCTTCGCTTGGTGGTCGTGAAGTTCGACGCGTGTGATTTTGCGAATTAAAGAGCGTTCATTCTTGCATTGGCAACGGAGAATCGCTACGATTCGAGAGGCTACACGTGAGTATCGAATCCTACGATGAAAAGATCGGGCGACCCCGTATCATCGTGGTATCACAGCACGGTTTCCTCGGTAGGATTCTTTACCCTTGTTTTTAGATTAATTTATTTCTGTCCTATAGTCCATAAACCAAAAACACAAAAAAAATCCAAACCCTAGTTTTTGCATCTATTATTTTTATGAGTTTTGCTAGGTTTTGATCTATTAGAATTTTTGTTTAGGTGCTGATCGTTCGTGTTCCTTCGCGTAGCTTGATCTTGTGTCTATATAAAACTTGCAAAAAAAATATGCTGGTCGAAAACCTCAATTAGCATAAGAAAAAAATCAATATGCTATAGTGTTCGGATCCGTGACGCTACAGTGTTATGATCGATCTACTACAGTGTTCGGATCCGTGACGCTACAGTGTTCGGATCGGTTTGCTACAGTGTTTGGATCCACGGGCTACAGTACCACGCCTGCTACAGTGCCGGGCCGCGTCGCTACAGTGTTTTGCTACAGTACCACACCGCAAAAAACTGAAAAAAATTTCTTTTCCTTAAATGAGACTAGCTGTTGAATATTGCATCTTAGGATGTTCTAGAATTATTTTACATATTGCTGAATATTTGTGACCTGTGCAAAAAAAATCTAGTTTGACCTTTTTAAAAAAAGGAAGAAGCCACGGCTTGAAAAAGAAGAGAAAAGAAAGAAAGGAAAGCCATAGCTTGAGCAAAAAAAAGAGAGAAAAAAAAACATTGGTCGAATTTGGGAGAATTCTTAGACCATAAATTCAGATTGTGTAATTTAATTTCTTAAGTAATCTTGTGCCCTTACATTCATATCATTGCAATTGGCTAATGTCTCTCCTAATACTTGGTGCAAAGCGAGCTAATTAATCATAAATTTCATATCACTTTTATTTAGCTCATTCATTTGTTTGCATCAAGTCATATTGATTTTTGCGTGTACGTTCATACACTTCACCTAAACCTTTTCGATCAGTACTTAGGCAAAGTATTCTTGTTTGAATTATTACTTAACTTTACAATATCAAGAATTTCGGATTGCTAGGATATACACTTCATATCAAGCTCCACTAAATAACCGTTGTTGTGCAATTCTGAACACTCTGATATTTGCTTGATCATCATGTTGCCATTGAAGCTTCTACCAAGTGTAAGTTCTTATTAGCCTTAATTCACTTCGGAAACGTGAGAACTTTACTTATGCAAGAAAGAGAGTGAGATTGAGTGATTTACACTAATCCCCCATATACTTTGTTATTGCTTCGTGTTTTCTTTGCATAATCTAACCATGTCAGGGTGAAGAACACGAAGTTAATCTTACTGCCCCGGTGACTCGTTTTCAACATCAGTCATTGAGAAGTACATTACAACAAGAATTTGTAGTTGGCACTACTGCAATAGGAGAACAATTCAAGATATATATGCAGGGTCTCTGCATTGAACTCAAAGCGGATATGCAGGATCTCCGCATTGAGCTCAATCAACAAATGAACGTGTTTGCGTGGAAACATTGTGAACGACGTTGTGCGAGCACTTCGAGCACGACCAGAAGAATGAAATGCTCATCTTGTTGCTGCCCTTCCTCCACGAGATGAGGGTATGGCCGCTGCCCGAGGTGATCAAGAAGCTCAACAAAGGCGAGACCGCGTGGTGGCAAATGTCGTTCATCCACCCCCACCTAGGAGAGGTGAAGGAGGCAGTTTCCATGGTCCAGGGAGGGGCCATGGACATGGAGGCCGTGGTGGAGGAGCACCTCACTTCGACGACGACAACTTTCTACACTACGACGATGGCTACCGTCGTCGTAACCATTATGGCAATGATCAACCACACGAGAAAAAGTTTGGTAAGCTCAAATTTACTATGCTAACATTTTCAGGTACACATGATCCTGAGATTATCTCACTTGGAAGCTCAAGGTGGAAAAAGTGTTTCGGCTACACAATTACTCCGAAGAGAAGAAAATTCATATGGCAGGACTTGAATTCACTGATTATGCACTCATATGGTGGGAACAAGTTCAAAATCAAAGGAGAGAGTACGACGAGCCTCCCATCACTACATGGGAAGATATGAAGTACCACATGAGAGCGATGTTTGTTCCCAAATATTATAAACGTGATTTATTTGACAAATTGCAGCAAATGAAGCAAGGAACTCTCACGATGGAGGAGTACTATAAAGAGATGGAAATAGTCATGATTCGAGCTAATATATATGAGCAAGAAGAGCAAACAATGATGTGATTCCTTGCTGGTTTGCACCCTTCCATCAAGCGCGTCACCGAATTTCAGCCATACAACAACATGGTGGAATTAGTGCATCAAGCAACCAAGGTTGAGAGACAAGTGCAACTTGACATGCGAGCAACACAAACATCATCCTACATGCCCGTTTCAGCACCTATAGGAGGTAAACCCATATCCCATTTCAATTCTTTTAAAGCTAACCAATCTAGTGAAAGTTTTGCTCCTAGTACACATGCTACACCAAGCGGGAAGAATATTACAACACCAATTGCTAAAAAGAGTTCAGCACCTTCGCCTTTATTTTCAATGGGTTCTACGGCCAAGAGTAGCTCCATCCAATGCTTCAAGTGTCTTGGTCATGGTCATATGCAAATGGATTGTGCAAATAATAAGATCATGTTGCTATTGGAAAATAGTGAATATGACTCTACTAGCGAGGAGGAAGGTGAGATCATTACTGATTTTGGAAGATTTGGTGAAACACATGAGAAAGGACAAGAGGAGGAGGGGAATGGAGATGGTGTTTGTGACCCCAAGACTGGCCTTATACTTGTGTGTACACCGACGGAATTAAGTGTGCAAGCAAAATCAAATCATGAATAGCGCTGCAATCTTTTCTAAACACGGGCTCAGGTGAATAAAGACGATAAGTGTTGCAAAATCATTATTGATGGTGGAAATTGTCATAATTTAGCTAGTAAAGAGTTTTGTTCTAAACTTGGTTTGAAATATAAGAAACACCCACATCCATATCAAATTCAATGGTTGAATGAATGTTGGGTATACAGTTGATGTTAGTTTTCAGATTGGTTCTTATCATGATACTGTAGAATGTGATGTTGTGTCCATGAAAATTTGTCACTTGTTATTAGGTAGGCCTTGGCAAAATGATCGTTTTGTAATTCATGATGGAAGAACTAATCAATACAAGTTCACGTGGAATAATAAAGAAATAGTGCTAATATCATTCACTCCTTCTCAAATTATATATGATAACATGCAAAAGGCGAGTGAGAGCCACAAACTAAAATTGAGCGGAAAAAGAAAAGATGAGGGAGAGAAAAATTTGGTCATGATAGCCACTAACCCTGATATGAGAGAGCTGAGAGATGATTCCAATTTGGAGCATATGGTATTGTTGTATAAAGATGTTTTGCTTTCTACTAATAACTTAAGCTCTTTTCCTAACGTAGTTTCTCAAGTGTTACAGGCTTATGAAGACGTTGTTCTGGAAGAGATACCCGCTGGTCTACCACCCATACGAGGAATCGAACATCAAATTGATTTGGAACTGGGTGCTCCACTTCCCAACCGCCCACCGTACCACACCAATTCGGAAGAAATAAAAGAAATTCAACGATAAGTGCAAGCACTCATGGACAAAGGACGATACAGAGTCGATGACGACTCTTTTTCAAGAGAGGGAGGATGATGAGGGGGGCCGGCCCAAGGCCCATCCATGTATGTGTGGATGGCAAGACTACTGAGCGGTCGCACCACCATATATATTCATATGCATGGATGGACGGAGAGAGGAGACTAGATAATGGAAAACACCACTACGTGACGAGGGAGGATTTTTGAGAATTTTATGCACATCTTTGATCTTTTAATAGCAAACAAAATTCAATAGAAAGATTTGAGAGTTCTTGCAATTTGATATCGTTCAACCTTTCCGCTGGGAATTGAGAGCGCGATAGGGCTTCGCTTGGTGGTCGTGAAGTTCGACGCGTGTGATCTTGTGAATTAAAGAGCCTTCGTTCTTGCATTGGCAACGGAGAATCGTTACGATTCGAGAGGCTACATGTGAGTATCAAATCCTACGATGAGAAGATCGGATGACCCCGTATCAGACTCTCTTGAAAAAAAATGTACCATCAACTAAAGCTTGCTATTTCCGGGTTGTGGTGGTACTGCACTACCTTCACATAGCGGTAGTACCATCGAGTAAACTCCGATACTACCGATTTTTTCTGAGAATGCACAGTTTGCTTCAATTTAAATTCTAAGAGCACTCATGATCCTAGTCCTAAATTAATCCAAATGGCACAAGAACATGCTGTCAACCTTCTAGTTATGATCCATCTTAATGGTACAACATCTAACCTAAAATCCAGCCTTCCATCCTTTTCTCCTAGGACTGATAAAATCAAAAGGAATCATATACTATTTATACTTTTGTCTTGAACCATATTAATCTTCATGTTGACCTTAAGCATGTATATCCAGGTTGTCACATTCGTCACAAGGATTAAATCTTTCAAACACTCAAGAAACATATTAGTTCCATATTCACATATTGTCATTAATTACCAAAATAATTTTTCTGGGACTAGATGCTTTCAGAGAAGCACAAAAGAGACAAGAATCGTGGTGAGGCAAATGTATACATATAATGTGTTGTTCGACTTGGGCTATTTCAAGTGGAGACAATCCAGGAGAAAACCAAAGGCGTATAGGCTTGGTGGCAAGTCATTGGTTATCACAGACTTCGTGTTGGAGTTTGTTTCGAGGAGAGACATCATGAAGTCTAGTGGGTGGTAATTGCGTAAATTATCTAATACCGGGTAGAGAGGTATTTTGAAAACATTGGCCTAAGGTGGATTAGATCATATCTTAGTGAATTGAGCATCTTATGAAGATATTGGTGCTATGTGGAAGTCGTGCTTTGAAATGCGTTCAAGTATGTCTGTAAAAGCCATTTGTATGTAAGTTATCGGGTTTTCCTAATTGTAAGTATTTGTATACACTAAGTGTGAGTTGGTTATTATGGTTAGGTATAAGGTGAGGAGTCTCCACTATATAAGGCCTTGTGTGTGTTGAGAGAAAATATCCCTTGTGATTGGAGAGGCAATTAGGGTTAGGGTTTTGTTGTATTGGGGGCTTTGTGTAAGTGCTCTAGGGTTATAACTTTGTTCTTTATGATGGAGTGACTGTAAACATTCATCTCTAAGTATCAATAAATCCACCAAATTCGTCATAGTCTTTGTATTCAAGTTGAAATTATTGATTTCTTTATTTAGCTTGGTTTTTTTTTCTCTTGTCTTGATTTTTCTTAGTACCAAGGTCGTGTAAGTAATAGAGATATCTTTATCTCATCCATTTAAGTATTTTATATATAAAGTTTTTGAGTTTGCCAAGTTTTGACTTGATTTGAGACCCTCGGTGAAAGATGTTATTCCTAAAGTCCCTGCTAGGATATATGAGAGTTGATCCAAGGTGGTCTAAACCATTCTTAACCCAGACCATTAGAGGAGTGTTTTGGTTCCGTCTTTGTAGGGTTGGCTTGCAGGCTTTGTATGCTTAATCTTCCACTGCGTTTTCAAAGCCGTGGATAACTCAGTGATTTGATTTGATATCGAAAAGAGTGAGCTCCTATTCACCTCTCTAGTCCCCGTATCTGGTCCTACATATAATTTGTGCAAAGTTTCTGGATTGATCCGACAGGTATCAATTATGTTCTCTGCGAAGTGACATATCTTACAAAGATTGATATTTGGCCTTCTTTCCCAGGTATAGCCCCGCTCGTTTCGGGTTTTTTTTCGGCTTCAGCTTCTAGCTTCTGCTTTTTTTTTCACTATTCAGTATTTTGTCTTTTTCTGAAATTTTTTAGATATTTTAGGCTTTTTTTGTATTTTCTTTTTTTTCTGTGTTCCTTTGTATTGTCCCTAATGGGTTAACATGTTTTTTCTATTTTTACATTTTTTAAAAAATTAATTATGTCCAAAAAGCCAAATCAGTTACAGTAAAAAAAACCAGCTACAGTGAAATTTCAGCCAAAAACCACTGAACTCTGATTTCTATCTTACGATTCTGTGTGTGAAGACCGGAGAACAGTTGACAAGGCAGCAGGTACTATACCTGTCTTTGGCTTGAGATAATGATCTTACAGTGTGCCATGCGTGAGTTCTCCAAGGACTGAAGAATCTCGCCAAGGTGCAGCAATTAAACTTCGATTGAGCGATGGATCAAACGCGGCATGGTCCCCCCAATTCGACTCGCATGCGATGTGAGGATGCTCAGAGCTCACATGCGCAGGGGCTGATGAACACAATGCAATGCAGAGACGTATGTCCATTTCTGAAGCTGCCGAGCGGCTGCCACAGCAGCAGTACGTACGACGCATTTGTTAGCTAGGAGCAGTCTTGTCTGGTGGCCCGATGAGCCTGAGAAGTTTGTTTCTGTTTCTTCGCAGAATCCTTGGAGCTTGGTCCCGGTTTGGAACATGGCTGGGATCTTAGCTTCAATCCATGGCTTCAGGATTCAGAGTGTACTGTGCTCCAGCTTGATCATTCAGCAGCATCACATACAGCTAGCCTGAACGAAGCTTTCCGGTTACGACTTAGAACAGCACTGAGATGCATGCCTCGTATATTATTCAGTAACCTGCCGGTCATAAAATCCCAAGAAGAAATTCGTAAATAAATGAAAGAAACTGGTCCTGAGAGGTTTGCTGGTTAGGGCAACGTGTGGCAGTGGCCAGCAATAATTATCTGTGATCTGATTTCTAAACCGGCATGGTTCCATTTCGCATCGAGCAGGTGGCTACAGACAATCAGGCACAGCTATGAACGCAGAGCTTCTAACTAGGTGGGAGACTTGGAATGATGAGACACTGCGTTCTTCAGTTAAGAAGGCGTATTCGCGTCCGATGCTGGCCCTGTTACTGGGGATCCCATGGTTCGATGCTTATACGGATTCTGTTACAATGACTGCCTCGTAAATCGCGATATATACGATTCGTGTACGTGCGCGCAGTCTGAGCCTGCGCAGTGCTCCTCAGATTTGTTGGCTGCAGTGTGAGGGGCTGGTGGTCGCCGACTCCCAAAGCGCCACGTAGTTCTTGCTCTGGCACTTGTGTGATAAACGTGACACCATTCATAGGATCTGTTTTTTTCTTATAGTTTATAACTTATAGTTTTACGTAAATTAATAAATAAAATAATTTCTTTATTATTTTTTTATAATGTTTATCAGGATAATTTTTTTCAAAGTATCTTATCGGTATTCAGTTCGTTCGTACAAGCACTCGTTCTAAAGACAAAAACCATAAGTCACAATCATAAGTCATCAGCTGCAACAGAATAGAACAGCCCCATAGTCTCATATTATACCGTACATAATTACGTGAAACTCCACGTCTAGGTACAGGGCACACGTCTCCTTGTTGCCGATGAATTGTTGCTCGAGGCCCACCCATACGAGCCGCGCTGTGGAGATAGGAGTTATCACGATCTCGAGGAGTTTGGCGGAGATGGTCCCGTAAAGCCACGAGAGAATGAGATAATCAATTCAGACCCAGTCTGTGACGTTGGAGTAGGCGACGTCATAGAGTACGTGGTCGGAGAGGGTGTACTTGCCGAGGGTGACAAGGAAGAGTTTGCACTATTTGTTGTAGTTTGGAAAGGTGAGGTTGAGGATAACAGGGACAAGAGCCTTGGTGTTGAGGACACCGTATGCCTGCGCATGGAGGGAAGCAACTGTGGCGGCCTCGGAGAGGGCCAATGCCTTTGCAGCCTCCTGCTCATAGCACCCGGCAGTGTCCTACACGCGGTGCACAGTGGCGGCCTCCTGCTCGCGGCAGTGGCGGCGGTGGCGTCTTCGCTGACCATGGCGGTGGCCTCCTGCTCACGGCGCACGGCAGCAGCGGTGGCCTCCTGCTCGCGGCGGCGACGTTGTCTTCACTGACCATGGCAGTGGCCTCCTGTTCACAGTGCACGGCAGCAGCGGCAGCCTCCTGCACGTGGCGGGTGGCGGAGGCAGCGTTGTCTGTGCTAGCCATGTTGGTGGAATTAGAAAAAGAGTGCGGTTGTAAGAGCGATCGCGTCTAATATCATGAGAGTATAGAATATTTGGCGCAATCACACACTGAATGTATTGATGCACCAAAGATTACACACACACACACACACACACACACACACACACACACATATATATATATATTCCAATCAGGATAGAAAGTTGAGAGGTAGACGTGTTAAGTGTAAAATAGGAACCGAAGCGTCTAACACTCCAAACGGTTTTCCGAGTCTAAATTCATGTGTGCCGTTCGTTGCTGTTTCGAAAAATACACATAAAAGCCATCAGCTATAGTCCAAAAGAACAAGTCCAAAGTGATATTTTGCTCTAGCAGTCAATGCTCGAGCAAACCTAGTACAAAATGTAAGAGCCAGCGAGAGAGAACAGATGCATTTGAAGAAGATGCATTGCACCCCCACCCCCCGCGGTATTTGTTTCTTGCATCGATGCAACAAATTAAGCTCCAACCGTTGAAGATATATCGAGGCAACCACACGAACAGGGAGCCAAGAAGGCTGGACGAGCTAGCAGTAGAAAAGGTGACAAATAAAACGACCATGGAAACACGTTGCTTGCTGTGTAGCCTGCGAACTGCATTCGATGGATGGTTTTACTGCGAGAAGGCGGTGGGGTGGGACAGGAATTCAGCGTCGATCGGTCGCAGGCGAATCCATCCCCGTGCTGCCGTTTGAATCCCTCGGCCATCTCGTCTTCACCAGCCTACCAACCATACTCCTATCTCCGTTTACAAATACTTCACACTGTTAATTGATGTCGGCAGAAACAGCACAAGATGTTAACGCAAATGCTTCTGCATACGATCTTATACAGGGTTATGAACAGTGAGATCCAGAAATTCATTCGTGTGGGATCTAATCTACGGTTGCGTGTTTCTCGCCGCGTTTACAATAAGTAGGTTCTTTTAGGCTGTATCTTATAGTTTTTAGTTTAAATTTTTGAATTCTGTCTGTTCGTAAGAGAGAGTACGGAGAGAGATACTCACGTGTGATTTTGATCAATATAACTGAATTTGGTATAGTCGTTTCTACTACAATTGACTTGTAAATCTCGCTTTGAAAAAATATACTATTTGAAAACTAGTTACTGTAATATAAATCTAAACCCATAAACCTTTATCCTAAAAAAACCTAGCCAATGAATGAATGTTTCTCCTGCGTACGTACCTAAGGAAGAGAAAATATGTATGATCACATTATCAAGCATACATGAAAGGAGCCATCTCCTCCAACACAAGCACCCCTTCTTAGCTAGGTGCCTAGATTGTTGGATTATCGTCTACAAACCGAGAGGTGGTCACATGCACAAGCACCTGTTGATTAAGCACTGCTGCCGCCTCAAACAACATGCTACAAGATTAGCAGCTTATTTGCCCTACGTGGCAAGAAAATGTGGTTTCCTTTCGCCAAAGCATCTCTCCTAGCATCTGCTCTTAAAGATGCACCGACAGGGAAGAAGAAAATATGCATGGTCACTCCGTTACTAAATACTAGTATATTATTTCCGGGGGATTCACGGCCTGAATGTATCCACCTGTCTCTCCATGCAAAAAGAGCCTTCAGGTTTCAGAAATTACGTATAGGTCCTCGGTTATTACAAAAGACCCCTGAATTTTTTTGAAAAAGCCCCTACGTTTTTTAACCTTGATAACGCCTCGCGGTTTCCGAAATTATGTACAGGCCCTCGATTCTTTTAAAAAGGCCCTGATTTATTACAAAAAAAGCCCATCCGCTCTCCTTTTATTACGAAAAGACTCTCGATTTTTTACGAAAAAATCCCTCCACTTTCCTTTTACTGTGAATTTTTGACTCTTTTATTTCGGTACACACGATGATTGGCGCGGCGTGATGCCACGTCTATATGTCTAGTTGATACTATGGCTTGCAAAATGTGTTGCAAACAATTCTGACCCGTAAAGGTATTTAGATTGACCAGAAAAGTCATACTACTAGAACAACCGTACTAATAGATTGTTTTCATCAACACCAGTACATCTATAACGCATCATATTTATAATAGTTCCTTAATTTTATACATGGAAGATACTGTCCAGAAAGCATATATAACTTACCGTACTTTTGTATGGTACACGCGAATGATTGATTCAAATTTAATAGTTTGAGTATGAAATGTTTTATACGCTTGTTAAATTTTATAGAAAGCGAGTTTTGAACTCAGTTTAAGTTATCTTATTCTTCTTTTTAGTTTAATGCGACTATAGCTATTATAAATGATAAAACTAGCTCAAACTAGTTAAATTGAAGGTGAGTTTAATCTTTTTTGAAATTTGATATCTCAAATACGCTTTTCATAGGCACCTAAAGATACCCGTATCAAACATCGTGTATCTAGCACATCAATGATTATGATTTAGGTACCTAATAATGCTACCTGTGATACCATTCACATTGTATATGACACTAAAACCAACCAAAGTTGTTGATTGGTGATCGGATTCACACGTAGCACAGCTAAACATTATTGAAGGCCCCTAGAATTTTCTTCCACGAGTCTCTATAAGATCGTACGTCCTAAAATTGATGTACTCTCAAAAAGGAAATGATCTGCACCGATCACTCGCGTACAAAACCAATCAAATAATTTTCTTTTTCTTTTCACCGAGATGAATCAGCTCCTACGGATTAAAGTCCAAACCACATTATCGCTGGGCCCAGCAGTCGGTGATAAGAAGGAAATAAGTAGGTGGAGACAGCCGTCCATACATATATAGGTACGTACCTAGCCATTAGGCTTTTTTCCGATTACAACGACGACGCATGTACACACACGCACAACACACTGATAGAGATTGAAGATAAATCTATTATTTTGTAGGATTTATATTCAAGTACACTTGTGTATATATAATAGGTGAGTATTCCAAATTTATATTTAATAGATAGAATGGTTCACTCCTAACTCCACTACGCACGAAGGGACAGATGGTTCTATGCTGAAAATATCTTTTTTTTTAGCGTAATTAAATTTAACAAAAATAAAATAAAAGATAAATTATCTCATCACGGATAATACAAAAGAACACGAAAAAAGAAAAGTCCAAAGAAACCAAAACCTTACAAAAAAAAGATAAAATTAATAAATAATAAGTTAGAGGGTAGAAACTGAAGTCAAACTAGCGGAGACTTAAAACAGTATATTTCGGCACACGACCGCACGCACCAGCCGCCGCCTGATCTTTTTTTTTTTTTTACCTGTGCTCACCTCGATCGTACGAACGTGTACGTGCGTGCATGTACACGGTTCAGTCGATCGGTCACGTGCTCCAGGCAGCGACGAGTAAGCAGGCACGCACTTCCAATCTCGTGCAGGGCCAGGTGCTGGACAGCTGGAGCGAGCATCCACCGAGCTGAAAGTTTCCTCTCTCCCTCTCTCTCTCTGTCTGCTTTCGCTGCGGAGCAACAGACGAACTCAACGTGTTGCGCGCGTTCACAGGTCGGTACATCCGAAGGTGCATGTGGTAGAAGATCCGGACCGGGGCCGGACGTGGTAAGGTTGACGAATCGGAAACCCTCCGACAGCCATCCGAGTCGGCAAAAAAGAAAAAGAAAAACGTGTACTTAGCAAAGTCTGTGGGACTTTTGAGAGCATTTGAGTAATTTTTTAATTTGAAAAAAAAAGAAGAAAGAGGGAGAGGTGGAACAGAAGAGGAGATAAGGTCGAAACTTTCTCTCTCATTACGCCAGGAGTGGAGCTTAGCTTGACTGCTTCTTGCGGCTGTCGGGTCTCACGGAGATGGCGGCGGCGGCGGAGACGCCATTGGCCTAAGCATCTCGGTGCTGGCCGTTGGCGGCAGCCCATCTGCTGCCGTTTCGCTCCCCTATTTAAGGAAACCTCCTTTTCCTTTCGACATCGAATAAAAGTGAGTCCTCTACCTCGATCTCTTACTCTTCTCAGCTCTTCACGGCTAGGTCTTGGTTTGAGCCTTGGGGGCAGTTGCTCCGCCGTGTTCTTCACCGGCGCCAGCGGCTGTGCAATCCGAATCGCCTTCTTTGGGTCTTTCCCGTGCGGTTTCCTTGTGCTATTTCTTTTGAGATTTGGCAGTGAGGAAGTTTGGGGATTTTCCTCTAAAGGGATGGTTCGGTTGGATTTGTGCCGAGTTGAGGAAGGAGTAACCGAGGTTTACTCTGTGTGTTTTTGGGTGCTCTTGGTTGGAGTATCTGTTAGTCTTGTGCAGGATCTCCTCTACTTCATACTTTGGTAAGCCGAAGTTTGAAGACTAACATTATATCTTCGTCAACCTCGTCTCCTTGCACGGCATAACGAGATGTTTGGTTTTCTAGGACAGTATCTTATGACGTGCTTTGTGTGATTTCTTCTTGGTGACTTCGAGTGTCACTGATATTGTGAGTATTTCAGTTGTTTACTCCTTGCACTTTGCTTGATGTGCTTCATCTGAGTTATCACCATCTGTCACTGATTGAAAATTGCAAAGAAATGTTGTGGGTTAATTGCTCAATGATGAAATGATATGGTACTGAAATTATATATGAACTTGAGTATAGATTGGTCTTGAGCTTTCGGCTGACTTGCTATTTGCCATACTCTGATCATTGATATTGTTGTGTATTACTTGTTGCTCACTATGTCAGTCCTATGCTTTGTGATCCATTTTTCAGTCACTGTAGTTGATATCCTAACCTTGTTATACTGAAATAATCAATATTGTTCATATCAATTGAATGTTATAATTATGATCTGTTAGTCTCTTTAATAGCAAGTTGGTTAAGCTCAAGATCTAATCTATAAACTATCATATATAATCAAGATTGCATTTTTGTGATAGCTGTGAGGGCCAAGATCAAATATTGCATTTTCTGAATTTTTGCTAAAACTACTGTATTTTCAACAGAGTCAATGGGCATGTTCTTTTTTACTTCGGCTTTTGACTTTTAGTTTGTTTGTGAGAGGGTACGAAGTAACAGAAACTAGCGTACGGTTTTGACTGATATAAATAAAGTTACTACAGTGTGTACTACAATTAATTTATAGGTTCCGTCTTAAAAATAATGAGTTAGAAAAGTTAAAAGGTAGATTTTTGAAGCCGAAAAGGGTCGCCCCGCTGCTAGTGTGTTGACCTGCTCTTTGACCTTCTACACAACTCATCCTGTCACCGTGGTGATTAACCGAGCGGTCAAAACTTTCTACTTTAGGTGCATTGTTGGGATATCACGCTGCTGTATTGGTGGGTGGCTCTAACGGATTGGACGGCGGCTTGCCTGTTGATCAACCCAGACAAGACCGTGTTCGAACAGCTTTTACTCATGGACTTCAGCTGTAACTTTTAGTTAAGAATATATTTTTGAATACTTTAGCTGTAACTTGTAGTTAAGAATATATTCTATTCAGAATGGACTCTAGCTTCTCCAACGAATGAACGAGACATTAATTGCAACTTGGCTCGAAGATTCGACCAATATATTCATCCGATCGGTTAGTAACCACTCGAGAATACAGCCAAGTCCAATGAGCTCGCTAGCTAGCTGCCGGCTAATACACATGCAGGGGATCTGGTTTCATCTTGCAGCTGTATATGTCGGATAATAAAGCTTTTTCCGAGTTATGCTTCCATGATGCACATCATCCCTTACTGATTTTTTAGCTTATATATAGCTTATGTTTGTACTGTCTACAGTAAGTAGTTTTTAAACGGTGTGTTTTTTAAGACAGGATTAATAGAAATATTATAGTAAAAAATATATTGAGTTCAGCTGTACCGACCAAAATCACATACAGCTATTTTTCTTTATATACTGTCTTTCTCAAACAGCTAAAATTTAAATATTTAAATCATAACTTAAAAGAACACATCCAAATTTGTGAAGGATTAACTCCTGTGAATTGAGAAAACACGTCACCAATTAATGGTACACACATGCACACATGCTATTAGCATATGTACACCTGTCCATGCATCCTGGCTAGCATGTATGTGTGGCGCCTGAAATGATCGATCCCACAAGGAAGGATGGGATGTGGGTGGATAATCGCCTTTCCCTTTGTCTACTCTGATCTCCATTTTGCCCTAATCATGGCGAGACACCAAAGTTGACACTGCCATTTTTTTTTCTTTTTGGACCCAATGCGAAATGCAGGGCTCCTTTTGCTACTCTATAATGCAAGGCGGCGTGGGCCAGCCTGGAGTTGACTGGAAGGAGACCCTTCCACCCATTCAGCCTCTTGTTTATAATTTGCCTCATCAGATTTTTTTTATTTTATATATTCTACACTTTTTTATATTCTGCCATGTTATGCACAGGTAAAAGACATTCCGTGTGATCAGTTTTTTAATATCATCGTTGCGTAATGCATAGATAACTCACTTATGCTCACAGATAATAAAATATTCCTTGCCCTGATTATTTTTTAACGTCTGTTCTCGGTTAGCCAACTACTCATCGTCTGTCGTATGCTAGCTACTGTAGTCTGCATCACTGGCTTTTCTAGCGCAGAACGAGTAATTGTTCAGATTGGGGATTTTATTTTTGACAAATTAATCTTGGGGAGATATGTCCATGAATTCATGTTGGAAAATGGAGGTAGAGAGAAGCTGTAGAGTTGTCTAGATGAGTACAGGGAACTAACTCTTCATGCTTTTGGCACTATGGCTATTTTTATTTTAAATTGGGCCATGACATCTATTTTATAAAAAAAATAGCTTTATCTCTGAGCTCGAAAGGAGCAATAGGTGATACTTGTACCTATCATGCCTAGGGAGCTCAGCAAGGATGGGTGGACGTGGCAAGAGGCGGGGAGCGGCAGGCCTTGGCGCAGAGTGCTGCCGAGCTCTCGCTACTCTGCAGCTACCAGCCAAGCCGCCATTGCACGGTAGGGCGCTGCCGAGCAGTCCGAGCTCGGTAGGTGGTCGTAGGCAAGGGCATAGGGGTCCGAGGGGATGGGGCTCAGGGGCCGTGTGCTCGGTTGCAGCACTGGCTCAGCAATGCTCCTTGGTCAATTTAGTTTTTTTTTTGTAATTAGGTGAACACTTATGTAAACTAGTTAAAAACATGTACTTTGATATGCATTAAGAAACCGTATTATTCAGACACTATTTTGCTCGTGTGCGTGGAAATTCTTTAGGAAGTGTAAGGGAGTTCAAAGGGGCAGATGAACCGCCATCATCAACTCCCTATGTTAAGTAGTAGAGATACGTTGTTGCAAATAATTATCATAATGGGCCTTATGTAGACCAACAAAGCACTTCACAATGAAGGTTCGTAGGGAGATGCATTAGTCTACTACGGGTTTGCGCCATGTACTACTCCAACTACGTGGGGTATGTGTTTGGGTTGTACGGCCATCGCTTCTACTCAACCTTCGTCCTCACTAACTACTCCTAGGCTTGGGTTCGTATCGCCTGTGTCACCCTCCAGTCATCGCTCTTCCGTTCCTTCTTCGTTTGCCCACGGAAAAAAGTGGAGGTACACAATTGTAATTTTAGTAGGGAAATAAAGAAGACAATTCCTGTCCAGCTCACATTGCTATGACAATCCGAAAGGCACTACCTCGGAGATGATCTTTGCGGTCCACACCAACCACATGACGCTACCCTCGTGCAAGGTCTCGAACGCATTGTGAAATTTCAGGTACACTTGTCATGGCCTCTCCCAAGCTCCCCGGAGAATAAAGGTGGGTAGTCTGTCACTGCTCGAACCACACCCAACAATGATGTTGCCCATTCCAAGATGGGTCTAGCAACATACACACGCTCAGGATCGCTACTAGCAGCCATTCCTTGCAATATAAAAAAAAGGACCTGTTCTTTTTTGCTGCGGCTGATGGCTTTTGGCTGCGGCTGATGACTTTTTAGCTGTTTGCGACAGAGATTACGGAAAGAGAGATACTCGCTTGTGATTTTTTATGGTACAGATATTAGGTTTTTAACGTGTACTACAATTAACTTGTAGACCCCATCTTAAAAAAATACTCCGTTTAAAAGGTAGTTACTGTAGCAAAAGCCAAAAGCGACTTTTAGAAGCCGCAAAGAACAGGACCATAATGTATTGATGTTCAATGATGCTAAATACAACCGACCATAACCAAGAATAATCACGCACACGTATATAGAGAAGCTAACAATTATGCCTATTGCCATGCACTTATATGCATGCATACACCTATGCACGTATATGTATACATATGTACACATAGATATTACAACTTACAGTGTGTATTTCTACAATCCTGGCATTATTTTGTACAATTTTTGTAGTAGCACATAAGCAATTAGTATATACTTGCAAACTTACATATATATTTTCTAAATTACGCATGCACCAAGAACACTAAAAATAACGACATGTATTTCTTCAGTTATTTACAAAAAAGGGGTCAATATGCCTAAATGCATGTATACAAGTACACATGTATGTGCATACATATGTATACACAGACACTACAAATAACAGTGTGTTCCCGACTATCATTTTCTACAACTTTTTGTAATCGTTCGAGAGTAATAAATACATACATGCTAACTTACATAAAAAAATATTTCAACTTTTTTTAACCCGTATTTTCTAGTTATTTTAAAATAAATAATTATTCTTGCCATTAATACGCTCTAAACATGGCTAATTACAAAAGCACATATGTCAATTATACATGGTTATCTAATGCATTCCACATTACAAACCACTGTTATGCTAATGAAGTGCTAACAACATATTAAGCACGTTGCTCACATACGAAAGAAGTATACCTATTCGTGAAGGTCATCATCGCTTCACAATGCTTCCAACTACGAAAAATCATAAATTATAGCTAAATCATCTCGAAAATACATTACAAACTTACATTTCAATTTCTCTTCCCCCCCCCCCCCTCGCCGCTCTCTCGCTTGATAGGAAAGAAATTGAGTGCGGTTCGGATGAGAGGGCAGACCGAGGCCTCCCATTTTATACGCATGGGAAGACATTCGTGATAACATTCCCACATTAGCGCATGCGGGCATGAACTTCAGTGGGATCCTCGGGAAAATAAAACGGGAATCATACGTCACGTCACCACGTCGTTGCAGTCGGCCATGCGAGATGGAATCCTCCCTACACCAGCAACCAAGCTAGCCACCTCTAGGCCCTTCCTACGCACGCTTGCTCGTTGCCAGCTGCCAAGATTGGATTGCTCGCCAGCGTCCTTAGCCCGCTTGCTGCCACTTTGTACCCACGCCTATCATGACGTGTGTGCTATCGTGCCCGCCTGTCCCTGACGAGCTCTCTAGGCACGACATGTGATAGGTGTCGTTTACCGTGCCTTCTAAGTTCAGGGACGAGACTATTATTGCAAAAATGGGTGTCAGGAGCTAAATTTGAAATAAAAGGTGGCTAAAGTACCAAAAGTTTAGGCCTCATTCAATCCGGCTTTGTAGCAGCTTTTGGTTTTCGGTTTTTGGTTGAAATAATATCGTATCAGACGTTAGTTTTTTCTAAATTATTCAATTAAAGAAAAATAAAAAAATTATTATATCTCTGCAAACAATATAAAAAAGAAAAAAAATCAAAATCAAAATCAAAATTAAGAATGTTTATTCCAACTTCTAGCTAAGAAGCTAAGCCGGGATGAACGGGTCTTAAAACAGTTGGAGTACAGGAGGAAGAAATAGCGCCAATGGAGAGGCAGGGAGAGAAGGGCTTGGTTGGTGCAGTTGGGATGAGCTGTCAGCAGCATTAGATGCTCCGCTCTCTGACACCCCCCCACCAGCAGTGTCTCCTCCCATCCCATGGCTCCCCCCTCCCCCCTGTTCCACACCAGAAAACACAAACCACACAATCATGCAAAGGTTACATAGTGGCACTAATTGGTTCATACTTTCGACTGCTAACTTTACACGATTCAAATATATAAAGCAAACAATAATGTATTTTATTATATTTTTAAGAGGTTTTGTAGGTACTAGAACACTAGTATTTCATTTCAATGCTACTTTTTAGTGTGAGAAAAAAGCTAGAAGTTGACCTAGTTATTTAGCTATGGCTGATGGTTGCGGTTGATAGGAACGATGAAAAGCCAGATGTCCATGTGAAAAACATGCTAAGTAGTTAACATTAGTTTACAGTGGACTTGTTCTTTGAGGCTGGAGCATGGCTTTTGACTTAGACTTATGAATAGTATATGAATAGTGGCTGTTTGCGAGAAAGAGTCTGGAGAGAGACAGTCACGTGCGGTTTTACCCTATATAAATGAAGTTAGTATAATATGTACTACATTAAACTATTAGACCTTATCTTAAAAAATAGTTCGTTTAAAAAACTAGTTACTGTAGAAAAGACGAAACCAAAGCCACCAAAGAAGCCGGTCCGTCGAACAAGCAGAGTAACACGAAGGCTACAACTCATATTCCACCAACTTTCCCATCTATACATTTTTTTCAATTTTGTGATTTGCTTTACGACTTTGTGAGGCGAGCAAGCCAAAAACTGTGGATAGCTACTCATTTTGTGTTAAGATTTCTGAATTTGGGATGGTGTGTGGGGGCTTTTCAAGGGTTTTTAGGCTACAGATTGTGATTTTTAGTTCTAATATAAGTGTTTGTATGAACAAATCAAATATCGATAAACCAATAAACTATTTTAAAAAATTTGTTTCTATAAATCGTTTTAAAATGATGATGTACAAATTATTGTATTTATTTATCCAAGAAAAAACATAACCCATTATCTGAAAAGGACTTGACCCCTCTGAATGGAGCTACGTTTTGGGTTCATCATTCCGAGGCCCCATGAGTGGCTTACCTCGCCCTCTCTGGAGCGCAGCTCTTCCCTCCAAACAATTAAAAAGGACCCCAAAAAAGCAAAACAGAAGAAGAAAAAGGTGACACCATCGCCGCCATCACCAATTCACCTGGCTTGGAATTTCAAAATTCTAAGATGGATTATAATGCTGACTCTTAAGCTGATGTTTTTCACTTTTTTTGTAATATAGAGTTAGGCATCTAAGTAGCACTTTATATTATCATGTTACACTTTATTTTTATCAATTTTATCCCTTTAACTATTTATCAGAGAATTTTCTCTTCGTTGCTATCTGTTATCACAAATTTATTTTAAAAGTAAATGAGAGATAAAATTTGGGTACTTTTTCAAGCAAATCATATAAATAATAGAGCTTATTTGATCATTAGAAACTTTGATTTAATTTATAATTTTGGTTCACATTACTCAAGTGATATGTTTCACAACTAATAACTAATTTAGGAAGAAGTTATCTATCCATATTGGATGTATCTACGCTAATATATCTTTATCTGTATTTCATAGTTAGATGGGTATAACGCCTGAATCACCATCATAAACGGTATGACTCTATGTCACCTACAAATTTCCTAAAATTCAAATTCTACTGATTTTGAAAACAAAACTATAGCTCTCTGCCACAAAGGCACCAGCCAATCAAAAACTCGAATTCTTAGGCAGCAAAAGTGGAGAGAGAAGAAATAGCCCAATATCTTCTCTAGGGTTTATAGAATCGTAGAAAAAGGCCACAAACAAATAGCGAAGGAAACCCCACCCCACCCCACCCCTCCCTGTCTGTCTCTCTCTCCCCTCCGCCGCTCGCTCGCTCGCTCTCCTGCGCTGCGCTCCCCTCCCCCCTCCTCCCAACCCCACCCGGCCACCACCCCACCCCGCCCCGCCTTCCCCGACCGTGCGTGCCTGGCACGTGCTCGCTACTCCCCCTGCTCCACCCTAACTCCGGTGACCGCCAAACCGCGTGACGCGGGACGCGAAGACCACCCGGGGAGCGAAAGGAGCCGCCTTTCCATTGGTTGGTTCTTGGGAGGGGACGATTTTTTTGCAAGAAGGGTTCGACGCGGGGCCGGAGCATGGACCACGGCGGCGGCGGGGGCGGTGGTGGCGCGCCGTCGAGCAGCAACAGCGGCGGGGGCAGCGCTGGGGGGACGAGTGGGAGTCGTGGCGCGGGTGGCGACCACCACCCGCACCACCCTTTCTACTATGCTGGCCCGGCGGCGCCCAACTCCGTGCAGCAGCAGCAGCCGCAGCCGTTCATGGGCGCGCTCGCCATAACCCCCGTCGCCGACCAGGCCCAGGCGTCGTCTGCTGCGGCTGCGGCGGGTGACAAGAAGGCCGTCGCGCCGGCGACTCCGTCGGCGGTGGTGCCGGCGAAGCGGCCGTCGAAGGACCGGCACACGAAGGTGGACGGCCGGGGGAGGAGGATACGGATGCCGGCGCTGTGCGCGGCGCGGGTGTTCCAGCTCACGCGGGAGCTCGGGCACAAGTCCGACGGCGAGACCATCGAGTGGCTGCTGCAGCAGGCGGAGCCGGCCATCCTCGCGGCCACCGGCACCGGCACCATCCCGGCCAACTTCTCCTCCCTCAACATCTCCATCCGCTCCGGCGCCGCCGCCTCCGCCTCTAACCCCACCCGCGCCGCTCCCTTCCCCGCCCTCGCTCTCCACCCCCACCACCACCAGCAGCCGCCCCCTCAGCACGACGTATCCGCCATGCTTGGCTACCACCACCTCCTCCCGCCGCCGCAGGAGCCGCCACAAGACCCCAACGCCGGTGCCTTCATGAGGAAGCGGTACAGGGAGGACCTGTTCAAGGACGACGACGAGCGCCAAGATCCTAACGCGCCCAAGGCGCGCGAGCAGCAACCGACGACGCCGCAGCCGCAGGCTGCGGCCGCGGCGGCGGCCGCCGCAATGTGGGCCGTGGCGCCGAACAGCGCGGCGCCCGGTGGCGCGTTCTGGATGCTGCCCGTGTCCGCGAGCTCAGCCGCTGCGGTGCGGCCGACCGATCAGCCCATGTGGTCCTTCGGCGGCGGCGGGGGGAGCAGCACCGTGCAGGCGCCGCTGCAGTTCATGTCAAGGGTCAACTACCCCAGCGGCGCCGGCGGGATGGGCGGGGGCGGCATGTCCGACACCAACCTCGGCGTTCTCGCCGCTCTCAATGCTTACAACCGCGGCGGCGCAGTTGGCACCGGAGACCAGCAGCAGCACCAGGAGCCGGAGATGGACCAGCAGCGCGGCGGCGGCAACAACGACGACGACGAAGACGGCGACGACAGCGGCCAGGAAGACCATGGCAACAACAGCTCACAGTAAGCAGCTCAGCTCGCAAGAACGACCTCATCAACAACTCCGAATCCGCCATGATCTTTTCATAATTGTGCTAGTGGTCACTGGTCAGTAGCATCCAGTTGGGGTTGGAATTTTGCTGTCTTTTCTTGGGGTTCCCTGCGACGGCCATCATTGGATTGGGTTTGGTTGAAGGATTGGAGAGATGGATGGAATGGAAGAAGCAGGAAGCAGCTGAAGCAAGCTAAAGCCAATGCAAGAACAACACTTCTTGCCAGTTCAATAGCCTTGTTATTTTTTGCGGTATTGTTTTTTTTTCCTGTTTTGTTATTTGGATTGATGTATGATGAATGATTGTCTTGTTGAGATGGGTGTGATGATGATTAGTAGTGGCCCGGGTCCAAATTAGGAGGGCCAAGAATAGGAGTTTGAGAGAGAGAGAGAGGAGAGAGATTTGTACAGTTGATCATCTTGATTTATGCTGCAATGTTAATTCTAGTTGATCTTTTCATTCATTCATTCGCTCCATGTGTTGTTTTTATTCTGGTACTTTTCAGTGCTCTGTGCCTGTCCCTTCTGCTGTTCTACGAGAGGCAGTGAAGTTATCACCTTGGGATCGAGTCGTGCTCACTAGTCTCTACCACTAAAACATGTAGTGTGAAGTCACTGTACAGTATACTTGTAGTAGCAAACAGCACCAGCAATTTTTCTTTCATTTGGAGCAGTAGATGTTAACAGCATTTGAAGTGATCTGCTGGTCTCTTTATAAATTAAGGGGCCCTCAGGTTGGCTTATTAAGTTTGTCTTATAACTGAATTTATGCTGTAACTGATGATATTTTATTTAACATAATTAAATTTAAAAAATTTAAAAATAAAAAATTAGTCTATCACGTATAATATAAAACAAGTACAAAAAGAATTAACAAAAAGTTAAAAAATCAGAAAAAGATAAAATTTAGAAATAGTGAAATTTAAATCAGAAACCAGAAGTTTAAACCGAAATGAGTAGAACCTAAGGTGGTGATCGTTTTAGCGATAGCTTCTGGCTTTTGGCTGAAATTTCACTGTATCTAAGTTAGTGGATAGTGTAGTGAATAGTGAAAAAAAAAGCTAAAACTAGAAACTGAAACCGAAAAAAATCGAAACGATCAGGACCTAAATCCACCCAGTGGATTTTGATCTCAAGCCAGGAGCATGTTTTTTCTGTGAAAATATTTATCGAAGTATGCATAATAGGGTGTCCGAACCTTTGCACTGTTTGAAAAGCAAGAATTTCGTAGGATTTACACGGGGGAGTGTATTAGTTCTTGCCAAATTCATATAAATCTCTGAGCTCAAAACATGCCCTCTATTGAGTTGCATGTATCAGCCAATTCATCTAAAAATTTAAGCTAATAAGAAAAGACGGGCAATTCACTTATACTTCAACACCCCCTCTCACGTGTAGATTCTTTGAAGCCTAAGATGTGGAATAGAAGTGAGCGGCAATTTTTTTTTAATTATGCCAACTGGGTCTCGAACTCAAGACCACTTCACTCTGATACCATATTGATTTATATGCACTAGCCAGTTCACCCAAAAACTTAAACTGATAAAGAAAGATGGACAATTCACTTATACTTTAACACCCTCAAATTCGATTCCGAAAGAACATTTTCCATACTACCCTCCTCATCGAAACAGACCCTTACGTACATTTAGGATGTATTCTCTAGAATCTAACCTGTTTTTTTTCTGCATTGACAAAAAAATGCTTGAGCTACTGTAGATAGATTTCATTTTCCTATATTCATTCATAGATAGATTTCATTTTTCCTATATTCATTCATGCATTAGAAGACGATCTCTTTCACAAGTCGACACAAGTTTTCTATGGTAGGTCATCTCTACCAGAATGGAAAAAAGAAGAACAGCACAAGAGGCCAAAAGGAAGTGAAAAACACCAGCCCATTCGAAGAGCTCAGCACATCAGTAAGGATAATTCGGTGCTGATGCACGGACACTGAAAAAACGTTCAGAAAAGTAAGCGAAAAAAAAAAATCAGGCAGAGTGATGGCGTTATCGCTGGTGATGGGATTAATTAACAAACGAAGCCGTCGTTATCTCGAATGGGTGGTAACACAAGTTGGATTACCCCTTTAATTATTGCCTGTCGCGTCAGCTTTCCGTTCCCGCTGCGTGGATCTCGAGGTATATCCAATGGCGCGGCCGGTATGTTGGCCCAGATATTTGTTTGGCTCCCGGCTCCACATCACTGCACAATGCTCCGTTTTTTTAGTTTATGCTCCTTTGCGTCCACACTGTCGACAACATCCTACTGCTTATTTTCCTTAATTAGATGTACACTCATGTATACTATATATTTATTTTCCTTAATTAGATGTACACTCATGTATACTATATATATTACACATCATATATATATACATTTGCGTTCTATTAAATATATGTTAAAACTTAAGTGAAGATCGCTTAATAAATTATGGCTTTACTTGTTTTGACGATAGCTTATAGTTTCTGCTTTTATTTTACTATTTCTTAATTTCATCTTTTTCTATTTTTTCAGTTTTTAGGACTTTTTTGTCTTTTGTTTTTTTTTCGTATTCTTTTCTATTGTCCGTGATAGACTAACATATTTTTTCTATTTTTAATTTTTTAAAATTTAATTATACTAAATAAGTCATCTTAGTTATAGTAAAAAAAACTATAAGTTATTGTTATTTTGAGTGCCTTCTATATATTTATTTAATATTTTACTGAGCATGGACACGCGTGTATGGGATAAGGCACCGGGGATCAGGACAGCTCGCACGACCGAGGCTTGCCCACGAAGCAAAGCTCGATCCTCCAGCCAACTGCTTATCGCAGCAAGAGAAACACGCACACTAAAATAGAGGTCCCATTCAGAGTCACGTCCATAATTTTTCTCTTCTTTTAGAGGAAAGTGCGATTCTGCACGCAGAGAAGTATTGGACATATTTTTTCAGCTTATTTTAATTTATAACTTATAATTTTACTTGAACAAATAAATAGAACAGTTTCTCCGTAACTATTTCAAAGCGGTTTTAGAGGTAACTTATCGATTTTCAGTTCGTTTATACAAGCAATCGTATTAGCATCAAAAGTCATAAACCACCGGTCAAAAGAGCGGACCCATTCGTTGTTTGTTTCATAGTTCTAGTATATATCCGATTGCTATAGTAGCCAAGGGTGTACCTATGGTGGCGGCGACAATCCAACAACGGCTAGTTTTGAGAGGAGAAATGTTTTCGTTTTGCTGGCTAGTTTTCAGAGGCGGCTTGTTCCCATCTTGCTGGGTGATCATCGTCGAGTTGGGTAACGGACAGGCTAATAAGTTGGCCGTGGTTTAAAAGCGCTGCTTATCGGCTCTGTTCCTTTTCTTTTATATAGTTTTGGGCTTCGATTTTTTCAAAAGTCGAAATAAATAGGACGATTTCTTCAAGCATCGTCCATATCGATATCTCTATCATCCACCGTCGTCTCGAAAAGCACTGACAAAACCCGTCACCCGCAATCTAAAGAACAGGGCCATCGTCCACTTCGGAAAGATCTCTGTACATGTATTTTTTTTACTTGTTTCTTGGTATTTTACCAGCTTGGATGGAGGACCCAGGCCACTGAAACACAGGTCAAAAGTATACGTGAAGCCTCAGCCCTTCGGTCTGTTCAGATTGCGTCTCTTCTGTATGCGTGGACTCAGCGGCCGTTCTATCATCGAAAAGCGAGCGATTTCGATCCTGGGAGACCCACAGGAGGTGGATTTCATGCGTGGCCCATCGGCACCAATTCCATTCCACTCCATGGGAACCAAACAAACCGATACCCATGTCAACACGCCAAAGTTTCCCTTCTGATAGCAAGATTCCTCACTGTCCGAGTGACCGGCAGGCAGGCAGCATGTGCGAGTCTCGTCAGTGCCTGTCTGATTGGTCAGCTACCCTGCTCAGCCCCCGCTCATTTCGGCTTTTTTTCGGTTTCAGCTTCTACCTTCTGCTTTTTTTTACTATTCACTACACTATCCACTAACTCAGTTACAGTGTTTTTTCAGCCAGCTACAGTGTTTTTTTAACCAAAAGTCAAAAGCCATCGCTATTTCGATCACCCCCTTAAGCTTCAGCTCAGCTTAAATTCGTTTTTCAGTGCTGTGCCCATGTTCAGACCCCAGTGCTGTGCTGGGGATGAGGCAATCATGCAAGCCGTTTGCTAGCCCAGTAAGGCTGTTGCTGTGCTGTCTCGATGGAAATCCCAGCATGAAGTTCTCCTCCTTCAGTATCGATTTTGTTAGGCGTGATGCTTGTATGTACAACAGCACGGTTGTCTTAGGTAGATCTGTTCATGATGGGCCTGCCAGGGCTCGGGCCAGGCTGGGCCCGTGGATGGAATTGACTAAAAAAATTTAAAATTATTTTAAAATGAAACACGCATGAAAATCTTTTTTGCTTTGTTGGGCCGGATCAGGCCGGGCTCAGTGGTGCCTGTTCAAGGCCGGGTTTTCTAGGCCCAGCCCGGCTTGGGCCTTGAACAGGTCTAGCGTTGAAGAGTCCAGAGAAGATCAATACAAAATAAATTAGGAAACTGTCTATTATATATTCGACTGTTTTTTTAGTATCCAATATAAATGGGCCGTTCGAGCCTCGATGACATGAATGGGCCAACGTGTTCCACATACACCTGCTCTCCAGTGGGTTCTTTTAGACCGTGGCCTATAGCTTTTGGTTTATATCTTTTGAATTCTGTTTGTTTACAAGAGAACGTAGAGAGAGACGGTCGTATACTATTTTAACCGGTACAACTAAAGTTGATATAATATTTATTATAATCTACTTGTAAATCTCATTTTAAAAAGATACATATTTAAAAACTAGCTGCTATAGTAAAATACACGAACCAAAAACACCAGACCGTGCCGAACCCAGCCCTCAAATAACATGGACAACGGAGACGATGCCTACGTAGATCGTCGCCGGGCTAATTTAGATATAAATAAATCTCTTTCCAAGTTCTACGTATCCATAATAATTCTGTCTGTGGTTGAAGGATCTGGATTCTCCGGGCACAGTACATCCATCGATTTATGGACTTGACTGCAATCTGGTACGTCATGTACTGCATCGATCCTTCTGTTCAACACAGGTCAGTCCTTATATGTAATTTCACACGGTGGATACCATGGCACCCACATAACAAGCTAGCGTATACACACCAAACAGCGTACGGATGTATTCTTTTGAGATATAGTTTAAACTTTTAGGCATCGTTTATTAATCTAATAAATAATAGTTAATAAAAATTAAGCTAAAAAACGGATCGAAAAACCAAAAAACTCCACGTCGAGGGACGACTTGTCAGCGACGGTGACCTTACCCTCGCGGATAAGCACAGGTTGTTTTTGTTGGGATGGAATCAATCAAGAAAGGAAAATTGACCCGTGCTCCCCTCAGAGGAGACATACATATGGCCATGGCCTGGAATGGATATATACGTGCTGTATCGGAGGCAGAATGTGTAGTCAGGTTCTTGTTTTTTTTTCCTTTGCAGGAAATTCAGGAGAAAATCGCATGGAGCGAACGAGGAAGAAGACGAAGACAAGAGTCCGAAATTGAAGGGAGAAATGTGGGTGCATGCCTTCGAAAAGGCGAGACAACGAATGTCACGTGAACAGTTGCAGCCTCGCAGTGATGCGATAAATCTGGGCAAGTAGAGCAGCAAGGATCGAGCTTCTCTGCTGCTGTTCTTGCTCACCAAACACCAAAAAATCCCTGTGTTCCAAAGGGTCCCTCGAATTTCACACGAAACATGGAAAAATTTCGAAGGGGGCCCTAGAATTTTCTTCATGGGCCACTCCGTCTACGAGCTTTCTTCGATCCTGGGCCGGGCAAAAGTGGCAAACAGGCCTCCACTTCCGCAACCCTATAGACCGTAGAGAACGAAGAGGGTGAAAGAAACCAGAACCAAGCTTTTTGCCGCCGGCGATGGAGGTGGACCTGGAAGCGGCGCTTGGTAAGGACGGCCACGGCCACAAGAGGGCGGATCTGGAGGAGACCACGGAGGGGAGGGTCGATAATGGCGGTGGCGGCGATGCCAAGAGGCCGCGCGAGGACCTCCACCGCCGCCGCTACATGGAGATGTGGAACGACGACGACGAGGAGGATGACTGGTCCTCCCCGCCCAATCCCCTCGACGGCTACCGCGAGACCTGGATCTGTTTGTATGGCGCGGACGGCGTCTCCTTCGAGGACGAGAGTACGTGTTTCTGGATCCCCTTCCCTGCTCATCCGCGTCTCCTCCTTTTTTCTCTTTCTTTCTTGGTGTGTATATGTTGGTCTAATGAATCAATCGTTCGTGTGATTGTCTCCCTTCCCGTCGATATGTGACGCCATGAATGAATTCATCAATCTTGCAGCGGACCGCTCTCCCATGCGCCACACCGACGGGCCGGTGCTGCCCGCCTATGCTGAGCCCATGGACACCATGCAAGTCTTCTACGTGAAGGTGACTCAGATCACCGGCGCCCTCCAGTGGCCGCTGGACGTCTACGGCATCGTCGCCGTGCGCGACTCGCTGGACCACAAGCGCAACATCCTCTTCCGCTGCGGCAGGGACGAATGCCAGACTCTCACCTCGCTGCAGGCACGCTCACATGCTATCCATACCTGATTTGATTCCATTTCACCAATATTGTTATATGAACATTACTTGCCATGGTTGATTGGTTGGTATAGAATGCCCACGTATATGATGGTAAAATGAAACAGGACATGCTTTGGTTTCCCTAGGAGCTACACTGCATTGGTTAATCTTAGTGCAATTATAAACCCATCATCTGTGCTAATAATAATAGTATGTAACCTCTTTGATTACTTTGGTTTGGTTTACCTCAAAATTTGAACCACAGCAACTGCAAATAAATCTTTGTGCATCAGTGCTGGTGGGGGTTGGGGCGATCACAGTGCAACCCCCATCCCTGTTCTACATAAAAACATAGATATGCATGTTTGTCCGTAGGTTTCTAAATGAATGCTGGGAAAGAATGCATTAAGTGCTTTATGACATTTTTCAGAACAAAGCGTCTTAATTCATTCAGCACCCTCTTAACTATATTGCTCTCGCATTTGCATTGGGCCCTGCTCTTCTCTGTTGCTATAATGTACCGCGAGTCCATTGCAACAGAATTCATACATTTTCCGCTGCCCGCTTGGTGACATTGCGTTTTACTAATCTTACTATCTCATATGTACTACATGCATGGGAATTGAAAGAGCTGCCCTCATGTGTACGTGTGTCCATGCGTGCAGGATTCACTCTTGGAACTTCGAGGTCCTAGCTGCGCAGTTCTGCTGTTGGATCACCCTGTTTTCGAAATTGACCTCAAAGTGAAGGGCAAAGGATCACCATCCGAAGACAAGGGTTTAAGTTACTATGCCTTTGCATACAACAACATTGCTCACATGTATAAGGCCAGCTATGCCATAACAGAGGTGGTGCCAACTGAGCACAGCACGATGGAGATCAAGTTCGCCCATCTCGCATACGCAGTGGAGGCGACCATCACCATCCGTGTCGTCAGTGGATCCAGTGACTTTAGGGCGTGTTTCATAGCTCGCACAGCAAGCATCGACGAGGACATGGTGCTTTTGGACTCCCAAGGCGGGAAGGTGGCCATTGCCGACGATGGACTAGTCATGTTGCGGCGCCATGTCGTCGTCGTGGAAGAGAAAGGTGAGCTGATTCTTGGTGTCGAGGCTACACAGGGTGATACAGCAGACAACAACACTACTGGTGTGAAGAAGCAGGTGAGATTTCCACCCAGGACGGCATTGAGAAGCGAAGGCTTTTTCAATCTTGGGTTCTGCAGGCTTCATGTTATGATCGCCTGGTCAATGCTTCCATAGCGTATATACCGAGTGGAAAGTATCTTGAACTGGAGGGTTAATTGATGCTGTGCGACTTGTAATGAAGGCATGTACAGCGTTTTATGTAATGTGCTTGTGGAGCTAGTATTTTGAACTTGGCCTATTATCTTTCAGGGGAGGAAAGTTGAAGATCTGCACGTCCGGTTTCTTTCTTTCGTTGTTCCTTTTATCTTCACGGCCTGTTTCAATTCAGAACGGGGGATGAACGGAACAGTTGCATATAATCTTACACACATGAAGACGTTCCATACGAAGAACTCTTCCACAGGCGTTTTAACTTAAAAGAAACGAAGGAAGGAATGGGTCTTCCACAGGCCTGACAGAAACAAGATAGATACACTTACTTTTTTTCTTTTCGCTGCCGCTTACGTTTTTTTTTGCCTTAATGCGGACGCTTGCGCGAACGAATTGAATGCTGATAAACTATTTCAAAAAAGTTATTCCAATAGAATACTTCGAAATGACGACAGAGAAGATGTTCTGTTTATTTATTTGTTTAAGGAATCATAAATCGAAAAAAACTCAGATGTACATGTTGTCGCTCAAACAGCCCCTCCTGACATTCGAGACAACTACTACGGTGTTAAAGGCAATAACTGGCTCTTTAAATCATCAAGAGTAAATTGTATTTTTTTGGAACCCCGTTGCGCAAAACACTAGGAATTGTATTTCTTTTACACAGAACACCATGTAATCTGACAATTCGTTGTGCTTTTCACCCAGACTTGCTTTCAACCGGATCCGGCCCGCATAACTGACAGCCTGCCCCCACCATAGGCCACGCTGGCTACCAACACATGCATGGTAGTACACATGGAAGGTGAAATTGCAACAAATTACAATTATGACGGTATAATTACAGGTTTCAAGAAATTAAAGAAAAGAGGAGCTGACCCTTATATAGTGTTGGTCTCTAACAGCATACGACTATGGTTCACTTATATTTTGGTATAGTTCTTTTTTCCTTTAGAGTAATTTCTCCATATAATTGCTTTGATGTAATTTCTCCATATAATTGCTTTGATGTGATATTTTGTGACCCAAATATGAACAAGATCAGTCTTGTTGATGTTTTAGTATCAATCTTATGTATGATTATTTAGTTTTGGAATTTCTTAACTACGGATCATGCAGAGAAAAACACATGAATTTTTATACAGGTTCACGTCTTCTTCGGAGAGAATAATAACCCTAATTCTATATAGCTATTACTGAGAATATTGATTACAATGAAGAGGGAGAGTAATGTGGGATGTCTTATACTCCTCTCTCCTTCCCCTCTTTCCTGTAACAGCCCAACTGTTTATTTCAAAAATTAAGAAAAAAAATTTACTTTAATTTAAAATAAAAATATTTACTTTTGGTTGTTTAAATTTAATTGCTTGATTTTCAGCTTAAAAAAAGTTATGAAAAGGTGATTTAAAGAAAAAAACATTAAAAAAATAAATAATAATTAAGTCAGTTTAAAACAAAAATCAAAGTTATTTAGTTTCTTGAAATTTTAAAATTTTTGGCTAACTTAATTTTCTGCTTTAAAGAAAAGAAGAAAAGCACCTTTCTGCTACACAAAAAAATATTTTATAAAGAAAAATATCCAAATTTTAGTTGAAAATATTTTTATAAGTTCCAAATAGCCTAAGAAACCTCCATGAATTTTTCTAAGATTTTTAAGCTTTATTTGTTATTTATTGTATTATTTAAAGCTAGAAAAAGGAAAACATTTTTAAAAATTAGAATAAACGTAAAAAAAATTCCGAAAATATTTTTGTTATTCTTTTCAGGTTCCAACGATTCTAAAAATAAATTTTCTAGAATTTTTCTAAATTTTCTTTTTCTTTTTTCTTTTCTCTCTTTTCTCTCTCCTCCTTTTCTTCTTCTTCCCCAAGAAGCTACGTGCGTGCTCAGGACAGAACAAAGAGCCACCATGAAAAACATTGTGAAGCTTCTTTAAACCTCCATATCTCTTAATTTCCTCCACGGTTTTTAACGAAATAAATTGCATTCAACTCCCCTCATCAAGCTTTTTCATTCCCCTACCGTTCCCCCTCCCATTGAAGCCCATTTTTGCGGGATTTAAACCATGCCATTCAAAGACATGGATGGTTGATCTTCCTCCTCGGACCTCCTTAGCCCCTATAAAAGAGAGCCCCGTGAGCCTCTCCTCATCCTCACTCAACTCCGAAAATCTCAAGTCCCAACTCTCTCTCTATTGGCCGCAATCGGAATTTTACTTTTCTAGTTCAAGCGGTGTTCTTCGGCCTTTTGTGCCTCGTCCGGTGGAGCGCCGCCGCATTTGACCACACCGTTGGCTTCGCCTCACCGCGTTCTACGCGGTGCTCACCTCGCCTTCGCCGGAACTTCGCCGGAGCACCGTCGCCACCGTGGGCCAAAACGGGTCGCCGTTCTTCGCGTCGCCACCGGCCGACCGTGCATGCCCGACCAAAACCAAGGTGAGCATCACGATCCCCATGCTCTACTCTTCGATTCGCCGCAAGTCTCGCATGCTAATTCCTCTCCGTTTGCTCGGAACGCCGATGTCAGCCTGTAGGCTATTTAACGTCTTGTCCACCGTGTTTCGCTAGTCTGTTGGCCGAGCCGTCTGCGGCGTTGAGTTCGTCTTGACACATTCTACACCGTGCTCCCCTCCGTTTGTCCAAAAGCCTTTCCTAAATTTTTGCGCCCGACACCTCGCCATGGCCGTAAATGACACTTCGCGTCCCCGCCTGTCCAGGAATGCTCTCGATAATCCGTTCGCGTCAAAACGTGCCAAACCATCCCAGGTGGCTACGTTTCAGACGGTTTTGGATTCGCCTGACCGAGCACAAAGATATTTAATTTTTCGTGTTTCGGCACCGACGTCGCTCAAACGACGATTGCGTCGCCTCCGGTGAGTTTCGGCTTAGCTGATATTTTTTTTCTAGACTCGCCTTACCGCGTTCTACGCCATGGTTATCTTACTTAATCATATTCTTTATTCGAAAATTATTCTTCTCTACACACCCTATGTCGTTGTCGCCGTAGACGTCGTCATCGTGCTCCGTTTAACGTGCCGCCAATTCCTACATGTGCCTCGGGTCATTAGCAACCCATTAGCTTCACCTCCCGTGCCTTTTCTCACCAGCGCCACGGCCAAAAACAGTGAAAAGAGCCGCTGCCATTTACTGTTCACGCGGGAATATTCATTTGGAATATTCCTGATTTTTCCTTTTTCAGAATTTTCTGATCCGCCAATCTTCCAATCGCTCGTTCTCCTCCGTCCGAACTCCGAATCAGGTGATTCGAGTTTCTAAATTCATCTAAATTTATAATCTATTTTTCAGTATATATTTCATAATTTTTGGATTTTCTCGACCGCCCTTGGTTGAGTCTCCTCACCGCCGGAATACTGCGACCATCGCCGCCCGAGTTACGCCATCGCTCCAACTCGCCACCGACCACCTTCCAACCACTTCTGGTATTGCGCGAGAGCACCAATGCACTCCTCGCAATCCCCTCTCTCTTTTCTTCACCTCGCCACCCCTCCGCCAAGCAATTTCCCCCGCCGGAGTGTCTCTTTCGCCAACACCGACGCCACCACCAAATCTTCAACGGGACCGCGCGCACCTCCTTCACCCTTTTTCCTGAGCCAAAATATGACCGGAGTACCCCGCCGCCAATAACCTTCCTTAGGCCCGCGCGAACCTTCGACGCCCCTTCTCCGAGCAAGCTGTCGTCGGAGAGTCTCCGCCGTCGATAATCATGTCTTGCCTTCGCTACACCCTCGCCGCTAGCCAACTTTGTGCAGCCCGAACCGTGCGCCAAAGTAAATCGGGACTCATACTATTCTCCCTCTTTTGTACACCTCCCCGGTCTTCGCTGCTGTTGGATCACTCGAATCTCGTCACGTGAAGCCATCTGACGTCTCTCAGCCATCCGATTCTTAGACTCCGACATTCGGAGGCTCATAAGACTCCGACGTCCGAAGGTTCTTTAGACTCCGCCGTCCAAAAGTTCTTTAGAATCCGACCATTTGGAAGCTTCTTAGACTCCGATTTTGACTTTGACCTTCGGAGATTTTGACTCTAGCCTTCGACTTTCGACCTCGAAGACTTAGACTTCGATCTTCAATCTCGGAACCTTCGACTTCAACCCCCGCCTTCAAACCGACCATGGTTGGTTGACCGTTTTAACCTCCGTACCCTCCAACCCATTCGATTCTTTCGATCACTATGCATAAACTCCAATCCTTTCGACCACAATTATTTTTCCGACTACAGTCACTCCCAACCACTGTCACTCCCAACCATTGTCATCTCCGTCTACCTCCGACCATAGTCGCTTCCGACCACTGTCACTCTTCGCTCTAAGTCTCCGAGTACCTTCGCTTTTTCAGCAAGGAGTAGTTGGAAGAATACTCGGTAGTCGAAGTCGTAGCCGACTCTGAGTACCTTCGCTTTCCACCACCGACGTTCATTGTCGTCCCGACCACTCGACTCCGATTACCATTTGTTCTCGACTGCTATAGTGTTCTTCGACCACTGTATAGTTTCGACTGGGTCTTCGTTCAATCTTCGACTTTGACTTCAACCATACTTGGAGTCTCTATCTTCAACTTCATCTTCCGCAACTTCAACCGTTAATTCGACTATGGTCTTGACCATGTCTTCGACTACACCTTCGATCATGACTTCGACCCTACACAAATATTGTAGCTTCCAACCACTTTTCCTTCATAAAGAAAAGAATTCCAAGAATTCCTTTTATTCATTTCTTTGGAATTCAAACTTCCAGAAGTCGTCCTCCTTCGCCCTAACTCCTTTTGGACCAATTCAAATTCCAAAATTCATATTCTATCTCCTGGCATTTATTTTATAAAATTTGGATTTTATTTGGATTTTATTTGAGTTTAGTTTGTTCTTACTTTTCGCGTGTAGACTACTTCTATTTCGGAGAGTATAACTTCAACGAACCTCAGCAAACTTCGAAGCAAGGCAAGTTACATCTTTGACCATGTTGAACCTAATATTTCAAATTTAATTATATTATTTTACTGTATATGCATACGTACTTCTATTCAAATTTAATTTAAATTCAGTTTAAACTTTAGTTATGCCCATGATCCTTTAATTATAGCCCATTTGAATCTCGAATTCATATACCTTGTCACCCTAGCTGAAAACTAGTTAGTACTATAGTATTGACTAGAAAATTTTATAGAGATGCTTAGCCTGGCTTAGTATAATTTTAGGTGAGATCAATCTTTCATATGAAATGTCAGACTTTGGAAATGAATTCTTGACTTCGGTGAGTCAAGGATGGTTTATGAAAATGGTTTAAAAATAAAAATGGAAACTTATGTTTTGAACTTAGGCTATTGGTTAGGTGGTAGGGTGCCGGCATGCCTCGTGTTTGGTGACACTTTGTTGATTGTCGTGCATGTGGGTATGTGGATTGAGCCTAAGTCAAATTAAGGATCTGTCTGTGAGCTACTGTTACAAAGCCACATCGTACTACCACAAGTCCGGTATAGGACGGACCTGGCTAAGTAATTTGTGAAGTTCCAAGTATAGTCTCGCTATAGGCTGAATGTGAGCGCGGCGTAGGCTGTGGGAAGTCTCACATGGCACAAGAGGGGGCTCCAACTCGTGGATTCGAGTTGTGGTGAAACCTTAGTGGCGGCGTGACTGTTTTGGCTATGGATCATTGTAACGGCCTTGTCATGATCTCCTCGCCGCACACCAAAGGAAGTGTGTTAATCTAGTGGTAATGTGGGATGATCGTGTCTTGTGGGTAAAGCTGTACAACCTCTGCAGAGTGTATAATCTATCCTGGATAGCCGTGCCCACGGTTATAGGCAAGCTGGGTAAAGTTTTTCATGGATTAGATTTTGGTTTTTAAAATGATTTCTGAAAAAGCTTATGGATAGATGGATGGAATCCATGACCAGGTGGGATACCTGTGCATAAGTTGGTGTATGGTCGGAGCCTGCACTAACAAAATGAATCCATAAGAGATTTTGAAAAGCATATAGATAGATGGAATCCATATGAAAACTTTTGAAAAGATGGACCAGGTGGGATACCTGTGACTAGGTTAGTGTTTGGTTGGAGCCTGCACTAACGATATTATTTCGTTAAATTATTATTTCTATCTACTGTATTAACAATTCAGCTTTTGCACTTATGCTATTGTATTTAAATTCAATATTGTTTTCGCACAAATAACCTTATTAAGCCTTCCTTTGTTATCCCTATGCATGCATTCACTCTATTAAAACTCCTGGTGTAACTTGCGTAAGTACTTTATGTGCTTACCTTGGGAGTACTTTATGTGCTCACCTTGCTAAAATCTGTTGCCAGAGGATGACGTCAACAACTTCGGTGAGGATGGTGACGACTAGGCCGCGTCTTACAGTCATTCGCCTGTGGACAGGCAGGATGGGCTGTTGCTTCCTTGGTTTTCTTCCACTGCTTATATTTAAGTTTGTTTTATGAACCATTGATGTAAACTTTGGCCATCAGGCCCATATTTAGTAATGAATAAATGTCATTGCGCATGATATGAATCTTTGTTATCCACTGTGTGCACTAGCTTGATCCTGGACTAGTGCGATTTACACAGAGGATCCAGGAGTCGTTGCTCCGGGGTCCGACATTCCCTTTCCCCCTTCCTCCTTTGGTGTCAGCCCTTATATAGCTTATGAAGATATCGTTGGTGCTCCATGTCGTCATGGAAGTTATTGTCAGCGACATGGTGCCTCCTCCTCATCGGGCGGTTTTTGCCAGAGGTAAGGAGGAATTACATGCAGTTATTCTAGAGAACAACTACATATACTAACTGCTTTGTCAAATAGACACGCCGTATAAGAAGTGGTTGTAAATAAGCTGGTCGAAGTCAGGCTAGTTGTAGAAGAGTCTACGACCACGGGGTGATTGCAGAACTACTTACAACCATATCAAGCTCGTAGAAGTATTTACGATCATGAAGTGGTCGTGGGAAGACTTACAACAATAATGGTCGTGGACAGACTTACGACCATGAAGGTGATCGTGGAAAGACTTACGACCACCTGGTTAGGTATCTCTCTTACGAATAAGGGGTATACTTAAAGATTATAATAACACAATAATACTGTTTATTGATTATAGTAAATTGATGATTATTATATCCTCGTCAAGTCTCTAATTAATGCTTCCTTGATTATAAATTGTTATGTAACTTTTTTTTGTAGATTTAGCACTTGCATAATTATTGATTGGTGCCACCTCATACTTTTGCCTCATGCTCCACCGCTGAGCGTAAGTGAAGTCTCTTTTTTTTCTTTTGTCTTTTAGGAGGTGATGTACTATTTGGCTTAAGAAAAAGATAGTTAAAAGCCGAAAACCCTACCTACCCCATTCCTTGGCCCTTTCGTCCCCATCGCTGCATCCACCCACATCCGACATCTGGAACAGAATCTCTCTCTGCGTGCTCCCGACAGGACAGGCTCACCATGGCCCAACCTCCCGATCCTCTGGCGGTGCGTACACATTCCTTTGGTTCACCTCTGCTCTCTTTCTCCCCTCTATCATGGCATTTCCTCGTTTGAGTTGGTTCAATGCTACCAGACGCACCGAAATCTTACCCTCCAATGAGTGTCAAGATTTGTGCAAGGGATATTGCAATGGTTAGGAGATGGGACGATGGTTTGAATTTTAAAAGTTTGCATAAATCTTGAGACACATTTGATGATGGTGATAGAACATGTACCCACATGTACAATATAGAAATAGCCATATTAAAAAATTTCTATAAACATTATGAAAGCATTTCTCAATGTGACACGCCATAAACTATCTTTTTAACTTCTTTAATTATTTGCCATGCTGATTTTTATTCGAAACAAAGAGATTTCTATGATTACACATACTCGCACGTTTTTTGGTTTGCACAAGTACAACAACACTTGTTTATAGGGAAATGCGGCTGTATTTACTCAATATCAGTGGGTGTTGTACACCATATCTTGGTTGAACCTCTTCTCTAAAATTGTACTTCACCCTCCTAGACCTACTGTGTAAGCCTTGATGTCTGCTATGAACATTTTGATCCTATTTTCTTTGCTGCTATGACCATATAATTTTCATAGTATATTCCTTATACTTGGTAATTTAGATAGATGAGTAATTTAGACCCAATGCAGCGTAGGTTGAAACTCAAAATAGCTCTGATACCAAATGTAGAAAGCTCTCTCACAAATACTAGAAGCAAGGGAACTTAATGCTATCCATTCAATCTCAAAGTTTACATGAAAACTTATTTCTCTCACAAATACTAGAAGCAAGGGATCTTAATGCTATCCATTCATTCTCAAAGTTTACATGGAAACTTATAAGTTTGTTTACATGGGATGGTTACATGCCTATTTATAGGCGTCAAAAGCACAACACTAACCAACTCAAATTCTATCGACTCAAGGACTTTACAACTCAAACCAGTAAATAAACAACTAAGCATTTTACAACTCATCGAATCTAACTTTACTTCTTGCATTGCTTTACCGCCGAATACATGAAATATCTAGTAGCTAGGAAGACTGGTCAACATGTCCTCATTGTTACCTCATGCATGCATCTCTAATTGCCTACCATATAGCTAAAGTTAGTACATACAACTTAACTTAAGAAAACAAATTAAATATTCAACATCATATACAAATATAATCTTAGTCAAACATATTGTATGACTATAGGCAAGCACATCCTTACAAATGGCTACTATGCCTTGGCACAGGGTCGGCCCTGGGCCAAGGCAACAAGGGTGTGTACCTTGGGCCGAACACCAACAAGAGCCCAGCCATGTGTGCATGTAAAGATATTACAAGTTGCCCAAAGTGTTTACCAGTATTAGATAATAATTGTATGAGTAGAGTTACCACCAACGAGCAACTAAGAAAACTAGCCGAAATGCCCGTACATATATTTATGTGTGAAAATAGAGTTGTATTTGATACATAACTACAATACTTAAGGTTGAAAATGTAATTGTATTGCTTATATAGTTGTAACATATCCTATCTACATTTGATTAATTTGCATTGTTATAATATGTACCCACCGAATAAATGGTGTAGATCTTTGTTATTTATTAAAATTATTTTAAATTCTTATATCTCTAAGCCAACTATCAATCTAAACCTTCAAAATTAAACCACTTTTAACTTTTTTTATTCAATCACTTGAGGATATTTGCAGTGTTTGTTGAACCAATATCATTCTTGGTGAAAATATCTATTTCCTTTAAAGCAAAGAGAAATATCTAAAGCACATTCGCTTGTATTTGAAGCACTATATATAGATATTTCTCTACTCTCCAGTACTCATCCTATAAATAGAGTGTAGTGAGTGGAACAATACGGAGAGTGGAATAAATTTAGAAACTTTGTCCATTTATTTGTTGTGTTTTATAACATTACAACTTTTGATATACAGAAGTATTCAATGTTATATTAGATTACTAGACATCACAATTGTTAGATCTATAGATGAATAGATGAATCGTATATGTATTACACAACCCAATGGATAATATATAATACAAGACTCAAGGGATACAGCTAAACCCTAGAAACTAGAGAAAGACATAAATACGCTTATATCCTTAACAATAATATTGTAACACTATGATATTGTTTTATCTATGGATGTAAGTGTGTTATCCTCATACTTTAAAACATACAAAGGGTTAAATACAAAAAAGCTGCAAACAAAAGTAACATCAATTAATTTGGAATTGAAAGTTGTATAAGTTTAAATAGTCCAAAATATATTTTACAAATAAAAGTTATTTTAATATATATAAATGATGCTTCTAATTCGTCCCTGAGCCTACCAAACGATAGGACCAGGCCTGCCTTGGCATCGTATGATGAAAATCTGCCCACAAATCATCCAAAAATGAGAAGGTACTTCAAGCTTATTCTGGATATGATATGCAATCTGATGTTAACTGAAGAAAGTTTGCCACTACCACAACACATATGGCAGTGGATAAAGAATTGGTCCATATTGTCAAAGTTCGCTCTTGATTGAAAGGTCAGAGAGACAGGGGGTGTATATGATGATGACCCAGATCTTCTTATAACATGGCATACTAGGCCTAATCTTACGTAGTTATTAAGAGCATCTTTTCATGGATCTTCTAGTCTTAACCATTGCCATGATAGTTTCTTGCTTTTGGAAACTATGTTAGCTTCTCTGGTTCATTAATTATACACGTGTGGTCTCGAAAGCCATATCGAAAGCTGATATGGCACATGAGTGAGTATTACTAAAGTTGGTCTGATGGTGAATTCTTACCATATTTTGTGTTGATGCATGTTTGACATTTTTGTGTCATTTTTATAGTACCTTAATTTTTTGGCCTGACCAGTTAGCATATTTGTTGCATTTTATGTTATGTTTCTTCTTATACTAAGAAGTGCTCTAAAAAGAACATCTTGAAGTGTTAATGCCCGTTGTTTCTATGCTTGTCTGCTTTATACTATCTATGTGCTTGTTGCAGTTCTTGATTTGGGACATGGTATGCACAGGCATGCCCTTGCTTTGATGTAACAACCAACTAGGATGTTACATTTCATAAACTGATGTATATCTACTTCCTCCTTCACTCTTCAAGTCCAGAAGAAAAGCCAAAGCTCCTATTCATGGTCGGCAAGCTACGCTTCCATGGCAATTAATTGCCATAACTTTTCCATGCTACAACACCAGTGAGCTTCTCCAGCTCCTATTTTTATGTGCCAATGAAGTTTTTTAGTGGTCGCCGATAATGACCATGATGTCCTTGAGGCACACATTTCATGGATGTTGCTGACCACCAGACCATGGCAGAACACTATTTCTTTATGGTGTAAATGACATGTCATTGATGTGAATGGATATTGTCAGCATAGATAAAAGCTGGTATTATTGTAGGATCAAGAGGAGGTACATTCAAATTTAAACGTGCCCTTGGGACTTCAATTGGAACGTAACTCACCATGTTTAGTTCACTTAGAGTCAGTGGTGGACAAAGGAATAAAACATAGCTAAGACGGAATCGAAAGTGTGAAGCAAACAGTATTACCTAAAAGTAAAACAATCTATGATCAAACTACGTTATAATCGCACTAATAAGAGTATATAACACAAAATAGAAGCAACAATACAACTTGCATGCAAACATATGTAGATAGTGGTAGGACTTTGAAAAATACCTCATCAATAAATCTTAATCCACAGTTCTAGATGAGTCGTAGAAGAAACAATCCGTCAATTGTGAAAGATATATGTGTTAGTAGTATCACAAATCAATCCGTAGTTGTAGCATTATTTATTAAATTGGTAAAGTGATTAGTGTTGGGCGGCTCAGGGTATGACAAAGCTACAATTTAGTTAACTTGCATATAGCAATAATGTATATTATATTAAATCAGTGTTTTACAGTAGGATATTTCCCCTACTGTCTCTCAAATGGTTAATTAGTCAGAAATGGTAAAATATTTGCAGAATTCCCATTCTTGAACTGCTTGCATTCTGATCAGAGTGAACAGTGTCCTAGTAAAGATTAAGCTTGGAAGATTTGAGTAGCATCTAACATCCAACAATGACAATTGAAGAGTAAATACTAAAAAAGTACCCAACTTAGCCGTATGTGATTTATCAAAATGCTCTCACCATCTGATGAAATTGAGGTGGCCGGTGCCATCATCAAGCATGAAGGACAGCTTCGCCTTGCCGTTCACCACCCCCCAAGCCTAATATGTAAAACGCCAGCTCCCATAAGCGCGCACGTGCACACACAAACACGGTAAGGAGAGGAAACAAAGGAATAATTTTTGGCAAACATAGGAAAATTGAGGAAAAGCAGAAGGTGAAGACGTTAGCTGACCTTGAGACAAAAGGAGGCAGCCTACCGCCGGTCACCGCCGCGCTCCCTTGGCCGCCACACCGCCGCCCCTGGCCTACTAGTCGGTAGCCACCTTAGCGCCTCGCAACCTTCGTCGTCAACCAACGCCATGCGCTCGGTGCCCCCTTGGGCCTCTCCGCCTCTAGCAGTCTAGCTCGAGGGTTAGGTTAGTCTGCTCTCTCTCTCTCTGCTGTCTGCTTGCTCTCGCTTGGGGTTGGGGGCAGCTGGGCTCGGCTTAGTCTTCTACTCTCAGAGTCTCAGGCTGTTGGGTAGGCACTCGTGCCATTGGGCTGCACTCGCCAATTGGGCTGCTACTTGTTGATGGGCCAAACGAGCCATGGGTGGAGTAGTGGATAACCAAAGCATTTTATCTTGCATTGCATGGTTGGCTACGTGCTTTGCGTCTATCTGTTCTACTGCCTATCGACTCGCCATCGCACTGCACCTGTTCTGGTCGCTAGGGGGAGTGGGGGCCAACCAGCGACGGAGCTCGGGCTCGCTCGAAGGGTAGGTCCGCCCCTGATAGAGCACACCAAATCACCAATTAATCTTAGAAGGAGCAATAAGTAGTCGCATCCAGCCATTCAAGTGGTCACATGACAATGACATCTTTTGGATGCACAAGTTGTGAAGGATTCTATCAGTACACACAAAGCTCACACAACACATTAGTTGAGTCAAATTAACCAGTCACACGTAATTAGAAGGCATCATTAGCCATGCATACCTTCACAGCCTATGGAAGCATTGACCAAGCAATTGTAATGGCCAACCTGCAAAACCCAAGGTCAAGCCCACCCTTGCTCCACAACGTCGTCCTCATATCAAACGGGAGCAACTGCTTAGCGACCACATCGGCACCGCCTTCCTCCATAGCCTCAACGCTAAGAACCAGCTCCCTCTTCTCCACAACGACAATAGTTCACCAAAACAAGACAAGGCCATCATCATCAGTGACGACCACCTTATTGTCCATGGAATCGAGCAGCATGAAGTCCTCATCGATGCTCATGGTGCAAGTGAAGAACCGTGCCTTGAAGTTTCTTTACCCTTCGACAACATGAGCTCGGATGGTCGCCTCCACCTCGTAGATGACTTGCGAGAACCTGAATTCCATGGTGTTGTGCTCGGTGATCTCTGTCATCGGGGGCAAATCAAGTAGGGAAGCTTCATTAGGTTTCAGCTTACCCTCTATCAGATGCATCCCCCTACTTAGGGCAAGAGGCATGGGTGTCCAGCTATCCATGTCTCTTGCTTTCTAGGAAGAAGAAAACTAGAAGAGAAGATATGCCTTTTCTTAGGCAGTTGGCCCACAACCTCTTAGTAGCAAATAGCAACTTACATCCATAGATGGCAGATCCAAATGCAAAATTGAAGAGGATCGAGTGGAAGCAGCGAGTTTGCACCTAGCTACGGTCTTGAGAGTGAGTGGCGGACGGCAGCAGCTGGCGGCATGGCTGTGCGGGGAAGCTAGGGCGACGCATAGTGGCCGACGAGCCAGTGGCCAGGGCGGCGCAAGCGCATGCAGATATATCATGGGCACACTAGGAGGCTCATGGTTGTGGTTGTGATGCAGCTGTGCGGGGAGCCGATGGTGTGAGTCCAGGTGCCCAGGCCCATAGGCCACTAGCTGACTGGTTAAGGGACAAACAGAGGGACGAGAGGAGGCAGGGTAGAAGACCACAGGCACAGGGTGCATACAAGACTCTAGGACAATAGGAGTTAGGAGAGGCCAAGAGAACTAGAGAGGAGAGTATGAGACCGAGGATTGCAACTTAGAACTTGTAAGTGAGGACTGAAGCCATTGAGGTCTGAGCTAGGAGTGATCAACTAATTCTTGGGAAGCGAATAGCCAAGCCGGCCACTAGCTGGGTATTTATTCAATTATTCTCAAATCTCAATCTTATTAATAGAGACTTAGTGTTAGTTATTGTTACACAAATTGTTACTGCTACTATTTGTTTATGGTTTATTGTTTAGCGTTTACTACTGTTATTTTTTACTTGTTAGATTCTGTGTTGTGATGAATTCTACAATTTGTTTTTAGATTTGCATATTACAATAACAGAGAAACAAACTTTGTGTAACTATTCATAAGCAATTCAAATAGTACTCTCCCAATCAATGGGAGTACAACTCAACCAAAGAGGTTTTGACTAGAATTTAATCCTAATGAAACTAAAGAGGCAATAAATATTATCAGAAATGGAGTTACGCAACAAGGTAGCCAATGAGTGGCTCAATGACGTGATGGTGTGCTACACCGAATGAGAAATATTTAGAAGCATTGATGATGATAGAATCATAAGATGCTTCCAAGGCATAACATCTCATAGAATGAATTTGCCTGGTGGTTTGAATTTGCTTCATGATTCATGCTAGCGCCTTTGTGGTATGTTTTGTTTATTTTGAATGTTCATGATCACTTACAATTTACATCACTAATTTTGCTAATTTTGACATACGGATGATAGATCACTACTCACTGGAAGCATATTCATATGTTTTGGAGATGCGCTATTCATTACCAAGGTACCTTGATTGTATTCTTTCTTTCTTTTACTTTGCTTCTCTTCTATTCATGTATGAATTTAGATTCAACAAGAGTAAAAGACAATGTTTATCAATTTAGCTAAGTCCTTTAAGCCCACTCCTATTTTTATCCTGGCTTCGCCACTATCTGTATGGCTTCAAGATGGCTGCCACGTCTCTTGGGAGTGCCGTCGTGGTAGAAGACGAGCGAGGCTAAGGCTTTATCCTCAATTTGACCATTGCCCTTCACTTCCCGATTAACTTCAAAAGCAACAAGATCGATTAAAATAATGGCATGACTAGGGCCCTGGAGCTCCAAACATGAATCCTACATCCATATTACATATGAGCATTCTTTTGGACATGACTATTTAAACATCTCTTCACTACAAATGGACAATGGAAAACTATTATTATACAATAAAAGTGTTGCAGTCAATAGCCTTCATTATATCAAATTTGAGGGACCAAGCTAATGCCTGATCCAAAAGTTCAAGGACTAATATCCCAAATTTGAGTGCTTCAACTTTCCCAACTTATCTTTGCCAATCTTTTGATGGTTTTTTTAGAGGTCTGGTACCCTACCATTTTCAGTAAAACTACATATCATACAAAACTATGCTACGATATATAATATAGAGATAGCGGATCTACAGTTACTATGGAAGAAATTCATCATTTAGCATATATGACCCACTAAGGTATCATGTCCTATATTATACTTTGGTAATTTAATTTGACATAATCTTTTTTAGTCCAAATGGGAACCAGTGTCATGTTTTATATTATCTCTACTAAAAAAGATGGATTAGTGATAATCCGTTTGTTGTGGAGATGGCCTCCACCTTAGACCCATTCAGCCTGATTATTTTGATAGTGTTGTAATGTCTAAATGGGTCAGGCCTAAGAGGCCTATCTGAGTATATAAAAAGACAATAATGTACTAAGATGGTACATATTACCTGGGAGTAATATTGTAACGAAAAAATGACAACCATATAAATAGTCCCCTCTGGGCGATCCTAGGGGCAAGACTACCTTCGATCAATATTTTTCCCCAATTCCACTATTCTCTATTGTTTGATCCTGTAACCACAACATCGTTCTCTCCACAACTGTCTATTATTGCTTAAAAGAGAGTTGGTGAATGATACTTTCGTCCATTTCCCTCCCCCTCCTAAAAAAAATCACGCTAACATGTGGGCCACGACATGCTCCTGATCGCCTTATTTTGCATATCTTCAAAATAGTTTTGTAGTATCACATTATTACCATAATAGATAACGCAATTTTCGCTTAAATAAAATTCCAGAATTGTATATGAAAAATAAAGCATGTTTCTAGTATATATTAAATGAAAGGTGCAAAAATAAAAAGATTGCAAGATCACAAATCTCTACCATGTCATTTGAGCATGAAATCATGCTCAATGGGACTACCGAATATAAACCAACAATTAGCATAGTACTCAAATTGTGATTTTCTAATTATTACTCTCAAATGTCGGTTGTACTTGTTTAACACAAGACTTTCTTGACACGGTGCTCTATATATATCCCATGATCACAATGATAACCTCTAGATGTTCTACTAATTTGAGCTCTATTACTTACTACATTAATCAATTGCACTTCGAGGGTAATAACAATAACATGACAACACAAAGTATGGCTCAAAAGGCAATGAAGATAGTACTGACCGAAGGCAAAATGACAAGATTAAAGCTACAGCAAGATCAGGATAGCAAGTAATCAAGTTGCCAACAACTCATATACTAGCAAAATATTCCTAAATTATTATCGCAATCTCAAATAGACCATGAATCCTCATCGACCAATCCTTAATCCCATAGATTATCATGCAATTATCTTCCAAAACTAGTGATAATATTACCAAATACTAAAGTACACTAGAATGCTCACAATCACATAATAACAACAAGAACTGAAGGCAACTCATGAGGTGACGGCACTCAAAGATGTCCAGAAGGCAGCAAGGCTAGACACACTGAAGTCAACATAGCCGCTGTTTGCATTGCGACGTGGTTCTCGAAGATATTGAGCCACCCACATGAACCGGTAAGCACCATAGTCGTGAGGTCAAGGGTCAGAGAACGCCACACATGACCAAGAACCTAGCACTAGTCAAGTGCTAGCCAAGCAAGAACACCACACAAAACACTGTTGAAACCTCCTATGTTACGACTGAGCCACAAAGCAACCACCAAAGAATTGGCAACCACCATAGAACTGGCACCTCGACCGGTATTGCCATGGCTCACCTGCACCACTACTAGGTCACTGTGCACTGTTGGCACCGTTGTAGCCTTGACCCAGCCCAAAGCCAAAGTCACTGCAACCTCAATCCGGCTCCCATGCTCCGCCCTCACCAAAACACGGTGCACCGATGGCTAAGCCGAGACGAGGGTTCGGGTTGTTGTAGATGGAGTGCAAAATCATGTCACCATTGTCGGAGCTCAAAGACTTATAGCTTTCACTTAGTGGAGGTGGAAGAGGAAGAAAGAAATGGGAAAAACTCGATTGGATCTCGGTGTTCTTCTGGTAGGAGAGCCCAAACCGGTATAAGAAGAGGGAGAGAGGAGGACTGCATCGCTAATGGCCAACCGAGGTCCCTGGCGTCAGGGAGGTAGGAATCCGATCGATCCCTATCCCTCTCGATCTAGTGAATAGAAGGAGCCAGAGGTTCCTTATCCTCTCCCTCTCTCTCTCAATGACAAGCGGGCCCATCTCTATCTCTTTTGCAATCCAAAAATCCAAATAGAAATTCTCAAAATGCCTTTAGCGGCAACAATCCCCACCAAAATTTTCAATTTGGAGTCACAGATCAAACATCTTGTTTGATATAAAGTTGGTTAACAGTGAGTACCTTGCGAGTTTGAACACAATGTCTAACTACAAGAGTTATGGCTCTACACATATAGAGGATTACACCTTGATCCAATGCCTTGGTGTAAGAGTTTTCACTCAAGTCACACTCTGTACAGGGCGGTTTGTCCTTTCCCTCTCAGGTTGGGACGTTACAATCATGTCCCCGTATCCCTCTCATGGGTACTTATGTATACCCAAACGTCCTTTGATCGCAACCCCGCGATCATACTCACATAAGTAAATTCTTTAGGGAACTCTATAGGATAGTTCCTGACCACCATATCAGGCACCGAATTCATTAAGAGCTATTGCTCAACCTACCATAGTGTTAAAGTGTTGCTGCCAATGGGACCCTTTAGGTTTACTCCATGTCTTTTCATGGTTTGTTTTCTAAAGTCTAGTTCATGGGATCTCTATTCTTGTAGGATAGGTTACCACCATTAAATATTATCAAATGGGTATGAACCCTATTTCCTTTGATGCTGCAAGAATGACCTTTCTCATCATTTCTTTGGTGAAAGGATCTGCTAGAGTCATTTTAGACTAGATGTATTCTGCCGTGATTGCACCTATCTCTCTGGCATGCTAAACCGACTAAGTCTTCTCTTTATGTATTTTGAAGACTTCATATTATTCTTCCTACTCTTCACCTTAATCAATATGGTTTGTTTATTGAAGTAGGTCAAAACAGCTGAAATTGTTTTTCCAACACTAATAGGTCAAAAAGCTCTTTGAGCCATTCCTCCTCTACTGCCATTAAGTTTATTGCTACTAGCTCAGCCTCCATGGTGGACCATGTAAGAATAGTCTGTTTAGAAGACTTCCACAGGACAGCCCCACTTGCTAGAGTGAATACATAGCCACTTGTAGCCTTCATTTTATCCGACTCACTGATCCTGTTAGAATCACTAAATCCTTCAAGAACCGTTGGATGGTCAGAATAATGTATCCTTAAATTTTTGGTCCCTTTTAGGTACCTAAGTATCTTTGCTAGTGCTATCCAATTATCATCTCCTGGATGAGCCGTACACTGGCTCAATCTGCTTATAGAATATGAGATGTCAAGCCTTGTTTCACTAGTTAAATGCATTAAAGATCTAATTATTTGTGAATATTTAAGCTGCTTTGTTCCATGTCCAGTGTTTTTGTGTAACTTGGCATTTTGATCATAGGGTATGACTACTGGCTTAGTATCCATGAATCCAAAGTGGTTTAGGATGTTATCCACATAATGAGACTATATTAAAGTGATCCCATTTTCATCCTTAATAGCTTAATATTTAAAATAACATTAGTTATACTCAGATCTTTCATATCAAAGTTCTAGAAGAGGAAAGACTTAGTATTATTGATTACATCCATGTTGGTTCCAAACAGTAATATGTCATCCACATAAAGACACAAGATAGCACCTATACCCTTGTTAAATCGATAGTAAATGCACTTGTTGTCTTCATTCACACAAAACTCGATTGAAGTCAATGTACTATTAAATTTCTCATGCCATTGCTTGGGAGCTTGTTTTATACTGTACAGGGACTTAACCAAGAGATATATTTTCTTTTATTGTCCTTCAGCCACAAAACTATAAGGCTATTGTAAATAAATCTCATCTAACACTCCATTTAGGACAGCAATATTTATATTTATTTGATGTACTTAGAGTTTATATCTAGTGAATTGTGGTAAACGAGCCATAGGAGAGTATATATCAAAATAGTCTCTACCCTCTTTTTGCATGAAACTCTTAGCCACTAAATGGGTCTTATACTTTTCAATAGTACCATCGGGTTTTTGCTTTCTTTTAAAAATCAACTTGCAGCCCACTGGCTCATATCCACTTGAAAGATCAGTAATCTCTCAAGTTTTGTTAGCTAGGATAGAATCCATCTCGCTACGAATTGCTTTCTTCCAGTACTCCGTATCCGGGGATGCGTATGCCTCTGAAAGGTTACGTGGTTCATCATCCACGAGATAGATGACAGTCATTGCCCAAAGACTTTTCAGTTCTCTGTCTCTTATTCATCAACTCCAATTTAGGAGTGGTGTCATCCACACTAGGAATAATAGAGTGTTCACATAAACTATCGGGGGCAATAACTTTATTTGCTCTCATAGGAAACACATTTTCAAAAAAAAGTCGTGTCACAAGATTCCATAAGGACAATTTTAGTAATATTGCTAACCTCATATTTAACCAATAGATACACTATGTTGTGATGCGTATACCCTAGAAAGACACAATCAATAGCCTTAGGATCAAGTTTTCTTTTCTTCGGTAATAGCACAAGCATTTTTGTAAGGCAACCCCAAGGACAAAGAAAGGACATATTCGGTTTTCTCCCCTTTCATCCTTCATAAGGTATCTCTTCGCAATTGCAGGGAGGAACTCTATTTAAAATATAATTAGCTGTGAGAACTACCTCACCCCACCATAAGTCTAACATATATGAACTCTATAACATGACATTCACCAAATCACAAAGAGTTCGGTTCTTTCTTCGGTAGATCTATTTGTTGGGGTGAATATGGTGGAGTAACTTCATAAATTATTCCACATTCTTCACAGAATTGGGAGAATTCCTTATAAATATATTCACCACCTTGGTCCAATCTTAGTGTATGGCTCAAAAGGATATGAAGATAGTACTGAACAAAGGCAAAATGACAAGATTAAATCTATGACAAGATCAGGACAGCAAGTAATTAAGTTGCCAATAACTCATATACTAACAGAACATTCCTAAATTATCATCACAGTCTCAAATATACCATGAATAGTCATCGAGCAATCATTAATCCTACATATTATCATGCAATTATCTCCAAGAATTAGTGATAATATTATCAAGAGAAAATTGGTTTTGTACCATTTAAATGTATCCACTTTTGAAATCTACCACCATAAAATTTTGGTACACTTTAATACCATCGAAATTTAAAAAATTTTGGCAATATACCACTCTGTCATAGAATCAAAATGGCAACCCACGTCCCCTTGCTATTTGGTCTGACTAGACCTACTTCTCCTCATGACTTGGTCCAAGCAGGCCTTCTCTGGTCCAGATCCACTCCTCTCCCCATTCTCCAAGCTAGCTCCAAGTGCACCACCACCCTCCTCTGAGCCTCTCGACTCCCCTTCTTGCGTCGCCCCTCCTCTGAGGCCTGCCGGCTCCAAGCACTGCCACCCCATGCTCCTCCCACCGCCCTTTCTGGGAGGAGCATCCTCTATCCGCCCCTTGTCAATTTTGTCATAAGGGATAAGGGATTTCAATGCAGAGGCAAGGTTGGCCTTGGGTGAAAATTCTGAGAAGTGTTGAAGTTTGATGTTTGTTGTGATGGTTTGTGTGTTTGGATGCATGTTCGCTACTAAAATTAGCAAATAAGTTGTAATGTATGTGCTATTGTAATGTTGTTTGCAATTAGATGAATGAATAATGTCAGGCTATCCTCTAATGTTGTTTCTGTGCAATCTCCAATCTTATTGAATGGATGTGGAAATGATGGAACAGTGTCAGGTTGTGCATGTACCAACTCTAAAACCAATTCCATTGTAATACAACCATAATGAATTGAATATTATGTATGAAGATAGCACCATAATGGTTTGATAGATGCATCATAGAGATCTCCATACATAAGCATCACATAGATGTCCATACATCACATAGTTTCATACATCTTGCAGGTGCATAATTTGTAGTAGAAAACATAGAGCTAGGGAATGAAATCAACTACACATTGATTGTGGACCTCTTCATGCTACCAGATGTCTTTGTGAGTGTTTTTGCTACCCTCCTCCTTGTCACAGCACTTGGGCTACCTTAAGATGGTCATGGTGTATGTGCTACCCTCCTTGTCGGAGTGACCCTGGGTGGTGTTTGGGCTGCTCCTTGGCTCACTTTTTTAGCAGTTTTTCCTTCCTAGAAATAAATCATATGTAACACCACCAAGTCATGATTTATGAAATGGAAGCATGCATGACAACAAATTTGAGCTATGTACCTCTTGGTGCTCTTTGATGGTTGTGGATCTCCTTGTGTGGCTTGATTGGTAGTTGATATCTTCCTGACAACATGAAACATCTAATTGGTAAGAGTATTCAATTCAACACATGGTGGTAGGAAATCGAAAGCATACCCTTTTTGCTGTCTTTGGCGTAGGTAGTGTTTCATCGCCTTCTCCATCCTGTGATGTTGGTAACAGATAACATCCTTTCACAGTGTGACCAGACTGGAATCATCTTTTGCATTGGTATGGTCCCCTTGCCTCCCACCTTCACCAGCAGGCTTGATTCTCTTCTTTCTTGGCCTTCCCCTTGGCCACCATCCGTTGCACCCCAGCGATGCCGATCTCCTTGAGCTGGCTCCCTAGGTCATCACGGTCTGCGATGTTGTATTTTGTGATCCGAATTTAGTCAGATTCGACCACTGCTGGTTTTCCAACCGCTTAAAAAGTTTGATCAGGTTTCTCTCTTAATGTGAACTGGTCAGATGTTATGATTGCAATCACTTATATATTTGTGATGGACTATACACTAACCTATATTAGATGTGATGCTCTAAGGTACTTGCGTCGACTAAAGTTAGACGTGGCCACTCGAGACATCTTTCGACTATAACTCTTCACTGTTATCTTCTGAGACTCTCTGAGCAGGGTTCTGTTCCCATCTCTGAAAATGTTACTATTCTAATTTTTGAGTAGATCTATGTTTCATTGCCGACTAGGACTATATTCTTTTCTTATATGGGACTCTTATTCCAAAGGCTATTTATATCATCTGTAAACTATATAAGAGGCGTGCGAAATTATATATATGGCAAGAGTATTTTGTAACTTCTCTTTATATAGTGATTTTACGGTTGTATCTGTAGTTTTTCACTCGATAAAATTTTTCATAGTAAATATCTGTCTTATATTCTTAATTGTTCTCGTCCATTTCCTAACACGCGAATATGCTGGACACGTCGGTGAGCAGCTTCTCGGTGCCCACTGCGGCCGCGGTGTCAACGTTGATGTAGTAGGCCTGCCCGGTCTCGTCGGCGAGCACAGTGGCAATGACCGGGATGTGGCCAGAGGCGATGATGGGGTGGAGGACGACGAGGTCGACACACGTTACCTCATCAACGAAGCCGAGGGCAGCGGCATTGGGGAACAGACGTGCGGTGAGGAGGTACGCGTCCTTGCCGCAGAGGCTAACGGCGGTGGCGCCGACAAGGCTAGTGAGGGATATGAGCTACTTGTTAACCTTGCCGATGAGCACCATCTCCACGACCTCCATGGTGAGTGCGTTGGTGATGCGGAAGCCGTTGCGAAACTGCGGCTCGCGCCGACGCGCTCTAGCCACAAGTTGATCTCCGGGCCGCCGCCATGCACAAGCACGGGGCGCAAGCTGACGCAGGAGAGGAGGACTAGGTCGCGGATTACCGACGACCACAGCTCCGATGACTTCATCGCCACGCCGCCGTACTTCATCACCACCTTCTTGCCCTTGAACCGTTGGATAAACAGGAGCGCCTCCGAGAGCACGTCCATGCGGCTCAACGCTGCAGCCGTGGGCTGTGCTGGCGCCACGGAGGTGACGAATATGCGGAGGATGCGGCGGCGGAGACGGGAGGTGGATGAGGTGTGGGGCGTGATGTGGCTAGGATTTGGAGGGAACGAGGAGGGAGAGTAGGTTGTTACTACAGAGCTGGTGAGGTGTGAACCAAGTATCAAATATTACATGATGCACTTAAATAAAATTAGAAAGATTGGTGACATTATTGCCAAAGTTACACTGTTTTATCCTGATATGCACATGCCAAGCAAGCCCCTAAAATGCAAGTTACGGTTGCCAGGATCACGAGTAATATCATAGAATCTTGCACAATTTTGATCCTAATTGTACATAGGATCATGGTAAAATAGCATATCTTGTGATATCCAGGCCAGATAACCCATCATTTCAGCACAGAAAGGATCGTGTCTAAGTGGCATCTGGATGATGGTTGATTGGCCGCAAGAGATTAAAGAAGAGAATTGATCGTTGCATGCCACGCAAGAAAGAAGAGAACATGTGCTTGAATCCCCTCCTGCCATGGAAAGCGACCCAATTGTTGTGGTATGCGCCGTCGAGGGGAGTGTAGGCCAGCCAGTCGGCTTCGCCGTCGCCGCCCTCACGCGGCTTCTTCACATCGGCGGTGCCGACGAAGGCTTCCATCCTTCACCCCTCCGCATCCTCCAGATAATCCTTCCTGTGGCTCCTCCTACCAAGCGCTCCGGGCACCACCATTGCCGCTGCCACCGAGAGGGAATATAGGGTTTGCTTCCATCAAATTATATTTAGGGTATGTACAGCAGTTTATCTTTTAAAATTGTCTTTAAAGGTTCTACCTAATCTAAAGACAGCACTAGAGATAATCTCTCCAACAGTAAATTATTAATCTAACGATTTTATACTATTTTTATCATAACTTATTGCTTCACACTCTCTCACTATTTACATTAGTTTGTAAGGTTAAGTCGTCTATTATATAAAAGACAATATATTATCTCTTCTCATCTCCTCCTTTCTTTACATAGTATTTTACTTATTTAATATAGTTAAAAGACAACTAAAATTGCACTATTAAGGTATTCTTATGAAGCTATGGTAGACTTCGGGTTCACACAATCACAGCATTCTGCTTCTGTCGACTCAAAATCCCACTAAACGCAAATTAAATTTGCATCTAGCTGCTAGCTTGTGTCAAGATGGTTCGAAATTTCGGGTGATTGCTGAACCTCATAATTATCGTTCTCTCTTAAAATTACTTGGTGGTGGTTGGTCCATGAAACGCCTACACATAGATGATACTGGTACCAAGTTCAGGAGAAAAGAGAGCTGTATTAATTAGAGAGGAGAAAAACCCATATAACATATCAAATTTTGCTTGAAAGTTCGTTCAGTAACCAAATTATTAAACCAGATATTTGATGATTCAAACTTTATAATTCAATTCAAATAACATATTAACTTGATTTTAGATAGTGATATTACCAGTGTGGCACGATAAGTAGGCAATTTTACCATATAGGATGATACGCTGATCAAATTTAGGTGAATAATAGGTAAGATCTATAGGACCTTCCTTCGTAATCGAATACAGGGGAGGGTACTAAGGGGGCGATAGCCATAGAAGCATGGCTGAGAGCTTCGTGGAGAGAAGTCCTTGTGAGCTCTACATATCAATGATCTAAATTGACTAACATGTTATCTTACGTACTAAAATCGCCCATTTATCGTGTCACGTAAGTAATACCATCATACAAAACCAGATCAATGTGTTATTTGAACTAAATTACAAATTTTGGGAGATTAAATATCTAGTTTCATAGTTCGGGTATCAGACAGACTTTCAAATAAAATTTAAAGTATTATATGAACTTATTCCATTAGATAGCTATTAACAAATCCAAAAACTTGATGTAACTTCATTCGACGTAGCTGCTTTTGTATTCAAGATGATCATTGCTCCAAACTTATTACACTGGTTCTGGCGAAGTCCTGGCCCACCTTGACACGTGCCGTTCCTCTATTGGCGCATAGTATATTCCTCTTTTTTTCCACCGTGGCGTGATACAATTATATCAATTTGACACGGACCGACATTGTGTAATGGCTACGGTTTAAGCTTATCACTGTTAGGAGCATAAGAAGTGTTGTAGGGTGTTTGATGATTTGCCTATCGCACGTAAATGCAACTGAGGATTTATTTTCAATGTGTCACTTAAAGGCCCGTTTATTTTGTCGTAAAGTCAGTTTCTACTTTTTTTTCACTATTCAATAATTTTATTTTATTTTTTAGTGTTTTAGATTTTTTTGGGTTTTTCATCTTTTCTTTTTTTTCTCGTATTTCTTTACATTGTTCATGATGAGCTAATATATTTTTTCTATTTTTAAATCTTTCTAAATTTAATTATATCAAATAAGTCAATTCAGTTACAGTAAAAAAAATAAACCAGCTACAGTTAAAAAGTCATTAATCATCGCTATTCCAAACGCCTCCAAATGTACATGTATGCTGGTGCCTGGTGTAATCAATAGGGCTAAACAAGATTACAAAAACTGAGATAGGAATAGACGGTAGACTTGCAGCACAGAATTATGCATGTTTATTAGATACATGTGGCCGGTACTAGGCACAAAAAAAGAGTTCCAGAAATGGGAAAGGAAACAACGATTCGATTGCAGTGGTGACAAAACGATCAAGGCTTACCTAGCGGGCAGGAAGACAATCGCCAAATCGGTTTTGACGGTACAGTCTACCTACTTCTTCACGGCCATCAAGCCTTCAAAATGTATTATCATAATCTTGAATAGACAGATGAGATAATTCATTTAGGCCAGATTAGAACAACAATTAACAGGGGTCAAATATAAGGGAGTTTTGGCATTCTGGATTCAGAGCGCTTTACCAGGACCCTCAGGCTATGGTAACTTTAGCAACAATGGAAACTCAAACAAAATCATAGCAAAGAATAAAAATCCCGTGCATCGACCAAGACCGACGTCTCTTTGCAACGGCCACTACCATAATGATTGGCGACAAAGCAAATGCATCGTTCTGGACTTCATCTTGAACAGAAGAGAATAAACTTTGCGATATCGCTCCCACCATCTTCAAGGTATCCATGAAGAAGAACCACAGCCTAAGTACTGCACTAGTAGGGAACAACTAGCTACATAATCTAAACTGGACGGTGAACCTCACCCCGCAATACGTACACAAGATAGTCTCCATTTGGTGATACACTTCAAATATAATCATGTAGGACGATACCCATGATACAATTGCATGCAAACTAACTCCCAACGGAGAATACACAGTTGCTTCTGCCTATGGAGCGCAGCTTCTAGAGATAGTTAAAACCACAATAAATCATCTAATCTGGAAGACTTAGACACCACAACGATACAAAATCTTTGCCTAGCTAGCCATACAAAATAGGCTATGGACGACGAATCATCTCAACAAGCATGGCTAGCCGAATCACCAAACTTGTCCACTATGCAGACAAACGCTAGAGTCTACCATACACCTTCTAGCCAAGTGCCTCCACCAGAAAAATATAGACCTCCATAGACTGTTTACGATTCAATGAACCTAGCATCCTGAAGGATTGGCCGCTCGGTCCGAGACTGGTAGGAGTCTATAGCGCTAAAGCCTGAAGCACCCCAAAAGGCAATATCATCACTAGTAATGCTTATCTCTTGGCATATTTTAAAGAAATGGAATGACAAGAGTATTCCGTGTGACAATGACCATCCTGTTACCTTTGGTTGCGGCAATAAAGGAGGTTGACGCCTAGGTGCTAGCAGATGTCAATAGGCTTGCGGGCCTCTCAACCATCCCTACAACAAACTACCGGCCATCTCCGCGTGGCGGGCGGGGAATTAATAGAAGGCAAGACTCCTGCCCACTTCCAAAAAAAATAGACAAAACGACAATGCTGACATTTGTATATGTGGCAACGGGGGTAGAATGCGGTCAGTGCATTTTCACACCCTGGAGGCTAACTACAGACGGCTATCACAACAGACTGGTGCTATGGAAGTTTGTGACCTATCTCAATTCTCAAGACTACTACTCTAAAAATGCTGATGACTATCAGGTGTTGCAATCTAATTTCTGACGTTTGCATTGCGACTGCTTCATCCACTCCAAGCACTCGTCCATGGTTCCATTCGGATGGGCGAGCTGCCACTTCATCATCCTTTGTTGCTGTGAGAAGGAACAAATGCCGCGTCAAGATTGAGAGGAATTGGAATGGTGTTATCAATTACAAAGGGCCGGTGTATGTCATAGTATACCCATTTTCCAATCAGTGGACCTCCTGACTTGACCTGCATTACCCCCATAATGGCTTTCCCATCAAGCAACGGCTTTATCTTCCACACACCATCAAGATCTGGACATGTGAAACAATAAGGTATAAATCAGATAACATAATATATGAACAGATGATTTTTAACAGTGGTAGTTATGAGACAAACACATCAACTATCATGATAGGAAATTGAAAAGAAGTCTGCAGCCATCAGGTAGTTCTTTACCAAGGTCAGTTATTGAATGCTCGACTCTGATGTATTTCTCTTTCCGTCGATGTAGCTCGTCCTGCTGGCTGAGGGAATCACTAGCATAGTCAACGTCTGGATAGGAGAGAGTGGAGATAAACAGTGCCACACGCCAAAGGTCCTTTATTTCACGAAGTATAAGTCCTGAAATGCTCAAACTGTCACAAATTTTGGTCCAAAATGTTTCGTAACAGAACCCAGTAGAATACCCTGTAAAAGAATTCATCCAGTTGTTGCAGAACAAGCAAGTATTCTAATAAGTAAAATGTTAGAATATTATGTAGGCAACTGGCATCAGAAACATCGGAGTATAAAGAACCGACCAATATACAAGACATTTCAAATTTAAAAATCAGCATGCTCAGCACTGACCTGCCAAAACACGTTTTACTAAGTCTGTTGGTATCACGAGATGTTCCTCGTCCAGCTTCTCTTTGACAGTTTCCAGATTTCCATTTGACTCCAGGCAAACAATTAATTCAGCAAACTTTTCACTTGCAACATGTATGTTGACAATCTTTAAACACAGAACAAATTACGAGTAGTTAAATTTTTTCTAGCAGTACACAAGACATGGAATAAGCAGATAAAAAATGCAGTTGAAGCTTGCTCAATAAAGTGTACCGTGCCAGCATCACTAGCTTTCAACTTTAGAGAATCCCGAATAATGTAGCTAGCAACGGGAACCTGCAGATGATGCGACAGGCTTGTTAGCATACTTACCAATAAACAATACAGGGCGAAGGAATAAATTTAGCCACCTCCAAGAATGGCATGCCAGATTTCTTAGCCCTTTGCTTCAACAATTATTGTTGTTAGTGTGCTCCATTTTAACCCATTTGCTTGCATAGAAGTTGAACATAGTTGTAGCAGCTAAAAAAAGAAACAAATATTTTCTGGCACAACATGCAAGTTAGTTACCATGGTTGGTCACCAACCAGCTTTCAAAAAATTTGAAGCATGCAAAAGACAACTGATAGAAGTTCAGGAATAGGACAAATGCAGCAAAATCTAACAACAGAATATTCAAATATGATCTGGTTATTTGGATGCTACAAACCAGTTAAAACTACAAGTTGCCAACAAGAGTCAGGCTATGCATACAAGCTTGACAGTGTGATCGACCTAATGGTAGGTAGCGATCATGTGGTTGTTATGTGTGACAATGAGCAACTAGTTTTACTGGAGAATGTAAGCTGGTGGCCATTGGGAGGTAATGCTCAGGGAAGTGTATTGGACAATATACTTAAATGAATCTGGATATCTAAGAATGCAAATATCAGAAGACAGAAGATGCCTTTTCTCCTCTACATAGTGGACTCAGAAAGTAGAAACAAAATTATGACTAGACTACATATGGACCTGAAATGGTTGACAATCTACTCACAGTAAATGATATAAAATCTTTTACACCACATAAACAACCCACCATCTTATAAAAAATTAATATCACTTTCAGGCAAAGCTTAGCACCTAATATTCAACTTCAGCATACTTAAAAAGAACTGTGGCCATGATGCACCAGGCCTGCTCTCTCCAGCAATTCTAGTACTACGTAACACACAAGTATACCCACTTAAACACTTGCAGCACAGTGAAGAATTTACACAATCCAAGTAGATTATAATAACAAAAAAATTCCCAGCTTAAATAGTTAAAAGTGTTTAGATAGAAAAAGGTTAGGATAATACGTGAGTTAGATGCACCTAATGTTCAGTGTACTAAAAACGAAATATTCTCCAGTCAGTCTAGTAACAAGCAAGTTTACCCACTTATACACTTGCAGTAAAGTGAATGATTTAGTTAACCAAAGGAGATCACAAACACAGAGTTTGCCTGCTTAAGTAGTTAAAGTGTTTGGATTGAAAGAAGTTTGGAGGGTGCATGAGGGTGATATTACCTTCTTCCATTTTTTGTCCAAGTAGACCATATTTCGAACTGGAGTAAATAGTGCACTATACAGGCAAAGCCTTCGCTGTTCATCCTAAACACCATTACACCATCACAAATTTTAATGTTAGCAATATAGTCAATTGTTTATTTCTTGTTATCCACAACACAGCATGTAGTAAAACTGTCTAATATAGGAATCAAAGTAAGATGAACTGCAGTGAGAAATACAGTATCACAGAACTTCTGAATAACAATACTATGCTAAATCATCTATAAGACTATAACTGAATCTACACACAGATACTGAAACAATGGAAGAGCATTATTTTGTACTCCAAATCATCATGGTTCAATCAGGTGCAAAATTTTCTGTAAATGACCTAAGTAATTGATTACTACAAATGAATCCAAAACAATGTTACAGAAAATAATCATGATAATATTGGTTTGTGTTATTTATTTGCAGTTTAGTTATGTAAGTATCACTCTGATAGTCTGCCTATAAGCGTTTTAAGGCCAAGCACGGGACACAGCCAAAAACACGTACAAATCAGGTTAGAGAGAGGAATTTCAGGGTGTGTTGTTTAACAAGATATATGCTGAAAAATCTCAAGACCTGCGACTTGGAATCAGAACCACCACTGAACACAGAGCAGCCAATAGAATGCACAAGATTCCATGCAACTTCAATATGTGAAACACAAAGCCTGCATTTCAACAGAAGATAGGAGATGAGACGGAACTGAAGTGTATATGCTAATGGAAATAAATAGACCAGTGTGTACTGATATCTTGTATATCTCTACAAGTACAGAAGTCTGAAATGTAATTAGATGACACATAGTCGCATGAATTCAAAACATAAAATAATTATATATTAGAACAAGGACACACCAATCACATTTGTCAAGAACTGGAGGGTCAGGTTTCTCAGGAAAAGCAAAGACAACGTAAAATAATCCCAAATCACGGATATAACGCATTGCAGTAACAGGATGTTTGTCTGACATCATGAGGTCTACCTGCACAATATATAAACAAATAAAATTGGTGACCTAGGGATTTGCATGATGTTACTCAATACATATTCAGAATGCTTAAGTTTGGTTACTTGTACACTAAATCAGGAAAGAAATAAGGAAACATCAGTTGGAAATAAGTAGTGTAGAAATCAAACCTCGTGACCAATACGCTCTCTGCTAATCTTGCTACCAAGTTCAGACTTCACCTTTTCATCAGAAGCAGCTTCTTTCAAATCTTCAGCTAATGTAAAGTTGAATCTAGCAGCTGTGAGAGACAAACATTAGCATATGCAAAATACAATGTTCCAAGTCAATGTCACAATCTTCAATTGTAAGTCATAGTGTCCATTTCTTGATCAGGCATTTACACAAGCAAATAAAGTGTGTATGAAATGACTACTGATGAAAATACAAGTATCTAACGTACAAAACAGAAAAGCAATTTCTTAACTTTTCAGCTAAGATTACCCCAATACACATGCTTTACAAGTAAGATATTATCAGCTAATTAGCAAGTCAACTTATCAAGTTATCATGAACACCTTTGGAACAAAGTATAGATAAGAATTATTAGAGATCAATCAGAGGGTGTTTGAATATACCAAATCGGATTGCTCGAAGAACTCTAAGGGGGTCATCCAGGAAGGTAGCTTTGGCAGGTAAAGGAGTAACAATAAGGCCCTTTTTCAAATCTTCAATACCTTCACGGAGTATGGTACCACCACGATTACATACAGCATGAACTTTACAAAATGGTCACATGAATTTATAAACTTGTAATAACGACCAAACTCACCTCTTCCTGTTAAATCTTCCACTGAGTCAGTGTTGATATTGAAGAATAAGCTGTCAAAGTTTAAATTAAAATCAAATCCCTCGTTTTCTGATTGGAACCATCTATTCTCATGAAAATGCCCCTCAAAATCAGATGCAGACTCCGTACCATACCAAAGATGTTAACATAAGCGTGTAAAAGACGTAAAAACATGTCTCTATTAGCCACGAGGAATATTTACTTCACAACTGTTATGAACCGCCGACGCCAACTGCAGCCGCCTGGGAGCCGTCAACGTCGCTCTTCCCCGCCGCCTCCCCGCGCAGCCGACGCCCGTTCATCGCGACGCCGGATCCCGACCGAGCGGGCGCGCGCGCGCAGCCTGCGCTGCGCGCTCTACGCGTTGCCTGTGAGCGCCGCCCGCGATCACCCACAACCACCCTGCGTGCGCACAAAGGCCGCCGGCAGTCACCCAGCGCTGGCCCGAAGCCACAGGAGACGGAGAGAGAGAGAAAGAGACACGCCGCCGGTGAAGCCGTGGAATCTGGATCTGAGGTGCGCCGGTGAAGCCATGAAATCCGGATTTGAGGTGTGTCTCGTCGTTTGTTCCGCCCGTGCAGCTCCTTTTGACCGGATCGGCTGGGCGGAAGAAAAGAGGTGATGGGGGGAAGTCGACGGCAAGCACAGAGAGGAATCCCAGGTGGTGACAGCGGCAGCTGAAGAGATGAATTAGCGGCGGCTCTAAGAAAAACCTAGGTATGGTTCTGATACCATGTTATGAATAGCACTTATATTCATCATGAGGCCAAGGGGCCAATATATATACACGTACAGGTATGTCACATATGCAGGAAACCCCTTATACAACAGGGTAATTACACATATACATGAGATATATCTAACAACAACCACACTGATTGAGTCCATACTTTATTCCTAGAATAGCCATAAGATGAATATGAACAAGTTGATATGTGCATACACTATGTAACTATGTACAGCTGTTTGTCCTATTTCACTGGCACCACATTCTTGATGTCCTGCATTATTTATTGTACAGCAGCAAGCAATCTTAGTAAACTGTCCACTGTACCTCTGTCATTGAAACTACCATACATGTTTAGCAGCGATTGTATCACGGATTTGGACAATAACAGGCCCTTTTTAACAATGCATGCATGCATTGCCTTTCCATATTGTACTGAGGCTGCAGTTTTAACAGCAAGAAGTGCTGCGGAAAAAATTGTTGGACTAGGTGCTGTTTCTACTTCATGCATCTTGCAACATAGATTCATTGCATCACGATGCATACCATTTTGAGACAAGCCACTTATTAACAGGCTCCATGTGCGCAGATTGGGGCGTGTTTTTGTCAGTAACATCTCGTTGAAGATGTCTAGGGCCTCATCAATCTGCCCATTTTGCATAAAAACTGAAATTACAGAATCCCAACACGCTGCAGTTGGAGATATGCCTTCGAGCTGCATCTGATATAAAACCTTCAGAGCCTCAGAACTCATGCCACGATCTGCATAAGCAGAAATCATCGCTTTCCACATGATCATGTCTCTCGGACTCATGGCATCGAATAATCTGCGTGCATGTTCAATCCTTTCAGTGCTGGCATGCAACTCTATCAGGCCACAAGCAACCGCTATATCTGATTCAAGATTGTTTCTGACTGCATAACCATGAGCAGCTCTACCCACCTCCATCCTGCAGGATTTCACGCAAGCCATGATAATGGATGCCAACGTCACACAATCAAACTTAAGGTCAGACTGCAGCATTCTTCGATAAGTGTTAAAAGCCTTGTCGATCTGCCCTTCCTGCAAATACCCCGCTATCATCAAATTCCATGCAACAACATCTCTTTCCACCATCTGCTCAAATACTGCCTCCGCAGCCTCCACCAACCCAACCTTACAGTAAAAGTTGATCATCGAGCTCCCCAAAATCACATCCATCTCCAATCCGCTCGATACCGCCACCGCATGGGCCTGCCTTCCCCCATCAGCAGCCTCAAGATCCGCCGACGCAGACAGAAAGCTCATGACACTCACCCTCGTCGGCAGCACACCCTCGACCCTCATCTCATAGAACAACTCCACAGCCTCATCAATCCTCCCATTGTGTATATACCCCATCAGCATTGAGTTCCAGCTCACCACGGTCCTCTCCGGCATTGCATCGAACACCTCCCTCGCATCATCCACCTCACCGCACTTCCCGTAGAAGTCCACCAAGCTGCTCAAAACGTACAAGCATTCCCCGAACCCCACCTTCCATGCATACCCGTGCACCGCCCTGCCGGCCCCGACCAGCCCAAGCCCCGTGCACGCCTTGAGCACGTTGGGCACGACAAAGTTGTCCGCAGGAATGCCCGCCTCGAGCAAGGTGGAGTACCCGGCGAAGGCCTTGGCGTGCAATCCGGCGCGGCTCCATAGGCCGATGACGGCGGCCCACGCGAAAGAGTTCTTGTCCGGCAGCGCGTAGAACACGCGCTCGGCGTCGGCGAGGGCGCCGCAGCGAGCGTAGAAGACGACGAGCTTGGTGCCAATGTAGGCGTGGCGGCAGTAGTAGGGCCCGCGCTTGATGGCGGCGGCGTGCACCTGGCGGCCCGCGCGGAGGGAGCCCGCGGAGACGCAGCACTGCAGGAGGGACGCGTACACCTCCGGACCGACGGCGACGGCGACGGCGGGGCACGACTGGCGCTCGGCGCGGGAGACAAGGGCGAAGGCGTCGCGGAGGCCGCCGCCGTTCTGGGAGAGGGAAGCGAGCGCGGAGTGGAGGGAGGCGGTCCTCGGGGCCTCGCGGGGTTTGGGAGGTTGCGGAGTGGCGGGAAGGGGGAGGGGGAGTGGAGCCATGGAGGTGTGGCCGTGTCGGGGTCGAGAACTGTGAAGTGGAAGATAGGAGGGGTAAGGGCCGTGAGGTGGATGTTTCACGCACTAATGGGCCTCACTTTTCCTCAATTGGGCCTCGTTTAGGCTATTGTGGGCTTACATTCTTTGTCAAAGCAGAGGATTGAGGTACTGAGCTTGGAGGGGCTTTTATAACCTTTGGCCTGTTTTTTTTACTGAAATCGCCTGTTTATCTTGACTTTCGGAGAAATTAAAAGCTAAAAGAAGTCTATATAACACATTAAACTTTACTCAAAAGTTCGTTCAATATCCCAAACTATGAAATCAGACATTTTACTCTTTGAACTTTGTAATCCTGTTTAAATAATATCCTGGCCCAATTTTGCATGATGGTATTGCCCGAGTGGTGCGATGTGTAGACGATTTTACCACGTAAGATAGCATGTTGGGCAAATTGAGTTAATGACATATAGGGCTACAAGAGCTTCTCTCCAACCGACCACCCAACTGTGCTTCTATGGCCACCGTCCCCTGTAGTTCCCACCCTCTCTATTTCAATTTGATAGAAGGTCATGTGGGCCTCACATGTTATTCACTTAAACTTAATCAGCATGTCATCCTGTGTGATAAAATCGTTCATTGATCGCGTCACATAGGTAATACCACAATACAAAACAAGGTTATGGTATTATTTGAACTAAATTGCAAAATTTGGGAGCCAAATATTTGATTTCATAGGTCAGGATGTTGGATGAACTTTTGAGCAAAATTCAGAGTGTTATATGGACTTTTTTCAAAGCTAAAAGACCAAAAGAACATGGCCTTTCTATAACCCAACCCAACAGTACCAGACGGGTTGCAGACGTGCTCAGCTCAACTCAGCTTGCTATTCTAGAAATGAAATATAGACTCAATCAGTATGGTTGTGAAGTAAAAGTCTCTCGGCTAACAGAGACAAGTCTTTAGGTTGGTTTAGGTCTTTTACACGCTCATGCTAGCATCTCGGTATGGTACGGAGTCTGCATCTGATTTTGAGAGGCATTTTCATGAGACCAGAAGGTTCCAATCAGAAAACGAGGGATTTAGCAGTGTTGATATTGAAGAATAAGATGTCTAAATTAAATCTACATTGCAGCAATGAAAGCATAACTTCAAAGACACAACAAACTCATTTGAAAATGAAATCTCATGGTATTACCTATTGATTGTTAGGTCCCTACGGTATGCATCTTCTTTGGCAGTACCAATCTCCTGCACGTTAAAAAACATGGCATAGCTGTAAACTGGTTGCAACAGATTGTCTATAAAGTGAAGGGGGATCTGAAAGTGAAGAGATGAATAAGCAAAAATAGAAGTTTACAAATATTGAGCTACCAAAAATGTTAGGCCCTATTTGGAATGCAGGAATTTCATAGGAAATAGCCCAATTGCCGCAGGAATCGGGAAAAATTCTGGTGTTCCAAATGGAGCCTTAATGGGTATCAGTTGCAATTGAGTCAACACATGGTTTACTAGTTGTAGTACTACAGCCACATGAAAAAAGATAAGCCATACCCAAAAGACACATGACAATGCAAATGTCTCTAAAAAATATAAATAATCCGTATAATGCAAAGAGATAATGTGTATTTTGTACACAAGGTCACCAAAATGAGTATGCAAAGCAATGCTAAATACATGCGTACCATGGTAGGAATACGACTGTTTTCAGCATATTTTTCAGACCTCAGGTTGACAAAATCAATCCAGGTGTCGAATATAAGCATCCTTGCAGTTTCCAAGTGCTTCGATTGATCAGGATTGCTGCAATAAACTATAAAATGTCACAACTCCATGATAGTAGGCATTTAGCTCATTAGCTGATTGTAAATGTTAATATGGCCAAGCAAGATAAACTTCGGAGCATATACATAATTGTTGTATTCAGAGGGGCATTTTGGTAATTTCTCAATTGAGAAAAGAAATGAAATGGAAAAGGGAAAAGAAAAAGGGAAAAAAAGAGGGGTCCACCTGTCGGTGAGCCGAAGGGAAGAGATAAGGGGAGGAGACTTAGTCTCCACCTGGGCGGCGGCTCATTCGGATGGATCCAATCTCTCCTGTGCGGTTCACTCGCCAGATCCGATCTCCCAAGAAGGGCGGCGGCGGCTTCGGTGGAGAGGTGAGGGGCGCTTGCAAACCAAGAGCCTCGGCTCCGGCCGTTGGCGGCCATCGCACCGATCTCTTCTTTCCCTCCTCCTCTCGGCTATATAAGGAGGCCGCCTCCATCCATGAGATGCATCAGAAAATCGAGTGAGCTATCCCTTCATTCTTCCCTTCTTCTTCCCGATTTGGCTCTGGTTTTGGTCTTTGGGGCCTCCTCTTCACTGGTAACTGTCAGCCTCGGTGGTGTTTTGGGGTCCCTGGTGCTCAGCGGAGAGACGCACTTGGCCGGTACTTCTCTTGTTCTTGTGTGGCGTCTCCTTCACCTCGGCTTTGTCAGCTCCGGTGTGTCCCGACCGACAAAGGGACATTGTATCTCCGAATGCCTCGCCTCTCACTGCGGCACAGCAGGGCACTAGGTTTTCTGGGTCAGCACCCTCGGGTGTGCCTTGCCTGGTCTTCTAGGTGGATTCGAGTGCCATCTGCACTATGAGATTCTTGATTACTCTTTTGCGTATTACATGTTCTGTGAGTTGTACTAGTTGATTACATTCTGTGAATTTCTCTAGTACCGTAAGACATTTCATACAATGCTTGTGGGCCATGGGATTAAATGCTCTGTGATGAAACTTGTCTAATACTGAAATTGGTCTGTACAACTAGTTAGATTTGAGCTCTAGCTATAGTGCTTAATTCTGTTCACAGCTCTTTGAGTTATATTTTTGGTCTGTTAAGATGTAACCAGATTTATGATTATAATTTGTAGGCTACTTTCAGATTTCAGATTAAGTTCTCAGAGGTTCTACTCCTTGTTTGCTTCGGATATATGTAGTAGTATTACTTGTTCACCTTCTTCTGTAGGTCAGATTACTGTCTTATAATCAATCTGATATGGTAGTTACAAGGGAATAGAGCAGTACATGGGAAGGAGGCGTGTTCTCCTCTATTAGAGGTTCTGAACAGCCCTAGTATTACTTTACTTCTATTTTTTGTCTGCCTCTCAACCGAGTGCTTACAAGTATATATATATAGCCCATAGGCCAGCTCATCTCTTTTCAGTATTCTATCCTTTCTCAACTAATATGCATGCAAAACCTAACAAACTCTCTAACAACTCTCTCCTTTGTCTTTTTAGCCAGCTGTTGTGGATGCTGATTTCTTGTTACGGCGTGTATAGACTTTGCCAAAGAAAGCGTCCACAACACTTCCACCCTCCTGGAGAAAAAGCTCGTCCTCGAGCTGGAATGTGGGATGTGCTTCCTTGAATTCCTTCAGTTGTTCCCATGTGGCATCCGAGTCGGGACGACCCATCCAACGAACCAACAGCTCCCAATTGCCCCGGTTGAGGTGTGCGCAAATGACTGCTGCCGGAGTGGAAACAGCACGGCCATGAACCACCGGAGGAAGAGGCACCACTGCAGAGGGTGGATCACCATGGAATGGTTTGAGGAAGACGACGTGGAATACATCATGCAGCTTAGCCTTGGACAGAAGACGAAGGCGGTAAGCGACAGGACCGACACGCTCCACCACTTGATAAGGCCCGTAGTAGCGTGGTGCCAGCTTCCCCCTAGATTTGTCGATGATTCCCACTGCTGAACGGTGGTGTAAGCGCAACCAAACCCAATCATCGACATTGAATTGGATATCGCGATGGTGGTTATCATAGTGCTGCTTCATATGGTCTTGTGCTTGGAGCAAACGGTCCCGTATCTCTGCCAGGAAGACGTCACGATCCTCCAACTGCTTGTCGACAGCTGCCACCCGTGACAGTCCCAGGTGATATGACATCATCGTCGGGCGGACGGCCGTGAGACCACTGAAAAGAGTGGTGCGCGCGCGATCCGTATGAAGAGTTGTAGCAGAACTCCGCCCACGGAAGCCAACGAAGCCAGCTGTGCGGTCGATCGCCGGCAAGGCAGCGGAGATAGACACCGATTACGCAGTTGGTCACCTCCGACTACCCGTCTGTCTGAGGGTGAAAGGCGGAGCTGAGTCGAAGATCCACCCCGGCGAGTGCGAAAAGCTCTGTCCAGAATGTGCTGGTGAAGACGGGGTCGCGGTCACTGACGATGGAGCAGGGAATGCCGTGGAGCCGTACAATCTGGTCGAAGAAAACGCGGGCCACGGATGTAGCCGAGTAAGGATGCCCCAGTGCAATGAAATGGCTGTACTTGGAGAAGCGATCTACCACAGTCAGCACCACTGATTTGCCACTCACCTTTGGAAATCCTTCCACGAAGTCCATGGCGATGTCAGACCACACTGATGAAGGCACTGGAAGTGGCTAGAGAAGGCCAGCCGGATGAAGATGCTCAATCTTGTTCTTTTGACATATGTTGCAGCTTTGGACAAACTCACGAACAAGCCGATTGGCGTGAGGGTTGTAAAATGATGCGCGAAGGCGTTGCAATGTCTTCTGGACGCCTTCGTGGCCGGCTCCATGGGCTGCAGCAAGAATGGTCGGCCACAGAGCTGAAGAATCCGGCACAAAGATGCGGCCGCGGTGCAGAATGAAGCCATCGACCAATGTCCAAGATGCACCGGCAAGGCCCTGCTCCACCTCAGCGCGTTTGGCGACAAAGGCAGGAAGAATGTCCGCCTCACGCCGAAGATCGTCGAAGATTTGTAAATCCGGACGGGAGATGGCACATGCCATGGTCTCCAGGGAGTCCTCATCACGGCGCGATAGAGCATCGGCGGCTGCATTTAGCCGGCCAGGTTTGAATTCCACTTTGAAATCATAGCCAAAGAGTCGACTGACCCAAGTGTGCTGCGGAATGGTAGACAGGCGCTGATCCAGCAGGAATTTTAAGGCGAAGTGATCAGTACTCACCGTGAAAGGTCGCGTCCAAAGATATGGCCTCCAATGACGCATAGCCTTGACAAGGCCGATCAACTCACGCTCGTAGGCTGCTAACTTGGCATGCTGTGGGGCGACCGCACGACTGAAGAAGGCAATTGGCCCTGCTCCTTGATGCAATACTGCGCTGAAGCCAGAGCCGGACGCGTCGCACTCAACGATGAAGGCCATAGAGAAATCCGGCAGCTGGAGCGCCGGTCCCGTGGTGAGAGCGCCCTTAAGCACCGCAAACGCGGCAGTAGCTGCCGGAGTCCAGCGAAATGCATCTTTCTTGAGCAATGAAGTCAGGGGAGCAGCCATAATGCCGTAGTTGTGGATGAAACGCCGGTAGTAGCCGGTGAAACCAAGGAAACCACGAAGTGCGCGCAATGTGCGCGGCTGCGGCCAGTGTTGAACGGCGTCTATCTTTGAAGGATCCATGGCGACACCCTCCGCCGAAATGATGTGACCGAGGTATGCCACAGTACGCTCGGCAAAAGTACACTTGGAGCGCTTCAAGAAGAGGGTGTGGGCGCGAAGAACCGTAAAGACGGCACGGATGTGCTGAAGGTGCTCCGACCATGACGAGCTGTAGATCAAAATATCATCAAAAAATACCAGGACTGAGCGACGAAGGAATGGCCGTAGCACCTCATTCATCATTGCCTGGAATGTCGACGGTGCGTTGGTGAGTCCGAAGGACATTACCAAAAACTCGAAGTGACCATGATGAGTGCGGAATGCTGTTTTGGCAATGTCATTAGGGTGCATACAGATCTGATGATAGCCACTCCGAAGGTCCAGTTTGGTAAAGAATGAAACCCCTTTGAGTTCGTCCAGGAGCTTGTCGACGACGGGAATGGGAAAGACATCGCGGACCGTCTTGGCGTTGAGGGCCCGATAGTCGACGCAAAAACGCCAGCTAGCATCCTTCTTACGAACCAGGAGCACTGGCGAGGAAAACGCCGAGGTGCTAGGGCGGATGATACCTTGTTGCAGCATGTCGGCGCACTGCCACTCAATTTCATCCTTGAGCAGCTGCGGGTAGCGGTATGGCCTCACCGCAATGGGTGGTGTGTCTGGAAGTAATGTAATACGATGGTCCCGCTGGCGCTGAGGGGGAAGACCCGATGGAGCTTCAAACAAATCTGCAAACTCAGCTAGCAGAAGAGAAAGCAGGTCGAGCTTATCCATAGCACGCAGCTGCGACGATGATGGTGCGGCCAGTCCTCTCCATTTGACCGGGTGATCATGCCGCCAAAAAGCCATGGTGTGCCGCTCGAAGTCCCATAGAATAGGTCCGAGCATCTTCAACCATTGGCAACCCAGTACAAGCTCATAATCATCCAGGGGCAGGACATATAGATCAATGAAGAATTGCTCCTTGTCGATGGTAACTGGAACTTGTTTGCAGACGCCCGATGACGGCACACGATCACCATTTGCGACACCCACCGTCAGGCCTGGCCGCGGTTCAGGTGCTAGGCCAAGACGATGTGCCGTGGCGGAGGCCACGAACGAGTGGGTAGAGCCGAAGTCGACAAGGGCGCGCAGCTACGCCGAGACGACGACAGCATGTAGGTGTATCGTGTCGCCCATCTTGATGCCAGTCAAAGCATGGAGGGAAATCTCGACATCAACATCAAAAGCCTCATCGTCCTCCACGGTATCCTCCACAGGCGCGCTGTCGTCCAACTCCATCAGATATAAGCCTTTCATTGTGCACTGCTTGATGTGGTCCTTGGAGAATTTTTCCGAGCAATTAAAACAGAGCCCATCTGCCCGGCGCTGCGCCATCTCCTGTGGCGTGAGGCGCTTGAAGCGGGTGCCGACGGACGGCGCTCCTTTCATCGGAGCTGGTGGAGTTGGTACTGGCCCCCAAGCAATCGGCGCGGGTGTTCGCGGCGAGGCGGTCACCGCTGGTACCGCCGCACGGTACGACGAGACCGCGCGAGGAGGCACGCGGGTGACGCCCTGCCCATCGGTGTCTTCGAGCTCCAGGCGGCACTCAAAGGCCCGCGCCAAGGCCATGGCATCGTCGAGGGCCTGCAGTTCGACATCGGTCTGGAGAGGATTCCGCAGACCGGCGGTGAAGATGTCGATCTGCTGCTGCTCGGTGACGTTACGGCAGCGGGCCAGGAGGGGAAGAAAGCGTTCCTGGTACTCTTCAACCGTACTCGTGCGGCGAAGCTTCATGAGAGCGCCGAGCGCGTTGCTCCGAACAGGCGGGCCAAAACGGCGCTGCACCCTGTCGATGAACTGCGGCCAAGTTGGGACACCGCGATTTTGCTCCAAACGGTAGTACCAATCCTGGGCCGCACCTTCCATGTAGAAGGAAGCGAGCCAGACCCGCTCCTCTTCCAGCGTGCAATGAGCGCGGAAGAACTGCTCCGCCTTATGCAGCCAGACGATGGGATCGGCGGCGCCGTCGTACCGTGGAAAACGCAGCTTGTGGGAAGGCTGGTAAGGAAGAGGAGGCAGCGGCGGTGGGCGCTGATAAGGGGGGGTTGGAAACGGCGGCGATCCCGCGAGCTCGGGCGGAACCTCGATCTCGGGCGTCGCCTTGCCCGTATCGGAGGTATCGCCGGGCTCGAAGTGGGCGGACTGAAGCCGATTGATGGCGACCCAGAGGCGGCTCTGGTCGTTCTTCTGGGTAGCGAGATCCTCTTTAACCAATTGGATTTCACTGAAGAGTTTCTCCATTGCGGCATTGAAATCGGCGGTGGAGAGTGGAGAACCCATGACAGGTCGCAGGAGGAGGAGGAGGAAGGCTGATACCAAAGATGATATGGTAGTTACAAGGGAATAGAGCAGTATATGGGAAGGAGGCGTGTTCTCCTCTATTAGAGGTTCTGAACAGCCCTAGTATTACTTTACTTCTATTTTTTGTCTGCCTCTCAACCGAGTGCTTACAAGTATATATATATAGCCCATAGGCCAGCTCATCTCTTTTCAGTATTCTATCCTTTCTCAACTAATATGCATGCAAAACCTAACAAACTCTCTAACAACTCTCTCCTTTGTCTTTTTAGCCAGCTGTTGTGGATGCTGATTTCTTGTTACGGCGTGTATAGACTTTGTCAAAGAAAGCGTCCACAACACAATCTCTTGGATACTTCTGTTATACCGAAAATTGGAATTGTTGTCTTAGTATATGCAAATTTGTATGGCAGTTAAAGTAATGCGCTAGAGCTCAAATCTTAACCATTAGTTGTCTTATCAATTGGTGAAGAGTGTAGACAACGTATAGGCCAAGATCAAAGTCTTGTGCAACTCTACTCTGAGAGCAATAATCAAATTTGAAACTTGAGCTTTATGCTAGTTTTGTTACATCCCTAGTTCATGGAAATGCTTAATATGATCACTTCGGCAATATTTTGGTTATATACATTAGGTATATGCTCTTGTATAAATGACATGGTAGAAGTACATGTTTATATGAAATTTATGTCATTTATATATTGCTTGAAATATTCTTTAATTATGCTTTATTATGTTGGAATTAAATCCAAATATATGCTTATACCGTATTATTTACAACAATAATACTAATACTCTGCTTGCGTTAAACAGATGTTCCCTGCTTCTGTCTACATGCAGCTATGTGTGTTCTTTTTCTTCTCATGCATGCAACTCAACTCAAAAAACTTGAAATGTATAAAAGCATAAAGGTCATGAAAGTTAATTGATAAATGGTAAGTCTCAAATATTGATCAGTGCTGTTGAGTTTGACCAAGTAAACGATAAAATGGTATTAGCAATGACTGTAATAAGATACTGATCAGAATTATCGTAATAAAGATTGCATACCACTGGATAACACCGATTCCTTTCTGCTCCTCACCCAACAACTGTGAGTACTCATTTACTTTCTCACAGAAATTTCGGCCCGTCATATTATCAAGGGCAATGTCAATGTCAGTGGAGTCTTTCCCCAAAAGCTGCCAAGAATATGCCAAGGCAACAGTTAAGTCGCAAAATTACCCAACAATCATTTCATCAAATACAAGATAGAGGCACTTTTAGTGTGAATTCCTTTTTCTGGCAAACAGGAGAAAGTTCATGATACGATTCTAGTCTTCCAGCAAATCCTGTGACTGCTAATCAGCTTATGCAGTAATCAATTCTTGAATACATGATGCAACATTCATATAGCACAACCCAATAAAAACCCAAAATAAGCACATCGGTGAGGGAATTATTCACTTCTCTATTCTTTATGTGGATACCCATCAGTTCTCCTATGCCACATGAATGCGACATTGTTGCATCTAAAATTCTCAGTTGAAATACAGTGGAAAACCTAGATTTTCCCACAAATGTAGACCCCAAGAATCCAGGACCATCAAACAAGCTTACTGGGGGCTGGGGCATCCCCTGATGCCCATCAGCCTAACAACTCACGCAATTCACAAGTATGCAAATTGTGATCAATTTCCCCTGCAATGAACCCTAAGCATAGACACAAATTCTCCACACGACTGCAGAACAATTCCAACCAAAACCCCAATAAAAGCAAACAATTTTGTCCATGACATGGTTGAACAGTTTCAGATCATTGCCCTTCTTCACATTAGGACACCGCATCCATCCCAAATAATCATCGAACAATTGGTCGCAAAACACAACAAACCTTGGGGGGAGAACTTCTTCCCCAAATCCCAGTAAGAACCCTAGAGAATTTAATGGAACTCATCTTTTGCATCATCCAACAATTCCTTCCCAAAAAAACTGTAAAACGATTATTATCATAAGAAAGCAGAACATCGTGACGTAACTGTCGAACAATTCCCCGTATTTCGTGTAAACATCGAGCAATCACACCCTAACCCCCCCCCCCCCCCCCCCCAAAAAAAAGGCCTACACCGGTACACCCTGAACACAATCACTATTTCCAATGACACAAGGTAAGGCCTCCTTTTGTCAAAAAAAAAACTCACCTTGTCCCTGACCCATCCGCCGGCGACGCGGAGCTGAGTGCCGAGGCCGAAGTGGCCGACGACGTCGAGAAGCCGACGGAAGATCCTCTCCTCCTTCTCCGTCAGCTCCACGGTCTCCCTCACCTCCACGCTTCGCTGCTCCTCCTGCTGCTGCTGCGCCCCCGCCGCCATGCCTGAGACGCCGGAGAACGCGCAGGTGGGAAGACCGAAGAAACTAAAGGTTCTAGTGGGGATGGCTGAGGAGGTGCTCCGAAGAGGCGTAGGCGTCAGCGCCGGCAAGCAGCGGTGGAGGTGGAGGCGGAGGCGGCGACAGAGAGGCGAGAGTAGGGGCAGGAGGCCGCGAAATGGGAGGAGGAGGCGAAGAGACATGTGGCGGTTTCGCTTTTCAGTGAGGTATTCGTATCCTCCGCTGCCGTCCGTTCGGTTCAACACTTCAACTACTAACGTTACGGCCTCGAGACAGTTGTTCGATCAGAAATTAACGGTTCTGATTGAGGTAAGGGAAGGATCCCTGAATCCCCGTAAAAAAGAACATAATTGCAATACAATATTTAGGGCCTGTTCTTTTTGGCTACGGCTGATGACTTTTGGCTGCGGTTGATGGCTTTTTGGCTGTTTGCGACAGAGATTGCGGAAAGAGATATACTCGCTTGCGATTTTTGATGATACAGATATTAGTTTTTTAACGTGTACTACAATTAACTTGTAGACCCCATCTTAAAAAAATACTCCGTTTAAAAATTAGTTACTGTAGTAAAAGCCAAAAACGGCTTTTAGAAGCCGCAAAGAACAGGACCTTAACTAAATTTTGTTAGGATTCCAATTGAATTTCTTACCGTTGAATGGACTTGAAGATTTGTGCTCCGGTTGGTGAAGTGTTCATTTTCTCCGACGACAGGTTTAGGGCTCAAATTCGGGTTTGAATTCACTAGGGCTTGCCTATAAAGATGAGAAGGAGGGTAGTGAAGGTGGTGGCGCCGCTAGCCTCAGGCATAGAGGAGGGTGGTAGGTAGTCAAGACGCCAAAGGGTGACGAGCAATTAGGACCTAGGAGGCGGGGAAGCAAGGGCGAATCCTCCTTTCGAGCGAGGTTAGGCAGCCACCAGAGATCCCTCATCGGTCGGACCCCCTACCCCTTTCTCCAACAGGCACCAACCAACCTGTAGGATCGAGGAGGTCGACTAGAGAGGGGGTAAATAGGCGGTCTTAAAAATTATCTTACAATCTAAAAATAATATCTATTTGTCTAAACTAAGTATATAATGCGGAAACTTAACTTAAATTGGTTTAGCACAATTATTACTTAAAACAACTAGGTTCGCCTAAGTGCACCAACAATCTATGCCTATGTTAAAGGTTTGCAATCATAGGGTAACAAGCAATCAATTTAATACTATGAATGTAAATTGCTTGAAAGTAAATTAAGCACAAGTAAACAAACCACAATTGACACAATTACTTTTTACTGTGGTATTCAGAGACTTGCCGGTCTCCCCTAATCCACGTTGAGGTAAGTCCAAACGAATTGGACCGGCTCCACGAATTAAGCCAAACACCTCAATTCCACTAGTGGTAACTCTTCCCTGCTCCGGGTAGGTGAGCTCCAACCTTCACAACACGCCGGGTCTTCTCACAACCTTCTTTGAGAAAATCACCACGCACAACGCCTCCAACGCCGTCTAGGAGTCGGCAAACTCCAAGAGTAACAAGCCAAGCCTCTCGCTTGACTCTCACCACGTGCAACAAATGCACAAGCTCAAGTGGATGCTAAATCCACCTCTAGATGCAACACATGCAACTAGAGACCTCTCTCTTTCACTCACAAGGTGCAACACATGCACAATGGAGTGGAGAGACTTACACTAGCTCAAGGGAGTGAAATGAGGTGTCAAGAATTACCCCCCAACCGGCCACAAGTGAGTATTTATACCCCACACACAAAAACTAGCCGTTGGAGCCAAACTCCTAAAAAAATCAGGAAAATCGGAATTACCGCCGTTATAAGTGCGATACTACCGCACTTTACTGTAGCACAAACTAACGGCTATATTAGAACGTCAGAACTAGCCATTTTTGAAAATAAAGTGCGGTACTACACAGTGCAAGTCTTGAATTACGCGATCGCGGTATCATCAAAAATCGCAGATACCGCATATCTGTTTTTCAACACAGAAAACACTCAGGAAAATTATTTTATTTATCGTTTATGTGGTTATTTTAAATTCAAGCTAACGAGCCACTATCGAGCCGAGCCTCGTTAACATTTTTTTACTCAAAATGGACCCATTCCAATTTTGAACCCATTAACTATTATAATCGAAGAAATTTTGATTTGAACCTTAACGAGCTTTTGTGCCAGCCCTGCACATGACTACACCTACATCTCTGTATAAACTGCAGCATAAACACAACTCGTATAGATCAATGTTCTCAAACAACCATCACTCTTAACTAAATTAAATGGCGTAATTGCAACACATTAAGTTATACAGAGTTAGCACCACCAAAGGGAAGTCAGGGAGGAGGAGAAGGCATTCTAGAGGAGTCGAGGAAGACCAAAGAGGAGAGAACTGTGACCACAGTGGCTCAAGAGCCAAGAACCAACTGAGACTAGCCGAGACCAATGGAGGAGAAGGTCAACCACTAGGGAAGCACGTGGGGGAGGACCACTGCCATCACCGTCACCACTCCATCTCCAAACCGACCAAACCAAGTAGATCGCCCCCATCCCTATCCCTTTTCCTTCTCCTCCACATCTCACACATCAAGCACAACACATCACAGCGACCTCACCATCTGAGTAGAGAAGTAGAATAAGAGAAAAGGGAGGGGGAGAGTGTCGAGACCCGAATATATAAATCCAGGCTCTCTATATATAGCGCACTAGTCTAGGATCATGCTAGTGCATATAGTGTAAACATAAATAAAATATCGATCATAAACATGATTAATAAAAAAAAACTCAAATATTATTAATTATCATAGTACAACCTTATGGCTAAACTTACAAATATTAGCCTGAAGGGTTTAAGAAACTAGTAGCAAAAAATAGAGATAAACATAGTAGCCATTTGACATGCCCATAAGCAATGGAAGGAGAGTCTCAATCTAGTGAATCCACGCCCGGATGCACTACCGCCAGCGTTGTATTCGGCCGAAGGAGGCATGAGGTGTGGAGGTCGTAGGGGAATCAGCAAGAGAAATCAGCAACGCCTCACCAAAAACAACCTTGAATCGCCAGTGCCACGCCCGCATCCATCACCACCAGTGTTGTAGCGCCACGGTGGTGGGGAGACGACGTGGGGAACATGGCGGAGAAGGACTTCGGCAGCAAATCATGGCCGGAAACCGGCAAGCCAAGAGAGGAGCTGAGCAAAGCAAGAGGCAAATCAAGTGAGAGAGGAAAATGGAAGCTCAGCGAGAGAGTGTGTGTGTGCGTGTAGGCCACTGGGTAGGGTGGTGTGCGTGGCACATGTGTGTTGGGCTAACGTGCAAAAGGCCTGACGTGAGCAGGCCAACGCAACTATAGGCCAGCGTGCCGCACAAGTGAGCCGCCGCGGTCACGAGTTGCGCATGTATGGGCCAACAATAGGCCGGTTAGAGAGAGTGTGTGTGGGATGAGGGCAAAATAGATTAGTATGTTAAGAAATTAGCTAAACACGAATAAAAATTATAAAGTTAAATGAATCCTGGTAAATGGTAGGTCTCAAATAGAGCAAACTATGTAAGACTAAATAATTGTCCTTTCACTAGATTGCATAAACCAAAAATTGCGCTTTGTAATGCAGAAGACAAACCGGGGTAGGAAGAGGGAATTGATCCAGCCACTGTTGATACCAAGGCATTCTACACATGCCAAGGCAAACTTATCTTTGATGACTTTGAATAGTTACTTTACTTAAGAAAACTAAATTGTTTACAGTATATATTATCACCTGCTCAAAGAAAGAGAGCAGTTCCAGCTGGAAGAGCAGCTGCACTATAAGTTATGTAAAATAGGAGGGTAGAGGGTACCCTAGTTAGGAAAAGAAAGGGACATGTTGGGGGCCTCTACATATGGTTATAATATAAGGGCTAAACAATTTTTACTCGGGCAGGGAGCCATACTTTTAGTGCCAACCAACAACTACTTCATAGTCGGGTGAGGTGTCGAGTGAGGGTAAGAGACTGCCCTAGGCCACCGGCTATGATTAGTGAGATGGAGATATAATAACATAACCAGGGAAAATATTTTGTATTCTGAACTAGACATCGCATATAAGGAAATGTGGAATACCTAGTTTCATAGATCTCAAAAGTAGTTATGCGTAAAGTGATACAAGCATGTGCAGTGTTAAGCAAATAATGAATTCATGTATATATCCTGGATTGGAGTCTACGGGGATCACTGAGGGTTTTTGTCTTTACCAAGATGAGTAGTAGTATTTGAAATACTAAAACTTGAATTTCTCACTTTAATTTGAAAACATATTTTATGAAGAAAGAGAGAGATAGAAAATGAATTAATTATAAAGAGATGAGTCATACAGTTGCATTTGTTACCATTAATGCTTGCTAAGTACATTATACTCATCTTTGCTATTAAATTTCTTTGTTAGATCCCGATTAGGACAAAGAATATCTCGAGTGGGACGTGGGATATACAGGCTCAGAGGATGCCGCATGGAATGAGGGTGATCACGGTAAAGACCAGGGCAAAGTGGATGTCCTATTCGATGGTTGGGACGAGTAGATGACTTAGTGTCTCGTCTTCGGGAGATAGGGATATATAAATAATATGTATCTCCTTTGAACCTACTATTTATACTAAAGACCTTAGCCTTACGTAGCTAGCTATTGTATTAATATAAATTCTCTAATTATTTTGCTGCGTATTCTGAAGATGTTAAACTTAGGGGAATACTAATCTGTTATCCGGTATCATGCACATATTAGTAGTACAATTATTCCTGAAGGTGCGTCTACACATAATGCTGCCATCATGCCAATGCCGTGGCTACCATTTCTCATCCACTTCCCTTGCAATCTCCCACATCTCAATCGTGCAAATAGCACCTCGTTTGGTCGTGGGCATCATGATTCATCTGCTCTTTGCCTTCAACAAGCTACAATTGGACTCTTCCACGATAAAAAGAAGGAAAAGAACGACGGCCAGTGGAAGATGGCAAACCAAAAAACATTGGCCCCTTTGGTTTACCATATGTGTGGGGACCTTTTTATAAGACTTATATAGTTGTTATGTTTTGCGCCATATTTTCTGATTGAAAATCAATAATAACTTGAGAGAAGAAAAACACGAGTTGGGATCACATGAAAATTGTTATATTCCTTCCTGAAATAGTATATTGAATTTTGTGAACCATATCGTGTGTAAGTGTTCATGGATGTTAATTTTCATGACATATATTGGATTTAAAGTTTTTTGATAGAAAATTTAATGGTTTTTCAACAAACAAATTGTTGGTTTATTAGGAGAGTTAGCTCTGTTGTATAATTCCGAGTTTTAAAAGGGGATGGTGAGAGCTTTGAGATCCACCTTGCTCCCATAGCCTGTTTGATAATTCCAGACCATAGGTGACTGGTTTACCAAAGTGAAACAAAACTTTAGGGGGTGCTCACGACAGTGACCAACAACTGCGTTTGACGACGGAATTCACTGTTTAGCGTTTGGTGTACTGTTCATCCTTTTGTTCTTATCTGATTTGTTTTGTTTTTTTGGTATTTTTGTGTTTTGGTTTTTTTTGTATTCCTTTATATTGTCTGTGATGAACTAACGTGCCACTTTTATTTTTATATTTTTTAAAATTTAATTATGCCTAATAAGCTAACTCAAGTACAGTAAAAAATCAGTCAGTTATAGTGAAATTTCAGTCAGAAGCCAGAAGCCATCGCTATTCCGAACGTCCCCAGAATGTTCTTAGAACCCAGAGTAGTTTGAGGAGTGCCTATAGGGTTAATAGTGATTAAAATAAATCTAATCCCTATGGGGTTATATACAAAATTAAATTGTCTCTGTGGCTTATGTGAAGGAAATGTGTTAGACGAGTCTTGGAAGGAATAACTACAAACCATTATCATAAGTGTGGATCTACCAATTTCCGGAGGCATGTGCACACGAAAAATGTATTAATATCAGAAGGAAGTTGTCAAAAGGTGCGATGGATTGGAATGAAAATGAACCGGATTAAAAGAATAAACTATGAAACATGTGGCCCCACTAATCACTGATTGATTCTTTACTGGTCTCCTAGTCGTCTTTTTAGACTTTTGTACCAAACTCTTCGATTCAAGCCAAGGATTTCATTTTTCTAGAAAAATAAAAAATGAACAACAAATTAAAGGCTGCCCATAACTTACAAAAATTCAAAAATCTACTCAACAATAGTAGTCAAGTTTTTTTAAAAAAAATATTGCAGTGCCTTGATGTTGATAAACCAATACAGTAGGAGTGAGTAATATGAAAATAATGTGACACGCAATTACCTAGAAATACCAACTTTTAATTAAGTTTTCAAACTTTTATTTCCCCAATATATTTCCCTCTCCCACATGTAGGATGATTAGTGTATGTTGGTAAATATTTTCATAAAGTGCATAAATTACATTCGTATGTAACATAGTCATCAGTAGTAAAATACTATTTTTGTATCGATTTAAGGTGAAATAGATTTGGTTATTTTTGTGTTACATGTGAGTATGTGACTATGCATTTAATTGGTCTAGCAATCTTCAACATGATAAAATTATCAATATTTTTGGGAGAAAATCTTCAGCCCAAAGGAAAGGAAAGAAAAATGGGGGTAAACAGCAACAAATGGCAAAGCGTTTGGAAAAAAAAAAGGAAAGAAAAAGAAAAATAGCAAAAATTGGAAGAGAAGTTTCCGACCACGTTTGTCTTCTCCTTCCTCCTTCGCCCTCTCCTCCCCTCTCACCAAGGCAGAGAAGAAGATAACCATCGGCATGCTCCCCACCCCCACATGCCCTAGCAATCCATCCCCATTTGCAAACCCAATCCAAGGACCAAAAGAATCATCAAAGCCAATAGATTTCCACATGGAGCAAAAATCCAATCCTCGCATGTGACCTCACCTGAAATCCCTGCAAGAATCCACCCAAAGAGGGGCAAGAAAGCAAATCAATTCCATTGCTTCACATTTTCTCCTTCCCTTTGGCTTTTCTTCCTTGTTCTTTGGTTTGCAGAGCCCCCATAAACCTCCCCTAAAGCTTCTCTTCTTTTAGCCCCAAATCATCACCCATTCCCCCAAGAATATCCAAAGGCAAGAGCCCCCCCCCCCCCATCCAAGATCCAATCTTTTTGAGTTGTTCAGTTCCAATCCCTAAAAATTTCTCAGAAAAGAAGCCAAGAATCGCATACAGCGGTGGAAAAAACCTTCTGTTTTTGGTCGGTTGTTGGTGAGGATTCGAGCCTCCCAGCAGTTTTTCGAAGAAGGGGAGGAAGGCTTCGTTCCGCGGCGGCGTCCGTACGGTTCTTGATCCCGGGGAGAGTCACCGCCGTCGAGGCCAATGCAGCCGGACCCGAAAGGCCCGGGCGGGGCGAAGACGGGGGCCAATGCGCACACGCGGCTGCCGCCGCCGGTGACGGCGCCGTCGGCGGGGCGGCCGGCGTCGGTGCTGCCGCACAAGACGGCGAACGTGCGCGACCACTACCGTATCGGGAAGAAGCTGGGGCAGGGGCAGTTCGGCACGACGTACCTGTGCGTGGGCAAGGCGGACGGCGGCGAGTACGCGTGCAAGTCCATCCCCAAGCGCAAGCTGCTGTGCCGGGAGGACTATGAGGACGTGTGGCGCGAGATTCAGATCATGCACCACCTCTCTGAGCACCACAACGTCGTCCGCATCCGCGACGCCTACGAGGACGCGCTCTTCGTGCACATTGTCATGGAGGTCTGCGCCGGCGGCGAGCTCTTCGACCGCATCGTGGCCAAGGGCCACTACAGTGAGCGCGCTGCAGCACAGCTCATCAGGACGATCGTCGGGGTGGTGGAGGGCTGCCACTCGCTCGGCGTCATGCACCGGGACCTCAAGCCGGAGAACTTCCTGTTCGCGAGCACTGCGGAGGATGCCCCGCTCAAGGCCACTGACTTCGGGCTCTCCATGTTCTACAAGCCTGGTGCGTATCTGTGATTGTTTGCTTACATTGCTCAATATGGTCGGTAATGTAATGCTGTTTAATATTGCTATTTGATCCACTTGATGCGACAATGGCATGAGTGCAAACCGCTAGCATTGCATATGGTGGTAGGAAGTGCTCTTGTTGGATTTTCTTGGTATTTAGGGCAAGCCTGTTTACATTGCATTTACATAGATTGCTCATTCCGCTAGCCTAAAAATGTTTGCTTAAATCTCTACTAATATAAAAGAGGAGTTTATCCGTTGTCGTCCCTCCCAATGCGCACAGCGCGCTCATCCCGTCCACCCTAAAAAACCGGCGATAAAACAACGACTCTTCAAGGCCCCAGGTGCCCACGCCTCCAAGGCCCCAACCTCCCACTACCAATCTTACATGCTTCCCCTTCCCCAGTGGATCGCCCTCCTCTCCTAGTATTCATAGCATTGATATTTCCAAGTTTGACAACATTGGTCAACCTCCAGACTGGAAATGAGCGTAGTTGACAGTTGCTGAATTCTATAAGAAAAGAATGCTAGAAATAATTTGTACGTCAGTAATGTTACTGTTGTAAATAATGGGAGGAGAGGGGGTATTCCTGTGGTTTGTCTGGTTTGAAATTTGAAGGCATTTCTGTTTGGTTGAACATAATGAGGGCATGATATTACATTCTGGAGCAATACATTCTTTTTGTAATGTCCATAAGTACCAATTTGTTTAGGGAAATTCATAAGATCACCATTAGTAATTCTATTCATAAGATCACCATTAGTAATTCTCACTAGGATGGAGTGGATATGCAGCCTTCTCTTGTTCAGATGCAGGTGTAATATTGTAGAGTATGAGAATGATTTCCAGTTATCAAATTTTTTGGGAAAAGAACATTAGCAATTTTGGTCAGCGTGGTGATAGATGATTATTCTTGTGGCCTTGTCTGGTTGCTGTCATATAGAAGTTTAAATATCTTGTTTTCTTGGGCTGGAGATTAGCTAGTTTTAACTAGCATATATGTGCTTACTTTTTTGTTAGTATGGATATGTCTTCTTTGGAGGAATTCCAATGTTTGATGTTTAGCTCAGTCATCCAATAATAATTTCATAGGTCATCATATACAGCCTAATATGAGATCAACATTACATTCAGTGATGATAAACTGCACTGTGAACTGTGAAATGTGCATTAGGCAGACAAGTCATTCTTGTTGTGCTCCCTCATGCATTGCTGGAAATTGATGTTCATAGGGGCGCACTTGAAGGAATCACGTTTCTGCAAAAAAACTTGGTTGTGTTGCAGGGTGTCACTTCTTTACTTTGTTAGCTTATGTCTTAACTGTGAATTGGGTATTCTATGTCATTGACATGTGTGCCTAGTGCCTACTGAAGCTGTTTTTGATTCGCTGAAAGATTTCAGAATCTGATAAAAGGAAGATGAGAGTTGGGAAAACTTATCAGGAGTTATAAGCCTTTTGAAGTTGGTGGCCAGAAATTGTGCTGTTGCTGGTAAATGAAATTTGTCGAATGCGTCTGCTAGCTATTGCCGTGATTGACTTAGTGGCTAGTGCATAGTGATCAGTGAAGTCTTGATTCTTGAGTTGATGTGGTGTTTTCTTCTATTTTGCTAGAAATGATTAATAAAACTCAATAGTAAAAGCTCATTGACAACAAAAGCTATTCGTTTCCATTTCTTCAGGTGATAAATTTTCTGATGTTGTTGGGAGCCCATATTATGTTGCACCTGAGGTGCTTAAAAAATGCTATGGCCCCGAAGCTGATGTCTGGAGTGCTGGAGTAATTCTGTACATTTTGCTATGTGGTGTGCCCCCATTTTGGGCAGGTAAATTATTTTCTGTTCCAACCATTGAATTGCTCGGTATAGATCCATTATATGTGTACAATATACTTTTCTCCTCTCAGAAAGTGAGGCAGGAATCTTCAGGCAGATTCTGCGAGGCAAACTTGACTTGGAATCTGAACCATGGCCTAGTATCTCTGATAGTGCTAAAGATCTGGTCCGTAAGATGCTTACCCGGGATCCCTCAAAGAGACTAACTGCCCATGAGGTTCTCTGTAAGTCTCCCTCCCTCCCACTCTCTCTGAGACTTAGTGTGTTGTGGACAAGAGCTAGCAGTAGTAGTGCAGCGGCAAGAAGTAGAGCTGCAGTAGCAAGGCAACGATGGCCAGGACAAGCAGCCCACACGGCGGCAGGAGTCCTTGGCCAGGACGTGCAGCAGCATGTGGCCAGCAACATTCACAAACTACAGGGGAGTTCATATCCATAAGGGGTAGGATAGCATTCATGTTCAAGATAACAGTCCAAGAGGAAAGATCAGATTAGTTAGGAAAGTAATCAGTTAAAGAGTCCAGATAGAATTCTATTTAGTAGAGGCCAAGTTGGCCAGGTCCAATTCTGCCCTATAAAAGGAAGAGTCGTGTACTCTATTGAAAGCAAGCAAGCAAGAAACAATCTATTCTCCTCTAAACATTCTCTCATCTCAATCTATGTCTATCTCCCCTTTCTAATACCCTAATTCCCTTCAAGCCATGCCGTCTGGCCTTCCTTTGTATGGTAGTTATCCCGTTATGAACCAACATTCACAACATTTGGCATTAGAGCCGACCACCATGGCTTCTGATGCAAATGAGAAGAAGAGCATCACCAATGACGATCTGATTGCTGCCATCGCAGACCTTAGCAAGCTGATGAAGGAGAGCTTCGCTGCTCTGGAAGTGCGCATGAAGGCATTGGAAGAGTGGATAGTCTCAATGGCCGGAGACAGCATCCTCCCAAGTCCACCAGTGCTGCCCTCACTTCCAGCTAGGAACTTCTTCTCGGCAGAATCGGTTGCTTCTCTCAGTAAAGCACCAATTGAGCTGCAAGAAGTATTGCCCAGTTCTCCAGACCTGCTGCACCTGCCAACAGTATTGCCAAAGCTGCTGCAGCTGCCCCAAGGGTCCATGATGTTACCCTTGGTACCATCGCTGTCGCCATCATCATTGCCGCTGCCGAAGAAGGCTGCCCTGATCTCATGGCTGCCATCTCCATACCACTATTCCAAGCTAGCACATGTCCGTTGCAGAGCAAGAAGGGTGTTATGTGTGGGATTGTGGCGTCACGGCGCCTCTCCCACAATAATTGTAATCTATATCAGGAGGATCTCTGCTGCCCCAATCTGATCTCCTATGGCATATGCAACATCCACGTTGCCTACCCGCACTAAGGGCTGCTTGTTGTCGATGACCACCATCGCCGAAGTCCTATTGATCTCCCAAGCGACATGGTGCAAATGTTGCACCATCTCATCAATGTGGGGCTATCAAGGGCTACAACAGTGGCCACCATACAGCAGCTCGAGGACAAGCTGCTTGTCCGAGAGGGGTGTAATGTTGTGGACAAGGGCTAGCAGTAGTAGTGCGGCGGCAAGACGTAGAGCTGCATTAGCAAGGCAACGATGGCCAGGACGAGCAGCAGCATGCGGCCAACAACGTTCACAAACTACAGGGGAGTTTGTATCCATAAGGGGTAGGATAGCAAGTCATGTTCAAGATAAGAGTCTAGGAGGAAAGATCAGATTAGTTAGGAAAGTAACCAGTTAAGAGTCCAGATAGAATACTATTTAGCAGTGGCCAAGTTGGCCAGGTCCAATTCTGCCCTATAAAAGGAAGAGTCGTGTACTCTATTGAAAACAAGCAAGAAAGAAACAATCTATTGTCCCCCAAATATTCTCTCATCTCAATCTATGTCTATCTCCCCCTTCTAATACTCTAATCCCCTTTAAGCCATTCTATCGGGCCTTCCTCTGTACGGTAGTTATCTGGCCTTCCTCTGTACAGTAGTTATCCTGTTGTGAACCAACATTCACAACGTAGTGTGTGTGCTTGAGCACCTGTGTGACGTAAGTGTGTACTTTTACTAATAATAGTGGTGTTGCCTATACCAGGTCATCCATGGATTGTTGATGATGCTGTGGCACCTGATAAGCCTATCGATTCTGCTGTTTTGTCCAGGCTGAAACACTTTTCCGCAATGAATAAGCTCAAGAAGATGGCATTAAGGGTATGGGTATCTCTTTATTCCATTGTTGTCATGTAGCTCATTTTGTGCACTAAGTTCAGCACTTTGTTTAGCATTACATTAGATTCAGTGCCTCATTTCTGTTAATCACATCGCCTTATTGTTTGACGCGCTCAAGTTAACTCCATATTCATCTTTTCCTTTACCCTGGTTGTCCCTGTTAACCACACTCATTGCACTGTTTATTGAGAATTAAACATTTAAGAGTAGAGTTTAACTCATAACCATTTGCACATTTCTATGAGAAGAACAAGACTTCAATAACTGATATGAACTACTGTGTAGCAATTATGTTATTAGGCCTTGTCCTCATTTATCTGGGCTGTAAAATCTTGTTCACTTGGACTCTTGGTGAACTGGCATCTCACAGAATAGCTATGCATGATATTGCAAATGCTCAAAAGAGATAGCAGCATGGTGCAACGTGCAATAACCTTGGAACTAGAGCTTTTCGGAGACTTAAGTATCCTTTTGTTCTTGCAGGTTATTGCTGAAAGCCTATCTGAGGAAGAGATCGGAGGCTTAAAAGAGTTGTTTAAAATGATCGATACTGACAATAGTGGGACTATAACTTATGACGAGCTGAAGAATGGCTTGAAAAGGGTGGGCTCTGATTTAATGGAACCTGAAATCCAGGCTTTAATGGACGCGGTAAGTGCTATTATCTTGTTGAGTCTGTTGTTCCACTTTTATTCAAAAATAAAACATTGCACTGCAGCATTATTAGATAGTATGCATAGTTGAGATTGTAATCTGGTTTTGTCTATATGTTACAGGCTGATATTGACAACAGTGGAACAATTGACTATGGTGAATTCTTAGCTGCTACATTGCACATGAATAAACTAGAGAGGGAGGAAAACTTGGTGTCAGCATTTTCATTCTTTGATAAGGATGGAAGTGGCTTCATAACAATTGATGAGCTCTCACAAGCATGTGAACAATTTGGTCTTTCTGATGTTCATCTCGAGGATATGATCAAAGATGTGGATCAAAATAATGTTGGTCTTCCTTATCCTTCTCTTCCCTTTTTTCCATCTCCATACCTGTCACTTGTCAGTTATCACATCTTTACTTGGATGCTTGTCACTTAATTTATGGATCATTTTGCAGGATGGACAAATTGATTATAGCGAGTTTGCGGCGATGATGAGGAAGGGCAATGCTGGTGGAGTTGGAAGGAGAACCATGAGGAACAGCTTGCGTGTGAATCTTGGTGAAATATTGAAGCCCAGCGAAAACTGACGTGAATTAGAGGGTTTTGCTTTCCAGATGTTCTCGTCTGATGTTTTGCATGCCTCGTCAGCTGGACTTATCAAAACTAGTGATTTAGTAACTGGTCTGTCATCTGTTGCTTGTTCTACTAGAATGCTGTGAAATTTTCGTAGTAGCACTAGTAGTTAGAGAAAGCATACAATTGTACGAGTGTAACAAATTTTAGGTGGTGGAGATGTTAAGTTGCTTATGTCGGTCCTGTCGTTTTGTCATGAACAATGTTGATAATTTCATGTTTGTATAACTTCACTTTTTTGTTAATGTACAATGTGTCGTTCTATAAGACAGGCGTGGAGTTTTGTTCCATGTAATTAATCAATCGATTACATCATTATGTCTAAAGGACCGAATGAAACAGTGCAGGGCAGATGGTTTTGAGTTTCAGATTTGTAATCCTTCTGAACTGACTAAACTAAGCCTCAAGGAGTCAAGGGGCTTTCAGATGCTATGACACTGACACTTTGATGAGCGTGTTGCGGACGCTCTGATGCTGAATCGGCTTCTACTTCTGACTTCGGAGAGAACTAGGGTTGAAAGAGACCATAATTTCTCCTTTTGAGGGGAGAACTCCGGGTGAATTCCTACCTGAGGTCGGTTTGGCGTGGGCCCGTGACGGCGCCCTCGATTTTGGCATCTGCAAATGACCGGATTCTTTTTGGGTTTATGGATCGATTTGCCTAGTTTTCAAATATAATGTTCTTTTAAGAGAGTTTATAAATTAATTATAATAGATATTATCTTGACTTTATCTATGTTGTAAGGGTGGCCTCCATCTAAGCCCAGCCGGCCTGTTAGAAAGTTATAAGACCAAAATGGGACATGTATAATGACGTGAATACCCTTGAAAGGGATATTTGGATGAAAGGGTATGATTGTAAAAACACTCCCCACGAGAACATATATATGCAATACAAGTCATAGGAAAGAGGGGCAAAGAGCATTGCTCACCTAACTCCCCACTACACACTCTCTCTGTTTGATCTGTAACCACAACAATCTATATCGGTCAAAATCGCATGTTGATATCTTTTTCTGTAATCTCTCTCGTAAATAGCCAGAATTCAAAAATATCATCGATCTATTATAGAGTCTTTTCTTTTTAGTTTTTAAAAGTTATTTTTTGGCTTTTTTACAGCAACTGATCTTCAAACAAAATGCCTTTTCAAGATGAGGTCTACAAGTTGATTGTAGTATACATTGTAGTGATTCATTTATATCGGCTAAAACCGTACGCGAATTTCTGTTACTCCGTACACTCTCACAAACAGTTCAAAAGTTATAAACCGTAGTCATAAATCATAAGCGGAAATAAAAAAGAATAGACCTATAGTAGGCATTTGATATTGTTTATTTTGGCACATCTTCCAGTGAGGTCGACATGTTTTAGCATAGTTCCTGCATCACTGAAAAAAAAATCAGCTTTTAGAAGCTAAAAAAAGATACCCATTTTTCTCCGAGCTCATCCACACAAGTGGATTTTCTTTGGACTCATGTTCTTTTTGTTTTTTTGGCTTCAACTCCTTCGAAAGCTGAAACAAATGAAACAATTTTTCGAAGTCATTTCTCCAAATAGCTTTCTGAACCCACCAGCACTGCGAGGTGTGACATCCATCACTATCTTTAAAAAAACACAGCAAAAAATTATTGAAAAATCTGGGCTTGAGCCTGTAAGTCTGACTCATGGTATGCACCCTCCACTTAGTCTGGGCGTTGGGCGTTTGTTTGTTTTTGTATTGTTCACGTTTTTGTTTTTTGTTTTTTTTTGTATTTTTTCTTTTCTTTTTTTTTGTATTTCTTTACATCATCTGTGATGGACTAACATATTTATTTTTTTAATATTTTTAAATTTAATTATATCAAATAAACTAATTTAAATATAATAAAAAATAAATCGATTACAATGAAAAAATCCAAAACCATCACAATCACCATTCTCATCACCCTGCATTTATCAGCGGCGAGTCGACAGAAATGACCAACCGAAGCTCAAGAACCAAAACTTTTGACTTACCTTATCGCTTATGCCTCAAGGTTTGTCCGATGCACGCATGTCAGTGGCTGGCTCACATGACAGCGATACACCAAAACCACCAAACTCTTCTGCGGCCGCTGTGCAGTGCACGCTCCCCGCCGTCCATCCGTTTGGTTTCATTGCCGTATCGGAAGGCAAGGGCGTATGTCAAATATCTGAAAAGTGTGAGGGCCTTGCTGCTCATCCCGCGGGCGCGTACGATTCAAAATATTCAAATCCACATGCCCCCCACGCCGGTGCAGCGGCGCCGCAGGCACAACGCCCAGCCGAACGATTTCCGGTGAAGATGCCAGGACACGGTTCACAATGAATGCGCGTGGACCGGCACCTTCTGCCGCGGGGCCCACGGGGTGTGTGGTCGGGACTCGCGAGACACTGAGTGATGGCTCGCGCGCCGTGGAGTTAACCATGAGTTAATGGGTTCCGTAATATTAATTTCAACATCCACCGTGAGCATAGAGCAAGAAGATATTAAATTTTTAAAAAATAATATTAGTAGACTATATATTTACCATATTACTATCACTAGAAATGGCCCCGCTCCAAGAAAAACATTGTGAAAATCATCCGTTCCGGTCTCAGCCCTCTTCTATTTTTCATTTTTTTTCTATACTTGGGCTTCTCACTGGTCACAAATCTATTTTTTTATTTTTTAGTTGACTTTTGGATTTAATTTTTATCAAACAATATTATTCACAGCTAAAAACCATCAGTTATAGAAGATGTTCATATTAACTTCTACTTACTTAAAAAGTCAGAGGTCGATATGAACATTACTAGGCTTGTTCTTCGAGACCGTGATGAATGTGTAGAGACTCTAACATGAATATCGCACATGATTTTAAACTCAAAAAGCCATTTGGAGAAGCAGTTTTAAAAAAACCACTTGAAGAAATCGTTTCGTTGTTCGGCTTTCAGAGAGATTGAAACCAAAAGCCACAAAAGGTGAAAAAAAGACTAATTTTCTGAAGTGGTTTCTCTACTCATCTCGCTCTAGTCTTGCTCTGAAAATAAGGCGAAGAATCACGAACACATCACGCATCACGTTCCTCTCGCGCACTCATCTCTCTCACACTTTTCGTACCGCTCACCACTCATTCTAAAAACTATTTCTTTCAGTTAAAAGTCATCAACCACAGTCAATGAACACCCTCGTAGCCTAAAAGAACAGGACACACGACCATTTCTTCCATCTAATATTTTCAAAAAAAAAACTTTACACCATCTTTTCATACTCCGTACAAACACTTCATTAGAAGAGAAAAGCAAATTCACATGCATCGTTCCTCCTTTTTCTTCGGACCAATATTCATCTCTGATTTATCAGTCCCCAAATTCTAATTAATGATTTTCATGACTGCTTTTACAGGCTTATACCGCACGCGATTTCCCCTGTAACTATATGTAACTGTTGCTCAACTAAAAGACCTATTGAGCCAAAAAAAAATTAGGCAAAAGTGAGCCAAATTTGCTTGACATAACAAGTAACTAGAATTTGCAATCTATTACTTACCAACAACGATTGGTACTTGCTATTGATTAAAAAACTATTGAGCAGCATATTTTTCGATATAGCGGAGTTGAGTTAATTAAACCCAATGAAAACAGCAGAACAAGTTTCTCAAAAAAGGAAGGAAAGAAAGAAAATAGCAGCACAAATTCAGCCTTAGAAAATCGAAACCACAAGTTAATGTTTCGTAATAATTCAGGATGGGAAGGACCAAATCGAAAAACTCCCACACGCTATCGAACGGAAGCCCAGTAGAAGAGAAGCAGAACCACCATTCCACATTCTCCCACGTCGCCGGCCGCCGCCGCCTCCCTAATTCTCCTGAGCTTCCGCCGACCTCATAGAAATGAGTTCCGCCACGTTTGCGGCTCCACCAAGCCGCCGCACTCGCAGCCGGCCGCCGTCGGCGTCCTCCCGCAAGTCCGACGACCCCTCGGCCGCCGCCGCCAACGGAAACGGGAAGGCCTCCTCCAAGCCCGTCTCCCCCAACAACCTCACGTAAGCGCCTCAAGGCTTGGCCTTTTCCTTCCAGTTGTTCACCTCGGTTCGTACTGGGACTGCTAAAGATTGGATTTTCATTGGGTTTGGGTTTTGGTAAGTGGGGAGAGGACGGTGAAGAAGCTGAGGTTGTCCAAGGCGCTGACGATACCGGAGGGCACGACCGTTTCGGACGCGTGCCGGCGGATGGCGGCGAGGCGGGTCGACGCGGTGCTGCTCACCGACGCCCAAGGCCTCCTCTCCGGCATAGTCACTGATAAGGTGAATTCTTTTTTTCTTTTTTAATACTTTTAGTGGAATTTTGATGGATGGAATGCCTTGTTGTGTGCTTTCATAGTGGTTGGGAGCTAAGAAAAAGGTGAGATTTTTTGAGTTTGATGTTACGAGGAATCGAGGATACTATCTTTTCACACTTTCCTTTTGGAAAAAATTGATGTCTGGGTTGGATTCTTGGTTTGGAGCTTAGCAAGTGGCCTTTTCTGTTAAAACAAAAGTTTTTTTATTTACTGGTTTTGATCAAGTCATTTTATCAACCAATTGTTGACGACTAGTTGGAATTTTGGCTGCCTTTGCCTTTTCTTTTCCTTCTGTTATGATGCTGGAAAACGGAATCGGATGATAGTATACTTGTTTAGTAATGGTTTGTACCTAAAACGATCAAATTAGTTAAGGTAAAATGAGGATGGTTTCCATTTGACTTTTGTTCGCTGCTTATGCCTTGTACTGTACTATTAACTAAAACGAAGTGTAGGCTTGTAAATTGTAGTATTATGCCAAATGGCTTATGGTCTATTTTTACTACTTTCAAGCTTAAGGCAATTTTTTTCTTTGGAATTCAAATTGGGGTGTAGGATATATCCACAAGGGTGATTGCCGAGGGGCTGCGGGTGGAGCAAACCATCATGTGCAAGATCATGACACGGAATCCTATTTATGTCATGTCTGACGCGCTTGCTATTGAGGCATTGCAGAAGATGGTTCAAGGTATATCTAGTTTACCGGCATTCCCACTGTTACGCTTGCTTGGCTAAAATGTTTATTGGGACAATTTGACAGCGAAGTAGAGTGAGTTGAGCTCTTATACCTGTAGTTTTCGCCAAAACGTTGTTGCAAGATATTCTTTGATGTGTGTAACCGTAGCAGACTAGTCATTTGTATAGTTTTTTTAGCAGCAGTATCACTTCAAGTTAGAGCTGGCCACTGGGCCGTGCCGGGCCGGCACGGCACGGGCCCGTGCTCGGCACGGCCCGTTTAGGCACGGCCCGTTAAGGCCCGTGTAATAAACGGGCGTGCGTGCCGCCCATGCGCGCGTGCAAGCCTGTGCAAAAATAAGAAAAATCGTAGAAAAATAAGAAAAATTGTAAAAAAATTGTAGAAAATTCAGAAAAAAAATCCAAAAAATATAAAAAAATTATAGACATTGCTAATCATAAAAATAAATATTTGCAATGATATAATGATCTTTATTAACTTATTAAATTAATCATAAAAGCAAATATTTGTAATTATATAGAAAATTATAGACGGCCGCGCCGCGTGCGTGCGGCCGCGACGCGCCCGATGGCTAAACGGGCGTGCGTGCCGCCCGCCGTGCCGCACCTCGGCCCGAGCACGCCCGGTCCGGCGTCGCCGTGCCGCCCGCCCGTTTACGGTCGTGCGTGCGCCGTCGTGGGCCGGGCCTCTGATGTCGTCTTGCAGTGCGGCCCGTTTAGGCCCGACCCATTTGGCCACCTTTAACTTCAAGTGATTTTCACCATCATGACTCTTTCCTGAATATTTCAGTCAATCATAATTAACTCAAGGAACTCAGTTGAACCAATTGGGAGCACCTATTTGTGGAAATTGGCATGTTGGATAAATGTATTTCACTGGAACTTTGATGAAAGGGGATACTTAATTGCAACAATTGAAAGTAGAGGGTGCTTAGTGGAACATTGAAGAAAATAAGCTCATTTGCAGTGTAGATTGCTTATGCTATTATGCTTAGTTAATTGCTGAATAGTGCTCCTTTCTGCACGTGCATGCGTAATTGTTAATTGCCTATATCCTAAAGTTCTGGTGCAACTCATGATTTTTGGTATTTCCATAAGAACTATATATGGATTTTCCTTTGTTTCAAGTACAATCTTTAGCTGAAAATATACTGCTTCATATAGTATCCTCTGGTATATACTTTTTGATGAGTCATTGTCGGACCAACTCAAGGTGCCCTTTTTTTGAAGTGTAATGAAAACACAATTTTAGGTAAATGTTAGGAATCTTTAGCTGTATCGGTATCTCAATATCTCAACCAAAACTAGAAGATTCCTGGATTTATTTTGTCAGACATCTAGGATTTCTTTGCCATGTTGCTGAGTTTTTGACATTATGACTTTAGTAGCATATATATGTAGGCGAGTTGTTTTCATGTTCTTACATAGAGACCTTAATTAGATAGATTCTTCCTTTCTTCGCTAACATTAGTTTTTCCAATATGCTCTTTCATATTTTAGGGAAATTTAGACACCTCCCAGTTGTGGAAAATGGTGAGGTTATTGCTATGCTGGACATTGCAAAATGCCTCTATGGTGCAATATCAAGACTGGAAAAGGCAGCAGAAAAAGGGAGTGCGATAGCAGCTGCTGTAGAAGGGGTTGAGCGTCAATTGGGGGGCAACTTTTCAGGTCAGGCAATGGGGCAATGCATATCTTGTCATTTAATTCACTCTCTTTCACCCCTGGAGTACACTGATCATAAAATGAATGGTATATTTTGTGAATAATCATTCTATATTTATCTTTCTGAAGCAAAATGAAATGAAAATTCGTACTATCCAACTTATCAGGTTTACAATATTGTATTGTACTGTTATATGTGTTTGTTTTTCTTAACCATGTTGCTTGTCCTTAAATAACTGTATTTTGATGTTGTCTTGTCTTACCGATCAATTTAAGATTATTTACTGTTTTTGCATACAGCTCATTATGCTTTCATAGAAACTCTAAGAGAGCGGATGTTCAAACCACCTTTGTCATCCTTTGTCACGGAGGGCACACAGTATAGTATCTGTTTTCTCTGACTATTTTCTGTCAATTGTTAGCAAAAAAGTTTGGATAGTGAGAGTTTCTATACTGTTAACTTCCAGGATAGCAATTGTTTCCCCTTCAGATCCTGTGTACGTAGCAACACAGAAAATGCGTGAGTTTCGAGTTAGTTCGGTGGTTGTCACTACAGAAAACACATTGCAGGGGATCTTTACGTAAGCATTCTATATTAGTATCACACTATTGTTTTTAATATTCTTTTTTCACTTTTTTTTCTAGTTATTAATGTATATGTGATTCTGAAATGCAGCTCAAAAGATGTGCTTATGCGTGTTGTGGCACACAATCTTTCCCCTGAGTTGACCCTAGTAGAAAAGGTTTCCCCACCAGACTTACATTTTTCTTTCTTCAAATGGTATTTAAGTTTTCTATAGTATAATTGCTTATAACTCACTGTATTAGTTGCTATTTTTTTAAAGGTGATGACTGCAAACCCAGATTGTGCTACGTTAGACACCACAATTCTCGATGCATTACATATAATGCACGATGGCAAATTCTTGCACATTCCCGTTCTTGACAGAGGTACAACTTGATTCCTGTCTCAGCCTGTGAATACCTTACTGGTACAGGGTACTTCATCTGGTACCTGTCTTCACTTTCCTGAACAGATGGACAAATTGCTGCTTGCTTGGATGTCCTGCAACTTACCCATGCAGCCATTCAATTGGTGATCCTTAACTCCTTGATGTGCTTTCTTAAGCTCTGCCGAACATTCCTATCCTAATTTTTAAAATCTATTTCTGTATTTGTAGGTTGAAGGAGGCAATGGGACTGTAAATGACGTTGCAAACTCAGTAATGCAGAGGTTCTGGGACTCTGCTCTTGCTTTGGAGCCACCAGATGAGGAATTTGATAGCCATAGGTTTGTTGATGGTTCATTAGTGGAAATTTTGTTCTTTTGTTTTTCCCTAATACAGTTCTCTCCTACATTGCTCAGCGAAGCATCCTTACTTTTGGCGTCAGAGGCTGGGGATGGAAAGAATAGTATTTATCCCCCTGTTATTGGCAATTCATTTGCCTTTAAGCTTCAAGACCGAAAGGGACGTGTGCATAGATTCACTTGTGGTAAGTACTTTTGGTACAAATATGTTAACTGTGGTTGCATCGCTAAAAATATAACTGGTTCTTAACTTGTATTCTGTTGCTGCAGGTTCGGAGAGCTTAGACGAGCTTGTGTCTTCTATAAGGCAAAGATTAAGTATTGGTGATGAAACGGACAGAGTTCAACTCTTGGTAAGATTGAGTAATTTGGCATGGAAGTATGAGAAAAACTATACAACGGTGTACCGTTCTATCACCAAATAACGGGATAGACATCCACCTGTCAAATTGACTTTGTGCAGGCCATCTGATCACCGTCCTATCCTTATCTAGAAAATACCATCACCAGTCACCACAAAATCCAAACTTTCCCCATTCCACACTCTCTCTCTCTCTGTGTGTGTGTGTGTGTGTGTCCAATCCCTATCCATACCATCCAATTTGTTGTACATGCCGGCGCATATACCCGCTGAGCCCACCTTTGGGTAGCCGAGGGTGGAGCCGTGGAGGTTATGCCTGTGGCCTTTGCAGGAAGGTGAGGAGGCGTGGCGGGGAGCGGGCGCCACGACAGAGTCGGTGGGTGGGCGCAACAGCACAGTGGGGAGCGGGTGCGATAACGACAGTCGTGTTATGAATATTGTGTGTGTATTGATATGAGATCCAAGAGACCATATATATAGGAGTACAAAGAGATATGCCGTATAGAGATAAGACATATGTGGAATAGAATACAAACTCTATATCCTACTACAACTCTATATCCTTAACACTCCCGCTCAAATGCAAGACGTATGCAATATCATTGCATTTGAAAGAGTTAACACTAAAATCCAAAATCCAAGTCTTGAAACGTCGTCGTAGCATGCGGCTCTTGAAATTTGTGTCGAAAATAGAAGATCTCCATCCGAGGTTGTGTAGTAGTCTATAAAGCATATCGAAGCCCGAGACGGCGGCGATGCAGTGCACAAGAAGCGCAATAGAAACGCAGTGCAGAAGAAGCGTAGCGGCTTTAAAAGCTCGGGGCGGCGGCTCAGAAAGAGGAGCGGCGGCATCATAGATCGAGACAGCGGCAGCGCAGTGCACAAGAAGCGCAATAGAAACGCAGTACACAAGAAGCGCAGCGGCCTTAAAAGCTCGACGATGCGACGCGAGAGGCCACCCACGAAGGAGTCCAGATTCAGCACGAATGAGACTGGATCTGAACGGGACAAGACCAGATCCGGCGAAGACGAATCGGAGAAGAGCCATACAGTCGACCTGCACGCGGCTCAGAGAAAAAGAGCGGTGTTTGCTGCTATGCGAAAGACCATACAAAAACTTAGAGGATGGACTGAGGCTAACAAAGCAATCGACTAACCAACACAAAGAAAATTTGTGGACTCACATGGCGTAGATGAACTAAAAATAGAGATTATGAATTTGAATGGACGCAGCGGAAAGACTCAAAATCCTAACAGCAAAAATAAAAGAGCTAGCAGCAACAAGACTAACAAATGAAAATGCCATATTGTGTGTGTGTCGCCCCCAGCCACTGTCAAAAGAAAGAAGCACGCGAAGAAGGCACGACCAGCTTCGGTCTTCAGGAGCGATTTTGAAGCCCTGCTACACGGGCAAGCGTAGCGCTGCCTCCACCATTGAAAAAGGACCAGGCCTCTTGGCCACCCCCTCCACCAGAGAGAAAAAGGGGACCAGGCCCCCTGGCCGCCGCCTCCACTGGAGAGAAAAGGGGGACCTCCAGCCAGATCGGGCGGATCTGACGAGGAGGCGGGGCGGATCTGACGAGGCGCTCCCCCAGGCGGCGTCGATCCGAGCGGAGACGAGCGGCGGCGGAGCTCACCCCTGGCAGCGACGGATCCGGAGAGGCCGCAGCGATGGGTCCAAAGGCGGCGGCCTCACGTCGACACGGCGGAGAGCGGGGAGCCTCGGCTCGGAGAGCGGCGATGCGGCAAGCTCCCGAAGGCGGAGCCAGACCGGCGGCGACGTCGGTAGACGGGCACAAAGCCGGCGGCGGCAGCCCAAGTGCCAGATCCAATGAGCCGGGCACGGAGCCGACGGAGGCGGGAGCGTGGAGATGACCGGCGGCGAAGGCCGGCGACTGAAGGCGCGCGGCGGTGACAGAGGCGAGGAGGCCGAGCCAGGTCCGATCCGGCCAGATCTGACGAAGAGCAGCGTCGGCGGGCGATGAGGAGCGGCGGCGGCTCCAAGGGCGACGGTCGGATTCGGCGAAGACGAGCCGGAGAAGAGGCCGTACAGGCGCAGAGATCGGCGACGACGGGTCGATCCGGCGCGAGCAGAGGTCGGCGACGACGAGCCGATCTGGTGCGGACGCTGGAGGAGGCCCGAAAAACGAGGTGGCCGCCCCCGGGAGTAGAGATGATCCTCCCGGGGGCAGCGGCAGCGGAAGACTTGCGGAAAGGCTAGGGTTAGAGAGAGATCAACCTTAGCTCTGATACCATGTTATGAATATTGTGTGTGTATTGATATGAGGTCCAAAAGACCATATATATAGGAGTACAAAGAGATATACCGTATAGAGATAAGACATATGTGGAATAGAATACAAACTCTATATCCTACTACAACTCTATATCCTTAACAGTGGGTAGGCTAGGCTACGCTAGCGGGGAATGCGAGCGACGATGATGGCTGAAAGCTAGCTCAGCAAAACACAATAAGACAAGTGGTCTCGACGTCTCGGCGAGTGTAGGGCTGTGTCCGAGTGCAATGGTATGCTACCCGCCGATGTCCTCGTTATCAATGTGCTTCCCTTAAGTTTTGTATGAAATTTTGCTGAATATTTTTGAAATTTTCAATGAAACTTGTTTGATTTGTTGCGAAACATGACCAAATTCTCTCTTTTTTAACCATTGTTGAAACTCTCTCAAATTTTGAAATTATTCTTTGAAACACGGTTGAAACAATTATGAAACTTGGAGGTTTCAATTCTAAAACCTTTGAAACTAGAAATTTGTTTTCGAAACTCTCCTCAAACTCAGAAAGTTGGTACTTTGAAACTCTGGAAACAAAGTTTCAATTATGAAACTTGGTGAAACAAAGTTTCGATTTTGAAACTTGCTTCAACCTCATGTTTGAAACTCGAGGTTTCAGTTTTAGAAACTTATGATTCATGTGGAAACTACTTTGTGAAACTTGCTTTCTATTTGTGTTTCATCTGATTTGTTTTATGAAACTTGCCAAAAACATTATTGAAACCTTCCAAAACTTCTTGAAATCCACTGAAACTTTCTTATGAAACCTTCCGAAATGTCTTGAAACGTACAAAAATGTTTTGAAACTTTTGAGTTGAAACTTGCTAAACTTTTGGGTTGAAACTTGATTAAACCTGTTGAAATTTGCTGAAACTTCTTGAAACTTTGGGATTAAAATTTTATGAAACCTATTGAAACTTGATGAAACTTTTTGAAACTCTTTAGTGGAAACTTATTGAAACTTGAGTTTGAAAATCTGAAACTTGTCGAAAATTGGCTTTGTAATTTTCTTGAAATCTTCTAGAAACACGTGAAACTCGCTGAAAGCTAAAGCCTTTAAAAATGTTTTAATGAAACTTGTTGTTATACCGTTGCAACGGTATACCGTTCTCTAGTCTCGCCCTGAAAGTATTCGGATGCAAACAGGTATCTAGAAGACAGAGATTAGGTGTCTGATGTCTGATAGTAAATTTCAAGCTTTCCGATGCTTTGTGAGTGATGAAATATTCACTGCCTTTATTTACTGCAAGAGGAAAGCAATTATGTTATATGCATATATCTTATATCCTGTGATTCTTATCTTTGCACCGTTATGCGTACCTTAATGGCAATGCTACATATGGATTACCAGAGTCATTCTTCAGCCATCATTCATTAACTCCATCAACTGAAGGATTGCCAATATTTGCCTGCACTGCCCAACTTAATCTTAATGGTGGTTTTGTATGTAGTATGAAGATGATGAAGGCGACCGAGTGCTGCTGACAACAGATACTGATCTTGCTGGTGCAATTCTCCATGCCAAGTCATCCGGGTTGAAGGTATTCTGTATTCTTAGTATTCAGTTATTCTATTGCAAGCTGCAGGGCTCTTCAACTATTGGTTGTTTGCTTGCTCCATCTCAGCAAAGTGAAATTTTCACTGTCAGGTTTTGAAGTTGCATATTGACGAGCCGGATTCCAACGCAGGGGTGACAAAACCATCACAGGAGCTGGTACCTTCCCGCAGGAGTGGGTTGTCGCCTGTTAAAGTTGGGCTGATGGCTGGTGCAATTGCTGTCAGTGGCGCAGCAGTCATGGTTTACTTGAAACGATCTAGGGCGTGATTTCCAGAGGAATCAGTAATTTTCCAAACCTGCATTTCCAACGGCTAACATCCACCTTAGAATTTCGTGTTATCTTAGTATCAGTGCATAATAAGAAATGAAAGGATGGAGGGCAACCAAGGTTACATCAGATGCATTGAAGATCCGGGAATGGATTAGAACCGTCTGAAGTTTTTCAAGTAACTGAAGCTCTAACACTGGGCAGAAGGAGCTGCCTATCTCTGTTTCCCTCTTCACTTTGCACACATATCGGCAATTTCACGGCTACGGTGAAATGTATAGACATTATATATGTTCCTAGTTCATACTTTTCCACTTGTTTGTAGATAAACAGAGAATGTAAACTCAGTTCAGAGGACAGCAGTAAATGGATCCTTCTTCCCTTTTTGGTTTTCAGTTCGAGTTGGGGAGTCCTGAGGATAGGCACTTGGAAGATGTATTCCATTGTTCATGTCATGATGCTTCTTAGCAACTGCACTGAGAAGTTCAAGAATATCCTGTCTCTTTTTCTCATACGATGATCTGTAATTAGATTCTTGTACTATGAGTTAAGCAAACTCAACCGCTATGCTAGCTAGCTATATGATCTCAAGAATCATGTATAACTAATTAGCTCCTGTCATGGTGGACTTGGCAACTACAGTGCCTGAGAGACACCAGGATGCCATAATGTCTAAGTGGGTGCCATGGCGACCTCAAGACGAGATACAGTGATCTAAAGGGGTTGACTAATGTTAAGGGTATTTAGGTTATTTTCTATTATCTAGGGTTTGAATCCTTATATATTAATGTATTTTATATAACTCTATGGGTTGCTATAGTGCTATTGCAATATACTCTACATTTTCATTCTTCCTCACCTTATAGCATGGTATTAGAGCCTAGGTGTAGAATCTAGCCTCTAGTCGTCATTTCGCTGCGTTGCCCTTGGGAGGAGCGTCTCCACTCTCGAGGGCGGCCGCTGCCGTCTTCGGTGCCCCCTTCGCCACAATTCAGGCGCCCCTTCGGCCTCACGTGCCCCCACTACTGCCACTGGATTCCACCAGATTTGGGCTCTTGCGGTTGGATTCGGCCTCCCCGAGCCTACTGCCGTCGGATTCCACCAGATCTGGGCTCTTGCGGTCGGATTCAGCCTCCTCGAGCCTGATCCATGCTGTCCCCGTCAGATCTGACCGCCTCCGCGTTGGGCCACTGCCTCCCCCGCCAGAATCCGTGTCGCCTGCATCGGATTTGGTTGTCTTCATCGCCGCCAAGCTCGGATCTAGTTGCCTCCGGGCCAAATCCAACAGTCTCCCGAGCCGTCGTCGCCTGCGCGCGCCTCTACTCCTCCCGACCGCCGCAGGCCGCCTCCACCTCTGGCCAGATCCGATTCTCCCTCTCCCTGTCGCTAGATTCGGCCGCCGCCGACCTCGCCCCGCTCGGATCCGAGCGTCTCCGCATCGGATTCGGCTGAGCTCGCTCGCATCGTCGCTCCCTCTAGCTGGCGTCGGGTCCCCTTCTGCTACTACCAGTGCGCTCACCACCGTCGGATCCCACCACCTCTTGTAGCCGCTTGCTCAGATCTGGCAATCTCCGCCGTCCCATGGCCATCTCCGGCCGAATCCAGCCCTCTCTGCTCGGATTCGGCTATCTCTGCCGCCCTTGATGCGTTGGGCTACCACCCTTGGATCCGACTGTAGCGCCGAGCAACATGTGCGCCAACCCCTCCTGGTCATCTGAGCCACTCCACGCCGCCTCTCGCCCGGATCTGGACGCCGTTGCCTCAAATTCGACTGCCGCTGCCTCAGATCCGGTGACCACTATCGCGGATCCGACAGCCACCGCCGTCCATCGATCCGGCCGGTTCCAACCTCCTCCACACCGAGCTGCCTCAGCGTTGACGTTGGGATTGAACGTCACCTTCTTCTTGGCGACGGTCAGGCACATGTCATCAGTGGAATCCCTCAACTCAAGGAGCGTCTCCAGGAGCGGTGTGGCGGCGGAAACAACCTCCCTGTCCAAAGTGACCTTCTTGGGTGAGAGACGCGGCATGGCTTGCCGAGAGCGGCTAAACGGGGATTGTGCCGGGGATCGCTTCTGCCTGCGGCGGCGCTCCTTGCCCCTCCCCCCCGAAGCAGCCCATAGGGGATCTCAGTGTTTGTCATCAAAGGCAAGCAGCAACAGCGAAGGAGCAAGAGGGGAGTGGAGTGTGGGAGTTAGTGAAGAGTAGGCATTTGGGGAAAGGGGTTTTTGGTGGGCTAATGGTCGAGCTTAGGATGCATGCGTAGCCTTTTGAGTTTTGGGTCTTTTCTTTTGAATCTTTCATTGCGTCCATCTAAGTCCATAGCTCTCTCTGTTAGTTCATCAATGCTGTGCAAAGTCTATAAATTCCTTGTCAATCAGCCAATTGCTTTGCTAGTCACGGTCCATTCTCTCAGATGAGTGTAGCCATCTCCTTTCTTTTACATAGCCGTAGCCGCTGCTCTTCTCTTTGAGCCACCGCAGATCGTAAAAGTCTTTATGATGTCGTCGTTTCTCTTTGAGATGCCGCTCCGAGCTTCTATGGCCGCTGCGCTTCTTCTACACCATGTCTCTGTTGCGCTTCTTGTGCACTGCACCATCACCGTCTTGGGCTTTGATATGTACCGCTATGCTTTTATCTCTCTCTTTGACTTGATTTGACAGCTCTATCTACTTGTGTCTTCTTCCATATTCTCTTCGTCGTGTTACCGCGGTTGACTTTACTCCCACTTAACCCTTTTCTAACCCCTACACTTTGTTCTTTTTGGGCTTTTGCATGATTCCGGATAGTTAGTACTCGACACAATTTTCCAAGAGCCGTACGCTACAACGACATCTTCAAGACATAGACTTTGGTGTTAAGATTATTTAGGTCATTTTATATTTTAGTGTCAACCCTTTTTAAATATAATGCTATTACATATGTTTTACATTTAAGGGGGGTATTAAGAATATTTAGGTCATTTTCTATTATCTAGAGTTTGGGTCTTTGTATGTCTATGTAATATATATAGCCCTACGGGCTGCTATTACAATATACTCTATATTTTTCACGTTTACATTCCTTCACACCTTGTAACAACTAAGAAAGCAAATTATAGAGGTGAATGACAGTTGCATACCTTGATATCTTACTTTTCTTTTGCTCTTTTCCTATAACTTCTTCACAAAGCACAAACATTCACAAATTAGATCAGAGGGTAGGGCAGATAAATCAAATCAGAGGGCAGAGTAGAGAGGCACGCAATGCAACAGAGAGAGGCATGCAACGGATCGGAAATGTAGTAGAGCTGAACGGTACTCCAGTTCCCACCTAGCCCCCTGCAGCACCACTTAATCATGCCCACTTCTGTTCATACCCACTCTTGCCAGCTAGTTAAGGCGTCCGCCTAGCTGTTTGCCGTGGACGTCACAAAATCCTAGACGCTCGCCTAGTTCGCCAAAAAGAGGCAAGCCTCCACGGAGTCCCCTTGACCGCTAAGATGCTAAGACGACGCCTTGGTGACAAGATGACAATCACGGCTCTCCTTTACAATGCCAAGCATGTATTCATCTAGAACGTTTACTGTCCTAGGAGAGTAGAGTGCCCCCTAATCCTTTGTTTGATGGATTGATAATGCAGGCATGATTGATGAGATGAACGATGGGATTGGTGTGTGGTTCAAGTTATGGTTGCGTGTTAATAGTGGAGGTTTTGGTGAGCTTTTAGTTAGGGTTGTTAGGTTTCTTAACTTCCTCGGTGGCTGACTTAGAGTGGAATCTTGTGCATCTCCTGCCTTTTCTCTCTCCCAACCATCAACTGCTGTAACTTGACAGGCAGTGCTTGGATTATGTAATGATATCAAAACATTTTTATATGGATGTGTTGCACGCAACATCTTCTTATGTTGACGGTTAGTTCAGATAGAACTTTACAGCTATGTATATGTAATGCTGAATTGATGTTTATCTGCTTTTCTGTACCAATAACACATGTTTCTTCTGTATAATAATAAAGAACATAGTACTAAACATTCTGTGATAAAGAATCGGATTTGTACCAGCAGCATGTTAGCAGTTGGAATGTCAACTAACAAAATTAATAATGCTGCTGCTACAAATGATTGGATCGGATGGCATATGTCGCTTCGATACTCTGTAGATGAGATATCAGTAGGCGACGATTTAGATGCTGCTCTTTTGGGTGGTTTACAGTTTATTTTATACTATAGTAGATGAAAATATACTGTAATTGTTGGTAGTTTTTTAATGTAATTAAATTAAAAAAATGAAAAAGTTATATCATCACAGATAATACAAAAGAATAAGAGGGAAAAAAAGAAAAGGCAAAAAAATAAGATAAAATTAAAAAACTAGAAACAGAAGCTCTAATGAGCGATGGCTAAAACACATTGTAAGTAGACACATGCTAGTCAGGATGAGGAGTTTAGGACTAGGATGGATATCCAGCTAAGGTCCCCATTTTATTGAGTTTTTTTCTAAAATTAACATAACTTAATTTAATATCGTTTATTTATAGTTTAGAATTATTTTTAGAATTGAGTTAACGAGCTGAGCCATCTTATTTTAACATTTAACTAATTAATTAGTGTAATTAGAGTAATTTTGAACCGATCCAATGAGCCTCGATAACAAGTTTTTTTTCCACTCCTAGGTAGGACCCTCTCAAAACAGTGTAATTGAGTGAGCTTAAAGTGAGAACCATGTCCTACCCAGCTAGGGCCACTTGGAGATCAGATAGCTAGAGGGCCACAAGATATGATATAATTGCAACTTAGCCTATCAAATTCAAGTATAGAACATCCTGAGATATGTTAGTCAGATATAAATAATAAGCAAAAAGTTAAAAAAAAGATGGCAACTGTATAAACAACTTTTAGCTAAAACAATTCTGGACTTTTTTCTTCTCCTATGTTTTACCACTTCCCCTACTCCCTACCTGTAGGATGAGTAACAAATGGTGAAAAAAAGTGTATTCAAAGTACATAAAATACAAACACATGTGGCATTGCAATTCCTAATAGAGAACCAATTTTTTTTCCGGTAGATGCCAGATTGGCTTAGCTTAACTAGCTCCGTAGCCCCTAAATCGAAACGCCACAAAGTGGTGCTTTTACAAGACAAGTTCTTTCTGCCCGTTACGGAGCAACCGAATCACAGCAGTACTATCTAGTAACTAGGGAAATTTCTTGTTATTGTATTTGTTATATATCTCTAATGCCTGTAAAAAGTATAGTAGTATTTGTTATACAACTGTAATAGTTGTAATATTTATATATAATTAATATACACTGCTATAATATAACTCTAATAAAATAAATGGTATGAATCTTCTATTTTTCTTTGGATTAATGAGAAAACTTCTAGGGATTCTCTGGACATCTAAAACGAATGATCTATCCTTGATACCACCAGTTGTTTGTAGATACACACTGCAACTCATGACATGCCTCCATGTATACGTACACCAACACAAGACGTCTGCTAAGACCCCGGTTTGGAGCGTAGGAATTTTCATTGAATTCCGTGAGAATTGAATTGTTGCGTGTGAGATTCGGAGAGGCTGGACTGATTCCTTAGGAGGCTCTTTTAAGGATGACTTCTGATTTTTAGTTGAAAGTTTATTATAGTTGATTTTTTTACTGTAACTGATTTGATTTTTTAGGTATAATTTTTTTTTAAAAAAATGTAAAAATAGAAAAAACATGTTAACCCATTAGGGACAATACAAAGGAACACGGGAAAAAAATACAAAAAAACATAAAATATCTAAAAAGATTTAGAAGAAGACGAAATACTGAATAGTGAAAAAAAAACAGAACTTAGAAGCTAAACCGAAAAAAGCCTAAATGAATGAGATCTTAACCTTTTTCAGGTCCGTTAGCTACGACGGAGCTGGGAACAGAAGTACCAACGCTTCTTTTGCAAGGCTTGGCACCTTGTTTCCTCGTACTCCTGCTAATTCAGCAGCAGTGGTACTACCAAGTACCAATGCGTTTGTTCCCGAAACAAGATGCCAAAACACAACACTAGCCGAATTGGTGCTCGTTTGGGTTTTTAACCCCGAGCTTATCATTTATTTTATACTATAGTGATTTTTTTTTAAAAAAATTATATCACCGTAGACAATATAAAAAAATAAAAAACAAAAAATCTAATAAAACACTAAAAAAAAGTAGAAGCTGAAGAGCGGAACTCCATTATTATCGGGAGAGAGAGAATACACGCAGGACAGTACGAGTAGGAGTATGCCTGCAGTGCTACCAGGTACGCGGGACCGCCGGCAGCAAGTCGCGCCCCCATCCTGACCGCGCGTGCGGCCTCCCCGGCCGATCCCTTCCCCTGTGGGCGGTCGCCGGTCGGCGTCGGTCCCCTCACTCCGCAGAGTACGGTGCCGCCTCGCGGTGGGCCCGAGGACCCCACATCTGGGTCACTGACAGTCGTAGCCCCCACCCACCCCATGAGGGAGGAGCAGCAGCCGGGGCAGACAAACAAGCAAAACGTCTACTTGTTTCAGCTGTGTATTCTAAGAAGCAGTTGGTGAGTATCTAGCTAACTAGAATCTGGAGAAGCTGGATAACCCCAGTTTCTGGCTACTAGTTCATTTTTTGGATTCTGTAACTTCTATCTAGACTGTTTGAAAGAGCTGCAGATTCTAAAGTAGCTGCGGCTGTTAGAAGCTAAAACAACCCAAAAACACGAACCTTCGTCAGGTCCACCATGACCAAACTACGAACCCTAATAAAAAAAAAATCCGTAATCCACTGCTGGAATCTCGCGATCAAGCGTCAAAGACAGGGACCATTTAACCACCAACCCGGCGGTACAGTACCGCTTCCGAATCCAGCGGCTGCGTTGAGGGCTACCGGAGAGCGGAGAGGAGGAGGGGGCCAGCAGAGGCGACGCAGGAGCCGCGCGGGCGTTTCTTGGCTCGAGCTGCCTGCGCGGGAAGGAGCAACGGCCATCGCCATCGCCGCCAATGGCGATGAATGATGCGGGTGAGTGAGTGCGCCCTGCTCTACTGTATCTACTATCGCGTCCTGCGTTTCTCTCTCTCTCGAGCGAAAAGGGGAGCTTTGGATCCATGCACTTATTTCTTCCTTCGGTGCGCTTTGGTCGGCTCCTTTTCACTTCACTCCGGAACTCGAAAGTACAATCTTTTTATTTACTTATATACTGTGGGGTGGGTCTTTTTTGAGTATGTTTGGCGCTTAAATTTTTAAATTTTAATTATTTATAAGAGATGATATATAGTAAAAAATACTCGTATGTAATTTTAGATGATGCAGTTGAACTTAGTTCACTTTTTAGTACAATCTCCTTGGTAATCTTGGTTTAAAAAATATATTCTTCAGAAGCTAATTAATATAGTTCGTACAAGTTAAAGCTGGCTAAAAGCCAAAACAAACTCACCCTATAATTTTCTAGAATTTCTAAAATCTAATTATTAATAGATTTAAAATTATCTTGATTTGACGTAAAAATATTTTTATAATATTAGAATTTTATTAGTATATTTTAATATAAAATTATATAAAAAATAATTCAAATTAAAATTACATCTCAAATACTATAAAAAATTAAAAACGTTAAGTAAAAAAATATAAAAAAGAACGGAGTGAGAGTGGAGTACTTGACTCTCTCTCTCTCTGTAACTTGTGGCCTCCCCCACGCATGGCGAAAGCTGCAGGTGGTGGCCATGCAGTGGCCGCCCATGGCCACCTCCTCTCCTCTCCTTTTCCTATCCCTTTGCTTTGCAGCTCCTGTTCTTGTGTGGTTGTCTGCCTCTGCTTGCTCTGATCTGTGCTTGCGCGTGTGTGAGAGAGAGCGCCGGGCAATGTGACGATTCTCGCTTTTCCTTCCTGGCTTGTCCGTGCTGGAGATAAAAAGGGGAGAAAGGAGAGAGAGAACCAAAAAAATTAAGGGGGAACGAGAAAATACTGTGTTGTCTTTTGTGTTCACGGAGTTCTTGCGATGCGCGGCATTCTCCGTGTGGTGATTTAATTCGAGGTATTAATGCTGCCGTTCCCTCCTCTCTTCTCCCCCTCTTTGTTCTTGGTTCCCCCATTAAATCTCTTCCTCAAGTGCTCTGTATTTCTTTTCCACCTTTTGGGTTTTCTTGAAATGCGCTGTATCTTTAGGGGAAGTTTGTTAGGTCTAGATTTGGGGCGCGCATGATAGGATTTTGAGGAGATGGGTGGATTTCTTACCGGGGGTTTAGGTGATTGGCGAGGCCGCGAGGAGGAAACTGGGCGTCAAGCTACCATCTTAGGGATTTTGTGTTTGCACCTCTTGTTTTTGCCCAAGGATTTTGATTTCTTGGGTGGGTTCTCTTGCTTTTGTGTTTGGGAGTAGTCAGTGGCTGCATTTTTTTTTGTACTGAGGCATTTCTTACTGCTTGTGCTGCTGCTGTTAGATGGTGCTAGCAAAGAGGCCTTGATTTGATTGGATTTCATGGTGATAACTGATAAATCCCTTCTTCACTGTGCTATTCCTGCAATGACATATGCGTACTCTTTTCTTGGATGTTCTTGGTTGGAATTTCTAAACAGGGCATAGTTGGATTCTGTGGTGATAAATTTTGGTCTTGCAGAGCTTTGAGCTTTGCATTTGTTTGGTTCTTGGGCGGTTGCTTGGTTTCTGGGGCCCTACTCAATCCCTGTTTGGTTTTGGCTTGGATACATTTGTTTGTAATTCTTGCCAAGTTGTGCTGGAGGCGAAAAAAAAAGTTGTCTTGCTGCGCATGTTGGTTTCTAGTCAATGCAAATTGGTTCTTGTGAATTGCGATGGTAGTAAGCTTTCTCCTTCTCCTTTGTAGGTAGCGTATTGTGGGAGTTGCGTATTTCACAAGCTGTTGGTGCCATTCTCGAGCGATAATTTTCTACTGCCTGCTGTTTGATTCAGACTAGTAGTAATCTGCAACTCGGCGTATGGTGAGGAGATCTCTCTCCGTTGCTTCCCATGCCAATGTTGATCGATGAAAATTGCATATGGTGGTAGCCCAGAAAGGAGAACCGCTTCAGATGTTTTGAATAGTTTATGGTTATGGACCGCGCGAGTTGGCTCTGGATGCGCAAGACGTCAGATAAGAGCCCCGGGGGCAGTGAGAGCTCCATGTCTGTGTCATCGCATTCTGAGCACTGCTCTGATGATCAGGTTCTACCCCATGCCTTAATTTGTATCCTGGAGATCTTTTGACCTCAGTAGGATAGTTTAGTTGCAGTGGTTACATGTTATAATCATAAAACCGTTTTTACTTCTCAATGAATGCATTCTGATTTTTATCATAATTTTGTTGACTGTAGTGTTCTTATCAGTGGTAGGGCAACAAAGTTTCTTAGAAAAGAAGTTTGGAACTTTACATTGTAAGAGGACATAAGTGTCACTTTAGGCATCTATAGGCAATATGTTATTTTCGCTACCTTGGACAGATTTGTGGAACATACAAACTCATAATTTGACATGATTCTAGTAGGGAACAGGGGTTTGGATGCTTATGTTCAATGAATGAATTGTCATTGATGGAAAATATTGTGATAGAGAAAGACCAAGGGGTCTCTACCTATCGACTATCATGCTAATAATAGTAGTACAAATTGTGCAAGATTTGTGATGTTGAGCTTGAGATATCGCAGGTGAAGCTCTAGGTCAATTGATAAGGGGATTGTAACACTTTCTGAGTGTTTGCTGATATTGGTAACCAATACCCTTTGTTGTGCAACGTATGAAAAAATAACTGCAGACAGGCAAGATTAGGTTAAGGAGGTACCAGTGGATGCTTTTAAGATGTTCTTTATTTATGAAATTTGAGGTTTATCTCCCAAGTCAATTCATTATTGTGGAGTTAAGTAAAGTTGATTTGCTACTTTTACCCTATGGTAGTTGGTTGATAGATAATGGCCACGTTCAAAAGTGTCGTGGCTTTTAGCTGAAATAACACTGTAGTCTATAGCGGCTGTTAGTTCTTTTTTCTGAGGTATTCAATTAAAGAAAAAAAAGTAGGAAAAAATGAAAAACACCGTTATATCTCCATGGATAATGCAAAGGAAAAAATGGGGGAAAAGAGAAGAAAAGGGGAAAAAGAAAAAAAGGCACGTTAAGAAGCCAACGCGTTCTAAACGGCTTTTAGCTATGTTCTTTTTTTTTGCTTTTCAGCAGATTTTGGCTTCTATCACCAATTACTATTCTTAGACTAATAAGCCACAGCCCAAAAGTTCAGTCAAATCCCAACTTTGTTTTCTAATGATAAAGAATTTCGATTTCGTTAGTCCCACCTTTTGGAGTTAACTATGACTCTATGATATGTTTGATTTTTGCTCTTGAAATTTATATATTTCACTTTCGAATTTTCAAGGGTAATTAGTTCTGGAACAATCCATATTTATGTATTTTATTGCCGACATATTTGCACTTTCCTTAAAATAAAGGTAAATGAGCTGCTTAATGAAATGGATGTTAAGAGTATTAGTAATATTTTCTATTGTAGTAGAGTTTAGTCTTGTGTCCCTTTTGAGCCTCTTCAATACACACATAATATTCATAACAATGGGGACTTCAGTAACTAACACTTTCTAATGTAATCTATGCATATTTCAACAAATAATTTTGCACAGAAGATTTACTCACAGCATTCTAAGTTTGTTTGCTGATGTGAAACCAGGAGGTTGTGAGGCCTGTCTCAAGCAATGCTTCACCACATCGTGGGCAATCACCTGAAGACTCTTCAAGAGTTAGGGATGATGAGACCCAAGAAACTGGAGTCACAAAATCCTTGAATGAGAAGCTAGCATCCGGAATTAATATAAATGATTCTTTTCCACAGCATGGCCAATTACCTGAACCACACGTGTCTTCAAATGTCAGAGATGAAGATGTCAAGGAAACCGTGAAGAGTTTGAATGAGAAACTTGCTTCTGCACTTTTGACCATTGGTGCTAAAGAGGACTTGGTGAAGCAGCATGCTAAAGTCACAGAAGAAGCTGTTGCAGGTATGTTACGTCTTTTACTGAAACTTTATGATCAATTGTGAATGGTTCCATTCATAATTACTAAGTTGTTCTTATAGTTAGAGTCTTTAGAACTGTGCATTTTGGATTCCATTCACTAATTTATGGGTTTATTTCTGTTGCTAGAATTGCATTTGTAGAAGTTGTGTAAGTGAGAGAGAAAATTGATTCATTTAGCTTTATTCTTCCATGTTGCAGTGTTCTTAATCTCACTGTTGATAACCTTGTTATAGGTTGGGAACAAGCTGAAGCTGAAGTTACTGCCCTCAAGAGGCAACTTGAAGCTGCTTCTCAGAAGAATGTTTCTCTTGAGGATCAAGTTAGACACCTAGACGAGGCCCTCAAGGAATGTGTCAGGCAGCTGCACCTGGCACGGGAAGAACAAGAGGACAAGATCCATGACATAGTCATAAAGAAGTCTCAGGAGATGGAATCCGAGAACTCCAAGCTCCAAAACCATATCACTGAGTTGAAGAAGCAGCTGGAAGCCACAAAATTGGAAGCCTCCACCATGTCTGTACAGCATCATCTACAAGAAAAGCTTCAGGCAATTGAGAAAGAGAACTTGGATCTCAAGGCCAAGCTCCTTGTACAGTCCAAGGACCTGAAGATACTCTCACTGGAAAGAGATTTGAGCAATCAAGCAGCAGAGACAGCAAGCAAGCAGCACTTGGAAAGCGTGAAAAAGATTGCGAGGGTTGAGGCAGAATGCCGCAGGTTACATCATCTAACTCGCAAAACAGCATTGGTTAATGATTCTAGACCTCTGCCAAACAATGTTTGTGGGGAATCACTGACTGACAACCACTCTGACAGTGTGGAGCGTATGGTTGCTGTTGATGATGAACTGCGAAATTCTGACTCGTGGGCATCTGCTCTGATTGCTGAGCTTGATCAGTTCAAGAATGGCAAGGCTGGTGCAAGAAATGTTGCAAACAATCCCATTGAGATCGACTTAATGGATGATTTCCTTGAGATGGAAAGGTTAGCTGCATTGCCTGAATCAGACCACACAAGCTCTACCTTTGATATGGAAACAGATTCCGATAAGGCTGTGATGAGAAACATTTCTTCTAAAGTCGAAACTGAAGAATTGCGGCATCAGGTGGCAGATTTGCAGATAAAGGTTGAAAAGATCGAAAGCGAGAAAAGGGAGCTTGAGATGGCCCTGATGGGGGCCAGAAATCAGCTTGACATCTCCTGCGATGCTCTAGTGGCGGCAAAGAACAGGCTGGTCGAAATGCGAGTGCAGTTGGACTCGGCAAATGACTCCAAACATGCTGCTTTGAGAGACGTGGAACGATTGGACTCAGGGAGGAAGGTTTTGGAGTTTCAACTGGAGTCCAAATCTGTAGAAGTTGAGGAGCTACTTGTGGTAGTGGCTTCATTGGAAGAAAATGCAGAAAGGAAGGAATTGGAGTCCCGGTTAGAACTGATGTCAGCAGAAGCCACAAAGCTTCGTCAGACTCTGGTATCTTTAGAAGAGAGGGTTGAAGCTGAGAGGGCTCTTTCTGTGCAGCACAAAGAGAAAGCAGAGGCGGCATGGAATGCTAAAGAATCATTGGGATCACAGCTGTGTTCTGCAAACACTGAGGTAGGGAAACTGCAGGACATTGTCAAAGCACTAGAGAATGAGATAGAAAAAGAGAAGGCATTGCATGAAGAACTCTCAGCACAATTAGAGATGAAGATTGAAGCAGCTGTTGATGCTGTTAAAGGATCATTGGAGGCACAGTTGTGTTCAGCAAACTCTGAAGTAGGGAAACTGTGTGGCATTGTTGAAGCACTAGAGGATGAGATAGAAAAGGAGAAGGCACTGCATGAAGAACTGACAGCAGAGTTAGAGGTTAAGATTGAAGCAGAGAGAACTCGCTCTGTTGAGGCTGTTAAGGAATCATTGGAGGCACAGCTGTGTTCAGCAAACACTGAAGTAGGAAAACTGCGTGACATTGTCAAAGCACTAGAGAATGAGGTAGAAAAAGAGAAGGCACTGCATGAAGAACTCACAGCACAATTAGCGGTGAAGATTGAAGAAGAGAGAACTCTTTCTGCGGAGGCTGCTAAAGAATCATTAGAGGCACAACTCCAGTTAGCAAACTCAGAAGTTGTGAAACTGGGTGGTATGGTGACTGCACTTGAGCACGAGGTGGAAAAGGAGAAGGCATTTTCTGCAGAGCTCCAGATGCAGCTAGAAGCTCTACAGGCCATCAAAAAGGTGTTGGAGTCCGAGGTTGAGTCCGCACATCAGGATACCGAAAAACTCAACGAGAAGGTGGAGTTATTCGAATCAAAACTCAAGGAGCAGGTGTCATCAGCAGCAGAATTCACTGCCAAGGCAGAGGCTGTGCAGTCAGAGAGAATGGCATTGGAGCATCAACTTGAAGCAGCAAAGCTGGATGTTGTAAAGCTGACAAACAATGTGAACTTTCTCCAAGGGGAGATTGTGCAGGAGAGGTTGCTGTCAGAAGAGTACGAACAGAAATTCCGAGAGATGGAGGCTCAGTTATCGAGGGATAGTCGGGACGCAAAGCTCTGGCGGCTCGCAAACTCAAATGGATATCTCAAGGCCAAACAGGTAAATTTCCCTTTGTACTTAGGGAGTGTTTGGTTCGATGCCACAATTTGCCACACCGAAGTTAGGCATATTTGAGCAAGTTTGGCTGGTGTTTGGTTCATATCCACAACTATGGCGTGCCACACTTTCTTAGACACATGGACCACTCGTTATACACACATTCTCTAGCTAAATATTGCTATAGTTGTGGCTCACAATTTACTGGACATAAAATGTGTGGCACTCTGCCACAGTTTTTGTGACAATGTGTGCCAAAGATGGCAACCAAAACATTAAGGAGTTCCAAGAAATAAGTCTACTTTATCCCCCTTAAACTCTTGTAATAGTCTAAGTTTTAACCTCCAACTGTAAAATTGGATATTTTACCCCCTCAGGTGTCAAAACTAGATAACATACCCCCTCAAGCTATTCCACCATGGTGTTAATCCTACGTGGTACCGACATGATAGTGGTTTTGACATGTGTCTAGTCTTTCTCACCCATTTCATGTACAAGTTAGCAAAATAAAATTGAATAAAGGAAAAGGCCCACACGTTAGTATCCAATGCTCCTTTCTCTATCTTCTTCTCCTCCCCCTTCTTTGTCCACCAATTCCCTGCCCCTCTGTGTGCACAAAACAGAGCATAACACTCCTCCCGCCTCCGCAGACCACCACCATGCCCCCGCCTCCGTGCCATTTCATCAAGCATATTTGCTCCAGCTCGGCCACCGACCCCACCCTGACATCGACCACCATCTCCGCTGCTGCCTCCCTCGCGATGGCCGCCGTGCTCTGCACCCCGCGCTTCGAGTCCCGCCTCCTGTCACTCTTCCTACGCGCCGTCTTCTTTCACTCGAGCCGCATCCGTCTCACCCTCTCCCGCCTCGTCCTCTCCCTCCGCTTCCTCCTCTTTCTCTCCTCGCACCTCCCCGCCCCTGACACCACACCCGACCCCTCGCCACCACTGTGCGGCCTCGACGCCTTCCTCCTTTGACTCCCGCCCCCTCTCGCTATGGACGTTGTAGCGCTCCTCGCCTCCCACCTCGTCCTCCACCCCTCCCTCCCCGTACTCAACGCCGCATCTCGTGCCGCCCTTCGCACCGTGCACCCCATCCTCGTCTTCCGCCTCTTCTCCACCTTCTCCTCCATGGCCTTCCTAGGCGACACTGCTACCATTGCCTGCCTCGCACGTGCCTGCATCACTGATGGCCGTCTGCTCAATAGCCTATGCGTCCTACGCGACGTGGCTCCCCTCCCTCACCTGCTGCCACCAGGGGAGAGAGAAGGTAGATAGTAAAATAGATGTGGGTCCCAATATTTTCCCCTGATAATGTTGATTGTGTACCATGTCATCCCAAAACTAGATCACATATCAAAACCATTTCCACTTTGGCGTCATGTCAAAGCAAAACCAGCTTCGGATGGCCTCAGAGGGTAAAATAAATGGTATTAATACTTGAGGAGAGTAAAACATCCTATTTTACAGTTGGAGGCTGAAACTTAGACTACCGCAAGAGTTCAAAGGGTAAAATAGACTTATTCCAAACATCAATGAACCACATTTTTCTTAATGGGGTAATTTTTTTCCTTTGTTTGCTAAGTACTCTGACAACATTTAATCCTGGCATAACATCTCAAACCCAACACACCATTATGAATTCACTGTATGCCTGTACCTTAAGCATCATATCAGATGACAGAGATTGCAGCTTAAGATTGCTTGTAACACATACCTGATAACATGAATGCTCAAACTCCACTAAATTAGTCAAGATATTGGATCTAATTATGGATCATGGTCATTGTAATAGGAGAAGGAGCTTGCTAACGCAGCTGGGAAGCTTGCAGAGTGCCAGAAGACCATTGCTTCCCTCGGGCGCCAGTTGAAATCACTTACAGACCTGGACAATGTGGTGGTCGAACCTGAAAGGCTGGAGTCCAGGGACATGCAATTGGACTTCAGAAATGGTGATGCTGACTTTGCAATCTTCACAGATGAATTATATGATTTTGACCTTCCAAATGGCAACGGGAGCTGCTTTTCACCGCTCCCATCGATTCAAACCGCGTCCCCGCCCTCAGAAATGTCAGTATTTGCAGGGGGGCTATCGTCGCTTACTAGCTACAGAAGCAAAAGAAGGAAGTAAGAGCTGATGAACAAACAAATTGTCCAGATGCTACTAACAGTTCACGAATGCTCTCATCTGTAGGTAGATCAGTGTACATTTACAGTTACTGATGGTTAGATTTATGTGTTGAATTCGCTTCCAGCAAGCTCAGTTTTTATAGCCTGCTTGATGAGTTCTTAGTTCTTACTGTGTCAGTGTTGACTGTTTGCTGCAAAAAGTGAACTCCGTATCAGTGTGAGATTTTAGTTGTGCCATGTGCAGATTCAATGGTTTACCTGACTTGCTGTATGCCTGTATGTATGCAATGTTATGAATATTATGTGTGTATTTATAAAGCCCAAAAAGCAATATATATATAAAGAGTACAAAAAAATATATCATATTCAGATAAGAAAATTGAGTTATATAAGGAAACAAATAATGTAATCCTATTCTATCCATAACACCCCCTTAAACTTATGGTAGATTACATATACTAAGTTTAGAGAGAAAATACAAATGTTGTGTCCTTGTCTGTGACTTTGTGAAGAAATTAGTAAGTTATAACTCTGAAGACACAAACTGTAGAATAAGTACTTCCTCTTGCACTCGTAAGCGAGTATATGAAATATTCACACCAATATGCTTGGTGAACTCATATTTCACTGAATCACGAGCAATATTGATAGCACATGTACTATTGGACATAAGTGTCGTAGGGCCCCTCACAGATACTTTAAAATCTGCAAGTAACCACCTCAACCAAATAATCTTTTTTGTCATTGCTGACATAGCTCTCAACTCAGCCTCTACACTCAAACGAAAAACTGCAGTCTACTTCTTTGTCTTTCAAGTAATCAAGGAGGAACTAAGAAAAACACAATGAGTAGAAAGAGAATGACGATAAGAATGATCACTAGCTTAAGTCGCATCAAAGTATGCCTGAAGCTGTAGTGAGGTAGGGTTAGGGAAAAACAAGCGATGAAAGATGGTTCCACGCAAGTAGTGAAGAATATAAAGGAGGTGGTTGTAGTGAAGATGAGTAAGACGAGCCATCAGCTAACTCAAGATATGAATAACATGAGCAATGTCAGAATGAGTGCTCACAAGGTACACCAAACTCATAACAAGATAGCGATATTGAGTAGGATTCTCAAGAAAATCACCATCAGTAGCGCGAAGCTAAAGAGAAATCTCCATAGGAGTCACAACAGTGCGAGTATTAGTCAGACCAAACCGATCAAGTAGATACTGAACATATTTCTGCTAGGAGAGATAGTAGCCTTCAAGTGTGGAAGAAACCTTAATCCCAAAAAAATACGTGAGTAAATCAAGATCAGTTATCAGAAACTGCTCACTGATATGCTTCTTCACATATGTGATAAATGAGGAATTGTCACCAGTGATGAGCATATTATCCACATAGAGAAGAAGCAGTGTCCTACTCCGAGGTGAGATATGAACATATGTTAGAGAACATAATGTTGGGTTGACCTACCATGAGACACTACAAGAATTGTTATATTTTGAAGTGTCATTAGTTAATCTCATACATAATGTATATAGGATTCTTAGACCTGAGATCGTCTTTATTTCCTACATATGTAATAATTTACTTAGGTGTTATCAAACACTACTCCTTGACTGGGTAATCATAAAAGTAGTTTTTGGGTTTACTATAAAATATGAGAAGAAATATGAGCGATCAAGATGGAATTTGCCCCTCCTATATAACAGGAGATATATCTCTGGACTCCTTGATGTGGTTGGATTAAGTAAGTGCATGGCCATGCCAAATGTGGTTGAAGAGTCAATCACAATTGGATAATCAACTACAGGTTCAAGTGAAGAATTGAGCTATCATAGGATGTCACGTTTCTCGCATTGAGTTCAATCTGTTATTATGAGGTAAAGGGATCGGTACATAAGTACTATATTGGTTCGTCTGATATGGTCTTTATCTATATTTGGATGTCGTTATGTCTTACTAGGGACCGTTACCGACTTATGAACCGGAAAAAAGTTTTTAAACCATGACCAAATGTACATGAACCTATACGGTCACACACTTAATGGGCTGGAACGATATGAGTCCGAATGATCATTTCTAAATGTGATTTGATCTCTACTTGTATTGGATAAGGATCCGATTGGAGACTATATAAGGAAAGGTGCGGAGACTGAGAGAGGTATCCCAAAACACACCCATCAAAATCCTAGCCGCCACATCTCATAACCTCTGCCATGCGTGTTGCCCCTGGACGTGTGGATCCCGGTAGAAGCCTTACTACGACTGCGGCGCTGATCGAGACGATCACGAGGAGGAGATGGTTGACTAGAGGACGATTGACTATTTCCACTACACCGACGCGTTCTTCGTTAAATCAGCTCTCTCAACTCTACTTCCGCTGCACTATGCGTCTAATGGTAATAATCTATGATCTCTTATTCATATGGCTTCCTGATTTACGCTGTAGAAAATTTTAATTTACGCTAGTGTAGCCTACCCGTATCCCAACAGATATTGCCGTCACGCCAGTGGTCTCTATTTCTTTCAGAAACTGTTCCTATCAATCTCATTGCCATTAACTATACGTGCAGCATGATCTTAAAAGTAAAACAATGTCGTGGTGTTTTGGCTCTTTCAGTTATTCAGCTATCGTTGATCAGTCTCAACCGTCTTACTTGCGGATAAAGGGCAATTCTTTGTTACATTTCTTATTTTTAGAGTACTCACGGTTCGGTGAGATTGAATTACTGACAGAGTTCGTTGTTTTGCAGCCTGAGTTGAATCTGCCTTCGCTGAAGTCTACACTGTCCATTAATAACATCAAACTAGCAAAATATGCAAAGGTTAGTGGGACTGCAAGCCAATATGATGAACATTGTGCTAACACTGCGACAAAAAACAGTGGTTTAATGACAGTGCAGAGGACATCAGATGCTGCTGTGACAAAGCTCTTCAGATGTTGCACACACACTATGGGTGGGAGGTAAGAAAGGTTCTAAAGTGGATTGACAGAGAGAAATGTAGTGATAATTTTGTCCAGAACTCCATGACAGCTCATGTAATTTGGCAGAAAGAAATCTCATCTCTTCTTGTGATTCTTTGTTCACTGCAAAACTCTGAATGTTACTATACCTGAGATCGAGGAGATGCGCCTTGCGCATCACGTGACGATCGGCTCAGAATGCACTGCTTCACTTGCGAAATATCTTGACAAACTGTAAACAGTTGATATGATGTCTTCTATGCATTTTGATGCAACAAACTTACGAGTTATGACTGAACTTGTTGTATATACCATGGGCAAAAAGGGAATTTTCCAGTTGCTAAAAAGAAAAAAGGAGCGGGCCCACCTATCGGTGGGCCAAATAGAGGATAAGGAGGAGGGAGCAGATCTGCTCCTCCTTTTGACCTGGGCGAGCAGGCGGTTTGAAGAGAGCGACGGGGGTGGCGATTCAGGCAGCGGCGCGGCTGGCGGTGAGCGGGCCCGGTGGCCCGTTCTCCCCTGCGACTCGACCTCCCCTGCGGCCTCTCCTCCCGTGAGGCCCGGCCTCCTCTCATGCGCCATTCTACCGTGTGCGACCTGGTCCAGATGCGGTTTATGCGGGCATGGCTTGGGGTCGAGCGGGTTCGACGGGAAGGGAGTAGCGGTGGGGGCGGCCCTTGACCCAGCTCCGGCCGTTGGTAACGCCAGCCCAAGGGCTCCTACCCCTTCTCCTACTCGGCTATAAGTAGAGGTCTAACTCTTCGTGGGGTGCATCCGAAAGCTGTGAGCTCTCTTCCTTTCTTCTCATTTTCTCTAGAATATTTGTGTGGTGCCTTGGTGTGCTTGGTTGTGGTGGTTGAGTTGCTTCCCGACGCCGAGCTCGGTCCTCTATTGCTTGACGGTGAGGTGCTAGGCCAGCATCTCCCATTGTAGGATCAAGGATAACCGACTAGAAGAAGGTTGAATAGGAGGTTTTAAAATTCTTGCCTAATTAAACAAGTAATTCCAATATCAACACAAGACAAGAATACTGGAAGAATTTATCCTACTCAATTGTAACTATTCTAGTCAAACAATTTAATAAACTACAATTCAATCACAAGCACAAGTTAATATATCAAGAATCAAATTGCTCAACCAATAATAGAAATACTAAATGAGAGTAAGAAAAAGATCACAATGGCTCGTGCGATGTTTCTCGAGGTATCGAAGACTTATCGATCTTCACTAGTCTACGTTGAGGAAAGCCCAAGTGCTCTTGGATCGACTCCACGAATTAATCCTTGCTCCTCGATCACTAGGGTAGCTCTTCCTCCTCTCCGGAGATGGCGAGCTCCAAACCACTCATAATCGGCTTGGACTTCTTCACAACCTTTTAGAAAAAGTCACCGGGCAAACAACCTCCTCGCCGTCTAGGTGCCGCAAGCACCAAGAGAATAAAACTTTGATTCCACTTGATGACGCTCAAGTGCAATTGGATCAATTAGAATTGAATGCACTTGAAAAACTCTCCACTACTCAAAATGAGTGCACAAATGAGAAAAATGAGTGGAGTGAATGCTCTAGGGCTCAAGATGATCAATGTAAGCTTAGCAACCTGCCCAAGTGCAGGTGAGGGGGTATTTATACCCTCACCAACCAAAACTAGCCATTGAAAAAAAATTAATCTTGAAAAATCAGGGAAATCGATACTACCGCTGTACAAAGTGAGGTACTACCGCACTTTACTGTAGCACACAGTAACGGCTATGTTAGAAGGAACAGAACTAGCCGTTGGAATTTAGTACGGTACTACCGCCGTTGAAAGTGCGGTATTACCGCACTGCGGTAGTACCGCAGGGTAGTGCTGTATTACCGCACTGCGGTTGTACCGCCGTGCTAATATCGGTACCAGCAATTTCTGGCCAGTTAAGTTTTTTTCGGAGAGCTCTCTGGAAAAAACATTCCAAAAATCGGTATTACCGCAGTATCATGCGGTACTACCGCAGTGCGGTAGTTCCGCCGTTCAAAGTCTAGTACTGCCGATTTCTGTGAGTTGAAGTCCTCGAAATGATGCTTCTTTGGAAAAAAATATACCGCACACAAATCGGTGTTACCGCACTATGGTAATACCGCTGTTTGCACGCCGGTATTACCGTAGTGTGGTAATACCGCTGGAGGGTGCGGTGCTACTGATTTTTCTGAGAAAGTACAGTGAGTTTTTAAACTTCTTTTCAAATGCATGAATGATTCTCAATTGATCCAATGTGCACCAAGACATGCTATCAAGCTAATTTCACAGATCCCTCTTAATAGTACGACATCTAACCTATAATTCGGTCTTTCACCTTTACTCCTAAGACCGGTGAAAAAGAAAAGAGACCCTAAATTTTATATATCCCATCTTTAACTTCTCAACGTCAATATTCTATGCAGCTTGTTCTTCACCTTTGCACACATGAGACTTTATCTATACAATCTTAGCACACACATTAGTCCCACGTTCATATTTCGTCATTAATTACAAAAACCCTAATCATAGGGGCCTAGATGCTTTTACCCATGTGCTTGTGCGGCATACCTTCACCTCGACTTTGCTGGACTGAGGTCGATCAACGGCAAAGGTGGGGGCTTTGTATCTCCGTGGCTTATTGCACTCTCTCACGGTGGTGTGAGGGCAATAGGTTTTCTGGGACAGCGCAGTTCTGCGTGCCATGCTCTGTGATCTTCGTGGTGATTTTGAATATCACCAGTTTGTGAGTATACAGTTTTCAGTTCTTTGCAATTTGAGGCTTGTTCATATATTGTGATTGCAAATAATATTATGGGTTGTGCTGCTCAATGATGATATAAATCATATACTGAGATTGGTTAATTTAATCTTTGAGCTCTAGTTTATATTGTCTTTGTCATTACTATTCACTGTGAGCATTGCTGTTCATTTTTCAAATACAGATATATTATTTATGTGTTACTCGGTTCATGCTGTTGCTAGAACATAGCAATTTCATCAATTTCATACATATATGCTTTACTTGGCAATTAGAAGTTATACTTGATAGGTTAAGTTTGACTTATATGTGGTAAAGCAGTATTGAATTTGCTCTAATTGGGCCAAATCCTGGTTGTTTGACAGCTGGCCGAATTTACACATGCTGGATATATTTAATCTTGAATGTAGAGTTTGACTTTAGAGCTCAAAGATTTGATCTTGTGTAACCCTACACTGAGAGCACAAATAATCAATTAAAACTTGAGCTTGTTGCTAGTCTTAATTGATACACCATTTACAAATTAACTATTGTCTAAACGTTATGGTAGACATGATAATTTTCATGGTATATATGTTGAACATATGCTTTTATACATATGGTTTTGATAGAATTCATGAATATGAAATATTCAAGTCTTGCATGGGTCTTGTATACCATATTCATGGTGTTATTAATTATATTAGAATTAAGTTTAAGTATATGCTTATACCGTAATTATTACAACAGAACTGACCATGTCTTACGAATTGTGTCAGGAAGAAATCTGAAATCGGGTGGGATGCAAGAGTCACGCTGCGTGTCTACGGTTCATTCAGCAGCAGAGCTTACCTGAATTCGCAACGACTCCGGTGATCTATCATTTTCTTCAGATAAGAGTCCCTCAACATTAGAACTGTAATTGATTTCTTAGGATATTGCACAGATATCTTAAACATAGTAAGATCAAACTGCAAAACATGTATTCAGGAACCGTCAGATGTACTTCCACAAGGAGATCTTCAACACAGCAGATGTTATCGTCTCACCAATGATTGGGTATTTTCAGCTTTCATCACTCGAATTAGCCACACATGCATCACTTGTCACTAATGTTGGAACCGGGTTTACTCCCCGGGCCACAGGTCCAAATAGCCTGAACACAACTAAGCCTACGGAAACGGAGCAACAACCCTATAAGTGGTATTGTGTCTTCTCCCTCCAAAGGACTAGTCCAAAGGGTGGGGGCTCCCTCACACTTATAAACTGTGCTTTCTTCTCTCCCACAACCAATGTGGGATTATTCCTAACAATCTCCCCCTCACACATTGGTTGGACACATCTGTAGCTCTGAGGTCCAAGGAGATGTTAGGCGTCTGGGCTCTGATACCAAATATTGGAACCAGGTTTACTCCCCGGGCCACAGGTCCAAATGGGCTAAACACAACTAAGCCCACGGAGACGGAGCAACAACCTTATAAGTGGTATTGGACCTTTTCCCCCTAAAAGACTAGTCCAAAAGGTGGAGACTCCCTCATACTTATAAACTGTACTTTCTCCTCTCCAACAACCAATATAGGATCATTCCTAACAACTAAAACGTAGTACTCATCCTCCATTACCAATTCCTTCTTCAGTGTGACTGCCTACACGCTGCAAGATGACACACTAAACAGCGGTGAACTCGACTACATAACGGAGGTAACGAACCAGAATTCAGAAAACATTTAGTAGCTGCGCATGACATGTAAGCTAACTCTAGTGGCATGTTGTTTCAACCAAAGCTGCGTTGATCCGGTACTCAATAGCAGGGAACTTCCTCGGTTTGCCGGCCATAACCGTCATGGCAACAGATATCTGAACTTGTTCTACTTTCTGCAGAAATAAAATCTATCCACACAGAGCTTGGCTTGACTGGCAAAACTGGTGATCAATCTGTCAGGTTGGGTATGACAAAGGCGGACTTCCCATCGGGCTTCAGTTCATCGGCAGACTCTGCTCCGAAGCGACTCTGCTCCAGATAGCATTCACAGTGCAGGCAAGTGAAATCAGCAATCTGTCCAAAGTTTACAGCTGCAAAAATGTGAAGATGTGTTCCTACTTTCTAGTACTGAGTACTGAAGCCTCCTGCGATTCTGGTTGGCTGCGGGAAGCGTGCATCAAGAACTACAGAAAGCCTGCAGTGTTCTATGATCTCCTCGATAAAGACTGAGAGAGTGGTCAAGAACCTGCAGAGTTCTATATCAGCTCGTCGTTTCGATCAAGCTTCCATTGAGAAGATGCCATGTCTTCGGTTAGCACGGGAGAATACTATACATCGACAGTTAAGAAATGTAGTAAATTGTTACTTCCATTGAGTAAGAATGAGCTGGCTGCTCATTTAGCATACAGGATCTGAAAGGAAGAAAGGAAGCAAAAATAGGTCGAGTTCAATTGCAGTTTAGGGGGTGATCGGTTTGGCTTTTTTTCGGCTTCAGCTTCTAACTTCAGCTTTTTTTTCACTATTCACTACACTATCCATTAACTCAGCTACAGTAAAAAAAGCCAGTTACAGTGAAATTTCAGCCAAAATCCAAAAGCCATCGCTAAAATGATCACCCCTCAGGGAGTTCAGTTTATGTAAGCAGCAATGTGAAATGTTTTTGTGTACGGTCGTGCAATATACCACATAATATACCAAGAGTCCATAGTTGAAATACTCCTTTATCATTTTGGATATACTCGTATACTATTTTAATATACTTCAATGTAAACTACATGAAAAATTTGCTGGGGAGTTCATAGTTTTTAGCGTATTTTATAAATACCTTTATATACGCACATAAAAAGAAGTATATTGAAAAAAATCTACATACTACTTCTAAAAAATTGTTCATACCATCCAGATGGTTTTAAATACTCGTATAATGCATGTGCATACTTTCGTTACACGATATACTCCCTACGGTATAAGATACAACATAAGGTATAATTACACCTAAGTATAGAAAAGATGCTTCATATATATATATATATATATATATATATATATATATATATATATATATATATATATATATATAATACTTTTTACACCCGAGTGTAATTATACCCGCTTTAATATACCATCTAAACAAACTTGAAATACTTTTATCACTTTAGGTATATTCATATACTAAATATAAGATACTCCAATGTAAACCACATGAAAAATTGCAAAATAGTCTATAATTTTTAGCATATTTTATAAATATCTTTATATACGGGTATAAAAATGAGTATGTCTAAAAAATATACATACCACCTCTGAAAAATTATTCATACCACCTAGATGATCTTAAATACTCGTATACTATACGTACATACTTTTCGTTATGCGAGATACTCTCTACGCTGTGAGATACGATGTAGGGTGTAATTACACTGTATAGAAAAAGCCTTCATATATACATACATACATACATATATATATATATATATATATATATATATATATATATATATATATATATATATATATGTATACACAGTGAATTTTCATCTACACTGAGTTGTTCAATATTTGTGAAAACGAAAGAAAAATTTAGCTGCATGTGGGTCCGGCGGTAGCGCGCCACCCCAAACGGAAGGTCAGCGCCGTGAACGCCCGTACACATGGACCGTGGGGGGCGCCGAACCACAGACGCGGCGAGTTGGTGGCGACAAGCACCTCAGATTACTATTTAGCGAATGGACTATACTGCCCCGCTTCCCATGTGCTGGAAATTACCTCCTCTTCTCGGGGTCAAAACGGTCTACGAATTTAAGGGCTGCTGAAGTTTGGAAAGAAGCATGCTGAAAGTGCGACTGACCTATGTTACGGTACTATCAGTTATGATTTTTTTAAATAAACAAATTGAATAATTTTTTATTTTTAAATAATTTATTAGAATATTTTTTTGAAACGGTTTATTAGTTTATTGATATTTATTTTATTTGTATAAGTGCTTATGTTAGGATCCAAAATCATTAATTGCAGCCAAAAAGAACCCACTCGACATACGTCATTTTGTTTCAAGATGTTAGTCTTCCTACAAAACTAAAGGAGGCTTAAACCATAAATAATGTTAGGATTCAAAATCATTAACTGCAGCTGAAAACAGAAGCCGAACGTTAGTGTTGGCAGCAGAAATATATCGCTAAGCGAGGCCTAATATTGGCACTTTTCTTTTCAGCTTCTAAAATCCACTTTTCTACAGTACATGACTTTTAAACGGAATATCTTTTTCAAAACAGGGTTTACAAATTAATTGTAGTACGTAGTACAACGACTTCATTTATATCGATCAAAACCACACGCAAATATATATCTATCTGAACTCACTTGCGTGAATATCAAAAGTCATAAGCCATATCAAAAAGACATAGGTTCGGTTGGGCTTATGGTTGACGGCTTATAACTTATGCTACAATAACTAGATTTTAAACGGTGTATTTTTTTAAGACGGGATCACAGAAAAGTTATAGTAAAAAGTGTAATGCATTCAACTGTACTGGTCAAAATCATATACAATTATTTTTTTCTGTATATTATCTCTCACGAACAGACAGAATTTAAAAATTTAAACCATAATACACAACTCAAATGAATCCACTCGTAAGCCGTAACCAAAAAAACAAAGCATTATCTACACCCCGATACTGCCCCTCCTGACCCCGCAGCGACCCTGACCCTCTCCTACATTCGTAGGGGCAAAACCGTCCACCGAAAAATACGACACCACCCCGGCCGCGTCGTGCCCCTCTCGTCTTCCCCCCCACCCGAACGCTTCTTCAGATCAGATCGGCAGAGCCAAAAATCCCAAAGAAAAAAAACGATCACGAGACCTCTCGCGGGAGAGGCCGGCCTGCACATCGCGAGGAGGAGACGAGGGCTTGAGGGCTCCGGATCGCAGCAGCAGCAGGAAGATGTCGTCGACGTTCAGCGGCGATGAGACGGCGCCCTTCTTCGGCTTCCTCGGCGCCGCCGCCGCGCTCGTCTTCTCATGTACGGTCCTGTCCCATTTTTGGTTTCGAAATTCGTGGGCTTTTCTTCGTGCCGGGGAGGAGGTCTCGTGGTAGCTTGCTCCTTCTCCGATCCGTCCGGGTCGGCGGGGTTTCTACCTTCTATGATGCTGCTCGTTCGATTCGTGAGGCACTGATGCCTCCAGTTTGTCTGATCTGTCGTAATTCGCGAGCTGCTTGCTCCATTCCGACCTAGGTTTGATCCGTTTAGTAGACGACGTACATGCGCGCTTGCACATTGGAGCGATCTGATCTGATCTGATCTGAGCAACAATTGGATCCATGCGATTGTGACGTGATCTCCCCTCACTATGGCTGTGTCTTGCAGGCATGGGGGCGGCGTACGGGACGGCCAAGAGCGGCGTCGGTGTGGCGTCCATGGGCGTGATGCGCCCGGAGCTCGTCATGAAGTCCATCGTGCCCGTAGTCATGGCTGGTGTGCTCGGTATCTACGGCCTCATCATCGCCGTCATCATCAGCACCGGGATCAACCCCAAGGCCAAGCCCTACTTCCTCTTCGACGGCTACGCGCACCTCTCGTCTGGCCTTGCATGTGGTCTCGCTGGGCTTGCCGCCGGCATGGCCATCGGCATCGTCGGTGACGCTGGAGTCAGGTAACAGACGCTTGCTTTATCTTCTCTTGTCATGCTTTGCCTGCGCGTTGATTTGCTGTAATTGTCATTATCATCGGTTTGCTAATGATAGTAATTTGCTTGTTGTTAATGCGTGTGCACGTTTCTAGATAAGTGTAGCTATCAGATGAGTATTACATTGGAAGAGGTGTATTTGGGCGAATGACTGGCTAATTTCCTTGGTCTTAATCTGTTAGTTGATCTGTTTCCGATTTACCTAGTAATGACATTTTATAACACAAAAGCTATACATATCAGTTAGCAGTTGCGCTTTGCGGTTAATGTTTGATAGTGTCAAAAGTTAACTTTTTGTCTGTGTTAAGAGGACAATATCATCTTTACAAAAGTAAAAAATGGCAGTGACACCTTGGATTATTCTCTATAAATCCACTTAAGATGTTTCTAGCTAGTTCATTAATGAGCTGAAAGCCAGAAGGTGAACCTATGTGAGCTCTTCTTTATTATCATGACAGTTCCCTATACATGACATGGCTACTGTATCAATTATCTTAGGAAGTACTCCTAATTTATAGAACAGTGACAATGGGGCTGCTTCTTCCCAAGCCTTCTTATTTTCAGATCATGTATCTTTGTTGTGTTCTTTTACATAAATGTTGTATATACTCCACATATTTATTGTGGCTTTATTTGATATCTTCTTTAACTGACAAACATTTTTTAGTAGAAAAAGTGGTGCCATTGTTGATTTATGCTATATTTTCAATTTTATTCTTTATGTTTGTCTTGGTCTTTATAGTTTCCTAGCTAGTAGGATGTCCTATCTGTATGTTGTTTCATTTCCGAGGCAATGCACGTTGTGTCTGTAAGTTTTTGCTATATTCTAAGTTCTTTTTTTAGTACATCTATACTCAAGAGAAGGCTAGTTGCTTTTCATGTATGGAGTTGATCACCTTCACTTCGATAGTTATAGAGTTATAAATATTAGAATGGAAGACCACAAAAACCACCGATTCGATGCACAGAAAATCCAAGAAAAATTAACGAAAACGGAACTACTACAGTTAAACTTGCGGTACTACCGCTTGCTATAGTAACTACAGTACTTCCGCTGCTACAGTAAAATCAGGATGAACAGTGTTTTTAATACTATTTCAAAATCTAAAATCGAGAGAACTTTTGATCTGTAGATTCAACAACAATAACAAAGTATTTTGTCCCGAACAAGTTGAGGTAGGTTAGAAATAAAACTTCTTCAAGATCAAAGAGATAAGAGCTTTAAAGACCTATAATGCTAAAACCCTGAACAATATAACCTGCTAACTGAGTCGAGAGCCTAAAGAAGAGAGCACAAGAATGGATTGGATGGTTAATCCGTATGTCTTCATCCCAACCCCCTTTTATAGGTAGGCAACTAGCTACTTATACCCTTTAATGGATCCTATCTGATATTACAAAAGGGAAACCCGTTAATCCCCATATATACGGGTTTTACTCTTACAAGTTTACTTATGCACGCTTTTCAAAGCACATAAGTCCGTATCCGCTAAGTCTTTTGCCTTGATCTGTTTTGATCAAACCAGCTACACCTTGACCTAAACCGCTCTCCAACGCGTTGCCCACGCGCCGCTGTTTTGATCCAAGGTGGTTTTGGTATTTTGGCGAAACTACCAAAATATCTCTTGTTGACTTGGTCATCATCATCCACTGCAAGCAATAGCTATATTGTAGGTGCACCACTAGTTTGTCACGTGTTGTCAAGTTTCTCCCATCCTGATTCCACCGAACAACTTCTCCATAAGCGTAAACCTGATCATCACCATTGACACAGTTGACTCCAAACGGCCCTACACATCCAAAGACAAAGAAATCGTTTATGACTCAAAACCTTGTGCCATGCAATCTCAATTTATAACTCAAATCCTAAAACCTTTTTTTTCTGTTAAGGTTAGTAGTACCGCACTTAACATGTCGGTACTACCGCTCCCCGAAGCGGTACTTTTACACCTTCACTCGTCGCACATGACCTCTCTGGAAAAAATGTACCGCTGCATGGTGGTACTTCCGTCTTGCGATACTACCGCAAAAACAACTGCGGCACTACTGCCCTGTGGTACTTCCGATTTTCCTGACCCTTCCAGAAAAAAGTCTAAATCAAATGCAATCTTTGCAAAACCATTTGACCGCTACACAAAACAAGCAATGGTTCATCACAACAGTATTATAGACCTTCTCACATGGTTCTTTTAAGGCTTTTAAGTTAAAAGGTTGTGTAGATTAAAAAGATGTTTCCTTCTCACATGATATATATCCTGAAGTCATTTCACACGTATGCCATTGTAACAATACTCCCACTGTATGATCAATTAAAAATGCCTAAACAGTAAATGCCCCCGTTCTGATCATTCCCATTGTCTGCAGGGCGAATGCACAGCAGCCGAAGCTTTTTGTGGGCATGATCCTCATCCTCATCTTCGCAGAAGCGCTCGCTCTGTATGGACTCATCGTCGGCATCATCCTGTCGTCCCGTGCTGGCCAATCCCGCGCAGATTAGGCACGTCTCAAGCTGAGCTTTAGAGGTTATCCTGACTAGTTCTCGTTCTTCTGCTTGGTCGAGAAAAACTTCTGCAGCCATGGGAGGTTTTCCATTCTTTTTCCGTCGTGATGGTGGGTGGTGGTTGATGCTTATTTATGCAGAAAATTTGTTGGGGGTCTGGCTGGACGGTGCTGTAATCTATTGAATAAGCAAGAACATGCAATGCAACGGAGCTTAAGACCTGTTTCATTCGTCCTTCCATTCTGCTTATTCGTTCTTGTGACTAATGATTTTTGCGAGGGGAAATTGCACATGGTTTACAAGCTGGTACCAGTTCTCACACATCCCTTACTGAATCCTTTGCGGTTTGCGACAATAATCTCTGTTTGTAATAAAGATTTTTGGTAGGAATTATATGAAATTCATGCATTGCAAACAAGGAAACCTACAGTATGCACTGCCGATCTTTGGAGAGGCAGGAGAGAATGTTTCGAAGCATGCATATCCCAACGCGCTCGAGCTGAAGAAAGTTGTGAATTTTGCGACACGAATGAGGATACCTATGACATCTTTTCAGGGTCTTCTTACGTGTGGAACACTCGATGGAGCTAAGGACAACAGCAGTTCCCTCCCTAATTGGATGAAGCATGCAGGATGTTCGGCAGGTGACAGAACAGACCTGTGCTTTGTGTGTGGGGCAGCAGAAGCATCTTCATGGCAATCTGGAGCTCTAGAAATGGGTAGGTCTCAGTTCGACGAACCGAGGTGCACACCATCTTGCCAAATTTCTCACGCTGCAAGTGCAAGATGCTTTTGTCAACATAAGATTTGTGCTGGACTCCTGGTGCCTGCCTATAAAAAGGGACAAGTCATTAGGGAAAATCAAGTATTTGCTAAAGTAAAGATTGACCTTGGTGAGATATCACCCGATTTATATAAATAAAATATAACTGATGAGATCCAAGTCACCTTATTTGTTTTGAATGCAAGAAAATTCCATAATAATCATAAAAAGACAAAAATCTTAAAAATTTTATATTAATCGAGAAAAAAAAAGGGAAGTATCTTCACAATTTATTTTGGTAGGGTCAGATTATAATATGCAGATTAATCATATATCTATATTAAAGTTATATAGCAAATAAAATTATGTTTTAATTATATCATTAGAGTTGTATATTAAATACAACCGTATCACAGTATCTAGCCGTGTAATTGCACGGGTAAATCCAGTATCTAGCCATGTAACTACAAGGTTAAATCCGCTAGTTCATATAAATAGTTAGGATTTGCCATTCTTTTCGTATTCTCACATTTTTCAATCTCTCTCTCCTGCTTGCTATACAGCCGTCGAGGTTGATGATCTGGCCGTCTGGAACATCATATGAAACGCTACTAATAATGTAATGTAATGTAATACTTGTAGTATTAGTATATTGGTAGACGGTAGTCAGGCTCGATCAGTACGTCTGCATCCTGGTCTTGCCGGTACATGTGAGCTTAACTGTTTGCTGCTTTCATCAGTTTCTTGATTGATTAGTTGATTGATGTATTAGCAAAAGTTGCTTAGCCCATGGACGGCGCGACGGTGTTGTTCGGCCCGAGCTCCAGCCACCGCAGGTTGGCGCCGGCAATGTTGTTGCACCGCTCAACGTCGGCCGCTACGCTGCTTAGGCCGGCCATCGAGGCCAGCGTGCTGGAGCTCGACGCCGGCAGAGATGGCGCCGCGTGCTGTTGCCGTCCTCACCTACGACCACCAAACATGTGCTGTCCTTCCACCCAGCCATGGGGAAGACGAGAGGAGGCCAAGGGGCATGGGAAGAAGAGCGGGCACCATGGAAATTTCACATGTGAATTTAGGTTAAAAAAAGATTGAAAATACGCTGAAATACATAAAAGGGTGGCAAATGTTGGCTATTTACATGAATTGATTGGCAAATCATGAATTCCAATATTTGCGGTGGCAATTGCCATTCTCATTATCATACTATCACGGTATCACCTCTATTGTAGATGACCTAAATGATTTGATCACAGGTAGAACTAATGCAATGATTGCAGAAATTGACCAAAGTTCACGCGAAAATCTTCCAATATTAAGAAGAAATATGCACAAAGAAAGATGGTAAAAATGTCAGGGAAAAGAAGTGAAGAAAAAGATTAGTATTGTCATCTCAGCTGAATTATTCCTCCTGGGCTAGCTAAATAAACAAGAACTCGTCGCCGTCCACGATGAGCGGCGCTGACGGCCCATCGAGCAGCAGCGAGTCCAGCGAGGTCGGCAAGTCGATCAGGTCGTCGCCGCTGCCTGGCGCATCGGTCGGGTGGTCGTCGGCGATGGGCGGGTCGATGTGGCTGTCGACCGGCTGTGGCGGCGGCGAGGGCGGGTGCGGCTCCTTGCTTTGCCGGTGCCGGCGCAGCTCGAGCACCCGGCGGTGGGTGTTGGCGTGCTCCGACGGCACGAAGGTGGGGCTCGCTATGGGCCGGTACTCCGGCAGCAGCCTCCCCTGCCTGTACCGCACGCCGCACGCGTTGCACAGCGTGCCATGCCCCATCGGCCCCTCCCTCCACTGCGGCGTCTTCGACGACCCGCAGTGCAGGCAGCTCCTGCTCCGCGGTGGCGGTGGCACCGGCGCGGCTTCCTTCCTGGGAGGCCGCCTCAGCTTCGACGGCTTTCTGACCAGGTAGATGGCCGGCGACACTTCGGGCTCCCAGATCGGGCTCTCGGGTGGCGGCTCGGCCACCGGGCGCACCGCAGGCCAGTGGTCCCGCAGCGTCCCTACCGCCCTGTACCGGACCCCGCAGGCGTTGCAGAGCGTGTTCCGCCCCATCGGCCGCAACCTCCACTGCGGCGCCTCCGCCGCGTCGCAGTGCAGGCACCTCCTCGCCCTCTTCGCCGCCTTCTTGGCTGGGGAGGCGGTGGCGGGATCGGGAGACGGAACCACACGTACGCGCTGAGGACGGGGCGCCCTCACCTCCTCCTCCGCTGGGTTCTTGGCCGGCGGCGGCGGCGGGAGGACGGGGATCTTCCACGACCACCAGGCGGACGGTGCCGCACGGGGGAGGCAGCTGCGCGCCTTGCGCGGGACGGCGGCCTCCAGGCGGGAGACGACGGCGGGCAGCGCGATGACGGAGACGAGGGGGGGCTCCCGCCCCCTGCTGCCCTCCTCCTTCCCGCCACCGCCACCGGCCATGTCGCTGGTCGCCTTGGTCACCTCAGATCGCCGGAATCTTGGGCGCCTCCGCCTCCCTAATCCTGGTGGCTGCTCGGCTATAAAAATAACTACGGGAGGTGCTTCACTATCTTTAGACCACTTAGAGAGGATAATGAATCCACTCACCCACCGACAGTACAGAGATTAATAGACAGATAGATACTTGTGCCCCTCCTCCCTACCCTGCCTCCGCCGTCGCCATGGACGGCGGCCGAGCGAGCTGTGACCGGGCGGCGGCAGGAGGCAAGGCGGCTGTGACAGGTGACCGGACAAGAGACCATCGATCTGCGGCTGGTAATGTCAGCAGAAGATGACGAGTCACGATGACGATGCCCCCTTTTTTTTTTCTTTTCGGTGTCTCGAGTGTCACGAAAATTAAAAAAAAAAGAAACTTTTCAAGTATTCCGGTGTACTCCTCCGTTCAAATATATTGGAATGTATTTTTTGAATGATATTCCCTATAAATATAAGATGTATTTCGTATTTCAATGTAAACTTAGTTTGATATTTTTATTATACCCCTAATAAATATACAGCTTTATTTACTATTATCTACATATATGTATTGAATATAGTGTTTAGAGATAATAAATAGGCGTAATCTAGTCATTTTTATTATATCTTTGGTCTATATTTTTAAAAAATTGTCTTATAAATTTGGACGGAGAGGGTACCTTTTTAGCGGGTGTAAACTTACCGGATTGAATACATGCAGATAATGGTTTTACGAATAAAAATATGAACGTGGATAATTTGGATATGAATATATTTTTTTCTAGATGGAAATAGATGCCGAATTCGAATCCGTCACGAATAAATTGATGGATAGCTTCATCGATTGAAATGTCCATTCTATAACAGACTAGAGAACTAGGGATGGCAATGGGTATCCGAAATCCGATACCTAGTGAATTTTTACTCTATTAAGGCATGAGTTTGTGTCAATTTTTTAACCTATGGGTCTCTTAATAGGCAAAAAGTCTAACCCATCAGATCTGATGGGTTCGGATACGTTCCCATAGTACCCAAACCCATAAACCTATGGATAATATAAACCCGGCAAATCAGCCCATACCGACCCACAACAGCCGGTCTGGCCCAACTAATACATATAAAAGATGCAAACTCTAGCTCACTTGCTCACTCGGTCAATCCTCATTCCTCCCCAGTCCCCATCCCGAAATCCCGAATCCTCCTCACAGCGGCGGCGACGCGGCGCATCTATCAACGGGCACAAACCCGCTGGGTTTTGCCATCCCAAACCCGTGGGTTAGGAAATTGACTTAGACCCATGCTCTAATAGAGTAAAAACCCACCGGGTATCGGGTTTTAGGTACCCATTGCCATCCCTACTTATGTGCTACTCCTATCCATGGGCGACCCATGGGTACCCGTTACCCGAGTGGGCATGGGTCTGGGCAAAAATTTGTACCTGTCACGAGTATAGGTTTTTTTAGCGAGTACGTTCAATTTTCACAGACACGGGTTTGAGATGGCAAAACCTAATGGGTTTGTGCCTGTTGCCATCCCCATAGAGAACTACTAATTGGGCATTCGAAATAGCGATAGCTTCTAACTGAAATTTCATTGTAGCTGATTTTTTTACTGTAACTGAGTTGATTTATTAGGCATAATTAAATTTAAAAAATATAAAAATAGAAAAAACATGTTAGCCCATCACGGATAATGCAAAGGAATATAGAAAACAGAAAATACAAAAAAGCCTAAAATATCTTTTAAAAATCAGAAAAATACGAATTACTGAATAGTGAAAAAAAAAGCTGAAGTTGAAAAAAACCAAAACAAACAGGATAAGGAGTTGCCATACTTCATAAATTCACACAATAAATGAAGTTGCCATGTCTACCTAGTTCTTGTTGCGTAGAAGTTGTACAGCGTACTCGCGGAATGTTTTCGAAAGTTGAAATGAAAACAGTAGATGACATTCTCGAATATCTTCCAAATATCTGTCGAATACAAATATGGAGCGGCTATCGCTATTACGGTATTCCATAAAAGCTTTTTAATATGAACACAAATATATCGAATATTAAAAATGACAATCCGCGTGGAGTTTTTTCGAACACGAAATCGGACTGGGCAAATATTATCCTTCCCTATTTTATTTCTGGTCTTACTAAACTAATATGCTGAATCTATACATTTCATTGTTGCCATGAATAATAACTTTGTACTAAATTTGATCAAAGATCCAAAGCAATGATCCAAAGTTGTTCTGGATCGAAAGTAGGATGGAATGTGAAAAGTTAGATCAAAGAGTATGCAGCTAGTATATAATTTTTACTCCATCCGTTTCATAATTTTCACACAAATTAGGACGTTCGGAATAACATTGACTTATGATTTTTTTTTCTGTAGCTGGTTTATTTTTTTACTGTAACTGAGTTGGCTTATTTAGCATAATTAAATTTAAAAATTTTAAAACAGAAAAAACATGTTAACCTATCACGGATAATGCAAAGAAATACAAAAAAGCTCAAAAAATCTAAAAATGAAATTATTGAATAGTGAAAAAAACAGAAACCAGAAACAGAAATTGGTTTTAAGTTGAAATGAACGGTACCACATAAATTAAGAGAAGAAATAGACCAATCTGTCCCTACTGATCTAAGCAGTTAAAAACTGCTCATCAGTCTATAGTCTCTACCCTGGTCGGTGGGGGAAAAGTCATACAACCTTGATTTCTACATAGGTCCTTGTATATGATGGAGTACAAGGCAAGCAAGTGTTGTATGGGAGATTGCGGGTCTCTTTTTTTAGATTGCAGCTTACGATTTTTTATTATAACTTATTAATTTAATAAATAGTGATTGTTAAGAAAAATTAAAATCGCTGAAAAGCTAAAAAAAAACAAGGCACATACGAAAGTAAAGAGTACCTTTTTCAAAAAAATTCCATTAAATTGAGCATACGTTTTATATAAAAATTAGCAGTTATTTTTCAGGAAAAAAAATTCAGATTCCACCTTGTTGGGTGCCCCGGTGAACCTAAAACCCTAATCAAAGACGAAATCTTGAGAGGATCATGGCCATCTACTGCTAGAGAAACAACCCCCAAGCAGTACAAGACTGAGGAATTCGGCTGGTTTTTCCTAAGGGTTCATTTGGTTCTCTAAATTGAATTGGGTAAATGGAATTAAAGCTGAAATTCCAATTCTATCGTTTGGATGCCATATGAATCTGTTGCTATTCCTAGGAATTCCCAGAGACTGGATCGAGGTGGTGGCAGCAACTGAGGGGCTGGTCGGAACCGGTTGCCTATTTAGCAATTCTGGCGAAAAATTTCTGAACAGAGGCTACCATTCCAGATGATAACTATCTTGGATAAGAGATGAATAATGCAATCAGAATCCCATGCGATTCTGCTAGAGATATAGCAGGAAGTGTAAAATATACCAAAGCGTAAAATATACCAAAGCGTGCTCAAAAGAGCAAACATGCTTCTCAGCATAAGACGCGACCCCAAACTTACAGGTTACCTCCAGCCGTACAGAAGAACATACTCCATCAATGATCAATTTACCTCAAACATCAAATTGTAGCAGCCCGCTCAGAACAGCTGCACCATGGCTTCCAGCATCCGTGTTCAGCTTCTTTTTTCCTATTTTTTTTTTCTTATCGGTTTTTTCTTTTTCTTTTTTTTCCGTATTCATTTTCATTGTCCGTTATGGGTTAATATGTTTTTTCTATTTTTAAATTTTTTTAAAATTAATTACGTCAAATAAGTTAACTCAGCTACAGTAAAAAAAACTATAAGCCACCGCTATTCTGAACACCCTTACAATATCGTCAACTGTCGACACAAGAGCTCTATCCTATATCGTCTCCATAGCTGAGCGTATCAAAAAGAGTAGCAGAAATATCAGGTGTACAATTGAGCCAGATCGTTCTCATACATCTTCTTGATCACCTCCCTCTTGAGCTTGAGGGCTGCCGTGACGAGGCCCGACTCGGGGGTCCATGGATCCGGTATCAGCTTCATTCTGGCTGGGATCTCAAACTTCTCCAGCTGCGCTTGCTTCGCAGCCTGAAGAATAGAAAGTGCATGTCAGTAGAGTCAAATTGTTGTCCTAAAAGTATACAGGATTTGTCTTACTTATTATGCTTGCAGCTCTCTACATGCTTTCAGATGAGTATGCTGAACTATGCTGCAATCTACATTGGTCAAGGCACAACCTAGGCCAGGTCTAGACATGATCAATGATGCAATCTCTAGAATTGCTGGCTTCAGGTATGTACAACTCTTCCAAGGATGCGCATATATGGCACTCTACAGTCACCTGGACATGGTTTGATTCGAAACTGGCAAACACTAACTTCTTCACTACTCTTTAAAAGAAATAAATACCTAGCTGCTTCTGAAACACACTCACAGGTATGCATGGCCTGATTGAGAAATTATAACAAATCACACTGCACATGAATTCGTGTTCTACATGCTATGTCTTTATTGATACTCTTGTTTCTTTTCTTTTGAAGACTCCTGCAAATCCTTTCTTATTGTCATTACTTGATACTTGTATGGTTAGAACTTAGAAACAGTGCACTAGATTTCTCAAAAACAAATGTATGGATAAGTGAGAGATCCTGGATGCTAAATCTTTATGTTTTACATATAAATGCACTTACAAAAGCATTGAGTCAAGTAAGATGTACGTGTAATGAAATCCAACAAAGTAAAGCAACCAGATGTTGACAGAGGTGAGTAGAGAACGCAAACCTTTGCTAAAGATCCAAGCACTTCTTTAACAGCTTCTTGCTTCTGGCACAAATCTGCAAAATCAGTGTATGCAACTCCTTGATGCAACGCCCAGTTTTCCAGCTCATTGTGTGCAGCTACCACAAGTGCAATGCAGTAATTGTGGAAAGGATTAACGTGAATCATGATGTTCTCCACATATGGGCTCACAATCAAAGCAGCCTCCACCTGCAATCATCCAATCAGTTAACAAGTGCTACCAACCACTTGTCTCACCAGAACAAGAATATTGCTTACCTTCCCGAGAGATACATATTCACCAAGTTGAAGCTTCACAATATCTTTCTTACGGTCAATGATTTCAAGGCAGCCATCTGGGTGGAAACGCCCAATGTCACCAGAATAAAACCACCGCATACATCTTTCGTCATCCTTCACAAAATATGAGGCATATGGTAGACAGATTATTGTGAAAGAAAAGTTATTAGTATAATCCATGATGTGATCCACAAACAGATCAGTAACAAGTCAACAACATACCTTATAGACTTCGTCTGTTTTAGCTTCATTCTTGAAATAGCCTTTAGTTACACTGGGACCCCCAATGACTATTTCCCCCCGAGGCATTGGTGAATCAGTTGTTAAGTACCCACCTTCAGCCCAGTCGATCAACTGAAAGATACAGTTGTCATTATGTTAAGAATTGTGAGATGTCAACACATACTATTCAGATATCCCACCGAGTAAAAGATCAAGGAGTCAGAAATGTCAAAGCATGAACTGCGATATCTAAAACAAGAACAACAGCTTATTCTTCTAATTAAGGAAGATCTTCAATACACAAGCCTTGTCAGATATCAACATTTAAGAAATAGTACAGACAGAAATAATAGGAATGGGGAAAAGCAGCTTTGATATGGAAAATGGGTCCAGCTCAAATTGGGACATGGCTAAGAAAATGAGACCACATTGTTATCTAACCTTAATATATGAACAAGGTAGTGGAGCGCCAACACGGCCAACAGATGTGTCATCATACTCAGAAATTGTCCCTCCACCACAAGTTTCAGTCAGACCATACACTTGCCCTATTGGAGCCCTGAAATTTTATTAAGCCTGTCAATTTCCAGGACTGTAAAAATGGTGAAGCAAACATAAATAATTTATTGTTTTTAAATGAATGGAATGGTAAACTAGGGTGATCTGGACAGTTGCCACTAATAACATGAAATGATGATGTACATAATCTTACCCAAGGCATATGTTGATAAACCTCTGAGTATCTCCGGACAGAGGTGCTCCACCTGAGACTACAAAGCGAATCTTTCCTCCCAAGATTGCACGCACCTTTCTGAAGACGAGCATATCCCACAACAGTTTCTCTAATCCCCATGCACCCAGCCAACTTCCATTGATAGCAGCAAGCCGGCGGCTATAGGAAATGTCAAATAATTTCTTCGCTACACCACCCTTTGCATCCACCTGAAGCCATCTCAATATGAAAAGCAGCAGTCAATAAACCAATGCGAACACTGGACCAAAACAGCGTAAAGGGCAATACCTTTTTTCTCACACCATCACGAACACGATCAAGAATAGCAGGTACAGCAGTCATCAGTGTTGGCTTCAGCGCAGAAGCATCACCTAGAGTTCCCTTTTTTATTTTGTTTGATGTATCAGTAAGGGTCAAAGGTGATCCATATCCTATGGAAGCCCCAACAGCAGCCATAAGTGCCTAAAAGTCATAATGTTTACATACGGAGAATTAAGCTTAATAAACAAAATAAATAGATTGAGATGATATTCAAGAGCTACCTCAGCTGCCAACTCGAGAATGTGTGCAAGTGGGAGGTAGGCCAAGTATATATCCTTCCTGCCGAGTTCAGGCACAATGGTCATTATTGCTGAAAGTGTAGCGAGGACATTGCGATGGGTCATCATAACTCCCTACAAAAACATGTGTGGTACATGTTAGTTTGTCAGCTGATGATATGATTAAAGAAAATTAGAAAAAGCCCATCTTCTTTTGAGGATATATTTGCAGCATAGTGAACAACAAAAATGAAAATACTGAACCAGGAAGATGGGCAAACCTTGGGCAATCCAGTGCTACCACTTGTGTACATTATCACCGCGACATCAGATGGGTGAGGCATGTTTGCATCAACAGGTGCTTCATTTCCTAATCTATCTACTTCCTCAAATGACTCAACTATCCAGCTAGTGCTGTTTTGAGCTAGAGAAACTTCAGCTGAGAAGCCTTCCTCATTGATGTAGATGACACGCTTGACAGTGTCAAGTTGCCCGCTTATATCAATCAACTTCTTTAATTCTTTCTGACTACATACTACAGTAGTGACCTCAGTCTGAAGAACAAAAAAGGAAAAATTAGCTAAATATAAATCAAGCAAATAGCAGATGGGTGTTAATTATTTTAAGCAATAATTTTTGGAACATTATTATGCTAGCAACTGCTGTAAAGTGTCTGGTGCTTACCTATAGCAAAAATGCTACAAGAAGTAAAAATTGCTTTGCCTTGATAAAACACTAGAAGCAGACAACATGAATACAAGATAAAACCTTAGCAAGGACTAAATATACAGAAAACATGAGACATGAGTGACAGTACTGACCTCATTTAGTGAATGGCACAGTGCTCCCTCCCCCAAGGAGGCATAGATGGTGACAACTGTAATATTTTGTCTGAAGCATGCCTTGCAAATACAAAAATGACAAACAACATGAGAATGATGCCCAGAGTTCAATGTATAACACATTACGAAGAAGATAAGCAATGAACAGAAACAGGATTGATTTCAGCATTAAATTACAACAGGGGGGAGAGGAAATGGAACCAGGGTGAATGTATGTTCAAATGAACCAATTATGAGTCAGTATAAAAGTATGTATCATTTACACTATTCCTGATGACTTGGTATCTCCATTAGGCACTACAGTTTAATGGCATATCATGTTCAAGTGTAACAAAAGAAACATAGACACAAGGTTGCTAACACCATTCCTGTATCTGCCACCACAGCTCCTACTGTGAATTGAATTTGTCATGTATAATACTAATGAAACATTGGGCCAGCCATTGATACATTTGAAAGTTATATTCCTCACTTTACATGATAATGCAAAGGGAAAGAATGAATGGTGTTGGGATGTCATTGTGACAGTTGAATACTGATTGTACCATGTAGTTATTTAAGACACCTCTTAGCAGTGCACAACACCTGCAGTCACAGAGTGACTTGGGAGGCAAACTTGTCTGGAGCACTCATTTTGAATTCACAACTATGTATAATTGACTCTGTTATGCAGGAACTCTGACTCGTCTATGTATTTCTGGATTACATGAATTCTAGATAAAGTGGCCAGTGGCCACAATTTACTTAAGCAATAGTATGCACCTCTCACAAATCCACATGAAGAGAACCAAAATGGCAGTATGGCACAACATTAGTCTACCTATCGATTGCAAAAGAAAAGAGGGACTACCTGCAGTGCAATCTGCCACTCAGCCTGTGTCTCAGCAAAAATAGCAACACGCTCACTCCTCTGGTGGCCTAATCGAATGAGTCCAGATGAAAAGTTGCAAACGCTCTTGAAGGCCTCAGCGTAACACTTCCACTCATACTCTCCCAGATGAAGCTTATCAAAGGACCTCCCATCAGGTGCTGATTCTGTTTCCCTTGAAATGAGCTTCCTGGTGCCAAGTAGGGGCATGTACATAAATTCCTTGCAAGACTGCTCAAACAGCTCAGCGAGTGTGGAGACCCCTTCCCAGTGAGTTTCAACAGGGTGTTCAAATCGGTAGTTACGGATCGCATAGCCAGGCTCTCCACCCACATCAACCGGCACCCCCCTCTTCTTTTCAACATTTCTCCTTTTCTGGAGCAGCAGAGAGACCGCGATGGGGACAAGAATGCCAACAAAATAAGGATTCATACTGCTGTAAGGGCGGCCTTGGAGCTACACTAGCTTACAGGAGGTGAACTACAGATTCACATATGCCTTGAAGCGAGAAACCTGCAAAAGATAATCTCGTGAGGTAAAATAAAAGAAGATTCTGAACTTCCGGTACATATTGTAATGTGTAAAGAAATTTTATATACAAGGAATTAGCTGCATGGTTAGCCCTTTAATCTGTTCAGGTCCATTGTACAAGTGCAATCACTCCACTTATGAATAGAATATCAACCGACGGCGTATACAACATTGAACTGGTCAGGTAAAGTAAGATTATTCGTAAAGATATCCATCCACTTTACATGTGATATTTAGCTGGTAGAAACGCACTCGCATGCTTAGCAGCTAGGTAGATTACGCAGCATGTATGTAATTATATGTCGAAAATTGCATATGCTCCCTTTTGTTAATCGATAATCAAGCAGTTCCCCTGTTTGGTTTCCAAAAAAAGATTAGGCAGTAGCAAAAAAACAAAAACAAATGGTGAGCACACTGACTACTGGAATCCAGGTGCTAAAAACACTGGGCAGAATTCAAAGTACCAGCACTGGTACTATTTCTTCCGATGTGTCGGTATTATCTCTCTTTGACTCCGGTAGTTCTGTATATGGCGCAACACAAAAAGAAAGAAAGGTCCCCATCTCGCACGACATGAAAACTAAAACCTCTACGGATCCCATAAGAGCTGCACAGATCGTGGAGGAACAGCGGGTGCTGTGGATTGCACGTACTCACGTTGAGTAGCTGCGAGCTGCGGCGGAGCGGAGGGGAAGGGCGGGGGCGGGGGCGTACCTCGTGGAGGGCGGCGCAAGGGCGCGTGGAAGCTTCTGGAAGGAGAGAGGCGGAGGTGAAGTCACGCGGGCGCGGGGGAGGATTGATGTGGGGAGAAGACTCCCCAAGTCGCCGTTCCAAAGGCGCGGAGGTACAGGACCGGAGGATTCGCTAGGAATTCGCTTGAGGCCGGTCTTCGCTCTGGCCCACCAATCCACTCCCTTCAATCCTACTCCCCTTAATAACTGGGCTCATGACATCACAATTTCCATTTACTCTCTCTCTCTCTCTCTCTCTCTCTCTGCGTCCACAGATTAGCTAGTCTGCGCGCAGGGTCTACCTTTTCTTTTTCAACTTATAGCTTTGTTCTATCATATAATCAGACATTCCATCGAAACGACTTATCATGATAAACTTTTCAAAATAACTTACTATATTCGATTCACTCATATAAGTACATTTATTAATACCAAAAACCATCAGCTACAGATATAATGAAAAACAGGCCAACTACTGCTATGTTTTGTATCATAACAGTAATACATACTAGCAATAATATACGCTTAAAAAACCGTTTAGAGCTGTTCCAAGTAGCTTCTAAAACCGTTTAGAGCTGGGCAGATTCTCACACAAAAACACTGCTTCCATCTCCCTAGTTCTTCCTGTTGTTACAGTGGTACCAGTAGGCTAGTAGTAAATACATTAGTCCGGGGTCTACAATAATTTAGGTTTACGAGTTATGACAGCGTGTATATTACACACGGCAAAACACTCATCATCTAACGCCTACATGTATCTCCAATGGTCCTAGCTAGCAACTAACTAGAAGACTTCCACATCATCAACCAAATAGCTAGCATACAAAGGACTGTCTATAAGGATAGCTATTTGATACTTACATGCACACACAGTCATTTATAGAGACTGCCTCGTTTTCTGTTATAGCCTAGTGCTTAAGGAAGAGCCGGCTCGATTTTTTTTGCATATTCTCTTTCCTCCACATAGGATTTATGCTGATGTGTACATACAAATAGTCAGCTGACTCAGACCATTGGAGATGCCCTAATAGGAGCTGCGGCTATCGACTTATTATTATGTGTAATAATCAATGAATGGGGACACCAAAACTTCATCCAGAGGCAGCAGCTGCAACTCTCTCCCCGTCGTTGCACTCTCTATCAAACTCCTCCATCAACTCCCGCTGCCGTCGTGTCAGCTCCCTGCAGATAGTGCAGACGAAAAAAAAAATGTCAATTCCGAACGTTTCTGCTTTACTTCGTAGGAAAAGGCAGAAATGATTTTAAAAGAACTGAAATTTGGTGGAAGCGAACCATACGTTGGGACTCTGATACCGAAGTGAACATACTGATTCCCATAGGACGAGGAATTCCTCGCCTTTATTCCTGCAGAGAAAAACCAATTTGATGGATTACAATGCTATGTACACCAGAGAGTAGATGTCGTAGGGTAAAAACCAATTTGATCCAACACGATCGGGTAAAGGGGTTTTAGGGTGACTCCGATAACCAACCTTTGCCCCGCAGGACAACCTTCTCTCCTGGCTGGGTACCTTGGCGAACCTGGACGGAAAATACCACAAGCAAGGAAGCCTTAGGAAATAGATAACAGCATCCAGCAAATATATCCGGCATAGCCAGCTAGTATCATGCATCAAAAGTGAAATTTCATAAGAATTAACGGATACCTTGACTGAAACATTTCCAGTGAGGGTTGGTACTGTGACAGTTCCACCTAGGACGGCCTGTAAATCAAGTAGTTTTAGAACTCTTCATCAGCCAAGGAAATATGCATGATGTCAATAAACTCTTGGGCAAGGTTGTGAAAATCGCGATTCTAGTCGTAGAATCATATGATTCTACAATCCCACGAAACCAATCCAATTCAAATCGCATCTTGAGCTGTACCTGATAGAATCGTGATAGAATCATGATCCTGGTCGTAGAATTGTGTAGAATCGCAGTAGAATTTGTAGAATCACATATCATCTAAGATTATAAAAGACCTACGTGTTTGATTGTGTTATATCTCTCAATTCAAGTTGTATGTTAAATACTAAGTAGTAAATAGCTTAAGACTTTAAAATTTGAAGGTTTGAAATAATAAAAAATAATTTAATTATCTATTTATTTTATATTTTTATGTAAAATGACCAGATTATGGTAATATTAATAACATCGCTCTTCTAGTCGTAGCTCTCAATAACATATAATTTAAACTATGATTCTAGTCGTGAATAGGATATATTTATTAATCAAATTAGATGCCAAATGACCAAATAAACACTCATATCACTCCTAGAATACACGATAAATTCGAATAAATATGTTTTTTGTAGAATCGGGTAGGATGTTAGATTCTACGATTCAATCCTAGAATGTGATCCTATCGTAGTGTCTCCAAACCGATTCAGAATCACTTTTCTGACAACCTGACAATCGGGGTAAAACAAAATACTTATATCTATTCATGTGATGACACACCAAAAGGCAGGGATGGTTATCATGCACTACTAGTATGATGTAATTTGCGAATTAAAAATTTGAAAGAAATATGTAATTTGCATATATGGATATGTAAAGATTGTAAGAATGAGACCTTGTATTACCAATGAGCTCAACAGGCCAATATATGCCTATGTACAATATGCAAAGAACCCCTAGACTATATACATATCTAACACCCTCCTCAAACTCATGATGGATTAACAACACTGAGTTTGAAGAGGTAGAACCAATACTGAGCTCCAGTTTGTGCCTTGGTGAAGATATCTGCTAACTGAAACTCCGAGAGCACATACTAAAGATCAATAACTTTATCGTGCACCTGTGATCGCATGTATGAAGTATACACTCCAATGTGCTTGGTGAGCTCATACTTCACAGGATCTCAAGCAATACTGATCGCACTAATAATATTTGAGAGGAGAGGGGTTAGGGCAGAAGCAGAGACACCGAAATCCTCAAGTAACCACCAAAACAAGTTATCTCAGCTGTCAGTGACGCCATGGTTCTCAACTCAGCCTCGGTACTAGATCAAGAAACGGCAATTTACTTCTTGGTCTTCCAGGCAATCAGGGAAAAACCAAGAAAAATACAATAGGCAGAAAAAGACCGACGATCAGAGTGATCGCTAGCCCAAGTCGCATTAGAGTACGCTTGAAACTGCAAGGATCTGGAGCAAGGAAAGAAAAGATGACAAGTGATAGTCCCACGAAGATATCGCAGAACACAGAAGGTGACTGCAGTGGGCTGAGTAGGAGCAGAGATGAACTAACTCAGGGTGAGAAATGTCAAGGCGAGTAGTCCCAAGATAGACTAGACTCCCAACAAGATGGCGATATAGACTAGACTCCCAACAAGATGGCGATAGTGAGTGGGATCCTCCATAGACTCCCAATCGGTGGGCCAAAAGTGAATGGCAAGCTCCATAGGAGTATCCACCACACGTTGATTAGTGAGAAGTGCGAGTAAGGATGTCTTGAATTTAACGCTCCTGGGAGAGATAGTAGCCCTCGGACGTAGAAATGATCTCAATCCCAACGAAGTAACAAAGAGAACCCAAATCAGACATCAAGAACTGCACACTGAGACGCTCCTTCACAAAAGCGATGTACTGAGAGTCATCGCTAGTAATGATCATATCATCTACATAGAGAAGGAGGAGCATCCGACCTCGGGGAGAGATGTGAACAACGAGAGCGGGATCATGATCACTGGTGGAAAAGTCGACAGCAATGAAAACGGAAGAAAAGCAGTCAAACCAAGCACAAGAAGCTTGTTTAAGCCTATAGAGAGAGTGACGAAGGCGACAGACCATACCAGCAGGAACAGAATACCTAAGGGGCAGCTGAATATAGACCTCACGCAGCTCACCATTGAGAAGGCATTCTTGACGTACAAGCATTCTTGACGTACAACTGAGAGATAGGCCACTATCGAACAGAGACTACGGTAAGGAGAGTGCGAACAATGATCATGTGAGCAACAGGAATGAAAATTTCATCGTAGTCACAACTATGCTCCTGCTGAAAGCCATATGCCATAAGACGAGACTTGTAGCGCTCAAGGGAACCATCCAAGCGGGTCTTGATCTTGTATACCCACTCGCACATGATGGGAGTGACATGTGTGGATAAGGCTACAAGATTACAAGTGTCAGTACGCTCCAAAGCAACAATCTCCTCAGATATCGCGAGCTACCACTCAAGGAGAGCAAGACCCGAGAAGGACGGAGAAGAATTGGAAACAGGACCGAACAAGGAGGGAGAGCAGTAGTGGAAGTAGGAGGAGTAGGCGAAACAGTAGTGGGTGGCAGAGAATAAGGAAAAGTCATAAAGGAAATCGACTCAACAAGAGAATTAGACCTGACTGTGGGAGAGCGAGGGTAGTAAGGTTGAGACTCGTCGAAAGTGACATCCCGGAAAATCCTCATCCAGCGAGTAACAGTGTTGTAGAAGCGATAACCCTTATGCTCAAGACTATAACCAAGGAAAACACACTCAACTGATGAGCAGTCAACTTAATACGCTCATGAGGTGGAAGGACGAAGCAGACAGCCGAAACTGCGAAGGTGACTGCACTTTGGAGATCGACCAAAAAGACGCTCGACAGTAGAACCCTGAAGGGCGGTGAAAGGCTGCATGTTGATAAGGAAAGCAGCAGTGGAGACAGCCTCAGCCTAAAAGTGAGGGAGTGACAATACTTACGCTCAGTGACACCATTCTAAGCATGAGTACCAAGACGAGTACTGAAGATGAGTGCCCTATTCAACGAGAAAACGACGGAAGACAGCAGAGAGATACTAGCCAGCAAAGTCAGCACGAAACAAAGAATAGCCAAATCGAACTGAGTGCAAACCATAGTGCCAAAACTCTGATAAATAGAGAGAACCTAACTACGCGAGGGCATAAAATAGAGCCAAGTGTGACGAGAATAATCATCAATAAAAATCACATAATAACAATGACCCACTTTCAAAACGAAGGAAGCCGGACCCCAAACATCAAAGTGTACAAGATCAAAAGGAAGAGTAGAAATAGTCACTAGAGAGATAGGGTAGCTGCAGCTGCTTGCCAAGCTTTCAACCCATACAATGTAAAGAGATGTCCCTAGAAACAAACCCAAGAACACCACGACCGACGAGTGACGAAAGACGTGATTCACAAAAATGACCGAGACAATGGTGCTACTAAGCGAAGGAGGTAGTGGAGGACACAGCAATACAAGAGGGAGTGGTAGCGGTTGACTGGCTGGTGGAGATAGCAAAAGGCAGATGAATCCAGTCTAGCTCCCAAAGACGCTACAAATCACGGCAACAAGGGCTAATACCAAGCATAGTCCCACGTGTGGTGATCCTGGATAGAATAAGAGTCAGACTCAAGAACAACACGACAGTCGTAATCAGTGATTTGACCAGCCGACATAAGTCGTATAGTAAGCTGAGGAACATGAGACTACAAGAACATGAAAAGAGGAGGTAGAAAGCATGCCTCGACCTACAACAGATAGAGAGGTACCATCTGCAGTCTAAACAGTGGAAGGAAAGACTGTGGGTTGCATGGAAATGAGATATGTGGAATCTGGCATCATACGAAAAAAAGCATCATAGTCTAAGACCCACAGACAAAATACCTAACGAGAGAGGAGGCGAAGGCGTGGAAGACTGCTGAGAAGCAAGAGCCAGACGAGTTAAACCCAAGGAGTCTGAGGACGAGCTGACACCGAGGCGCTGCAGGAGCGAGAGTAGCTGTTGTGCGACATCATCGAATGAGCCCTGGTGAGAGACACTAGCTCCTGGGGAGGAGGAACCATCAGAGCCCTTTGGGGGACATCCACCTCGGCGACCCTAATCCTCCTCCGCTTGTAGCAATCCTGATACTTGTGACCCTCACGCTGGCAGTAGATGCAGTGGAGACCCATAGTAGAAGCAACAGCTACAGGGGCGTTGGGAGCTAGGGAAGGGATCTCGACCAGTGCTGAAGAAACAAGTGTTGAGATAGACAAGACAGCCTGCATCTGAGCCACACCACAAAGTAGAGTCTCAGCACGCACAGCTGTGAGAGCCCCTAATAAATTCGAGTGCGGGGGATGAGTTAGGAGCTGAGCCCGCAGTCTTGAACTCAAGCCGGAGAGGCGGAGACGCATCAGGAGGTCGTAGAGACGGTGTCTCCTGGTGAGCATGGAGCCGCACACAGTAGGGACAGGTCCGGCAAACATCCGACCCATAGAGTCAAACTAATACCACACCTCAGACATCTGCTGATAGAAGTCATCGATGGTGGCATCAAGCTGCTGAAGGGAATGCGCTCGGTACATGACCGAAAGATACATAGCATCACTCGTCGGCTAATAGTGAGCTCGGAGGCACTCCCACAATCTCTGTCATCGGCAGCTCCGCCACATCTATGAAGATAGCCATTATCATGCTACCTACCAGGATGGCAGTAACACGAGCCTCAGTCTCCTACCACCACTCATAGACGTGCAGGGGCAGATTGATAGAGTTCCAGGATCTCTAATGTAGCATTGGCCTCGTCTTGAGCCGCCTGATCTGCATCAGCAGGGAGAGCGAGCTGGATGAGCGATGCAAGACGAGGCAGGCAGGGGTGCTCGCCAATGAGATGACCCCATAGACATTGGCTATTGAAGAGAATCCTCAGGTGAACCATCCACTCCTGGAAGTTCGTCCCGTCAAAACGAACAGCGGAGAATGGGATGGTGAAGGAGCCGCCGATGGTCGCCATCATGAGCAGATCGGACCGATTTTTTCAGTAGCGGCAACGACCGAGGCTGGCTAGGGTAGCGATGGCCCCGGCTGGGGCTCACCAGGGCGTTGGAGACAGCCTGGTGCAGGAGCTGATCAGGACTGGCCGGAGCAGGCGATATCGGTCGACATGGGAGCCGCCGACAACGAGAAAGGCGGGCAGTCGCCGGCGTGGGAGGCAACGGCACCGAGGAGCACGCATGGGCACGCGTGGACACAGGTGGGCGCGAGTGACAGTGTGGGCGCACACGAGCAGCGGCAACCATGACAGCATGGGCGCACACGGGCAGCAGCGACCAGATCCAACCGGATCTGAGGCAGCGACAACCAAATCCGACACCACCCAAAGAGAGGAGCCAGTGGCGGCAGGCCTGGAGGCCAGCTCGGGGGCGCGCATGCGGGAGAAGTGAGGAGGAGAGGGAGAGAGCGGTCCGACGGCGACTAGCCAAACCTTAACCCTAACCTTGCTTTGATACTATATAAGAATAAGATCTTGTATTACCAAAATGCCCAACAGGCCAATATATGTCTATGTACAATATGCAAAGAAATCTCTAGATTATATACATATCTAACAAAGACCTTAGATCAACTATGATCAGACCACCAACAAACAGAAGAAAAAAACTAGGAAGAGACGTGACCTGAGGAATGCTTAGAACAGCATCAAAATGCACATGGTTGCCTTCTCTACGAAAGATGGGATCCTCTCTGACCTGTAATAGAAAATGAAAATTAAGTTCACTTGCAAAGTACTGATTAAACTGATGGCTAGAGTTAGCATGTTGGGCAAAAAATGGAACCTTGATAGTAACATAAAGGTCACCAGGTTTATTGCGTTCAACATCTGCACCACCCTTACCACAAACCTTCATGGTGTCATTATCATCAATTCCTGAAAAGGTATTCCAGTTATAATATACCCAAATACCATGTATACTCCAAAATAAACTCATGCAATCGCATAATTGCAGCAAAGAGTATTCAAACATTAACCCAAAAAAAGGCAGAACGATTTAATACAACTATACAAGCATATTTTGTGGAACAGTGAGATGATTTATTTGCCTTCTAAAGTTTTCTAGACAATAGTGGTGCTAGTGAATGAATGATTGAAAGGGCAGATCTGCATTGTGCCAAGTCTGTTCAGATGGAATCACTGTTATGTCAATCTAGGTTAGTTTACTGTCTTACAATACCAAAAGTTTGCACTAAAAAGCATGCAAAGCTACAGGCAAACAAGAAGGATATGCAGAAACTTAATGTTTTGCATACTCAAATTCATAGTTGCAAGTTAAGATTCACATGTCAAGTGTATACAACCATACATACTGGTAGAGTCGAATCTTTCTTACCGGCCATTATGTCGAGCTTCACTGTTTTTTTCCCCTTCACTAGCTGTTCACCCTTGCATGTCTTGCAAAAATTCTTCAAGCAAATTACACACGAGCAAAAAAGTGAGGCCCCCAGAACCAAAACATCAGCATAAGTTATAAATCCATAGAATAGAAAGTTCAGCAATTACCAATATACTGTACAATCACATTGACTAATTTGTATCATACACCTCTGGGCAATCATGCGGAAGTTTTAGTGATTACTATCCCAAATTGTTGAAGTATCAAAGGTGTTCTTCATAATGTTAACCAGATCTTTTTCTAAAGAACCAAGTACACTCAAAGGAGTGATGTTTAACATTTCTCACTCACAATGGTCAAAATAAGCAACTGTGTATCATAGCGGACAGCATGACGAATGGGTCGTTACATGTTATAATGAAGTACTAAAAAACCTAAACTTGGAGGAACAAATAGACAATATGTCATTGAAGAAGAAATGCACCTTCACAATTTTTCCACTTCCACCGCACCGAGAACAAGCAGATTCTAAACTCAATATACCCCTCTGCATGAATATCTGCATTCATAAGACAACATTCTGAAGATCAGAAAAGTAAAGTTGCATACTCTGGAAAAAGATTTTGCAAAAGGAGACATACCACACCAGAACCTCGACAAGCTTTACATGTTTGAGGTACAGTGCCAGGAGGAACACCACTTCCATCTGCCACAAACAGGTGATAAGTTTGGAGTCATAGAAACAAGCAAATTGGGGGGAGAGAGAATCCAACATGTTCCTACATCAATGAATGAATAAACAAGTGACAACACGTACTGCAAGTTTCACAGAAAATATCGGCCTCGTATGTAATAGTTTTTCTGCAGCCTTGAACAGCTTCCATGAATGACAGCTCAACAGGAACCTACAGTTGAGAGAATAAAGACAATAAGCATTGCATCAACATGTTTGTTTTAAAGCAAATGATTGTAATGAAGAACAATAAAACCTTGACATCTTGGCCTCCTCGTACGGTGAACGCACTATCAAAGATCTGGTTGACATGGCAAAAAAAAAATATCACACATGTACAATGGTTTGTATATAGTTAAAGTACAAACAACAGGAATTACACACACATGGAGGGCTGGAAAGTGATCAGAGGGTTTTGCCAAATAAATATTGAATGATGGTATCAAATCATGTTTGTCCCTCCAAATATGAAAGGCTAGCATGACAATTATTTTAAAAGCAAATCACTAGTTCATTACATTTTCAAATTATACATAAACACAGGCCTTACACTGAAGAAACAAAGAACTGCACTAGATTTAAAAATTCCACAACCTGTACTACGATATTTTCATGGACAGCTCTCTACAGTTTATTTTTTAAAAACCCACTTGTGTTCCAAAGTGCCAGCAGACAAGGCAATGAAGCAGATATATCACATATTTAAGTTTGTAAATCACAGGCTTCATGATGCAGCCCCAAGTACCATTGCCACATTGGTTTGTGCTTCCAAGCTGCATTCAGGAATTACATCTCAATTTGGTGCTGTTTCGGGAGAAGAAGAGAAGAGAACAAGAGCCAAGCGGGAGGGAGGAGTGGACGGCCAAGGAAAGAAAGGGAAAGAATCCCTAGCGCATGAGAGTTTCTGTGTTCAAACCACTGTTATTAAGTCGGCGACTAATCAGTGACTAATCTACGACTGGGAATTCGTACTGTGAAGACTGGGCCACTATTGCACATCAGCTAGCCTACTAGTTGACCCGTATCACCTCATCCATAACTCTCAACAAAATATAGTGAATTTATAATGACAACCTAAAAATGGGCCAGGGGCAATTTACTGATACTAAACCAAAAAACAAAGGACAACTGCTCTTACATCAGTAAAAATGTCACCAAATGGATGGCCGCCAGGAAAACCCTGCCCCCCAGAACCATCTGGGCCACCACCTGATGCTTGGCGTTCATAGGCTTCTGCTCCAAGCTGCCAAGTACAAATGTATGTTATACTATAACGCATAAGCAATAAAAACTTTTGTACGATAGGAAAAGAAGATTGGTGGTTTAGGAAAATTAATGCTATCGTAATGGAAGCCGGTCTAGGTGAACAATCAAACGCAAAATATAAAAACAAGACAAAGAGCTTGTTTCATTTTTTTTATGATAGCATTAGTCTATAATATGAATATTATTTTCTTGTCATACAAAAAAAAGTTAATAACCTGGTCATATGTTTCACGCTTATCATCATCCTTCAAGACCTGAGAGAAGAGCACAAAGAAATAGCAGCCTTTAGAATAAACATGCGCCATGGTTCATCAGATGAAAAATAAATTGTTCCTACTAAAACTCTGTACCTCATAGGCACGGTTAACTTCTTGAAATTTTCTTTCTGCATCAGTATCATCTTTATTAGTATCAGGGTGGAACTTCTTTGCAAGCTGGAGAAGCATGATCAGTTCAGTTAAAATTTGACAAGCTAAATAACAAGAAATGGGGAAGGAACAGATCAAAAGGCACATAATAGAAGATCATGTGGATTGTTGAACAATCAACACACAGGCACACAGCTATCAAGAATATAATGTAGTAACTATTATTCTAGTAAAGCATGCAATAAAAGTCGTACTATTGAACAATCAACACACAAGTATCAAGAATATAAAGTAGCAACTAGTATTCTAGTAAGCATGCAATAAAAGTAATACTAAAACATGAAATAAAAATTGATCCTCTAGACACACAATCACTGTAAGGGAAGGCTACCTTCTCTCATAAGCTGCATATGTTGAGATTCTTCGAGAAGTAACTTCTTTTACTAACCCAGAAAACTGTTTGGTGTAGACGTAAATAAGCCGCTGGGTGGACGAGTATTTGTACAAATATACCATGACCCAACTACCATCATTGGTTTATTAAAGTAAACTAACATGTTTATGAATTACACGCCTCTCATGACAAAAATGAGCAAAATATTATAGGGGTAACATTTGTCTCTTTTAAGTTTTAATAGATAGTCTGCATGGTAACATTGCTGGTTCTTAGCCAGTTGGTCAGATCAAGAGTAGGACCAAGCGTTATCTAATCTTTTCTCTTCATTATTACCATGTTTCTCAAAAACACCATGCGACTACAAAAACAGTGTCGCTCCTTAGAAAATATATGATCTGGGAGGCAGAGAGAAAAGGTCTTACAAACCCAGTACAACTGATAATTTCTGTCAAGGCTAATGGCAGTGTGCCTAACCTATTCTGCAGAAGCCCTAAAAGCTGGGTATGAACACCTTCTGCTGTTGTGTACAAATGGAGCTGGGCTGCCAGTAGCCATCATAAACTGTTGAAAAGGCCATAGGGGAGCTAGAGCTTTTCCCTGCTCTAGACTGAAGTTTAGGCTCTCCCAAACAGGCTGCCCCTAATTATCCAATCCAGAAGAAAGATCCAGCTAGCACACAACTGCCAAGCATTATTGACCAAATTGCAGTGCCCTTTGTGCACAATAAATTAGGAACTAACAAAAGCATATGCTGGTATGTCAAACAAAGCGTCAGACTTATTTATTTCGTTTGGGCCACAGTTCATGTTCATCACTCTGTAAAGGAACAGGATCCTTCAGAAGTTTAATCAAGTGATGTTCAATCAATGGCATATCTTAAGAAAATGTAAACAAAAATGCATACCGCATAATATGCCTTCTTTATTTCTGATGCAGAAGCGTCGCTGCTCACTCCAAGCACATCATAGTAATCCCTTGCATTCACCCTCCTTGTGGCTAAAATCATAGAGATATAGAGGTTTTATCATACAACTAAACAAAATAAACATGGGATTCACCTAAACAAAAGAACACATAAAAATAACAGAGGGAATCACACTAGTATTTCAAAATTAAAAGCAAGTACACTTGAAATATCAACAATTGCATTACAAAAGAAGCAAGCCTGACTGCCAGGCTATTCAGCCTAAAGAAAAATAACTATTTGTCTATTATTTTTTAGTAAACACAATAAAACCATATTTATCATTAAAACAAATAGTTTTTGCTTCCACATTAAAGAAGTGCTTAAATCTTGAATCTTGTGGAGAGTTGTAGGACAAAGGGGTTCAGTGCGAGTGTTCAAAGCAGGACTTATCAAGTTAGCATGGATACGAGTGAGTAGATAACGCTGCAAATTTGTGTCTTTTACCATGTGAAAGAAATTAAGAAACAGAGCAAAATTACCAATAAGCCATAAAAAGATGGCTGCCACACCCACACAAACACGAACCTTTGACACTAAATTCCCTAAGAACCTAAGGGGGCATTCATATTGCTTCTGTTAATGGATTTTGACTGCGGTTGAAGACTTTTAGCTGAAAATAAATAGTAGTAGATAAAAGAATTGGTTTTTAGAAGGAAGGGGCGAGTGGTGCAAAAGTAAAGGAGAGATGTGTGCGCGAGACAAGAGCGAGAAGAATAGGGTACATGATACGCCCGTGACCTCCTAACTTGTTCTCGGAGCGAGACGGGAGCGAAGAAGCCACTTCAAGAAGCCATGTGTTCGTATTGGCTTTGGACTTCTTCAAGCAGAAGCCAGAAGCAAAAGTCAATACGAACAGGGCCTAAATTAAGTTCTAACAGTACAAATGCTTGCTGCTCAGATTGAAAGCAGAAAGACAGAGCTAGTCGTGACCAGAATATGACATCTTGGCTTCAGTTATAAGCTGTCAAAATAGAATTACATCTTGGTTTCAACTTTCAACTCTAATGAAATTGGCTATAACATTCAATTACGCCCACCCCCAACGACGAACTGCTATTACACGATAGAACACATCAAATCCACCGGAGCACCTACCATGGAACGACCTGCTCGGGCACCACCAACTCGTGCTCCTCCTCTCCCTCCCTGCCCAATTAACCGGATCAGCAACACACGAACACGGGCCTCTCAACAATTCATGCGAAAAGTATCGAACTTTTAAGCGAGGCGACTCACCTGGGTCAGGCAGCCGCGGTGGTACGCCCCACGCCGAGGAGGCGGCGGCGAGGTGGCGGGAGAACAGCTCGAGCTGGCACGGAGGTAAAGGGGGTTAGACGTGAGGGTTCGGGATTGGATGGGAGGAGAAGCGGGAGGAAGGAAGGGGAGGAGTATAAGCTCACCGTGGAGGAGGTGGTCGCTGCGGCGGCGAGCCTGGAGGCGGCGGCGCGCGCCATGGGAGCGGAGGTGGAGAAACCCTACTTCTGTGCTTGAGGACGAGCGGCGCAGTGGGCTGTGCGGGTTAAACGACCGCACGGACCAACGGGAAGGGTTTTAGGAGCCGTAATATGTCTCTTACTTTTCGGCCCCTAAAAATTATTTTTTATTTTTTTTCACAATATCTAAATTTTAAACAAAAATATCTTTTTAAAAAAGATATAAAAATTAATTATAATATACAATATAGTAACTTTATTTATATCTATCAAAACTACATATGAATTTCTGTTACTCAGTACTCTCTCTCATGAACAAACCAAAAACTACAAGCCGCAGCCATAAGTCAAAATCAAAAAGAATAGATCCATAGGCTTTTAGGTTTGGCTTTTAACTTATAAATAGTAACAGCTTGTAGCGAGAGACACTCGCGCGTGATTTTAGCCGATATAAATAAAGTCGTTGCAGTATGTATTACAATCGACTAGTAAACCTCGCCTTAAAAAGCCACTCCATCTGAAAGCTATGTACTATAGAAAAGATAATTACTACAGAAAAGCAGTTTTTAGAAGCCAATATAAATAAGGCCTAATAAATATAATTTACTTCGTGTCTAGATTCGTATTAAAGAAAAATAAATCTACCATATAAAAGCTTCCATTTCTAATATATTGTTTCAAAACAAGTATAATTTACCTAACAACTTTTTAGGATTTTAAATTTCACTCCCCTTCCAAAAACATGGTTTCGCCAGGTCAATAGCCACATCATTCCCCCTCTGTCTCTTGCTTTCTTCTTGTCTAACCACACGTAGGTGGGTAGTCTGGAAATTTGCTCTGCCTCATCGTCCACATCGTTGTCCACTATATCAATGTATAGGTAGGGGTGGACCTAGGGCCCCGACTAGGAGGGCTATAGCTCAGGTCCTGACCCAGCCAAATCAATGCATTTTTAATGTTCATGTGGCCCTAATAGCCCAATAGCCCAATAGCCTCCTGGCGCAGTGGTAATGCCCCTGGCGCATACTCACATCATCACTTGTCACTGTCATCAACCCTATCTGTCCTGCTCGATTTTGTCGCCAGCACCGCGCCCGCGAGCTGCCCCCAGCCGCCAGCTCTGGCCACATGCCCGCACCCTCCGCCTCTCCGGGCTCCGATTCCACCCTCTGCCACCTACTCGACCACTTCAGCCTCTGCCTTCGCCTTGACACAACGCCCTCCGCCTGCTCGCCCGTCCACTGGTCCACCTCGCTCTCGTGGCCCTGGTGAGTCTACCGGTCTCTTTGTTGGTTTGTTCGATTTATAGCCTTTTCTCCATAAATGCAGTCTAGGGTAATAACCTATGTGGCTATATGTTATAATTTGTTGATACGTTTTGGTGAGATTAGCAGTTTTTTGGTACCATCTCATAAGTGTGAGGTTGCTTCATTTGTGTCGTCTATTAGTATAACCAATGTAACCCTTTTTTTAGGCTTACTTAGCATGCCTGCTTGGTCCTTGCATTGAACTAAGCAAATTTACCAAGCAGTACTAGAACAATTCTTATGCATCTACTAATTCTATTTATTTGAACAGAAAAGGAGAACTTGTGCCTTTTATGGGTGCCTTAATGAAACATGGGAAGTGACCATGCCAGCGGAGGAAGTTCCCTCAAATATTCCTGAAACCAGCATTAGGAATCAACTTTGCTTGGGATGGCATGAATGAGAAGGCTTGGTTGGTACTAGTTGTTGTTCATAGTGATTCCGGTTGCTTGTTGTTGCGTTTTAGTTTGGTGCATGGTTTAGGTTTGACAAAGAGGCTAGGTAATGATTCCATAATCATCAAACTTTTCAGTTTGATTAAACGACAATGTAGTATGTACTTATGGCTTCATGTCCTTTATTGGACATATCTACATGGATTTCATCTACAATTTGGTTAGTATTTGATCAAGAGATATGTAAGAATTGGTAAACAAATTTCCCTTTACTAGCTTTTGATTATTTTCTTAAGATATTGTGATTCTTCTGTTAAAAGAAAGTAGTTGTATTACATATACGAGTGTGATTAATAGTTTAATACAACAAATTTCCCTAATGCATGATATTAATGCCCATTTCCTTTATTTAATGTAGGTTGTCAAAAGTGAAACATCTAAAAACTTTGAATTTGCTCTACTAACTATTCTCAGATGTGTTGAGCATTTAACGAACTATTTTGCTAAGACATCTCGCTCATGCTGCCCTTACAAAAGAAATATGTAAACATCATTATTTGATTGCAAGAGCCATTTTTTTTAGTTGATAGTGGTGCTTTTGTGTACAATTTGAACTATAGTACCTTAACCATCTTTGATATGACAATGTTGCTATCGGAATATGTTGTTAGCTCTAATTCATATAGTAGTCCTTGATATTTTGTTAAGGTCTTTGTATTCTTGGTTTGGTACTTATCATATCTATGTTTTTATTTAGTTATAAGTTAGTCTTCCTTGTGTCATTTTTGGATCCACCACTGTATGGAAGATAGTTGCGTAACTAGTTGAGTACTAGCTACTGAAAACAAAATTTGGAATTGAAACCGAAGCTTTGTACGAAGTAATTTTTATTGTTTTTGAGCACTCATGGTATCTTGCATCCTTTAGAAAGTAGCCTAGCAATTTTATGGGGCGCTCGTTTTAGCGATGGCTTCTGCCTTTTGGCTGAAATTTCACTGTAGCTGATTTGGCTTTTTGGGCATAATTAATTTTTAAAAAAAATGTAAAAATAGAAAAAAAAACATGTTAACCCATTAGGGACAATACAAAGGAACACGGGAAAAAAAGAAAATACAAAAAATCCTAAAATATCTTAAAAAATTCAGAAAAAAACGAAATACTGAATAGTGGAAAAAAAGCTGAAGCTGAAGCCGAAAAAAAACCAAAATGAGCGGGGCCTTCGCTATACTCGTATGCAATTCATCAGCACTACCAATTGTAGTGTATCGCCATCAAAATCACACAAATATATTAAAGATCATGTTAGTTACACCGAAATCTTCATTAACAAAAAGTAGTTAGCCGAGAACCGAGAACAGCACATTTACATATCAATCCACTATTTGTAAGCTACGCATCCACTTTACGTACAAACTAACAAAAAACACTTCAAAAAACACTGTTGGTGAACACTATCAAAATCCATGTGAGCAAATTCTAAAGCAACTCCAATAAACTTCTTGGCAAATACAGAGATGATAGTATCTTCATTGATCACCAATCCATCATGTCTCCAATCCATTTTTCTGAATGAGCATGTGCAAAATAGTAGTATAAAGATACATGCCTAAGATCTAGGATCTAACCCTGAGGATGCATGTGACAATTGTCACTAGTTTTTTTTTTTGAACAAATGACAGCAAGTCCAAGTTGATTTGGCAATCTCGAAAGCAAATCCGTACTATGTGTTGAGGAACCATCACTGGCGACCAGTCCGAGCGATTCATCTGCTTAGAACAAGAACAAATCAATCACAAAAGACGACAAAAAAACAGATTTAACACAGAGAGGTAGAGAGAACCCCTAATCTTTCTTTATTACTTTTGCATCGGGTGTACAAAATCTGCCATATGGCTCCCTATTTATAAAACATGGTGAGGTTCCCATCATGGGCCTGGGCCTAGGTTTCCTAATATTCCCCCTTGGGCACTCACTCGACATACTCATACTTCATTAAAACTCCATAAAACTTAGTGGAAAAAATTTGGAGAAAGAGTACATGATGCATGTTATGCTGCAATGCATGAATTATCTCATTAAAAACCTTGGTCGAGAAACTTCAGGATAACTCGTCAAGGGAAAAAGAATACAATTCACCCAACATCATTCAGTCTTCAGGACTTTTATTCTTTAGGTACTTGATCTTCAGGATTATGATTCGCTAGCGGGCTTGAGAGAATTCTCCCTCTAAATTCTGCACTTCTCTAAATCTCATCATACCAATCCCTCGCACGCACCTTTCAAAGCTAGATGTGGGGAGTGACTTTGTGAATAAATCTGCTAGATTTTCACAAGACTTAGTGTGCAATACTTTAATCTCGTCCATCTTTTGCAATTCATAAGCATAGAAGAACTTGGATTTGATATGCTTTGTGAGATGGCTCTTCACATAGCCGATTTGTATTTGTGCAACGCAAGCGGTATTATTTTCATAGATAATTGTGGGGGTTTGCACAATATTCATCACACATGACTTCTGGATATGGTGAACCATTCGGCGTAGCCAAGCGCATTCACGTGCGGCTTCATACAGCGTTATTATTTCTGAGTGGTTCGTCGAGGTAGCTACAAGGCTTTGCTTAGACAATTTTCAGGAAATTGCAGTTCCACCGCTCAGGAATACATAGCCTATTTGTGACTTTGCGGTATGCGGGTCAAACAGGTACCATGTATCTGCATAGCCAATCAAGTTTAGATCTTGATTCTTTCTGTAGAATAATCCAAGGTTCTTGCTCCCTTTGAGGTATCGGAAGATGTCCTTTATGCCCTGCACTGTACCTTGTCAACAGGTTCACGGCAAATGCAATGTCTGGTCTAGTATAGTTGGCTAAGTACATGAGTGCTCCAACTGCACTTAAGTATGTGAATTCCGGTACCAGGACTTCCTCCCCCTCTTCCCTAGGTCGGAAAGAATATTTTTCTTGCTGTAAAGATCTCTCGATCATCGGTATTTTTGATAGGAATGCTTTCTCAAAACCAAACCTTTCTAGCGCCTTCTGGGTGTAGGTCGACTGGTGTACCAAGATTCATTCAGGGACATGCTCAAGCTGCAGGCCAAGGCAAAACTTGGTCTTGCCTAAATCTTTCATTTCAAATTCTAACTCCAAGTAGGAGCTTGCTTCTTTTATATCTTCCACTGTCCCGATGATATTCAGATCGTCTACGTACACTGAGATTATACAGGATCCATCCTGGGATCGTCGTATAAACACACAAGGACAGTCTTCATTGTTTGTGTAGCCTTTCTTAAAGAGAAAGTCGCTTAAACGTTTATACCACATCCTGCCAGATTGCTTTAGTCAATACAGAGACTTTTCAAGCTTCACACTGTACAGATTTCTATTTGCTCTGTCTTGGTTTGAGAGAGGAATTCCTTCAGAGACTTTCATATAAATCTCCGAATCCAAGTTACCATAAAAGTATGCAGTCACAACATCCATCAAATTAATTTCTAAGTTCAAGTTCACTGCCATTGAGATCAAGTATCTAAAGGTAATTCCACTCATGACTGTGGAGTAGGTTTCTTTATAATCAACTCTAGGACGTTGAGTGAAACCTTGTGCTACCAGTCTTGCTTGTGTAGCACTTGTGACACTGGCGGTTGTCCTGTTCAGGGACTCTCCCGTGTACACATAATTTATCTATTTCTTCATGAGTTGCTTCTTCTGGAGCTTCATCTTGCGCATTGCTTCTTTCAATGGTAAGTCTCTTTAGTTTTTCGGCTCCGATGTATGTGCAAACATCCATACCGATGGGGATATTCAGATCTGGTATGTCATTTTCAACAGGTGTTATACTTGTGCCAGGTCTCAACTGGCTCCCCTTCTCATTTTGGGAAATTTCGGTGATCGGCTGTGAGAAGTCTTTCCAATCCTTTTTCGCCGGGCGTCCCCAATTACTTGGGATTCGAGAAGCCGGAGTTGTCTCCTTTTATTCTGAGGCCTCTGGACGGGATTAGGGATACCTTCAAATTTCTTTGGTATTTCAACCCTCTCTAGTGCATTGCGTGCAGACACATGCGACTTAGTCATGCTCTTCAAATCACTAAAGTGATCAGGCAGTTGGTTTGCTAATGCTTGCAAATCGATGATCTTCTAGACCACTTTTTCAGTTTCATTAGTGCGCGGGTCATGTGCAGGAATTCCCGTGGCTTTCCACGTAATTTCCCGATATTTTTCATCAAGGGGTTGATTTCCTCCCCCTAATGTTGGAAAATTATCCTCATAAAAAATGCAGTCAGCGAAGCGGGCGGTATACAAATATCCTGATATGGGTTCTAAATACCTGATTATGGATGCAGTCTCATAACCAGCGTATATCCCAGTCTTACGGAGAAGACCCATTGCAGTTCGCTGCGGAGTGGGCATAGGTACATAAACCTTGCATCCAAACCTCCTAAGATGAGAAATTTTCGGTGATGACCCTTGCACTAGTTGCATAGGTGAACGGATGTTGTAGGCCAAAGGTCTAAAGTTGACGAGATTCGCTGCATGTAGGACTGCGTGTTCCCAACATATAGCTGGCAAATTACAATTATACAAAATAGGTCGGGCAAGAAATTTAATTCTCTTGATTAAAATCTCTACCAAACTATTCTGGGTATGGATATGCGGTACCGAATGCTCAACTATAATCCCCATTGTCGTGCAATAATCATCAAATACCTTTGAAGTAAATTCTCTGACATTATCCATTCTGATGGACTTGATGCGATGATCAAGGAACACATTTTTGATGCGAATGATCTGCGAGATCGATTGGGCGAAAGCATGGTTTCTTGTGGATAATAAACCCACATATGACCATTTCGAGGAAGTATCAATGAGTACCATAAAATACCTAAATGACCCTGAGATGGGCTGAATGGGACCGCAAATATCTCACTAGATGCGTTCTAGGAATGCATTGACTTCATCGTCTAGTATTTAATTTTCCAGTGGCACATGCAGGGCACACAAAATCTGCATGATTCAGAAAATTCTTCACATTAATATTATGCCCGTGAGAATTGTTAATTATATTTTTCATCATCCTAAGATCTAGGTGGCCTAATCTGTTATGCAAGAGACAAAATAGTTCAGAACTTCTAAATACTGTCTTTAGAACAGTGTACACTGCAGGCGCCTTAATGTTGGTATAATATAGCCCAGTTTCTAGTGAAGAAAATTTTTTTAATACCCTTTTGCCATTCTTTTCGCGCTTCGTGATGAGCAGGTATTTCTTACCGTACTCTTTTTCAGTCTTAACATGGAAACCATTGGCGTGAATATCTTTAAAACTTAAGAGAATTCTAATCGATTATGGGTACAATAAGGCTACTTCAATGACCAAAGTTGTGCCCATTGAAAGTATAATGGTGGTCCTTCCGGAATCAATTATACATGCATCGCTTTCGGCGATTGTCGTAAGGCTGCTAGTGCTCTTACGAATGGACTGAAAATATTTAGTCTCTCTTAAGATAGTATTCGTTGTGCCACTGTTGGCAAGGCATACTTCCCCCATAGTGCGTCACACGTGTTCTAATATAATATATTTTATTAATATGTATTAGAATACATACAGTACATAAATAAAACACACAAATATTAGAATATATCATGCCATTGTAAACTGAATAAATGAATGAATTATTCTAAAATCATCCAACCATCACGAGAAAATAAAACTAAAGTACCATCCATGCAAGTTCTAACTTGTCCATTTAATGCAAAATAAATGACAATTAACGTTTCATGCATTCTGTGCATCAGACAGAATCAACTAGAAAAACATTGACTTCTTCGGCTATCTTTTCAGAAGTGATGTTCTCTTCGAGAGAAATCATGGAAGTGGCCACCTCTAGGTCGTAAGGGGGTGCTGCTGCCGTAATGGACTCAATCTCCATCATTTCAGGCAGCTACTGAAGATGCTCCCCCTCAACTGCTGCAAAGTGAGTTTCAGCCTACCCTTTGCCATTCTTCTTCTGGCTTGGTGGGCATCAATGACATGTTACGGTGCTTTATAGATCCGCGATCAATGCCCTCACTTGCCACACTTGTAGCAATCTTGATTCTGCTAACCATAGGTTTTACCACTCTCCTTAGCCTTTTTTGTTATTTGGAGCATTTGACTTGCCTCTCTGGGCAACGGCCTTATCCTTCTTCCCTCTTCTTTTCATCAAGGGCTTACGCACCTTGTAGTTCTCGGCGTTAGCCTCGCGGCCAGCGGAGCTCCCCAGTAGTTGAGCGACGTAATTCTTGCGGAGAAGTTCGTCTTGAGTCTCTGCAACCTACATCATATCAATCAATTCGGCGTACTCCTTGTAGCCGTCTTGACGATAGTTGCGGGCGGATTGTACAGCGTTGGGGTGAAAGGTGGACAGGGTCTTCTCAATTTTCTGCTCATCTGTGATCTACTTGCCACAGAGTTGAAGATTGGTACAAATCCTGTGCAAGGCAGAATTATACTCTCCGACCGTCTTGAAATCGGTAAACCTCAGCCCGATCCACTCCTGCTCTGCTTGAAGAAGAATGGTGTACTTTAGCCTCTCAAACCGTTTTTTGAGTGCGGTCCAGAGTGCTAACGCGCTTTTCTCCGCCATATACTCATTCTTGAGAGTAATGCAGAGATAGTGCCTGAGAAAATAATGTGTCTGATCATTCTCCTCAGGTGTGGGTTTGGCGTCATGCCGTCCGTCAATCCCGATAGCTCCGCGGAGCTTCCTGGCTCCAAGAACTATCTCGCCATGCTGGGCAAGCTCTTCGAACTCCCGGTTCGTGATTCCAGTCATCTACATGTGTATGAATGGAATAAATAAGTTTACTTTAGGTAAACATGCATAAAATATTTTACTACGGGTAAATACATGGTACAATAGGTTCTCATAATGTTTCATATTTTTCTATGCATTTCCCATAATTTTACTGCTAATTTTAGTGATTAAAAGTAATTTAAACAATTACAATTAACTAAAATAGTAAATAAATATAGAAAATACAGAAAATAATAATGGCAGAAATAAATAAGCATCAAATGCTAAAAAATAATTCAAAATTCGGATTCCCGAGGCTATTTTATGCTAGAATATGAATTTTCAGTGAATTCTGCAATTCCAGGGGTTTTTTATGCAATTTTTCAAATCTGGAGAAAATTCGTGCAATTTTCTAATATTTTCGAGGGGTTTTCTGTAAAATTTCGCCCCCGACCGAGCCCCCGTTCCCCTGCTTCCTTTTTTATAGAGATCTGGCCAGGCTGGTTTCCTTCCTCTTTTCCCATCCAGCCCACATCCGGCCCATGAGGTCCATCCCGTCCGGTTTCAAAGGCAGGGGTAGGGTTTCCCCTACCCCTCTTCATAGGGGGTGGTGGCGGCTTTGTGCAGCCCAAGCGGGCACGGGGGTGAGCGGCGGCGCATAGGGAGGCGCACGGGGCGGCCGGCGCAACCCCGGGCGGCGGTGGTGCAGTGGCGCGGCCTTCGGGGCCGTGCGTGGTGGGGCGGCCCGGGGCGCAGAGGTAGCTGCCGGCCTGCAGGGCCGGAGCGGTGGTGGATGCAGTCGGGCGTGGGGCGCTGCCCAGCGGCGGCGGCCGGGCCGGCGGCTTCGCCATTCGGGGTGAGCGCACGAAGGAGTTATAGGCCGCCGAGCAGGCGGCCGACTTCGGGCGGCATCGCCGGCTGCTGTCTCACGCACATCCCTCAGATGCTGAACAGAGGAAACCATGCAAAAAATTTTTAATCTACAGTGCAATTTTATGCATGTGATCTACCGATCGACGAATTTCGCCGGCGACTTTAGGTCTGCTCACGGTAAATCAGTCTATAGTACAATCAATCTAGAACGCGAAAGAAAAGTGAATTCAAGAGCGATCTAGAAAATTCAATCTGTGCTTCGATGATTACCTTCGTTCACCGGAGCGTAGTCGTGCTGATAATGTGTTGAGGAACCCTCGCTGGCGACCAGTCCGAGCGATTCTTCTGCTTAGAATAAGAACGAATCAATTACAGAAGATGACAAAATAATAGATTTAACACAGAGAGGTAGAGAGAACTCCTGATTTTTCTTTATTACTTTTGCATCGGGTGTAGAAAATCTGCCATATGGTTCTATATTTATAGAACATGGTGATGTGCCCATCATAGGCCTGGACTCCTGACCCGAGCCCAAGTTTCTTAATACTATGGTCAGTATAACTTTATGTAGGCTAATTGCAATACAAGCACAGCCAAAATGGCAAACGAGGTTCGTTTGGAATGCAGAAATTCCTTTGTTCCCAACGGACCAAAATAGCATTACTGTGATCTTTAGCTACGATTAAAATGTCTTCAATCTCTTCAACATTCATGTGATTCATCATTAGTGTAGACTGAATTTACTTCAAGCTCTTGTAGGGGCCGCAGTGTTGTGCTGCCTGCCTTCAGTTTTTGAACAAGTGCGATGCGATTAGTTGCAGTCATTATGGCAATCGATCAATCACGGTTTACATATATGGGTTGACCAACGGCAGTGCTGATGTGTCAAGTGAAATTGCCGTAACAAGATTCTGGTCAATGAAACTGTAGGGTCAGTGCTTTTAGGTTTTTGGTTTCGATTTATTTGAAAACCTAAGCTAACAGAGTGATTTTTCCAAGTGATTTATTGAAGCTATTTCTCCAAACAGCTTTCTTAAAAAACATGACGCTTCGTAAGGCCCGCTCACTTTGGCTTCTCCCACCGCACGGTCGACGATTATTTCATCAGAGCGGTGCATCGCGGCGATTACACTTTCTGATAAAGTTTATTTTTTTCGTTAAAAATTTACTTATACTTTTTTTTCGTTTTTTATTTTCGGTTTTTTTACATTTTTCTATATTTAATTATACTCAATAAACCAACTCAGTTACAGTGTTTTTTCAGCCAGCTACAGTGTTTTTTCAGCAAAAACTAAAAGTCATCGCTATTCCGATCACCCCCGTAGACTTGTAGTGCTATCTTTTTTCTTTTTTTAAAAAATGAATTGGGCTGATCCGGTTCGGACCAAGAAAGGTTCACTTCTGGGCGTACGTCCATTGACGCCGGCCCGCGACGAGAGGATACACGCTCGTACTCCAATCCATCCCGTTCGTCCATTGACGCGCGCCCGCATCTCAAAGCAACCGCGCACACGTCATAAGTCGGCAGCGGTCACAGGTCAGAGCTCAGTCAGACAGAGCCCGACCCTGCCTTGCCGGCGGCGGAGAGCAGCGAGCATTCGAGCTGAGCGGCGGCGGCGACATGGCGGCGGAGAAGAAGTGGAGGTTCGCGATGGTGTGCTCGTCGAACATGAACCGGAGCATGGAGGCGCACTCGCTGCTGGGCCGCGCGGGGCTCGACGTCGCCTCCTACGGCACAGGCACCCACGTCAAGCTCCCGGGCCCGTCGCTCCACGAACCCAACGTCTACGACTTCGGCACCCCCTACAGCGTCATCTACGACGACCTGCGCCGCAAGGACCCCGACCTGTCCGTATCCCTTGCTTATTGGGATTTTTTTGGGGTGGTTCTTCGTGATCTTATTCTTGGAGAGGCTTTTCTTGTGTTGATTTTAAGAAGGTGGGAAGCTTTGGGGGGTGTACTGTAAGCTGTCTGTTTCGGCCTGGCCGTTCGATGATTTTGGATGGGGTTTTGGAGATATTTAAGGCGGGTTTGATGGAATCAGAGATCAACCATGCAAATGTTTTGCAATCTTTGGGGTTTCCTACCCAGAATTCGGATCTCCTTTTCTTATTTTTCTCGTTCCTGGACTTGGCTCTCGGTGATTTCGTTTGGAATGCTTCTCAATTCTTGAGCAATTCTGATTCAAAGACATGTAATCCTTAGTGAATTGAGCAGAAATGTTGCAGCATTGGGTTCCCCCCTTTGTTTTCTGGAGAAAACAAGATACTAGATGTTTTCTTGGTAGATTCATCTAGCCGACCATTAATGCATTTTTGTGCTGACTGTGGTGACCTATCCAGGTACAAAAGGAACGGCCTGCTGCCAATGCTGAAGAGGAACACCTCTGTCAAGCTGGCGCCACAGAGGTGGCAGGACAATGCCGGTGATGGGATGTTTGATATGATTCTCACCTTTGAGGAGAGGGTCTTCGACTTGGTCGTTGAAGGTAACTGATAGGAACTGGGACATGATTTTGGTCTAGAAAATGCATCAGGCACTAACCATTGTAAACCTGTAGGATTACATGAGTACATGGTTGTGTAGGCATTCACTGACGCTTGGATTTGTTTGTGTGCAGATATGAATAACCGCGAGCAGAGGCTGCTGAAGACCGTGCCGATAATCAATATGGATGTGAAAGATAACCATGAAGAAGCTGGTGTTGGGGCAAAGCTTGCTTTAGATTTGTGCCAGAAGGTATCCAAGTAACATCACATATTATAAAGCTATTCCTTCCATTAACTTGTTAGTTATTAATCTGGTTAGTCTTGTTTGGAGTTGGATTTTGTAAAAGGAAAAAGTCCATTTTTCAACCTTCAACTATGGCGTGAGTTCGAATTCCAACCTGTAACTTCAAAACCATTCACTTTTCACCCTCAAACACTTAAAACCGGTACAAAACACCCCCTCAAACCTAAACCACAGTGGTGTTGGCTGATGTAGCACTGACGTGGAGGTGGTTTTGACGAATGTATGCTAATGTGGCACCTATGTTAGCAATATATATCTTCACCCAGGAAATGTAACAAAATTAAAGAGTAGGTCCACATGTAAGAGATAGGGAGAGACAAAAGAGATCTTCTTCCTTCTCTGGACAAGAATGACAGAAGCCATGGCAGCGCTTCGGGCAAAGTGGCTGGTGGCGAGGGAGTGGTGCTGAGGCATGGGAGATGGGTAAAATGGAATGCGCACGATGCGAGGAATCCCATTGTCATGGAGGTTTATCAAGAGGGGCGCAAGAGACATGTCAGTGGTAACAGGCGGCAACGACAGCGGCGAGTGAACTTGGCAATGGTGGCTAGATGGATGGGAAGCCAAAATAAACGTGTCAAAATGTAGAGGAAGGTGAGGGGAGGCTCGGGGTATGAATTTATCAGATAGAGGCTTACCAAGGACGGGGAACGAAGGCATCGAACATGGAACAAAGGTGTGGGAGAAAAGGCTCAATTTGGCACGCTGTGAGAATGAGAGTTAAATTAACTCGGGGAGATGTATGAACAATGGCTGGAACACATTATGAAGCGAGAAGATTAATGAAAAGCTGACCGGAGTGACAGCGACGTGGTGGCAGCTGATGGTGGTGTCATGAACAGAGGAAGGCATGGCGTCATGCTCCGGGATGCAGACCGATGCTGGTGAGGTCAGTCCCGTTCTCGCTGGTTATAGTAGCTGGGATAAATGGAGTAGGGACCTGGGCTCCTCCATCTTCTTCAGCCTCTTGTGAGCTGAGCGCGCGCTCTCCGCTGCTGGTGTCGCCATTGTCGGGCTCGCTGCGTTCCTGTCCGTGGCCGTCAGTGTCGTAGAAGGTTGAGGTGCTCGGTGCCGAGCCGTCCTTTAAGGGCCACGCCACGACGGTGCTGAGGACAATGCTGGTGAACCGGGAGACGTTGTACCGCGGCATGCTCCAACTGATGTAGAAAGTTTGATCTGGATGTCCAGTCTCTTTTCTCTTCTTCCCTGTAGCAATCATGGGCATAAGCCTCAATTTTGCTCTAGAAATTTCATCTGGAAAGAGAAAGAAGGGAGAGAACATGGCAGCCTTGCAATCTCTTATGGTGACAGCATCTGCAGCTTAGGGTGAGGAAGAAGCTAATGACGACTTGGTGGTGGTGATGCTCACCGACGGCGAGTAGGAGGGGAACTGCATCACTAACGGTGTGGATGGGGAGGATTCGAGGAGCGGCATCGCCGGTGCATGGAAGGGAGCGGTGGTGTTGGTTGGAGAAGAGATGTCTATGGCTGATAGCATGAGAGGGGAACAGAGAGGAAGAAGGAGAGGGAGAGGGATACTGACATGTGGACCTTATTCTTTTTTTATTACTTGCTGACTCATTCTTTGCTAGTGAGGAAACAACTGGCGGACACGTTAGCCCAAAACCAGGGTCAGCTTGCATGAGGGGGTAATTTGACCGGTATCTGTAGTTCAAGGTTCCCATCTAGATGATTTTTGAGTTCAAGGTTGATTTTTGGACCACCCCAACAGTTCACGGTTGTAAAGTGGACTTATTCCTTTGCAAAATCGTGTGGTTGCTACTGATACTGATGAAGAGATATGTAACACCCTTACGGCCCCAATTACTAGGGCTGACGCATACTACATGGGCTGGGGCCCACGTATATGTTAAGGCTGAGATAGTTGAACTGAGAGTTAGTTCAAATATGAAAATAACTAAAATGGTGATGAAGCTCGAAACACCTAAAGCTCAATGCAAGTTTCTAAGTTTCCACAAGCTAGCACAATGAATCAAAAAAAATGAAAAGGGAAGCAAATTATCCATCACAATTGGCATATTCTTGCCTACGACATCCTCATAGGTCTCCACATCATAGTAAGTACACCACCCAACCAATCTTATGAGATCCTAGCTGCATAGCCCATCCATGCAATTAGTATGGCTAATTAAAATGCACGACAACCAAAGGAAAGGTTTCATTAATTTACAACTTTTTTGTCAACTCAAAAACATTTATAATGAATAAAGTTTACCAAAAAAATCTACTAGTGATCAAACCTTGTATCTCAAGCACCATCTGGGTGAATGGAGTGGATATCCACACTCTTACTCTAAACATGGGATATGCCAATCCAAATGTTGGCATTTCAGGATATGCCACTCCATGCCTCACTGACATGTAGGGTTTAGGGTCACACGATTGGGGTGGCATACCTCCAAAATCCATATTTAGAGTAGTACCATGGATTAATGATCGCTAACCTTAACAATACATCCAATTAGTCAATCCAAGAATACCAATACTACTTTATGGGAAAAGTCTCTTGCCCTTGCCAGCCTGGCACTTTACAGCACACCGATAAAGGTAACATAAGTCATTTATACCTGTATGGATCCCCGATAAATACCCAACCATTGTGTCCAGTGGCATATGCAGCAGGGGTGCGGGGTGGGGCTGGAGCACCGGCTCCGCCCACTGCACCCTTGGAAAACCCCCAAATTTGCTAATCTCTTGAGTAGAACATCAAACAACATTTCATAATCCCAATTAGCTGGTTTGCTAAGCAAAATAGCCTTTTTATTCTCGTATCTTTATTCTTGGTCAAAATATAGAGAAACTAGCATTTTAAACGTCGTGTAACCCATCGAATGTACGTTTGGTTCACTCAGTCATGTCCAATGAGCACCGGCTCCATTTTGGTTGTGCATATGCCACTGATTATGTCCACGGGGATTCACACGTGATTCTTTGCGTATGACCCTGAAGCAATGTCTTAGATTGTTCCTTGATCCCCAAAAAAACCTCTTCAGGGTGTCCTGCCCCGAAGGGTCTACAAATTTCAATTTTCTGGCCTTTTTTCCACCACAACATAACACATGTAAGTTTTCATTATATCACTTGCATATTTCACAAAATGGTATTTTACAAAATAATGATGGCACTAAAGTAAGAGCAATATGCCCCTAACCATCATTGAAGAGTGGGTTCACATCTTGCCTCGAGAAAGCTGGTGGTGGTAGTTTAAAGTTAGTCACTTAGTCCTATCTCATCTGCAGGTTCGACATCCTACTGCAAAGCATAGAGAAATTTATCCAAATATGTAAGAAAATAATACAAGAATACATGCAGCAATTAAGGACTTAAAATATTTGATGGGTTTAGGATGGAGGAGTATTCGAAATTAGGGGTTTGAGGATATTTGGCGAGGATTTGCTGATTCTTAATTTAATGCACATGCAAGTATTTCCCACTTCAAATCATTATACATCCACCTTATATAAAATTACCAACTTATGGCTATCAAATGGCTCCACAAGGATTTATCTCCAATCCACCATTGAAGTGATCTGAGCATGCATTTGACAAGAACAAACTAAGCATGCATATGTTCACCAATTTCACCAGTTCAACCCGAACTCCTTACTCCAGCGTAGACCAAATGTAGGCATGTTTTGTTCAGTTTCACTAACTCCAAGGCACATCCAATCTATCCGAAACATACTAGAAAGGCCAAGATCTCATCTAGGATCAAAAGAAACCATTATGCGTGTTAAACAAGGGAAATTTCAGAAATCTTTTACATTATGAAATACACATGAAAGCACCTTCCCTCAACACAAATCTTACTCTGTAGCATGTTAAAATACAGGGCACAAATCCCAGCTGCAGTGCTGCACATCTAATTAATATTTGAGAATATCTTTAGTATATTCACTCCATTGACTTTGTTTGTCACCTTTTTCAGTACACATGAAACTAATGCAAACAAATTACTACGAACGATGCATGTATTTAAGAAAAATCATGGAATCAACCTTTTATTTTTTTATTTTCCGCAAGGAATACATGATTTTGCATGGCAATAGGATGGGGAGTTGGCGGGGGTATTGGAATATCCCCGGTACCATCCCTCGCTTTGGGGGACAATTCCTCTTATTCCCCATCCCATGTGGGACCTCGAGTCCCCATTGGGGACCCACCACCCATTTGTCATAGCAAAGCGGAACATGATCGTCAGCAATGCCACCTTCTCATAGTGAACGTGAAGATAACAAAAACACAAGGAAACACATTTGATTTACTCTATTTCATTCTCTCCAATAGAAGGAAAGCCTTCCTCTATTTCGTTCTGTCCAATAGATTTGCTCCCCATTGTTTCCACATCGGCAACACATTCGATCTTTGGGCCTGCATTTTCTTGCAGCTCAGCTTCCAACCAGGGTGTGCAGATGGCCCCAACTCCGTCCAAGTCCAGTAAAACTCCTACTGGACCAGCCCACTAGCACCCCTCTCTATGCCACACGTGCGGCACGTGCACACACAAAAGAGAGAGAAGATGTGCCAAAAAAATAACTTCTTGGTGAAATTCGAACTGGGAACCTCGTCCTCAATTTATAAGCCATCAGCATGACTCCATTAACCACCTCTGCCCATGCCTAGGATTGTATTAAAGAGGTGAAATGAAATTTATATTGAACGATCTTAAATATCCGAAATCAAATTTGTCCTTCCAGTCATACATGTTATACCATGGTAAAAGCAGTATTACACATATGGCCCTGCATCCATGCCCATCGTGATCGACTGATCTTATACTGCGATGGTATAATAGTAGGGGGGGGGGGTGGGGGTATTGATATGCTTGAATTCATTTTCGTAGAATATTAAAAGCTTAAGTTTTACCTTTTCACTTCAATGTTGACATTGATATTCCAGTTGGATGGTCATATCTTCGCCGACATTTTGTATGCTTATAAGAACTCAAAACCCAGTATTTTGGAAATGAAAGCACCGAGTCCTGTTTCCCAGTAAAGTTTTGTGGCCAATCAATTATATAGTACAACACACCTGAGCACCTCTCTGTCACTTGAAAAATTACATAGAATCCCCATAAATACCCTCTTTGCAGTGAAAACCCATGTATGAAATTAGTTTACCTCTCAACATAATGAAGTTTCCTTTTTCATTAATGATGTGATTAGCTGTGGTGTATTTTGAGTTTTTTGTTTCCTATTATAGTTACCTGAAACAATCTTTGTTATACCACGCCTTTTTGCCTTGCTGCTCTCTTATGTTATCCATAATGTGCTAATTATATATGTTACATTACATTTGTAGATTACAAATTTACAATAATATCAACATCTACTGATGGTATAGTGTGTGTGTTGTAAATGGATTTTGACATTAATCCTTGCACTGTTGCAACGCAATATTGGAATGTAGAGTTTGATGTGTCTACTATTTTCCATCAAGCGTTTGTTCAGACGTTCCTGCTACCATATTTCTGACCGTAGTTTGTGCGTGGTAGGTATGCACTTCTGTAAAGTGGGGCTGCTTGAAAGTTTGAAACGAACTAATGAAGTTATGAATGTTTCTGTCGAACAACGAGAAGTTAATTTATCTGTTCTTTTTTCAGCTTGAAGGAGCGGAAGATGATTGGGAGGAAATTATTGATGACCTGATTCCTGCGTTTGAGAAGCAGCACAAGCGGAAGCTCACATACAACATCGCATTCTACTAACTTCTATAGCTCCTTGTGCGGATTATACAGAGGCTGAATCATTCTTGTTTTAACTTATTGTGTGGATGGTTGATAATTTGGTATTCAGGAAACTGTACAAAACTGAGGCAGCAGCTGGATTACAGTGTTGCTCCAATTCCATGCCAACATTTCAAAAAAAAATGTGGAACTTAACAAAAGGAAGTATGCTCTATTTTGCTTTACTCGATTGATGCCAGAGGATAGAGACGATGATCTTGAAGCCAACATCTCAAAACCATGCGGCATCTGGGTTCCGATTTGCTTTCTTTGCCCCCTACATTTTTCAGTGATGAGTGGTACATGCACATGAATATCGTGTGTGTTGTTTGCCGTTAGTAGGTACATATTCACAAAGTGAACGATGCAGACAGAGACCAGAAGCATGCATTTGGCTGACGCCGACACAAAATCGTCAGAAATGCATGTGAGTTCCTCTTATTAATTTCTTCATTTTGACCGGTCAGAGCGCCGCTCGCAAGGCGATCAATCTTCTGCCGGTGCCAGAATCCTGTGATGTGTTAGAGAGCTCTGACTTGCCGTTTTGTTTCGTTTCATGGTCAGGTTGTCAGTTATCAGTCGGTGTTTTACCAGTTTTACTGAATCTGCCGTCCTGGTTGTTTCGGCGGCTTCATGTGTTCGCATTCCGTCTCTGAGATCTCTGAGAAAAATACGTTACAATACAGTATAAATAATATCTATTCGAATTTGATCCGATTGTACTTTTATTGATGATATCATTTAGATCATAAATTGTGCTTGTGAGTCGATCTCCTCAACCAACTTTTATTGTTCAAGGAGGGTTTCGAGGGCGAAACTGCACTGTGGTGCGAAAGCTCGCCGGTTTGTTTGAGTTGACGGCAGAATTGGTTGGGAGTACTGGTTTTCGAGAGAGAGCTAGCTCTTTTTGACCTAGTCAACAAGAGCTAATGGATGGGTCTTTCGGACATGACTGCAAAATTATTTGTGATGAGAGATTTAATTTGTTTTGTGGACTGCAAGGACTGATTGCATCCATCGTTGCTTCTTGAGAAAACTATGATATTCATTAGATATGGCAAATATCGGCTGACTTCTTTTAAATTTATATTTAAGCTTTGACTTTTATTTCTATAGTAACTCGCTGTTAAATAATGTATTTTTTAAGACGGAATCTATTGGTAAATTGTAGTATAAACTATACCAAGTTCAGCTATACCGGCTAAAGTTGCATATAATTATTTCTCTGTGTATACTGTCTTTCACAGATAGATCAAAATTCAGAAACTACAACCATAAAATATAACAGCTTATCTCACCGCTGAAGATGGCAATGTTCAAGAATCAAAATGCTACGTCTGCGTGTCAAATCTTGCTGGTTTCTGTCCAGACTCTCGAATCCATTGAAGTCACTCAGGCCAGCAAACCGGCCGCTTTATTTCACATTCCAACCATAATTTGGTCAATTTGACCGGAAAACTAATTAAAACCCGTCTTTCAATGGGCATTTAATTTCCACACGTTTTGTTCAAATCGAAATGGTGGTACGATAAGAGTGGAAGAGGGCCACTACTAGAATATGACATGCATGTCCATCACGACATCAATCCATCTACAGTATTTATCCTCTTTGCTCCTAAAAGAGAATGGATAAAAAGAAAGGTTAATTTGTTCCTTTCTCACCTCCATGATGCCTAAAGCATATCTGCATGCAGACCCATTAAATTAAGAACTGCTAAACCAAACCAATCTTGTCAAACTAATCTTTGACTAAATGTTGTACCATCATGTCTATCCTATCGTTCCTAGATAGCACAGAGTAAAGACCGGACTATCTATTTGCTGCCATTCTTTAACAGCTTAAGCTCTCATTGTCGTCGTGTAAAACTACGAAGAGAATAAGAACTTATAAGTTCATTGAATTTAAACACATACCATGGTACTATTATATGATATTATTGTTGTTTTGTCTGACCAAACTAATTGACTTTACACACATAGTGCTCCAATGGTTATAGTTTGATTCCTGAGCTGATGAACTCGATTTGAAAGCAAAACGAAAAGAATGATTCTTGTGTCATGTCCCGTACATGTCGGCAAAACTTTGGAGTCTTGAACTCTTCCATTTGACATTTTCTATCAATACTTTAGAGGATGCATAGTTCAATTGAGACATCCTTGCCTTCTTGCTGAGTTGTTTATGTTCTACCATCCGTATATTAAATTAATCTAACAAAGAAATGATATATTATGTTGAGAACAGTCCCAATTATTGTTTCAAACTTGTGAACCGTTCCAAATTGATTTTAGAATATTTAATACATGTTGGTAGCCAAAATGAAATGAAACTCTATTTTTTTTAAAAAGAAAAAAAGTCCACATAACACCTGAACTTTGCTCGAAAGTCTATCCAATATCCTGAGCTATGAAACTAAATATTTCACCCTCCCTCACGAACTTTGTAATTTGATTAAAATAACATCATGACATAGTTTCGGGGGGTATTATTGCCCTTGTGGAGCGATGAATAAGCGGTTTTTTTCATGTAGAATGATACGCTGATCAAGTTTAAATGAATGACAGATAGAGCTCACAGGGGCTTCTTCCTCAAATGAAATAGAGGAAGGGAGCTACAAGGGGCAGCGGGTATGGAAACGCATAGGAGCTCAGTAGAGCAGAAGCCCCCCCCCCCCGTGAGTCATTCACTTAAACTTGGTCAGTGTGCTATTCTACACGGCAAAACCACTTGCTCATCGTATCATATCGATAAAACCACTATATAAAATCGGATCATAGTGTTCTTTGAAACTGGATTATAAAATTTAAAGAACTAAATATTTTATTTTATAGTTCAGATGCTAGATGAACTTTTTCCAACAAGGTTCCACATGTGACAGGTACTTTTTCATCTTTAAACTTGTCACTCACTACTTATATAGTCTAGTGCTGATACAATATCGCACGTGCGCCATTGTAGCATCGACATTGACATGTGGTCATCTTGGGACACGTGGATGCGAAGCTGACCGAACATTAAGGAATCCATGGCCTACATTTGACCTAAAGTGAAAATAAAATTCGGTAAGTACATAATCAAAACCTTTCCAATGGCCTCTTCGTATGACACGTTGCCACGCGTAGATGCTATAGATGGAAGCAGGTATACATGTAGGCTGTTAGGTGCTACTTGGAGTAGGTGTTATACTAGTAAATTCACAAGTAATTAGCCGGAAGAAAATGTATTAACATCACTTGATTTTTTCTTCTTCAAGTAATGAAAATTACTTGTGAATACAAGGATGTATTTTTTTTATCACCTAACTAACCGTACTAAGCAGTACAGCTTGCGTGGCATCTATACGGTTGATATCTGTTTCACTGGTCAGCTGGTCGGTTGACATATTAAACCGGGCCCGTTTGGAACACATGAAAATTATTTTATTCTTGTTACAACAGAATTATTTGCCGTGGAATTCCTGCATTTACATGTGTTCCAGCTCTCAAAAGTACGGAAATTTTTTTTAAAAAAAGAAAAATGCCGTGCAATGCTGCTGCAACACGTGTCATGTGTTTCTCATTTTTGAAAAAAAATGTAAGACGTGCCATGGACATTCTCACCAAGAACATGCTTTAAAGATCGGTTGCCCCGTTGCCCGGTCACCGTTAATGTAGAGGTGTTTTGGTATTCCGATGCCCTTTTTGCGTGTTGCCTAGGTACCTCCTTCAGAATTAGGTCTCATCGTTTCGATTTTAGTTTCTATTTTTAATTTATTATTTTTAATTTTATTTTTTTTCTAATTTTTAGATTTTTTTATATTTTCTTTTTTATTCATGTGGTGGGCTAGACTATTTTTATTTTTAAATTTAATTACACTAAAAAATCACTAACACCTACAGTACAAAATAAGTTAACTATAGTATAAAATAATATATAAGTCATAAAAAAAATCCAAATAAGCAACCCCTTCGTAAGACTTGGAAAAAGAACCAGGTACAGCTGATTGGTTAGTCTACACACTCCGCACGGTTCAATTCGATTAGGGTTTGTTTGATCTAAAGATATCAACGTGTCATACTTAAGATTTAATCCCTGGATAAAAGAAAAGAGTAACACGTGTGATACTTATCAGGCGTTGAATTAAAAATGAACCGATGAGAAGACATGGAGATCACACCTGACCCCGCTGAGGCGTAACGACTTTTCATCTACCCCCTGTTCCTGTTCATGCTTATTCTTATTCGATCCCTCTGAATTTTCATGTCTCTGGAACGCATCTTTGACTATTAATTATTATCTTTTATTGGCAATATACGTAAAAGACACCACTCAATTTAACTTCTGTTTTTGGTTTCTGCTTTGTTTTCACTGTTTCATAAAAATACCCATTTCACCTCATACATCCCTCCATGCTCTGCAGCCCCGGTTACTCTCTACTCTCTGCTCTCGTAGTCACATCTACTTGCTTCTTCATGCAAGAAAAAAAAGTTACATATAACTGAATAAGTTTGAACAATTTTAACCTTTTGCCAATAATGTATTATCGATGAATATGTAGGTCATGTTTGAAACACTGAAATTTTACTTGATTTCTATGAAAATCGAGGTCCAATTTGAAATACGGAATTTTCCCCTACCTCTAGAGGAATTGAATTTGTTTATATGAAGTTCTTGCAAATTTTCTATGAAGCTACTGGATTCCAAACGAGTCGTCAAAGTTGCATTTTGGACGTCATATCATTTGATATAAAAAAAACAGTATTCTTTTAATGGGGTGCTAGTGCTTAGTTTGATTAGTTAATTACTCAGCTTAGGGTGATCGTTTTAGCGATGGTTTCTAGTTTTTGGTTGAAATTTTACTGTAGGTGATTTTTTTTACTGTAGTTGATTTAGCTTTTTAGGTATAATTAAATTTAAAAATGTAAAAATAGAAAAAATATGTTAGCCCATCACGGACAATGCAAAGGAACACGGAAAAAAAGAAAAATGCAAAAAAGCTTAAAAAATCTAAAAAAATCTAAAAAAATTCAGAAAAAAATAAATTACTAAATAGTGAAAAAAAGAGCTAAAACTAGAAACTGAAGTTGAAAAAAAACTGAAACAAAGGAGACCTTATTAGGGAAGTAATAGCACGTAGCTATTCAATCGTCCTACCCATCCTAATCGGGCTGGCAGCCTACCCCACCGACTGAAAGGACACGTGGTCTCCAAAAAAAGAAAGACTGGAAGGACACGTAAGAAAGGCAAAAGGTAATTGGATAAGTGCGCTGCATGGGTCCACTGCCCCACCATGGTCAAACGAATGTGAAACCTAAGCTAAGTTGGTCAAAGCCAATTGCCATCGAAATCCCTTCTTTTAATTCTAATTATAATATGTTTAGGTAACACCTAGTTTGATATTGACTTATGACTTTTTTACTGTAGGTAGCTTATTTTTTTACTGTAACTTAGTTGGTTTATTTGGCATAATTAAATTTAAAAAAATAGAAAAACATATTAATCTATTACGGATAATACAAAGGAATACGGGAAAAAAGAAAAGGTAAAAAATTTTAAAAAATCTAAAAAATCAGGAAAAGATGAAATTACTGAACAGTGAAAAAAGCAGAAATCAGAAGCAGAAACTGATTTTAAACTAAAATAAACACAGCCTTAGTTTCTTTAGAAATTGAAAAAGGAATTAAGTCCTTAAACCCTGAAATTAATCGGTTTAAGGTTCATGTGTATATTGCAAATCCCAAAGCATGGAAGCAAACAAATAAATTAGCAAGGAGTCCATGTGCTACCGGAAAGGAAGAGAGAGAAAGAACGGCGCAAGTAGGAACAGAATTTGCACACATACATGCATGCAACGGAGAATGTATGCATGCAATGTATTATGGAGCAACTGTGCCGATTGCGGCACAAGTGGTCTGGCCGATACTTAACCACGCATTCGAATTGGTTTTCACTAATAATTTTTTAATGTTTTTTATAGTTTTTGGTTAAAAATAAATAATAACAACTGAAAGAAGTATCTTTTTAGAAGAAGGAGGCGATCGGTGGGAAAAAAAAGTGAGAAAAATATGTGTGTATGTGACGAGAGCTAGAGGAATAGAGTGCGTGATGCATCTGTGGCCCCGTGTCTATCCAGAGCGAGACGGTAGCGAGAAGAGTGGAGAAATCGTTTTCAAAAACCGAATATTCATATTAACTTTTGATTTTTCTAAGTAGAAATCAATATGTACATAGCCTTACTTACTTATCATTTCTAATTATATATTGACTGCTTAAATAATATCTCTCGTAAAAATCACACTGTTAATTAGTGGTTATCCATTACTGGCTAAGTTAGCTAGCAACCTGCATGCGGTTCACATCTAAGCAGTATGCCTATATATGCTCCCTACTCGCCAAGGAGTGGAAGCATGGTGATCACGCCGCCTGTCACGTACGCAGCCAGGTTTGCTGTTCAGAGGCGCGTCGAGAGGGTTGATGTGCCACGGCGCCGAGGTGGCGGACCCGGGACAACACCGGCGGCGGCGGCCCGCCGACGATGATCACGCCGGCGGTGGGGCCGACCAGGAGGCGGTGTCGACGGCGGCGATGCTGTCGCGGCAAAGGCAGGCGCGGGAGATGTCGTTGATGGTGTCGGCGCTGGCGAGGGTCGTCGCGGGGGGCGCGGCGGCGACGGCGTCGTCCTCGAAGAGGCCCTTCGAGGGGGAGGTTCCCATGGAGGAGGCGTGGAGGCCGCCGTACAGAGAGCTAGCAGGCGCCGCCGCACCGTCGCCGTCGTCGGCCTCTTCCTTTCCGGCCGGTACGTACATTTTTTCCTTCTCATTTCTGCATTGCGCGACATGACGTACACGCACTGCGCAACATGCAAGCACGCCTCCGTGCCCGTGTGGATCCAAGTCTCCAACCGCTAGCTAAGCCACCAACTGTGTCGTGCATAGATGACTCGAAAATAACAGAAAAAAAAAACTACATCGTGTCGCGCATGCAGGCCTCGAGACTAAAAATAGAGTTAAAACAAAGGACAACGAAGAAATGAACTCAGCAACTCCATGTTAGCAACACAAGAGAGTGATATAGGTAGGATTTTGTTATTCTTTGCATGACATTTCAAAAGGCTCATTAGTATTTTTTGGATCTTTCAAAAAACGTATTTTTTTTAAAACCTCGATAAATTAACAGAGACAAGAGAATATAAACACCAGCATAAAATGTGACGAGAGACTTCAGAACACTATGACAACGAGACAACCAGAAAGAAAACACAGCAACATGTAGAAGCACCACACCCGAAGAAGCTCCTTAGTATTAGATATATATATGCATGTATATGCAGTTAGTCACGCATGCTCAGACCTGAGTCTCCCGTGCATGCATGCATCATGCGTGCGTGCGTCAAACACGTGTTTCTTGCCTTCTACGAGACAGAACAGAGGAGCATCATGTCCAAATTGCCTAGTTTGAATCTTTGGAGCCGCCAAAAGCATGAAAGCAACTCTATTCTCTACCTGTTTTCACACTATTCCATTCATAACATACATGGGTCTGCTCATATTTACTGTGGTTGATGGTCTTTGACTAAAAATAAATAGTAATAACTGAAATAAGTGATTTTTATAAAGAGGATGTGAGCGGTGGAATAAATGAGAAATGAGTGTGTGCATAAGATGGGAGCGATGAGAGTGAGATACGTGATACATTTATGATTTAACCGGATATTTATATTAACTTTTAGCTTCTCTAAATAAAAGTTACAAACATAAGCTAATATAAACAATCTATATATCACACCATCGTCCTGAGCTCTGTTTATTCTGCTCCATAGCAATATTACCTACGAGCTAAACCGGGGGGTACAACCGGGGAGATACAAAGCAAAACAGAGCAAGTGAGCAAGAAAGCAGAGGAACCGATAGATTTCGCAGCTCAGCTCAAAACAGATCGTTGTTATTATCTCATGATGCAATTTTTTTCTTCTTATAGATCGTAAATAATTTGTGTCTTGTTAAAACACTTGATGTCTGATACTAATCATAACATTCTTCTCCTAATTGATCTCCTCCGTTTCTTTGACCTGTGCGCAGACTACATAGCAACGCTGGGACAGTACTCGCCTGCGTCTGCGGCGGCGTCCTCATCGCAGTACATGGCCACAGCCGCTGACGCGGAGCTACCCTCGCCATCCTCCACCGACTCCGGCCGCAGCGAGAGCACACCGAGGAAGCGGTACAGGGGTGTGCGGCAGCGGCCGTGGGGGAAGTGGGCCGCGGAGATCCGGGACCCGCACAAGGCGGTGCGCGTGTGGCTTGGCACCTTCGACACCGCCGAGGCCGCCGCGCGGGCCTACGACGACGCCGCGCTCCGCTTCCGCGGCAGCCGCGCCAAGCTCAACTTCCCTGAATCCGCCACCCTCCCATCGCCGCCCCATCAATCGTCTCCAGCGCCAGCAATGTTGCAGCCACTGCCGCGGCCAGAGGCATTGCTGGAGTCACAGGCGCTCTTCAGCTGGGACTCCTACTCTGAGTACGCCAGATTCTTGCGAGGCGTCGGTGAGCCAATGCTGCCAGGTGGATCGTCAGGAACGCCAAGAACGCTAACATCTCCGGAGTTCTACAACTTTGGAGGTGAGGGTGAGGCCGCGGGCTACCTCTGGCAGCCTGAGAGCGGCGGTGAGGGTGGCAGGCTGGAGAACTCGGTGACTTCGCCGGTGTCGTGGGCGGACTACGACTGGTATCCGCCTCCGCAGCAGCGGGATCCCTCGGGATGATGTGATCAGTGCCCACGAACGAGCCGCCACCGTCGCTGACAGGTGGGGCCATTGACAGATACTTGCGAGGAAAAACATTCGGTCAACCTAAGTTCACATCTTGTTAGTTAGGGAGTCAACCTGTTTAAAAGGCACAGGATCACGAACAGCACAAAACGGCATGGAGAAATTCTCTGTCATATTGTTTACTGTTGAGAAATCTGGATCTGAGCTTGTAAGTCTGGTCTATTAGTGAGCACTCTTCACTTAGTCTATAAATAAAGTCACAATCATTGTAAAGTGTACTGATGAATAGAGAAAGCAATAAAGAAATGAGTTCCCCTCTCATCTCTTTATGTTCAATTTATTATTCTGCATTACATGTGTTTGATCCATCTCTGTTGCATAGAAGGAACCGAGCGGACTGGACTCGCCAACGACGTTTTCTCAACATGTTATTAGCATGAATTTCTCCTGTGGATCGTAAGTAATCATCAAAATATTTTTTAGATTAAATTACCTATCTAGATTGCTTTAAATTCTGCTGAACTCCACGCCGCCGCATCTCATGCCGACGTCGGCTGAACTCCGCGCTCAGTCGCACCGGTGTCGCCCCGCACGAACTTCCTCGTCGTCTCGGTCGCCTTACCCTGGACACCATGCCACTCCTCTACACGCTGGCGCCGCCCCACACAGCAACAAGCTCCGGCCGTCGCACTGCCCCCGCACAAGCCCCGACAGTTGCGCCGCACTCCCACACGAGCTACGGTCGCCATGTCACTCCTGCACGAGCCCTAGCCGCCGTGTCGCCACCCTCCCTCTCCCCTCCCGCGCGCACAGGCCGCCGCCACCTCAGCGTGCGCCACCAGCCCGAACGCGGTCATCGGCCTCCGCACGCACAAGCCAATCACCTGCCACGCCACACCCACTGGCCTTCTCCCGTGTGCGCCGCCACGAAGTAAATAGGGGTAGGGGAAATTCTAACCTCCAATTTTAATGGTCATGAGAAATCTCGACCGTCTAATTGGTCATGGATTGTCTGATCGGCCATATGAAATCTAGACCGTCAATCGGCGATGGACCGTCTAATCGACCATGGGATGTTCGGATTAGTTTGATCGGCTATAGGAAGTTCAGACCATTCGATTGGCCAAGGGAAGTTCGGACCGTCCGATCGGGTGGAGGACACCTGGATTTTGTAGAAGGGCCCTTAAAAAATTGAAAAATTACAAAAAAAACTCAAAATTAAAAATTAGCAGAGAAGCCCTCAAAAATTACAGAATTCACTAAAAAATACATATTCTAGCATAAAAAGGCATTAGAAAGTCAACTTTTGAGTTATTTTTCATATCTGAAACTTATTTAGCACTATTGTTATTATTTTCTATATTTTTCTATATTTATTTACTATTTTTAATTAATTTTAATTATTTAAGTTGTCTTTAATCACTGAAATTAATAGTAAAATTATAGAAAATGCATAGAAAATTTTGAAATATTACGAGAACCTTTTTGTATCATTATCCATTTTATTTCTTGCATATTTATCGATAGTAAATTTATATATTTTTTCGTGCATATGTAGATGACAAGCATCACGAACCGGGAGTTCGAGGAGCTGCCCTAGTATGGCCAAAACTACTTAACTTAGACTTTTGATGTCGAGATCGTACTTGGAGTCAAAAGCTCCATGCTGCCAATAGGATTGGTGCGCCGTAGGATGTCAAACTCACACCTGAGGAAAATAATCGATCACTTCACTTGCTCAGGCACCACCTCTGTCTCACTCTCAAGAATGAATACATGGCAAAGAAGAGCGCACTAGCAATATAGACTACACTCAAAAAGCTATTCGAGAAGCTGAAGTGCACCATCCTTTCTCAGGTAGAGCAGAAATTGATCCGACTTAGATTTGTTGATTTCAAGACGGTTGAGAATACAACTCTACTCTGCATAGAATTTGTACCAATCTTTAACTTTGTGAAAGGCAAATCACAAATGAGCGGAGGATTGAGAATACTCTCTTCACCTTCCACCCTACTGCAGTGCAGTCTGTGCGTAATTATCGTCAAGACGGCTACAAGGAGTATGCTGAAATGATTGATATCATACAGGTTGCAGAGGCACAAGATGAAATTCTTCGCAAGAACATTGTCGCACAACCACCTAGGAGCTCCACTGGCTGTGAGATCAACACTGAGAGCTACAAGGTACAAAAGCCTATAATGAAGAAAAGAGAAAGGAAAGGCAAAGCTATAGCCAGAAAGGCAAGTCAAATGCTCCACTTGAGAACAAAGTTGGTAAACCAAAGTGGGACAACAAGCCCTATAGTCAACAAGACTAAACCTGCTACAAGTGTGGCAAATAGGGGTACTGGTCGTATATCTGTAAAGAGCCGCAACATGTCGTCGATGCTTTCCAGACCAAAAAAAGAAGGGTTGAAAAGGGCATCGTGAAACTCACTTTACCTTTATTGAGGGGAGGAGTTCTAAGCAGCTACCTACATTAATGGAGCCGCAACATGTCGTCGATGCTTTCCAGACCAAAAAAAGAAGGGTTGAAAAGGGCACCGTGAAACCCACTTTACCTTTATTGAGGGGGGAGAGTTCTAAGCAACTACCTACACTAATGGAGGTAGACTCCATTTCTGTAGCCGCACCCCCTCTTGACATTGCAACTGTCGTCACCATGTTTCTTAGAAAGAGCATCTCACCCCTGAGAAGATAGCAGTTGAAGTTTCGATTTCTTAGCAGATTTAGTCTAATGCACAAAATGTATTTAGACTTTAAATGCCATTCATTTCATGCGTGAAAGGAATAAGTTAGATTTTGCATTGATGATACTCAAACAATTTATTATCTTATGACGGTTGAGTGATATTAATTAATTAATTCATTATTCAATCAATAATAGCATGATATGTTTTGATATTTGAAATATTTTATTTTATGTGTTGATTGTCTTCTAATACATATTAATAAAGTACTTTATATTATAACACATGTGGCGTCATATGAAGGAAGTGTGCTTAGTTGATAGCGGCACAATGAATACCATCTTGAGATAAACAAAATTCTTTCAGTCGATTAACAAAAATGCTGGCAGACTTACAACAATCATCGATATTGTGCTTGTATAATAGATTCAGGAAGAGCCATAACTATACTCCCGATGGGTACAACCTTGGTAATTGAAGTAGCCTTGTTGTGCTCAAAATAGACTAGAACTTTTTTAAGTTTCAAAGACATGTGCGCTAATGGTTTTCACATTGAGACTGAAGAATAGTATGGAAAGGAATGCCTGCTCATTACAAAGCATGAAGCAAATGAAAAAAAAAGTGTATTAGAAAGACTTCATTTGAATTTGGGATATACTACACTAACATTAGGGCACCCGCAGCCTATACTGCCATGAAAACTATATTTAGAATCTCTAAACTTTTCTGTCTTTGACATGGTAGATTAGGCCACCTAGATCTTAGGATGATGACAAATATAATTAACAATTCACAGGGACATAATATCGATATAAAGAATTTTCTATATCAGAAAGATTTTATTTGCCCCGCATGTGCCATCGAAAAATTTGCGGTCCTAGATCTTCTGCTCTGAAAGTGAAGGATGAAGTCTCTGCATCCTTGGAATGCATCCAAGAAGATATTTGCGGTCCTATACAACCTCTATTGAGGTCATTTAAATATTTTGTAGCACTCATCGATGCTTCCTCAAATTGGTCACACATATGTTTATTATTTACGAAAAATCATGTTTTTGCAAAACTGATCTCATAGATAATTAAAATTAGAAATAAATTCTATGATCATTATATAAAGTCCATCAGAATAGACAACGCCGAAAAATTTACTTTAAATGCATTTGATGATTGTTGTATGGCAATGAGAACTAAAGTTAAGCACTCTGTTCCCTATGTCCATACCCAGAATGGACTAGCAGAGACATTAATTAAGAGGATTAAATTTATTACCCGATCGCTTTTGCTGAATTGTAATTTATCGACTACATGTTGGTAACACACAGTCCTACATGCAATAACTCTCATCAACTCTAGACCATAAGTATATAACATCCATTCACTTATACAATTAGCACAAGAGTCACCCCCAAAAATCTCTCATCTTCGTAGGCTTGGGTGCAAAGTTTATATACCTATACCCCTACCACAACGTACTAAAATGGGCCATCTCTGAAAACCTGGGATATGCGTTGGTTATGAGATAATATCCATAATCAGGTATTTAGACCTGATGCTAGGAGATTTGTATACCGCCCATTTTGCTAATAGTATATTTGATGATGATAGTTTTTCAACATTATGGGGAGGAAATCAACCCCTTGGTGAAACATATCAGGAAATTATGTGGTAAGCCACGGGAATCTATGCACATGACCCGCACATTAGTGAAGCAAATAGAAAAGTCTAGAAGATCATTGATTTGCAGGCATTAGCAAACCAACTGCCTGACCACTTTAGTGATTTAAAGAGTGTGACCAACTCACATGCGCCTGCACCTAATGCATCGAAGAGGGTTGAAATATTGAGGAAAGTAGAAGGTATCCTAAATCCTATTCAGATGCCTCATAACAAAAGGACGAGAACTCCGCCACCTCGAATCCCAAGTAACTGGGGACGCCTGGTGAAAAAGAATAAGAAGGACTTGATGCGGCTAATCACCGAAGTTTCTCAGAATCAGCAAGAGAGCCAATTGAGACCTGGCACCAGTATGACACCTTCAGAAAAGAGCATACCAGATCTGAACATTCCTATGGAGGGAGAAACCAGTATAGATGTATGTGCACACAATAGAGTTAACAAACTAAAGGGATTTGTCCCCACAACTAGAAGGAGCGATGAGCAAGTAGAAGAACTACAAAGATCATCCCATGATGAAATAGCTATAAACTGTGTGCACACGGGATAATTCATGAATAGGACAACAACCAATGTTGATATCTATTTTGCAAAGAAAATTATCACAATTATCGATCTTGATCCAGAGCCTATATCACTTGTTGAATACAAGAAAAGATTAGATTGAGAGGATTAAAAAAGGCAATAGAAACTGAATTATCATCTTTGTATAAAAGAGACATGTTTGGGCCTGTAAACCGCACACCTTCCCACGTGCACCCTGTAGGGTATAAGTGGTTATTTATTCGGAAAAGAAATGAGAAAAATGAAATTGTAAGATATAAAGCAAAACTTGTTGTACAAGGCTTCACTCAACGTCTAGAAGTTAATTATGAAGAAACCTATTCTCCGATCATAGGTGGTATTACTTTTAGATATTTAATCTCCATAGTAGTAAATCTGAATTTAAAAGTGAAATTGATGGATGTGGTAACGGCATACCTTTATGACAATTTGGATTCGGATATTTATACAAGGTACTTGAAGGTATTCCTGTCCTGAACCAAGACATAACAAATAGAAACTTGTACAGTGTAAAACTCATAAAATCGTTGTACAGATTTAAGCAATCAAACAGAATGTGGTATAATCGCTTAAGCAACTTTGTATGCAAGAAAGGCTACACGAACAATGAGAATTGTCCTTGTGTATTTATACAACGATTCTAGAATGAATTTTGTATAATATCAGTGTATGTAGATGATCTGAATATCAACAGAACTTTGGAAGATATCAAGGAAGTGAGCTCTTACCTAGAATCAGAGTTCGAAATGAAAAATTTGAATAAAACTAAATATTACTTAGGATTACAACTCAAGGATGTCCCGGAAGGGGTATTAGTGCATCAGTCAGTCTACACTCAGAAGGTGTTGAAAATATTTGGCTTTGAAAAAGCATACCCTTTAAAAGTATCAATTGTCGAAATATCTTTGCAGTAAGACAAGAATCCGTACAGATCTAAAGAAAAAAGGGAGAAAGTTTTGGGAACGAAATTTCCATACTTAAATGCAATAGGAGCACTTATGTATTTAACAAACTGCACTAGACCGAATATCGCATTTACTATGAACCTATTAGCAACGTATAGCGCAGAACCTACCAAAAGGCATTAGCAAGGAATAAAAGACATCTTTCGATACCTTCAAGGAAGCAAAGAATTTGGACTATTTTATAGAATGAATTAGGACATAAATATAACTGGTTATGAAGATATTGGGTACCTGTCAGACCTGCATACCGCTAGACTCTAAATATGTTATGTATTTCTATGTGGTAGAACTATTATTTTATGGAAATCGTCTAAGCAAAATTTTGTATCAACTTCGACGAATCACTCAGAAAATATAGCATTGTATGAAATCACACGAGAATGTGCTTGACTTCGACGAATGATTCAACACATCCAGTAGTCATATAGATGGAACATCATGTAAGCTCCCACCATTATCTATGAAAATAATACAACTAGTATTGCATAAGTACAAATGGGTTACGTGAAGAGTTATCTCATAAAGCATATCAACACCAAGTTATTCTATGCTTATGAATTGTAAAAGATGAACGAAATTAAGGTACTGCATACTAAGTTGTGTGAAAATCTTGCAAATTTATTTACTAAGTCACTTCCAACATCTAATTTTGAAACATGTGTACGTGGAATTGGAATAATTAGACTTAGAGAAGTTCAGAACTCAGGGGGAGACTCTTCTCGAGCTCACTATTAAACTTGATCATGATGATCGAGTACCCAGAGAATAAATCCTGTAGATTAAATGAAATTGAGTGAATTGTATTTTTTTTCTCTTGATGAGTTTTCCTGAAGTTTATCGGCTAAGGTTTTTAATGAGGTAATTCGTGCAACACAACATAATATGTATCATGTACTCTTTCTTGAAATTTTTTTCACTGGGTTTTATAGAGTTTTGATGAGGTATGAATATGTCGGATGAATGTCCAAAGGGGGTTCTTGTGGCTACAGACCAAACAGAGAGAGAGGTGTATGGTAGTGGAGAGTTAGATGAGCAAATGTCCTCTTGGGTCTTTCCCAATGGTTGGTCGTAATATATATGCGTTCCCTCGTAAGAAGAGTCTTTACCATCGTAACCTTACACCGAGCCTCCCTTCGAGGGCAAGCTACGTCATTTACATAATTTATAATCTTCTCAATAAGCTAGCTGGGTTTAGGTGGGAGCCACCCCTACAACAGGGGTGTTAGAAAACCTAGGCTTGGGCTTGCAAATCTAGTTCATTGGTGGGCACCCTTCACTTAGTCTATAAATAAATGTTTTAATCATTGTAAAGTGTACTGGTAAATAGAGAAAGCAATAAAGAAATGAGTTCCTCTCTCATCTCTCTGTGTTTAATTTATTATTCTGTATTACCTGTGTTTGATCCATCTTTGTTGCATAGGATAAACCGGTCAGACTGAACTCGCGAGCGACGGTTTCTCAACACTTATGAGGGGGTTAAGACCTGCATCCAAAAGTCTTCGGCTTTTGCCGTTTCCTGGCTTTCAACCTTTTTAAATTAGAAGTCATTTAGGCATTAGGAGGCATCGGTTTCTTTTTGCTTTTTGTTTTTCTTTCTTTTTTCTTTTTTATTCTTTGCATTATCTGGAGAAATATAATAGTATTTTATTTTTTTTATTTTTCTTTAATTGAAAGATCTAAAAAAAGATAATAGTCGCTATAGTGTAATTTTAATCAATAGTTAGAAGCGGAAATCGGTTAGAACGGCCCCTAAACCGAATCCTTTTAAACAGGCGGTGATTTTAGTACAATTTTCCTGCTACTTTTACCTGAACAAGATCTGTAACATCGTGCTATCCTCCAAATATTAGATCATTAATTCTTTGAGATAGATTGCCTCGCTTACAGGTACCGTGAATTTTGTGGAAAGAAGGCAGAAATAAATTAAAGACGATGTGTAAATTTTAGCATTGCCAAATCGTGGTTCAAGGGTACCAGCATCGCCACTCTCTCTTGTTACTAGCTATGGATTTGTGGCTCGAATCTAAAGCCTAAATTCGACATACTCGGTGAAAACTTTCTTTTATTCAAACGTGTTTGGAACGCGGAAAGAAGCCGAACTGTTTATTGCAAAATTTTTGCTAGGATTCATGTAAAATTGCTGCCAAAATCGATAGTAGTCAAATGCGCATTCGGTTCCATTCCATGTAACAGGCATACAGCAGGACAGAGAGCACCGGGGTGTAGAGAGCACCGGACAGCCTAATAAATAATAATTTCTAAAAAAATCAAAATTCAAAACCCACTGAAAAACCAAAAAGAATAGGAGCTACGACCTTACTTTGTTTTACAACGTTGGCCCGCCGGCTTCATGGTGCGTTCGGTAGAGCTTTGCTTAAACTTTGGCTTCCGTTTGCTATAATACCTAATTTTTAAACGGTACATTTTTTAAAGACAGAGTCTACAAGTAGATTGTAGCAGATACTATACCAAGTTCGACTATACTGGGTAAAATCATATGCGATTATTTTTCTCTGTATAATGTCTCTCGTGAATAGCCAGAAATTAAAAAAATTAAATCATAAATTATAAATCACAGTTTAAAAAAACTCATGATAAGTATTGTGCGAAAGGCCACAGCTTGCATGGATACATCAACTGCGGTATCCCTCTCGGCCGAGAAGCAAGAGTCGATCGGAAGGCTTTGGCTATGGTACTTGGAGAAGGGAACAGCGGGGAGTTGATTTTTACTACATGGTTTCTGTCGATAAATTTCTTTGTGTGTTTAGAAACGATGAATATCTCAGAATGGTTGCAACTACAGGAGCATGAATGCCAATCGATACTTGGAGTAGGGGATTAGGGAGCAAACTGATTTTTACTACATGGTTCCTGTTGATATTTTTTTTCCTTGTATTTCCAAACGAAGAACTTATCAGATCTAGCCCCGCTCAGCTTCCCCGTTGCTAGCGTTCAGCGACGGGCAATGCCTTTTTTTTTCTATTTCTTTTTTTATCTATTTTTTATTTTTTTTTGTTTTGGTTTTTTCTGTATTCTTTTCATTATCTGTAGTAGGCTAACATGTTTTTTCTATTTTTTTATTTTTTAAATTTAATTATATCAAATAAGTTAACTTAATTACAGAAAAAATCAGCAAATTACAATAAAAAAATTATAAACCATCGCTATTCCGAACGCTACGTCTCTCCTGCAAAATACAATGGAAAGTTATGATAAATGCTAGCTGCACCAGTCCCTTTTGCATGAGTAGCATTCCCAATAACTACCTAGGCAGTGTGGCTGGAACATATCAGATTCCAAAGATTTTTGTCCCCATGCTGAAGAATACAAGTCAAAGCATTTTGAACATAGAAGTGGGGCGGTTTGGAATTTTGCTTCTCAAGTCACTGTTAGGTAGTAATGGGCCCATTCTTTTCGCTTCTATTTTTGTCTTTTCTACGTTTATTTTTATTTTTCTATAGTAATTAACTTTTAAACAGAATATCTTTTCAAGACGGAATCTATAAATCGATTGTAATAGATACTATAGCGACTTCATATATATCAGCTAAAATCACGCGCAAGTGTCTGTCTTTTCATACTTTCTTTCACGAACAACTAAAAGTCATAAAACGTAGCCCCGAAAAACAGGCCCAATGTCTACTTACTGATCAGCGCCTTCTCAACAGCGAAGTCATGGGCGGCCACAACATTATAGGGTCAACACAGTGATGCTTCACTGGATTGCACATATTACTCTGAGAATCGATCTGTTGGTACCTATGTTTTTCACAAAGAAATAATTGCTGATGCCATCAACATTCTTTCAATGCAAAAAGGCGGTCAAATAAAAGTATGTGCACCTGCATATGCATCTAACGCATACATTTCCGGGGGACTTCCCGCCCGGGGAGCGTGGCCACGCGTCACCCCCCGCGAAATAGCCCACCAAATTTTGTAAATTACATTTAGATCCTCTCGATTCTCGTAAAAAGGTTCCTAGAATTTTACAAAAAAAACCCCTACACACTTTTTTTTGCTAAGTAGCGATCAGCGGTTTCCTGTAATTACATACAGGCCTTTATTTCTTCCGCAAAGGTCCTTATTTTTTGCGAAAAACCCCCTCGGCTGTCCTTTTATTGCGGAAAGGTCTTCGTTTTTTCCGGAAAAGTCTCTACGCTTTCCTTTTGCCGTAAATTTTTGCCTCTTTTACTTCGATGCGCATGGTGACTAACGTGGCGTGACGCCACGCCTATATGGCTAGTAATTCATAAAGCAGGCCAGTTTTCCCCGCAAATAAATAGTCAAAGTGGACCACTTGCTGCCAGTTATGAGAAGCCAAGCCCTGATCTAGTTCAAATCGTGATTAGATCTGAGATTTCAACTCTTGACTGTATTAGCGACTTGAACTTGGGGATTCTGAACCGAAATTACACTGTTGTGGCTTTTAACTACGCCGGGCCAAATTTAAATATTTAACCTTTTTTTCTGTAAACTTATTTCATAGAGCTGTTGGAAGAAGAGCCTGTATGGAGATCGGTTAGTTTTCGGTAGCTGTCGCTAGTAAGAGTTAGAACTACATCAACCAAGACCAACAAGAACAAAATTCTTCTAGTACTGGATTAGTTGCCACTAGAACCCAGCAGAAACCTGTACACCCATAGAAAGATTGTACATATCCATTTTCAGAATTCTGTCAGTCAATATGAGATGTGCTTGACAGTTCATGCTACGCCTAGTGCATGTAACCAAAAGTAACTGGTCAGTTACCTTGGTAACTGGTCATGCCACTAGGGTTGGTTTACAGTTACACCGATTTCATGGATGGACTGGTTCTAGCCACTTCACTTATTCCGCATTCCAGAGCAAAGAGAAAGGAAACCAACAACTCTTGGAATCTACCATGTTCAGAAAAAGAATGACAAAACAGTTGGTATTTAGTTGATGACCATTGTGAGTTGTCCAATCTTTTCCACAACAATGTCTGGGAGTTTACTAGGTGGTTTACGTATGCAGTCCAGTAACCGTATTTCCATACCCTGGTCATAGTTCATAGGTGCATTTTTTTTGCAGCCTAGGGTTTGCTGACTGAATGACCTTAGCTTAATGTCACTACAAGGAATTTCTCTTTTTTCCAAAAAGATGACAAATGGGCAAGTTTTTACTTTCTAACCCAAGGTAATGACAACTCAAACTATGACCTTGAAGTTTCATAACCCGATCAAAGAATTTCTTTATTTTGGCATGCTAGTATTATATATACAGAAACTTAGAAAATGTCTTCACCATTAGACATAGAATAAATTTGCCTTTTCTAATCCTTGCAGCACCTCAAAGTTTTTTCACTAACAAGGCAAATTCTAATTCTGAACTCCGTAGAACATAGGACATGTTTTGCAGTGCTTGTGAAGAACATCTAACTGTAGGGAGGGGGTACAAAGAGCCACAAGAGTCTGTATTGTTGTTGCTTCGTCAGTGTAAACAATGAAACAGTTTCACATTTGGATGATATCAACATGTTCTTATAGACCCAACATTTGAAGTTAAGCAAAACTTAGCATATCTCAAGTTACCCCAAAAAAAGGTATGTATAACTTGCATTCAATAAAATCAGTTAAGATAACACATACTTAATTACCGCCTTCTTCTTCTTCGCTGAGCTGTTGGTGGTAGCTTCTCAGAGGGCCCGTAAGGAAGTCTTGTTCCTGTCTCTTGCTCTATGCGTCTCTTCAGCTCTCTTAGAATTCGGATTTGGCCCAATTTTTCTGGAGATATTTTTTCCCAGTATATCCCTGCATGCAGAAGTCCCTCAAAACCTGGTCTCAGAAGCCTCATTTGCAGGTTTGCCAAGTGATAGAAATCAGTCAAACCTTGTGGCTTTGGGATAGCGGTCTTCGTGAAGATGACCTGAGTTGGAGTGCAGATAATGTCAACCGGTACATCATGAACTAGCAGCTTCTCAACTGGAATGTCATCCACTAGTTGCTTGTCATGCACTGTAGTCATAGACACAGTTGGCAGTTCACATTAGTGATCAGTCAAGGATTAAATGAGCAAAAGGCAATCAAAATTGAATCCAATCAAAAATAAATAATAATGAAGGCATTTGCCAATGGTTTCCACTTCAGAAAAAGAAGAGATAAAGCATGCATGCACAGTTGAAATTCACTCATCGAATGACAAGTCATGGGAGCAACATTTGGGTTACAATGGGGAAAAATCCATCACTAATTATTTGTATAAGAGCACATTATATTTCAACCATTGCTGGGTTCAGAAATGTAAAGTCCAATTAGCCACAAGCTAACTCATCAGAAAGATATATTAGTGAACTATATATGTTGAAAACTCCATAAATGGAGTAGCTGGTACTCATGCTCAAGAATGGTGAGCTAGGCTCCTATACATCAATATGGTGAGCTAGGCTCCTATACATCAATCATCCTAGTTCCTATTCCTACATTACCAAACCTAGATCCATGTAAAAAAATGGGTTACCAGCTAAATAAATTTAAAAAGACTCACCAGTTGTTACTATCATGGTTGAATCATCTATAGCACCCATATATCGAAGCATCCCATATTCCAGCTCTGCAAATCCCTATAATTGATGTTGTTCATAGATAAAATTATGGATGACAAGCAGGAAGAATTTAGTTTTGGTGCACAAAGCATAGTTAATTTTTTAAGGCTGTGTTGACATTGGACAAAGGCCATCAGTTGATCTAGCTTATTCTCTGTTAAAGGAAGAAAGAAAAGCAGGTGAAAGCTTATTGTGTACTCTCCTTTTTTTAAAAAAAAAAGCTTATTGTGTACTCTATCAACTATTACCATCGAAATGTAGAAAGGAACAACAAAATCTACTCTACTAAGTCTTCAGCTGCATATACAAGAAAAAAATAGTTACCTCACCCTTCCCTAGTCGTGCTCCTGTACTTGGATCAACTGCAACCGATCCAATCACAATCAAATCCACCTTAATTTTTTCATCCAGACCTATTGGTCTCCCATATTTGGCTGCACCAACAGAAGTGCATGCTTCAGGAATGCATCCAGTGGGTATCATTTGAGATTCCAGAACTGAGAAAAATCCAGTCCTTAGCCGAGGTTGTGGAGTCAACAGCTTTTTATCACCTAGATGATCCAAGTAGCACCGTTTGTAAAAACAATGGAAATAATTTTAGCCTGATTGAGTATATATGTCAAACTAGACTTGTCCTGAGTAGTGTGCTAAAATGAGCATCAGATTCAGAAGCTGCAAATGGGATGGAAAGCTTGGAGCTCTAATCAAACAGTATGGTTTGGCAAGCAGGACAGAAAAGGTCAACAAGAGATCAACAGCCAATAACTTACAAAGTTAAGATGGATATATTGACACCCTTCAAAAAAAAAAAAGACGGATATATTGACATATGCACCCTATGTGGCATTGAAAATCAACCTCACATATCATGCTTCGTCCGATATGAATCCAGAACTTACTCCTAGAGTGAGGGGATCTTTCTACCAAGATGAGCAATTGCTAGCTGCTGAAAAGGTCCATAGCATGACTATATTGACAGGTATTTGTTTAAAAGAAACAAGGATAAAACTAATAGCCAATCAAATAGCCAGTCACATAACATTTCATATGTATCTTTAAAGGAAGATTACACACATGCTTGTACTAGAAAGCACATTTAGACATGTTTAAGCAATCCATATAGTATTAGAATACAAATATGTCATAAGTAAGTAGGAGTAGTGAAGGTAGCAGCCAACTGACCTGAGAGTGTTAAGAACCGAACTTGCTTCTGAGGTGAGTCAGGATTAACCTTCACACATTGCGCATTCTGAAACACTTCCAGACTCCCCAACTGGTGAAGGTTAGATTCATTTCCATATCATTATAGAAACGTAAGCACATAATAGATTAGTAAATAAGAGGATCAAGGAAAGGTGTGCACATATTTTTTTTTAAAACGGAGGAGTGCACATATAAGAGGCTCAACTTAAACAAAATAAACATCATGACAACGGATCAAGGACAGAGCTGTGACTGTGTGCCAGAGCTTACAAAATTAGTCATGCAGAAACATAACAGACGTCGTTCTCTACAACAAATAACTGCAGCTTTACAAACATCTTTTTTTTTAATAAAATGAGCACAATCAATGGACAGACACCTGCTTGCATGCAACCAATCCTGCAACCACACAATGGCTTGGTGAGCATGCTTCCTCCATGTTGAAATATCACTCGTTTAGGCTTGACTTGACAGGCTCGTTTAGGCTTGACTTTAAAGGAATAATACAATGTGCTACATGGCATCAAAATTTCACTAATCCAAACACCCCGACCTCACTGCGTCTCGATTTTCTCGTATGGGCATAGGTTCGTGTTGCCCCCGTTTGGATACACGGCATCAAAGCATCAAACACGTGCAGTACTACCCACAGCCAAAACTGTGTTGGCGATTCCACATTGACTACCGACTACAAAGTTTACAGGCGAGCTCAGCTGATGAGGTCGACAACTTTGCAATGCGGCAGACTACGCGCAGGTGATACCAGCGATCCAAAATTGATATGAGTGGGAGAAAAGGGTGCTAGGTTTTGGAGGGCGAGAGAAAGCACCGAGTCGGCGGCGGCGGCGGCGCCGTCGAAGTTGGGGATGCGGTGGTGGACGGGGCGGGGGTTGCGCGCGAAGCCCTCGGCCTCCAGCGCGTCCCACACCCGCTTCCGTATCCTCCACTTCCACGCCTTGGGGTCCGCCTCCGCGGCGGCGGTGGCCGCCATCCCGGCCCGCGCCGCGGCGTCGAGGCGGAGGCGCTCGGCCTCGAAGGCGGCCGCGTCGAACGAGGAGGACGACGACGAGCTCTTGGCCGCCGCGGATGCTATAACGACCGTAGAGCGGCGGGAGGTGGCGGCGGCTATGGATAGCGATAGCGGCGGCGAGGTCGGGAGGAGACTCAGGAGAGGCATAGCTTCTGCTCTCGCCACTCGTGCCGTCGTGCGCGCTTGTGGTGGCGAGCACGTGTGCGAAGAGAAAGGAGTTAGATTAGGTGCTTTCTCGTGCTGCTGACATGTGGGCCCTTTCGTGCAGTGAGGAAGCCACATGCACACGCACGAGCGTGCAGCGAGCGGAACGCGTTGCCTCAACGAAGTTTCATACCTGCAGAACATCAATCGCGCACAACAAGCACCTCTCGACCGAACGATGATTCAGAGAAATGCCTATTTCTTTTAGGCTTCTGTTTCTCAAAAACACCAAAACAAACAAAACAACTTAAAACAGATTATCTAAATAATTTTTCGAGCATAAAAAAGTATACACCTTCAACATCAACATCTCCATTGTCCATTGCTGTCTTAAAAAGTATAGAGAAAAACTGTTCAACGTAATCGAAGTCATCAATGGAAGCCCAAAAAGAACATGGACACAAATTGACCTGACAACAACGCATATGCAAAAAAAATACTGTCAAATTCAAAATTCATAAACCTCAAAAGTTTTAACCATCGGCGGCGGTGGCAGCTCAGAGTTGCAATCGCAATGCATAAACCGGTTCTTAAACATCTGCCACAAAACTTAGGATAAGAAGAAGAAAAACTGGGAACACTATCAGGTGCGATTCGTCGCAGCTCCGATGACCTAGGCCTTGAGCTTGCCGAAGAACCTCTGCTTCTCCTCGGTGGTCTGGAAGCGGCCGTGCCCAAACTTGGACGAGGTGTCAATGAACTTGAGCTTGATCTCCTCGAGGGCCAGACGCGAGGTCTGCTTCAGCAGGGACTGTCGGAGGGTCACCACCCTCTTCTTGGGGCCAACGCAGCAGCCCTTGATCATGATGTAGTCGCCCTTCACCAGACCATAGTGGGGGAAGCCGCCCATCGGGGTGATGTCCTTCTCGGTCCTGCAAGTTCAGTAGCGTCAGACACAACAGCTTCAGAACTCAGAAGAACCAAGATGCACAGCATAACTTTAGTCAGTTGGTCTAGATTGTTGGATCCAACAGCTGTCATAGGTTTGATCAGATAAGTACCTGTCAAACTCAGTACAGGCAGCATGAGACTCCTGTCCAGACTTGCCGATCTTGTAAACCTTCTTGTTCATCTCAGTGCGGTGGTGATATCCGTTCTGACCAGCGCGAGCAACAGTGTAGGAAACCCTAGCAGGATGCCAGGCACCAATACAGGCAACCTTGCGGAGACCCCTGTGGGTCTTGCGGGGAAGGCGGGTGACACCCCAACGGGTGACAACACCTTCGTACCCCTTACCCTTGGTGACACCAATGATGTCAATCATCTCATCCTTCTGGAAGACAGCTTCAACCGGGACTTCCTTCTCAAAGAACTTGTAGCCGTAGTCCACCTTATCTGCGATAGTGCCACCATTAATCTGGATCTCCATGAGGTGAGCCTTCTTCTGCTTCAAGCCCTTCATCTTTCTAATCTGAAATTGAGAAATAGTGTAACACGCGTGAGCAGAACCTTCAAATATTCAGAATACTGAAGTAAGATGATAGGGCAAGGCAATCTCACCTGAGTGTGTGCAATAACACGAACAACAGAAGCATACTTCTTCATCTTCTCAAGTTGCAGCTGGATTTCTTTCTTGCCTGCATCGCTGTCATACTTGAGGGCATACTTAGTGAAAGCCTTCTTCTTGCTCTTGCACCAATTTTTGTAGAACCTTCTCCTCACTTCTTCGCTAAGGTGCTGAGCCCAGACAGAGTTGAGGGTGCGAAGGCCACGTGGGGTCTTTACATATGCCACAAGTCCAACAATGACAAGAGGGGGGGTCTCAATGATGGTAACAGCCTCACAGGTTTCCTTCTTGTGGAGCTCTGCACAATGTCAAATACATGATGCTATTATTAAATCTCAAAGCAGGTTTAACTGAATTTTACTGCAGTGTATTGCTGAATAGATGCATACATTGATTTCCAAAAAATAATCCAGCTACGAAATAAAACGTGCAAAAGATCAATTTTGTAACATCCCAATTTTTGCTTTTATTTTGAAGAAATAGTTTTAAATTAATAATTTCCAATTTTCTGGAATTTTCTGAAGTTAAAGTTTCTGTTGAAAAGAAAATTTAATATCCAAATAAGTTGGAAATATTTTTCATATGTTTAAAACATTATCAGTGAGTTATGTGAATTTTTCTAGAATTTTTGGAATTTATTTGGTATTTTTCTGAGTATTTTAAAGTCTCCTAATGATTTCTGAAATATATATAAAAGATTTAAATATCAAATCTCCCTCGGGCTGACACTTGTCACGCATCCGAACCCTTCCTCCCCGGCCCGAGCTCATCCCCGCCGTCTACGCCTCATCCCGCTTCCCTCTCTCGCGGCGCCACGTGTCGCGCATCCGACGGCAGCCGGCCATCCCAAATGGCTAACACTCAAAGGATAAATCAACCTTATAGGGTAGGTTGATCCTCCCCGCCCGATCGGTTACCGCCGCTCTCTCTTTCCTCCCCGCTTCCTCGGCTGCTCGAGCGAGCCCGCTCGCGCGAGGTTGAGTTTCTTTTTCGATTTGCGCCGACAAGTGGGCCCCACTGTCATAGACCGGTCTTGTGGACTCACCGCCGCAGTCCCACTGTCAAAGCCGCTGTTCCGACGCGTGTCGCCATCGTGGACCGCTCGTGATTGCCGTATTAAATCGCACCGCCGCTGCCACTTAGTACACCCCATCGGCTCGGATCTAACTCGTGTTGTCGGATTGAATCTCGATCGTTCCTTTCACTTACCCTTCGCCCGTGATCCAGCCCCCGATCTCTTCCTTATGCCACACGTCACTAATCCAACCGCCGCCGATTTCCTTCTCTTTTTCTTCTCTCACCGACGCGCGGGCTCGCCTCGTCGAGTCCTCCGTCCCGATTATCTTCCTTCTTCCTCGCGCGATCACCGCCACGCCGCTTATTGATTAGAAAACCGCTTTGAAAGCTTCGGTTTCTTGCCGATTATTCCCCACATCATTGCGCATTCAAATTAACGCCTCCCGCACTCTCGAGGCATAATCACTCTTAATTGCGCCGTTATCACCGCCGCATTCATCTCTCCGAAGCGATTAAAGTCCGCGAACTTCGCGCGGTTACACCCTCCCGCCTATAAAACCCGCACTCGAGGTCCTCTACCGCTGCGCCCATCCTCACCTCTCGAACGAATCACCCGGCGCCAGAGCCCTCCCTACGCCCGATTTCTTCCCGCGGCTTCAAATACTCCGGCGAGCAATTCCGCCACCTCGGGCTTCTCATTCCTCGCCGACACCTTCCCGACGTTGCCGGTGCCAAGGCGAGTTCCGCGACCTCTTCCCGAAGCCGCATGCCACCGGATCACCTCCGCCGCCGTGAGGTTCCTCTCCGACCGCCGCCTTCTCGCCGATTCTTCCTCCGGTCACCCTCGGTCTCGCGTAAGGTACCAATGCATTCCCGCATCCTCCTCTTCATTTCGGTACCCTTGGCGGCGTCGCCGATCATCGAGCTTCGGCGACCCTAGGTCCCCGTCGCGCCACCACCGGCCACCGTCGTGCGTCGGCCGAGGTGGCGGCAGCGTGGCGGCGGTCGGCGCCACGTCGGCGCCACCCGAGCGCCTCGCCACCTTGCGCGCGCGCGCCACGTCGGCAAAAAAGCGATGGCGTGGCGACCACGCGGCGACCACGCGTCGACCACGTGTGTGCCACGTTGCCACGGCGGCCCCGCAGATAATCCTTAAGAGGATTACCTACCCATTATGGGTGGCGGTGCCTCCCGCTCACTTGCTAGCGCCGCTCTCTCTCCCTCCCTCCTCCTTCGCTCGAGCCGCCCGCCGTGGCGAGGTTGAGTTTTCTCCGTTTTAATTCAAGATCGACAGTAGGCCCCACCCGCGCCGACACCCTCTGCGCTAGCCACGACAAGTGGGTCCCGAGTCGATGGGTTCCATATGTCGAGACTCATTTTAAAAGAAATTTCGACCATGGACCCCACATGTCGAGATTTCCGAATTTCTGGATTTATTCAAATCGAGATTTTCAAATAGCCATATCTTTCTCATTTTAGCTCCAAATTGGTCCATTCAAATTTCTAAATTCATCTAAAATTTCAATCTTTCATCCGGTATATTTATTTTTAATTTTTGAATTTTTATTTTATTTTATTTATTTGGAATTCTCGATTTACGTGTAGAGACCGATTTGTCCGAGCAATCTCAAGAACAAGTTGGGAAGATTTCAACCGCATACGTGAAGGCAAGTCTCCTTTGACCATTTTGCTCTATGTTTTGGCAAGTTTCCTTTGATCAACTTGCTCCAATGTTTTATAAAATGATTAGGTATTTATTTTAAAGTTATTGCATGCTTATGTTATATCAAGTGATAATTTGATTTTAGAAAATTTAGTTAAATACCCAATTTGTTATACCTTCCATTGAAAATTGTTTACCTTGTACCATTGTCAACTTAGGATATCCCTTTGACTCAATAATAAGTTAGTGTTATAATTGTTGAATGTTTAAAAACTAGCAAATGCTTAGCATAGCAAATAAACATATTAATGTTCAAATAAGTAGCATGTTTATCAAATATTATGATGAATGATTTGTTTGAACATTGGTAATGGATGTTACCATTGTTAAATGTTTTGTTTGAACATTGGTAATGGAGGTTACCGTTGTTAAGTATTTTGTTTGAAAAGTGGTAATGGATGTTACCACCGTTAATTTGAAAATCAAAGGGAAAAGTTGACAAGGGTGGATGGAAGGTTTGGTAGTGCGATTAGCACGAGAATTGTTGGGTTTGTGAATGAGCCACCCAGTCGATTAAGGACCGACGCTTGTGTTTGTCCAAACCGAGCAAAACAAGACAACCACAAGTCTATATGGGTGCGACCTAGCTAACTACCCTATAATAGTGTAGTTTAGATATCACCGTGGTGTATTGAGTGCCGTGGTGTCTTGTTACTCATAGTGAGGGACAGGGTTTCTTGTACTCATATGGCGCAAGAGGGCTCCAACTCGTGGATTCGAGTTGTGGTGAAACCTTAGCGGGTGGTATTTAAACTATACCGAGTAGGCGAAAGGCTTTGTGATAATTTATCCGGGTCTCATGCCAAAGGAAGCGTGTTGACTATTAAGATAATTTATCTCTTGTGGGTAAAGTGTACAACCTCTGCAGAGTTAAAACTATTCGAATAGCCGTGCCCACTGGTCAAGGGCGAACAAAGAATGCATACACATGGTAGGAGTTTTGGTTTTGATTTCAAAACAAAATGATTTGGAAAAACTCGGGAGTAGTATAACTCTCGTGATGTTCTGATCGGGGTGTAACTCGAGGTTTTGAAAATTGGCCGTGATGGCCCGAGATATTAGTGTTGGTAGTTTAACCTTCACTAAAGTACTCATCCAATTTCGATTATTGAAAACATGTTGTTTACAAAATAGCTTTTAAAGTAATTGTGTAGATTTGAGATAAAATGCTGATTTTTGCAAATAAACCATATAGCTTTCCTTTGTGAAACCTTACATCTATGCATTTTCCCAAGACTTGCGAGTACATTTTGTACTCACCGTTGCTCTATAAATATAAAAGAGAGAATGGAGAAGATCAAGTCGAGAGTATGACTTCGCGCGAATGTGGATGCGGTGGATTATTCCTGATGCCTAGGATTCGCTTCCCACCAATTGCCCGTGGCGATTGATGGGTCTATCAAGTTATCTTTGCTTCCATTGTGTTTATTTTTGCTTGTGGTTCTGTGAACCTTAGTAAGGCAATGGCCTTTGTAAAACTTCAGATACTATTGTAATAAAGCGTTGTTGGCAATATATCATCTTTTCTGTTTGAACTGTGTGTACTAGCATTGATCTCTCGGACTAGTACAAGAATACACGAAGTCCAGGAGTTTCTACTCGGTCTCACAGTATGGTATCGAGCCATCTTGACTGTAGGGACGAGCCATAGGTTTTGGGAAGCTTTAAGGATTTATATTTAATAAAAATTTATGTACAAAAATATAAGTTTCTTTTGCTTCTACTCTTTACTTACTTAGTATCTTGTTCTTGTCCTACCCTCATTATTTAAAAATCTTTCTTGATCTCTCCTTATTTTCAAACTTATAGATGGCGGGTTCTTCGTCGTCTTCACTGGGATCACCATTCTCATGGCGAGAGTGAGGAGCTTTGCGACTCTTCTACGACGATTAATGCAAGATCTCGAATATAATCAACACCCATTTTCAGAGGGCGGAACACTAGAGTGATGACTATGGATTCATGGACCATGGAAGTATTCATCTATGCTCCGGATGGGCGGCTTAACCCCGTCATCGCAGATTGAGCACCCTCGGACCCATCGCATGCAGACGCTATCCAAGATGCGCCAAGATGGCGATAGCGAGTTGTGCGAGAGGCACAAAGGGAGTTCGACGATCGCCCATACGCTTCTTTCCGACTACGAGCAGGACAAACTCACCCCGAGGCTTTCCAGATCGTGGTGGGCGACCCACGCTGTCTCATCAGTGCGATTCACCCAAGCATCGATCGCGACTTACGCCGAGCTCAGCGGAGATAGGACTTCTCGGATGCTTCGACGTCGAAGTTACGACCACTCCGACACTCTCCGAGCACACGGTATTGCAGAGTCGATCGCCACGCCGACGCCATGCAGCGCGGACACCGGCCGAGGCGAGGCGGGCGTCTTGAGCCGCCACCACTACACCGACTCCACCCTCTGTTGTCGCTCGGTCGAACTCCCAGACCTCGCGCTAGGCTCACGGCAAGAAAGAGTGTGCGGCGCCCGATCGCTACGACCTCGACATCGACGGATCCGTAGAGGACGCCAAAGATTCCGCCGGATCACTTACTTTCGGCGAGCCGATCACGGTCGCGTTCGCGAACAACCGCGTGATTATGGATGAGTCACTCGTCGGACTCGAGGAGGATCCCGAGGAGGAGCCAGAGGAGCGTATCATCATTGAGGATAATTAGATGTTAGATAGACTACCCTTTTTCAGTCGTTTATCGATACTAGAACGCTTTTATAATGATATGATGTTATAAAATGGATTGTACCAAGCCTTGTGCGTTTGTGGTACAACCATTTCAAAAGTTAATTTGAATTTCAAAAGTTGGGTTTTCTCAATCTGTGTGTTAATCTTGTGTGTTGTTTTGGGATGATAAACCGCCTGCCTCTCATCTATGCTTTTCCTCTTTTCAGACTTTTCTTGATGGAGCTTGGATGGTGAACACGAGAAGCAACATCAACAACCACCCAAATACCAACAACAATGAGGCCCCAATTCCACCTCCGCCACCCAAGCACCCAATATGGAACAAATGATGGCCATGCAACTACAACTTCTTCAAAGCTTTGGCCCAAAATCAAGTCAATCAAGCTCAGCAAGTACTGTGCACCCACCGCAGCCTAAGCTCGGGAATTCATGAGGACCCGACCTCAGACCTTCGCAGATCTGCCGATCCGTTGGAGGCGGATGATTGGATTAAGGAAGTGGAAAGGAAGCTGAATTTAGCTCAATGTCTTGAACATGAGAAGGTTATATATCTCGCTCATCAACTCCAAGGAGTTGCCGCCAACCGTGGGACAATTCTCGCACGCACACCGTGATGCTCGGAACATTGGTTGGGCGGAATTTTGGAAGCCTTCCGTAATGCTCATATTCCTATGAGTATTATGGAAATGAAGAGAAAGGAGTTCCATCATCTACAAGAGGAAACACGAGCGTTTCCGCTTATTTAAGCAAATTTATTCACTATCTAGATATGCCCTAAGATGTGGCGATCGATGCCGCAAAGATTTGGAGGTTTATGGGAGGATAGACCCCAACCTCAAGGTTCAATTAGTCTCCAATGACTACCCTACTTTTCAAAGATCTAGTGAATAAAGCTTTATTGCAAGAAGATGCTCAACGCCAACTCTTCGACTCCGGAAGAGGAAGTTCCAAGCTCGGCGATCATGCGGCGGTTCACGATTCACGCCACCACAAGTACAACCGACCTCCAAGACATAATCATACGAGGATACCAATTTACGCACCTCGTCCTTTACCTCAAGCTCCTAGAACGGAAATGCATTGCAACCGCATCAAAACAAAATGTAGCTGCAGGAGTGCAATGCTACAATTGCAAGAATATGGGACACTATGCCAAAGAATCGCCCACGAAACGTCAGCGGTAACCGGTTCGTTTCAATCTTGACCCTACACCAAAGAAGAGCTCCAACTAATGGTCAAGGACGTGAAGCCCTCAAACTCCCAAGACTCCACAAAACATGAATCGAGGGCGTATCAACCATGTTACCGCAGAGGCGTGAAGATGCACCGATGTAGTTCGGTAAGTTTCTAGTAAACTCGCATCAAAGAATTATATTATTTGATTCGGAGCTACACATTCTTTCGTAACAAAGGCTTTTGTTGAAAAGAATAATTGGAAAATTTGTTTGCTAAGGGACCTTATGATAGTCCAACCTCGAAAAGAATTGAGGACTAATTTGGTTAGCCCTAGTGCAACCATAATTATAAATGGAGTAAAGTTCCTAGCGAACCTTATTATAATAGACTCGATGGCATAGATATAATACTTGGTATGGATTGGTTGATCAAGTATAAAGGATGATAGATTGTGCAAATCGTGCCATTATCCTTACCAATTCGATGGAATTCGGATAAGACATGAGGCGCTTATGCACTCAAAGAAAGACGATATGTTAACCACCTAAAAGGAAAAAGTTTGGAAGATGTGACGATAGTTCGCGAGTACCGGATGTTTTTCCCGAGGATTTGCCAGATTACCACCGATCGAGAAGTTGAATTCGTTATAAACCCGTGCACGTGCGGCTCAATATCAAAAGACCTTATCGGATGTCACCGATGATTTAGCGTAAGTCAAGAGACGATCCAAGAATTGTATGAGAAAGGATTCATCGGACCAAGTTCTTCACCTTGGGAGCCCTGCTTTCTAGTAAAGAAGAAGGATGGTAGTCAACGGATGTGCGTTGATTATCGAACTTTAAATGAAGTCACTATAAAGAATAAGTATCCTTTACCGGATCGATGATTTGTTTGACCAACTCATAGGATCAAGTGTCTTTTCCAAGATTGATCTTGATCGAGATATCATCGATTGAAGATTAGACTCAAGATATACCAAAGACAACCTTCGCCACAAGATATGGATTATATGAGTATACGGTGATGTCTTTTGGTCCGACAAATGCACCCAGCATATTTCATGAACTTGATGAATAAAGTCTTTATGGATTATTTAGATAAGTTTGTTGTTGTTTTCATAGATGACATTCTTATCTATTCAAAGAATAACAAAGAACATGAAGGTCATCTAAGGATAGTGTTGCAAAGACTCGTGAACACCGATTATATGCTAAATTTAGCAAATGTGCATTTTGGTTAAAGGAAATTGAATTTACGGGACATGTGATCTCGTGCAGAAGGAGTATCTGAGATCTGGAAAAGTTAAGGATGTATTAAATTGGACTCCACCCAAGACAAGAATCGAGATCCAAGTTTTCGGGATTAGCCAGTTATTATCGTCGATTTATTGAAGGTTTTTCCAAAATTGCGGACCTTTAACCCAATTTGTTAAAGAAGGAGAAGAAATTTGAATGGAGTAAATCTGTGAGGATAGCTTTCAAGAATTAAAGAAAAGGTTAACTTCAAGACCTGCTCTGCGGTTACGATATTCAAAAGATTTTGAGATATTTTGTGATGCTTCAAAACAAGGTCTTGGTTGTGTGTTAATGCAAGAAGGAAGGGTGGTAGCTTACGCATCAAGGCGATTAAGACCGCATGAAGAAAATTATCCCACTCATGACTTAGAACTAGTCACAGTGCATGCACTAAAGTTATGGAGGCATTATTTAATTAGTAATCGGTGTGAGATATATACAGATCATAAAAGTTTAAAGTATATATTCACCCACTGATCTTAATATGAGACAAAGAAGATGGCTCGAATTGATAAAGGATTATGATGTGGGAATACACTATCATCCAGAAAAGCTAATGTAGTAGCCGATGCTTTGAGTCGAAAGAGTCATATGAATCATCTGTCAATTTCAGATAAGCGATTAACCCTCCATGAGAATTCCAAAGATTAAATTTGGAAATAGTTAACGAAGGTATTCTGTCGCATTGAAGGTTCATCCTACCTTGGAAGATCAAATCAAGGCAGCCCAACGAGAGGATGAATATGTTAAAGAAATTAAAGAGAATATGAAGAAAGGTAAATCGCTTGGATTTTCGTAAGATGAAGAAGGGACTCTTTGGTTTGGAAAGAGAATACTAGTACCCGAGAACAAGGAAATTAAAGGATTAATCTTAAAAGAAGCTCATGAATCAGATATTCAATTCATCCCGAAGTACAAAATGTATCAGATTTAAAGGAAAGTTCTTGGTGGAACAATATGAAAAGGGAAATTGCGTAATATGTAGCCTTGTGTGATATATGTCAAAGAGTTAAAGCAGAGCATCAAAGGCTGTTGGTCTTTTGCAACCTCTGCATATACCGAATGGAAATGGGAGGAAATTGGAATGGATTTCATAACAGACTACCAAGGACCAAGTTAGGTTATGACTCAATTTGGGTTATAGTTGACCGTTTAACAAAAGTCGCTCATTTTATACCAATAAAGACTACATATTCGGAGATAGATTGGCGAGCTTTATATGTCAAAAATTGTGTGTTTGCATGGAGTTCCAAAGAGGATAGTGTCGATAGAGGAACACAATTTACCTCAAGATTTTGGCGAAACTTCATGAAGTTTTGGGCACCAATTTAAATTTCAAGATCTTGCTTATCATCCTCAAACAGATGGTCGAGACAGAACTGTAAATCGATATTGGAAGATATCTTTGAGAGCATGTGCTTTAGCCAATAAAGCCAGTTGGGATAAAAGTTTGCCCTATGCGGAATTCTCATATAATAATAGTTATCAATCTAGTCTGAAGATGTCTCCGTTTGAAGCCTTGTATGGCAGAAAATGTAGAACACCGTTATATTGGTCAGAGACCGGAGAGAGTCAAGTATTCGGACCAGACGTCTTAAAGTTAGCGGAAGATCAAGTTCGCTTAATCCGAGACCGATTGAAAACAGCACAGACCAGACAAAAGAGTTATGCGGATAATCGTCGAAGAATGTTGGAATTTACGCCAGGCGATCATGTGTATCTGAAAGTGTCACCTATGAAAGGGATGCGTCGATTCAAAGTCAGTGGTAAGCTTGCCCCAAGGTATATTGGACCATTTCTAATTATAGCAAGAAGAGGTGAAGTCGCTTATCAGCTAGAACTTCCTCCTCAGTTGTCAGGTGTACATGATGTATTTCATGTATCACAGTTGAAAAAGTGTTTGAGAGTACGGAGGAGTTGATACCTTTTGAGGATGTTGATTTAAAAGAGGACTTGACATATTGAATTTCTGTCAAGATTTTGGAAGAGGCAGAGCGCACAAGAAACAAGACTATCAAATTCAGTAAAGTGCAATGGAGCAACCGTCCGAGTCGAAGCAACACAGGAACGAGAAGAGGATCTTGACGAGTTTCCTAATCTATTTCTCAGTTCATCCGAATCTCTGGTCGAGATTCCTTCTAAGGGGGTAGGTTTGTAACATCCCAATTTTTGCTTTTATTTTGAAGAAATAGTTTTAAATTAATAATTTCCAATTTTCGGAATTTTACAAGTTAAAGTTTACATTGAAAAGAAAATTTAATATCCAAATAAGTTGGAAATATTTTTCATATGTTTAAAACATTATCGATGAGTTATGTGAATTTTTCTCGAATTTTTGGAATTTATTTGGTATTTTTAGTATTTTAAAGTCTCTAATGATTTAAATATATATAAAAGATTTAAATATCAAATCTCCTCGGTGACACTTGTCACGCATCCAACCCTTCCTCCCGGCCCGAGCTCATCCCCGCCGTCTCGCCTCATCCCGCTTCCTCTCTCGCGGCGCCACGTGTCGCGCGTCCGACGGCGGCCGGCCATCCCAATGGCTAACACTCAAAAGGATAAATCAACCTTATAGGGTAGGTTGATCCTCCCGCCCGATCGTTACCGCCGCCGCTCTCTTTCTTCTCGCTTCCTCGGCTGCTGCTTCGAGCCATTTCGCGCGAGGTTGAGTTTCTTTTTCGATTTGCGCCGACAAGTGGGCCCCACCGTCATAGACCGGTCTTGTGGACTCACCGCCGCAGTCCCACTGTCAAAGCCGCTGTTCGACGCGTGTCGTCATCGTGACCGTTCGTGATTGCCGTATTAAATCGCAGCCGCGCGTTGCCACTTAGTACACCCCATCGGCTCGATCTAACCTGTGTTGTCGGATTGAATCTCGATCGTTCCCTTTCACTTACCCTTCGCCCGTGATCCAGGCCCCGATCTCTTCCTTATGCCACACGTCACTAATCCAACCGTCGCTTTGATTTCCTTCTCTTTTTCTTCTCACCGACGCTGCGCCTCCCATCTGTCGAGTCCTCCGTCCCCGATTATCTTCCTTCTTCCTCGCGCGATCACCGCGCCGCGCCATTGATTAGAAAACCGCTTTGAAAGCTTCGGTTTCTTCCGATTATTCCCACATCATTGCGCATTCAAATTAACGCCTCCCGCACTCTCCGAGGCATAATCACTCTTAATTGCGCCGTTATCACCGTCGCATTCATCTCTCCGATTACAAGTCCGCGAACTTGCGCGGCTCGTTACACCCTCCCGACCTATAAAACCCGCACTCGAGGTCCTCTACTGCCGCCCATCCTCACCTCTCGAGCGAATCACCCGGCGCGAGCCCTCCCTACGCCCGATTTCTTCCCGCGCTTCAAATACTCCGGCGAGCAATTCCGGCGCCTCGGGCTTCTCATTCCTCGCCGACACCTTCCGACGTTGCGGTGCCAAGGCGAGTTCCGCGACCTCTTCCCCGAAGCCGTCTGCATGCCGGATCACCTCCGCCGCCGTGAGGTTCCTCTCCGACCGCGCCCTTCTCGCCGATTCTTCCTCCGGTCACCCTCGGTCTCGCGTAAGGTACCAATGCATTCCCGCATCCTCCTCTTCATTTGGTACCCTTGGCGGCGTCGCCGTCACGAGCCGGCGACCCTAGGTCCCCGTGGCGCCACCACCGGCCACGACCGTCGGCCGTCGGTGAGGTGGCAGCAGCGTGGCGGCGGTCGGCGCCACGTCGGCGCCACCCGAGCGCCTCGCCACCTTGCGCGTGCGCGCCACGTCGGCAAAGCGATGGCGTGGCGACCACGCGGCGACCACGCGTCGACCACGTGTGTGCCACGTTGCTTGCGCGCCTCCCCGCAGATAATCCTTAAGAGGATTACCTACCCGTTATGGGTAGGCGGTGCCTCCCGCTCACTTGGCTAGCGCGCTCTCTTCCCTCCCACTCCTTCTGCGCGTTCGAGCCCGCCCGCTGTGGCGAGGTTGAGTTTTCTCCGTTTTAATTCGCAGCGACAGTAGGCCCCACCCGCGCGACACCCTCTGCGCTAGCGGCGACAAGTGGGTCCCGAGTCGATGGGTTCCATATGTCGAGACTCATTTTAAAAGAAATTTCGACCGATGGACCCCACATGTCGAGATTTCCAATTCTGGATTTATTCAAATCGAGATTTTCAAATAGCCATATCTTTCTCATTTTAGCTCCAAATTGGTCCATTCAAATTTCTAAATTCATCTAAAATTTCAATCTTTCATCTGGTATATTTATTTTTAATTTTTGAATTTTTATTTTATTTTATTTATTTGGAATTCTCGATTTACGTGTAGAGACCGATTTGTCAGAGCAATCTCAAGAACAAGTTGGGAAGATTTCAACCGGACACGGAAGGCAAGTCTCCTTTGACCATTTTGCTCTATGTTTTGGCAAGTTTCCTTTGATCAACTTGCTCCAATGTTTTATAAAATGATTAGGTATTTATTTTAAAGTTATTGCATGCTTATGTTATATCAAGTGATAATTTGATTTTAGAAAATTTAGTTAAATACCCAATTTGTTATACCTTCCATTGAAAATTGTTTACCTTGTACCATTGTCAACTTAGGATATCCCTTTGACTCAATAATAAGTTAGTGTTATAATTGTTGAATGTTTAAAAACTAGCAAATGCTTAGCATAGCAAATAAACATATTAATGTTCAAATAAGTAGCATGTTTATCAAATATTATGATGAATGATTTGTTTGAACATTGGTAATGGATGTTACCATTGTTAAATGTTTTGTTTGAACATTGGTAATGGAGGTTACCGTTGTTAAGTATTTTGTTTGAAAAGTGGTAATGGATGTTACCACTTGTTAATTTGAAAATCAAAGGGAAAAGTTGACAAGGGTGGATGGAAGGTTTGGTGAGTGCGATTAGCACGAGAATTGTTGGGTTTGTGAATGAGCCACCCAGTCGATTAAGGACCGACGCTTGTGTTTGTCCAAACCGAGCAAAACAGTACAACCACAAGTCTATATGGGTGCGACCTAGCTAACTACCCTATAATAGTGTAGTTTAGATATCACCGGTGGTGTATTGAGTGCCGTGGTGTCTTGGTTACTCATAGTGAGGGACGGGGTTTCTTGTACTCATATGGCGCAGAGGGGCTCCAACTCGTGGATTCGAGTTGTGGTGAAACCTTAGCGGGTGGTATTTAAACTATCTTTGGAGTAGGCGAAAGGCTTTGTGATAATTTATCCGGGTCTCATGCCAAAGGAAGCGTGTTGACTATTAAGATAATTTATCTCTTGTGGGTAAAGTGTACAACCTCTGCAGAGTTAAAACTATTCGAATAAGCCGTGCCCACTGGTCAAGGCGAGCAAAGAATGCATACACATGGTAGGAGTTTTGGTTTTGATTTCAAAACAAAATGATTTGGAAAAACTCGGGAGTAGTATAACTCTCGTGATGTTCGGATCGGGGTGTAACTGAGGTTTTGAAAATTGGCGTGATGGCCCGAGATATTAGTGTTGGTAGTTTAACCTTCACTAAAGTACTCATCAATTTCGATTATTGAAAACATGTTGTTTACAAAATAGCTTTTAAAGTAATTGTGTAGATTTGAGATAAAATCTTGATTTTGCAAATAAACCATATAGCTTTCCTTTGTGAAACCTTACATCTATGCATTTTCCCAAGACTTGCGGAGTACATTTTGTACTCACCGTTGCTCTATAAATATAAAAGCGAGAGAATGGAGAAGATCAAGTCGAGAGTATGACTTCTGCGCCAATGTGGATGCGGTGGATTATTCCCTGATGCCTAGGATTCGCTTCCCCAATTGCACGTGGCGATTGATGGGTCTATCAAGTTATCTTTGCTTCATTGTGTTTATTTTTGCTTGTGGTTACGTGAACCTTAGTAAGGCAATGGCCTTTGTAAAACTTCGATACTATTGTAATAAAGCGTTGTTGGCAATATATCATCTTTTCTGTTTGAACTGTGTGTACTAGCATTGATCTCTGGGACTAGTACAGTAATACACAGGGGGTCTGGGAGTTTCTACTCCGGGTCTCACAAATTTGCTTGGAAAAGCAGTAAGGGCCAGATATTAAATTGTGCAATGCTGATTATATCATCAACAAAGCAGCAATAGCAATTGCTACTTCAAGATATACAAAACATGTCCTAGTGATAGAAAAACTGTGATTGGTGCAATGTAAGCGGTTGACGTACTGGAGCCAGGCTTCTCGACCTCACGCACGATGTGTGTCATTCCAGCCTTGTAGCCAAGGAAGGCAGTGAGGTGGCAGGCCTTTTTTGGGTCATCCTTTGGGAAAGACTTCACTGGAAAAACAGAGAATGAGTAGTATCAGATTACATATAACCCTGAATCAGGATGTCTTATCACAGAGTTTCGTAAAAGCAACCAAGCAAATAAAGAAATAATTGATCATGTGCCCCATCTTTCATTTGCATTTGATAAAATGCGCTGTGATGTCTCAGTTACATGCCCGCATGTAAGTGACACATCACAGGGCATTTTATCAACCGCAATGTAAGATGGGGGCAAATGATCAAATCTCCTATAAATAAACGGCTGAATAACAATAATTTCCTTTGGACAATACCTAGGTCCTAGAATTTGAAAACAAATGCATCCTTCTTATTTTTGTAACACATACATAAAACAAAAAGGAAGATATGCATGTAGGCAATTTTTCAAGATTTACCAAATAAAAAATAACAAACCTACACAACAATGAGATAATCAATCATTATGTCCAGTCCAGCCAAGCTATCGAGTCATACAAAACATTTACAATGCAAACTCAAAAGACATCATGCATACTACCGATAAATCTACATTGCATGATCCCAAATTACTAGAAGAACATACTCTAAAAGCAACCTAACAGACAACAGCCGAACCACATTCTTGTATAATCAGAGCATGGGAACACAAAACTGATTGAAAAAAACAAAAGATTGCTTGCTACATATGCACACACCACACTGCATCAGATGATCAATGTAAGAATCCATAAACCACACTCGTCAGATCAACACGGATAGGCAACGACGAACCACAGCATCAGTGGTCGAACGCATAGGTGTTACACACATACCCTTTCCGCGGTGGCGGGAGGAGCGCTTCCTCGGGAGGAAGCCGAGGGAGCCGTGCCTCGGGTGCTCGAACTTGCGGTGCGACATCTTCCCCTGCCTCCTCCTTCCTTACCTGCAGACACCATCAAAACCCACGAAACCATTAGATCTGCGACCAAAACAGCGCCTACCAAGATTGCAAACGCAAACCACAAAGATCAAAACCGCCGGAATCCCAAGCCGCTCACACTAAACGCAAGAATCAGGTGGATATTTGGGAGAATTCGATCTCGCAAAGAGCTTGCTAAGAATTTTGCGAAGAAGCATACGGGCAACGATGGATTCAGGCAACGAAATGGCAGCGGACTGTGGCAAAAATCTAAATCTGAACGAGCAATCGAGGGAGAGGGGTGGCGCTCGGTTACCTGATGGGAGTGCGGGCGGCGGCGCGTTCTGAGTGCGGAGCCGAGGCGCGTAAACCCTAGGGCCGGTATTTATAGGCGGCTACGGAATGGGAACGCCCCTCAGCCCCTGACCAGACCTTGCGGGTTTGGCTGGTTGATCGGACTGACGTGTTGAGCCACGCCAGTTTGGGTTGGGCTCTAGCCTAAAGGGTTATTTTTGTTTCTGCATCTTTTTTTTTCCTCATGATATTGTGATGGGATTTTTCTTTTTCACTAGTTGGATGTCAGCATTTTGATATAGATAAAAAATATATTATTCTAGCACGTTGAATTGATATTATCGGAATTGGCCTGTCTGACCCACATACTGGGTCGTGTCGTGCCTCCACACTCTCAACTCTGCCCTACACCTGGTAGAGCTCTATTGTTTTTCATATTAGACAATGATGAGAACATCCCTATTATTTTCACATTTTCCATTTCAGTGTGCATAAGAATATTCAAGATGCTATGCCTGATACACCTAAGAGTCCAATGACTAGAGCAAGAGCCAAGTTTTTAAGTCAATTGGTGTTTTTGTTTCTTAAAAAATTCCTTTTATCCCTTGATAAGAATTGGATGCTACATGAGTCTAGTACATTATGTATTCTCAGGTTTGAGATAATAGAGGACCAAGGGAGGTCAAGATAACTGCACCAAGAAGAAGCCTCATAACGCCACTCAGTCAAAGAGATCAAGTCCACGAGGAATTCCCACAAAAACCGCACATGTGAGTTGAGGAGTTTTCTTATAGGCCTACGTGCCAATTATGGGCTGAGAATATTTAATTCAGCCATGTATCTAGTAGAGTTTCAATCCAAATTGTTGTTAGGATTTGAGTCGGATTGATTGGCCAAATAGATTAGAAATTGGGCTTAAGCCCATTTCTTGTGCGTGAGGGTTAAGAGGGTCTTTAAAAGACAGCCGCTACCTTTTGAAACCCTTAAACCACTTTTGATAAAAATCAATCTACTAAAGTTCTTATTTGTGTTCATCCTGTTTGCCAAAATTCTATAGAGAACTAGACGTGTTCTTCAATCAAGATCGTTCAGCCTTTCCGTTGGGAATTGGGTGCACGATAGATTTTCGCTTGGTGGTCAGCGAAATCGACACGAGTATGTTTTAGTGGATTAAAGAGTGTTTGTCCCTTGTATTGGCATTAGAAGATCACTACGATTTATCAAGACTCCCGTGAGTATTCAATCCTATGTCGAGAAGATCGGACGACCCTGTATCAGACAATTTTTAGGGGTATGGAATTTATTTTTTTTAGTAGATTGTTTTTTCTATTTTCGTTATAGATTTATTAGGGAGGTGCAAGGGATGGCTAGGAAGGGCAGATGAACCACCACCAACTCCACCTTTTAAGTAGTAGAGATACCATCATCACTTTAAAATTTTTCGTGTGCTATTTATCTGTATCCCATTCAAAAGAGTTAGTATTATGCACTACATTGACAACGACTATTCCAGAAGCATTTTAACCGTTGATCGTGTCAGTTTTTCCACTAAGGGCCTATTTGGATGGAGGGTTTGGATTCAAATCATTAGGATTGATTGAATTAAGTCAAAAAAAAAAAGAAGAAGAATCCCCCTCAATCAAACATCCCCAAAAAAAATCACGCTTTGACAAAACAAGCTCCCACACTACTTAAGCTTGCGTGCACACGAACGAATGAAGAGAGCGTTGGTGCGACAATTAGGGAGGGGGCTAACGGCCACGATGGAGGGAGGTTGCGGCGGTACCTAGCCACAAAGAAGGGGACGACAACATGACGCTCACACATAAGGGAACAATGACCTGTGTTCGCTAATTTCCTCTGCCGATCAAATATCTTGCCATCATAATTAAGTCGCTTCAACATCAATGCATTTGGCAAGTGCCATTGGATTAGGGGTGAGAAATTGATATGAATTATTCGAATTATTCGGTTACCGTATTTGATAGAATACAAATATTGTATAGATTTTTTCTATCCAATTAACAATTTCTCTCCTATTCATATTCGTATTCGTATAAAATATGGATACGAATATGGTATAAACTTTTACCATCCAAAATGTTATTTACTCGGACTATTCATATCCGTATTCGTATTTAGTTAAGCAATATACATATTTATTGTAATACGATTAATTAGTTGGACAAGTTTTTTAATTCAATGTTAAGTTATGTTTCTTTAGGAGAAGTAAATGAATTAGAATGATTAAATGTGACTATACGAGAATAAAATGGTATCAATATCTTCAGACTGCATAAGTTATGAGGATATCTAGATCTTACCGAATTGAGTAGATATTCAATTCAAATTCATATCGTTACAATATTTGATTCATATTCAAGAATATTTGAATTTTTATTCGTTTACAAAATATGAATATGAATGTGGTAAGAGCGATTTGTATCGATCCGTTTGCACCCCTACATTTGATATTTTTAGTTGCCCACCGTAACACAACCTACCTCAATTGCAATTTCGAGCTATTGTGGCACCTTTCCCTTGCTCTAGCAACAAGGGGGACAGTGGTAATAGGAGGATTTGTTATGGTCTAAACCTGTAATATTAAATAGCAAACAAATTTTATACTACACATCTATATATCTATAAATAATTGGTGGTGTTCAGGGTGCCTCCTTCATTTTAGAAGTTTGAAAAATCTCACAATAATCCTTAAACCTAAAACAGAAAATTCCTAGAAAATTCTTTATTAATCGATGTAAATGAAGAATATCTATACTACATATTTTAGTTGGACCATATTATAACAGTGTAGATTAATCATATACAGATATTACAACTGTTTACAGTTGTATAATAAATACAACTATATTTTCAAAATATATTAGAGTTACATAACAAAGACAATATGTTGCAATATCTACCGCTAGTTATTTTTAATAACAATTATATATGGAAAAGTGTTTCTAAATAGGATGTCCCACAAAGGATAGGGATATAAATAGTTTTAGTTGTAGACAAAGAAACTAAGGACATAATGATGTTGCTACCTTTTGTTTCTCATTTTTTTAGAGAGTACAATATAGACGCACACACTTAACATATACCATACTCATACCACTCATGCATACACACGTGTGCACGTTCTCTATACATGCTATGAATTTATAGGAGAAACCCAAGGCCTCATAGAGTGTGGGCACGTGCTTGTGTATTCCCAAAATTGGTGGACACCAATGGCAAGTCTATAACTTGAACCTTGATAGGTTGGGTATATACTTACACGCCTAGCCATCTGGCCATATGCCAGCTGTCGAGACCCGAATATCCAAATTCAGACTCTTTATGTATTCTGCACCAATCTAGGATCACGCTAGTGCATACAGTAGAAACATAGATAAAATATTGTCCATGATCATGATTAACTAAGAAAGACTCAAGTATTATTAATTATTATCATAGTAGCGACTTTATGACCAAACTTACATGTTATAGCTGAAAAAGTCCTAACAAGAACTAGTAGTGGATAACAGCAATAAACAAAGTGGCCATTCAATATGCCCATAGGTAATTGACTAGTAAGCGAAGTCCTATTTCGAGAAGTCATCGAAGAATCCTCCTCCAAGTACCTCTAGTTGATATAGTTCTTCAGCAACTGAGCAACAATGGATATAGTCGTGAGTGCATAGAGTACTCAGTAAATCGTTTATAACAAGATACAATTATAATTATGCAAGGCTTATCAAGTGATGGTTAAATGATTATTTTGCAGAAAACAATAATTTAGAGTAAATACAATAAATAGATTGAAATGCACTTTGAAATTGATTATTAGGCAATTATTTGAAAGAGATTGAATAAACCATAAGTGACCTACCCATTCACTTCCCAAACCAACCAAACCCAAGTTTTAGGAAACTATACCCCTCGTGTAAAATCACCGAGCATTGTTCATAACCAGAGACATGGCTATTCGAATAGTTTTACACTCTGCGGAGAATACACAACTTTATCAACAAGAGATAAACAACTTATCATGTCGACCAATACACGTTTCCTTGGGCGTGCGACAAAATGATTATCAGAAAGCATTTCCAATGCTCAATCTCAAATTAACCTCGCCTGCAAGGGTTTCACTGCCGAGTAGGCTGACGACTTAATTGGTAAATGCCTTCTCTAGCGCCAACAAAACATCTCAATGGTGAAAGCAAGATTAAAACATCACAAACAACAACTTTCCTCCAACATCCTTGGGCCAAACTACAACTTCCCAGGAATCAACTGAACAAACAGATATAGGGGATCAAGCTTTTATGAACTCTCCTGACTTGAACTGTGGCGGAGTGATTAGGTGACCACTAGTGCGGACTGAGATGGATTAAGAACATTTTGAACAAACGCTTGCAATAGCTACAATTACATAGCCAATAACTGCTTCTTTGTTGGTGAATGAGCTAACGATGGGATAACACTGGTGAAACTACTTGCATTTGCTATTCTGGCTGTACTTAAGATTCTGAGGGTTGTTGGGTTTCTGCTCTCTACTGACTCCACTATCTTTTGCATAAGCACTTTTATGGTCTTTGGCAGGGTTGACCAACTCAAATGATGACCATCATAAGAAAAAAGGGAATAGCAACGGTAAGTAGTAAACTCATCTAAGGAGGATAAACTAGGGATAATCCTAAACTAAAGCAATTACCAAGCCAAAGCTAAGAAAAAAGCAATGAATTACTCAAATAAAGATTCATAACATGAATGCAATATAATGCTAGAAGCAAAACATCTACTCATATCACACACAACTACAAATAAAAACTAAAATGATCTAATACACACACTTTATTTGGTATGCTACACACTCTTTACTCTAATGTTACTACTTTACTCTTCCTCCTCGCTGACATCCTCAGCGATCACATGCTTTTTGGGATCCTCCTCCTCGCTACACGCTCTTACTACTACTACTACTACTCTAATATCACTACTTTACTCTTCCTCCTCGCTGACATCCTCAACGATCAAATGCTTTTGGGGATCCTCCTCCTCTTTTAGTTCTTCTGCTTTATTGAGCCATCCTTCTCCACTAGCAGGGGGCTCTGTTGGGAACATCGAACGATACTCCTCATAGACATGAAGCTTTCCATGTGATGAGGGTGTGAGACCTTCTTGCGTGCAGTCGTCCTAAGCTTCAGATGACGGCAATGAACTGGAGATGCTTCCGGAGTAAGTCCACGAGGTGGCAGCTTCATGAAAGAAAGCGATGATTGCTGCTGCTCCTACTATAATACCTGCACCTAATGCAATCCTTGTAGTTGTTACCAGTCTTGATGTAACTCCTTCAATTGTGACAGCTCTAACTGGGTATCATCTTGCACCTTGATGAGACAAGCCATATGGACAAAGTGGGATCGGTCTCTCTTTCTGAACTCCTGAATGTGCTAAGGACTTCTCCCTTCATGCGACAAGGAAAATAGCGATAAAGGGTGCAGGCCAATGGACAACGATAAGTGAAACTCGAGCATGCGATAGCACTCAAACAGCTTCTTGGCATCCTATCTTGAAATTTTTCCAGTCCACTGTAAAGCGATGAGGGCGAGTGTTCTGTCCACTCTCAAAGAAGATGGTGATTTTGATCCTCCAGACCTCTCTACCATTCCTAGTGGTAGTGAAACCATGCAATTGAGGGCAGCGAGTATAACCCTAGTTCTAAAGCATGAGCCACAACTCTTCCTAAAAATTACCTTCAGCACTACCGAACAAATTGTTAAGCAGCATCTACAAAATTTTAAGACACGAAAAGGTCAGCAAAAGCTTAACAACTTAGATGGAGGCAAGATCAAGATAGTAAGAGAGGAGAGAAAGAAGCAAAGAAGTTTAAGATTTTTATTATTTAGTTTTTATGAGTTTTATATGTCCTCAAGGCTTTTTCATTCTAACTAGAGTTTCATCCTATAGTCGTTATGGCTCTGATATCATCTTTGTTGAGACTTGAATATGTAAATCCGGACTCTGTGTATTCTGCACTAGTCTAGGATCACGTTAGTGCACACAGTGAAAATATAGATAAAATATTGACCTTGATCATGATTAAGTAAGAAAGACTCAAATATTATTAATTATCAGAGTAACGACCTTATGGCCAAGCTTACAGATTATAAACAGAAAGGCCTAACAAGAACTAGCAGTAGATAAAAGCGATAAACAAAGTGATTATTTGACATGCCCATAGTTAATCAACTGGGAAGCGAAGTTCTATTCTGATAAGTCATCAAAGAATCCTCATTTAAGCATCTCCGGTTGATATGGTTCTTCTTCAGCAACTGAACAACAATGGATATAGCCGTAGAGTACTCAACGAGTCATTTATAACAAGATGTAATTATAATTATGCAATGATTATCGAGTGATGGATCAATGGTATTTTGCAAAAAATAATAATTTAGAGTAAATACAATAAATAGATTTAAATACACATTAAAATTGATTATTAGGTAATTATTTTAAATGTATTAAATAAACCACAATTGAACTGCCCATTCACAAATCACAATATAACAGGAAACAAATCATATTTCCAGTGGTTCACATAAACAGAAGAAGAGGGTGAGAGAAATAGTTCATACTCAGATCTGGGAGTTGTTGGCAGAGAAGGGCAGCAGTGGCTCAGCGGCTATCGGTACACGACGGCGACGGAGGAGAAGCATCACCATTGGTGCTTGGTTGCCAAGCAAAATCATCGCCGTCGATGCTTAGCAGTAGAGGAGAAGCATCGCCATCGACGCTAGGCAGCGAAACAATGTCCTCGTCGTCATATTGGTAGAGGAGGAGGAGAGGCGTTGGTGGCTCGACGCGTCGTTGTCTAGCCTTAGGGCGGGGGCCGAAGGATAGAACACTTCGCACCCTCTAGCGTGGCGATTGGTAATAGTGGGCGGTGGGCGAGTGACAGGAAATACGACGGGGTGGGAGCCAGGATGGGAGGAGAGGCGATGGTCAGTGGCTGACGACGGCGGTGGCCAATGGGTGGCCTTGGTTAGGGTTGAGGATTGGGTCGTGGTAGGGATTAGGGAAGGGAGGCAGCAAGGTAGTGAGGTAGTGCGGACTTATGATGGCTAGGGTTACTTATGGGAGTTAGGGGTCTTGCGGTTGGGGTTGGCCAGTTAGAGATAGTGTTTGAGGAGTGGATCTCATAGGTGGCATGGTGGGTAGGATGGGCTCAGTCGGTGGGATTGGATTTTGAAATTGGGCTGCGGATGAGGGAATGGTGGGAAAAATAAGTCGGTTGTAAAAATTGATGAGACAATTCAAACTGGACTCATCAAAGCTCGTGAGCTAAGTGTCTCAGACTCGAGTTTCACTTGTTTAGCATTTCGAGCCGAGGTTGAATAACTCGTGGAGCCCAGGCTTTTCTTTTAGCCCTACATGCAGTTACTTAAATCCTACGACACGTATGACTCTGTTTTTAGGGCATGTTCTTTTCAGTTTCTCAAAACGGCTTTTGACTTTTACTATAGTACATAACTTTCAAACGAAGTATTTTTTTAAAATAGAGTCTACAAGTTAATTATAGTATACGTTAAAAAGCCCAACATCTGTACCTTCCAAAATCGCAAGCGAGTATCTTTTTCCGTAATCTCTATCGCAAACAGCTAAAATTCAAAAATTTCAGCAAAAAGCCATAAGCCGTAGCAAAAAAGAACAGACCCTTATCGTTTCTTATATCAAATATGTTCTTTTCGATTTTTTTAGTCAATTTAACTTTGATTATGATCGGTCGTCACACCGACCGGCCGCAACCCACAAAACGGCCCATCGACGTCAGTACGTCACCCGTTTCATCCCACTAACATGTGCGACTAACACAACCTAAGAGAACACCAGTCTCTACGCTCACTTCCCCAGCAAGCTTCAGGGGGCGCTTATTTTAGCGATGGCTTCTGGCTAAAATTTCACTGTAGCTGACTTTTTTACTGTAGCTGATTTGACTTTTTGGGCATAATTAATTTAAAAAAATGTAAAAATAGAAAAAACATGTTAACCCATTAGGGACAATACAAAGGAACACGGAAAAAAAGAAAATACAAAAAAGCATAAAATATTTAAAAAATTCAGAAAAAAACGAAATACTGAATAGTAAAAAAAATCAGAAACTAGAAGTAGAAGTAGAAAAAAAACCGAAACAGCGGAGTCAGTTCGGCCTCGCTCCTTCCCCGACAAGCTTCGGCCCCTCTCCCACTGCCGCAGCGTCCCCACTAGCACAACCCTTCCAGGCCCCACCACTCAGTGTCTCATAGTTGCTCATGGACAAGAGCCAGCCTCGTGGACCCGTGGCCCCCACCCGCGCCGCCCGCTGCACTTTATATCTCGCACCGGCCACCAATAAAGGGGGTGATCGGAATAGCGATGGCTTTTGGCTTTTTGGCTGAAAAAACACTGTAGCTGGCTGAAAAAACACTGTAGCTGAGTTAGTGGATAGTGTAGTGAATAGTGAAAAAAAGCTGAAGCTAGAAGCTGAAGCCGAAAAAAGCCGAAACGATCACCCCAAAAAGCACCAGCTGCCTTGACTTCCCTGATCAAAACCGAAGCACTCTCGTCTTCCGTGTTGAAGTCCGGCGGTCTCGGCGGCGGATTAAGCGGCGATGCTGCGGGAGCTGCAGGCGCTGTGCAAGAGCCACGGCCTCCCCACCGGCGGCTCCAACGCCGACCTCGCCGCCCGCCTCGCCGCCGCACTCCCCTCGGTACGGACGGGCACACGCATCAAACCCTCGCTTATCTCGGCCCCTCGCCCCCCAGTTCCGTGTTTTGGGAAACGTCGGCGGAGACTGATGGTGTCTTGCGCTCTGTCTGGTTCGATTGCTTTGCAGGGCTGGCGCGGTGGTGCGGAGGAGGAGGTCGCGGCCGCGGCCGCGGCGAAGGGAGCGGTGGGGAAGGGGTGTTTGAAGCGGTCGGGCGGTGGTGGTGCCAGCGGCGTCGGGGGCTCCGGCCCGGCGAAGAAGGTGACATTTGTGCTGGAGGAAGAGGCGAGGGCGGACACGGAGGTGAGGCGGAGAAGCAGGAGGTTGCGAAGGTGAAGGGGGCGTCAGAGGAAGGACGACCGCATTGGTGGTGCTTTTGCTGTAGGAAGTGGGAATGCACGATGGTGTAAGCTAGGGTGTTGGAGTAAGCCTCCTTAAGAGCACCTACCCTTAATCTGGATATGCTCTTGGAATAATTTTAGTTTCATCTAACTACATCTCAAATCTTTTTGTTTGAAAAAAAATCTAGCTAGCTGAATGAGAACAATTGGCCAGCAACCCAAGCTAAGTCAGACTTTAGTTTGATTTGAATTTCACTTATGAACTAGGTTTTTCCACCCCTAAGTGCGTCAGTTTGATAATCTAGGAGCAGGAATGTGTAATGCAGTGGTCATATTAGTAAATAGTCAATACCTTTGGGATTTGGGTTAAGTATAAGTGTTATTAGTATTTCTCCAATGCTAGTGAGAAGTGAAATACTATCCTGATAAAGGAAATCATGTGAAATCATGTAAGATAGTTTCCACATATGCTTTGGACTTGAACACTAAAAGAGGAATTGCAGAAGTCGATTCCAATTACTTCATGGTTCAGAAACTGATGTCATTTTTATTCCCGTGGAGACTTGCTTTGCTCAAATGTCTGTTAAAAAAAAGAGCGAGTTGCAGCACGGGAACAAGGTACAATACAGTCTCATCGAACTGTTATGTGTAACTCGATTAGAGTCACCTATTCGAGAAACTTGTGTGTAATTTTGACCGATACAAATGAAGTCACTGCAGTGTGTACTATAATTAACTAGCAGACTCGGCTTTAAAAATGCACTTTGTTTGAAAATTAGTTACCGTAGAGAAGTCATTTACTATAAAAAAGCAACTTTAAAAGCTAATATGAACAGGACCGACATCTTTCAGGTTTGGCATTTGGAATATTAGCAACAACAGCAGCCCCAACTTCCCTCCTACTTTTGGTAGCGCATGTTTGATATGGCTGTGGCTTATGACTTTTGACAGAAATTTTTGAATTTTAGCTGTTTACGGCAGAGATTACGGAGAGAGATACTCGCTTACGATTTTGGATGGTACAGATGTTAGGCTTTTAACGTATATTATAATTAATTTGTAGACTCCGTCTTGAAAAAAATACTTCGTTCGAAAGTTAGGTACTATAACAAAAACCAAAAGCCGGTTTCAGAAGTCGAAAAGAACATGCCTGTGTCATGTGCATCTGGTAAATGATGCTTGCAACGTATGTGTATAAAAACTACAGAAGCTGTATGAAAGCTGGATGTGTTAATGAATTAATCAGGAATTTAGGATGTATGTTGATATGTACTAATGAAAAGTCATTTTTGTGATAGTCTGCATCATTCATTTTGTGATAGTCTGCATCATTCAATTTCTGGTCATTTTTTGGTGAGAACCTGCATAATTCAATTGCCCGTGTTGTTGATCTGTGTTGATGAAAAGTGCAGCTGTTACTTGTTGCAATGTGCTGCCCAAGCTACCCAAGCTGCAGCAGCTACTGCTGCTTGAGATGTGCTTCTGCCCTCCAGGATCTGTCCCGAGTGGTTTACAGGTCTGTTCTTTTTGACTTTTAAAAGCGGTTTCTGGCTTTTACTATAGTACCTAACTTTTAAACGGGGTTTTTTCAAGACGAGGTCTACAAGTTAATTGTAGTACACATTAAAAGCCCAACATCTGTACAATTCAAAATCGTAAACGATTATCTTTCTGTCCGTAATCTTTGTCGCAAACAACTAAAATTCAAAAATTTCAACCAAAAATCAGAAGCCACAGCTATATCAAATATGCACATAATCTGAAACTTGTGACTTATTTTATCTGTATCTGTTGTTTGACTTATTCTATATAATTAAATAAAAAAGTTATATTAGCACAGACAATACAAATAAATAAGAAAAAAGAAAAAGAAAAACCCAAAAAAAAAGATGAAAAGCCAGAAAAAATAAAAAACCCACAAATCATAAGCTAGAAATCAGAATTGAAGCCATTTAGAGCGGGGATGAACTGCTAATACTTTCTGATGATGCTACCACACATTGAAATGTATTGATGAATGCATTTTTTTTAAGTTGGTTTATGCTTTTGGCTTTTGAGCTTTTTTGATACTGTTTGCGGCTTTTTTCACTATAACTATTGAAAGCTTTTTTGGTGTAATTAAATAAAAAACAGTTTCTCTTATCATGGATGATGCAAAATAATATGGGAATAAAGAAAATACAAAATATTCTTATAAAGCTAAAAAGACAGAAAAGAACAAAATTAAAAAAGCTAAGAGCTGAGGCCGAATTGAAACAGGGCCCACCAGTGCAACCCTATCTGGTAGCAGAGCTGCTGATGCTACACTACCAGGTTGTTGCTATAGTTGAACAAGAACGAGAACATTTGCTTAGACATTCTAGCATTCAAGCACTCCTAAATGCATTCTAACACTCTGCAGCCAAAACAAGATTTCAATCGTCAAAAGCAAGTACTGACAAGAAGGCATAACAGTGAGAAAGAAAACATAATCATCCAGAATAAACGTGAAAAATCATGTTTCCAATGACAAGCACGACACAAATTTGATGCTGCTTGTCATTAGAAACATGAATTACGTGTGTTCCGGACCGGCCTGAGATATTGCTGATGCTTGACTTTTCAACAAATCATCTAACTAATTCTTGGGACACTAGGTGTCAGCTTGTCACCAAGAAGAAAGCAACCGACAGTGTCAAACATGGAATGAACTCAGAAAGAAGTTTTGATCAAACAACCAAACCACCTTATTCGTCAATCAAAACTTGATCCATTTTCGTGATTAAACTACTTTTTGGGTGACCAAAAAATACAATCTAAACAAGCACAATTAAATTATGTTTATTTGTCCTTGGGAGCCAGCCGGCCCGATCGCCCCCATAATCGCCGCCTCCTCTCCTCACCTCTCTCGCCCACCTCCCACTGTATCAATCCAACGCTGCCATTGACGCCAATGCCCCTGACCCCAAACAACCTCATACCTGCCTCCCCTCGTCCTTCGGTGTTGCCATTGTTGCAGTGCTGCTGAAGGCGCCATGATCCTAACTTCACTCTTTATTGCATCACTATCCACTTCTCATTGCCAAGACCCCAAGTCTTTAGGCCCCGCTCTAAACAGCTTCAGCTTCTGACTTCTTAATTTCATCTTTTTTTTACTTTTTTACTTTTTGGCTTTTTTGATTTATCTTTTTTCTTTATTTCTTTGCATTGTTCGTGATGATATAATTTTTTTATTTGTTTAAATTTAATTACTCAAAAAAACTAACGTCGTTACAGTGCATTTTCAGTCGCTACAGTGCAAAAAAAAGACAGAAACCATGGTTTATAAGCCACATTGAGCAGGGTTGGTGGCAGTACCCTCGTCGCCTTGTTGCACTGCTGGTCCGTCGCCACACACCAGAATCTATAGTTGGATGACTGATGAGCCACAAAACTAAGACGAAGCACAAATCATGAGGTATGATGCAAAGGCTATAAATTTGACTGATTTCATGGGGGAAATGAGGTAACAAGTTTTAAAAACCATTGTGTCCTTTTACTGCCTGTAGTAATATTTTGAACACAAAATTTGGTCAAGACGTAGAATATATTACATAATATGCTTATTGTTTTTTATTCCAATTTTTTAATAACTTGCATAACTTTATGTTCTAAAAGATCTTAAAAGATGGTATACTAAGAGCCTGTTTGGTAGCGCTTCTGCTCCTAGATTCTCAATCAGTGCAGTGGGAGCCTAGCCAAACGCTCTGGCTCTTGGCTTTTTAGAATCAGGATCACTCGAGAAGCAGAGTGGCCTGTGGTTCTTTTTTCAGAGCAATGTTGGGGTCACCCCCCATGGGAATCCGCCCCCAGTTACGTTATTGCCTTTGAAGTTGAGATGAAATTACCCACCATTTGCCATTAAACAAAACCAGCACCTCACCTCTCTCATTAGGCTCTCACCCGCATTTCTCATGCGTCACCCCTCTCCTCTCTCTCTCACCGACATTTCTCATGCGTCCCCTCCACGCGGTAGTCGGTCCCACTTCCCTTTGTTGGCACACTCGGTTGGGGTTGGTCGTTGCCCGAGCAATTCCTCACTAAAAAGCATCTAGACCCTTAAAATGATTTTGATAATTAATAACGACTATACTTAAGGGACTAACATATGTGTTGAGATGATCGATAGGTTTAGTCCCAGATTTGGAGGATATCATGAAGAAGAACATGGACAAGTATGCAAAGATGACTATGGATTGACATGACTCAAGGCAAAGGTATAAAATGGCATAAGGACCTCTTTCTAGATTTTACCGATCTTGGCGTATGTTGAATTATACTGGATTGATAGGCTAGATGTTGTACTATTAAGAGAGGCTTGTGGCTAGTAGCTTGATGATTATCATATGCCGCATTGCTCAATCTTAGTGCATGCATGTGTTTGAAATTGCTTTGTTATTCTCTCTGCATTGTTTTTTCCTAAAACCAATATGATGCCATTGACACTGCAGAAGTACCGTTGCATTAGTAGTACTGAGACTTGCATGCTAGTACATATTTTTCAGAAATGTGTTGTTTTGAAGATTTTCATATGCAATACTACCGCCCTTGTTCTTTGGTTGTACCTCTGCAGTATGACTGTGGTGCATGTCTGGTACTACCGCACCTGCGGTATGACCATATTTTCCAGAGAGCTATATTTTTTTGGAGATTTTCTCCCCTCTAAAAAATGGTATTGTCATAGCATAAGTACGGTACTACCACTTGAGCGGTATGACTGGGGCATGTGAGTGTGGTATGTCCAATTTTTATATTAACTGCTAGTTTCAATGCATTTAATGAGCAGTAAGTAGTTGTTGAACAGTAGATGTGGTACAACTGGAAATTACACGGCGGTACTATTGCTTGCCCTGATTTTTGGTGATTTTATCCCAAACGGTCATCCTAGTTGGTGGAGGCTATAAATACCTCCCCAAATACAACAAAGGCACTTCCTTGGACCCCAATTGAATACACTCAAGCCCTTGCATCCATCTCTTCAACTCTAAAGCATTTAGTTCATCATTTGATGGTGTTGAAAGCATTCAAGTGCATCGCATCAATAGTTTGAGTTTTGTGGCACTTGAAGACCTTCAAACAAGCTTTACCAACTTATTACTTTTGGTGGTTGCCGCCACTTAGACAGCTTAGAGGAGTTGAGTCTGGTGATCTCTTCAAGAAACTTGTAAAGAGATCTGACGTGGTTGTGAAGCTTAGAGCTCACCTCCCAGAGTGGGAAAGAGATAATTCTAGTGAATCGAGGAACGGTTGAATTTGCACACAGAGCCAACTTGATTCGTTTAAGCTCCCTCAACGTGTATTAGTGGAGACCAGCAAGTCTTCGAGACTCGGGAAGAAGTGTTTTGTGTCTTCATGTGGTTTACTCTCTTGCTCATTACTTGGCACGTTTACATTTTTAGTAATTATTTGCTTACTTTTCTATCTAGAATTGTATCTTGCTTGGACTTAGCTTATTGGTACATATAGTGAGACTTAGATTTAGGCCTTGAATTATACAAAAATAAATTTTAGCTCATACTTGCTCAAAAACTGGGTCTTCAGCCAAAAGATTTTAAAAACCTCCTATTCACTTCCCTCTAGTCACTTATCTTTGATCCTACACTTGTCACTAGCCCGGTGCGCTCTCATGGAGTTCCTTGCATGACGACCCCACTCCCTCTCGCCGCTTCTTCACTAGGACCCGTGGTAGGTAAGAGTCAAGCCGCCGCTGCCTTTGCTCCTTGCCCTCCCTCCAATTTGGTTTGTAACGTGTAGATCTATGTTGGATTTGCTAATTAATGGAAAATGTGTAGGATATTGTAAAATACTTTGTTTGTGATCTGTTAGGATTTGATCCGATTTTGGATTTGTAAAGATCTGGAAATTCTTGAGGACTGCATGAGTATGTGTATTTGTGATTAATGACAGATGCTTCATGAAAAATAGCTAGCACAAGTACTGTGAAATGATTCTCCTTTTTGTTTGTGCCTAGCAAACAAATGTATGTGTATCTGTGATTAATGACAGATGGTTCCTGAACAATAGCTAGCATAGGTACTATGACATGATTCTCTTTTTGGTTTGTGCCTAGCAAACAAATAGCATCTGATTTCTTTTGGATTCATATGTATAGTGCAAGTTGTTTTGGAATGATTCATTATTGGCCTAGCTAGTGCCACATGTGGAAGGACAGGAAGTATACACTAGTGTTGATAGTTCTTGCATCGGGAAATAAGTACGTTACTACTATTACTTGTTAATGAACAAGTCTGTTACTGGTTATACATGAGTTATGACTTGATGACAGTTCAGTAGAAATGTGTTACTACTTGTATGCTTTGTGTAGTGCAGGATGAGGATGTGAGGATGCACAACGAGTCGGTGCAGACGAGCAGATTTATGACGGGAATGCTCCAGATGTAGGGGGCAATTTTGAGGACAGATGCTACCACTAGTTTGTACTCACAGAAGTGTTTAGGAAAGTGCAAGGATTATGATTGTACTTGATTGAGTTATGAGAATGATGCTTGGGTAGAAATTGATCAATTACTATTATAATGTACAGATTGTAGGAGATTTCACATGGTTCAGTTCAAATTCTCTCGATGATGCTGTATTTTGTTATTGAAGTTTTCATAATGTTTTTGCCAATTGAGTAAACTTGGTTACAATGTTTTTTGGTTACTCTCTAATGTATGAACATATAGGATCTTGTCACTATCTGAAATTAGTGTGACAATTACTATTTGGATGCTCTACGAAATCTGAACATCCTATGCTTCATATGGTATCGTAGTCAAATGAACTTGGCTTGAGAAATTTGCAAAAAACAATTTGTGTACAAATACAAATGAATATATTACAAATAGACTTGAAGTTTTAAAACCATGAGTAACATTATCCTTTTGCCACCAAGCCTTTCTTTCAGGATTTTGGACGCTAACCTCCTACCAAACGCTAATCTTAGCCAGCCCTAGACTTTCAGTATAGTGGATTCTTAGAGAATTAGAAGTAGAAGATGAAAAATCGAAATATGAAGCTTTACCAAATATACCCTAATTTCTTGTCCGAGTTAGATCCTAGACATCGATCTTTTCCTTATCCAATAGATAATTTTGTATGCACAAGCGGCACAACCTGTCAGTCACCTGATCCGCTCCTGTCTTTAGAACACAGTATGTGGAGCGCTTAATGCTGCACGCGTGGGACCTAGGTGTCACATAGGCACATAATACACATGTACATCACCCTACTTCAACTCACAGACATGTTGAGCCATGTAACCTTTCCTCTACACATACCCCACATACCAGTTGAACAACCTGCATCACATCCCCATATCATTGCACGTGCCCAATTTCTGTGCATTGTACTGAGCAAGAAACCCAAAATTCGAACCCTCCGTCTCCTTCCCAAGCAAGCCTCCCCCTCTCTGCCACTGTCACGACCTCCCCACTACCACCATCACCGCCACCGTCACCTTCCCTCCCTAGCCCCACCGCTCAGTTTTCGACCCACCGCTTGTGGTCCTTACTTGTATAAGTGTTCACACGCAACAGATGCTACGAATTTCGATTCTCGAAGGCCACCATTACAGATCTTGACATTGATCTATGTTATCGGTGTACTTAGTTGAAACCAGATGATTTAGATCTTAATGTGTCAAAATTGATTTGATTTATGCTTTCATATGTAAAACTCAATTTTAGTCAAAAGAGAATTTTAAAAATGTCTATTCACCCTCTGTAGTCAGTCCCCTCGACCCTAAGGTCTCCATCTGGTATTGGACAATTTAGGCCCCATTCAATATGGTTTTTTTTAGCGGTTTCTGGCTTTCAACTATTGGCTTTTGGCTGAATTGCACTATATCAGCTATTAGTTTTTTTCTAAGTCATTCTATTAAATAAAAATAAAAAAATAAAAAAAATAAAGACACCGTTATATATCCATGGACAATGCAAAGGAAAATACTAGAAACCAGAAGCCGAAGCCAAAATGAACACGCCCTTAAGTAATTGCCACACAATGGCTTTTACGATGCTTCTCCTCAAAGCAAACTCCAATACGATATTCGTAATACCCAATGACTTACCATCATACCTATACGTCTTTGGTCTCATCCTGATCATTTTTACTTGAAACGACCCAAGTCCAATGGCACATTCATGCATGCACTTGCCAAATCATGATATTTGTTTTTCTCCTGTGTTTCTCCGATTGGGATGTAGCTTCACCTATACTTATGCCATCCTCCAGGGCCTCAAGCTCCTCCCCTAAACTCGGTATTGCTATTGATCGCCAACAATTACCAAGATCTCTACACGTCAAAGAACAAGCAATCGTCCCAAGCACAAATATCATACACTTGACTCATGTTACCAACACCACGTGGCACACTCTACGCCATGATTAACACAATGTATAGACTCCCGCGATGACTAATACTTGCTTGTACTTACGCCATAACGAATACTTGCATGGACCCCTCAATGACTAACACCTTGTAAGGACTCGTGAAAAGCTCCAGAGCAATAATACAACCGAGACAAAACTCAACTCACTCATTTCAGCGAGAGCTGGTTTGACTGCCAACCAACAGCCGGTCAAACCACTGAGAACTAACTCAAACTTTTCCCGATAACAAGGCACCTGGTTGAACCGCCGACCATAGGCTGATCACATCGCTTAAGAGCACCAAAAAATACTTTCTTTAAAATTTTAGTTAATATCTATCTAGTTTTAGCACGTTACTCTAAATTAAGGGATACCTAGTATAAAGATATCCTCAAACACACCTACATAATTATTTGGTATCTATTTTTCCAAAAGTACAAATGACCGATCAGACTGCTCACTAGCCACCAGTCACACCGTCGTTCCCAGGGTGGTCAGACCAATTAAAACCTGACAGCAACTTTGAAAATTGAAAAGCTTCGGAAACAAAGTCAAACTTCGACAAATCATGCACATCAAAGTTAAATACTTATCACACACGTTGAGTGACCTCCACATGGTTTCATATTTTCTCTTCCATTTTTTTAATAACTTGCAAAACTTTATGCGCTAAAAGATCTTAAAAGAGGGTGTAGGATTAAGGATAACCGACTATGGGGGTGAATAGGAGGTTCTAAAATTTATTGCTCTAATTTTCCAATATTAACAACAATGAGCAATTCAAAGACTCTACTCCAAGTCAAGAGCTAAATGACTTAAGTTTTCTGAGGCATCACAAGCAATGTCTCTACTAAATACAACTCTATCTACACAAGGTAATTCAATTTAATATCTAGAAATATAAATGCATAAGTGTAAATACAAGAGATAACCACAATGAAGATATACGATGTTTTTTCTATGGTATCGAAGACTTACTGATCTTCACTAGTCCATATTGAGGTAAGCCTAAATGGTTTGGACCGGTTTCACAAAATAAGCCTAATGACCTCAAGTATGCTAGAATTGCTCTTCCTCCACTCTGGAGATGACGATCACCACACCACTCACAACTGACATTAGGCCTCTTTACAACCTTCTTGAAGAGATCACTACACAATTTTCTCCCAAGCCGTTTAGGTGTCGACAAACATCAAGAGTGACCAATCACAACCCTTGCTTGAGGAAGTATTAAGTGCCAAGAGGATCAATATGTGATGCAAATGAACTTCAATGCTCTCAGCTACCTCTGAAAGGTGAAATGTGAGCAAAATAAGTAGTGGATACTGCACTAATTGTTCTAATGAATTCAATGAAGTCCAGAGATATTAACATGGTTCTCGTGTGGGAGTATTTAGAGACCTCAACCATAAATTAAACCATTTGGGGGCAAAATCCCATAAAATTCAGTAGATACGGTAGTAACGCCTTGTATCGGCTTGTACTACCACACGTACTGGTGAACGACTCTTTTATATTCAATTAATGTGTCTCAACTAGCCATTAAACTTTTAGTGTGGTAGTACCGCCCTCACAAAGGCTGATACTATCACAGTACCGCACTGCGGTATTACCACTTGGCACAATTGGTACTATCATTTTTTAGAGCTTCAGAAATGTTCAAAAATAAGCCTGATAGAAATAATATACCGCCAACTAAAAATCGATGCTACCACATTGCTGTAGTACAACACTTTAGGAGTAGTCATACCGCTAGCCGGCAGTACCACGTCACATCTGCGGTCCTACTGATTTTTCTGACAATGATTTTTCAAAGCAGTTCAAGATGTATGTATGACTCTTAGTTGATCAAGATGAGACAAATTAAATTCTTAAACTACTAGTCATGATCCTCTTTATATTAGAATATGTAGTCTAAAAATCTGGTCTTATCTTCGAATACTGAGACTTGTAAAAGCTATAAAAGAGATTCTTATGCTTCAATATATCTTTGTTTTGAGCCATATGGATTTTTCATATTCTTTGCATACTATTGTTATATTGTCATCCATAATACGATACTTAGGGGCCGCTCGGTTGGGCTGAAATTTGATGGTTTATGGCTGAAATTGTACTGTAACTGGCTGAAATTACACTGTAGTTGACGGTGGTTTATTTGGTATAATTAATTTAAAAAAATCTAAAAATAAAAAAATGTTTGCCTATTTCGTATAATACAAACAAATATAGAAAAAAGAATCGATAAAAAAGCTCTAAAAATACCGTACATAAAAAAGAATGAAAGTTATGAATAGTAAAAAAACAAGATAGAAACTAAAAACTGAAGCCCAAATGAGTGGGCCTGAATCGCTTGAAAATGTTAGCAAATATGTTAGTTACATAACATAATAATGTTATTAATTATTAAAATTAGTTTTTAGACGACTAGATGCATTAATAGCATATGGTAGTTCTTGTCCTAGGTTGATCGTGACGAAGTGAATGACATTGACCTTTTCCTTATCCGACGGATAATTCTGTATGAATGTGCGGCCAAACCTGTCAGTCACCTGATCCGCTCCTGTTTTGGAACACGGTACGTGGAGCGCTTTAGCCGTACTGCACGCGTGGGACCCGGGTCGGGTGTCACACAGCCACATAATCCACAGTACATCATCCGCGTCAACTCGCTGGCATGTGGACCCTCGTAACCGTTCTGCTACGCATAACCCACATGCCAGTCGAACAGCCCGCGCCACATCCCCGTATCGTCGCACGCGCCCGGTTCTCCGTCCGTCGTACTGGGCGGGAAACCCAAAATTCGAAACCTCCGTCTCCTTCCCGAGCAAGCCTCCCGCCGCTCCCTGGCCCCACCGCTCAGTCTCCGACCGACCGCTTGTGGTCCTCACACGCAATGGACGCTGCGAGCTTCAAATCCCCAGCGCGCCTAAAGTCTACCGACCAAACCACACAGACCCCAAGCCAAAATTCGAAAAAGCGAGACCGAAACCACCGAGATGGCCAAGGATCTCGCCGCCGCATCGTGCTGATCTCCGGCGGTTTTTCGGGGGATGGATTTCGCGTCGATGAAGCGGCGGGAGCTGCAGGCGCTCTGCAAGCGCCACGGCCTGGCCGCCGGCGGCTCCAACGCCGACCTCGCCGCCCGCCTCGCCGCCACGCTCTCGGTACGGATACGCTCACTTATGTCGCCCCCCGATTGAGTTCTGTGTAGTGCCCACGCACTCCATGCCACGACTGCTCGTGGAAATGCTCAGCTGGGCTAGTCGCTCGTGGTGCTGTTGTGTGTAGTTCGCGCATTTGAAATGTTTTGTGGAAATTGGAGGAGACTGATCCTTGCGGTGTTTTGGGTTTGGTTGCTTGCTTTTGCAGGGGTGTGGCGGTGCGCAGGACAAGGTGGTCGGAGTGGTGGTGGGGAAGGGGTGCTTGAAGCGGTCCAGCGGTGGTGCCAGCGGCGGGAGTTCCGGTGCGGCCAAGAAGGTGACCTTTGTGTTGGAGGATGAGGCGGAGGTGAGGGTGAGGGGGAGAAGCCGAAGGCCCCGGGTGGTGTGGTCCCCGGTTGTTGCCAAGACAAAGGGGAGGCGGAAGGCCGGGGAGATGCTTCCTGCTGCAGAAGCAAGCGGAGGGCGGCGTCAGCGGAAGGTTCTCCAGGTTGGTGGTGATTGTGCTGTTGAAGGTGTTGCTGGAGACGCGGGCGCAGATGCTCCGGTGAGGAGGTTCACGAGGAATGCGGTGAACTCGGGTGCTGGTGGTGTAGCTGAGAGGGTTGCAGGAGCTGAAAGTCGGAATAACTCTGCCAAGGCTGAGGAGCAAGGGGAGGAGTTTGGAGAAGCAGTTGATAGGAAGCGGAAGCGGCTCTCCAGGGAGAATGCTGAGGATACACTTGTCAGTTCGCAAGTGGCAGTTTCTCGTAGAAGCACGAGGTCGAGTGGTCTCCTGTCGGCGGCCGCTGTCGTGTGGTCTCCAGTTGTTGAGAAGAAGAGAGGCAGGAGAAAGGCAGGGGATGTGAATGAACAAACGTGTGCTCAGGAGCAGCTTGCTGATGTTCAAGATTTGGGCAGAACGCTGAGATCTGGATCGGTGGCGGTCGCTAAAGTGTCACCTGTTGTTGTCGAGCGTAAGAGAAGTAGGAGGAAGGTAAAAGAAGAGGAACCTGCTGTGCAGAAGGATGCTAAGGTGGAAATATCTGCCAGGACCGCAAGATCAAGATCAGTAGCAGCTGCTGTGGTGTCTCCCATTGTCGTTGAGAAGAAGAGGAGGAGGAAGACAGACGATGTGCACTCGGATGGTGAGCTTCTTACAGCTCCAGAGGTGCCTATAAAGGATGCTCCTGTTGCCAGGGGCTTGAGGAAACGAGCTGTTCAGGTTAATGACAGTGTGGTGGAGGACACTCACGCTGACAAGAAACTGGAAAATAAGGGGCAACCCAGTAGACCAGCTACTCGCAGGCATCAACAGCTTGCATCTTCTGTAGAGGAAGGAGCTCAAGAACAAGTTGCTGCTCCCTGTAAGGGGCCTCCACTGAGACGATTGAGGCGAAACCATTCGGAGGCCAACGAATTGTTGTCAAATAATAACACAACTTCAGAAACCAACAACTGGAGTAGAGCACCAGTGGAGGCCAATGACTTGAAATTAACTCGGCGGTTGGCGCGCAATGCTTCCAAGGACAGCATAGAAGATGATGTGGTAGAGGAAGACGGACATTTGGGTTTCACAGGGAGGAGCACTAGGAGCGACCGGGCTAAGGTAGCTAAAAACGTTGGTGAGGTCTCGTTTTCTGATAGCAGTGGTAATGCTTCAGCTATAGAGATGCAACTAGAAGTAATTGAGCCTGTGAAAAGATCGAGACGGAAATCTGTTGTTCCTAGAGGTCAGGAGTTTCAAAATGCCATGGGTGAATATGTGGAGAAGCAACCAGTAGTGAAGGAACCTGTTAGGCGATCAACACGAAAATCTGTTGTCCCGGCTATGCTTGAGAAAGAGATGAAGGGTATACCTGCAGAAATGAACCCTGAAGCACATGCTAGGAGATCAATGAGGAAATCTGTTCTTCCTAATATGCTGAAAAACGAGAACAAGAATCATGGCGAAATGGTCAGAAGTGAGGATTTTCAAAGTGCTAAGGGAGGAGGTGTGGAGAAACAACTAGAAGTGAAGGAACCTGCTAGGCAATCAACGCGTAAATCTGTTGCCCTAGCCGTGCTTGAGAAAGAGAATAAGGGTTTACATGAAGAAAAGAAGTCAGAAATTCCCGCGAGGAGATCAATCCGTAAATCTGTTGCTCCTAATGCGGTTGATAAGGAGAACATGGATCACAGTGAAATGGTCAGAAGGAAAGAGTCAAGAGTTCGAACAGGAGTCCAATTTGCAGCACCTGCAATTGAAGTGGATACGTCAGAAAATAAACTGCAGGTAGAAGTGGTTCTGCAGAATGATGAAGGTCTGCGACTGCCAACACCCAAATCTTCAAAACATAATTTATCTGGTAACAAGGCACGCCCTGGTGAAGACCGGTATATATCACGTGACAGAGTTGGTGAAGGTGGCTTGAAATTGAGAAAACGCAGAAGAACTTCAATGGAACTGTCATGTTCATCCAGTAACTCCTTGAATACAGAGGTTTTTGATGGGCAGAAATCCAAGAAGCAACAGAAGGTACAAACTCCAAAGAAAATGAATAGCATCGAGGATAATCATGAGAAGCTAGCGAGATCACAGCAGCAATCAAAGCCCAGCACTTCAAAGGGAAGGCCTGCAAAGAGGAGGAGAACATCTGCTTTGCAAGAAGTGATGTCTGTTGAAGAGTCAAAAGTCGATGACATGGCTATTAGGGAAGCAACACGGGATGAAGTTACTGATGGATATAGTGAGGAGTCCAGTAGCAGCATTCAAGAAATTAGTCAGGATAATGCCACAGGAGAAGAGTTCCCTTCAGCTCCATTGCTTGGGACATTAGCTGAAGAGACTTGCAGAGTGCAGAGTGTGAATGCGGATATACATGTGTCAGAATCTGGTGATTTGGACAAAAGCGGTCAGAATCCAGAAATTTGCCACCCGGGTGCAACAGAAAGTACACATCAGTGTGAACAAGCTCAGGAACATGGTGACTTCCAAAACGACAGTAGCCGTTTATCTGAAGTAAGATTTGGGGAGTTGGATCAATCATCAAGTATCACAGAACTAGTCCCACATGCTGGTATTCTTTCAGAGAAGAAAGCATTGTTGAATGAGGGCGAGGTTGACTGGGGTGCCAAGGACGTGCGAACTTTGAATGCTGATTCCTCGGAAGATTGTTTGGGGGCTTTAAATAAATCAGCAGGTATTGCACAAGAAATTAGATCAATCACCGCTGTACCCATTTTGGAGGCTGAAGCTCCAGTAGATGAGGGGGTGAATAAGAATGGCATGGATAGTACTGTCGGTATTCAAGATGTGAGCGTTGTTTTGCCGGAACAACTTCTTGGGGCCTCAGACAAATTGCAGATTATTGATGAAATAGCTCGATGTACTCGTGATGCACTAGTTATGGAAAACGACTCTCGTGTTTGTGATGGTGCTAACTGGATTGATATCAAGGGTACCGAGGGCATTGAAAATGAGGATATTGCTTTGTCTAATGATGGTCTTGAAGCTTTTAAATCAATAACCGTTGCAGAAGAAGTTCCATCTTGCACTGTAGCTGGTTTTTTGGAGGATGGTACACCGGCCAAGGAGGAGATTGGCATAAAGAACAATGAAGCTTCTTTATCGTTAGTTGACACAGGTTCACGTGGAAACGAATCAGATGGGTGGCCAACCAAATCTCTTGAAGTGTCGCTGTTTGACTTCAGTCCAAACTATTTACCTACTTTTAATGCCGAGACAGAAAAACAATCCAATGAAGGTACTTTTTCTAGTTTTTTTTAATTCTTTTGAATTAATTACAGATGATTTGCAAATAGGGAGTGCTAATGTAGATCCTGTTCACATGCCAGGTTGTGTTGCAGAAGTTGCTTCACAATTTTTGTCTCACTGTGATGACACCACTATAACAGTAACAAAATATGAATTTGCTTTGCAAGAAGACATTCAAGGTGTGAACACAGATGGTAATCTATGTAAGTTTCAAATTTATAAGATTTAGCTATGGATATCTCTGTTTGTTGTTAATTTATTACCAGTGTTGCCAAGTTCATAGGCTTTTGTATTTCAATGAGGTTAATTTTGTTTGTTGCAGCCAAATATCATCAACCTTCTTCTGACCGAACTAATTGTAATGGCTTCTCAATCTTCTCTGGAAGCCCGGAAACTGGTAGACAACTACTTCACTGAGTTTTGTTACTTTGTAATTAGCTTTAGTCATTACAATTGTTGCAAGATAGTCGATATACTGAAGCAAGACTTGGCCCTTACAAAATCTCCAGATGTTGTGCCAATTGATTTCACTATCGGAGATCATGAGGAAAAATATCCAGCAAGCCCTGTATCTGATAAAAATAAAGTCGGCAGGGAAGCAAATGCAAATGAGTCTGCAGAGAAGACCTTAGCTGACATCATACCTGCTGTTCTCCACACCAAAGATCTGCAACACGATCACGATCATTCGCCTGGAACGCTGGTTGATATACTAGCTAAAGAGACTGGTAAAGGTACAATGGCCTCAATCCTGTGTCCATAACTTGTTACTGTTCTGCAAGATGATGCTCGAAGTTACATCATCCACACCATGCTTTATTTATCAATTTGTTAAACATGCGAGTTCACCTATGTCAATGGGTTGCTACTTGTATTCATGGTTATCAAATCGTGGCCTAGTCGACGACTAGTCGTCGACTAGGCGACAAGTCGCCGGCGAAGGAGCGATTGGAGCCAATGACTCGACTTGCGTCGCCACCGCCGCTGCCGGATCTGCCACCGCCGCCGCCAGATCTGCCACCGCCGCCACTAGATCTGCCATCGCCGCCACCAGATCCGCCGTCGCCGCCGCCGGATCTACCGTCGCCGCCGTCGGATCTTGTGCTTCGTCGGCTTCGATCTCTGTCGTGGTGCTGCCAGCACTGGAGACTGGGAAAGGAGAGAGTAGGGGGCGGCGGTCGGAGGAAGAGGGCGAGAGTGGGGGGCGGAGTAGGAGAGGAGGCGAGGCAGTGGGGGGCGGAGTTGGAGAGAATAGGGGGCGGAGGGCCGGAGGCGGGGGCGGAGACGGAGAGGTAGTGGGGGGCGGAGTCGGCGGGGTCGACGAGGCAGTGGAGGCGGAATCGGCGAGGACCGGGGGGGTTATAAGGACTGATATTTTGCATTTTAGCCCTCTTGGTTTCTGAAATTGCAATAAAATCCTTCTTTATATATACATATTTATATAAACTGTACAAATAATATCTGTCGACTAGTCGGTCGACTAATCAACTAGTTGACAAGTCGGTCCTTAGGAGGGTAGTGTCGACTTAATAACCATGCTTGTATTTTTAATCCTTTACCACTGTAGCAGCCCTTTCCATTTTGTTGTGCCTCAACCACTAGCCCATTGCCATTTGTTCCGCATTTAATTTTTTTTTCGATAAGGGAAATTTTATTAAATTTCAAGGTTTTAACATTGAGAAGATACAAAACCCGCATTTTATTATTCTAACCTGTTTTCTTTTGTATTTTAACACAGCTTCTGCTTCGGACGTAAATTCCCACCAATGCATTTTCCCTATTGAACATGATGAATCTGGTCAGTAACCTTTCTCTTTTAATACCATCATAATGTTGCACAGCTGCTGAACCTGCATAGCTCAATTTCTCTACCATATCAGATAATAGACAAGTTCACAATGACACAGTTGCTGAAAAAAGTATCGAAGATGCTGCTTTGGTTAAATGTCTAAGCAATGATAAGGAAGAGAGCTCTCTTTCTAGAACATTGCATGTGGAAGGCGCTACTGAGGATAAAAGTATGTTTCCAATACTGAGTGATGTTGAGGGGATCTCGTCAGATGGAAGAGATTCGTCATTTGGTCTGAAGTTTCTATTTGCAGAAGAGGACAAAGAAAGCTATTTGATAAATGATGAAAATACTGCTGTAAAAGTTGACTCTGGGAACAAGTCCATTGACTGCAAAACTCCTAGTTTCTATCCGGGATCATATTGTGGTCTTGATGATGAGGACGTTCAACTTATTGGAGGTGATGCTGATAAGAAACTAGATGTGGAGCAGGATGTTGCACAAGAAGGTATGAATCCGGCATACAATTTTTTGGATACTAATTGGTCTGCTGTAGTTTATTTTAATATTATACTCTTCACGCAGAATGTATTGCTGAGGACAAAAGCATGCTCTCGACGCACAGTTCTGTTGACGTCTGCTCATCAGATGGAAGACATCCCTTGTTTGGTCAAAAGGCTGTTTTTGCAGAAGTGCGCACAGGAAGCTATTTAACAGATGATGCACGTGTTGCTACCGAAATTGACTGCAAAAAGAAGTTAGGTGATGAAATTGTGAGTGTTTATCTGGAATCAAATTGTAGCCTTGAAGAAAAGGACGTGGGGCTTGTTGCAGATAATCCTGAAAATAAACTAGCCATGGAGCATGTCCAGCAGGATGATGTACAAGAAGGTAAGGATCCATTATGTCATCTTTAAATAATGAGTTCAGTTCTATGTTATCAAGGCGTCGCCTAGGTTGGCGCTTCAAGGTGGACGCCAGGGGCTGTCGCCTAGTTTGTTAAAGTTAGGCGGTCGACTGAGCTTCCAGGCGTCGGGAAGACGGCGGCGGGAGGCGGCGTAGGACCGGATCCGGTGGCGAGGAGCCCCGATCTGGCGCGGGGAGGCCGGATCCGGCGTCGTCCGGGTGGAGGCGGTGGCGTCGTCCAAGTGGAGGGAGGTGGCGTAGGACCAGATCCGCTGGTGAGGAGCCCCGATCCGGCGCGGGGAGGCCGGATCTCGCGTCGTCCAGGTGGAGGCGGCGACGGCGTCGAGGTGGAGGGAGGCGGCGCAGGACCGGATCCGGTGGCGAGAAGTCCTGATCCGACGCGGGGAGGCTTGATCTGGGCTGGGACGGCGGCCGAGCCAGGGTGGAGGAGGCGGCGGCCGATCCGGACTCTGGAGGGGAGGTGTAGGAGGAGAGACGGCGGCGCTCAAAGAGGAGGCGGCGCTCAGAGAGGAGCGGGCGCTCGGAGAGGAGCACGGGGAGACCGAGAGAGAGAGCGCACGGGAGAGGAGCACGACCGACAGAGAGAGAGAGCACGGGGTGGAATTAAAGGGTTTGGTATTTACGATTTAGTCCCCAGAGTTCTATAAAATTACAATTAGATCATTCTTTTTAGAAATCTCCTTATTTAGGCTTTGATTTAGACTTCCAGAGTTCCATTTTCTTATTTTCTTTACCATCGTCTAATCATAGGTTCAGTTGTAATATTAAGCTATATGTTGTTTGAGAGGAATGCATAATGTGTCAGGTACCCTCGAGAAGACTTCACTAGGTTCAGCAACACCGGAGTATAAACATGAATGTGGTTTACCTGAGGAGGCAGTACTGCAGTCAATGCAGAATGAGAGGTGTTCATCAAGTGCTGAGCAATCACCATTTGGTTCACAGTCCCTTCTCTTGCAGGAAAGCATAGAAGAATCCATGAAATATGGTGCCCTTGCTTTTGCAACAGTTTATGCTAAAAGTGGAGTTGATGAATCAAAAGATTGCCATGTGAAAAGCACAGTTGAAAAAATTCCTGTGTCAGGACCTGTTTCAGAGTATGACACTCATGCAGTTTCTAAAAGTGGAGATTGTATGCATACTTCCCAGCAAGATAATGAAAAAGAAGGTATATAATATCATATTCCTTTTGTTCTTCTGTTGAATTTATTGTAATTTTCTTGCAACATATTGGTTATGATGTATTCTGGTGTTTGAATGATACCTACATGAACTGAATGATACTGTATTTCTTAGGATTACCAAAGTCTAGCCACGAAGAACAGGTTGTATCTGATCAGTTAGGTTTGTTGGAGGCTGCAAATTGCATGACGGAGTAAGTGTCTTCTTTGTAGAATCGCTAAAATTACATATTTTATGAAAATGTTATGTGCTTGATCGTTTTAAGATGGAAATTCCAATTCACAGGGAGACTAATTCTGAGGAAGTGGCCTGTGAGGATGAAGAAAATAAGAAGCCTGTGCATTCTGTAGGCATTAATTGTTCATGTGAAAAATTAGATGCCAATGGACTTGGTAAGCTACTATTGATTTTACCTATTCAATTACTCTTAACTAGGAAAGAAAGTACTTTTCATATCTTTATTGTTTCATCAGGAGATTAGCGGTCTCTTGTCAGAGTCAGACTCATAGCATGCTCGTATATGTGTTGACAATGACAAACTGTTTTTTTAATCATCTACTGCAGCTGAGCACGCTTCTGATATTAGCGATGCTCTATTGAGCAGCTCACTGATTGCTCCTGCCAATGACAATGACGAAGTACATCTGAGTTCTAGTCAGTCTCAATTAGAATCAACTGCTTTATTGGATGAACCGATAGGGTGTTCCAACACTGAAGAACTGCATCAGGGTCTCAAACAGCAATGCCACAAGGAAGACCAAGTTGCTTCTGGGGCCTGCACAAGTCATATGATTGAAGCTGCCACTACTAATGACTTAGAAAGTGGAATGACTCCGCTCTCAGCTGGAGAAAGATCAAATTTGCGAGATGAGCAGCTTTACTCCAAGCTGAAGGGCACTGAAGTTGTGGACTCTGGCGTTAGCTGTGATAAACACGTTAGTAACACTTTGGAGTTTGGATCTGCCGTGAATAGTGTAGGTAAAAGAACTCCATCTGATTCCACTTTACAAAAATATTCTTCTATGGATCACTACCAGCAACAGGAGCCTTCAAATGACTTTTCAGTAGAAAATTTTCCTGAAGAGTGTGCCACGTGTTGGGAGAACAGTGTTTCAAGAGCAGGAGGTCAGTAACTCAGAATTATTTATAAACTCTATTAACATTCTTTTCATGACTTCGTGTACCATTGCTTTTCAAGTAATGCATATTTGTTCAGATTATGTCCCAGGTACCATTGAGAAGCCTTCGTTTGATTTGGCAACTCTGGATTGTAAGCATGAAGGTGCTATGTCTGAGGAAGCAGTGCACTCATTGAAGGATGATACTGGAAGATGTTCATCAAATTTCAAACAATCACCCATTGGGTTACAGTTCCTGTTCTCACAGGAAAACATGGAAGGATCTGGCACACATGATGCTCTTGCATTTCCAAGTGCTGAAAACGGAGTAGATGAATCAAATGTTTGCCATTTTGAATGCCCAGTTGAAAAAATTGTTTATTCAGAACCTGTTTCATATCATGGCTCTGATGAAGATTTAAGCAGAGTTAAAGAAAATTGGGGTTGCATGTTTTCATCCCTGCAAGATAGTGTACAAGAAGGTATAGCTTTATCTTTTTTTTGGCAGACTTCTGTTGCAGAATATCGTATGCTTATTGTCTCTCTGCTAAAAATTTCCATATTTTCTGTGCAATACAAGAACTGAAAGATACTGTATTTCTTAGGATTTTCGAAGTCCAGCCATAAAAAAGATTGGGTTGCATGTGCCCAGTTGGATTCATCAGAGGATGTGAGTCCAATAGAAAGGTAATTCTATTTTGGATTTCTAAAAGTACATAAATGATGAACAATATGTGGTCACTCTTTTAAAAATGGAAAGTCTAATTTACAGGGAGATTATTGCTGAGGAGGTGGTCTGCAAAGAGAAAAGGGAGTTAATGCCTTCTTCATCTATTGATACCCCCCATGAAAAATCACATGTGGATGAACCTGGTAAGCCTCACTTGATTGCTCTTGATTTTACAGGTTTAATTACGCTTAGAAGAAAGCTTTGTGATATCTATGTTGTTTAATTCAGAGACAAGCGTTGTCTTTTACTTGTCAAACCACAGTAGACTGGTTCTGTCTATCCTTGGGCTAATCTGTACATCTCCTATTGCAGCTGAGCATGCTTCTGGTGTTAGTGGAACTCAATATTGCAGTTCATGGAGAACCCCTATCTGTGATCAAGTACATTTGAGTTATAATTCTTCACAATTAGAATCAGTGGATGCTTTGGATAATCTTATAGCATTTTCCAATACTGAAGTGCACCATCAGGATCATAAAGAGGAATACAACGAACAAAACGAACATCAAGTCACTCCAGACATCCCTGCACATTGCATGTCCGAAGCTGCACCAGCTGAAGGATCAGAAAATGGAATAACACTGCTGCCAGCTGCAGAAACGTCAGTATTGCCAGATAAGCAGCTTAACCCCAAGCTGGAGGGCGATAATATTGTTTTAGGATCAGGTCAGTATTTCTGATGACTTGTTGAGATTTTTGACACATGGACTTGTTTAATTCCTTGGTACAAGATATGCTTTGTGTCTAGCCTCATTAGTCATTACTCACTCTTTTACGTCAGGCATTTGTCAAACTGGGGATGAAATTAGCACCAAGCTCTCGAGTTCCAATACTAAGGTGCTCCATCAGGATCATAAAGAGGAATGCAATGAACACAATGAGGACCAAGTCACTCCAGACATCCCTGCAAGTGGCATGTCTGAACCTGCACCGATCGAAGGGTCAGAAAGTGGAACGACACTGCTCCCAGCTGCAGAAACATCAGCATTGCCAGATGAGCAGCTTGACCCTAAGCTGGAGGGCAATGAAGTAGTGGAACACAGCCTTAGCTGCAATGAAGACACTACCAGCATTTCTGATACTGGATCTGTGGAGAACATCAATCTATCTAGGTTGCCCAAAGACTCTTATATGGCTTGTTTCCATGAACAGCAGATTCCTAATGACCTATCTGCACCTAAATCTCTCGAAGAACCTGCAGATTGTCAGGATGACACTGTTCACACGGATTGTTTCCATGAACAGGAGCTTCCAAGTGACCCATCTGCACCTAAATCTCCCAATGAATCTACAATTTATCGGGATGACAGTGTTCATATGGCTTGTTTCCATGAACAGCAGCTTCCAAGCGCCCCATCTGCACCCAAATCTCCCAACCAATCTGCAATTTGTCAGGATGATGGTGTTCATATGGACTGTTTCCATGAACAAGAGCTTCCAAACGACCCATCTGCACCTAAATCTCCTGAAGGATCCGCAATTTATCGTGATGACGGTGTTTCGGAATCAGTAGGTCAGTATTGTTCGTAAAAATAGTTTATGTTTCTTTTTGACATGAAAACTCCATTGATTCCCGACTACTGTGCCTCCTGACTCCACTTTTTACCCCAGGACTCCGTCAAACCAGCGGGCGAAGGCGTACAGACGAAATCAGCACCAAGCCGCCGAGTTCCAAAATTTCCAGCGCAGTTAAACCAAGCTGCACAGCTACGAACGCCCCCACCACGAAGCGAAGGGGCAACCTGAGCCAACCTGCACTTGCCTTGCTCAGGAACAGGGAGAACACACCTGCCGCTAAGACAGGCCATCCCGGCAAGCCGGTCCCTGATCGCTCGGTCGCGAGGAACTCATCGAGACGAGCGCTGCAGACCATCAGCGGAAGACCGAGGGACCACTGACGGCCGGGAGGCTGCACCTTCTTGGTTAACGTTTCGCGTTCGCTCGTCAACCTTTGGTTGAAGGGCGGGAGTATATCTGACAGAAACCGACCGGTGTGTTCTGTTCCCACTGTGTGCTGCTCTGCTGTGCAGTGACGACTGACGAAGTGGCTCTGTGCATTTGTTAACTTATCTACAGTATTTAGTGTGGTGTGTCCATGATAGTTGTAAGAAATTTGATGCGGTTGACACAGAAAACCCATTGATCTGGTGTTGGATTTCTTCTGTAATTCTGGTAACATGAACAAGATCGATTGTTCTGCTTTGCGATATTAATATACCCGTGTTTGTGAGCAACTTAATGTCTGCAGTGTACTTTCTGTTGCCACACCCCTTGTTGCAAGTGTACGTATGCTTTTCAGGGTTGAAGTTGCCTCTCGTCACCGATCATGTTACCATGAGTAATTTTTAGAAGGAGCGGCGAGCGATACAGAAAATATTGAAGATTTTTACTTGCCCCTAAACTTTCAATGATGATTTATTGTGGCTTTTAAATAGGAAGTGGGAGCTTTCAGGTAAAAATGAAGGAAGATTTTAACCGGCAACCGATGAATTTTCACTAAATATCGAATAAACTTTCAACTGGAATTGCCGGCTTCCAACTAAAAACTGAAGAAACCTTCGATTAGAATACGGGGCTTTTGACAAAAAAAAATCGAATAAACTTTCAATTGGAATTAGGGCTTTCGACTAAAAAGTTGAATAACTTTCGTATCGATACACCAAACTTTGAAATGATCTTACCTGCATATTTTCAAAATAGGTTGCTGATACCAGCGGCACGGTACACACCATTGGAACTCCGATGAAAACCCATATGTTTACGATCCGAAGAAGCAATACGATTATCCTGAGTATTCAAAGCATTATCCATCTATCGACAGTAGCCCAGACTTTGATCCTCTTCTTTTCCGTTTAAGGTTTCCTCCGAACAAATAAATAGAACAACCCCATCACCGTTTCGAAGCAACTTATTGGAACATTCATTTTAAAAAACTTATCAACATTTAATTTATTTATAGAAACACTTATCATTAAGACAAAAATAACACTATTGAAGTACCTAACATTATAAAATAGTAGAGAGATGGTCAGTGATGGAGTAGCTCCACGAGTTACAACTCCATGTATGTGATTTAAATCAGTATGACTATCTCTTACCAGAAAGTTTTTAAGTAAATATTATCTTGGCCAAGTTACCGCCCTCGTAGTGGGAGTTTGTGACTGCTCGGAGACACATTACGAAACACATGACAATTAATGAATTATCAGATACAATTAATATGGAGAAGCGTGCCAGGGCCAATTGTGGTAATGGAAAGACCCATGTTCAAACCTACCAAGTTGAAGCCAATAGAGGTAGAAGAATACCTAGGCTGCAGATGGAGATCTTGGATGACAGTGGCACGGGCAGCCGGCAACTATGGTTCTATCACGAGAGGCCTCTCTCTCTTCTGGCTCACGCTGCAATCACATGCCTCTCCCTCACACACATCTCACTTATCTCTCCTGGCAAGGTGCCCAGTCATGGCTATCGACCATGGTGTCTACCCAAGTGCACTATTCCGATCAGCCGATGCCGTGACAACCATGCTTACAGAACATCAGTATCATCTACACAAGTGTCTTTCTCTACCTTCTCATTCTTGGATGATTTGCGGCTAGATTTTCATCATATGATGCCAAGGCATAGTAGCTATTTGTAAGGAATTGCTTGCCTACAAACAGATGAGACCTACCAAAGTGCAAAATATTAGCGAAAACTTCATACAATAATTTCAAACAAGATTATATTTACGCATGCTGTTGGATATTTAACTTATTTTCTTGAGTTAAGTTGCATGTATCAACTTTAACTATGTGAGCAAGCAATTAGAGATATATGCATGAGGCAGCAATTCAGACACGCCGAGCGGTCTTTCTAGCTACTGAATATTTCATATCTTTGACGGCAAAGCAATGCAAAAAGTAAAATTAGACTCGATCACTTGATGAGTTATAAAGATGACTAATCAACTAAGTAACTAGCTGTGACATAAGCTGTCCATTGATATGTCATGTATGAGCTACATGCATAAGTCGGTGAAGAGAGCAATCAAAACATAAACTAACTAGCTAGTTTCAGTTAGCCCATAGCTAATGCTTAGTTATTTATTTATTGGTTTCAGCTGTAAAGTCCTTGAGTCGATAGAATTTGAGTTGGTTAGTGTTGTGGTTTTGAAGCCTATAAATAACCATGCAACCATCCCATGTAAACAAGCTTGTAAGCTCTTATGTAAATCTTGATAATGAATGGATATCATTAAGTTCTCCTACTTCTGGTATTTATGAAAGAACTTTCTACGTTTGGTATTTAAACTATTTTGAATTTCAATCTATGCTCTGAGCCTGTTCTTTTCGGCTTCTGAAACTAGCTTTTGGATTTTGCTACAGTATCTAACTTTCAAACAATTAGAGATATGTGAACAAGCAATTAGAGATATATGCATGAGGTAGCAATTGGGACATGCTGAGCGGTCTTTCTAGCTACTGAATATTTCATATCTTTGGCGGCAAAGCAATGCAAGTAAAATTAGATTCGATCACTTGATGAGTTATAAGGATGACTAATCACCTAAGTAACTAGCTGTAACATGAGCTGTCCATTGATATGTTATGTATGAGCTACATGCATAAGTCGGTGAAGAGAACAATCAAAACATAAACTAACTAGCTAGTTTCAGTTAGCCCATAGCTAATGCTTAGTTATTTATTTATTGGTTTCAGCTGTAAAGTCCTTGAGTCGGTAGAATTTGAGTTGGTTAGTGTTGTGGTTTTGAAGCCTATAAATAACCATGCAACCATCCCATGTAAATGAGCTTGTAAGCTCTTATGTAAATCTTGATAATGAATTGATATCATTAAGTTCCCGCACTTCAGTATTTGTGAAAGAACTTCCTATGTTTGGTATTTAAACTATTTTGAATTCCAATCTATGCTCTGGGTCTGTTCTTTTCAGCTTCTGAAACTAGCTTTCGGCTTTTGCTACAGTACCTAACTTTCAAACGAAGTATTTTTTTTTCAAGACGGGGTCTATAAGTTAATTGTAGTACACATTAAAAGCCCAACATCTATATCATCCAAAATCGCAAGCAAGTATCTCTCTCCCCATAATCTCTGTCACAAATAGCTAAAATTCAAAAATTTCAGCTAAAAACCATAAGGTACAGTCATATCAAACAAACCCGCTATTTGGTCTCAATTACCCATTTATCTAACAACACTGCCAATAAGTAATTAGGGGTATTTGGAGAGAAAGGTTGCCTTAAGAACAAAAATGCAAAATATTTGCAAACAAGACTTACTAAAATGTTATCTATTTTGGACTGGAGGTATTACATTTCATTACCACGTAAGAGGACAACGTAAGACGAAACAAGACCAATATGAACATCCCACATGATTAGACAATGTCAGATCATCAAAACACATCCAAGTACCATGTTCTCTGCGAAAGCCTGTTAACTATCCATTAACTTCATTGATGATAAAAGAGACAGTCAGGTTCCCAAGAAAGATCAGATTAATGTGACGCTAACCCTTGTTCCTTGAAGTGATCAGCACACCACGGTACAGATCAGCTGGAGCACGCTGTAGGTCTCACACACAAGCCCATTCCACTACGCGTGTGTATTCATCCAATGAAGGAATCTCCACATTGATATCAACTAATAGTATATCTTATAGCATAAAAACGAAATTTTGTTAGTCTACTCGTATTTCAAATTTATGTGGATACTTGCTAACCAAATTCAACCCCCAATATTAGCTTATTAGTTAATAACACAAGTTTATCAATGAATATTGGAAGTTCAGATTCATGCAGGTACTTATTGCACAAGAGGCATGATTTTGCTTAGTCCTTATCTTAATATTAACCGCCGATAAGCATGTACGATGTTACTTACAGAAAATGCTAATCTAGTTAGCTGGCTAAAGTACTTCAACCTATTCGACTGATTGTTTTGTAGCATACTGGTCAGTACAACACTTAGTTCCTTGGATAGCGGAAAATAACTTGTCGAATAGGTTGGAGTACCTTAGCCAGTTATCTCGATTAGCACTTTTTATAAATAATATCGCACATGCTTATTAGTTAATATTAGGATAAGAATTAAGTAAAATCATGTCTCTTGTGTAATAAGTATCTATGTGAATATAAACTCCCAATATTCACTGATAAACTTCTGTTATTAACTAATAAGATCATATTGGAAGATAAATTCGGTTAGCAAATATCCACATAAATTTAAAGTATGAGCAGACTAACGAAATTTTATTTTTATGCTATAGGATATACCATCAGTTGATATCAATGAAGAGGATTTTTCATTGGATAGGTACACAAACATAGTAGACTGGGCTCATGCACGAGACGTAGAGCATGCTCCAGCTGATCAGTACCGCGGTGTGCCAATCACCTCAAGGAACGAAGGCTAGCGTCGCATTAATATGACATTTCTTAAAAACACAACTGTCTCTTTGATCATCAATGGAATTAATGGATACTTAATCGGCTTTCGCAGAGGAGATGATACTTGATGTATTTTAATGATCCGATATTGCCTAATCATGTGGATGATGTTCATATTAGTTTTGCTTTGTCTTACGTTGCCTTCTTACCTAGTTATGAAAGGTAATAACTCTAATCCAAAATAGATAACATTTTTATTAAATCTTCCTTGCAAATACTTTACATTTTTATTCTTATGACAATACCTCCCATCAAATACCCCTAATTACTTATTGGCAGTGTTGTCTGATAAATGGGTAATTTAGACCAAATAGAGCATAGATTAGAACTCAAAATAGCTTAAATATCAAATATAGAAAGTTCTCTCACAAATACTAGAAGCAAGGGAACTTAATGATACCCATTCATTCTCAAGGTTTACATGAGAACTTACAAGCTTTTTTACATGGAATGTATGCATGGCTATTTATAGGCCTCAAAAGCACAACACTAACCGACTCAAGGACTTTACAGCTCAAACCAGTACATAAACAACTAAACATTAGCTATGAGCTAACTAAAACTAGCTAGTTAGTTTCTGTTTTGATTGCTCTCTTCACCGACTTATGCATACAGCTCGTACATGACATATCAATGGACAACTCATATTACAGCTAGTTACTTAGATAATTAATCACCTCTACAACTCATCAAGTGATCGAATCTAATTTTACTTCTTGCATTGCTTTACCGCTAAAGACATGAAACATCTAATAGCTAGGAAGACCGCTCGGCATATCCTCATTGCTGCCTCATGCATATATTTCTAACTGCTTGCTCATATAGCTAAAGTCAGTACATGCAACTTAGCTCAAGAAAACAAATTAAATATCCAACAACACACGCTAATATAACCTTGTTCAAAAATATTGTATGAAGTTTATACTAATATTTTGCACCTTGGAAGTTCTCATCTGACTATAGAAAAACACATCCTTACAAATGGCTATTATGCCTTGGCATCTATGATGAAAATCTGGACGCAAATCATCCAAGAATGAGAAAGGCAGAGAAAGATGCTTGTGTAGATGATATTAACGTTCTGTGAGCATGGTTGCCACGGCATCGACTAGGCGTTGCCTAATTGGAATGGCGCTCCTGGGTAGACACCATGGTCGGTCGCCATGACTGGTCGCCTTGCCAGGTGAGAGAGATAAGCGAGCTGTGAGGGAGAGGCATGTGACTGCAGCATGAGACAAAAGAGTGAGCGAGTGAGAGAGAGAGAGAGGCCATTGGGATGGAACCATAGCCGTCAGGCTGCCCGTGCCGCCGTCATCCAAGATCCCTCAAGCGAGCTTCCCTCCCTCCGCCACCAGCCAAGATCTCCATCTGTAGCCCAGGTATTCTTCTACCTCTGTCTCGTTTCTATTTCTTGTTTTTGTTCATCTGCTTATTTTTTTCATTGTTTCTTTGTTCTTCGGTTCTTCCTTTGCTTCCAGATCTACTTCTATCCTGCTCATGCTCTCCTACCAGATGTGCTCATGCTCTCATGAGTTTATGGAGTTCTTCTCATGCTGCTAATGCTCTGCTCCCTAACTTGCTAAGGATATAAAGATATTTGTGTCATTTCCTATTGTTCTAGAGTTTTACGGTTGAGTCTGTTGTACTATATATATTGCCCCTTCAGAACTATGCAATACAACCAACCATTGGTCGTTCTTACATGGTATTGGAAAGGACACAAATACCTATATACCCTTAACATTTAACACCCTCCTCAAATGCAAGGTGTATGCAATGGCATTGCATTTGAAAATGTTGACACTAATGTAGGAAAAAGTCTTGAAGATATTGTCATATCGTGCGACTCTTGAAAAATTGTGTCGGGTACCAAAGGATCTCTCATTTAGAATCATGCAACAGTCTAGAAAGCACGAAATGCTGGGGCTGAGAAAGTAGAGATAAGCAGGGGCTAGAAAGCATAGCGACGCAGATTGAAGCTCGAAATGATAGTAGTGCGGAAGAAAAGTGCGACAGCCTTGAAAACTCACGGTGATGGCTCAGAGAGAAGTGACGGCATTATAAAGACTACTATAATGTACAGTAGTTCAAAGAGATGATTGGCGACTACGGCTATATGAAAGGAAAGAGAGGACCGCACTCATTCAAGAGGATGAACCATGGCTAGCAAAGCAGTGAGCTATCTGACAAAGAATATGTAGACTCGCACAACATTGATAAACTGAAAGATAGATGATACGAACTTGGATAGACGCAATAGAAGACTTAAAAGAGAAAAAAAAGACTCAAAGGTAGCGGATTCTAGAAGCCACATCCTTCAGCAGCTCAACACCAACCAAACCCTACCAATATTATCACACATCACCCATCTCTCCTGCTCCTCTCCTTTCCCCATTCCCCGTTTGCCTCCGCCTCTCCTCCCTCTCCCTTCGAAATCGCCAACGAACTCCACCAGCAAGTCGATCTCCACGGCCCTGAACTCCTCTGCGAGCCCTAGCGTGGAGTGCATATTTTGAACATAAAGAGTCAAAAACAACTAAACTAAACTTTTTTTTTCTCGAACGCACAGGAGAACTGCGCATCATTATATTAAGAAGAAGAAAGGAGTCTAAGAAGACTCGTACAAACCCTCACCAAGTAGGCGAGGCTAAAAACAAAAGTTCAAAACTAGAGAAATGCTCACTGACCAAAAACAAACATAACACCTATGGCCATATGGTACTAAGACCTTTGGCTCCCGCTAAACACCACAATTTGACATCATCTCTAATGTCTTGCAAGACAATACTGACATTGGGTGAGGCGTCGTCAAAAATGCAACTATTCTTATGCTTTCAAACCCATCAAGCCACCAAGCCACTAAACTAAACTTCTACCAGGGAAAGTTGGATCATATCACAATGCAGTGTATGTGAGTAGATATACATGAGATGTGAATAACAAGGAGAAAAGGAAGCTGAGTGAAAAAGGAACTCATGGTCATAGAGTACTTTCAGAATCACACATACCTCTAAAAAAAGCTGACTTCATCATCCAAAATGCCAGATTTACGTGGCCAGATACATCACATATGACAACATCAAATGTTTCAGGAAATGAGCAATGTCCTGAACAATTCATTCAATCAGAAGATCATAAACATGAAAACGATAATTAAACTAATTAAATATTACTGCACTAGTCGTTAGCACTTTGTGCAGACGTTGAATCCACAATAATGCATCATGCACCAAGAAGCTATGCTAGGTATCCTCATTACTCAATTCCAAGCACAGGTGACCCATGGTGTAGTATAACCAGCTAAGCATACCTAAGTATGAAATGCCAATTTGTTCATACCATGTTCACAGTAAGTACCATGTGGAGAAAATGTGATTTTGTATGCAACAGATTATTCCATTTACTCTAGAGGAGCTGATACAAACACTACTATATTTCTGATGGCAGATTATTCCATTTACTCTACGGAAGCTGATACAAACACTAATATATTTCTGATGGCTCCCAGCTATATATTACACGCAGCAGGTTGACAGACCACTTTGGTTATTGTACGCCAAGGTTAGAAATTCTGGTACGCCGTAGGGGGGGGGGTTACCGGCCGGTAACCGGAAACACCGGCTAAATTTTGAGTTTAGGATGTTTCGAAACCAGTAACCGCTAAACAACCAGAAAAAACACTAACATTTTTGAATTTAGGATGTTTTGAAGCGTATTCAGCTCATATTTAGCCTCATACAATCTACGAAGTGCATTATGCAGTCACAAACTGAAATGTTTTGAAAACTCGGTACCCACCGGTAAAACCAGTAACCAGCATCGGAGTTGCTACAAGAACACAGAGATGCTTCAATAAAGCATTGGTAAATGTTCATAAAACATCAACTTTCTGTTACTTGGATGTACCCAAAAAAATGATTACGACATGGAAACTTTGTCTCGTGGTCATTGATCTATTAATTATGCTTCCTCCAGAGTCCCCAGTAAGAAACACAAGGATGGTAGATATGAAGTATCCATTGAGGCAATCATGTGTATATATTGAAGTTCTTTGACATGCCCAAACCTGCATTTGGAACTTAATATTAGATTGCCCTCCAGGAGAAAAAAAGAATTAAGTATAACAGCCCTGCTGCACTGTCAAATATAAAAGTTTCCTTTATCAGATAGTTGTTAAAGGGACCACTGCTCATTCCAAGAACTACTGCTTAACAACAGCTAATAACTGAACACAACACAAACCCATTCTAAATGGGTGGACATTTAATCCTTACTTTTGATAAGTAAAAGCACTAGGATTCAGGATGAACTGCGTACTTTAATTAAAACTAATGCCTCTTGCAAGGACTTCTAATCTGCAAAGGTGCTGCTCATAAATTCTGCATTTTCCTCCAAAAACATATCCTCCAATATGCTACTATTGTACTTTGGGTGGGTAGGTTTATGCCATCTGCAATGCAAATCCGATCAGCAAGCCTTTTTCTAAAATATGACTATATTCCTACATTAAAGTCCAAAAGAATGGAATAGAACCGTTCTAAAGCAGCACGATACCTTTTGCATATGCGGACATTGTTTCTTGTTGATAAATTCATCTTTGAAACATTGAACACACAGCTCGCGGTTGGGATTATCCTGACATAGAACCCAGGAAGTTCTGCAATTTCTGTTGCTGCACCAATGAAAGTACTGAGAAATGAGAAGAAGAAAAAGCAATGACTAAATCACTACTTACATGCACGAGCATCAACTTTGGGTGCATATTGAGGCAAAAAAAAGGAGGTAACTTGATAGAAGAACAACCTGAGTATACATGAAGGACAGGCTTTCGTGCCTCATCTTGGAAGGTAGACCATGAAACCTTGCGGACTAATGGAGAAGAGCTCAAATGACACAGAGGTAAAGACACCTCTTTGCATGGTACCGGTGATTCAGGAAATCCTTTTCATAGAAGCATTCCTATATAAAATCAGCAGAAAATAAATCACCAAAAATTACTCCTTGATCACTGACATGATAATCTAAAGCCTCGATAGTAGCTTAAATACTTTGAATATGTGCGTAAAAGTGCATTAACTTGCAAAAGGTACCAATCTTTGTGGAAAACAAGACACTTCTGAATTTCTTCCAGTAGAATGACAAAACGACCGTATTCCAGATAGAGCAACCCCTGTTCTACTTTGTATTTTTGTGAACCAACAGGACGTGATTAATTAAACAATCCAGCATTGCTGAGCAGCCTCTAGTGTAGTTTTGTCAACCATCCATACTCCCCCGCAACAACCAGCAATAGCATCATAGCATGGAAACACTGCGAATACCTTGGGCAAGCGGACGAGCAGGTCCGCGGCGACGTCGGGCCTAGCGACCGCGCCGGCCGCGTGGCCCCCGACGACACGCACCACCACCGGCGGCCGAAAGGTGAACGCAATCTTCTCGGCGCCCAGCCCCAGGTCCCGCACGAACCCCGAGGCGGCCTGGGGCGCCGCACGCTGAGGCGGCACCCTCTTGATGAGGTCCGCGACGGCGTCCGCGGCCTCTCCAGCGGCGCGGATGGCGGAGGCGCTCGGCCGCGCCTCCTCCAGGAGCGCGGAGAGCTTGCGGTCGATGCTCCGCGGCGGCGGCGGCGGCCACGGTGGCTTCGGTGGTCGGCGGCGGCGCGAGGCGAGAGCGTGCGGGGGGTTATGGTTTAGTTAGACTTACCCTCAGCAGTAGTAGGTGCGAAAGGCCCATGAGCTAGCTCCTAGCCCACTAGCCCATAAAGCACGTACGGACCGCCCCCATATAAAGCTTGCGCACGCGCCGGCCCAAGCAAGAGGCATTAACTGCTTGGAAAAACTAGAGCTCGTTTGGAACAACGAATTTCGCAGAAATTTCAGGTAAAACCATCGAGAAAATTTTTCGTGTCGCAAACGGGGCTTAAATCTTCTTCTGCAAAGCAAACTAAGCAAGACGTACTTATCAGCCCTTTTCTTTTGAGCTTGTAGCTGTTCTTTTAAATAAATAAATAAAATATTTTTTGTCATTTTTTTTAAAAATAATTTATCGAGACAAATTTCTTAAAATAATTTATCGGCGTTGTTTCATTCAGGCAACCACCGTAAAAGTCATCAGTCTCGAAAAATACTATAGGGCATGTTCTTTTTTGCTGCGACTAATGGCTTTTTAGCTGTTTGTGATAGAAATTGTGGAAAGAGAGATATTCGCTTGCGATTTTTGATGGTACAGATATTAGTTTTTTTTAACATGTACTACAATTAATTTATAGACCCTATCTTAAAAAAATACACTGTTTAAAAGTTAGTTACTGTAACAAAAGCTAAAAACAATTTTTAGAAGCCGTAAAAGAACATGACATGTATCCCACCCATCGGCGAACCAATGGAAGCAAAGGACGCAGGAACGTATGAATGATCTAGCATGTGGCGTGCAGTGACGTACACTGTAGACTAAGCATCACAATCTGTTCGTAACGTACAAGGTACCTAGGGGTGCTCGTTTTAGCGATGATTTCTAGTTTTTGACTGAAATTTTACTGTAACTGACTTTTTTTACTGTACCTGATTTGGTTTTTTGGGCATAATTAATTTAAAAAAATATAAAAATAGAAAAATATATTAACCTATTAAGGACAATACAAAGGAACACAGAAAAAATAATACAAAAAAGCCTAAAATATCTAAAAAAATTCAGAAAAAGATAAAAATACTGAATAGTGAAAAAAAGCAAAAGCTAGAAGCAGAAACCGAAATGAAATACTTAATTTGCTTGTTTAGAAACACTCGTGTCTATGGAGATGGAGGTATTTAAAATAGCGTTGGTTTATAGTTTTTTTTTACTATAATTAATTTATTTTTTACTGTAGCTCAGTTGATTTATTTGACATAATTAAATTTTAAAAAAATAGAAAAAATATGTTAGCCCATCACGAACAATGCAAAAGAATACAGACAAAAAGAAAAGGCACAATAGCCCAAAAAATCTAAAAATATATAAAAAAGAATAAAATTACTTAATAGTAAAAAACAACAAAATTAGAAGTAAAAACTAACTTTAGGGGGTGTGCGGAATAGCAATGATTTATGGCTAAAATTTTACTGTAGCTGAGTTGCTTATTGGGCATAATTAAATTTAAAAAAATATAAAAATAAAAGCGGTATGCTAATCTAGAGCGAACAATGCAAATGAATATAGAAAAAAATAAAACATAAAAATACAGAAAAAACAGAAAAAAAATTACTATAGGACAAATTTACTACAGTGATCGTGAAGTTAAAAGCCATTGCTGCACGCTGGAAAAAAGCGGTTATGAGCAGGGCTATATATATATTAATAAACTGAAATAAACACAACCTATGAACCAGCGGTTCCATAAGTGAACGCAGGCTACTTGATTCCAAGATGCACGTATTTACACGTCAACAATCATTGTTCTGGCTATTACATCCTAGCCGCCAGAATATTTGGAACTTGTGGCCCTGTCTAGCTCGTTGCTTCTCCTCCTCCTGGCGATCGTGGCCGTGTCGGCTCTGCGCGCGCAGCGTGCGTCGGCCGGCCGCGGCGGCCACCACGGCGGCGCGAGCCCCACCGCGGGACCTCGCCGACGCCAACTTCCAGGGCCAGAGCTACCGGTTCCGCGACGGCGTCCAGCAGTTTCTAGGTGTACGTACGACACCGACAAGCCCTTCAACGCCGCCACCCACACCAACCCTCGCAGCGAAGCTAGGCTCCGGGTCAGGATACGAACGCACGACCGGATACATACATATGGTGCGGCAAGCTCTGTGTCTGATATATGTGTTGACCGTATGCAGGGCCACGACTACTCGTCGGGGGTGCGGCAGTTCGAGGGGTACGGGTACGTGCCATTAGGGACGTCAGGGGTGTCGATGATGTTGCACGTTTACGATGGTGTGTTGCGGTTCTATGATGTATATTTAGGGATGTTATATTCTGTAAAAGATTGTTACCGACTTATGAACTGAAAAGAAGTTTTAGGTCCATAGCCAAATGTACATAAATCAACAAGGTCATACACTTAATATGCTAGAACGATAATGGTCCGAATGATAGTTTTCGAGTGCAATTCGATCATTACTTATATCGGATAAGGATCCGATTGGAGGCTATATAAGGAGAGGTGCGGAGGCTGATGGAAGTATCCCGAAACATACCCATCAAAACCCTAACCGCCAACTCTCATAATCTCTACCGTGCGTGCTGGTGCTAACACACCGGCGCACGGTGTTTCCTCTCTAGATGTGTGGACCTCGGTAAAGGCACTAGTATGACTGCGGCGCTGATTGAGACGATCGCAAAGAGGAGATGGTTGCCCGGAGGATGATTGACTACTTCTACTACACCGATGCGTTCTTCGTTGAATCGGCTGCTTCAACTCTACTTTCATTGCACTGCACATCTAGTGGTAACTATCTATGATATCTTATTCACATGGCTTTCTAATTTACGCGGTAAAAATTTTTAATTTGCATTAGTATAGTCTACTCGTGTACCAACATGTACATATCGTCGTATAGTTGTACTTGTATATATGGAGGAGCTAAATAAAGTTTGTTATCCTTGATTGTGTGGAGCCTGGTCTCGGTTAAGTATGGGCATATTTGATTAAGAACCTAATCAGTATGGACTAATGGTCTAGAGATGTGAGCCTAAGTAATCCACCATACAGTCTACTTGTGTTGAGAGAGGTGACTCGTATATAATCTTTTAACATTTTTTTTAAAAAAATATGCTATAAAGAAATCTAGGTGAATCTTAATAGGATTAAGATTTTACATTTTTTTTGAAATATAATTCATATTCTATTTTGGAGGAAGAATAGGATGGATTGTATAAAGCTATTATGGATGTTCATAGAGACTAAAGCAACAAAGTAAAGAAACTACTCGTTCAAAGATAGAGGCGCACAAGAGAATTAGATGCTAAGTTATTCTTTAACACTAGATTCTTATATAGATAAAAGATCTGAGGATCCTAAAATATTCAAGAGAGTTATGAGAGAGCGACAATATTCCCTTGTACTATTTTGAGGTTGTGCTTATGTAATTTGCGGTCGACTTCGCCAAATATTTTCATTTTTGTCGTGGTTTCTTCAATGTCGTCATTTTGGTTTTCTCTACGAGATTCTTCTTCTTTGTTCTTGATACTGTGCGCACTAGTACCGTATCTCATAAACTCTGATCTGATCCAGGGCTGCTGCATGTAAGAACAGATATCAAAGTATATCAAGTGGTATCAGAGCCAAGATCAGATTAATCCAATTTGTGATAAGGTCGATAAGACGTTAGGTGGTACAAAATCAAGATCAAAATCGACAATATGGCATCAAGTAGAGAAACTTAATAACAGAGGAAATTTCAGCATATAGCAATGTGTGGTGAAGACTGTCCTTGTTCAGCAAGGGCTAAATGATGCTCATGAAGGGAGTAAACCAGAAAAGATGTCCACTGAAGACTAGAAGGTGATGGAGCAGAATGCTGTCAGCATAATCCATCTATATCTCTCCGATGAGGTAAAGTACTCAGTGATCAAGAAGAATTTACTAAAAAAAAATAAAGGAGGACTTAGAAGAGCTGTGTATGGCAAAGTCACTATCAAATCGGTGGGTAATGAAGCGACAATCATACAGGTTGCACATGGAGTATGGATGAGAAAATTGAAGAGAATAATAATGTTGATATACTGGCATTAACTCTATCATCATTGTGGGAGTAGTTGGTAATGAATATTATCATTAAGAAAACCACTCTTAACTTCAGTGAGATAGTTGCATATCCATTAGAGGCGGGATCCTTGAAAAAGTCATTGGAATCTTCATCCTCAGGTGATTCAAGCATTGGCTGTAGTAGGTGTTGCAGTTAGAAACAAAAGTCACAGGAAGAAGACGAGCAAAATCAAGGGCACATGTGTATGCTATCTATGTGACTAGGAATGTCATATGACAAAAATATTATCTAAGTTTGAAGCAAATGAAGAGCGCATGCTTAGTGATGGTAGCAAATAATGATTTAGACGTACTAGTTGTCAGTTAATTATGTACTTCTTATATATATATATTAGATTAAAGCTGTTGCTTTCATATATATTCGATGAGAGAAATATTTGATGAATGATCTCTATGCCCGACGCATAGAACTGTTCACTTAGTGGATTGCAAAGAGTATGTAATTACTAAGGTGGAAATAGTTACATTGGAGATATATGATGGAGCACATCACACATTAATGGGAGTTTAGTATGTTTTCTACTTAAAGAAGAATCTAATATCTGTGAGGTCGTTTGAACTCGAAGGTTATGAGGTATCACTTCGTGGTGGAGTCATACAAGTTACTTTTAAAAGACAGGTGAACATGCAAAGTATCTAGAGCATAGAGGATACCAACTGATGGGTACACCAAAAGGAGGGGTAACCAATGGAAGGTCTGATAAAAATCCTAGCCTGGTGAAGGAAATAATGTCATCAATAGTAGGTATTCAGATCTCATTTGTTGTTATGTACAGAACTGTAAAGATGATTGCAAAATTTAGCAGACATAAAAAGCAAATGTGTGAGCTGTTGGAAGAAGAAAAATGTGGTGGGACTAAACATGTTGTACCGATGAGCAGGTGGAGCTCGGAGGCGATACAAACTTATATCGTGGAAGAATGTAGGAACAAGAGGTGTGTCTAATGAAACTACACAACAAATGAGCTTTCAAGTGTAGAGTTTGGGCAGACTAGCCACAGACACTGACACACACATGCACATTGTGGTTTTATGTATGAGTCTCTGTGGTGGGGGCACTCCTAAAGCTGGGAGGAAAAACAAAAAAAAAATAAAAAAAATACGAAATCGACTTAAAGCAAGTTCTTGGAAAAGCACAGTGATTCAATGGATAAGAGTCGAGGTAGAGATTGTTGAGTGTGATGACTCATATCTAGTCTTAATATTTAAAAATATGTGCTATAACAAGTCTTAGATAAGTCATAATAAAATTGATTTCTATTTTCTTTTGTAATCGGATTCCTACTTCACTTTAGATGAGGGTTAAGGGAACTATATAAAGCTATAAGGGGCGATCATGGAGAACCCAAGCAACCAAGAAACAAAGTAAAGAAGCCACTCATCTAAAGGTAGAGGTGCACGAGAGAATTAGAAGGTAGGTTATTTTTTAGTACTAGATTCTTGTATAGGGCTGATTCGAAGGTCCTAAAATATTCGAAAGGCTTGTGTGAGAGCGACAATCTCATGTACTCTTTTGAGGTTATATATAAGAAATTTGTAATCATCTTCGTCAAATCTTTTATCTTTTGTTGTGGTTGCTTCAATATCATTATTTTGGTTCTCTATATAATATTCATCTTCTTTGTTCTTGATATAATACATATTAATGCTATATCTTATAAACGCTGATCCGATTCAAAAACTGTCAGAGTATAACACCTTGCACTTCTATCAAGAGTCCAAAGATGTGGTCTTGACCATTGCACTTCTATCAAAGGTCCAAAGATGCGGTCTTGACCATTTGCAAGTTGCTGCAGACCCTTTCTGTCGTTAGCCGACGCATATTACTACCAAACAACTTGCTAGCTGGTGGTTGCAAGCTAACATGATCGACAAGTTCAACACAAGAAACAGTTCTTGGACTGCTACCTGCTGAACTTATCACACATCGCTCACTGGCCAAATCCATACATATATGGATCAACCGGGCACAAATATTGCCATGCACAAGCTTGATAATTAAACAAACCTCTCATCTCAACCATGGCCTCTCCCTGTTTTAGCTCACGTCGCCGCCTCCTTCTCGCCAGCCCCGAGTGCAGCACGGCACTCATAGTATTCCTCCTATGCATGGTCATCGTCTCCGCGTGCGCCGCCACCGCCGCTGACGGCTTCAACGACCTCACCACGGCCGGGGTTCGTCAAGGTGGACCTCCCGGAGGGCAACTTCATGGTGCAGAGCCAGTACATGCGACGACGACGACGCTGTATGTCTACAACGACATGATGCTGTACTACAGTGGGGAGGTCGTGGAGGGGTGCGTCTACGACTGGTGGTTCTGGCTGAACGTGGTCCACGACGTCGGCGCGTCGACGGTCACCATGTACGTCGATGGGGTGCCGAGGCTGGCCGTCACCGTTGCGCCGAGCAGGTCGCACTACTTCAAGTTCGATGAATCCATTTGAGTTCAGGCGGGCACTAACAAATGGTTGCTTTGCTTCCGCATATAAGGTATGTTTTTTTTGACTGTGGCTTATGATTTTTGACTGAAATTTTTGAATTTTAGCTGTTTACGACAGAGATTACGGAGAAAGAGATACTCGTTTGTGATTTTGGATGGTACAGATGTTGAGCTTTTAACGTGTACTATAATTAATTTGTAAACTGGATGTTAAAAAAATACTCCGTTTAAAAGTTAGATACTGTAGCAAAAACCAAAAATTGTTTTGAGAAGCTAAAAAAACAGACCCATATGGTTTCGTTGACATGGTGTCTTCTAGCTAGCTAGTATTTGTTGGTGGAGGCCACTAGATCAAATTTCGCGCTACTCCGATGCTTGCCATGTTTCCTTCTTCTTACCCTATTAGTTTCTCCTACGCACAGTAGTATATCTAGGATTAAAATGAAAGGATGCTCACAGAATCCAGTCTTCTTCAACCTCCAAACCTCACTTCCTTTCTAATGATCGATGATCGATGGGTGCCGGTGCTACAGGATACTCAGTATCCAACCGGTGGTAGAGGGCATCGTTAAACATTTTGGCAAAATTTCGGGAATTTTGGTCCTTTTGGAGGGTACCGAAAGGAACAACATTCGGCCAAATCTTGGTCCAATTTATCCTCATTTGAAATTTGCCCAAATTTTGTCTAAAGTTTGGCTAAATTTCATCAAAATTCTAATGATATTTGAATATTTCATCTGAATCATCACTTTCGTCGCCCTCCAAATTTTTTTCAAACCGAACGATTTTTCTCTGGTAGAGGGCTGCGACACACCGTGGAGGATACAACTCGTTACCCAGAGCTAAAGAGGAATACGCCGGCGACGGAGAAGGGATGTGCAGATCAAACGGTTGAAAATTCAACTAAAATTCAGTGAGTAAGAAACCAATGGGCTAATTCTTATAAAGGAAAACCATATACGTGAGCCTTCGTCCAGCAAAATATTTACCTTTACTAATTACTTTAGATGGATCGATTTCCCGGTCTTGTAAATTGGCGCTACGCCCAAACAAAAACCACAAGTAAGTTGGTGCTGGCCTTGTATTATCATAGAGCTAGCTAACCGATGTTGCTCCACAAAGAAAATGGTTTAGAAATTCTAAGTTGGTACACACCAATAATCACAAAATCCCTTGAATTAACGTCGATAGGGCATCGAAAAGAGATGCCACTTTTCTTTTTGTAGCACCACCGATCATGAGCTATAGCTAGCATGCACCTTATTTTGCCATAGAAGAGGTACTAGTAGTGTACAACTACTATCGCTCTGAGTCTGGCTAGATCTGGGTGGGTTCTTCTAGACTATGGTTTATGATTTTTGGTTGAAATTTTTGAATTTTGGATTGTTTGTGAGAGGCAGTATACAAAGAAAAATAGTCGCATGCGATATTTGTACATGTAGACCCTATCTTAAAAAAATACACCGTTTGAAAATGAGCTATTGTAGCAAAAGGGGAAAAGCCAAAGCGCGGTCCTCCCGAACCCGTCCATGGCTTGTGATGAGTACTATCTCTCTGTGCCACTACTCCTTCTCCCCCAGCATCTCTCATGCACCGTTGCCGAGAACCCAACTGCCGCCTTCACGGCCATGCCGTTCATCGAGGCACAGTTCCCGATGCAGAGGTCGTACGATGTGTGGCTAGGCCAAGGTATGAGCTCATCGGTGGCGTGAGGAGGGTGTGGGCAAGGACAGATCCACTAGGTAGGCTTCATCAGGCACAACCCACCCTCCGGCCTGTCCCCAACCCCCTTTCTCAGCAAGATGGGCCGCCCCAGGTAGCAGTAGTCTAGCAGGTCCACCCATCTGCACACCCCACTCAGAGACTAGATGCAAGAGAGGAAGGATTGAGCATTGGAGCGAAAAGCCAGAGCACACACCTAAGTCCTAAGAAGCGGTGACTAGCGCGCGAGGAAAAGGAAGCTGGGCTAGCGAATGATGGCAGGCCACTATGCCACAGGGAGGTTGCCTTGACAGCTCGACCTCTAGGCTGGAGCTTGGAGGCTAGGGTGACAGTTGATGAGGACCAGCAAGGCAACAACCCGAGCTAGATCTGATCGACCAGGCGGTTAGGTTGGTGAGGACAGAAGGTAGCTTGGGGGAAAGAACCGACTGGGGAGGCGAGGCAGGGGAGCCAACCGACTGGGGAGGCGAGGCGGGGGAGCCGGAGAGGGATTGGCTTGAGGGATAGATGTAGCGAGGTGAGGGTGGACAAAGACAGAGCCAGGCAACCATAGTTAGGGTGCTTAACGTAGGGGGTGTTGGTGAGGAGCAGATCAGTAGAGTTAGGAAGAGGAATTGAGGAGAGGAACTACTGAGGAAGTGACTAAGTGAGTACTACTACTAAATATATATTTATCATGTACTTATGGTTTCCATTCAAATTACTATTTATGAATTATAATGACTCGATATCTCGATGTACTTATGAAATATGAACTTGTATCTAGTTATTTTATTTATTTTTGTGTAGCGATGAATTTTACAATTTGTTGGTAAATTTTTATTAATGTATAACGAACTTTGCATAACTATTTTATAAGTAATTTTAGTAGTACTCTCCCAACCAATGAGAGCACACCTCAACTAACAAGCCTCCAGTTAGAATTTAATCTTAATGAAATTATTGTTGATTTGGCGTATCGCATGCCAATAGAAGATTATGCTAATGAAATTAGATATCAAGTGAGGATGGTATATTTATTGAATGGTCCAACTAGAGCAATTGGGAATGCCTTTTCAAAGACATTGGATGATAAAGTGTGGAGATCCTTTCAAAAAATCATGGTTTAATAAGTTCGATTGATTGGAATATTGTGCGGAAAAGGATGACACTTTTGTTTCTATTATTTTCAGCAATGAATATTACCAAAACATATTTATGCAACAAGGTAGCCGATAAGTGGCTCAATGATTTGATGGTATGCTACACTAAGCGAGAGATATTTATAAGCACTGATAATGATAGAATCGTAAGATGGTTTCAAGGCATAAGATCTCATAAAATGATTTTTTTCTTGTGATTTAAACTAGTGCTTTAGTGGTATGTTTAATTTATTTTGAATATTCATGATCATTTATAATTTATTATTTATCACTAATTTACTATTTTTGATATGTAGAGGACTGATCTCTACTCACTGGAAGCATATTTATATATTTTTATGATACGATTTCTATTACTAAGGTACTTGGTCATATTTATCTCTGTTTTTCCTTTGCTTCTATTCTATTCATGCATGAATTTAGATTGTACAAGAGTAAAACATTATATTTATATCAATTTAGCTTAGTCATTTGATATGTTGAGCCCACTCTCTAATTTTATCCTAGCTTCACCACTGGATATGGATGCACTATAACCACTGGATATGGATGCACTATATCAACAAGCTCCACACCCCCACCAACCACACCAAGCCTCGCACCGAGATCGGCATCAGGTAGAACTTTCAGCTCTGACGTGTGGTATAGCTACATGCCTTCTAACACAACGGGGATGTCCATCATGCAGGTGTTCGGCGTGTTGTAGTACCATAACATGCCGTCGTAGACATGCAGCAAGGCGCCACACGTGACGACAGTGATGATGCACGTCTATGGCAGTGTGTTGTGCCCAAATAAGACCCATGTAAGCCATGAGTGCAAATGTTGGGAGTTTAGTCCTACCTTGCTAGTTGAGCAAAAGTTGCATCAACGTATAACCCTATTAACAATTGCAATTCAATCTCTGGGTTAATCCTTTTACACGAAGTAAGGACGAAAGCGTAAGTTGGATTGGTGTGAGTGCATGGTTTGTCCGGTGTGTGGGTAGACCCCCTCCTAATTAGAGCTGGGGTGTTACACTTGCTGTGTTCCTTGATGGCGAGGAGGGGTTGCGTGTCGATGGGAGCGGTAGGGGGGCATGTACACCTTTAAGTTCAAGGTGTACGCAAAAATGGACCCCTCACACTGGATGGAGTCATGGTGGATGGACATCAAGGTGTTCACCGAGGTGTCTTCAATAAAGTCAAGATATTGGCCCCATTCCAAATAGTTTTCGATTTCAGAAGACAAAAATCGTTAAGGACACATTGGCTTTTTAATATTTTTTTCTTTGCGTTATCCATAGAGACATAATGATGTTTTTTTAATTGAATAAATTAAAAAAAAAACTAACAACCTTTACAGTATCATTTTAGTCAAAAGCTAAAAGCGACAAGATTTTTGAACGGGCCGTTTAGTTGTCAAGAAGTTCAACAAGATTACCATTTTCTTCGATCTCTTTGAGTAGCGACAGTGGGAAATAAATTATGTTGTTCTCTCCGATCAGTGAGCTCAAGTTTTCTTGTGATGAGATTTTTTAGGGTACCGATACACGCGGTCACGTGCAAATGGGGAAGATGGCTATATTTTGATGCATATGAAAGCTAGAAATTATTTGCTAAAAAATGCTTTAGTTGGTAGAGTGGAAGTCACAGCGGATGGATCAAAATACTTGGGAAATTACCTGGCTAAAAAATTCTTGGATATTTTTAAGTGAAATTGAACTCTAGCTGGAACCACCTTTCAATGGGATGATGAACTCAAATTAGAACTGAATTTTAAATTCACATTTGCTTCTCAGATAGAAAAAGAAGAAATAAAAATTGGTAGATTAGAATATCTGTGATAGTATTACCCCAAGTTTTTGACCTTTCACGTAGTCAAATCCATGTTGAACATACCTACTCTCGTTCCTCTGCCATCCTATTGTTCACCGCATTTTAATCTCCAATTTCATTTTTGAGGTTGTGATGCCTCTCGACGAGGTGAGAAGATTCTTCAGTTTATTCAGACGAGCGGCTTCTCAAAACCGTTTCTCTAAATAGCTTCCTAAAGTTAAAATCGTATGTATTATCTATATAATGTTTTGTCATCTTAAAAATATAGATAAAAATTATTAGCTACAATCAAAATACATCAACCGTAAAAAAATAGGACGTACCTGAATTACTAATGGGACATCCCAATTAGGCAACTGTAAGGAGGAAAGCAGCCAATCGGCATAACAAATCATTAATCGATGCGTCCATGTACCAATTACTGACCAACCAAGTACCTCAACCGCGGCTGCCGCACCCTTAATGGGTCCGAGAGCTCACTTATCGGATCCGAACCCACCTTCACATCCAATTCCCTAATCACACCCCAACCCCTCCTCCTCCAATCCAAATCACATCCTCCCACCGATCCATCCCGGCATGGCTGTGCCCTGATCGGCGGTGGGGCCGAGGATTTCGCCCACCTAGTGCTTGGTTCAGAGGATTGTGGAGGTTTGCCTTATCGGATCTTGGGGGGTGTTGTGGATCCGGCTCCGGCGATCGCCGGTGGATGGACGCTGACGGGCGCCTCCGACACGCGCTGGCCGCGTTCGGAGGCAGCGGCGATGTGTGGGAACTCGTCGACGCCGCGCTCACCGCGACGGCCTGCGACCACCCCGCCGAGCTCCACGCGCGCTGCGACGGCTTCGTGGAGCAGCTCTACGCTAGGGGCTTTCAAGGATTATTGAAGGACCCCGTCTAGGTCCTTAAAGGTCCCATTTTTACCGATTTGGCACTAGTACAATTTTGCTCAGGAAAGCTCACCACTTCTTTTGTTGGCACTAGTCCTTGAAGGCCCAAACTTTGTAATTCAGTTCAAATAACATTCTGACTCGGTTTTGGATGGTGGTATTACCCGCGTGGCGTGATGTGGAGACAATTTTAACTCATAGGATGACACGATGATCAAATTTAGCTGAATGACAGGTGGGCCTATAGGGCCTTCTCTCCCAAATCGAAACAAAGAGGGAGAGAACTACAGATGGTGGCCATGGAAGCACAGCTGAGAGCTCGGTTGGAGAGATGCCCTTGTGGGCCCACATATCATTAAATCAACTTGGCTAGCATGTCATCCTACGTGGCTAAACTATTTGGTCATCGCGACACAGATAATACCACCATGCAAAACAAAGTTAGATGTTATTGAACTAGATTGCAAAGTTTAAGGGGTCAATTATCTAATTTCATAGTTCGGGATGCTAAATGAACTTTTGTCCAAAGTTTAAGGTATTATATGGATTTATTCCAATAGTGAAAAAGGTCCTTATGTACCACTTGTATTGAACAAAATGTTAGGGTGTACATGAAGACTAAGCATTTCTGTGCTTATTTCTTGCAAAACAGTGCCATATTTTGAGTTTGATATTCATGAATACTGTAGAGGATTATAAGGGAGCAAAAGGATAGTGCTTTGGATCTTGAGAAGCTCGATTCTGCCAGAAAGAGGCTTCAAGAAAATTACCAGGAAGCCCAAAACGGTAACAATTACATGACATACTGAGCATATTTTTTCTACAATGGTCCATAGCTTTATGCGTAATATTATTTGCTTCAAAATGGCATATCAAACTGTTTACCTTTGGACTAACACTGTAAAGAAAGTGACGGTTGGTTAATGGTTAGTGACACGGACACCCATCCTTTTAACAAAATTTCCCTATTTCTTGTTATGTTTTCTCACAGCGAAAAAGCAGAGGGCAATTCAAGTGATGGATGTCCAAGACAATACGTTTGCTTTTGCATCTTCTGAATTCCAGAAGGTACATTTGCTAAGTAATTGGAGTAACATAGGGGCTGAAATGAAAATGTAGAGCGCAGAAATGTAAATATTATTGTGGACTATGCATTTAGTGGCGGGTAATTTATATGTCAAAGCTAGGTGGAGCAATCTCACTCCTCGAGTCGCTGTGTATTGTTATTGTGTACGCCCTAGTTCGTAGAATGTATTATCTATTATCATGTCCTTCATAAGAATCTCAAGGAAGAAAAGAAAATAAAAGAGCACTCTTTCAGAACATAGCACCAAATCGACTGTAAAGGGGTTCAAAATGATGTTGATTTATAACTTTTTTTACTGTATCTGGTTTATTTTTTACTGTAGATGAGTTGGCTTATTTAGTATAATTAAATTTAAAAAAATAAAAAATAAAAAAAATGTGTTAGCCAATCACGGACAATGCAAATGAATACCAAAAAAATATAGAAAAAATCTAAAATAAAAAATAAAAAAAAACAAAAGAGTGCACAATGGTAAAAACGCCAGTCGCGACCGCCGAATGCGAAGCTAACGCGCTTTTGAGCACGGCCTAAAAATGGGGGATTTCGGATACTCAATTTAACGTGTTCCCTGTGTCAAAGCCCGAAAGGTAGGATTTTGATGAGAATTTGCTGTTGTACTAAGTGTATCTGTATGCTCTTTGTAAAGACAGAATATTAACATATGAATGACTGGACCATAATTTTTTTGTGTAGAGTTCTATCATTCATTCGTGCACGTCGACTGTTTCCAAATGGGAAAAAAAATACACGTTGATCAAGTCGTGCTCTCCTCCTATAGCAAATTAGGAGGATGATCCCGGCCACCGGCAAACTTGTTAGTGAAACAGTTGTATATATGAACTGCTGGAGAAAACTAGAGACATTCGTACTACCAGTCGTGGGTAGCATGTCCTCAGCACTTTGAGAACATTCTGTGTAGCGTGACCCTACGCTAGATTTTCTATTAGGACTACTAGCTATTCCTCTTTTCTACTCATGGCATACCGGGAATTTTTAGCCTATATAGTGTGTTTTACACCTGTATTTATAAAAATAGTCATATATGCACGAAATTGATAAAAATGGCACTTCTGCCACTAGGTCATCGAGCGGCAGCGCCCGGTAGCTGACACGTGCACTACTGGAGCCTAGCCATCAGGTGGCAGGCGCCTGCCGCCCAGCCACTATGCGGCTGCACACCTGCCACCTGGCCACCAGGAGGCAGGTGGCCTGCCGCCCTCTTGTCTTAATTATTTTTTGTATACTGATTCTTTAAATTTTTAAATATAGTAAATGAGCTAAAAAATTATAAAATTTTTTGTGCAACCTCCCGACAGAATGTACTTTATTATATAATTTTTTGATAATTTTATCTGCTATGAATGTTGCTCAAAAAATCGTTCGATTAGCACTTAATTATTTTTTGTATACTATTTGTTTGAATTTTTAAATATAGCAAATGAACTCAAAAAATTACAAAATTTTATATAAATCCTCCTGACATAACGTAATTGATTGTGTAATGTTTTTGATAATTTTATCCACTGTGAATGTTGCCCAAAAATTTATATGATTAACAAGTGATTAATACTCGTTTAGATGCATTGTAATGGCATGTCGTAGACGTTGGGGGCTCCAGCCGAGGTCCTTGCCATTCGCGCTTTTATTCTCACTCTAGCTCTAGGTCATCGGATGTCAGTCACAATCGCTCCCGCTCCCTGGGGAACTGCTTTACCTGCGGAGGAAACTACCCCAGGGGGAGTAGTAATACTTAGTTGTAGGTAACCCTAGTCGGCGGTGCTTGCCAGATAGTTTTTGGGTTGCAAGCACTCCTTCTTTCTCCCTCCCTTCTTTTGTACACAGTAGTAGACGTTATGTACAGCTTGTAGATTTTCACTATGTACTCCTTGCAAAATTGAATACAAATTGCGCCATTAAGTCCACTGTTATAATGTTTTCATCCCATTCCCTATATTAAAATTTTTCTACAAATATTTTATGTAAATAAATGTTTGGGTAAAATTCATAATGGATTTTTTTTAAAAAAAATACAATTACTATGACAGTGTCAGGAGGCTACATATAAAATTTTATAATTTTTATAGCTCGTTTGCTATATGTAATAACTCCTACAAATATCATAATCGTATGAATTTTTTAGCAACATTCACAACGGATAAAATTATTACAAAATTACACAATAAAGTCCATTGTGTCGGGAGGTTGTACATAAAATTATAGAATTTTTGAGCTCATTTCCTATATTTAAAAATTCAAATAAATAGTGTATAAAAATAATTAAGGTAGGTAATTAAATGGTTAATTAGCTGGCATAATTACCTACCTCCTGGTGGGTGGGGTGGGGGCGGCAGGCCACTTGCCTCCTGGTCGCGGGGCGGCAGGCTTTGGCCGCCTGGTGGCTAAGCTCCAGGTCACATGTGTTAGCTCTCCGGTGTCGCCGCTCGGCTACCGGACGGCAAAAATGCCATTTTTGACAATACGTCACGCATATTGCCATTTTTGTAATTACAGGTGCAAACAGTGCTATATATGCTAAAAATTCGCATGCCAGCATAGTTGCTGAACCGCATGTTTTTCTTAACTTCACCACTGCTTGTTAGACATCACCGATGCCTAATGCTTACTGCAACATTATCATTCATATTAAGCAAAATCAAACACATCGATTTTATGGATGGGTTCTTTCGGCTACGGCTGATGACTTTTGGCTCTAACTCGAGTGCTTGTGCGAAGTAACCGAATACTGATAAGCAGTTTCATAAAAGACGATGAAGAAGCTACCCCACTTGCTTATTTGAGGAAGTCATAATCCATAAACCGAGAAGAAAGATCATAAACCATAAACATGTAAATTATTGCCACATTGCCCGTAGAGAACCACACCTGCACCTCTCATTCCCAGCCAGCTAAAAATAGGAGGCAGAATAGAAAGACCCTTTCAAATGGCGCAATGGAGCACCCCCTCGACTCCCGGCCATCCCAACCTTCTTCTCTCTCTAGCCACCACCTCACCGTCTCCTCCTCCTCCTCCATTCTCTCTCTACCATTGCATGCCTCCCCAGCCACACGCGCGAGCCAACAACTATTGACCAGTGTCACGACGCACCTCTCCACTGCCCATCTCCCCTCGACCGGCAAGAAATGGACAGCCGGAGCCAGGCACCCCACAAGTCCAGCAGCTTCTCGCCGGCTACCACCCGCGACGACAGCAAGCCCTGGGAGGTCGACCGAAACCTCTCCCTCGGCGCCGTCAGGCACGGTGAGCATGAGAAGAGGGACCAGCAACCAGGGGCTGGCATTGCCAGGGAGCAGATCAAGGAGGAATGCGAGGAGGACGGTGACAATGCCGCCACCGGCCAGGGTGGGGACGGTGGCGGATGTGTTAATAGTGAGGGTGCGGTGGGAGGGGAGGGCGGCGAGCCGGACCTCGCTGCGTTGTCGGGGGAGATTGATGCGTTCATCGCGGGGCAAGATGGTGACACGCCGGTGAGCATTACGGAGGTGACGTTGGAGAAGTTCGCCTTCGCCGTTGAGCAGGAGATCGCGCAGTCGGAATCGGCGCAAGACAAGTGGGCGACAGATGCCAATGGCGAGCCGCGGGCATTGCTCGCCGCGATCACGCGCATCGCGGCGCTCTCGTCCGCGCTCGCCAAGAACCCGGAGGGGAGCGGCAAGTGCACCGTCGGTGTGCACCGGGTCACTGGCGTGCTGCACCGCGCCATGGCATTCCTCGAGGACGAGTTCCACGCGTTTCTCGATGACCCGCGCGTCCCCAAGGCAGCCCACGCCGGCGACCCCGGGAGCCACAGCGGCAAGTGGATGAGGCGACCGCCGTCGTTCGAGCAAGGGCACGAGCCCGACCGATGCGTCCTCCCTACGGCGTCGGACCCCAGCGCCGCCGGGGGTGATGCCGCGCCGCTGTACCCGGCGGAGACTGTGGACCGGCTCCGGTCCATGGCCGACGCCATGATCACCGCCGGCTACGTGACGGAGTGCACGCAGATGTTCCTGGTGGCGCGCCGAAACGCATTTGACGCGTCGCTGCAGGCACTCGGGTACGAGAAGGCGAGCATCGACGACGTGGTGAAGATGACGTGGGAGGCGCTGGAGGCGGAGATCACCACGTGGATCAAGGCATTCCGGCACACCATCAACGTCGGCCTCTCCACAGAGCACGACCTCTGCACCCGCGTCTTCGCCGGCCGCCACGCCGCCGTCGGCCGTGGCATCTTCGCCGACCTCGCGCGCTGCGTCATGCTCCACATGCTCAACTTCACCGAGGCCGTGGCCATGACCAAGCGCGCCGCTGAGAAGCTCTTCAAGGTGCTCGACATGTACGAGGCCGTCCGCGACGCGTCCCCTGTCATCGACGCCTTCCTCACCACCTCCGCCGACAAGAACAGCACCGCTCTGGCCGAGCTGAAGGCCGAGATCGGGGCAGTGCGGTCCCGCCTCGGCGAGTCGGCCGCCACCATCTTCTGCGAGCTCGAGAGCTCCATCCGAGCTGACGCCGGCAAGCAGCCGGTCCCGGGCGGCGCCGTGCACCCGCTCACCCGCTACGTGATGAACTACCTCAAGTACGCGTGTGAGTACAACAACACGCTCGAGCAGGTGTTCCGGGAGCACAGCCGGCACGACGGCGGCGACGGCAACCCGTTCGTGGCGCAGCTGATGAAGGTGATGGAGCTCCTCCACGGGAACCTGGAGGGGAAGTCGCGGCTGTACAAGGACCCGGCGCTGAGCAACATCTTCCTGATGAACAACGGGCGGTACATGCTGCAGAAGATCCGGGGGTCGCCGGAGACAAACACCGTACTCGGCGAGGCGTGGGCGCGGAAGCAGTCGACGAACCTGAGGCAGTACCACAAGAACTACCAGCGGGAGACGTGGAACCGTGTGCTCGGCCTGCTCCGCGACGACGGCGTTCTCACTGTGAAAGGGTCGGTGCAGAAGCCGGTGCTCAAGGAGCGGTTCAAGCAGTTCAACGCCGCCATGGACGAGATCCAGCGGACGCAGGGCGCCTGGGTCGTCAGCGACGAGCAGCTGCAGTCGGAGCTCCGCGTGTCCATCGCCGCCGTCGTCGTGCCGGCCTACCGGTCCTTCCTCGGGCGGTTCGCGCAGACCTTCAGCCCCGGGAGACAGACGGAGAAGTACATCAAGCTGAGTGCCGAGGACCTCGAGGCGCTCATCGACGAGCTCTTCGACGGCAACGCCACGTCCATGGCCAGGAGAAGGACGTAAAAATAACAATGGCCGGCCGCGCGAACAGATTAAGGGGAGGAGCATTTGATGAGCTAATTCTTGGTTTAATCAATGTATTAATTTTTTTGTTTTACTGTTCCTTTTGCCGGTTAAAGCGTTAATGTTAATTTGGTCGAACAGGTGATGTATTACTTACTGCATTTCTCAAAACAAGTACATGCGTAACGTGTATCCATTAATCCTTATATTGCTCGGTGACATTGAAATCTTTTCGTTTTATTGGCCGTTTTAATGAATTTTCAGTGCCTACAAGTTTAAGGCCGTTTGGGAATTCTTCATGGATTGCACTATTCCTTATGAAATCACTACGAACTTCTATATGAAATTACTACAAAGTTCTATCTGCTAATTTATGGCTGTTTGCGACGCAACAGTTCTGCAGACATCATACATCACTTATACTATTTTTTTTTTGTGAAATTTCTATGCTTCAACCAGGTTCTGAAAACTTTTATGGAAATTAAATTCATATTGTTGTCTCATCAGCTCCTGATATTTAACCATAATATTTCAGTACGAAGCTTTCGCCAGTCTCGTCTGCACGTACACCGAAATTGAAGTAGCGCGAGCAGCCGCCGTGGCCGGCGACGGCCAGCCACTCGTCGCCTGCGAGGAACATGGTGAGCGTCCCGACGCCGACATCGTGGACCACGTTGAGCCTGAACCAGCGGCCATAGATGTCGCCGTCCACCACCCGCGCCTCGTAGCGGTAGTACATGAGCCGGCCGCCGTAGACGTGCAGCATCGGCGTCGCCCCGACGTGCCGAACACCTGCATGACGGACACCGTCGTCGTGCCGGTCGCCGTAGCCCTCGAGCTGCCACGCCTCCGAAGTGTAGGTCCTCTGCTCGAAACAAAATCAGGAGATCAATTCATGCTTCATCACAAACCTTGCAAAGAAAATTGAATTAACAGAAGTTGCTAAAAAAATGCCGAACGTTTATTCCTTGTCGTTTCAGTCGTTTTTTGAGCCGTCCAATCCGCGTTGAGATGTGTGCTACGTTATTCGGGTTCGCTTCTTCTTAGGGCAGCCCCAATGCTATAGTTTCTTATATTAATTAGGCTTGTCACGTAAGCATTTTGGTGATATGGCGTAGTAATTAAAGAGGAGAGATAAGGAAACGGTTTCTTCATGAGGAAACTATTTTTTCACGAGGTCCAAAGCCGAGGAAACCAGCAAAGATGCGCTGCAGCGAATCTGGTTTCTTATCATAGTGTCTTAGAAGAAACAGCCAATGCATGTGCAGGAAGGGGATGAAAAGGATTGGTCACGATTTGATCTGGTCCCACACGAAGAAACCATGGATTAGAGCTGTAGTTTGTATCATAGTGTCTTAGAAGATTAGAAACTAGTCATAATTTCAAGCATTGGGACTGCTCTTATCGGGTTGTGTTCGGATCCGCTTTACTTTTCCTATTCGGATCGCATTGTTTTTTGAATTTCCATCGGGCTTCGTGCTCATTTGGTCATGTCCGGGGCAGACCCCCTAGGACGGGAAGAGAGAGGCCACTTCGTGTGGATTTGGGCGAAGAGGGGGCAGTGACGGTTTGGTGGCGATTCTTCCTCAGCGACGGCGTCTATTTCTTTTGGCAGTGGTGGTGTCGTTAATAAAGTAACCTGCATCTTGCAAAGCCTTCAAAATTTATCCTCGAAGTTGATGCAGGTGCAATGCGGTAGCTCACTGGCTGTGCTCGCCGGTGGACCAGGTATGACCAATTAGGCGACGGCAATACTCGAACAGAGGTGACAAAGTTAGACTCGATTTCGGCAAACGATTACGAGAAAATTAAATTAAGGTAGTGATGGAGGATGTTAAGGAACACAGCGTGACGCTGTTAGAGTCCTCAGTAACTCACGGAGATGGAGATTGAAGTGGCGGGGCGGCGGGCAAAACTCGAGAAGAAGTCAATGGTGCAGTGCCTTCCAGAGAAATGGTAGAAAAATAGAGAATGTGGTTTGGGGCCGAACAAAGTGGATGGCAAGGCGACCCTAGTGCTCATATCTATAGAATGAGGGAAGTAGAAGAGAGGTCGTGACCTCGACGGATTTGACGACGACCGGGATTTGATTGCACACGAACTCATAAGGAAACAATTGGTTGATGGAGGCAGCGATGTGCGCGGTGAATACAGCGGTTTCCAAACTGGAGCGACGCATGACGAGACAGGGTTGGCGTGTGAGCACAACGTGGCCAGAGGGCGCATGGCATGAGCAGCGCTGATGCTAGGCGCGAGCAGAGCATAGGAGAGAAGTTGGCGAGGAAGGTGGGCGCCCACTCCCTTCTGTTGCTGCCTCTGGCTTCTACCCCTACTTTACCTGTCGCCGTCGCCTCTGCCCCGCCTCCCTCCCACCTCCACCTGACACCGCCGCCTCTGGCCATCACCCACGCCGAGGTAATTCTAGGAGTAGATTTGTCGATGATCAAGTTGTCGATATTACGAATTATGATGGGAGAAAAGGCTAAATCTATTGGAAGAATTTAGGAGGAGAATAGGCATATCCCAATGGAGTCCATTGCTATGTGTCTTTTTTCGCTACAAGACTTCATCCGTATTTGGCTTCCCTGGCCTATGTTGTAAGACCTTAGCCACTTGATCCATTTATGCTTATTTACTACTATATTTTTTTTAATTATATGCATATATGGACGTGATATTCACTATTGTTATATTGTGTGAAAGACTAGCTCGGAATATACAAAAAAAAATTGAGATTGCTAAATCCGGGTCTTGACATAGTACCTACTGCCGTGCACATCTTCACCCTCAGGCAAGATGTCGTCCGTCGGTGTGCTCAAACATATAGCACCCTCTCCCACCTTGACAACATGAGCAAACCACTCGCCCGTTGAGCGTCGCTTGTAGCATTGATCATGGACTCACGGGGGAGCATGCTGTTAGAGTCATGTGCCGTGTGTGGAGAGGCTCGGGCCCGAAGGCTGATGCCATTGTCACGTAAAGCGCGAGCCAACAGACGCCACCCAAATAGATTTGCTTGCTTCTTAGTTTTATATCTGTCAATTCTTGACTCTACAACTCTCAGGTGTATTTTTTTGGCTGATGTAGATGCAGCGGATAACGAAGATGTTAAGGTGTATGACACACATAGTTATAAGTTTGAAAAGCCGTTTTGAAAAATGCAGTGGATAATGGAGATGTTAACGTGTACAACACACATAGTTATAGGTTCGAAAAACTGTTTGAAAAATTCGTTTCCAGAAGCCGTTCGATTTCAATGTTTGGCTTTTTGACTTTGAGAGAAGTCAAAAGCTAAAAAGAACATGTATCTCTCGAGTGCTTCTGCTCTTCCTTTCCTTGCGTGTGTCCGCTTGTGGTCTCCTTTTCTATAGATGAAGGCTCCAGTTGATAGCTTTTGATTGTGATTGAAGATTTTTGTTTATTTTTGTTAAGACGGCAGTAGATGATGAGAACGCCACCATTAATAGCACACAATTTTAAAAACAAAAAACTGTTTGAAAAATCTAATTTAAAAAATTATTATATTTATTTTGATTTTTAAAGTAAACCAAAAAAACCCGAAAGACAAAAAAAACAGTCCGGAAACTCCTCCGTTCTCGGATCGCGAGGTCTCGTCTGACATGTCAGTGTGTCGATTCAGTTCCACTCTTTTGCCTGTTTCATCTTCCTAGGCGGGGAATGAATCGCTACTACCCTAAGTGCGAGGACCGGTGCAACGCAATCCTCCTCTTCGTTCTATATGCTCCTTTTAGCCACGTCTATTTTTGGTTGGCTGAAATTATATTATGATAATTATTAATTTTTTTAATTATTTAATTAAAAAATAAAAAATATCGTTATATATTCACATATAATACAAAAAGAGAGAAAAAACATAAAAGCTGAAAAAGCTATAAAAGCTGAAATTAAGAAGTCAATGCGTTCATTCCGGCTTCTGGAAGCCAAAGTCAGAATAAATAGAGCCTTAGTAGTACTATATTGCTCTCTTCTATTCTGACGGAACATGGCACTATCACTGTTTGGTTGGGATGACCTTTTTTTAGCTATGGTTTATGATTTTCTAGAAGAAACAAATAGGACGGTTTCTGCTGACTTTTCGAAGCGATTTATCAGAACATTTTTTTAAAATAGTTTATCAGTATTTAGTTTATTTATAAAGTACTTGTGCTAGCGTTAAAAACAACCCGCCACAGAAAAAAAGAACCCGCTCGATGTCTTGGATTTGCCACCTCACCTCAGTCAGCCACCTTTCCTGTCTCTAGGAGCTGGGACCCGCCAGGCTTAGAAAGAGAAGGCGCCTTACCAAAAACCCGCTATCCAGCGGGAGAAAGCCATTTCCTGTCACGCGCTCGTGAGGAATGCGCTGAACGACCACATGACGCCCACTTACAGGAGGGCCCCGCGCACCCTACCTGCATCTCTCCACTTGCAGCAAGAGACATAATCGCGCGCGCCCCCTATTAAATATCCCGTCCACGCCCCCGCGCCCACTGCCAACCGGGGCCCAGTCCAGCCTCGGCCACGCCCGCTGCCACCGCGGCGCCACATGTCAGTCAGACGAGCCTGCCATTAAAATCCCCGCACCTTTCTCCTTCCTCGCGTCCTCTCCCTCCTCCCACCAGCTCCGCCGCCGCCTGCCCCCACCACTCCGCCTCCCCCTCCGATCTCCGTAGCCGCCAGAGACAGGGCCCCGCCAGTCAGCCTATCCGGCGCCGCTGCCCCGCCCCTACATGCCAGCCTCACGACGCCGCCATTAGTTACACCCTTCCTCCCCCGCCGCCTCCTCTCGATCTGCGAATTAGCGAAGCCCACTGACGAGTGGGCTCGCTCCTCCGCCTCCTTCCCTCTGCCGCGCCGGCCCAGCGCGTCATCCTCACGCCGCCGCCGTCGTTGGGCTCACTCGCTTCTCCGTCTCCGCTTCCGCTTCTTGCTCTTGCGAGTCTCCGGAAGGTTCCAAACCCAAGGGTTGGAGAGGGAGGCTAGAGCTCGCTAGCCTAACCGCGGGGATCGAAGCAGGGATGCGCGGATCGGGGCGGGCGGGGCGGGGCGGCGACGGCGCGCCATGTTCGGCCGCATGAAGTGCCTTGTCGGCGGCGGCGTCCAGGACAGCCCGCGCGGAGCGGCCAGGAGGGTCTCTCCAGCGTCGAGGCGCGTGCACAACGCCGCCGCCGCAGCGGGGTCAGGGGCCAAGAGAGCGATCTGCTTCCGCCCGCCGGACGTCATGGAGACGGTGCACGAAGTGGCCATTTACATCCACCGCTTCCACAACCTCGATCTGTTCCAGCAAGGGTACGGAGGCGTGAAAATTTTCGCTTTTGGTCCTTTATGTTTTTTCCCCTCTCCCGTGAATCAATGTGTTCTTGGGTTTTGTTTCTTTTCAAAAGTGGGTTGAGTTAAAAGGTTACAATTTTTTTAGCGACAAAATTGTAAACTTGAGGTAAAATTTCAATTCTGGCACTCCTTTGTATTTTTAGCTAAATCTTTGGGGTTTCTTCGAGCATTTCTTCTTATCTGGGGTTGTTTTTGCTGTTAGCTTTCGCATTTCGCTGGTTGATTTGAACCTTTTGTTTTTCTCGCAGCTGATGTTATGTTTTTTTGGAGCGCTAGTGTGAATTGTGAAATGCGAATATTTGTCGCAACTGAGGAAATTTTGTTTTGCGCATCCTTTTGTTCACTTGACTGCAAAGCTTGGCCTTTCTTCGCAATATTTACCTGTGAACACTTCTCTACAGATATTACGTGTGAACCTTGTTTAACATTTGTCTGTCAATCTTTAATTGCTCATTACACCAGGGGGTTTGGTTCTTTCTTGTGACTGAGTTTTTGGATTATGTGCAGATGGTATCAGATGAAGATTAGTGCAATGTGGGAGGAAGGTGGTGACAAGACGCCGGCTTCACCCGCTAGGGTCGTGCAATACGATGGTGCGTGCATCTCTTCTGACGCTGAACGGAAAGCTTTTCTATTCATCGCATGATTTCAAGATGCTTGCGATTGAATTTTTTCAAGTACATTTACAATGTATGTGATTGCTGAGTTAGTAATGAGCTACTGGCATATTGCTAAAAGTTTGAATTAACTCTTTGATCATTTCGGTAGCTGTTAAGATCCATAACGTATGTTAGCAACGAAAATGAATACACATCTAAATGGGAATATTCATTATGTTTTCCAGTGGTACCTTGTTGATAGGAAACTTCCCTCGTTGCTATCTATTTCTCTTAGATAACATCAAGAAGTATGATGTGTAACTGGACATGGAAAATAACTGTACAAGCATGTCATACATGACTGCTCATTGTTCCTATACTTACTACACATCACACAGAATATATCTGTAGATGCTTTATATTCCCTATATCAAATTGCGCAAGCTGGTGCTAAAACAGTAATAACTGACAACTGAGTACACAACAAAAGTATGGCCATGAGCCCATGCCCATGTGGAACCTTGTGCTACAATGTTTATGTAGAATGTGGACAAATTTGTACTGGGTCATCTGTTTAACATGGGTGATAATGTTGTACCAAATATGTCCACTCTCACCAAAATGGTGTATTTTTATGTGTATCTTTGTTTGCTGTAAGCTAAAGAAGAGTTCCAAGGTTTTTTTGGTAGCTATTAATTGTAAGATTATTCCGTTAGAATATTTTGTAATTGCCAATCTTTTAGCTGATAGATAATGACATGCTAGGTGAATTGTGCAGCTCCTGATGTCGGTGCGGATGATGCATTAGGCATTTGGAAAATAGATGATGCCGATAATAGCTTCTACACACAGCCATTTCGAATCAAGTATGCTAGACAAGACATTTATTTATCTGTTATGGTGTCTTTCAACATACTCAACAGTGAAGAGGAGGTTGGGCATTTTAATATTCCCCTTTTTCTTTTCGAATCAACTTTACCGTAGCCTTATCAGAGCACCTGCTTTATTTATTCAAGGGCCCAGCAGCTTCCGCTGTGATGTTGAAGTTTGAGCTAATATATGCCCCAACACTGGAGAATGGGTTAGTATATTTGTTTTTAATCCATCTGTAGTGTTTCGTTCAATATGTTACACATAGTTGAGTACATGTGCATCTTTCGGATTTCATGTATAATACTGATGCTGCTACTGCTTTCTTCTGTTCTAGGTCGGATATTCAAGCTTCTAGTGTCACATCTTCAGCTGCTGTGCATGAATTTAGGATCCCACGTAGAGCACTCCTGGGTTTACACTCATATTGTCCAGTTCACTTTGATGCATTCCACTCTGTGCTTGTTGACCTGACATTACATATCGTGTACCTGAAAGCTGGTGCGACTAAATCATCATTGAAGGTACACAGGTTTGTGAAACTTTAGCTTTAATGTTCTTTGAAGATGTTGCTCCTACACAAGCTTTCCTGAGGCAACTAGAAGCTTTGAACAGCATTTGGCACAACTGTAGAACCAGTTAATTAGAAACTGTACGGCTGGAATCCCACATAATTCATATCCGGCTGAGTTCATAGATTTCTATTCCCGATTGAACACTTGTAATTTAACTCCACAAATGAAGGGAAGATGTATTTATACCAAAATCCTGGCACAAAGCCAGGTGTTGCCTTGGAAACAAATGTCTTGAGATCAAAATCTTCTGGGTAAATTTGGTGTTCATCACCCAGAAATTGTACTAATGGATTGGCTGCAGTAAATATGTTTATGCTGGTCAATAATCATGTAAATGCTATCAATTTTCTATTGTGAAATATCCAGCATGGCTGCAGAAAATATGTTTATGTTACTCGCTGGAGTCTTGCTGTTGGTGATAGCAAGATCCTTACTCTCATCGAGAGGATGACACTCTGGGAATGGGGCAAATTTTCTTGTTTATTTCTCACACAAAATGTCACACCAACCTGAGGGGTTGGGGATACAAATTTATAGGCCGCTAACCAGCCAAGCATATGCCAAGATGCTAGTCCTAGATGCTAGTCTAAAGCTGTCCTAAAGCTAGTCTAAGATGCTGTCCTTAAAGGAGATCTTGTCCTAAAAGGAGATCTTGTCCTTAAAGGAGTCAAGATCTTGTCCTTAAAGGAGATCTTTGTCCTTAAAGGAGTCAAGATCTTTGTCCTTAAAGGAGATCTTGTCCTAAAGAGAGAAGAAACAACAACACAACAACAACACAATGACTTATCCATCACTCTCCCTAAGTCTTGTGCGTCGTCTTGTGGAAAAGTTGAACCACCCGACCCTAGAGCGAGCTCGAGGAATTTGACCTTCCCAAGAGGCTTGGTGGCGGAGTCCGCAAGGTGATCCGTGGTGTTGATGTAGCTTGCCTTGATGTCGCCTTCATCCAAGCGACCTCGGATGAAGTGGTACTTCACCCGATGTGCTTGCTCGTTCGTGGAAAACGGGGTTCTTTGCGAGCAGGCGGACTTGTCGTCCACCCCGAGCGCCACCGCCTGTGTCTTTGCCGAGAGATCACCAAGCGATCGAGCGAGCAGAGCGCTGAGTCGAGCGGTGGGCGCGCTATGTACTCGGCCTCACGGTGGACAGGCCACCACCGCCGCTTGATCGATTGCCGGCTAACGAGGCACTTGCCGAGGAAGAAGAGAATCCCGCTTGTGCTCTTGCCGGTGTCGATGTCGCTGCGTGGTCGCTGTCGCTGCACCGATGAAGTGTGCCGCGGGACACCTCGGGTAGTGCAAGCCGTGGTCGGAGGTGCCCGCAACGTAGCGGAGGATCCTCTTCACGCTTTCTTGATGCTCGTCGTCGATCGCCGCATGAACCGTGGCGTAGCTAACGCCGAACGCCAACCGACGCGCGTGTGGGCGAGGTAGCGAAGGTCGCCCACAATGCACCGTCTTCGCGTCGCGTCCGCCTCCTCCGCCGTGCTCTCACGACTCGGCCGACCTCCTCCATGGTGTGGGGTGGGTTGCGATCGGTGAGCCCGCCACTTCGGCGGTGCGCTTGGCGTGGCGGTCGGCGAAGGAGATCGGGTCGTCTGGTGGACCTCGATCCCGGTAGAAGGAGAGAGCCCCAAGTCGCTCATCCGAAGACGGTCTTCATTTCCGCCTTGAACGCCTCGACCTCGGCCTCCTTGGAGCGGTGATCACCAGTCGTCGGCGTGAGACGCCACCGCCAGGCGTTGCGCCTTTGCCCGTCGGTGAGACCGCGGCCGTGTGCGCTCTGCTGGAACCCCATTTGCTTGAGTGGAGTCGGCTTAGCGTTTGGGCTCGTGGTGCTGCCGCATGGCCGTAGAGGGCCTTGCGTGGCGGAGAACCTTGCCCTCCTGCCGGGATGACGAATCCGTGGTGTGACGGACGAGGCCTCCTCCTTCAAGTCGCCATTGAGGAAGGCGGACTTAACGTCCATGTGATGGGCGCGCCAATCCTCCCGGGCCGCAAGTGCGAGGAGTAGGCGAACGGACTCCATGCGCGCGGCGGGTGCGAAGGCATCATCGGTCGACCCCTCTGCCGCCGCACGAAGCCTCGTGCCACCAAGCGAGCCTTGTGCTTGACGATGGCGCCGGCCATCCCGCTTCGGCTTGAACACCCACTTAAGGGTGATCGCGCGGTGGCCGGCAGAAGATCCGCCCGGCTCCCACGTCTGGTTCCGCTTGACGGCGTCCATCTCCTCTGCATCGCGGCACGCCATGCCGCGTCTTTCTCGCCTCGGCGGCGGGCGAGGCTCGCCGTCGTCTGTCGCGAGTGCGGCTCCGCCGCGAGGTCGCGCTGCGCCCGATTCGAGGCCGGCCGCTCGCGAGGAGGTCGCCCACGATGACGATAGCGCGAGGCTCGCCGTCGTGGTAGCGTCGACGCGGTCCTCGTCGTGAGACAATGAGTAGCGAACTCCACCATGCGCCGCTCGTCGTGGGCCGGCCGTTGGGGTCGATCCGGTGGTGTGGCGCGCAGGTGCGGAGAGTGGGGCGGCCGTGCGCAGGTGGTGGAGTACTCGCGGGCCGGTGGCGAGCAAGGTGTCGAGTGGGCGAGCTTGGTGAAGACAGCCGCTAGCTCCCGCTCTCTCGAAGTGGGCGTGGTCGACAACAAAGTCCCTAAGAGTTGAAGTCGAACCGCCGTCCCACCGCCTTGTCCCGTCGCCCTCGCCGCCGTCGAACACAACGTCCGCGAGATGCGGGCCTTGCGTGTGACGGTCGAGGATGCGGTAGGCCTTCGAGCCTCCGCGTGGCCGATGAACACTCGAGTGCTCCTGCCGTCGAGCTTACGATGTGGCCAAGCTCCTTGGCGAACGCGAGGGAGCCAAGACCCGCAAGTGGGAGACCGCCGGCTGCGCTCGTGCCAAGCCTCGTCGGCGGCCCCGCCGTCGAGCGCCTTGGTAAGCGGCGGTTGAGGATGTAGACGGTGTCACCACCGCTCTCCCAGAAGATAGCCGGCATCCTCTCGCTGAGGAGAGCCGAGCCATCCCCACAACCGTGCGGTTGCGCTGCTCGGCACGCCGCTGTTCTGCTGCGGTGCATGCGGCGCGAGTAGTGGCGCCGAATGCCCTCATCAGTAGCAGATGACGCGACCACCCGGCCGTGGTCGCGCCGCCGTTGTCGTCGCGCGCAAAGTCGCGACTTGCGGCGCGCTCGCCTCCACAGCAGCCTGCGTGCGCCTGATGGCGTCCGCAGCCTCTCCCTTGCTGCCGAGGACCATCACCCACATGTAGCGGGAGAGGTCGTCGACGAGCGGCGAAATAGCGTCGTCCTCCCGGTGTGGCGGTGTCACCGCCACACAAGTCCCCGTGCACGAGCTCGAGCCTCTCCTTGGCTCGGAAACTCGCCCGCTGAGGAAAGGGGAGTCGCCTCTGCTTCGTCAACACGCAGACGTCGCAGAACTGCTCCACATGGTCAAGGCACGGCAGGCCTCGCACCATTTCCGTAGCACTGAGCCGCTTCAGGGCCTCGAAGTGAAGGTGCCCAAAGCGCTCGTGCCACTGCCACGCCTCGTCGTCCCGACGAGCAGCGAGACAGAGGGGTTGTGCCACTGCGTGAAGAGTGTAAAGTCGATTTGCGCCTCGTTACCTTGGCAAGAAGGCGGCGGCGAAGATCCCAAATCCGCAGCACCGTGCTCTATCTCGACACGCGAGCCGTTCTCATCCACCGTCCCAAGGCGATGATGGAGTTCCGCAGGTCGGGGATGTAGTAGACGCGGTGGCGGCTGTGCTCGCCGAACACGGTGGTGAAGATGACGAGCCGACGCCCTTGATTTCCACGCGGGCGCCCCAAACAGCGGAGCCTCGGACGCTAGAGTCAAACTTCGGCGAAGAGCTCCGTCGGCCGGTCATGTGATGGGTGGCGCCGGTGTCGAGGCACCGCCCGTCGATCTTGTCGTTCTGCGGGCAACCGTAGCGAGGAGGGCATGTGCTTTTGGCTCGTCAAGGTGGAGAGCCACTGCGGCCGGTGCGGCGTGGAGATAGTTCGGTGCTCGCGCGAGCAATGAACGAGCCGGCCGCTCCTCGCTCGCGCGACATGGGCACGCCGCGTCGTGGTGCCGACAATCCACGCCCAATGACCAAGCTTGCGCGATTGTGGCAAGAGTCGTCTCGTGCCGCCTTTGCTTGCCGCCAGCCGCGCATGCTGGCGCCTCCACGGTCATCACCCTCGGCGCGTCCTCGCGCCCTGCTGGCGTCTTTGCGTGGCTTGCCGCGCTTGCCACGCTGTGGCGCTGCATCGTGGAAGAAGGCTCCTTCTTCCTGTCACCTTGGCCGGCGACCCACCGCTCCCGAGTGAGGAGGAGCTTCCGCCAATGGTGACGGGTCCCGAGAGACGCGTGGCTCATCGTTGTCAACGACCTTGAGGTGACCAGCGCCTCCTCGATCGTCATCGCGGAGAGGTCCAGCGAGACTCGATCGGCGAGCCATCCGCTTGTACTTCTCGGGGCGCGGCGAAGAGCTTCTCCACGCTCTCTCTCGCCGTAGGTGTCGTCGCCGAATCGCACTAACTCTCGCAACAGAGTGTTGAGACGGAGAGCAAAATCATCAACGTCCTCACCGGCTTGAAGGCGGGTTCTCCCACTCCTTGCGTAGTGCCCGCAATGTAGACTTGCGCGCGGTCGCCTGCCGTGCGTCTTTGCGGCGATGGCGTCCCAAGCCTCCTTGGCAGTCCGCTTGTTGGTAAGCGAGAACTGCATCTCGGGCGGGACTGCAGCGATGAGAGCATCCAGCGCCCGTCGATCCTGGTCGTAGTCGACGTCGCCGTATCGGACTGCATCCCACATATGCCGCACCTGGAGCTTTACCCTCATCACCGCGACCCGCTCGGCGTAGTTGGTCTTGGTGAGTGTGGGCCACCGCCGCCGGGCCGGCGTCCACGACGACGACCGGTACTCGTGGTGCCCATGCATCGAACCGGGAGAGAGCGCGTCGCTGTGAGGCCGCGCTCTCCGTCGACCCGTACGCCGCCGCCGTGCATGCCTCCTCCAGGAGCGCCGCCGGCGCGTCCGCGCCTGTCTGGGCTGCCGCCGCGCTTCGTGGCGTCTTGCGGCGCCATCGCTGCGCCGCTTCGCCTCGCGCGCCTCCTCTCTCCCGCTCAAGATCTCGTCGCGCGCGCCGCAGAGATGGAGCCGCCGTTCTTTGCCGCCATGAGCCTTGACCTCATTCTTTGCCGCCGCGCGCATCTGCCGCCGTCGCCGCTTCCACCTCCGCTCTGGCTGCTGCCAGCTCCGCCGCTGCCAGCCTTGACGCCCTTTCCGCTGCCGCAGCGGTCTCTGCCGCCGCTCGCTCGCGCTGCTCTGCCGCGGCGAGCTCGGCCGTCTGCTGACGCCGCGTGCTCGAGCGACCGAGCGCTGAGACTGCCCTGCGGACATGGCGCGCTACTAGGGGGCTGTTGCGTGGAGGAGGTGCGCCGACGAGCCGCCGCCGTCTCGGAGAGAGTGGCGGGGACGGCGGAGCTGCTTCTTTGCTCTGGTGAGGCTCTGCGAGGTCGAGAAGGAGATGAGCGAGAGATGCTCGGGCTCTGAGGATAGTATGGCTCGATACCACTTGTTACTCATTGGAGTCTTCTTGTTGGTGATAGCAAGATCCTTACTCTCATCGAGAGGATGACACTCTGGAATGGGGCAAATTTTCTTGTTTATTTCTCACACAAATGCCACACCAACTTTGAGGGTTGGGGATACAAATTTATAGGCCGCTAACCAGCCAAGCATATGCCAAGATGCTAGTCCTAGATGCTAGTCTAAAGCTGTCCTAAAGCTAGTCTAAGATGCTGTCCTTAAAGGAGATGCTGTCCTAAAAGGAGATGCTGTCCTTAAAGGAGTCAAGATGCTGTCCTTAAAGGAGATGCTGTCCTTAAAGGAGTCAAGATGCTGTCCTTAAAGGAGATGCTGTCCTAAAGAGAGAAGAAACAACAACACAACAACAACACAATGACTTATCCATCAGTTTATGCTGCGTCAATAATCATGTAAATGCTATCAATTTTCTATTGTGAAATATCCAGCATTTACTTCCCAATTAATTGGCTCTTTCAGCATGAAGGATATTTTATCTGATTTATTATTATGATTTTCTTTTCTTCTTTTGTTGAACACGATGAGTAACAATGGCATTTAATATGCAGATGCCAGACCAAGGTTTAGGCCCAACATCACATCACATTATAAAGGCATTATTAACTTCTAGGGAAATGTTACTTGAAGAGCTGAAGAAAATCGGTGATGCTATTGGCAAAAAAATTGAAGATGGTGCTGACTTAAATCTTGGTAAATATGAGTCAGTTCACCCATCAAAATCTGGTGTGCCTAATTCTAGTAAAGTGTTCCCTGCTACTACCAAGGGTGTTGGGCACTTGGCTGGCATTTTACATGACTTTCTTGAGGTATGCTTCATTTGTCTGTTGGGTGATCTAAAAATGTGTTCATGATATGAGACTTGCTGATTGGAAATATTTGTGTACATTCTGCAGAGACCCAACGATGTGGTTGATGGCACTAATGATGTTATGTTGTATACTCTTTCCAAGGAAGAGTTGTTAGAATTGTTTCTAACTGTGAGCAGCCAACTTTCACTTCTATGGAACGCATTCTTGAAATTTCATAGGTCAAGTTAACTTTCCTACCGATCTCACATGTGTTGTGTACTGGATTTAGTGTGTCACTAGAGGCTGTGCATTTGCCATGGTCTATGATGATTTCTCAAGTACTCCTATTTTATCGAGATATCGTTTGTCCAACAATGTTTTCTTTGTCTACTGCAGGATAAATAAAATCAAGATATTGGAGTACTTGCGTAATATTTGGGCAATTGACCGGAGAGCAGAATGGTCAATATGGACTGTTCACTCAAAAATTGAGATTCCACACCGCTATTTGCGAAGTGTGAGTGATGATTCATCTCACCGCCATTCCCTTCTGAGAGTTTCTGGTTCAAGGAAGCTCCATGATGATGTAATTTTCTGCTCTTGATTGTTAACTATCAGCCATTTTGAACCAACAAGTTTCGTAAGTACTATTTATCACTTCTGTTATCTATATTTGATAGTATGCATGTACGTGCAGCCTGTACAAAATTCTGCTTCACGGGCTGATCTACACAGGAAAAGCATAGCACAAATGAAGGTTCGACTATGTTATTATTATTTTTGGAATAGTTTACGAGTACAAATCTATCTCAAATTCTTAATTCAAAACAGGTTACTGATTTGAAGCATCCTGCAGATAAACACAAGGTCTGTTCAAGATATGCATATATATGCTGATCCTTCATGTGTCCCTGTTGTTCTTATAGAACAACATGTTATGGTTGTTCCACAACATGGTTCTAGCAAGGATTTGGCATCAAGTTCTTCAGAACAAAAGGATACCATTGTACTACCTAAACTACAAGGAGAATATCTGGCACTGAAAAGTGCTGGTAAAAAAAGTGGACGTGTATTGCGAGCTGTCATCTTTGTGCATGGTTTTCAGGCAAGTTCAGTTCATCCGGTTTAAGTTTCACTAGAGTTAAATGTTGTTTGGTGAAACTTACTCTGATTTATAAAATGCAGGGACACCATTTGGATTTACGTCTTGTTAGAAATCAATGGCTTCTATTGGATCCTGGAGCCGAGTGCCTAATGTCTGAGGCTAATGAAGATAAAACATCTGGAGATTTTAAAGAAATGGGTAGCAGGCTTGCTGGGGAAGTAGTTGCTTTCCTGAAAAAGAAAGTGGATAAGTTTGCAAGACATGGAGGCTGCAAAGAATTGAAGCTTAGTTTTGTTGGACATTCTATTGGGAACATTATTATTAGAAGTGCACTGGCAGGTATTTTCCAACTTTCTTGACAAATTCCTTCCAAGCAAGTTGGTCTTTAGTGGACTACTGACATCTCCACATCTTAACAGAACCCACATTACAGCCATACTTGAAGAACCTCAACACGTACATGTCAATATCAGGGCCTCACTTGGGTTACTGGTACAGCTCAAATTCTTTATTCAATTCTGGCCTCTGGCTTCTCAAAAAGCTCAAGGGAGCACAATGCATCCATCAGCTCACTTTTAGTGATGACCAAGACCCCCAGAATACCTATTTTTATAGGCTTTGCAAGGTACAACATCACCCTGCTTCATTCTGGAGTACCTTTGGCAATCCATCTTGTTGCCAATTTATACCAGATTTTATTTGCATTAAGTAATGAACATGAACTATTCTTATTCTTTTTTTTTTTTACCATTTTCAGTTGAAGACACTGGAGAACTTCAAAAATATCATACTGTTATCATCACCACAGGTTATTCCCTTTTCTCGTGCCTAACAGCTTCAGTTTACTTGTGGATCATAATGATTAGTTGCATGCTGTGAATTTTTCAGCCTTTCTAGTCCTCGTGTACCATCACTCGTGTCATAAGTCGTGACATATTTTTTTACTCTGCCAGGATGGTTATGTACCGTATCATTCAGCCAGAATCGAGCTCTGCCCAGCTGCATCATCTGATAATTCAAAGAAGGGGCAAGTCTTCACAGAAATGCTCAACAACTGCTTAGATCAGATCCGTGCACCCTCATCTGAAACCCGGATTTTCATGCGTTGCGATGTGAACTTTGACCAGTCTGCCCATGGACGAAACCTGAACACCATGATTGGCAGAGCAGCTCACATAGAGTTCCTGGAGACCGACCTCTATGCCAAGTTCATCATGTGGTCCTTCCCTGAATTGTTCCGATGACAAATGCTCTTTGGGATACCATAACGTGCCAAACCAAAAACCAGATTGTGCACCACCGAATACTGACCAAACAGGGAAAAATTACACCTGCTTTAATGCTTCACCGGATTTCGACACCAAGATGGATAGCACTACCAGAATTCGACACCAAGATGGGCACCACTGTAAAGTTCCTATCAGTAACGATTTTCCAGCTTGTTAGATTTGATTGTATAAATAGTCCGATTTGTTCATCTCGATTTATAGCGCTGTAGATCTTCACCCCTGCTGTCAAGCCATAATCCCCTGTTGTCTGGTGTATTTATCGCCGCAGTTTAGGAGGGCATAACCGCCAGTGTGAGCTTGTGTCAAAATAAGCATGATTTGTGCTTTGCTTTTAATGATCATCGTTCCGTGGTGAAACCTGCTTAGACGAAGACAGTTGCCTGATCTGCTGCTCATACTGGAAGGTCCACGGTGCTGTCCATGATTTCTCTCTTTCTGGCTTCAGGTCGCCGTTGAATCTGCACTTCAAAACTGTATTTACGTATGTGCTTGAGCAACTCGCCGTCATGCCGTCCTTTTCGCTCTCTTGTCGTAGCGATGTCTCTCACGGGCATGGCATGTTGGTCCATTCAGAACAACCGCAGCAAGCAGTTGGACCATTCAAAGTTGGTCGCACTCTGAACGCTACTGGGTCAAGGCGAAGAACGAGAGCCTGCAGGTCGCGTCGTCGTGCCGACCTCCGGTGATGTGAGAGCGCCGGGAGGAGGGGGTCCATCGCCGCGCTGTCGCCGACGAAGGCGTGACGCCGAGGGTCACCGGCCTGGCCACCGCAATGATCTTGTTCGTTAGCAGGGATCACGATGATCTGTCGCCGTTATTGCAGCAACAGCTGGAAGAGCCTACCACGGCAGAGACAAGTCTCACCAGGACAGTTTCTGAAGGGGCCCGATACAGCTCACGGCAGCCAGGTATCAGTTATCACACCCCAGGACAACACAGCACTCGTATACAAGCTGTGAGCACAAGGTCTCCACGGCTGTGCTGATGCCATGCCCAAGCAGCACATGTGAGGAGAGGCTCACAGGCCATGTATAACGAGTAGCAAATATCGTTAGCGGAAGGAATATCAGAGGAAGAAAGGTTAGGAAAAATGGAGATAAAGGCCTTACTGTCTTTGGAGAAGACAGAGCAGGAGCAGTAATGAAGATGGCAGAAAACATTCTTTCCTGTCACAAGTTAAGCATTCAAAGCAGGTGTTTTGTGTTGTGTTTCATGCCTTTGGCTGGCCATTACATTATTAAGTGGTACAGCAAGATCAAACTTTGAAAGACCAAAAGTTCAAAATGGGAAAAAAAAATGTACAGCTGATCACACCTAACAACAAAAACGAATGATATTATGATGCCTTTACTTGTCATTCTCCAATACTCCACAGGCATACAAAATCAACCGAATAAATACGGTCACTTTCATCTTGTTCAGATTTCTACCCTTTTCCGCAAGTAGTAACATCCGGTAGTTTATGAAACAACAGATTTATTGTGAAAGTAATTTACTAAGTCATCAGCATTTTACAATTCTGAACATTCAACCACATTGACATATCCATTATAATCTACAGAACAATCCTAAATCTGTCGAGAAGAGTTGTAACATATTCTCACAACATTTCCATCACAACCTTCCCTTACAACGACATCAGAGGTTAATGTCGGCATGTCACCTACTGAAAGCAAAATATACCAACAATCCCAATACAGTACCAGGCCGGTGGAAATCTGATCTTAGCCATACCAAAGATCAAATCACCAAAATGACTTTAACGAGCTCTGGAACATAGATTGGATAATAAATTAGCCGCAGATGCACACAACTAACAAAAATTCGATGATATACCAAATGCAGCATCAAAAACAAGGGAATCCAGCAGCCATCTTTACATCAAGATGGCCCCTTTCTAATCCCCTTTCTTTACACGAAGGTACACATTTATACTTAATACGATTGGAACACGAACAAGCAAGCCAAGAAAGCTACCTATGACCACCACATTGCCCAATCAAAGGCGAAATTTTGATGGATGGATCAATCGGCATTGTGCATGGACGAGTCGAGGCCCTCCACGCGGCCGCGCACGATGCGGTGGAACACCTCGCGCACCTGACTTTCAAGTGGCTCAAGCCCGTCCCTCATGGCTGCGCACACGGCGGTGAGCTCTGCGGCAGCTTCCCGCACATCGGCCTCCCTGTCCCCGAAGAGCGGGATGGAGGCTGCGTCGATCGCCTCGGCGAGCTTCTGCGTGGACTTCTCAAGCAAATTGATTTCCTTGAGCAGGCCGCAAGAATTGCGCCTGTCCTTGCGCTTTCCCTCCTCGGTTAGGCGTTCTTGCAGGGTGAGGAGAGGCGGCACCCAGGGGAATGCGGCGCGCGGCGGCGCCGCGGGCAGGTGATGCGCCTGGAGCGCGCTGGAACGGTCCGGGCATGGGACGGCGGCGATGAGCGCCCACGCGGCGAGGTGGAGCACGCAGCCCATGGCGTACACCGGCGCCGCGAGGCCCGCCTCGTGCGCGCGCGGCGCCGCGAGTCCGGCACCGATGGCCTGCAGCTGCCGCGCGGCCGACCACGTACGGGACACGCTCCACGAGAGGGAGCGGAAGTGGGATGAGGAGGTGGAGGAGCCGACGACCGCTGCGCGGGACGGGGACGCGCGCGCGCGGCCGAAGGAGCGGTTGCGGTGGGATGCGAGGAAGGAGGCGACGCCGCCGCTCCCCGAGGCGGCGGTGTCGTCGATGAGGAGGACGGAGAGGTCGGAGAGAGCCTTCCGCGAGCGGCGGAGCTGTCCCTCGTGGATCTCCCCCGGCGCGAGCAGCACGGACGCCGCGATGTTGGCGAGGCGCTCCCAGCGTAGCACCTGGTCGACGCCGTCGCGCGCCGCGTTGCAGACGTCGAGCGCCTTGACCGCCCTCTCGTGGAACTCGGCGACCAGCCTCTCCCCCGCGGCCGGCAGCGCCCCGCGGCGGCGCGCCTGGGCCACCACCACCCGGAACTCCTCCTGGCACAGGATGAACGCCTCGAGGAGCCGCCGGATCCACGCGACGGAGAGGATCTCGTCCCCTCCCTCCCCCGCCTCCCCCCTGGGCAGCAGCTCCCCGAGGTTCGCCGCCAAATGGCGCTGGAACGCCTCGATGTCGGCCTCCTCCCCGGATGACATGGCCGTGTGGTCGCGGCGGAGCGAGAGGAGCGAGCGGCCGAAGGAGAAGGGCGATGGGGAGGACGACGACCCCTGGTAGTCCGTCACCGGCATGGCCTCCGGCGAGTTCGCCGGTGGTTCCGCCGCGGCCGGCTGGAGGCGACGCGGATCTCGCGCGAGGGGCTTAGCGGGTCCGGCGCATATCGCGGGGGTGCGGAGGAGTTTGTGACGGTGATGTGGGTGACTCGGAGGAGGTGGTGGACTTTTATATAGGGGCGTGAGATTAGGGGTTGATTAATTAGATCAGATTAAATTAATTAATTGGTTGATTTTGGGAGGTGTGGGCTTAATCACGAAGGGAGGGGAGTTGTTTACATTTATTTATAGGAAGATATTTCTTTTGTGTTTGGAATGTTTTTTGGGAGGCTTTGGCTATTGTTCACGGTTTTCGAGGGGTTGTTTTGCTCTTGGGTCCTGCATAGGTTGGTAATGGCTCTCAAGTACTTAGGGGTGATCGGAATAGCGATGGTTTTTGGTTTTTGGCTGAAAAACACATGTAGTGGTGAAAAAAACATCAGAATGAGTTAGTGGATAGTGTAGTGAATAGTGAAAAAAAAGCTGAATCTAGAAGCTGAAGCCGAAAAAAAACCAAACCGATCACCCCCTTACCAATAGCCTTAAACTTTTTCGATTTCCTACCATTGGTTTTTCTTCGGGAGGCAGCTACCATTGGTTTTTAGTTTTGGCAATTACATGTTTCCTCTACGGGTTTGTGTAGTTCTAATGTGATAACAATCAAATTCTCGTTTTAGAAACAAAAAGATAACTGTGAAATTGCTTGCTCTAGCAAATAGCAAACTATTTTTTTGTAGCACCGCTTTTGTCCACCATTGCATTACCTTGTATATAACACGCCATGGCACTAAAACATTTTGAACAAAACCTTAAGATCTAAAACAATACATTATAGAAATCATTCACACGCAAAGTTGTACTCTACAAGACTCGGAAGAAGTGACACTTCATTTTATTACAAGACCCACATGGGGCGCGCACTCGATAGCTTGTGTGCTAGAAAAATATAACCTTGTGAATGCAAAAATGTGTTTTTGCTTACAATGAATAGTTTTTCCTAATCATTTTTAGAATTATGAACTTCAGGCGACCAAACTATATCAGATACTACTTAGACAGGATAGTAAGGGTTCGGACAAAATACATCAAACAATGAGGTTGCGTATGCAAAGAAAAAGATGAAGGCAATGCAATGTGGGTGTGCACATGGTGGTTTGCGTGCTAGAAAATATAACCTTGTGAACGCACAAATATGTGTTTTGCTTACCATGAAATAGTTTTCCTATTCATTTTTTAGAATTACAAGCTTCAGGTGATCAAACTATATTAGATACTACTCGGACAGGACAGTGACGTATATGTTGAGGGTTCGGACAAAATACATCAAACAGTGAGGTTACATATGCAGAGAAAAGATGACGGTAATGCAATGTGGGTGCACACTCGGTGGTCTGCACGTTAGAAAATGTAACCCTGTGAACTCATAAATATGTTTTTGCTTACCCATGAAATGGTTTTTCCTGGTTATCTTTGTACAATTTACGGGCTTCATGTGACCAACTCTATCAGACACTCCTCGGACAGGTTAGCGACACATATATGGACAGAATACATCAAACAACGAGGTTACACGCGCAAAAAAGAAAAAGACGGAGACCCCCAAACCCGCTAGATTAGACCAAAGTAGCCTAATCAAAATCTAACCAACACGCATTAACGGACAGAAAAGTACTCCCCGCTCGCAAACCGAGTCGACGGGAACACCACGACGAGGCGCGTTAACGCGGCCGCGACGCGCCGGGCACGCGTGCGGCTGACACGTGGGGCCCAGAGGGCGGACGCGGTCCGCGCCGGGCGAGCAATCCGCGCTTCGCGGGAATGCTTCTACCTTTCCAGAAGACAGCGGGGAGCGCGGATTTACGGATGTGCCTCGCGGGCTCCACGGCAAGCGCGCATCACGCGAGGGGTAGTTTCGGAATAGCGCACGCGGTCGCCGGCCCTCGAGGCTAGCGTTGACTCGGTGGGGCCCACCGGGGAGGGGAAGGGCAGGTGGGGGCAGCTGTGTCAGTTGGAACTGTCGCTTGCGGAGTGGCCGTTGCGTGTGCGTACGGACAATAGCTGGTCCCACCCGCTGGTGACGCGAGCTGAGCTGGCAGAAAAAAAAAGTCGTTTTCTAACGTTTACTGCTCGCTTTTGTGATAGCCGGCAATCCAAAATTTTTAATAATGAGTAATTAGTATCTCCGAAATTAAAAAGTGCGAAAAGTGAGGCAGGAGTTACTCCGGATGGATGAAACGATGTCCATAAATGGACGCACTAGCGAATCACGTCCACCGCGTCGACGTCGTTTGGGATCCTTGACCACCTTGCGATCAAGAACCAATGCTCTTTTTTTTAGTTTACTAGCTGAATGTTTGTGTGTTCAATGGAAACTAAAACTTATAGCAATTATTATGCATATTTTGCCCAATTAATGGGTATCTCACTGTCTCTATAGACTAAGTTGGTTCTCACACCTATTAATATACTCTTATCTAGGTAAAGGCATTACGGTTGCATCCAGGTACTCTGTCAATGCTTAAGGTTGGTGTATGGTGTATTCTAACATTTACACTATGTATGGTGTATTCTAACATTTACATTGTATGGTGTATTCTAACATTTACACGGTGTATGGTGGTGGTTGTCGCAGAGCAGGAGCAGTAGGAGGAAGACGGCGAGGGGCAGGGTGAGGAGCATAAGAGGGTGAGCCGGGCCGGCAGGGCGGAGGTGCTGGTGCAAGTAGGGCAGAGCCTTGGCTTGCGCATATGCCTCTTAGGTGGCAGGGGATGGGCAGTCGATGGAGAAGGAGGCGAGGAGGGGATGGGAGGAAGTCGGGCGCTGCGGAGGGAGGAGTGGTGAGGGCGCTGCACAAGGGGAGCAATGAGGATGGAAGGGAGGTAGAGGTCGGCCCTGAATACGGCGGCCGGTAGAGAAGAGGGCAAGGAGGGGAGGGGAGGAAGTCGGGGGGAAAAGGGGGAGGGTGGAGTCACACGGGAGGTGGCAGAATGGGAAGAGGATGCAGAGCAGTGTGGGAAGGGGGATAGTGGAGTCGGAGAGATCACGGGTGCGTAATGCACGAGGAAAGTGAGGATAGACCCACAATCAAATCTTTTTTTAAGAGAGAGAGAGAAAAGAACTACCACTACCAACAAGTTCAGGCCAGCCATCGCATATAGGGATTTCTGGAAAAAGCTTGTCAGGCCTACACCATGCTGGGCAGAAACAAGATGTACAAGTGTCAGCACGTGAAGCGACATGTCAATCTTCCTCCAAATGGCGTGATCAGCTGCCGTCGCAGCGAGGCTCCTGTTTATGCTAATTTATATTTTTAGGACTTCTGGTCCATGGAGCTAACGAGAGCTGAAAGAGATGTTTTGTTTATGACCTCATGTAAATTCAGATTCCTGGCAGGTATTCACTCATTCAGTGTTATGTGTTGGACATGTTCATGCTGAAGTACAAGGTACAGAGTTCTGCTAGTGCCTGTCGAGGTCGATTTGTAGAAATTGAAGCTGTATCATTCAGTTAATGCTGGCTGTTCTGGTGTTATTTTTTGAGATATACCAGCTACCTACATGTGTATGCGAATTTACCCTGTGTATGTGAGCAGTCAGTTACAGCTGTACAGCTTTTATGCTGTGACGGACCCAGAATTTTACCAAAGGGTATGCCGCACCAAAATTTTCATATGCAATTCGGTAAAACCATTTGCCAATTCGATAAATAATTGTAAAATTTGCACCGTAATTCGGTATACAGGCACTAAATAATATGATAAGTCTTAAATTCAATGATTAAGTTGAAAAATTGCACAAATTACAATATAAATAGTTCAAATACCATACTAATAATCTCAAATATACATAAAAGAGACTTACAATACACTATCCTATTATCTTTGGATAACACCATAACTACTTAAATAAACCTATTGGATAAGAATTACTATGCTAACTGCGATTCCACTGCACAACACACTATCCCAGATCCCCTCACAAAACACAATAGTGAAATATGAGGTTATTTAAATGAAACACATTCTATAAGGGGGAAAACTAACCTTTTGAAAGTCGATTCTTGAATAAACAATATGGCAGCCAGTTAGAACTTAGAAAGCTCTCTGATCTTCTAATCATCATCAATTGCTTGGCTGCCTGCAGAGTACAAATACAGTCAATTGGCATTTGGCAAAACAAAGAGAAGACCTGTATAGAGTATAGACTATCCAAGTGAGTGACATCCCCTTTACCCTTGTCCAGACTCCAGAAAAATGCCCCTCCCCCCAAAATCATGGTTATTGGCTAATTGGCTTATTGCACTTTGTTTCAACAACGTAACATTTCAACCTACATATAATCTTGAATTCTTGACAAATTTCAACTACAACTACATATTGCAAAGCTGTTTAAATAAGGCTAACATCATAAGTAATGTAACTTTTGTCTGTGTTTGATATATGCTGTTAGCTTGTTAGTCTATTTCTAGAAATGTATGATTCATTGATTCCACATTTCCACTCCAGTTACATCTTACACGGAATTAGCCATGGCAAAATGTGTGAGAAACTGATAATGCAGGCATTCATCTAGTCATCTATCAATCAACTGAATCAAGATATGGTCAATCAACTCCAGTTACATCTTACCACAAGAGCATGAGCAGATCTGGCACCTCCATGAGCAGGACAACAAGAGGTAGTCTTGAAGCAAAGGAAGAAGGACAAAGCAATCCCAGCTGGTGGAAACAAGGCAGAGGAGGAAGATGAACAAAGAAATGAGGTAGAGGTAGAAGAAGAAGAAAACAAATTGCAGAGGTTTACAGAGCTACCTTGGGTCCTTGGCTGCCAAAGTGTGCGGGTCGACTCCTTCGATGGTGCTGAGGGAGTGGAGGAGGGAGAGAAGCTCACCGGAGGGATCTTGGATGACGATGGGTAGCCGGTGATGGCGAATCCGGTTAGGAAGGGCTAGTTGCGGCTCCACTCCCTCCGGAAGAAGACCGGCCACGGATCAAAGGGCTTCATTGCCTCTCGATCTCCTCCTCCTCCTCCTACGGGTGGGTGTTCTTGGATGGATGGAACTCGGTAACTCGGGCCGTCGCGTCGGGAACTTGGGGCATTAGGGATAGGATCCGGATCTCAGATCTGGACATGGAGGGAGGGACGAGCCAACAAGGAGGCGCGGCGGGGGGAGGAGGAGCGCGGCAGGCGGTGGGGGACCGGGAGGAGGGGGCGGGAGGGAGGCGAGGAGGCGCGACAATGGGAGAGGAGGGGCGGCGGGAGGGGGCGAGGAGGGGCGACGCGGGGAGAGGAGGGACAGCGGAGGGGAAAGGAGGCGGCGGCGGGGGGGCGAGAGAGTGCGGCGCGGGGAGAGGAGGCGGCGGGGAGACCGGGGGAGGAGGGGCGGCGGGAGGGGGGCGAGGAGGGGCGGCGGGAGGGAGCGAGGAGGGGCGGCGGCGGGGGAGAGGAGGGGCGGCGGCGGGGCCGAGGAGGGGCGGGCACTGAGGAAAACAAAGGGGTCGGGCAAGAACTTCGCTTGCTTTTGCAGTGCGTGGGGAAGAAATCGGTGCAGGGTGACATGCCCTTTGTCGCTATCGCTGGCCCCAGGTATGTCGTGGCCCACCCAGCATACCCTGTGGGTCCGCCCCTGCTTTTATGTGCTTCGTTGGTCCACCCTCTTGTTCAGAGCAAATGTAAAACTACGATGTAAAGATCTTCGATGGTGTGTAGGGCGCACTTGGTTATTTTTTAGGGTTGATAGCACTTAGATTTTTTTTGGATGTTAGCTCTCAATCCAACGAATCTCTCATATCTTCTCCTCTAAAAAAAAAGAATCTAGAACGTTGAATCTTATATCTAATGGATCTCTAAACCCCTATGGATGTTTTTGAGCTCAAGGGCATGGTAAGTGGGCCATGTACCAATGGCCTGCCATGTCATCAACAGGCGATGCAACTACAGGCAGGTCGGCATTCTTGGTGACAAGTGGCGCCATCAACTTGTAATCACGCATTCAGGCTCACACAAGGCATCAACCTAATTACATTTGGATGCTGCTTCTTGATGGCTCCTCGTCGCAGCAACCAGCGAGTAAAGATAATTCCCAGACATGCTGTTTCCACGAGATACGCTTTGATGTCTACCATGGCCTATTTCTTCTAGGCTTTTAGCTTCTTGTAAATTCAAAATAAATACGATAATTTTTTGAAACAGATTCTTTAAGTAGTCTTTCGAGCTCAAATCCGTATGTAACCGATCATTTCATGATTTCAATCGAATACTCAGTGCAGTCACAGGGCCAGTAAGACACACATGCAAGGACCAAAAAGAAATGACTCACTGTAGAGTGTAGATACTCGAAGTTTCACGCACCAAACAATGCTTGGTTCCAACACTGGCAAGCAAAGAACAATCAACTGTTTGTGTTACCCAAATTTAGTGATAATATAATGAATGCAAAAATCAACGACACACAAAAAGGGAAGAGAGAAAACACATTGCATCAAAGAAACCAGAAACTACATATCTTGTAACGCCCCCGTCCTTGGGAACAGGGGCACCGTACGTCCTACAACAGCCCAGGAGTTCTGTTGCGGACAGAAGGAGCATCGAGCCTGCTTACGGACATTTAAAAGTGATTAGTTTGACAAAAATAAGACCTAATTGTCAGTTTCAACACTTTTATAGGCATCCAAACCCAAATTATACCCTACAATCAGAAGATCCGAAGAAAATTCCCACGAGAACGCCTGAGTGCGGTTGTAACTCTAACACGAACACTTGAAATGCACTTTCTTCTTCTGATATCTGGGTGGGGTAATATAGCAAGTTTGAGTACAACCAACCGTACTTAGCAAGTCACAATGATAAATCCTAATTTACTACATGCATGGGGTTTCCAAGGAAAGGAGTATACTGGTTTTATTATTTATATAGATGCAGTTTTATTTGTAAACAATTTAAAACAATAACTCCATTATACTTAATTAAGAAAATGGGGTCTCAAAACATCGGTTCTTTAATTTCACAGGTTAAACTATCCAAACTCTACTTATACTTTGTTACTGGAAATCACCCATCAAGCACAGCTTCATTAACCGGAAGCACGGCGTATTCGAATACCATTTAGTTTCACTCTGCAGAGTTGCTTAGCTTTACCCACAAGATCTCTCAATTACCAATGTCAAAACACGCTTAGCTAGCGTGCGACTAAATCGAGAAAATAAGATCTTTCGCTGCTCAATTTAATATATAGACCCTACCCGGTAGTCACCTTCACCAAACTGATTATCCACGGGTCTCGGGACAATGTGGAACACGACAACGACCGCACAAGTTTCATGAAGACCCTACCGTTGTACGGCGATAACACGCCCATACCACACTTCAAACTCCTGTAGGGGTTCAAGTAAAGTGAGCAGTTAACGGACCAGGATTGACAGTTCAATACTTGTGGTTGAGCGATTACTGTGCTCTATACTCAGCATAAGGGTCTAGTCCTTATATTTTTTCACTGAGACTGCCAACTACAATCGGGTCCCGTCCAATACTTGTACCGACACCCGACTGTTGCACTTCTCCACCCTAGGGTAGGGGTGGACTCGTCCACAACAGGGCACTCCACAGTTTCCACCCTACCCTAGCACATGTTAAATAAGAGAGATGTTTCGATGCTTTCCTCAATAATGATTTGCACAGTTTTTAAAGCAGGACGAATGGTGGATAAATATTACTTACCTCTTCATTTGCTCTGAGATTAGTGCTACTCTTATTAGAAAAGAAAGCATTGAAGCACCTCTCGTTAAATAAATTTTTCGGTGAACTACCAAGTCCATGATAGCTCGTGATTTTATGTGAGTAAAATGCGGTGATCATGTATGGATTAATTTGATAATACTAGGGTTGTCAAGGTGAATGTGGCCTCAAAGTTAAACAGAGCGTTTTTGGGTGGTAGGTCATAACTATATGTATCATGTTATTCTAAATATCTACTTTAATTAAATAACTTGAGCAATTAATATAATGCACATAGCATACAGATATATAATAAGGAATTCATAGGTTCAACATGCTCAAAAATTTGTAACTTGCCTTGCGGATCTGAAATCTGGACGACCTTGTAAACCTTGGAAGCCTGCTCGAAGCCTTGGGACAGTCGCCTCGGAGTCCTCGCGCACTAACGCAAAAACACAGAAAACCAAATCAATCCGTGCTCGTGTCTAAACAAGCTAGGACAAACAAAAATAAAAATCTATAAAAGAAATAAAATGCAATAAATATTCAAATGGGTTGGGTTGAAATTTTTGGAAGTGGAATTAGGGTTAACGGACAGCGGAAATGAAATCGGGGCGTCAAAACGAGTCAAAAGAGATGTTTTTGGACTTTTTCGACCACTGGAAAATAGCAAAAGATATTGTTCATAGCTACAGTGGCCAGCCCAGCCCATCTTCTTGCGCGCGAAAATGCGCACGCGCACGGGCGCAGTTCAAACCGAGCTATGGGCCGGCCCAGTTCCTCGCATGCGCGCGAGGGCGGTTTAAGCGGCTCGGTGGGCCAGCGCGTGCGGCCCACTCGCGCGGGCGCGCGGCCGAATTGGCCTGGGAGCGGAGGGCTCGCGACTCACGACCGCTGGATTGCGCGCTAATGGTTCAGATGCTGCCACGCCAACGACCAGAGGTCGTCTTCTTCCCTCAAATGGCCGCGATGGCAGCAGGACAAGGGCTCGCACTTCTGTGCAATCCGAGCTTGACTTTGCACCTACGCGGCAATGACTGGTATGGGGAAACTTTGGGGGGTGGGGGGGGGGTGTGGGGATCTTGTTCTTGGGGCTTGGGCGGCGCGAGCACTCACGGTGGCCATCGCCGGCCAGAGAGAAGGCGGCGAGAGAGGTGGCGGCTAGGAGGAGTTTTGAAAAGGCTAAAGTGAGAAGGGCTGCGGTTTCACCATCTATAGAGGGTGAGGATCACGGGGGGAGGCACTGGTTTAGCTCGGGGAAGCTCCATCGGAGTTGGCCACGAGGAGGGGCTACGGCTGGAAGGGGGTGCACGGTGCGGGGCCGATGGAGAAATTCTCAGGTGCAATTGAGCTGGGCTCGATTATGCGATGCCGAGGTGGTGCTATAGCCGAGGTTAATTGAGCTTTGGTCGAGTGGATTGGAGGATGGGTGTCGGAGCTCACCGGGACTAGGGGGTGGTGGTGGTGGAGCTAGGAGAGGGAGGGAGCTTGATTGGCGGCTCTGGGAGGGAGGTGAGGGTGGTGCGGTGCTGCCTGCGGCCGCAATCGAGTTTTAAAGCTCGGGAAATGCGAGGGGAGATTGCGGGATGCGCGGGAGCCGCTGGTGCGGTAGACGGGGAGGATAGGGCAGCTTCGCCAGGAGGCATGGGCGGCCACGCCGGGTTGGTCTGCACCTCCTACGCGAGTTGATGGGGAAGCGATGGCTCAGCATGGGCGGAGACATGCGCACGGTCGGAGGGGCGCAGAGCACGGAGGGGGGTGCTGCGACCGATGGGCCCGAGGGAGGAATGGGGTAGTAGGGGAAAAGGTGGCGTGGGAGTGCAGAGCCACCCTGGCAGGCGTTGACGCGAGCGGGTGTCGGAGAGACTTCGACGCGCGCGAGACTCAGCAAGGACGCACGGCGGCATGGGCGCGGCCGAAACGCGGGCGGGACGCCAGCGAAGGGGGGGAAACGGTTTGGAGCTGGCGCCAGCGAAAGAGGGGAGGCGGGAGACCAAGGGGAAGGCTTAAGGGGAGGGATTAAGGGAGGATTAGGAATTGCAAGCAAAATTTAACAGCAAGCCAAAATGCATTTTGAATTTTGAGGTTGTTTCATATCTTCTCTGGCCAGATGCTGTAGCAAGTACCAACTCACATATTATCATATCAACCATCAAGGAAGCTTTATTAAATAATTTCAGGGCTCCATTTTATTCGACAGTATCGAACCCTTAGCTGAGTAAATGATGACACTTGGTTCAAGTGTCCAGAATTCCTGCTAACTGAAGCTCGTTGGTACCAGTTAACCTTGAAATCATAAAAACGTGCTCTTAATTTTTTTTTTAAAAAAATCTACTGTGTTACATAACTCTCGTCGATCTATAGCCTCTAGACATATCCTACTGTCTGAGGAGATGATAACCACAAATAGTTCTTCAGTTTGGTGCCGAAAGAAGCAAATCGGAATTTGCTGCATATATCAGTTCTTCAATCGTCCAACTTTGAACCCCGTGCTTTTTGCAGACTGCCCAAGACACACTCAACCAGTTTACCCTTCTCTTCTTCTTCAGAGTCTTGACACAAAAGAATTCTGCTTATGTGGTACCCTTGTAGGCTATCAGATTGTCAAGATAACCTGGGCTGCTTCTAGAACAATCCACAAGGCCATCAATGTCTTGAGGTTTTTTGCTACAGCCATCATCCTTGCGTCTCGTCTGGGATGTTGGTCTGCATGATTGTCATCATCGGAGAATTCGTCTGAAAGAGTGGGAGGTCGGTAGCACATTTCTTTGTCGACCCCTGCAGCAGTTTCAGCAGTGGCAGATACAGGACCAAGTTCCTCCCAAGTGAAGTCCTCACCATTACTTCGATTTCCATTGCCCTTGCTGCCAATATGGCCATTTCCAATTTCTGCAGGTAGAATCCTTGGAAATTTCATTCTTACACCAGGCATAATCTGCAACAGTGATTATTCCATTTTCAAGGCAGTGGAAAGAGGAAGGAACATAAGAGTCAAGCCAATTTCAATTTGAATCATGAGAATTTCCCTAAGTTTAAAAAAAATCAATATTGGGATCAATGGTGAGTAAGCTCTATAAGATAACAACTTTCTGCCTAGATGTTACTTATCTTTTCATTTACTTTAAAATTAGTGCTACTTTTGTTAGAAAGGAAAGCATAGTATCTCTTCTGCCTATCATCCTTCTCTCCTGCTCACGATGTCGCCAGTTTCAGAATTTTATCACACTTCACTTGATCATTTGCCGGAGAAGTGGTCGCCACACATATCTTTGTTATCTGTCTGCGTTTTCCATATGCACTTACTTAACAAACACTTATTCATTACTCTCGTATTGATTATCCCTAAGTCTACATAATATTTTGGTCTACAAACAGCTTCCCGATGCACCATATGGTATTTGAATTTGCTACTAAACACCCCTCCAAAAAAAAAAAGCTGGAACGAATAATTCCATTTCCTGCTGAACCCTTTCATGAAAAAGATAGAACCCCATGGTATAGATAGGAAGACTACTGAGGCAAGAAAATTTTCCTTCTAAGTGTCTAATCTCTTCGCCATGTTGGTATAGCAACATATTCTTGTGACCTGATGGAATTTCGAATTTGTAGTATTTACATGGGTGTTTTCTGTGCACCTTTGCTATGTTCTTTGTCAGGTTTTGGGAAAATTGGGAGGCTTGTCGCTAAGGTGTTGTTGGAGCCCAGATATGGAGCTTGTAAGCCATATAGATCCTAATCTCACCAAAGATGACTACATGGTATTGCCCTGGCTCCAAGTGTGTTGTGATTTATGGCTATAGTTACATGAAATAAACCACACCATACTAACCCTTTAGCTTATAAATGAGATGAAATAGATCTGAGAGAGAACACTATACAACCAGATCAAACACTACACTAGAGCTTGTTTCACCACATTGGGATGGACAAGAGGTAGAAGAAGTAATGTGACAAGATGATGAAACAATGGGAGGAGACTCACGAACTAGCAAGGTCTTGTGTGACCCACGACGAACAAGCAAAAGCTGCTGCAGCCCGGGCCGAACAAGCGAAGCGTGCCACGAGGTTAGCTACCCGCAATGACGCCCCCCCGTAGCAGCACCCCATCCCAAACGTTCTAACCGAACATTTGCCGCAATACCCACCTAAGGGAGAGATGACACCTCTCTATTGGTGCAGGGGCCCATGCAAGTTCTTCAAGTCTAAGCAGTAGCTCAGCATTGACATGCGTTACTAGGATTGAACGAACTACTCCTGTGACTACCCTAAGCGCCGTCTGGACATGAGCAGCTATTGGCAACTTGTAAGGACCAGTTACAGTGTATTCTCCTACTATTTCTCTTCTAAAGTACGCACTAACTATCTCTCCCATCTACCCGCAGTCCTCGGAACCACTATGTGGCTATCGCAAGTGGATCGACCTAGAGATCCACCCACATGACTAGTAGACTCTCAACTTCGAGGAATAGGATGTCAAAAGGGTCTGCAAGATTTAGAACGAGGAGCATCGGAACGACAAGCAAACCGAGCGTATACGTCGGGAGACAAAGACTCATATCGAGGCGTGCACACATAGGGAGTGCAAGGCTCGCGAGAAAGAGAGGGAAATAGTGGCCAAGGCCAAAGAGGTCGTCAAGGAGTTCAACGCTGAGTTCGCAAGGAAAGAAAAATGGCCCCGATCCACGCAGTAAGTTGAGCCATTCTACACTAATCCCCCGAAGGTCGAATTTATTTTCATTCCAAAAAGGCGCATATGTATCGTATGAGTACTTTGGTTTGTTGTATCGTGTATGATGCTATTTCTCATGCACGTAAGTAGACCCTGTGCATCATGTTATTGACAGCTTTATTATAAAGTTTATTTTAATTCACAATATCACATCTCGTAGTTTTTTCACATTCAATTCTTCGCATACGAAGATATCCAACAACATGAAAAAATAATTTCTCCTTTGCGTATGAATTCCCGGTTGCATCACAATATCACTTACCTTTGTACGTACCAATCGTTGCTATGTGAATCGTCCTCAAAAATGTTTTTAGAAAATTTCATGCACTACAATAATATACGATGATCACAAAAGGTTATTGCGAATCTAACAAATTTTACACTAGTTTATAATTTATGAAAATCACAAACAGATCAATCAACATTAACTGTGATTTTTTCCCAAAACAAAAAAAACTTACAAATAAAATTTGACCTAGCTACAATAATTGTTATTTAACCCCATGCACGGTGGGGAGAGTCAATCGCGCAAAAATTGGGCTAAGGTGGCAGTCGCCTAATTGTTGGACGACTAGAACTTGTAGTCACCTGACTATTCGGCGACAGGTCCCAGTTGCTCTCCCGTTAGGCGACTGGAGCTTGTCGCCCAACGACCTACCAACTGGCTTCGTGTCCCTCTCCCATTGGACGACAGGCTCTAGTCGCCCAACGGTTTAGCGACTGGAGCATATTTCTGTAAATACTTTTTGTGCGGGTATATTTCTGTATTTTTGAATAAAAATAGATTATTTTAAAAAATTCTAACAGCTTTTACTAAGAAATAATGAGAATTTCTCACGAAAGATCAGTCAAATCTTAAGCCATCATATAGTACTTCGGATTTGTGCTTTGGTTAGCCCGCTCAGCGTCGAGTTCGACATTGGCTTCTAGTGTTTGTCCAGCGTTCGGTTCTGTACATATTTTGTCCTTTTGCCTTTTTTTTTGTTTTTTTGAATTTTTGTGTTTTGTTTTTTCCCGTATTCCTTTACATTGTCCGCTCTAGGTTAGCATGTCGTTTTTATTTTTATATTTTTTTAAATTTGATTATGTCTAATAAGCCAACTCAGTTATAGTAAAAAATAAGTCAGTTACAGTGAAATTTCAGCAAAAAACCAGAAGCCATCGCTATTTCAAACGCCCCTTAAGGTTTTTGGGTTTCGATGTTTCACCATGCTCCCATCCATTGATTTCCAGTGGCCGCCGATGGTGCAGCAAGGTGGCGGGAGGCCGTCAACGGCGGTGGCTTTGGTTTTCGTGCCAGAGACTATGCTGTGCTCATTTGGGTTAAGATTTTACCTTCTAGTTTTTAGCTTTAGCTTTTTAATTTTATCTTTATCTGGTTTTTTTTAGTTTTTTTGTGTATTTTTTCCTTTGTTTATTTATATTATCCGTGATAATATAAAGCTAGCTAGCCGGACGCGAGAGGTGCGAGTTCACCAACCAGTGAACCGAAGTGACCTAGATGAATGTTTAGAGCTGGGCTTTAGATTGAGCTTCTCTTAACAGGCACAAAACTGTCAGACATACATAATCCTCTGAGACGATCAAACAAACCAGTGCACTGCGCACACAACAAGCACATTTATTAACATTCATGAAAAAACAACAGGAGCCTCCATCCTGCGATGGATCAGGAGCTGGATTGGAAGCAAATGAAAATTGATCTTTTGCTGTGACAACTGATATGGCAAATCTCAAGTCCACAAGATACACACTTGCACGTCAACACCAAAGGCACACAATCTGAATTTAGGCACAAATGAAAATCTGAAACTCTTCTCAGTAAACACAATCAAAGTATCAACAACCCAATTAGGTCTGATAATTATTACAGGCAATGCAAGATACTACAAAGCGAGCTGTTAAAAACAAAAGAAACGGGGATACAACACAGCAACAGCAGTAGCAGCTATAAATCAGGAGATATCGGCTAAACATGGTTTTCTAGTGACTACGAGTTAACAAGACATCCACAACAAACAACACAATAGCGGCCCCAGCTAAATTTGACAGGGCCGTCGGTTTCTTACATAAGCGACGACCATGCTTTGGCACCCATGGTTTCATTCGCAGGCCAGCTTGGTGTCGAAGCTGCTCAGGCAGATCGCAAAGGCCTGGAACGCTGAAAGCGGGTAACGGTAGTCCATTGTGAACATGTCCTTTGCCACCTTCCCGAATTGCAGTATGACTTTGTCGTGCTCGGGTGGAATTGGTGGGGCAGGCTGTGACGGGGTTTGGGCTCCAGCAGCAGGCTGCATCGCAGCAACAAGCTGGAAGTTCTTGACAGATGCAACAGTCACCCTGCCCTTAAAGTTGAGGCACCAGCACTGCAACTGCTCGTGCCATCTTGGGGCCTTGTTACGGAGAACCAATGGCCTCTCCTTGCACTCATCGTTGTCACCCAAAGCCTGGCCTCCAATCCTGGGGCCACCTATCGAGATGTCAGAGAACCGGGTGCTGCTGAAACGAATGGAGTGGTCCATAATGGATGACTTGGAGAAGGAGATACTGCCAAATGACTCATCAAGGGAGCGAGCAAGGACACTGTCCGGCTGGCATGGGACAGTGCCACCAGCCTCAATGGATGAGGCGGGGATGGAGTGCATCACACAGTTCATCCGCCTAGGGCCCCGAGTCCCCAAGACGTTGAGCTCATATGAAACCTGTGCTATGCTGTAGGTGCTGGATGGGACCTTTGGCGACACCTTCCTGGAGTAGAACCTACGGCTTGTTTTCCCTGAATGTGAAACATTGGCTGTGTTGCATGGAGGGTGGGTATCATATATTACAAACTTTGTGCCGAGGAGATTTGACCTAAAAGTCCAATACAGTAAATATATTAGTGACACATATCAGATAAAAAATGTAGATGATGTAACTTCTCAAAACAAAGTTGCCCATTGTTTTGAGTTAGTACCTCAATTTTCCGATGTACATGTTGTTTGACCTAGATATTTTGTCAGCATTAATAAATATTGTATATTCTGTACAGGTTGCACGGGAGTATCTTTTCGCTGATAGAAGGAACTTTCCATTTTCAACAAGGACAGCTGTAGAAAATGTGTTATAACATGTTAAATAGCAGCAGAGATTAATAAATACTAACAAGTAGGCTGGCAAGAGGAATATATCCTCTAAGGGATGAATTGAGAACAGAAAATAGTTGACAGCTGACAGCAGCACGCCAGCACTAAATTACTGGTAGGTGCACACATATGTTCTGGTGTATATGCTTAGTTCATTGGATTCTAGCATATTCACTATGGTATAGTTGGGTTCAAGAAGAGACATGCTTAGCCCCAGATGAAATACAGTTCAGGGGGTGACCACCAATAATCTACTTAGAGCAAGATTCACGAAGTTAAACTGCAAGTAGGCTTGTCTTTTAGTGAAGTTAGTCAACGAGCAACAATTATCATTCCTACTGGATCGTACAACTTCGGTTGTTATAACTACTTAAAGTGAAACTGAGCACATCCTCTACAAGAAAATTACGAAGGACTGGTTCTCTAGATTTGCGAGGTATGAATACCAGTCATGTAGAACAAAAAAAACGAGTAGAAAATGAGTACACATATGCACAAATGACTGGCATGCATTGGAGTACAATAGTTTAACAATACAACTAAACTAACACTAAACATACTTGTTTTTAATGATCGGTATGTTAACTTCAATACCTGCAGTAATTCATGCATGATTAGTTACAATGCAAGGACCATGCTACACTTTGGTTGTTATTTTTATAAGAAACATGGTCGTGTCTATTGCATTCTTTTGAATACAACTGCAGAGACCACTCACGAGAAGTGATGGCTGTGATGCAGTGTAATAAATTACAGTATGTAGTAAGTACAAACACACATAATACTTAGGAACAGGCTTACCGGAGCTAAGACACAGATATAGGTAGTAAGTTTGGGTAGATTTATCCCTTTTAATGAAGCACTGGATGGTTCCATCTCGAGGCCCAGGCTGAATACCAATATGGGCAACAAAAGCATATTAATGAATAGATAAAATATGTTTCTATAGTGTTGTTCATTTCGCAAACTACTAAAGGCCAAATATATGTTTTAGTAGAATCTACAATGATCATCAAAGATATATGATCACTAAAACTGAAAATGAAGCACAGAAAGACTTTAGAAAGCATCATCACCTGCTTCAGGGAAACAGGAAAAGTGATCTTTCCACAAAATTCTGGATTCTTAACGATCTCTTTACACATCTGTCTCCAGGTTTGACATACAGCCGCACAAGCGACTACGTGCTTCCTGGAAGGCCATGTGGCCTCACTGGCCTCCAACCTCTCAATCACATCTCGAAGCAATTCTGGAGGCAAATTAGCCCAGCGACTGCTCTGGATCACAGGGGTTGGGTCATGCAACTCATGGACAGCACTGTGAGATTTCCCTCTGCGATGGCCAACAAACTTCACCTCAAACCCTCGTCGAGACAAGCTCCCAAAGCCATCCCTTACATCACGCACAATGCTACGAAACGACATCCACTCCAACAGCCAAGCACAGGAAAGACAACTGTGCTGAAACAACAAAAATTCCTCCTATGGTTGTACGAACAGCATCCCAAGTAATGTTGGCCAACACACTGAGCATGAAGAGCCTGCAAAGGGAAACTATTTAGCTGATATCCTTTGAAAATTCTCTTGGGTAAAGAACAGAGATTTGTGCTAATTCCCAACTTCCTATTACCAACAACCCAGAGACAAAATTCTCCAAGAAATACCTTCTAAGATACTGAAGCTTACTATATAATTTCTGAAATAAATCAGTACAATCAGTTGCTTGAAACAGAGAAGAAAGTATCATACCTTCCATTTTTGGGTTAATACTATATAGCAAGCATTGCAGAAATAATAATGGCATTTACTCCATCTAACTTTTATGCCATTCCACCATCACACGCACCAAGAAGCACAAGTACAAAAGTTGTATAGCTCAAAGCCGGTTGTGCGACAGTGAGACAACTTCTGTTACAAAGAAAAGAAGGGAAAGAGCGAAACAGAATCTTGTGCCCCCAATCTTCTCTTTACATGGCATCATAAATTTTTTTTCTAGGACTACGGAGAAATAAACTTCCATTTGATTTTGTTTGGGTAGAAAATTGAGCGGTACATCATACACGTATCAATTGAACATTGTCTGTTGTTTTAAATGAAATAACAATGAAGTCACTCCTTTTCCAATAGCCAATCCCAATTCACAACCATGGTATGGGTTAGGGGAAAATGGAATAATACCCACAATTCTAGGTCTGCAGAACACAAAGCATTACACATGGCATTTCAGTTCCCCTACCGCACCAAGCACCATTATTGACCACTAAATCATGAGCTCAACTACTTCCAATCTAACAAATAGTAACATAGTTATCAAGTCTCCCCCCTTTCTGACTTCTAGCAATCTATACACAAAAAGTCGCCAACATTGCTTTAATTGATGTATCTTAGTACCAGAACACAATACTCAAAACAAACCTTAACTTCCCCATTGCCTAGTACCAGCTGGACAACAACTCAATCTCACTCACAATACTATCAAGCTAACAAAAAGGTTGAGCAAAGCACTTGACATACTATCCAACGTGAATTCCTCAGATTGAACTCACTATCATTAAAGATGCATTTTCCCAACATTAGCAGTCGAATACCTAATGTTCTAATCATACCAGCCTAAAATCAATGAAACTGTTATAAGCTAATTGGGTTAGCAACGCATGACAACATGTTAATATCCACATACCAGACAAGACAAGGAACAGAACAGCACACAGAATTGCAGAAGGCCAAAATAAAAAAAAAAAAGAAGGTAAACATTTCACGTATATCCACACACAACGATTACCGGTTGCATTGCCTCGCTTCCACCGAATCCCGCGAAGGTTTATCCCCGTAAGATAGCTGACGAGAACCACCTACGTCTTCACACCCAAATCCCACGAATCGTAAGCCCAAAATACAGCTAAATTCGCCGCCTCTCCACCAAATTAAGCTAAAAAACAAGCCAAAAACACCTCGTTCCAGCTAAAGATCCCTCCTTCCCGCCTCCAACGAACCCAACATCCTCTCCAACAACGCGAAACCCCGAAGAATCACCCACACATGTTCGGAGGAAAGAAGCACGCATCCGGGCGACACGCACCTCAGACTGAAGCGGAACGCGCGGCGGATGCGGGACCGGGGCGAACTGCATCTACGGTAGCCCGCCCGGAGCGGATCGCTGAGGTGCCATTTGGATCGGAGGAGGGGGAGGGGAAGGGAGGAAAGGAATGGAGGGGAGGGGAAGGAAAGAACATGTGGTGGTGGCTGGCAAGCGCGAGGGGCAGGGGGCGAACCAAATTAGCCCCGTTCTTTTTTTTTTTCTGAAACACTAGTGGCTATTATTTTTTGTTGAAGTGGAAATGGCAATAGTTGTTAGATTTTGGCTTAAATCGTTCAATTAAAAAATAAAAAAATAATAACAAAGAACAAGCCCTCTATCCACTTGAGTTTCTATATTATTCCTTTCCATGTCACTTCCGTTTCTCTTCCATCAATATGCTATTAAGTAGGCAGTGAAATGACAAATATATCCTTGTCTTCCTCTTCTTCCTTTCTTCTTCTCCCTCTTCATCCCCTTTCTTCTCTCTTATGGCTCCTTATCACCGCCACCAATGTCCTCACACATCCCCCCTCACTCTCAGTGGGTCACCCCGGTCACCTCCCCGCATCTCATTGCAAATCTCCTACCCTTCACCGATGGCGACAAAGGTGGCAGTGGCGTTGACCGGACTTGAGGTTGAGAATGACCTCCTATCCTCCACTAGCAAGCCCAGGTATGGTGGCTAGGCTCGAGGACAAATATGATGTCGAGGCTATCGGACTCAAGGATGAAGAGGGCGCTAGATCTGTGGCACTTGAGCAGATCTACGGTGATGATGGTCAACAAAGCTCACCGCTGCTGACCATGGCGTCCATCCTCTACTCCGGCCAGAGCCAAGACCTCCACCCATGCCGACTACCCCCACGTTGCCTTGTCCTCTAGACCACCACCGAGGTTGCCGAGCATCGCCGCCCTTCCCGTCGTTGCCGAGCTTAGATCCAACTTGATCTAGGCATGTCGTGTCTCCTCATCCACTCCTCCCGCCACCGACATCCTCCGTTGCACCCGCTGGCATCCTCCCCTCTAGATCCATCACCCTCAGTCATCTCCAGCCAGCGCCCAACACTGCCCTTAGCTCTCCACCGGCATTGCCTCTAGTAGACCTCCATGGCTTGCCCTTCGCTCTCCACTGGCAATGCCTCTAGTAGACCTCCATGGCTTGTCCTTGTTTTCTCAGGATGGAAGCAAAGAGCAATGAAGAAGAGGGGCAAGATGGATATTTCTAAAAAAAACCTGACAAATTTTTAGAATAATAACAATCGATTGCCCTAACGAAGCTAACGATAGTAGCATGGATAGAATGCGAAAAGTTTTTTAGTGGTATAGAAGGAATTGTATCTTTTTCTAATGGCAAATCCGGGTTCAGGTTAACTCTTAGTGGCATATAGAGAATTATCCCTTAATTAAATGCCTTAGCCCAAAGCTAACAGCTGATGTAGTGCCCATTTCAGCCAAAAGCTAACAGCCGTAGTCAAAAGCCATTTTGAATGGGGCCTAATACCTACCGGTGATTCTTTTCTTTGTGTTGTTTTATATATGTTGTAATTTTATTACTACTATTTTGAGTATTTTTCCTGTATGAAAATCCATATTATCTTTCTCGATTATCATGGAATTCTTTCGGTTTTTCTACTCCATACTATTGGATATTCAATACAAACAAAATTATTTAACTCAATTATGCATCCACCTGTAGGGCTGGTTGTATGTCTACCCAACCTCACCAACATGAAATGTAGATCAAATAAGAAGCTCGTGTTGCCCAGAGTATGCATTAGTCATTGTACCCTAACTCAAGTCTTGTTTCTTTTGTTTTTTTTAGCGGATTTTGGTTTTTAGCTTATCTTGGCAATCACTATTCATTATACTAATAAACCACAGTTCAAAAGAACATGCTTTCAATGGTTTTGCATGCAGAGACTAGAAATTTGCCACTCTCTTGCAAATTCGTGGGTGATTTAATCCCTTTTTATCGCTTATGTTGATTTTCCACTCAATGTATATGTAATTATGTATAGACATATATTTGAGGATGATGTTGTCTCACTAATAAGTGTGACAGTACTACGGTTAAAACCACTGTTAGGGTTAAATAGTCTAGTTTCAAAAGTTCATGGGTTTGTTTAGCGTGAAATTTAGACTTTCATGGCAGGGGTGGATCCAACAGGGGTCAGTCAGGGTTGGCGCCCCCTACCATCGGCTGACTCGTGGGTACGCCCCAACCTGCTAAGCCAAAGCTACAGAGGAAGGCAATGTTAACGAAGGTGTAGTTGCCAATGGCGCAGGTCTCGGCGAGGGTGCCTTTGTTGCTGTTCTCGCCCTAGTAGATGGCGATGTGGCCAGCATGGCTATGCCAGTGGCGTAGGTCTCAGCGAGGGTGCTCTCGTTGCCATTCTGCCACAGTAGATCGCAATGCGACCACCATGACTACACGGGGCACAAGAGAAGAGGAGGATGGCGAGGAAGAGGTAGGCAATAGAGGAGGAGCTAGATTTAGCCGGCGGAATGGCCATTGCTCTTTTCTTGTGCCGATGGCACACAAGTAATTAGGGATGGATTGATTGTTGGAGACGGGATGCTGCTATCAGTATTGGGTTTTCTTCAAATCATAGATTGATTTTGTGGAGACTTTCAGGTCTACCCTCTATTCTTTTGCCTTTTCTGTGGTGCCGCTTACAATTACATGAGGTTAGAGGGTAGTGATCTATTTATAGACTCCACTTTTATGTGTTACAAAATGATCCACCTGTTTTTTGTACACGGTTGTTTTTGTTACAAGACTCCTGAACCATATCACCAACTACGATCAGACAGTCTAGTTTTATGAGTCTAAAATATATTAATCTCTAGAACACATGTATGAGTCATACGTCATTATCTGATTATTTACGAGATCAATTTCAATCTAATCATGTGGATCAATAACCTACAGACACGATCTTACAAAGCAAACCCAGTTATTCCGCCATGTCCTATACCCAAGTTAAACATATACATGCATATTAAATTTCAGTAAACTCGATCTCAATAAATATGCCTACCATATTCCAGCACATCCATCCTCGGTGCCTCGAGTATTGATTCATTGAATTAAATTCGGCATCAAATTATACCCTATCACATACATCGATAATATGAACAATTCTATATTGAGTTAAACAAATAATAACCACAATAAATATTAAAAACCACATAAAAATTCCAATAACCAGCATACATCGATAATATGAACAATTCCACATTAAGTTAAATAGATAATAACCACAATAAATATTGAAAGCAACATAAAAATTCCAACAACCAGCATGCAGTACTGTTGCTGCTTGCATGGTGATCTCGGCTCGATCGGCATGCAGAGGAATTGATGTTTTGCAAATTGCGTGCCTTTGAGGTAACTATGGATCATATTTTTTCTATTTTAAATTTTTTTAAAAATTAATTATGCCAAGTAAATCAATTCAGCTACAGTAAAAAAATAATCAGCTATAGTAAAAAAACTCATAAACCACCACCATTGTAAACACCCCCTTATAGGAATAGGGTTACGCTGTCTGTCATGGAATGTTACTCTACAGAGATCACACTTGCTGTGGATTTCAAGTCATTGCGGTGAGTGTGCACATCAGCACATGTACCTATGGATGGATGGATTTCCTTGTCCATTTATCAGCTGCATCTGGCCTGTCCTGGTCCTCTTGCTGGCTGCCAGTGGGCTCGGCTTACGGCGTGTTTAGTTCAGGGGAGGATGGATTGGCCATCATAGCAAGCCTACCGCTCACTCACAAATCAGAGTTATGGTACACATCAAGCCCACTAGCGCAAAATTACAACAAAAACGCAAAACTGAAGAGACGCATCATAGGCATCATAAAAACCAATTCTTGTGCAGTGAGATGCCGGGCGAAGTACACGGTCGTCCTTCTAGCAGTATTCTACCCTAACATCATAAGCCATCAGCAACCTGAAAGAACCAATAGAATAAGCAAACTCAAGAGAGAAAAAAACTTAACAGTCTTATTAACTAATATGATATCAAACAACAATACAACTTCATGAATCATGACAATTAGCAAGTAAGGTCAGCATGGGAAGGCACCACACCACAGCATTGAAAGTAACAGGTCTTTAAATAGTGTGTGTGTGAGTACATGTGAAAATCCAGGGTACCTTGGCTTGAGCACTAAACTGAAGCTACGGCTAATCCAATGTAACATTGTATGTATGCCCCTAGTGTGTCGGAGTTCAGGTCTAGAACAAAACTTAGTGAACTTCTCGTACTTTGCAACTGCTTCAGAAGCTAGAAATCTCTTGCTGTTAATTTTGCATAAACCTCTATATGTACTAAACAACTATCTGCAACTTTATCTAGAAGCAAGATGATTATTCATTGCGTATAACTTCTGGACACTATAGCCAGGAAATTCCTACACAAAATTTGGTCAGCAAATTTGTTTCCTACCTCACAAACCACACCAAATGGAAAGAAAAAACAGAACAGGTTTCAGCTTATATGCTATAATGCTACCTTAAAAACACCAATAAAAGGTTGCAAGATACAACAACAGGATATAAGTTGTTAGGTTGCTGTTGATCAATCCTTTGAATGTAATCTCTTCTTGTGGTGTTTATATCGGTTTTTAGATGATTTAGTTCATAGTTAGTCCTGTAATTTTTTTCTCTATCCTAATTCAAATGATATGCAGCTCTCTATTCTCGGAAAGAAACAGGACTGATAACTGACACCAACTACCAACCGTCAACAGCAGGCAGAGTACAACCATCTCAGGTTCAGGGCACAGCTATTATTTATTGTACAGTAGTTTGCCTTTGTTACCACTTACCAGTAGCTAACAGTTTTCGAAACCAGGGATGCATTCTTTTCCATTTTATTGAACAGAACCAACAAGAGTCTATTGGTGACTAATAATCCAACATGCTCTATAAGTGTTAGTATGTGTCAATCGAATATACCAATCGTCCTAACTTTTACAAAACCATTTATAACCCATTATGTGATCTGGCCTGCAATTTAATGGAATCAACTAGTACAAAGTATGTAATGCCTGATATATTGGTTGTAGGATTAGTAAGTGTAACTATGTCTAGGACAAAAAACCATATCAAATTAAGTTCAGTTGAAAGTCTGTAATGTTCAAAGTAGTGGGCAATATAAGTATTTTTTAAAATGGAGTATAAATATTAAATACTGAACAGATGTCTATATGCATTTCAAAGCTTCTAGCAATTCAGACTATTGTGAGTTACTATGCTATAAGACATTGAAATAAGAAAATACTACAATTTAACCAGGGATTCAAATTGATGTGAACGTTCAAATAAATGAAACTAGTATGTAGTGTGTACAACCACCGTATCACCCAAAATCAGTGATCAATGCATAGAAAATACGAATATACCATGTATATGGCTGCAGGTATTACTGAATAAGTATGGTTACTCCTCATATAATAGCTCACAAACTAATGATATAAGCGATTTAAATTCTTATTGTACATTGGTCAAGAACTCAAGATATCTCAAGAATTCCATGGCTCCCTAAACAGGTATCATGTTTCAACTTCACACCAAACTTTGAAACATTTACAGAGAGTTAAAATATTACGATGAAATAATGTGTTAATTCGTTATCAAACAACACCTAGCAGGCTAGCAGCACAGCAATAGCAAAGACTTGGTGAAAGAAGAAAAGTTACTCAAATGATTAATATTGAGCTTACTCTGGGTAGTGATAATGGAGAGTTAGCTTACCATCTTACAAGTCAGTCTTGATCAGCTAAATAATGTCATGAATGATTGCCATTGCCTTTCAGCTTGAGTTCGAGCTCTAACTCTTTGTGCCTTACTTCCAGCTCCAAGCGTTTATTCTCAATCTTCATTTGTTCATTCTCCAAGCTCATCCTTTCCAGTTCCCTGTCCTTCTTTTTACTGAATCGTTCCCACTTGAGGCGTTGTTTTGCAAGCTCCAGTGCCTGAACTTCAATTTGCAAGCGATGTTTCTCAAGCTCTGCATATTGTGTAGCCAAGTCCTTTTGTGCCAAAGCCAAGTTAGTTCCATCTGGAAAATCTTTGTTGATATCCAGTGTGACGCCATGGGGATCAGACCTCCTGCTACAGTCATGTGAGCTGGAAGAGTTGCCAAAACCTACATCCTCATGATCCCCCATATACCACACCCCTTTATGTATGGGCAGGGTGCCCTTATTTCCACGCATTGTGTGATGCTCCTCATCATTCTCCTCATAATCAGTGCCTGCACTTTGAGCATCTTCATCGGCATCTCCACTTGCTCCCCTCCTCGGATCATTTTCCTCTTTACATCCAAGAGCAAGCTGCAGTGAACGCTGAAGTGCATGATCTTCAGGCAAACTCACCCGGTTGTTATTATGGTAGGAGCACATCTCCTCATAGAATAAGTGCTTTGAGCTCAATATCTTCCTCGCATCCTCTTTCAATTTCTCCGAGAGATTATCCATGCAATCCAGAAGTGCTGGCTTCTCCACAACCTTGCAAGTTGTACCCCGACCAAGGATATCCGTAAGCCTTTTGTATCTCTTATTCAGGTCATTGAATTTATCCTCACACTGTTGCGGTGACACATTGCAGCCTCGCTCGCCCATGACCTTCGATATTGCCTTCCACTTGCCTTTCTTCTGCATCATTGCACAGCTCCTCTTCCCACCTCCTGGATCAGCTCCTGGATCCTCCCCGGTGTAAGACACTGCAGTAATTAAAAGCTTAACCATTGAATCAGTCCACTTCATCCGCTGCCATGCAGAGCCCTTCTTTCCCTTGCCACTTTGGCTATCAGTGGCATCCTCGTTCACACCATGCTCCTCATCATCGCTCATGCAGTTCTTCGTGTGATGATAGTGGTGATCTGTCTTGCCGTGTTCCCCAAATTGAAATTCTGACAAGTGATCAGAATCTGTAATCTGGTTCATCGGCATGGAGAAATTGCCAGGCATCTGAGAGCGGCCGAAACCCTGATCTGCAGAGTTTGGAGCATGCATTTGCATGGGGCTACGATGCAAATCTAAACTGCCATAAGGTGTTCCTTGCATCAAGTCTCCTGAGGGTAGGTTATTGCCTTCCATTCGCCCAAAGGATCAGCCAGACACTAATTTTTCTTATTGATACCATATATGGCACAGGTATTTCTCATCAGTCTCGAGACACTACCTGAGAAAGTAATGCAGAAGAATTATAGAACAGTCAATGCAAAATAGGCATTTGAGATCTCCACAACGACACCGGATTACGCTGTAAATCTAGAGACGCAATTTAACGAAGCAGCTCATCATCTGAACAATATGGAAATTGGACGGAGCATCCCAGAAAGATTAGGATTCGATTGCTCACGGCAGAAGACCAGGGCAAATTGGTAGATCCAAGATTTGGATTCGAGGGAGGGGCAACAATATCAATACGAGATTTGAGACAGTGCGAGACCCATGCTGACCACGATTACCACAGGAGAAAGCAAATCTTGAGACCAAACCTGAGCAATACACGACGACGACGACGACGACGACGACGAGTTCCTCTCCCTCCCAGTCTTTTTAGGCCTTCAGCTTTTCTTGGAGCTGGTCAGCTGGCAGAAGAGAACACCAAGACTACGGAGAAGTAGAGTGACGCATTTTCTTGATTTTTTTTTCCTCAGGGGAAAACAAAAGCTGGCGTGGATGGGTGGGAGTGCCTGACAGCCCGAGTGTGATGCCACGTGTGTTGGCTAGGGGGAATGTACCGCTGTCGTACAACCCATGTGTGCCATTTTCTTGGTGCTCGCGTGTCCTCAGATGCTTCAACCATTTTGGACCGATTTTCCCTCCCAATTTACTGCGACCGTTTGGGCCTGTGAGTCGTGGTAACGCTGAAAGTTATATATTTGATCGATCTAAAGTTTGGTTTCTTTGGAATGCGTGGTTTTTTTATATATATAAAGTGGCAGGTATTTGAGAAATGTGTTGTACTGTTGTGTGCGATGTTAAGAACATGACAGAAATAACCTGATTTTTATTTTTGTTTTAAAGTGTAGGACTGTAATGACAATATAGCGTGAATGGTAATTCAGAACTCCTCCAAATTAAGGTATATTCTTTTTGGCTGCGGTTTATGATTTTTATCTGAAATTTTTGAATTTTAACTATTTGCAACAGAGATTACGGAGAGAAAGATACTCGCTTGTGATTTTGGATGGTACAGATGTTGGGCTTTTAACGTGTACTATAATTAACTTGTAGACTCCATCTTAAAAAAAATACTCTGTTTGAAAGTTAGGTACTGTAGCAAAAGCCAAAAGCCGTTTTGAGAAGCTGAAAAGAACATACCCTTATTCATACAATTTTCACTCTAGTAGCTATAGAGCTATAAAGTTCACAATTGAAAGTCAAGATGCAAAGCAACAACATCAAAATCCAAGAGAGGAAGTTTTCAGCACCTCACCGGTCTAATCGCCACAGATAGTGCGTTCTGACCAGTGGGCGATATGACCGGTCGCTAGTCTAACTGGCTTGATCACGATGGTCTGACCGTGGCCGATCTAAGAATGGTGCAACTCCCAAAACCCTCAACTAAGAGAGATGAAACATTGAACACATTTTGCTTAGGGTCTCAAAAACCTATTCCATCCAAAGATTACATGGATCTTGGCTAAAGTTTTAACCTTTTCTAAAGACAAGTAAGATGCATCAAAATCAGGCAAACTTCAAAATCTTAGGATATGGCTTATTTGTGGATAGATGATAGTCAAAATGACTCTAAATAACTTTTCACATGTCACATCAAGCAATTTCTCACGAAGATTAGAAGCAAAACCCCCTGAATGAAGAAACCTCAAGACAAGGCCAAATACAAGGAAAACCAGGTAACTTAAAATCCTGTGTGCCAAGATGGATGTGATTAGACCTCTATAAGTTATCTTGATTATTTATATGTCCTTAGAACAAAACAAGATCAAGAAGGGGAGAGAAGAGATCAAAACCAATAAGGATAATAGCAAATCAACTAAAACAAGGAGACATTATGAGTGATGTAAAGTTGATCTATTGTTACTTAAATATGAAGGTTTTATAGCCACTACACTTAGATGATAAGAAAGCACAACACATCATTCACTCTTCTCTAACTATTACCCTAGAACACAAGGTTGGAAATGATTAGATGGATAGCATACAAGCTTCCATGCCAACCCGTTAAATAGATGAGTCAACCAGCCCATATCCAACCCTAATAAATATTATCCACTAGCATATTTAGGAAAACCAATTAACTACATACAACAAGGGTTTTACTTACACACTTAACTCATGCATGCTTTTCAAATTTATGAGCTTGAATTCACTAAGTCTTTAACCTTTGATTTACTTAATTTTTTAGCATTTTTTTGACCTAAATCGCTTTCTCAAGCGCCACTCAAGTGGCACGGTTTTGATCCAACAAAATTTTTGGTATTTGGGAAACTACCAAAATACTCTTACCTTGACTCGGTCTTCATTTTCCCTTGCAGGCAATCATCATGCTCATCGCGTAGGTGCACCAATAGTTTGCTATATATCGGCAAGTCTCTCTCATTCTGATTTCACTGAACCACATATCACTTGGACCGACCAAGCCACATGATGTAACCCGTCACTTGAACCTTCTCTTCAATATTTTTCGCCTTTCTTTTACTATGGTTGAGCTCAATCATCCCACCCAGCATTTTTGATCATTCTGGGTCTCGGCTCCTCCATGAGCATATCTCTGATTCTCGCTGTTGACCATGGTTGACTTCAAAACTTTCCTACATATCCAAATATAAAGAAATCACTTTCGGGCATATGTTCTCCACAACTTTACCCATATTTGCTAAAACATGTTTCATGTAACATAAATACACCAATCAAACATAATTCAATTAATCTAAAACCCAATTTCCTAAAATACACTGACCATCAACCAGGGGCTAGTCAGACTAGTCAAGTCCAACGCAAAACATCTGTTCTAGACAAATGCAACCGCCATTAAATCTGCAGTCATACCCAAGGTTCCAAATCCAACTACCGGGGTAAATCCCACCGGGGGGCCAGTATCAGTTACCCTTCTCTACATGATTTTAAGAAAATATATCTAATATCAGTGTGCTTGGTCTTAGAGTGTTGCACTGGGTTTTTAGCAATATTTATGGTACTAGTATTGTCACAGAAGAGAGGAACACTATATAAGGCTAACCATAGTCCCGTAGAGTAGACAAGATCCAGAGAACCTGATAGCAAGTACTAGCTGCAGCTACATACTTCGCCTTAGTAGTAGACTGTGCAACAAAGAACTGCTTCCTACGTGACCAAGAGATAAGAGATGTGCCTAAGAAATTACACATGTCAGAAGTACTCTTTCTATCTACTCTACACCCCACAAATTCAACATCAGAAAAGCCCGGATGGAGAGTGCAAAATTAGAAGAATACTAGAGTCCAAAGTCAAGAGTGTTTTGAAAGTACTTGATGCAACATATTACTTGACGATGAGAAGCAAGATAAAAAGCCTAAAATTGAGCGCACAAATACACAGCAAATTGTATATCCAGCATTGATGCCCTGAGGTAGAGGAGGGAGCCGATCATGTTGCGGTACTCCTTCTAGTCCACGGGCTATCCATCCTCATCAAGATCCAGCATGGTAGAAGTGACAATGAGAGTAGACATTAACTTATTTCTTCCCATGTTGAAACACCAGAGAAGATCCTTTGTATACTTTCTTTGATAAATGGAGGTCCCTTCTTTCAGTTGCTTGACTTACATATCAAGGAAGAAGGTCAGGTTGTCTATTATACTCATCTAGAATTCCTTGTTCATAGAATCTAAAAATCTACATACCAAAATATGAGAAAAATAACCGAATATAATGCCATCCACATAAATCTGAATAAGAACAAAGTCACTACCATGCCTGAGAGTGAATAAGGTTTTATCTACCATTCTTATTTTAAAATTATTTTTAAGCAAAAAACTCATAAACCTATCATACCAAGCTCTAGATGCTTACTTCAATCCATACAAAGCTTTAGAGAGTTTACACACATGGTTTGAAAACTTAGAATTTTTGAAACCATGTGGTTGCTTGACATAGACCTCTTTTTCTATGAAATCATTAAGAAAAGCATACTTGATATCTATTTGAAAAAACTTAAAGCACTTAGACACCGCGAATGCTAGCAAAATATGAATGACTTTTAATCTAGTTATAGGTGCAAATGTCTTCTCAAAGTCTAAGCCCTCTACTTGATAATAACCTAAAGCTACAAGCCTAGTCTTGTTATGAACTATCAACTCAACTCACTTTGATCATTATTGAAAACTCATTTTGTTACAATTACATTATGATTAGGAGAAAGTTCAACTATGGTCTAAACTTGATTTCTTTCAAAAAATTTAAACTATTTATGTATGACATTGATCTAAGAAGAATCAGATAAAGCATAGCTGATATCTCGGGGTTCAAAAGATGCAACAAAAGTAGAATGTGCATGAGAATATGAAGAGATAAACCTAGAGCGAATAACTCGCTCATAGAGATCCACAATCATGTACTCTGGAGCGTGTCATCGCTGAATATGAAGAGAAGATCCTAGTGTATACATGGTATCTACCTCATAGGCTGTGGAGGTAAGAGCAGAGCTATTCAAAGCACTGGTAAAGGTGGGAGGGGGTTGCTCTACTAAAGCTGGAGAAGTAGAAGTAGGCTATCCAACCAATTCAGGAGTGACTAGAGGATAGATTGGGTCCTCATCCTTTATGTCAAAGTCATTATCTACGAAGATGCTCTCCTGATCACTGTGTACTTATGTACCTGCACCGTCGGGTATAGTTCCAGGACTAGCCTCATCAAAAGTGACATTATAAGTCACAATAATTTTGTTAGTATATAAATTAAATGTACAATAGCTATGAGAATGAGTAGAATATCTAAGGAAAATATCATCATAATAACTTGATTCAAATTTATGTAGGTTGTCATATTAAAAAATAAAGTATTTGCAACCAAATATCTTAAAATAAGAGACGCCAGTCTTATGACCAAATCTAAGCTCAAAAGAAGTCTTCCCTATGGCTGATTTCAAGAAAACCCTATTGAACACATAGCAAACAGTAAAAATCACCTCAGCTCAAAACCTCCTAGTAGTGTTGTGCTCATCTAGCATGATCCTACCTATCTCTACAAGGGTTTTGCTCTTCCTTTCAACAACCCTATTCTGCTGGAGAACTCTAGGTGAGAAAAACCGGTGCTCTAGCCTTCTTTCAGTGCAGAAAGTGGCAAAAGATGAGTTCTTAAATTCTGTGCCATTGTCACTCCTAATAGCTCTCAAAATTCCTAGGAAGTCAACTACTAGTCTAAGGACTAACTCTCTAAAACAACAAATGTGTTTGTATGTGTCTCCCTCTATCTTTTTCCTTTCTTCTTTCGCTCCCAAGTGTGTTTGTATGTGTCTCCCTTTCTCTAAGAATATGCCCAGCGTCTCCTTTTCTTTTCTCCAACAGTCTTCTTTTTTCTCTCCCTTTCACTCCCTATTTATAGAGCAAGGATGAGGAAAGTTCATGGAGGGAAGTTATAGCAACTCCTCTTTTATTTTATTATTATTTTTTATTTTTCATTTGCTGGAAGCTACCTACACACGCACAAGCAGATGTGAACGTGGGCATGCAACTGCATGGTAATGGCCATGCAGGCCTGCCCCCTCTCTCATTCTTCTTTTCTTTCTTTTTTTTTTGCTGATAATGGCCGGTTATGGCTTAAAACATAGGTCCATTAATCATTGAAGAAACTAATTAGTCACTGGATTTAGTACTTTGATTAACCCTTTTCTTCTTCTTCTTCTTCTTTTTTCACGGTACGTACAGGTAGCGCCGGACAAACGTATGCATACCAAACATTTCATGTACGCGCGCATACAACCACGGCCGCTATACATTCTTTTTAGGGGAACTTCATCATATACCCTCCCCACATTTGAGAGTTTCAGGATTTATCCTCCCCACTCAATGACATGTGGGGTCGGGATGAGTCACTGACACGCGGACCGGAGGGTAAATCTTGAATTTCAATCTAAGGGGAGGGTATATGATGAATAAATCCTTCTTTTTAAGGTGCCGTGTGCGGCAAAATATCTCTTTTCTCTTTAATTTTCTTTTCTCTAATATTGCTTGTGTGTAGACGTGGGCTTAATCCATTTGTTAACCGGCCAAGCAAAACACTAACTAATGCATGCATGCAGGTTAGACGTGGGCATGCATGGCAGCCTGTGTGTGTGGACGTGGAGTGATCTTGCTGCATGCAGGTTGCACTTCCCTCCTCAATTAGTGGAGAAAACAATTAACACTTGTAAGCACTTTGATTTGCCTTTTTGTATATAGTCAATTCTCGTGCAAGCATCATGAACGTGGTAGTGGCTTAATCCATGAAGAAGTCCAATAGTGCTTGCATGTATTTCCTTTATGGATGCATGTAGTACGTGAGTGTATATGGCCATTGGCATGGATGTCTCTTTCTTTTTCTTTTTTAATTAATTCATGGAGAGGTCCAGTAGTGCTTGTACGTATTTCCTTTATGCATGCATGTAGCACGTGAGCGTAATATATTAATTTGCTAATTATTTTTTTAGATATATTTATTCATGTTTTAAGTTTACGACAAAATCGGTGTCAACAGTAGGTATTTGTTCTCCGAATGACCTAAAAATTAAACACGAGGGTTTCACTTGCACCGCAAACATGCCATAAAAATTCGCCACTTGAGTGTAATATGCAGTGTGCAGAAAAAATCTTGGAAGGCAGACTTGTGCTTTTGCGTACGTCATCCGGCTATATCATCCTATTCAAGTGAGCATATATTCTTTGTATGAGCTAAAAATTCGATATAAGATTTTCACTTGTCCTGCAAACATGTCACAAAAATTCGCCACTGGAGTTCAACATGTACTGCGTAGAAAAAAATCTTGGAAGGTGGAGTTGTGCTTTCGTGTACGCCATCCGGCTATATCAATTTATACAAGTAAGCATTTGTTCTTCGAATGACCTAAAAATGAAACACGAGACTTTCACTTGCACCGCAAACATACCGTAAAAATTCGTCACTCGAGTGTAATATGTACTGCACACAAAAAATCTTGGAATGTGGACTTGTGCTTTTGCGTACGTCATCTGGCTATACCATCCTATAAAAGTGAGCATATATTCTCTGAATGAGCTGAAAATTTAACATAAGATTCTAACTTGGCCCACAAACATGTAACAAAAATTTGCCTGTGGAGTTCAACATGTACTACGCAGAAACAAATCTTGGAAGGTGGAGTTGTGCTTTTGTGTACGCCGTCCGGCTATATCAATTTATACAAGTGAGTATTTGTTCTCCGAATGACCTAAAAATTAAACACAAGACTTTCACTTGCACCGCAAACATGCCGTAAAAATTCGTCCCTCGAGTGTAATATGTACTGCACACAAAAAATCTTGGAATGTGGACTTGTGCTTTTGCGTACGTCATCTGGCTATATCATCCTATTCAAGTGAGCATATATTCTCCGAATGGGCTGAAAATTTAACATAAGATTTTCACTTGTCCCGCAAACATGTCACAAAAATTCGCCGCTAGATTTCAACATATACTGTGCAAAAAAAAATCTTGGAAGGTGGAGTTGTGTTTTTGTGTACGCCGTTCGACTATATCAATTTATACAAGTGAGCATTTGTTCTTCGGATAACCTAAAAATTAAACATGAGACTTTCACTTGCACCGCAAACATGCCATAAAAATTCGCCACTCGAGTGTAATATGTATTGCACACAAAAATCTTGGAAGGCAGACTTGTGCTTTTGCTATGTCATCCGGCTATATCATCCTATTCAAATGAGCATATATTCTCTGAATGAGCTAAAAATTTGACATAAGATTTTCACTTGCCCTGCAAACATGTCACAAAAATTCGTCTCTGGAGTTCAATATGTACTGCGCAGAAAAAATCTTGGAAGGTAGAGTTGTGCTTTTGTGTATGCCGTGCGATTATATCAATTTATACAAGTAGGCATTTGTTCTCCGAATGACCTAAAAATTAAACACGAGACTTTCACTTGCACCGCAAACATGCCGTAAAAATTCAGGATAAAATCGGTGTCAACACTACTTTCCATATTTATATTCTAGCAAATTGAGATTATTGATATTGCCATATTTAGTTGTGCTAGAAATATATTTATAAAGATTTATCTTGTGGTGTCTTAGCTTTATTAAAATTGAGTAAGTCTAGAATTGCAATATAAATTTTTGCTTAGCTTGAGAATTGTAGAAATTAGTTTTAAGGAGTAAGAATTTTTAAAATATTCTATTCACCCCCTCTAGTCGGTTATCCTTAATCCTACACATATGCAGGCCGATAAAATCTATTGCCTTGAGTTCCACTATTTTAGCTTTGGTGCTGATTGCCGATAAAGTTAGCTTTATTTTTAGTCTGTTCACTATATCTCTACTAATAATATTTGATACAAAGTTTTGAGTTTTTATTGCAACGTACGAGTACCTTACTAGTTATTTATCACAAGTCAGAATCACCGTTATGCACCAAAGTTACATAAACTGGGATTCTTTGCTCCTCATTAGGAAAACACACAGATATTTTGCTTCTCATTAGGAAAACACACAGATTCACAGAGATAGCTGGTAATTGCTACTTTTCTCTAGCTGGTAGTTGCTACTTTTCTCTACCTAATTCCACGAAGACACGATAGACGCTAAGTCTTTTCAGTTTCTCAAAATGATTTTTGGTTTTTGCTATAATATCTAACTTTTAAACAAAGTATTTTTTTAAAGATAAAATCTACAAATTAATTATAATACACGTTAAAAGCTCAATATCTGTACCATCCAAAATCGCAAGCGAATATCTCACTATCCGTAATCTCTGTCATAAATAACTAAAATTCAAAATTTTCAACTAAAAACTAAAAGCTACAACAAAAAAGAACATATCTATAGTTTCAGACCCACAGCAATGCTAGAGTGTTGTAGATCCCTATATTTTTCTCTCTGCATCAACGAGAGAATTTCTAGAACTTTTTTTTTTCGAGTTATCTTTGAATTTATATATAATTATACAGATTCTCGTGTTGTGATCTTTTTTTTCTGTCTTGTCATATCTGCTTGCTATTGAGATTAAAAAACTGGTTATCGCTTGCAAGCTGCAACGCATCAGCTGACACACGATCAGACCAGGACAATTCCATACAAGACAATAGCTGTGCAGAGTAGGAATGCGCCCAAGAGGGATTACCTTTTCTGCATCGTTCCTGTCGTTTCTTTGGTCTATCAATGGCCAGATTTGTTAGAACCCGATCTGTTCCTCAGCTTGAATCGTACAACCTGAATGTCACACCCCACCCACCTGCAGAAGTTCCAAAACCACCATCAGATTCTTCAATCGAAACAAAGGCACCATCAGATTCTTCAATCGAAACGAAGGCAAGTAGTCAAAATTACATTGGAATCACTTGGAAACCATAACCCAGTCAATGATCAGATTCAGCTTCTGCATCAACCGGCGCTCTGATCTACTGACAGTTTGACACAAGAGCATGGCTTGATGACACCTGGCTCACTCAGGGAAAACAAACATCAGGATAAATCTCGATGAGCGCTGCAGTAAAAATCCTTCCAAACAACCTATTTTTACACATCCCGATTTCCGATCGAGAGGACAAACCTTGATCATCCATCTAACCCGCAGGCTACCTGACCTCACCTATCCATTTAATCTTTGTTGGGAGAAATCGACACCTTAGTCCTCTGGGAGGTTACAACAGATGCCCTGTCATAGAAAGAGAAACCAAAGATGGTTCAGGTTTGTTCATGGTTACTTTTTCACAGGAAAATAGGGGTATGTTCTTTTTAGCTACGACTTATAACTTTTAGTTAAAATTTTTGAATTTTATTTGTTTACGACAGAGATTACGAAGAGAGAGATACTCACTTACGATTTTGGATGGTATAGATATTGGATTTTTAACGTGTACTATAATTAACTTATAGACTTCATCTTAAAAAAATATTTCGTTTGAAAGTTAGATACTATAGCAAAAGCCAAAAATTATTTTGAGAAGCTGAAAAGAACAGACCGCTAGGTAATTCGACCATGGTAGCCTCTGAAAACTTGATGTGAACATCGAACAGAAGATATTGGAGACTTTGGTAACAAAGTACCCCCAAAAGAACACCACATTTATAGATCTCAAGAAGGAAAAGGAGAACAGCATGGCTCCTCTCTTCTTCACTCAGGACTCCAGACAGACACTGAGGTCAAAGGCCTGGACTTCCAGCACAAAGCGAGCCTCCCCTTCTCACGCACGACCCCAAACCCCCTGCTGAAAAGCCCAACCAGCATCCTGGCCTGGGCAACATTGAAGCTACTCAGCTCACAAACCCTAAACCCCTCCATGTACCCGGCTGCAACGCTGGCCCCACCTGTCACAGACCCGTACTGCCCCACAGAGTCCTCTATCCTTGGCCCCAGCGTCGTCTCCTCCACAAGCCTCAGGCACATCTCGTAGCTGCCGCCACAGAAGCAGCTCGCCAGGGACTCCAGCACCGCGGTGAAGTGGTGCAATGCTTCGCGGAAGAACTCCGCGAAGGAAGCAGTAGCAGGAGGTGACGTCCTGCCGATGTGGAACAGCTCTTCCTCAATTAGGACCACCAGTTTAGGCTGCAAAATGTTGACACTGCCAACGAGTAGCATCTGTAACTTGTTCAGGGACATGTAAGGCCTGTTTGTTGTGTCGCATGAGACGATCACTGAGCCTCCTCCACAGCTCTTGGTGAACTCACGTAGGTCCTCCTCGCTCTGTACATGGAGAGAGTCGTACTGGAATGGAAGGTTCAAGGACTCGGCGAACTCCGAGAGCCACCGTGCAGCCGTGCGGCGTGTGCCAGCGTCGGAGTCGGTGTCGGTCGTGGGTACCGTGAGGTGGAAAGACCTGCTGCTGTGGCGGGCGAGGTCTGACATGAGTGACGACCACTGGACGCCATCGCCGATGTTGAAGTCGACGACATGGACGTCCGGATCGTCCATGGTGGCTTCTAGGATGGCCTGGTTGGCGGTGAAGTGTGCGAACTTGGTGAACGGTGACAGCTCTTGCAGCATCTGGTATGCCGGCAATCTATTGGATGGCGGCGGCGCAGTTGGATGGCATTCGGTCCACGCACCGGAGATCTGGGACTGTAGACCCCGGGCAAAGTAGTTGGCCAGATGATCAAATGAGCTTGCTATTGCATCATAACTTCTGCAAGCAATATCAGGGAGGAGGTCGTCGAGCCTCGACATGATAGATGAGGCTTGGATCAGGTCCCCAGCCTCGACTGCCTTGGCACCGGCGAGGAGGAGGTCACCTAAACTGTTCTCCTCCATGAGCTCCTCCTGGACTGCAAGCAAGTTGCCATTCTCTTGCCCTACCAACCTCTCATCAAAGCTAGCTAATGGATCAACATCGGAGAAATCATCCTGAAGCAAATCATTAGATTCTTGGACCATTATTTCCAAGAACTCATGATCTTGCTGCTGATCAGGGGAAGGATCGCCATCATACATGGTGGCATTCTCATGGGGAACGACCACTTGAGGAGACCATAGGAGATAGCTACTCTCTTCATGTTGTGTGGGGAAGGGGATGAGAGGGGAGCAAGGGTATGACATGGTCTCCATTTAGTTGCTATCCTCAACAAGAATTGCCCTGGTCTGTGTAGTTTCACAGCTTATGTATACAAGGAAGAGAGGCAAGGTGTTAGGACCATTTCTCAAGAGAAGAGGGAATTTTATATGTGGACCATCATGGCTAATGTAAGGTAATTTGTCTGATGTTGAAGCCCTAATGGGGTCATTTATCTAACAAAATATTTTTGCCCTTTTGTATAGTTCTCTAACAACTTCAGGATATGCTGTGTCATTGTGCCATTTTTGCTGATAAATCAAAGTGAAGCAGAAAGAAGTGAGCGTGTGCTAGGGCATATTCCTGGAATGCTTCTTGCTAGGTGTCAGCGCATGTGGTCAGGTTTTGAATCATATGCATAAAGAATTCCATGCTTGATGCTTGGTTGCTACAACCATATGGCCAAGTAGCGATATCAATGAAATAAAGCAAAAAAAATGCAATCCCAAGAAGAAACTTACATTTATGATATATATAGTTCTGGGCACAAACTCTAGTTAATTCTTAACTCTCTCTTCTGGCCATGTAGACATCCTTCGATCAGATCCAGAACACAAATGGTAAAGACTGCAACTGTACTTATGACCAGGCCACGGACGTTACTTTTCTTATGTTGATGTGTGCTCATTTTTATAATCAGTGTCCAGTAAGCTCATGACACAGACTTGCTCCAATGCCCAATTCTTTATGTGCTGGAGTATAAGCAATCCAAGAGCATCGTTGTTGCAAATTAATATTAAACTCTTAGCAGTTTCATAATGTAGCTGGTAGACCATTGATTCAAACAAAATGTTAATATTTAAGAGAGAGAAATAGGAAGTAACCAATAGAGTGTAACTGAAAGAGAACAATGCAGCTTGTCTCAAGGGGTAGAGCTGATGCGGAAACACAAAGCAAGTGTAGGCCACTGAGATATTCTTGGTTCCAAGCTACCTCTTGTTTTTTCATCTGAAAGTTTCTCCTGGATTCTTCTCCCTGGTAACTCGTAATACGATTGGCCCCAAAAGAACTGCGATAGTAGGAGATTTAGCAAACCATTAAATCTTGAGATTTGAACAGTCATATGGATTCTTGATCATATTTTATGGATTATAGATATTGAGATATCAAATCTATAATATGGACACATGTTAAAGTATACGGTGTTAGATTGACCGATCTTAAGACATTGTTGATATTGTTATGTTTTTATATGTCATCAGTTGATTTCAAGCAATAATAATAAATAATCTTTATACCTAAGATCAACATAGTTTTTAACATGTGTAATAGTGAAATTAGAGGTTGCCAAACACTGCTTCGTAATTGAGTAGTTATAAAGGTAGTTTTTTGGGTATGCTATGAAACATACGGAAAAATATAACTGATTGGATATGGAATTTTCCCTTCCTACATAATGGGAGAGATATCTCTGGGCACCTCGATGTAGTCAGATAAAGGAAGTGCAGGACCATACTATGAGTGGTCAAGGAGTCGACCACATGAAGTTATTCATCACTAGATCAAGAAAAGATTGAACAGTTATTGATGACACGTTTCTCACCTAGAAATCAAGCAGGTATCTAGAGCAAAAGGAAAATATGCAAACAGATCAATTAGTTTGACCAGATATTGTATAGGTATATTGATTGGTTGTGAGTTGGTCGGATATATCACAAACTGGTCTGCAAATTGGTCGTATGGAGATACAGACTGATCATAACCAGATACAAACTAGTCTTAAGGAGTTACAAACTGATCGTAAATAACTAAGACTTGTTTGCAGATCATATTGCGTAAGGTCCATCCGATTTAATCTTTGTGTATGTTTGGGGGTTGATATGTTCTGTTAGGGACTGCTACCAACCAGTGATTAGAAATGTGTTTCCAGATTACAACTAAGTATATATAAATCCATATGGTCACATATTTAATGGGTTGGAACAGTAAAGGTCCAAATGATAGACTCTAAGTTGAATACAATCTCTACTCGTATTGTATAAGAATCTGATCGGAGACTCTCCGAGTGTGATACGATCTCTACTCGTGTTGTATAAGAATCTAGCTGGAGGCTTTATATAAAGGGGTGCATAGGATTTTGGAAAAAGAGAAAGATATCGCACTACCAAAACCCTAATCGCCTCCTTTCGAAGGCCCTGCTGTGCGTGCTGGCGCTAGCACATCGGTGCATGACGTTTTATCCTTAGACACATGAACTTTTGTAGAGACGCTGCTGCGACTGTGGCACTGATCAGGATGATATGAGGAGAAGATAGCCGGCTCATGGAGATCGACTACTATTAGAGGATGATCGGTTTCCGAATACCATTTTCTAGAGACATTGGATGATCGACTATTTCCACTATATCGACGAGCGCTATATTGAACCGAACTATTTTAACTTTTTTTCCGCTATATTGCGCATCTAATAGTAACGATTCATGATTCCTTACTCACATAACTTTTTAATTTATATGATAAAATTTTTAATTTACGTTCGTGTACCCTACTCCTATGTTCCAACAAATATGTCACCATCCTTACGCCAACAAGGGAACCTCTGTATCCGACAAAGATGTCACCATACGCACGCCAACAAGGAACCTCTGCATCGTGAATTGTGACTACTCTAGTGTCAGTATTCAGGACGCCCATGCATTGTTTATCACAAGTATTCATTGTCATGATTAACCAGAACAAAACGAATATCAAAGTGCAATAAAACAAACTTGCACGGTTAGAAAGGGAAGTAAAGTCTTTTATACGGTAAAGATTCTTGACAGCATGGAAGTATGGAACTTTCATGCGACTGGGTATTCAAACCAAGTAGATGACTTCATCGTTCATCTTGCCAATAAGAAAGTTAAGGAATTTGTCATGATCAAATAAAGACCAGGAAGAAACATCAAAACACAACATAACAGGTTTATACAGCTTGAAGGAAAAAGGACAAGTCATTAATCTGAAATCTCCCCACAAAAGAAACTTACTAAACTGATATGGGGAAAAGAAAAGGGCATACTACTTGAGAGAATGCAAGCATCATACTAACTCACATATCATCATAGGGCATAGTAATTAATTCGTTTGAAACTAAGAAATGAGTTCATAGTCCATTTAGTAATGCAGAAAGTGTAGGACCTTGCCTGTTTCCCATGCTCACGAAACACTACCATCAATGACATCAAATGAGTTAAGGCCGGCAGATGGAGACCTTGGTGTCATCCTAAATTCCTATCACACCAGAGAAAGAAGCGAAAGATTAATTTAGACCATAAAACATAGTGTAGATGCAGTACTGGATCAACGATTCCAGCAGACCAATGATTCCAGTAGGCAGTCCTGGAATCAGTAGATTGAAACAAATATATAGTATATTCACCTTTGCTCTTGTTTTTATTCTCCTGGTGGGTACCAACATGATGATCAACAGAAAATGAGAATCAAATAATCAGAAAAATTTATGCATGCAACAAAACTTCGGAGACTAAAAAATCAGGGAGATACAATTAGTCTTGAAGGACACTTGTCAACATTTAATTGATACAAAATATTTCTATTCAAAAGCCTACAAAATTTGTTAAATGGGAAAAGTGGGCAAACATCACCAAACAATTTCCAGCAGGAAGCCTTCAGTTGTTGAGGTGACGGCGGGAGGCATCTTGTAGCAATAGAAGGCAAAGGCAAATACCAGGAGAACAGCATGTTGTTTTCTCTTCTGCAGTGCTGGCACAGCCTGGTATCCTATACTCCAAATCCTCAGCTAGTTTGGCGCATCACTAAACATTACTTTCATACATGTTTCTTAACATAACAACAAGAACACTTGAATCCCAAATTGAAGCACAAAGTAGCAATCTGGCACTGTATGACGATGAAGGATTATGTAAGAAAGTCCATGGTTTTGTTATAATGAACCATTACTATTTTAGAGGAGTGATTTTTTTTTGTTGCAAATTTACTGTTTTCTAAGCGGTTGTCAGACTTACCGATTTGACTGCTAGAGGTGGTGGTCAAATCGGTTACCGGTTAGACCGGCCACCACTAGCGGTTAGACCGCCCGGGGTTGGCAGTCTGAACGCTGGGCAAGGTTCTTTGACTGGTTTTTGAAAATTTTGGGGAATTGAGTTATGGGATGATTTGGTTTGACTTAGATCATTGTATATGTATTGCATGATGCATGTTTTAGCTAATATGGATCAGGTTGTGAAGAACTTAAGCTTAAGTAGAAGATGCATCATGAGTTGACGCATGTTTAAGAGAAGATCATGTGTTGATCATCAAGTGAAGACCCATGTGTTGATGGAGGTCAAGCGAAGAATGCATCATAGGTTGATACACATCAAGATAAGGATCTGGACTTGAAGTGGTGATGTGTGTCATCAAGCTTCAAGAAAATGCTCAAAACAAATGTATGACTAGTTAGGTTAAAGATGTATTTCTAGTCTTCTACCGATCTTAGAGTTTGGTTGGAAGACCGGATTGCTAGTATAAGTTGCCATACTATTAGAAAAGGTCATGTCTAGTAGCTTGAGTCTCATCATGTATTGATAGCTCAACTTTATTTGTTATAGCTCTCTATGGCATGATGTTTATATTTGTGAATGTGTTTTGCAAATAGTTGAAACTCATGTGTTGAATCCTTGTAACATGGGACTATACATTGCAAAAGTGTTTTACAAGTATTTGAAGTCAACGTTTTCCTATTCCTTGTGATATGAGGCTTATATTTGTAAATGTGTTTTGCAAATAGTTGAAGCCTATACACAATCCTTATAACATGCAACTTAGGTTTGCGAATGTGTTAATTCCATATACCAATTCCTTGTGTTATGATTTCAAAAGTGTAAAAATGTGTTTTGCAACTTGTTGATAATCATTATTGATCCTTGTGTGCTTGATACTATAACTTGCAAACATATTTTGCAAGATGTGTTGAAGTATATGTACATGTCAGGATAATCAAAAATACCGGCATGTATTGCGTGGTACTACTGAAAATTGGAACTACAGGCGTGTATTGTGCTTTTCTACCAAAAATCGAATGTATCAGCATGTGTTGCGTGGTACTACTGAAGATCGGAAGTACTGGTATGTATTGTGCGGTACTACCAGCCTGTGTGGCGTGATACTAACAGAAGTCGATGCTACCGGCCTATATGGCGCGATACTACCTGAAGTCGGAAGTACCGATTCTGTGTGAGTGGTACTACCGGATTTAAGAAGTTCCAAAAATCCTGCGGTACGTTTTTTCTAGAGAGACACCTGTGTGGTGGTCTTTTCCTCCCCACGAGAGCGGTAGTTCCGCATGTGCGGTACATTCAAAAAATTTACATTTATTGAATTAAATTGATTGCTTATCTTTCTAGTATTGCAAACCTAGACTTAGATAGTTAGTGCACTTAGGTGAATATTATTGATTTAGGCATTATTTATGCTAAACAAATTTTTGTTAAGCCTCTGTATTATAAATGTGATTTTAGCCAAATAGAGAAATCGTAATTAGTGAAAAAAAATTTAAAACCACCTATTCACCCCCTCCCCTCTAGTCGGCCTCCTCGATCCTACACTATGCCTAACAGTTGAATATAGGAGTGGCAAGTAGCTGCACTAGGTACATTCTTCTTAACAAATTTATCAAGCTAGATCAAGCTAATACTCCAGTGTTACATATTCAATAGCTCATGTGGCTCAATTAGAAATAAGGTTTGGGAAGCTGCAGCACGAAGTACCCATTTTGCAGAAATTTCATATCAGTTCCATTGAAGTTAAAGATGACAATTGTATGAAGCCAACCGCCTTGACTCCTTGATCCCTACCTGCCTCCTTCACCAATCACCACCAACCATTGCTCGAACCTTTCCTTTAACACGAATAACACGAATCTTGTGGCATAACACGAATCTTGAACCCCTCCCCCAGATTCTACCATGTGGCATAACACGAATCTTGAACTACTACTTCTCCCTACCCATCTCTTTCCAAACCTCCCATGTCGCGCTACTCCAAGGACCTCTTCTTCTATGACGGCCTCCATAGGGCGTTCCCCAACTCTGTGCTACTTTGCCGACTCCTCGACCACTGCCTCGTCGCCATGGTCTTTGTCACACTTGTGATTGCCGACTTACCACAGCCGGTGCCATCACCAACCTCCTGGCCGCACTCGTCGTAGGCCTCCCAATCATCATGCTCCATGCCTCCATCCGCATCTGCGATGACCTCAAGGAGCCCTCTCTGACGACGGCAAAGAATGACAAGGAGACAGTGGCGGTCATGGAGGAGGACCGCAATGTCTAGGCATGTCCCACATGAGGCATGCACTCCTCTCGCAAGCTCAACGCTGCTGCAGACCCTAACTCCCTCTTTGACGACCTCCGCCACACCGGTGTCAAGCTCGCCATCGTCCTCGACATCCTCCACGTTGCCTTCCACCACCTCTCGTCCGACGCCCACCTCAAGCTATGCCAGTGGTGACAGAGGCGATGTGGTAGGCAAGTCCCACACAAGACATACACTCCTCCTGCAAGTTCAACGCCACTACAGACCCTGGCTCCCTTGTTAACAACCTTTGTTGCATCAATGTCGAGCTCACCATCATCCTCGATGTCTTCCACGCCACCTTCCTTTGCCTCTCACCCGACGCCCACCTCAAGCTATGTTGATAATGATGGAGGTGACATGGTCGAGGCTAGTGGCATTGGAGGAGGTGGTGGGTATGGGAGGAGTGGTGGATCTCGGCGATGGAGGAGACTAGGGAAGGAGGCGGCTTGGGAAGAATTGGTGGGGAAGAGAATGAGAATAATTAGAGTGTTTCAAGAAAATTTCCTTCTGTCCTTAAGGTGGACATCTAGGCAATTGAGCAAAAACCTTAAACAAAGATTTCTCACGAGGTTTTTGAGCTTGGCTCACTCTAGGTTTAATTTGAGCTCAGCTCGAGCTCCAAACAAGCCAAGCTCAAACTTGATCCTGAGCTTACGAGCTTCAACGAGTCGAGATCAAATAGCTAGCAAGCTTCAACAAGCCCACTTGCACCTAATTTTTTCTCTTTCATATTTGTTCCTATTAAGATATGCATGCTATTATGTTGTGAGTTGTGATAATTTTTTATTACATATTGAATATTGTTGCATATTAACTCTTACTGAACTTACTCAAGTTGAGCTTGAGCTCGAGTTGTTCTTATTATTAAAACTTGATGCATGTTGAATTGTTGACTATTACCGAATTTACTCAAGCCAAGTTTGAGCCTACTCGAGCTTAGGCTGAGCCGAGCTCAAGTCCGGATCTAGGCTTAGACCCCAACTCAAGCTCTTTCGAGTTTGACTTGAGTTTCTATTGAACTCAATCTCGAGAGGTTAGGCTAGCTCAAGCTTGGCTCATTTACAGTCCTGGGAACCCTACAAGCCACTTATTTTTAAGATAATAACCCTATCATCTGTGTAACTTATAATAATGCTAACTAGCATCAGTCAAAAGAATATATGATAACTAATAACTAGTGAAGAACCTACAAAATTAGACCCCCTTTCAAGAGCCTAATGCTTTTTACTGTAAATCCAATAAGACAAGGTCTTCACCAAAAAAATTCCATTGGTGCCATATAGGGTTGTAAACAAGTCGAGCTCGAGCGAGCCTGGCCTCCAAATTTGAGCTTCGTAGAAGTTTGATCCAAGCTCAAGCGAGCTTGAGTTGGGGTCTAAGCTTGAAACTCGGCTCGACATAAGTTCGAGTTCGGCTCGAATAAGCTAGGTAATAGTTAAAATAAATTAATATGCACTAACTTTTAACAATAACAAAAACTTGAGTTCGAACTCGGCTCGAGTAAATTCGATAACAGTAAAAAATAATTCAATATACACTAATTTTTAACAATAGAAAAATTTGAGCTCAGCTCAAGTAAGCTCGATAAGGATTAATATGTATCTAGAGCTATAAATAAAGCTCGAGGGTCGCGAGTTATTCGAGTTCAGCTCGTTGAAACTCGCGAGCTCGGGATCAAGCTCGAGCTCAATTTATTTCGAGCTTGAGCTGAGCTCGAATCGAGTCTAGAGCGGACCGAGCTCGAGCAGCTCGTGAACTTCGAGCTTTTTTATAGCCCTGGTGCCATACTATCATGTGACTCATGTCACAATCATCCTATGGGAAGTGGAAACTGCGTCCAAATAGTACATCCAAGCATAAGAAGGTCCAGGGTCTACCCTTTGTCAAAGAGGAGGTAAGAAAGAAAGAATAAAAAAAGAGAGCATGGCATATCATATCATGGGCATTTTTTCTTGTAACTTATGGCTTTTGCCTTTTCTTCTATAACTAGTTTTAAAAAGAATATTTTTTAAATATGATCTACACATTAATTATAATGGATATCGTAGTTACTTTATTTATATAAACCAAAATCACATACAAGTATCTTTCTTCCTACTTTTTTCTCGTAAACAGTTACAAGTAACAACTAAAAAAACAACAGGCCGGTGCATGGACCTCCAGTATTCTGTTCCTGTTTTGTCAACTCGATGAGTGAGACCAACCACCAGCCTGACCGCTACAAGCAAGCTCCGGGAGAGCCACAGCCAAAAAACAGGCCATGCATCGACCTCCAATATTCTGTTCCCATTTTGTCAATCGGATGAGAGAGACCAACCACCTGCCTGACCGCTACAGGTCCGGGACAAGCAAGCTCCAGGAGAGCCTCAGATCTCTCTCATTCCTAAGTTAATCCGAACGAAGCAAATATAGGTGTAATTCCAGTAGAGCCTCAGCAGCCACTGGCCTATGCCTATCAGTCGATAGTAATGCCTTGCTCACCGATTGTATCCGTTGGCCTATAGGCTGTATCAACCTGCATGCAACTTTAAGACAGCATAAGAAACTGAACTACTATGGTTCACTAACTTCAATTGTACCACCAGGGAACTAGTACTAATTGGGGACTTTGCAACTGGAAAACCTTGGCATTTACAAAAAAAAAAACCACTTTACAAGGTAAACACTGACAGGTACTGAATTGTTAACCATAGTTAATTGTTCAGTCTGGCATTAATCCAGAGACCAACAAAGAAGGGGGCAAAAGGATTATGTCATACAATAATTACTTTCTGATTAATGATACAAAGAACGGCTAACTACCCTATCAACGATTCATATGCATACATTGTACATTACATATCTTTACAATGCTTAACTGCAGTTGATATATGGTTTAATAACTGCCCTGAAATTCTCCTCAAATGAAATCCACGGAGCCCATTCGGGACTGACCACTCAGCGACTGGCCACCATTCGATGGGCTCTGGTGATGGCTTGGATGGCTATGCTGAGCCTGGTGTCCGCCTAAGTAGGGCATCTGCTGCTGCTGCTGCTGCTGAGAGAAATAGGATGGAATCTGCTGCTGGAGTCCGCCATTGAAGGGATTCCCGTTCATGTTTGGAGCTTGCCCTGCAGCTATCTTAAGTCGCTGGACTTCTTCTCTCAGGGCTTCATTCAGAGCTGCGTTTGGTAGGAAAGGAAATATTTCAATACGTTGATTCCTGAACTAGGAAAATACAAATGTTCAATTTGGCTTTACTAACTGGCCAACCAATTTGTCAATAGATTCAGAGTTACAGACACCTTGTAGCAGACAAACTTAGCCTTCCAGAACATTCAAATAATGACTACCAGAAGAACTAAAGAAGTTCCACAGGAAGATCAGAGCATACCATCACGCAGTTTAGCTTGCTCTTCCATGGACTGCAACCGGAGTTTGAGCTCTCTATTCTCAGCAGTTAAACCAGATGTATCCCTCTGGGTTTCAAGTAAATTTGCAATAGATCAGATATGAGAATATCAGTGTGGTGAACAAAAGAAACAAAGTTAGATCACCAAATATTGAAGGAAAAAGTCCACTTTTGGTCCCTCAACTTTGCCCCGAGTCACCCTTAACTACGAAACCGTTCACTTTGCCCCCCTCAACTAACCCCTAGAGCCCAATACCGCCTAGTTTTAGGCCCACATAGCACAGATGTCAGTCTTTGTAGGCATTGACCACCTTGTTGGCATTGACATCTGTGCCACACTTCGTCCTTACGGTAGTGCTGCACAGCCTACACTTCGTCCTTGCGCTGCCTGGCATTCCGCCGAACACCTTCTAGGCTTCCCATCCCACCAACGCCTAATGCCACCGGCCAACACCACCCGAAATGGCCCAAGACCCTCACCGCTTCGACAGCAAGGTATTATTTAAAAAAAATTCTCTCTTGGCTCTGCCAACCAGAACGACCACCACTGCTCAGAACGCTGACGTCTAGTTCTGCTGAGCTCATCAGACTTAGCACACTTGCCGGCGCCACACCAGCTCCTTTGCCGCTCGCCTCAACTATGGCCACTCCCGCTCGGTCGCCCCTCATCGGCGCGCCGCGTCACCACATCCAGAGCTACATCCAACACCGCTCCGACGGCCCCTCTACCTCGACACCGCCGCCATGGTGCCGCTGCTAGACACCTCACCATGGACACACCATGGCTGCTACTACCCCAGCTTCACCTCTCTCGCTCTCTACCTTGGTGGATTTGGATTTGGGGAAAACCCTAGTTTAATCCCCAACGCACACAATGTTGTCACCACTGCATCATTTATCCTGAAATGCAGGCTCCAAGTCACCTGATTCGGTCCAATGCCGGCAGGAACCATCTTATCCAGGTAATTTGCAGCGGCCACAAGGGCGGCAAGGACAGCAGTGTAGGAGCAGGCAGAATGGGGGATAGCGAGGCGGAGGGAGTGGAACGGAAGAGGTGGAGGGCAGCGATGGGGCGGTGGGTGCGGAGAAGGCGCAGAAGAGGGTGAGGAAGGGACGCTCGAGGGTGGTGGGGGAGGGGAAGAGCATGTGCAAGCAGGAGGGGAGGGAAACGGCGAGGGGGAGGAGGCCGACGGAGGTGAGGCAGGAGGTGAGTAGGGAGACGGTGCCGGTCACGTTCTGCACAGACGAGGCGGTGGAGGTGGTCGTAGGTGAGGGTCTTGCGCCGGCCATTTCGTCGGGGTGGGGTTGGCCAGCGGCATTGGGTGGTAGTGGGATGGGAAGCCTAAGAGGTGTTCGGCGGAATGTCAGGCAGCGCAAGGACGAAGTATAGGCTGTGCAGCAATGCCGCAAGGACGAAGTGTGGAACAAATGTAAATGCCAACAAGGACTGACATCTATGCCACACGAGCCTAAAACCATGTGGTATTAGGCTTAGGGGGTTAAGCAACCTGGTTTTGCTAATTGAGGGGGGCAAAGTGAATGGCTTTGTAGTTGAGGGTGTAAATTAGACTCAGGGCATAAGTTGAGGGACCAAAAGTGGACTTCTTCCAATATTAAATGGCATATTCACAAACTAAAACAAAAGAAACTGTTGGCTTACAGGCTCAGCTAGCAATTACATATCAAATATTCTAAATGGCATACACAAAATGGGTTGTGTGCTAGCATGGTCCAAAAATCAATAGACTATGAAACACATAAATCCATGCAAACGTCAACACTAACTCAGTAATGGAATACTCTGCTGCAGGCAATAGCTAACAACATTAGGTCATCCATAACAATAAATACAGTACTCTAGTTCTCTCAATCCTATCAAATAAATTGTAGAATGAACCAACAAAATCATTTGAATGTATCCAAGATTCCAAGATCACATACTAACACTGATATTACTTCATCACTTGATATAGATAAAGCCAGTACAATGTCCATCATATTGTGACAGAATTCATCTATTGTCACAGAGGTCTTATCAATACTGGTAGAATGCTTATGCAAAGTTCGAAAGGCACATGAAAAGTATGTATGTAACCAACAAGAATTAACTCTGGATAGCTTAGGTTCAATTTTCTTATTTCTTTTTTCAGAGCATAATGTTACTCCTGGCATTATGGGTTGATTATCCTTGCCTAACTAAAACTAGCCAAGTTGTCTTGAGAGAGATATCTTAGGTTACTTTCTGTGACCACCTAATCTTTAGCCTAACACTACTGATCTGATTCTATCCACTTCATTCAAATCATCTTAGGTGCACTGATTCCTACTCTAATTGTCACGCCAACTACAAGAACAGACCCATACAGGTATTAAATAAAGAACAAAAATGTTTGTGCTCTGTTTAAATGAAAATTGTATACATATGGTTTACTCTTGTGAAGGCAAATCTAGGTCATCCCATCCCATGGTGTCCCCATAGTCACTCTCCCCACCCTAACACACCACGCAAATTGCCATGAAAACTTCCAGAAAAGATTTGAGAATGCCAATACAAGTTCAATTTACCATACCATTTCTCATTTTCTAATGTATAGATCAAATTTTGTGTGAATACTCATGCTATCACTTGTTTTCTAGAACCATATATATCATTGCAACTAGCAATATGACACAATTGGATGCTAGCTGCATACAATGCCATACGGAACATCAGTTCAAATGCAATAAACAAAATGCTTAGCTATATCTCAGGTCTCTAAAATACCGTGCATAGAAGAAATGGTCGTAATTAGAAATTCAGAACTGTTCGTTTCACTTGCTTAGCTCTGCTATCACATGGTGCTTATTCTTACATATGATTTCATGATTTGTGCCGTACTAACTGACTTATATACAGTTAGTATTTGGTTTCCAATGTAATACATTACACTCTAGCATAAATTACAATAATAAAGCTAGTCCATACACCAACAAATGTAAATCCTTCAAATTATTATGCAATGCAAAAGCCACACAGTATTATATGTGTCATTTCAACACAGTTCCCTCAATAAAACTAAGAATATGGATCCATTCTCATGCAGTTAACATATTAACATAAACCAGCTCATTTTGACTACTCAACTATCAATAACCCAGTAGTGCAAATGCCTGAACTAGGCAGCTTCAACTACAAGGAAAAGGATTAGAAGCAGCTACTGTACTTCAGAGAACACACAATATTCGAGTCAAATATTTAGGTTTCATATAAGCTACTCTACTATGGTCATAATACATGTCAAACATAACAAATTAACAATTGACCAGCAAATATATAAGCTCATCTCGCACTTCCGAATAAAAAAATCCCATACCTGGAGAAGCGTGAGCTGTGCTGACAGCGTGGTGGCCTCAGTCTGCAGTGTCTGGACCTTCCTCTCCAGCTCACCAGTGTACTTGATCTTCCTCTCCTTCGACCTCGCCGCCGACTGCCTGTTTGCCAGAATCCTACGCGCAGGCACCACCACAAACTTTAACCTAAATAAACAGCCCCGGTACACCTCCAAACCACCACGACAAACACTAAAACCTCGCAATTATCATCAGTAAGACAACGCGGATAGCCCAGATCTCAAAACGGTTAGCACACCAACACCAGCAGCAATGGCTATAACTCTAAAATACATGCTTCACAAGCCGAATTACAAGATTAGATGGAAAGACACCTCCTTCCGGATCTTGAAAGCATAAAAAAATCGACTGATAAAAAGGGATGTTAGAGTTAGTAATCTTGTTTCCCTTGTGCTAGTCCGTATACGAGTCAACGTGAGTTTGCCGAGTGAGTCGTTTCCGTGCCTTACAGTTTCCAGTTTCCGTTTCAGAGTCTATGCACTTGAGTATAAAAGTAGGGGGAGGTAGGCCTGTAATATTCAGCAAGAAGAAGTGATCGGATGTGATCAAGCTGAGAGGGAGAGGCAACAAAGAGAAGCGCTTGCTCCCGGAGGAATTCCTTGTTTGTTCGTGTCTCCAGAAGCATCACGTGAAGGCCTTGTGCTTTGTGCTGCTCCACCGCGCAGCAAGCAGGTCGCTGCTCCGCCCGTGTGTTGGGCGCAGGAAGGCGTCTCATCACCACGGAAGCCACGTCCAGCAGGAGAGCAGGCATCACGACGCTGACCAGGCGTGTCCCACCGAAGAGAAGACGAAGCAAAGGGCGCATCCTCTAGACCGAGCTGCGTCAGGAGCAGTAGACGCCGAACGCACGAGCGTGATCCGAGAGCAGCCGGGCGTGTGGGGAAAATTACAACAAGGGAAACGGCTGAAGACTTCCTCACCTCTTTGCGCGCTTGGGGTCGAGGAGCGCGAGCTCGGCGAGCCTCTCAGCCGGCATGGCCTTCTTGGCGTAGTCCGGCCGCCCACTCGAGAGCGCCGACTCGCCTTCGAACGGCGAATTGACCCCGTCCATCGACCCGCTCCTCTTATGCTCACCTCCCCCGCTCCCTCCGCCCTGAAGGGTGAGGCTCTCGAAGGAGGCGGCATCGAGGGAGAGGCTCCTCATGTGGGCCCCGCCCGGAGGCCGAGGCGCCGGCGCCGGTGACGCGGCCGCCGCCATGGGCGGAGGCGGGGTCGGGTCCGAGGCCGCCGGGGAGTCGTCGGAGAGGGAGGGGAAGTCGAGGTCGGAGAAGGAGAAGTCCCCGTCGGGGTCGAGGAGGAGATCGGCGTCGGGGAGGCGCAGGAACGTCTCCGAGTGGGCCCGCCGGTGGTGCCCACGTTCGCCGCCGCCGCCTCCGCCAGAGCCCGGCGCAGGCGCCGGCAGCGGGAAGCGCCGGTCCATGGAGGTCAACGCCGGCGGCGAGGCAGCTAGGTCGCGGCGGCGCGGCGCGTGGACCCGTGCGGGGTGTTGGGAGTATGTGTGTGTGCGTGTGTGAGCTCGGGGCTGTCGAGTTGGTGGGATACGTGTGAGGAGAAGGGAGGGGGTCGCGGGGTGCGGCTGCTCCCCCATCGTGGTCCCGGTGCATGGAGTTAACGAAAGGTGGCACGGATCTCGAGGTGGGATGGACGGGATAGGAGGGGCTTCATTGGTGGGGAGGGTGTAGGGAGGGAGGGAAAATCTTCGCCGGGAGTAAATGGTGCGGATGCGAGGTTGGCGCGGGTGTTTGCGTGGACTCGGTGTATGGATCGGTGGGCGGGGTGTGTTCGTCGTGACTCTTGAGGAGTCGAGGACAAGGTGGACTGAATGGCGCGGTGCTGCGTGGGCGCGGTGCACGAGAGTAGGGACGGAAGGGCAGGAAGGTATTTTTGGTCCGGAGGAAGCAATGATTCATCGCGTTGGTCGAGCCGTGTGTTGCTGTGGACGCGGGCCCGGCTGACTATCTGCCGGTGGCCTTCCACTCAGTGAATGACGTGCGGGTCCAGAGTCGTGTGGCCCACCGGTCGGTGTGCGTTCTGTGGGACGGACCGCGTGGCGAGTCCAATAGTTCGTGTCCTGTGGCCCGTGGATCTGTTAAGAAATCCAAATAGAGCAGGCAAAGTAGAACATAATGGATCAATCAAAGAGAATATATCAATTGAGAAAGAACATTAAAAAATAATTTTTATTAATTTTCAGATATAATTATATAGTATAATGACCTCTTTATTTATAGTCTAAGTTCATCAGGGTGTAATTCTGGTATTTATCCACACCGGAACCTTTTAGATTTGGTAATACTCCCCCTTAGACGAATACCACATTATGCACATACCTCATTAAAAACTCATTTTAAAATTCAGTAAAAAATAAATGAAGAAAAGAGTATATGTATCCGTTTCTTGTGACACACTTTTTGTCTCACTACAAACCTTCACCTGAGAAGATTTCAAGAAAGCCATAAAGGGAAAAAGAGTACAACATTTAGATCTTCAGGATCATGTAAGTCTTCGGTCTTACATAAGAGCTATGGTTCAGGAATTTACTTTCTCTGAATTTTGTAACTCTCTAAGCTATCTCATCCCATGTCTCGAACACATTTATGAAAACTAGAGGTTAGAAGAGATTTCACGAATGCCAGGTTATCATAAGACCTAGTCATTAACACTTTTATCTCTCCATTCTTCTAGAGCTCATGAGGATAAAAGAATTTAAGAGCAATATGCTTTGTGATATTACTCTTAGTATAGCTTATTTGCATCTGTGTCACATAAACTACATTATCTTCATAGATAATGGTGGGGGTGATCAGCAATGTTTGTGCCACATAACTTCTAGATGTAGATAATTATTTATCTGAACCAAGCAGGGATCCTATCAAAGATTTTTCGAATCCGATAACTGCATATCTTATTCATGTCATCTGCTAGAGTTATTATATAACGGAACAATATTTCATTCATAACAGGACAATATCGATCTCTACAGGGATCATTGAACTATTGCTTTCACCACCTCATTATTTCATAATGACCCATCAAGTCTAAACGAATATGTTCCAAGATTTTCATCTACGATTATGGTTGACCTCAATTGCTTCCATTTTTGACTCAATATGAACACTTCATATGCTCGGTCATGAACTTTGGTTCCGAATTTATGTCCTTATACGACAAGATTTAGCAATTTCAGAGGCAAACTAGTTGTCGATATCTTTTATCTAAATATCCTCATAATTGAGTGTCTTTCAGTATTAACCAAAACGTCGTCATTTCCTAAACGGAAGCTTATTGGTTGTTCCGCGTCCCTCAGTATTGTAATGTGTGTGCGCCTAATTACTGGGGTTTTCATCTTCAGGATGAGCCTCATCTTGAGGTATTTCACCTGCAGTGTTAGTTCTCTTCTGAAGTATTCAATGAGTGTTTAATGATTATTTTGACTCGTGCCACTAGACCTTAGATCCACAGACGTCCTCGTAGATTTTAGATCACTGACCAATAAGTTAACTTCATAAAGATGAAAATACTATTCAACCGAGGTATTCCAACTTAGCGACACATTTACTTCAAGTAAATACTGTATAACTCCTCCATGTACTGGAAAAGAAATTTGTCAATTTCCTCGCTTTTGGCATATAGGAGTATCAGCTAAACTTAAATTTAGTTTGGTTAGTGTGTGAACCATATAGTAAAAATCTTTTATCAGGAAAATATCATGACATTCAAAGAATGGTGAAAAACCTTGTTATCTTAACTCAGTCACACACTAACATGTTACGTACTTATAGTTTGACATGATGAGTATGATATATCTTATGGGTAAAACTGAGCAACTCTGCAGAGTTAATTATAAATAGTATTCAAATACGTCGTGTTTCCGGTAGATGAAGTGGTGTTTAATGGATAATTCTAACAGCGAGATATAAGTAGATTTGGAAATGATTTGGAGATGTTGAAGTCTAGAAAATGAAGTTATTGAAACCCCAATTCCTTAAGAAGTTATTAATCTTTTGTGTTTGAAAATATTTACAAATAAAACTGCATCCACATAAAAAGATAAAACTCATATATCCCCATCTCTCGAAAATCCTGGCAAGTAGTTAAGTAGTGTTTCCTCATATGACTTGTTGAATACGGTTAGTTGGACTCAATCTTGATTTATTTTTCACCAACACAGAGATCAGAAGAAGAAATGATGTTACAAGTTTTCGTGTTAGGGTTACGACTGCATTAAGTGTTTCTGTGGGAATGTTTTTCTATTCTTCTGAATGTAAGTTAAATTCTGGACTTAGATGCTCGTAAAGTTGTTAAAGTTGACTGCTAGATCATAATTTAATCAAATTAACCCTTTTCAAATGTCTGTGATCTGGTATGATACTCATTCTGTCCACAACTAAACTCTTGAGCTGTTGCAGAACGTACGATGGCTCTGTTCCCAAAAACGGGGGCATTACAATGCCACTGTCTTAGCGATATGCAATAGTCGGGACTCGTGCGGCCAGCAACAAGGAAGACAGTTGGGTATGATTTTGTAAGATCGATTGTGGTGGTCAGGAAGACGCACGGAAGCAATAAGGTGCTGGCAATAGAGGCAACAATACGACGGGCAACCATAGTGTTGATCATAGTGGTTCTATGGGCTAGGGCTATGGCAAAACGTGACTCGTCTAGAATAATGAAACTGCAGTTGGTAGAGGTGAGAGTGTCAGGACTATTCATGTTGGCTACGATTGATGGATTTTAACTGAAAAATGAAAAGTACTAGCTAAAAAATGTAGCTTTCTGAAGGAGGGGGTGGGCGGTGGGGAAAGTGAGGAAGAGATGCGTGAGCGAGATAGGAGTAAGAGGAGTAGGTGTGTAATATGCCCGGGACACCCTATCTTATTCCCGGAGTGAGATGAGTGAAGAAGCCACTTTGAAAAACTAGGTATTTATATTGACTTCTGACTTCTCTAAATAAAAGTTAAAAACAGAAACCAACACGAATAGGTTGCACCAAAGAAGAACAAGCCCCACCTATGCGCTTGATGATTATTGAGTTAACCATGACTGGCTAAATGTTGGGTCGACTACTCATTTATCAATTGACCTTGGCCAACCAAGTGACAGGAAGCACGTTAGTTTATTGGCAGGACGAGGGTTTCTTGGCTCTTTCGAAGCATCAGGGAACAAAACCGCGTGCGTACACCAACCAAACTCCTTCATCCCCTTGTATAATGGCATTTTGGAGAAGACTTTAGCATTTTTTTTTCAGATTTAAATACGAATTGAACAAACATCTTATACAAATATGGATCAGATAAATACCATATACGAATTCGAATCGAATATCTACTCAATTCGATCTGATCCAGATATGCTCATAAGTCATGTAGTATAAAGATATTAATAACATTTTATCCTCATACAATCACGTTTTATCATTCTAATTCATTTATTTTACCTAAAAAAATATAAATTTACGTTTAATTAAATAACATTTGTCCAACTAATTAGTACGTATTGCAACAAAATATGCATATTTGTTCAGCTGGGACGCAGGGCGCGAGAGGTTCCGCGTGGCGTGGGTCGGGCTGGAACAGGGAAGTGGAGGCGGCACGGCTTGGACCAGTGCAGGAGAGCGCCGGCGTGCGTGCTTCGAAAGCTCGTCAGAAGTCCATTGATCCAGACTCCCACATATGCACAGGATAAACAATTGGTTGGTTTTATATAAATCCCAGCTGGATCATCAAGACCATCAGTGAACCAAGAACTGATATCATTGCCCTGCCCATCAAGCCCTCCTGGAACACCTAATGTATCGTCTAATCCAGGCAGGTTTGTCAGCGCAGCATCAGTAGATCGCCGAGCAGCGTTCCCAGAAGCTGTTTCTTGCTTGCTGGATAATTTTAGCACTTGAAGGACCTGCTGGTTCAGGGGGCTCCTGCGTTGCCGGCGTTGGAGACGACTCCACGACTCCGCCAAAAACATTTCCAGAAGTCGACTCTACCACGCCCTGATTTCAGACCAGAACCCTTTGCAGACGTATCTCTGCTGTGATCCCTTTCCCTGTCACCCTTTTTCCATTTTGTGCCCCCTGGTAAAGGATAAGAAATGGTTGATATAGCTTGTGAAGCAGGAGTGGAGTGGACGTCTAACATCACCAAGTAGCGCCTCTTAATGTCTCCCTAATTGAGGTATAAATCATGTTTACCAAGGGTTTCATCAAGAAGGCAGGAGTTACCTTGATCCAATAGACTTCTGTCGAGCTTCTGAAGCTTCTGTCCGAGAGCATGGGCCGGAGGCAGATGGCTCACGCGCGTGCTTTCGGTGAAGCTTGAAATGAAAAAAATCATGGCTGATTTCCAAAGAAACCACAGAGTATCTAGACACGAAATTGCAGGACAGACTCAATCATTAGCTATTATTACTCTCTAGTACTTGACGCTACACCGGTCGCCGGAGGCAAGAGCGCCACCGACGCCGACGCCGCGGTCCTCCGCCTTGACCGGAATCGTCAGCGAGCACCATATCTTTGGCTTCTGCCGTATCTTGGTGCTACTGAACTTGTATCTCACCCGTGTATCGACGGCCACCTCCAAGCTCACAGCCCCATGTCCCTTCTCCTTCTCGAGCTCCCCAGCGACGTCGCCGGCGACGCCGACGCCGCTCCCGTCGAAGTCCACCTTCACTTCGACGTCGCTCTTCCGGCGCTGGTAGAACTCGGTGGGGGAGGTGCCTTTGGCGCGGCCGAGGAAGGTGCCGCGGAAGCATAGCTCGGCGTCGAGGCTATCGTAGTAGATGTTGACGCGGAGGCTGGGGTTGTAGAGCTTGAAGGTAATCGAGAGGTGGTAGGAGACCACGGCGTCGTCGGAGGTGGTGTTGGTGACGGTGAGGTTGGTGAGGGTGGCGAAGTGGACGGTAGCGCGGATGTGGTGGGGCTGGAAGATGGCCCAGTAGAAGAGCACAACGAAGCCGGCGATGAAGAGGGAGCCCAACAAGCGGACGCAGCACCCAGTTTCACGGTTGTCGCCGTTGGGCATGGTAGAATAGAGGAGGAGCTCGCTGGTTGGTGTTCTTGGTCAATGGGGAGGGAGGGAGGGAGGTGGGTGGTTCTTGTGTGTTCTGATGCGGGCTTTACCCTGTGGGCTTTATGCCATGTTGATTTGGAGCTGAGCTGGGTGAGAACTAATGCTTAGGTAGCATTCGGAATAGCGATGGTTTATGACTTTTTTTACTGTAACTGACTGATATTTTACTGTAGCTGAGTCGGCTTATTGGGCATAATTAAATTTAAAAAAATTTAAAAATAGAAAAATATATTAGCCCATTACAGATAATACAAAGGAATACGAAAAAACACAAAATAGAACAAAAAAAACAACATTGAAAAAATCGCTGGCGTCTGCCGCCCATTGCAGACGCTAGCGAAGCTGAGTGGGGCCTTAGCATATTCAAATCATATATCAGGAAAGAAATGGTAGTGGTACACGTGCTGTTAGGACCGTTAGCATTTGGACTATTATGCTTGTTGGGATATCTAGGGAATAATATCCCACCCCCACCCCGTACATGCGTCCACATTTGTATGCTCAATATCAAATGCACATGCAGTTTATTTTTTTTGGCGAAATGGCAAACGGTGAGCTCGATGGTTTCCAAATCAAGAAAATGGCACCTCGTCAATGAGAAGTAAGACATCAAGTTAGGTTATCTAGGTATTTGGGTTCACCAAGTTCTCTGACCAGGTAGCGGCGGAGGTGGGACAGTGAGAACGTGATGGTGTTGTTGGCTTGGCAACAGGCAAGATTAGGGCATCGTGAAGAGGGCAGCGCCTCCTACGGGCAACGGTGAGAAGGATTTTAGGACAGAGGACAATAACGGTGAGTTGGAGGCGTTGCCCTCTTCCTGATGCTGCACCCCCTCCCGGCCACCGTGCTGCTCCCTTCCCGCCACCCGCTCCCTATCTCCCTGTTTGTCGTGCCACTACCTGCTTGCCCATAACAGCTCTTTGCTCACTCGCGCTACCACACGCTCGCCTTGCGCCCCATGCCACCTCACGCATGATTGTCATCGCGCGTGTCCACTGGCTGTCACTTGCCTCCACAGCCTGTGTCCATCGATCATCGCTTGCCTCCACGGCCCACGTCGCTGCCTACTCACCACTCAGAGGTCGGAGCCGCCCCACACAGAAAGCCACATAATGAGAGAGAACAAAGGTTATAAATTGTTTGTATCTTTGCCTCTCTGGGTCTATATAAGGAGGACAGAGGTAGGAAGAAAAATGGCTCTAATGTCTTATATGAGCCACGCTCGAGATATGAAGAGTGCGAGCTGAATTTATTTGCGGACACAAATATATAGTTTTAGCCTAACTAATAGTATATACACATAATATATCTATTATGTAAAAATTGGGTGTTCAGTTGAACACCCATGAATTACTGTGGGTCCGCTCGTGCCGAGCATACTCGTGAACGCGGAGCTAGCGTGCCGCACATAATAATGGTGTGATGAAACGCCAACACCCATACATGCATGCATTGGGCTGCTCTAGCCAGGCCTTCCAGCAGGCATACTGTAACGCCCTGATTTTCAGCTGCTTTTAAAGCCTTTTATTTAAAAATGAATTTATGAAATTTTCTAGAAATTAAACAAGCTTAAAATAAATTTTAGAAATTAAAAATGATCAAAATAAATATTAACATAAAGCTGAAAATATTTTGTTTGGATTCCTTGTGTCTCAAGGATTTTTCTGGAATTTTTGGTGAGTTTTTCGGACTTATTTGCTATTTTCTAGAGCTCTTTTTAATTATTTTGAATTTCTGAAAAAGGAAAGTCTCTTGAAAACCCTAAACCCCTTTTTGGGTCGAAACTCGCTTGGCCCATCTTCCCAGACGGCCTACCTCACCCGCGTCCACTCCGTTCGCCCGATCCCTTGCCCAACGCATGTCGAGCATCCACTAGGCCGGGCACTATGCTTTGTGCCCGACCCGGACTCCGCCGCTGCCGTCGCAAGCCATGTCTGAGCGGGCAACCTCGGACTCTGTGCTTTAAAGCTGCCGCCGCGCCACCGTTCTCTGCACCGCGTGCCTCCGCCTCCTTCTGGTCTCCGTTGCCACCCCGTGCGTCGCCGTCACTTGCTCGAAGGCCATCGCCGCCTGTGCCGTCGACGCCGCTCGTCGCCGCCTTCGACGACAACGGTGAGCACCACCATCTCCCACTGTTCACTGCCATCATCGGACTCCGCCACCTCTCGCATCTCGCCGCTGTACCGAACCACACCGCCACTGGACCCCGCCGCCGCACCCTCGCCCCGGCCACGTCGCGCCGCCCTTGGGCCGTGTGCCCACTCACCCGTGTCGCCCTCGGTCCCCGCGCCGCACTCGTATCCGCACCACGCCGCTTCACACCGCGTGCCCGTGACACTTCGTGCGAAGCGCCGCCATGCGTCGCTGATCCGATGGTCGCCGCCCCCGCCCCGATGCCACCGCGTGTCCAAGCCTCGGCTGTCCAATCGTGCTGACGTCAGGTCGCACCGCGGCCCCACCGATAGTTCACCTCCTCCGTGGACATGGTCCACCGTGGACCGTGCGACTGATAGCCCAACCCCACCTGGCAGGTCTACTATTTTGTAGACCCGTGAGCCGAATCCCCGTCCGAGTCAGGAAGCCACATCAGTATTAGCCGCCACATCAGTGCCACGTGTCAGTGCCACATCAGCACTACCCAGCCCAGATGCCACGTCAGCCACCGCGTCAGTAAGCCATGTCAGCATGCCACATGTCAGTGCTACATCAGCCCTAGGTGCCACGTGTCAGTGCCATGTCAGCCCTAGCCGCCACGTTAGCAAATCCCGTGTGCACTATTCCGTGGACCGAGTCCACAGTGAACCCGCTTTTCTGTGCACCGAGTCCACACCATAGTAACCTTTTTGAATTTCCAGTATTTTCTTTAGATTTAATCTTTCGAGAGCCTGTTCTCCTCCGTCCTAGCTCCGATTGACCCCATTCTCTTTTCTAAATTCATCTAAAATCGAGCTCTACCTTTTGATTCTATTTTAAGGTTTTTGGAGTTCATTTGAATTTTATTTGATGTAATTTTGTTGTTTCGGTCGTTTTCTCTCTCGTTAGATTCCGTCTTCGAAGGAACAGGAGCGCCTGCCAGAAGATCCCAACTACCTCGCTGAGCATAACCATAGTAAGTCGTGTGCTTTGATCATGTTGAATCTAATTTTTAATCTATTATTTATTTATTTTGATTTAAACTGTCCTGCATTGCTATTTTATTATAATCCTTTGTACTTGATAGTTATCATCCCAATTGAAATAATCACTCCTTGATAATTTGAAATACCATGATGCTATTGTCACCATAGGTCAAAAAATTAATTAGTGATACCTTAGATGTCACATGAGTGGTACGATTAATATGCTTAGCCTTGCTTACGTTATGAATGGGTTCAACATCGCATGTGAATAATTAATTTGACTTAATGAGATATGGAACCGTGGTTGGTGCCACAATTATAAAATTTATACCATGATATTGGTGTGTCATTGGTGTTGGTTATACAAACTTAATTTTTTACTTGGCCCTGCTTATGTTATGAATGAGTTCATCATCGCATGTGAATAATTAATTTGACTTAATGAGATATGGCACCGTGGTTGGTGCTACAGTTATAAAATTTGTAACATGATATTGGTGTGTCATTGGTGTTGGTTATACAAACTTGATTTTTTACTTGGGCGAGTGATCGTGTAGTAAAGGGGGAAGTGTGGATTCACTTTGAGGGATGTGGAAGTCTCGCCCGGTAGATTTAAGGACTTAACTTTATGCGCTATTAATATGAGCTTACCATGTAAACCACATATCTAGTATAGGATGGACTTGGCTAATTAATTTGGGATATTTCAACTTCAAATCTCGCCATTGTGATGAACATGGTTGTTGATTTCCATGAGGCACAAGGGGGGTGTGATGCGAAACCCTAGTGGATGGGATTTAGTTGAGGTTGAAATATTGTAAAAGTCTTGTTGTGATTTCCTTAGATCGAGACTAATCACATTGTGTGGGTACAGTTATGTAACCTCTATAGAGTGTAAAACTATTCGAATAGCCGTGTCCCCGGTTATAAACAATGCTCAATGATTTCACACAAGGGGTAGTGATTTCATAGAAACTTATGGTTTATGGTTGGAAAGTGAACATGTAATTCACTATTGGTTTAGCTTGTGGATGGGAGGTTCACAAGTGGTTAAATTTTAATTCCGTTGATTATTTATTTATTATTATTTTTCAGTTAAAGATCGCTTTCAATCTATTTATCATATTTATCTTAAAATATCATTTTATGCAAATTAACCTTCCAGCCCTTCATTGGTAAGCCTTACATATTATATTGCATTCATTTGTTACAAACGACTTGTTGAGTATCAAAATACTCACGGCTTTATGCCCACTATTGCTCAGTTGAGGAGGAGGAGTTCTACCAGCAGAAGGTACCAGAGGGAGAATACTTCAGCGACTTTACGGATTAGGACTTCGCTCTCCAGGCAATTGCCTGTGGGCATGTCGATTGGCTACTACACTTATTTTTGGTTTTCCGCTGCTAGTTTTTGAGCCCTTCAGGCTAGTTAGATTGTAAGCTTGGCCATAAGGTTGTACTTTAGATAATTATTAATATTTGATTTTTTCCTCAATTTCAGCATGTGTATGGTCGATATTTTATCTATGTTTAACTGTATACACTAGCGTGATCCTAGACTAGTACGGTATACACAGAGAGTTCGGATTTGTATATTCGGGTCTCGACACATACATACATGGGTAGCGAGAGCTTTCGGCATCGTCGTCGTGCATGGAAAAACAAGAGGATTCACATGGGTTGCACTAGTAAGAAGGGGCACGGTGGTGGGCTACATGATGACAAGGGTGGAGGCATTGGCGGACATCGTGTGGGTGGGAGTAGGGGTGGCAAAAAAGCTCGAGGCTCACAAGATGGCTCGGCTCGTGGCTTAAATAGGTCAAGCTAGGCTAAAGTTTTAGCTAGCTCAAGTCGACTCACGAGCCACTCGCTGGCTTGTTAGGCGTGGCCAGCCCAATTGCTCCACCCTATAGGAACTATGGTCTATGGATTGGTCCAGCCTAGACGGTCTAGCCCAACAACTCCCATGCATGATGTGCCCATGTCCAACAACTTCCATCCCGTTCCAACTCGCCTAATCTCATTCGCCCTACCCTAACCCGTGTCCCAGCCGGCAAGACAAGGCAATGAAAGCCAAGCTAATCCAACCCCATGCCGACGATGAAGACGCCGTCTCCAAGGTCGACGAGGACCCCCTCCCTCCTCCCTTCTCCTCCCACAAAATCCCACCCCCATCACAAACCCAATCCCAATCACAGTCCTATGACCAGGCGTAGGCCTAATGCCTGCTTGACCTAGGCGCTGAGTTGGACAAGGAGTGCCACCTCCGCCGCGTTGCCGAGGACGCCCTTGCCGACTCTGAGTCCCACCTCAGCCACCTCAAGGCCTTCATGCAAGACATCTTCCACAAGCACGATGACCTCACTGCCGAGTCCTCCTCCTCCCCCCGCACGCTCGTCGTGCTCTAGGTTGAGGCCTCCATCGCCTCCTCCATGCTCTCCTCTGGCTTTGAGCACATCTCCGCCAAGGCCTCCTCCTCCTCCTCTGCCATGCCCGCCCTGCTCCCCACCTTCCACAAGTACTCCTTCAGCCTCCCCGCCCTCGCCTACGACGTCCTCAAGTGCGCCAACGACATCGTCGACAACCTCCTCTCCCAGATCGATGCTGCCAAGTTGGTGGACACTGATGTGGCGGGTGCGCTATCCGATTTAGTGTTTGTGTGGAAGGAAATGAATGTGAAGGAGTGCATCAAGGTGTCACTGGAAGGGACAAGGATGGTGTATGAGATTGTGGCCGTGGCCTTGTGGAAGGTGAGGACATGGGTGGATGCAAGAGAGAGCAAGGCAAGGGCTCTGGAGGAGAGGGTGGATGAACTGATACAAGAAAACGAGCACATTGGGGGGGCTATTCCGTAGCACGTTACAAGCAAGCATGACCAATGTGGTCCACTCACCGCCTGTATGCGGTATCGAGCTTAACGAGCCTAACAAGCTAAGCTTGGGCTTCCTACCAAACCGAGCTGAGCTACTTTTCCAGCTAGTTAGCCTTATGAGCCGAGCCGCTTCCCTAATGAGCTTTAACTAGCCAAGCTGAGCCAGCTCGATATCCACCCCTAGGTGGGATGGCGCAGCAGATGGCCGGTGCCCATTCGACATATGACTATGTGTGTGTGCGCATGGCATGGATACACCAAACTTCTGAAAAAACTTGTTTGTTGAGCTTTGGCAAAACCCAATGTTTGTTATGTTGGTCTTATCCTCTCCTCCTAAACATGGTTTTAGGTTGTAAGGTTCTTAAGCGAGTTTAACAAGATCTAGTTTTGATAAAAACTTGCGATCCAAACAAGGCCTTCAACCCACTGAAACTAAAATCTAGCCTCGGTCCAACGGTTGAACTGAAGCAGCAGCACGGAGTGACTTACTATTTGTTTGCTTCAATTACTCGAGAAATTAAAAGCCATTTTTTTCAACCAGAAAAAAGAAATAAAGGAGAAGAATCATCAAGTTGTAGCTCTTGAAGGAAAAGGAGCCTTTTGAAAGCTCATAGTACGTAACATGTTCCCTTGAAAATAACACTGCTCTACCTCTTTACATCGGTCAATTTTTTACACGTCACATTGCTGCTGTTAACGTCCACCCATCCAACAGGAAAAAAAGGCCATCCTACCTTCCTTTTTTTTTCATTTCAAGCAACAAGAGGATATTCAGTGCAAAAATCATTACCACTACATTGGCCACGAAAATTTTCATCAACCAAAGAATATAGTATGTTGAGTGCTAGCTCTTGCCGAGAAACAATCCAATGCGAATAGCATACATGGGAGACTATATGTTGGGTCAAATATATATTGGTGATGAACAATTGGTACTTTTGTTAAGTTAAATTTAAATTTTGTAATAGTTGCAAAAAATTTAGAGTTGCTCTTAGTGTTCTCGGTGAGATCGGTAGAACCACTAAGAGGTAGCGATCAGACTGGCCTGTGAACGGTGGTCTGACCAATTTCTAGTTGGTGACTTTTTTTTTCTAGGGAGTGCTTTTTAGTGCTAGTTGCATGCGGTCCTACCAGCCATGAGTAGTGGTCGGATCAAGGTGAGTTGGCCGATGTGATCAGCATTGGAAATGCGGTTACACCAAGTAGCCAGTTAGACCAACCAATGATTGGCGGTTGACTGGAGCAATTGGACCAGGGTAAGTTGGCCGGTGTAACCAGCATTGGAAAGGCGGTCACACTAGGTAGCCGATCAGACTAATCAATGGTTGGCGATTTGATTGGAGTGGTCCGACCGGTGTGAGAAGAGCGGTCAGACCGATGGCTATGGCCAGAGATCATAGTGAGTTGGTTTGAGGTCAGTTCAAGGCATCCATGAGGGTTGTGTTGCATTGTATCATGCATGGTTTTGATTAAAATGAGTCAAGTGCATGAAACGTGTGCTCAATATGATTGATTAATCTTTAGATGTGCAGGTGGGTTTGAAGACGTAGTGGTCGACGGCAATGGATCGGGACTATGTAGGGGAGCTGAGGTCTGAGCGGTCATATAAGTCTAGGTGAGACTACGTGGCTCAAGTAAGAAGCATAGAGAAGACAAGGATCACGAAGAGATGAGTTGTTGCATATGGTGCACCAAGTGATGAGGCCGATGAACGTAGAGACGGTTTGGGGAGTCCGAATGCATGAAGATGTGACAGCTAGTCACTATTACGAAGTCTTCATTTACACAATCATCATCTCCATCATAAAATTCAAGTAACAATGATAATGATAAAGTTAGTGTTGGTCCAACAGCTGAAGCTTTACAACAATTGTACAAGGGACTGATCACTTAAGCTAGAGTAAGGGAACTCACTAAATAAGTAAATCTGATACTAAGTTCCTTTGATTTTACCGTTAAGGATAGCTTACTACCTAATGCTTTCACTTTATGCATTCTATTAGGTGAGCAAGAACTTGGTATTACCAAGCGGGAGGTGATGGAGACCGACGCACCAAGAGAAGGTCCAAAGGAGGAGATGATGGCACTTCTCTTATATTAGTGAAAGATTAGAGAAGACTACGCTTCAGAAGCTTGTGTCTAGTCTTAATTCTGAGTCCGTTTGAGTTTTTGGCCAAGCTCCATACAACATAGGCTGGTTTGTATCTATAATAAGATATATTAAGGGTGTTTTGGGTTTTAGTATTTATTTTGTTTCAGTTTTGAGGTGATGATGATATCGAAGCTTCAAACGGGCTGAAAATAAATACTTGGGCCATGGAAGTTAGGCAGTTGTTAAGAGAGTTGTGCGCCATCCTCATGGGCTAGCCACTACGTGAGGCCCACCTCATGGGCACCCAAATTAAGGCGACCAGCAAGTCACTTCTTATTACTTTTGGTTTAAATTAGGAATTAGAATAAGATTCCAGTTGTTTTCCTACTTTGAGTCCGGCTAGACTTGTTCGAGGGTATAAAGTCTTGGCCATCGTCCCCTGTAACCCTCGAATGTTAATTTTGAATCAAAGCAATTTCTTGCTCTTTGGTTTATGTCGTGCGCTGCCATGAGAGTTGGAAAGCTGACTAGTTATCGTTCCACCAAATTATCTGCTATCAGTATTCTTGTTGTTCCTCACGAACCAGAAATGTCGTCTATCTTGTTGTGGTGAGAAGATGAAGATTCAGAGTGTGTTGCTAGTTGAATTCCGGTATACAAGAGTTTATAATCGAGACAGACAATCGTGTGCTTCCGTTCATCAGAATTCACAGGATTTCCAGTTAGCCACATATTTACCATTCAAGTGAGATTCTACGTCGTGAAGATCGGGCACCCCGTATCAGCGTGCCAATATATACACCGATGAATATCCTATGAAAATTTTGCCGGATAAGTATTGAAGACATGTGAAGATCAGTTTAAAAAACACTTAGGTCTTGTTTGACAAGCCCAAAATCCTGGCCTATTCACGTGGATAAACCAGAAATTTAGTTCAAATTCTCAGTCCATCTACATGGATCCAACTGAAAACAGACCTCCTAAACAAGGCCTTAGAGAATAACCAGCTGTAGGGAATGCTATGTTCTGTATCTATGAAAAATCTGAAAATTAAACTCCGTCACATTTGCAAGCTAGATATTAAAAAAAAAAAAGCCAAGTAACTGGGCTACTTGAGCCGACTTATGCCAGCCCAAGAAAGAAAAAAAGCGAGCGGCATAAAAATGGATGAGTTCTGTATGGAGCCCAACCAGCGTTATATGAAAAAAAGAGATACAACAAGAAGTATCTAGCTAAGACACTACTAATAACACCCAAAAAAGATTATTCAAAATAAAGGTATGTAAGTTAGTATATCGTATAACATTGTAATATATTCATATTAAAAAGAATAGAACATGCTATAAAAATGCTAATTATGCCTACAAGGCAACTTCATTTTTCGAGTATTCATGACTTAACCGTCAGGTAATAGTAACATCGGCAACTACTTTAAATAGCTCCGCTCGTTGTAACACACCATCAAGTCATTGAGCAAATCATCGGTAATCTTGTTGCGCAATTTAGACTTGATAATTTTTATTACTGAAAAGGCCCTTTCAACAATGCCGTTGACACAAGAAACAACAATGCCAACTTAATGAGTTTGTAAACCAATGGAAACATCAAATATTTTTTAGTTTCAACCATCTTTATAGCCAAACTTGCAATACCTTTATAAGTATAAAAGGAAGCATGCCTTGTCACGTGACGAATGAAAGTCTCAATTTGGTCCCTTATAATTGCATGATCGCTATTAGAAAAATATACATCATATATGTCAGTACGTCGAGCAAGTTTTTCGATGTCAAACTTGGAGAAAGAGTTCTTTCAATCAAGACAGGAGAAAGTATTTCTGTAGATGCCTCACCAAACCGATGATTTATCTCAGCGCAGATTTGGCACTATAATGAAGAAGATTAATGATAGTATACTCTTGAAATCTTGAATGGCCTCTAATTGATATTTCATCATACATATTTGGCATCGAAATACCTTTGACAGCACAAAACTGTTGAACCTTATCAAAGAAGTCGTCCCATCCACCATCTCTATGGTGGCCAACCGAGTTTTTAACATCATCAATTAATTTCATGGCGTAAACAATATTTATATCCTTTGTGTTGCAATACATGTGAAAGCTCATTTGTGATAGCAGGCAATTTTAACATAAGCCTCAAAATGAAAGTAAATTTGAAGGATTCCATTTTTTCAATCAAAACTATCGCTTGAGATAGTGCATAGCCATCTTCATGGACCATGCCAAGCACCTCTATCACCGAGTTCCACATTTAGGCCAAACAAAACAAAGTTATATGATGTGAACCCCATCTAGTATTCCCAGATTTAGCAAGATTAGTTTTTTAATGCACACCTCTTTCTGTAAATATCTCATCGTCCTTGAGCCTTTCCAAAGTACTTTTGTGATGGTTTTTGCATTGACATCAATTCATCGTTGCTCTTGCAAGATGCACTTGTCATTGTCATAATCAAGACGATTTACTTGAAGAAATCATGAATTAATGGGAAGACACAATCAAAGAGCAACAACTAGAAACAAGGCGATATACTTGAAGAAATCATGAATTGATGGGAAGACACAATCAAAGAGCAACAACTAAAAACAGAAATAACCACCAATTATAATTAGTGGGCAAAGCAATAGACATAGAAAGCATATGAGGTTTTCACGGCAACCTTCTCGACTATTTTTTTAATCCTAACATGCACGCATATAGACTGTAGTGATAATGTATTTTGCTTCAGTTGAAATAAGACTAAAATGGTTGTGTTCCATTAGCAGGGAACTTGGATGGTGAAATTAACTTCACTCATGTCACATTGCATGAAGACAACAATGCTAACAAACCCGACTCAATCGCTCAAGAATCACCACCAACTTGCTTTGAACCAATGGACGGATCCTCCCTGGCCACACCATTTGCAAAAGATGATGGCCTTTACAACAACAAGAGAGGAAATGCATTTAAAATTAATTGAACATTGATCCATCTAATGACCTACTGCACAATACTTCCATTCCATACGATTAAGTGAATAACAAATTTACATTTAGTACATCAGTTAGCAAATTCGTACACAAATAAAAAGCACACGGTCCTACTTCCACTGCTGCTAGGTGGTTGCCTACTGCCTAGGTAGGAGGTTCAACAAACCATGCACATGGAACAATCGGTAGAAGACAATATGAATTTCAGATATTCACACATCAATGATACTGCATTCTTCAGAAATTTCTTCCACCACCAAATGTGGATGGAGGATGAACTGCGCCGAATGCTGAATATTCCTGCCATGATTCACGAATACACTAAACTTACTAAACTAATAAATCAACGAAATAATAAAAGTAACTAGGTGAGGCATGTATAGAACATGCAAAAATAAAAGCAATAACATTCCTTAGTAGACTGAGATTTAGATTCTGTGCCAGTTATATAGGAACAACTGCTTACAACATGAAAACAACCATTGCAGCTGAAGTCCTTTCGAGGACAACATGGGAAGCTGGGGGTTAGTATGTCGGACCTAGCCATCACAAATACTAAAACACTAGAGAGTGCAGGTAAATTATCTACTGGTAACCCAATATACCAGCTAGTAATAGTATCTTAGTTTCCTTAACAACATGCCAACATCAGTATAGGAAACATTGAACAGAAACAACCATTATCTGGATCATGATGTGACAATTTAGCAGTTGAACAAGCTGTATAGTTCATTTTCTAAGGTCAATCCTATTAGTGATATGTCCTAGAGGAAATTATGGAGATGATTATATCACTTCTATGTTTATGATCTTTTGAATAAATATTATTATATTTCTTGAAAGAATTATCATTTATAAAGGTTAACAAGCATGTGACTTGTTATTAAAACTCTTTATTTGTTATATGATATCATTATAAAAGGATCCTGATTGGATATCACTGATTAGCACACTAGTCACTGATTAGAACATTATATGATATATATGGCATGTTCTTTTTGGCTGTGGTTTATAGCTTTTGGCTAAAATTTTTGAATTTTAGCTGTTTGCGACAGAGATTACGGAGAGAGAGATATTCGCTTGCGATTTTAGATGGTACAGATGTTGGGCTTTTAACGTGTACTATAATTAACTTGTAGACTCTATCTTAAAAAAATACCCCGTTTGAAAGTTAAGTACTGTAACAAAAACCAAAAGCCATTTTGAAAAACTGAAAAGAACATGCCCTATATATGAAGAGTCGACCACATGAAGTTATCTACTACTAGATCGAAAAAAGATTGAACAATCCATGGATGACACATTTCTAACCTGAAGTTCGATCGGATATCGTGAGACAAAAAGAGAATATGTAAATAGGTTAATAGGTCCGACTGAATACGAACTGGTAGTATGAGTATATTGACTGATCGTGACCCGGTCGGGCATACCACAGACCGGTCTATGAACTGATTGTATGGGGATACGAACTGGTCATAACCATATATGATCTAGTCATAAGGAGTTATGAGCTGATCATAAGCGATTAAAACCTAATTACAGAACATATTACATAAGCTTTCACCAAAATGATCTTTGTGTACATTTGGAGGTCGATATATTTTGTTAGGGACCCGCTACCGATCAGTGATTTAAAAGGTATTTTCGAATTACAACCAAATATACATAAACTTATAGGGTTACACACTTAATGGGTTAAAACAATAAGGATTTGGATGATAGATTCCGAGTGAGATACGATCTCTACTCATATTAAATAAGGATCCAGTCGAAGACTCTCTGAGTTGGATATGAGGATCAATAGGAGGCTACACATATTAAGAGAGGTGTGGGGTTGATCGTTGTATAGGAAAATCGAGCATCAAAGAATATCCTGAGACACACCCATCGAAAACCTAGTCATCATCTCTCGAAACCCCGGCTGTGCGCGCTAGTGCTAGCACACCGGCGTATGGCGTTCCATCCCTGGATGTGTGAACTTCAGTAGAGGCGGTGCTGCGACTGCGACGCTGATTAAGACAATCATGAGGAGGAAATGGTTGGCTCACGATCGACTATCGCTCGAGGATGATCGCACCTTCTGAAGATGCTGATCGGGATGTTGGACGATTGACTACTTCCATTACTTCGATATGCACTACGTTGAACAAGTTGCTTCTACTCTTCTTCCGCTATATTACGCGTCTAGTGGTATCGATTATCTCTTACTTGCATGATTTTCTGGTTTACGTGATAAAAAATTTTAATTTGTACCAGTATAGCCTACCCATATCCTACCAAATCCTTTGATTGAGGAAGTGATGAAACAATGATATATTACCTTTGAAAAAGACAAGGATGTATATAAACTAAATGTTGGTAACTTACAGCAACATCTATAATAGCTCTGTTAGTATATCCCACCTTTTGTTTTGCTGCAAAGTCTGTCACCCATAATTACATAGAAGTAGATCTTGGACGTGTCTTGGACGTTTTCAGGAAAAATGGCCACGATGCTAAATTAGCTTATTACACCCTTTCATTTGGTTAACGGTAATCACAGGTTGATCAAGTTAATTTAATTGTATTTCACTAGGCATGTTTTGGCCGTTTCCTAATTGTATCTACTTTTGAACACATGTTACCCTCAATTAATATAAGATATAGAGTAAGACGTTCTTCGAAGTACCTGTGGTGCACACTGAGGCACGGAATGCATATTTGTATGCCCCTGAATCTGACTTGTTGAAACACCAGTAGCAGGATATCCCTACAAAGGGTATAAGTTGCACAAATTTGGCATCACATGTGCAAGTAGTTAATAAAATAATATTATAAAATAAAACACAACAGTTTCTGGAAGGATTTCTACCTGGTAGAAGAAAGGTCTACCAATAGATGAGTTTGTTGCAATATCTTCTGTTGCATAATATTGATTTTGATTTGGTGGATCAACAAAAACTGGGTCAGCTGGCTGAGGCAAAACTGCTTGTTTAACGTTTCCTACAAAACAAAGTAGTAAGTTATAAAAAAAATTGCTAAAGCATTGCATAAACAAATTTGCATGCAAAGGAAAAGAAAAATACTTGAACTTTTATCCTGCTTAGCTGATTTTTTCTTCCTCTTTTCAACCTTACTTCCATCTTTGTCCCTTCCTGAGGGATGCATATGCAATCTTTTGAGTTCACATACACTTTCTAGTGATTTTTCTCCATTTTCAAGCACGTCCAGAATAATTTTTCTTGTGCCCTGATGACCTTTGCTCTTCATCAAAAGATCATAAACAAACCTCATAGCTCTGTTACGATATGCAAGCTCAGCCTCCAAGCAATTTTGTTCTGGAAACTCATCAGTTGGAAATAGATATGTTCCTTTCCTAACATATTTTGTCCACCGTTTTAAAACATACCTTTCAGGAATTTTATTGACATTCTTGAGACTAAGTGCATTTAGTGCATGTGAACAAAGTATGCCCATTGTCTCAAATTTTTTACAACTACAATTCAATTCCATGGTAGAGGTGTCAAGGAAAACTATCCAAACTTTTGGACCACTTCTTTGCAAAATGAACTCAAACCTATACAGTGTTTCACTACATTGCATTTCCTGATATGAAGTTCCACTGCATCCATCTAGAAAATCTGTTTCAAGAGACTTATAGACTTTATGTGTGTAAACTTCAGCAGCATGTTGCATAATATTGCAATGCTTAACTGTACACTCTGGGGCAGTCTGGTTACACTGAATATCCTCTACAGATTCATTTGTACGCCAACTCCCTACCAATTTATCAAACTCAAGGACAAAATTAGTGGGTGACGTTGATTCATCAGCAATGCTGCTCAACACATTGTTTGAGCTCTCTCTCCTATCCAGTGATTTAATCCCACCATCAAATGCATCCTTGTGAAGAGCTGTGCACCATTTATGCCTCTGCTGATACAGATCAGCAAGCCACTGGTGATCCTGTATATTATATTCATGAAGCATCATTGCCCATGTTTCCTCAAACTCTGCTTCTGACTCACAATCTTTCATGCACTTTGAGAACATGCTACGAAATGTTCCAGAAGCATTTAGAGTGCCTACATGGGACTGTAGGTTCTTTTCAATATGCCACTGACAAAGACAATGGCGTGTCTTGGGGAGAACATCTTCAATTGCCTTGGAGATAGTTTCGTTCTGATCAGTAAAGATTGTTTTAGGAGGACGACCACCCATTGACTCCACGAATGACTTAAATAGCCATTCATAGGATGTTGAGGACTCATCCAACAAAAATGCACAGCCAAACATAACATTTTGCCAGTGGTGGTTAACACCAAAAAATGGGGCACATACCATATTATACTTGTTGGTACGGTATGCTGTGTCAAATACGACAACATCTCCAAAACAGTCGTAGTCAACCCGGCTTCTACCATCTCTCCAAAAGAAATTGGTCATTTGGCCTTCTTGATCTACTTGCACATCCCAATAGAACATACCTTGTTCAATTGTTCTACGCTTGAAATAACCTACAAGTGCTTCGGAATCCTCTGGTTCAAGCAGTGTGTAACTCTGGATGCTAAGCTGACTCTGACATTCAGTACCATCTTCGTTCATATGCAAACTGTCATGCATTGCTTGGATTTCAGCATTCACCATTGCATTCAGCACACCAGGTTTTGGAATTGAAAGGGTCCTCACTGATCTCAGTAAGTGTATCTCTTCAGGCCGAACCAAGTCATGATTATGTTCAGGAATTATCTGAATAACTCGCCACTGACCTTCAGAATCAACTCTAAAACGGACCATCGCTTTGCAATTAGTTCTGGTCTCTGGCCTATTAAAGTTTGCCTCAGTAAGCTGCTCATCATCCTTTAAACCTTCCTTTGAGCAGTAATAGTCTTTTGTACGAATAGTTTTGGTCCCTGTAAAGTAGTACTGCTTTCCCTTCCGCACACTGAAGCCCATACGGTGCCCATAGTCACAGTACAGCCTGTACGCTTCTTCCTCACTATACGCAACTTTATTCCGCAATTCTTCAGTCAACTCCTCACGGCTTGGAATCACAGAATTATTTTCCTGATCTTCTTCTTCATTCCTCACAGGATCTTCCTCCCTTCCCTGTTCTCGGCTATCAAAAGCTACTTGCCCCGCATTTTCAGCATCATAAATGATTTGAACCTCTCTGTTCGCCTGAGCTTCTTGCTCATTATCTCCAACACCGTCCAGACATATCGCCTCCCCATCAATCTCAATAGCGATGTTAGTACCTTCCATTACTGCATAATCCACCACAAAAGGCAAAGTTATTGGTCCACATGTCAAGCGAAATGTAATTAGAGATAAAATCAACCACAAAGGCAACATTATTGGCCCACATGCCAAGCAAATTACAGATGTGAAAAACATAAATGAGAACGAGATACCACCATACTAGAGCACATTAAGATTTAATCCATATTAGCAAATTCCAGCATGCCTTTTCGAAGCTGAACCAGCACGTTGTGCCAATTAACCATTATATTTGATTACCCAAACTACCCTCACCATGGGATCCACGCAATTCCCCACACATCCCATAAGTTACCTAGAACAAAATGACAACACATGCAAGTAACCTAGCTGCCGAACTCTGAATTCCGAGATAGGTGAATTAACATTTGCAGGGTTTTCGGTACATTTCATACTACTAGGTTACCACAGTACCTCTCCCCCTAGGGTTCTCCAGTGCAGGGGTGCAATTAAAGTGGAACGTGAGGGTTCAGTTGAACCCCCAAAGATTTTGGGAAAACAAGCTGCTGCTATTAGAACAATCGAACGAGCAACTAATTGGATGGATTGGAGTATCTCATAAAGGAAGATTTGGATTTGATTGCTCGCCGTAAAGAAGAAAACACTCTTAGAACAATCCAGGCAAGCTACGTTCGGGCTTCCATACCAGCAGAAGAAATCAGCCTGGATGGATCTCCTTTCCACTCCACGCCAACCCAGTACAGTCTCCCCCAGTGGCGGCAGGGCTGACGAGTGGCTGCCGGCCACCGGCGAGGATCCGAGGCGGCAGCGGTGGTCAGGGCGTCTCCTCGTCTCAGCAGGCTGGCGACGTACTGCGACGCGGTCGCGCGGGGAGAGTGGCGGCGGCAGGGGGAGACATCATGTCCCGGCGGGCCGGCAGCGCCTTGCAGTGCGGCCGCACGGGAGGGGTTGAAAGCAGGCGCTGCGGTGGCCTGTGCAGGAGAAAGACGGAGGTGCGGCACGGGACGAGCGAGCGACGAGGTGGCGTCTCGCGGAGCGGTGGAGGCAAGGAAACGAATTCGGCGGCGGCGACACAAGCGTGGGTCGCCCGGCGATGGATGCTAGCGGCGCCTGGTGGGGAAGGAGATGAGGTGATTGGGCTGCAGAAGAGAGAAGATGAGGTGGGCTGGATGGGCGTTGGAGGGAGAACATGGGCCGGTTATGGGCTGCGATGGGTCTGACCCATCAGACCTATCCCCTGGCTGGGCCGGCGCCCTCCTCTTACCTAAGCTCCTCCTTAATTTGCTGGCTCTACTGCATATTTGCACTCTAGTATGATCATATTCTAGGATTAAATAGTAGAATCTAAGTTTCCATCTGATTCTACTAAAAATATATTTTTTTAATTTATGTATATTCCAAGAGTAATATGAATGTTTATTTAGTCATTCGGCATCTAATTTGATTAATAAATGTATCTTATTTATGATTAGAATCATGGTTTAAATTCTATGTTATAGGAAACTATGATTAGAAGAGTGATGTTATCAGTAATGTCATAATCAGATCATTTTAATAAAAAGGTAAAATAAATATATAATCAAATTAATTTTTATCATTCTAAATCTCCGAATCTTAATATCTAAACCATTAATTACTTAGTATTTAACATACAACTTGAATGGAGGGATAGGACAACTAAACATATAAATCTTTCATAATCTTGAATGATGCGTAAGTCTACACAATTCTATCATAATTCTACACGATTCTACTGCGATTCTACACGATTCTATGATTAGGACGTGATTCTACCACGATTCTATCAGGTATGACTCAAAATACGACTTGAGTCGCATTGATTTCATAGGATCGTAGAATCATGTGATTCTACTATTAGAATCGTGATTTTAACAATATTGACTAAGAGCCTATTCATATTGACTTTCACTTTTAGTTTCTACTTAGAGAGACCAAAAACTAATATGAATACCTGGTTTCTCGAAGCGGCTTTTCCACTTCTCTCGCTTCTGTCTCATATACGTATCTCTCTCTCACTTTTCTGTGTTCATCTTCTTCTTCTAAAAACTACTTCTTTTAGCCACTACAATTTGTGAATTCAGATCATCCCCCTTGGCAAGAGATTCAAGCATGCATTGATCTTGTGCCTTGCTTAGCAGATGGATGGGTTGCCAAAACCAAGCCATTCTTGTCAACTTGATCAGAAACAATGAATCCATCGAGCCCATTTTCTAGCGTACTAGTACTATTTCTTCTTTCTTCCGACTGATCCCAGCAGTTTGAAGGCGGTGCGATGTCTGCTACCTACCTTGTTTGCACTTCACATGGACCTGTTTAAAAGTGCTTTAGTATTTAGTTATGGCTTTTAATTTTTAATTAATTACAAAAGATTAAAGAAGTATGAGATACTTATGTTGAGAAGTCACTTCATTCAAACTGATTCCTGTAATAACTTCTATAAATAATTTATAAAAACCACCTTAAAAACTACTATATTTAAAAATTATTTTTTAAAAGTTAAAAACTATTTGGAACGGAGCTAAGCCGATCAACTCAACGAAACTAATAATGGATCATATCTGAAGATAAGGATTTGGAACGGGGATTTCTAGGTGATGCTTCAATTAGCTTTTAGTTATGTCTTTTAATTGAAAGTGCTATGTAGCGGCTGTTAGTTGCTTTTGAAAAATAAGAAAAAAATAAAAAAATTGAATAACACCATTATATCGTCATGGATAATGTAAAGTAATAAGAAGAAAAAAAAAGAAAAGGTAAAAAAAGCTAAAATAAATCAAAATTAAAAATCGATGTATTCTAAGTGGTTTCTGGTTTAAATAAACCGAAAGTTGAAATAAGCTAGAATTTAAAGCCATTGGGAACAGGCTCATTAATTCATACTGTTCTTGAGGTAACGCTGCACTGCTCCAGTTCTAGAGCTGCGATCTGGTGGCTGCCCCGTCGTTTTCGTTGCCCTAAATGCAGTTCCTGTTGCATGTACAAACAATGGCTGGCAGTGAAGCCTGTCCCCTCGAAAAACCTGAAACCTGTATCAAGGAAATCGTTTAATTGATCCAATGGTTGTAAAAGAATTGCACAGTACGTGCTGCAGCGCCTTGAATTTTGGCTTGCAACGTGGAGGTGCAGTATATGATAATTTAAGGCTGCAAGTGATCAGCCAATGGGTAAGAATTTCATAAGAAATACTCCACATAATTTTGCAAAGTTTTTCCCTATTGCAATTGCAAGAATTAATGTACTAAGAATGATAGGGATTGCAATTTCCTCCACAGGGGTAAGGACCCATAGGGATATTCCCTATGGGGGGCAAGGGTGGGGGTCGTCCTCTACGGGACCTAGTAAAAATTAAAATATATTATTTTATTTATATATTATAGATTTTTTTATATAAGATATATATTTTAGACTACAACTTGAATATATATATTAGTATATAAATTTTAAAGGTATATTTAGATAAAAAATACCTAAATACTTATAAATTAATCAATAAATTTATATTATAATTTTCAAATTTATATTTAACCTATTTTTTCAATTCCCACAAGGTCCCATGGGGACAGGGGAGGGTTCCTCTGCTAGGCCTAGTGGAGCCGGGGTGAGCCCTACAACCTTCGGCCCATTGCCACCCCTGTTTATAAATGAAGAGCCATATATAAAGTTCGATCTGAAGGTACTTGATTAGGGGATGTAATAATATAGGTCTAAACATCAACTAGCTATAGGTCCTGCTTATTTGGGCTTAGATTTTTAGTTTATTTTTTACTATTCCTAGATTTTATTTTTTTTTGGCTTTTTTGGGTTTTTTGTATTTTTTTTCATGTATTCGTTTGCATTGTCTATGATGGGCTAACTTATTTTTCTATTTTTATTTTTTAAAAAATTAATAACACCAAATAAGCCAATATCAGCTATAATACAAAATAAGTCAGTTATAAAGCAAATTTAGTCATAAACCATCAAAATTCAACCCAACTGAGCACCCTTATATTCTAGTAATAATGCCATGAAGTCATGAACATTACATAGAACTATCTAGCTGTCTGCTATGGCTGCAAAGCTTTCTTTTTCACCTCCTTTTCCACGTCTACACATCCAATAATGATTTGATTTGATAGCCCCCTTGGCCCAGCATGTTGAGAACTAACATCATTTCAATCATGATCTGATTCATTTCTACCCCAGAATAGTCCCTGTGGGTTGAGAGACTAAGATCTAGACAAATGGCCTACTTGCTCCCAACATATCACGGACCCGTTTCAAATAGCTTAAGCTTCTGTCTTATAATTTGTGCTGTTGATTTTTGGTTGAGATTATACTGTAACGACTATTAGTTTTTCTAAGTTATTCAATTAAAAAAAGAAAAATCTATTATATCATGATGAATAATGCAAAGTAATAAAGGAAAAAAAAGAGAAGGCATAAAAGCCAAAAAACCAAAAATGTTAGAATAAACTAAAATTAAAAGCCGACGTATTTTAAGTAGTTTATGGCTTGAATAAGTTAAAAATTAAAAAAAAAATCTAAAGATGAAACTGTTTGATGCAGGGCCCGTGGCTTGTCCGTCACTTACTCTTTTGCTAGTCAAGGAGTACTCCTACCATTTGGCCAATGGTGCATTCATCGCCAAAAGGCTAGGTTTTTAGAAGCTTGAAAAAAAAAGAAAAGGCTATGATTAGGGACTCATCTCTAGAGTTTGATCAAGCGCTACTTAACTTAATCTCATCCAAATTACTCCCGAGGGACACGACATCAATTGAAGGTGACGCTCTCCTTCTACTTTGAGATTTTTATCCAAAACGTCAACATCGGGGCGAAGCCAGAATTTAGAAGGAGGGGGCCAAATAAAGCTACAAATGCATGCTAAATCTTTACTATTATAAAAGAAAGAGTTGGTGGTTGGTACGACCTTCCTCTTCTCTTCTCAGCCATCCGATTTGATTTAGACCATTCGTCTCTCTCCTCTTCTCTCTCTCTCAGGATACAACCGCCTATCTCCTCCATTTTTTCTATCTCCTCGCGTATTCTGGCTACATTTCTCTCTCTGTCGCTTGCTCTCTAATGTTTTGATGTGTGAAGTTGGTCAGGCAGTAAGTTCTGTCTCATTATTTTTATGACTCCGTTGCAACACACGAATCTCTAACTAGTAGAAACACAAAAGGTTGTAATGGAAATTTTCAGGTCAAGCCATGAGAGGTCGGGTCCTAACCGCTCCCTCTTCCTCTGCCACTGGCCAAGATAAACCTGCACAGAAGCTAGCGTGAGAATTCATAGATTTTAGTTAGGTTTTTCTAAGTAGATTCATAGTATATATTATTTATGCTAGTTGTGAGTTGTGTAGTGTGTGCTAAGAGTTTGCCCTTTAACATGTGACTGAAAAAAATAGGTAGAGTAACTACAGTGACAGGTTTATCTTATTTTCTTTCTCAGAAACAAGAAATAGTTATTTGCCTCTCTTTTTCTGATTTGCTGCACGAACTGTAACCACACTAGTACTGTGATAATGTGATTTTTTTTGTCAAGTTTTACTTCATGCCAAGCTCTACGTCTATTAATTTTCTTGATTTATCTAAAAAAGAATAACTCTTTAACTACAGGCTTATTTGATATGGTTGTGGTTTATGGTTTTTGGCTAAAATTTTTGCATTTTAGCTGTTTGTGACAGAGATTACGGAGAGAGAGATAATCACTTGTGATTTTGGACGGTACAGATGATGTTGGACTTTTAATGTGTACTACAATTAACCTGTATATCCCATCTTGAAAAAAAATATTCCGTTTAAAAGTTAGATACTATAACAAAAACCAAAAACTGATTTAAGAAGTTGAAAAGAACAAACCCTACATTACTTTTTAGCATAAGAGTAATATGCATGGCTCGACATACTAACCCCAACTCATGGTTAACTGAAACTTCAAGCACCTAAGGCATCTCTAATTGCATATGTAGCGACTCTGCACTCCTTCGAATTATACTTTAGGTCGAACAGGCATCAAGGAGACATGCCACGAGAGAGAAAGAATGGTGAATAGTCTAAAGATGCAAAAGAGACCAAGAATTGGGATAAATAGGGGTCCTACCTCAACAATCTATGCCCCATTTGATGGCACCTCGATGGTTCAGGATTCAGATGCCTAGTCAAGTCGATCGATTAGCCAATTGATCGAGCTGGGACCAAACAGTGCTAGCTGGGTGGTTGTGCAATTTAGCCTAGTAGGATATAAGCACCTATCACGTCGAACTCACAGGGTGAGTGCTGCACTCGATTGATCGCTATCTAACTAGATTCTATAAGAATATATTTTGTGTTAGTAAGTCCTGCGTGTTCACATGACCTTAGCTCCCATGTGTTATATTAACTCTAGTCAACTTTGAGTTTACATTAATCATGTGTTATGTTCATATTAGTCATACGTTCCCATTAGTCATTTTCGTTCATATTAGTCATACGTTTCCATTAGCCATACCAGACTATATATATGTAACCATTTGTGACTTAAATGAATCAATTGCGTGATTGTCCTAAATATTCCATGCTTACATGGTATCAGAGCAGTGCCGCTCCTGAGCCGCCGCCGTCCTCCGACGGCAGTCGCCGTGTTGCATAGCCCTCCTACGCCCCACTACCGCCACCGTCATGAGTCCTCTGACGGCAGTCGCCGTGTTGCGTGGCCCTCCTGCGCCCCACGATCGCCACAGTCGCGAGTCCTCCGACGATAGTCACCGTATTGCGTGGCCCTTCTGCACTCCGCGACCACCATCATCATAAGTCCTCCGACGACAGTCGCCGTGTTGCGTGGCCCTCCTACGCCCTGCGAGCCCACCGTCGCGAGTCCTTCGACGGTAGTGGCCGTGTTGTGTGGCCCTCCTACGCCCCGCGACTGCCACCGTCGTGAGTCCTCCGATGATAGTCACCGTGTTACGTGGCCCTCCTGCACCCCGCACTACTACCGTCGCGAGTCCCCCTCTGCTGTTGCTGCTGCAACATTTGAAATATTGGCGAACGATGTGTGTTGGACATCAGTTACTCCGAGCATAACGACGACCTCAACACCAGTTACCTCGCACATGGTTTCCTCCTCCATGGCTACGATCATGGTTACTACGCTCTCGGCTACCTCGGTAACAAAGGTTTATCATTCACCGAGTTCTGTTCTAGTCTAAATGTTCGGCCTTCTCCCGTTCAGAGTGTGGGAGGGTGTTAGCAAGTCTTACGTGTTCACACGGCCTCGGCTCCCGTGTGTCGTCTTGACTCTAGCCAATCTTGAGTTCACATTAATCATATGTTGTGTTCATATTAGTCATACATTCCCGTTAGCCATTTCCATTCACATTAGTCATGCGTTCCCATTAGCCATACCAGGCTATATATATGTAACCATTTGTGACTTGAATGAATCAACTGCGTGATTGTCTCAAATATTCCACGCTTACATTTTGTTTAGAAAAGTTATCAATATACATCAACTCTCATCGTGAATCTCCGCATAGGATGACATATAGGCATATTCTTTTCAACTTATTTTAGTTTATAGTTTATGGCTTATGACTTCCTCGAATAAATAAACGAGACAATTTCTCCGTCGACGTTTCGAAGCGGCTTATCGGGATAGTCTTTTAGAAGTGACTTATTGTCTTTCGGTTCGTTCGTACGAGTAATAGAGGAAGCGACATATCACAAATATATAAAAATATTTATGTGATTGGGGCAGAGTCAGGTGACCTCTAACTCGCATCCACACACCCCAGTGCGGGGTGGGGCAGATCATGGCTGGGTTAGGACGGAGCGCCTTGGGTGGTGCGTGGTAGGTCGAGGATTTAAAGCTCTGCTCATTTCAGTTTTTTTTAGTTTCTGCTTCTAGATTCTGTTTTTTTTTCACTATTCAGTAATTTCGTCTTTTTCTTTTTTTAGATTTTTTGAACTTTTTGCATTTTCTTTTGTTTTCCCGTATTCCTTTCTATTGTCCGTGATAAGGTAACATGTTTTTTCTATTTCTATTTTTTTAATTTAATTATACTAAATAAGCTAACTCAGCTACAGTAAAAAATAAACCAGTTGCAGTAAAAAAAAGTCAAAAGTCAACGTCGTTCCGAACGCCCCCTTAGAGCTCCACTGGCAGATGTACTTCAGCTTCTAAGTTTTGATACGGTGGATGAAAATTTAAATTGTCCGTAACAAAAAAAAATTAACTTGTCCCTAACTTAAAATGTTATTTGATTTTTTTCAACAGGAGTTTCTAAATTCATGCATTTAATCACAGACAAATTATTCGTGGCTTGGTGAACACTATATGAGTGACGTGCATGCATTGAAATATATATACCGCTTCCGGAACGGGTAGACTTGCTGACGACGTGCGTACGTCCAAACTTACGGTGTTGAGAAGCCATTACAATGGCGATCGATCGATCGATGGGGGGTTTCTAGATATGGCGCAAAAGTAGCTTCAAATTTATTTTGCCATTCAGCTTATTGGATTAATAAAACAAGCTCCGGACCAAAGAAAAAAAATGCATGACATGCATGTCATATCACAATAGAACGCTCTGAGGCTCTGATCATTTCGGTTTTTTTCGACTTTATCTTCTAATTTTAGCTTTTTTTTCACTATTCACTACACTATCCACTAACTCAGCTACAGTGTTTTTTCAGCTAGCTACAGTGTTTTTTCAGCCAAAAGCCATCGCTATTCCGATCACCCCCTGAAACTTCCTACTCCCAGCAGTTTGGTCTCAAACGAAATCTTTAGAACTTTAAGTACAAAGGGTCTATTCTTTTTTGCTGTGATTTATAGTTTTTGGTTGAAATTTTTGAATTTTTGCTCTTTGCGACAGAGATTAAGAGATTACGAAGAGAGATACTCGCTTGCGATTTTGGATAGTACAGATATTGAGCTTTTAATATGTACTATAATTAACTTGTAGACTCTATTTTAAAAAATACTTTGTTTGAAAGTTAGGTACTGTAGCAAAAAGCCAAAAGCCGTTTTGAGAAGCTGAAAAGAACAGGCCAAAATTATGCTACTGATTAAGACTTGAACTCATGTCGACATACATCACAGAAGAACATGTTAATTAGAATACAAAGTTACAAACTCTCAACAACTAAAACTCCAAATAAGCGCCCACAACTTCGTACCAAAACTCGCATTTTGTTCCAAAACAACCACCGGTCGCCACCGTGATAACTTCGAACGTTGACCCAAGTTTACAACCAATAGAAGCAGCTCCTCATCTTTTGTTCGCTTCATCTAGCAAAGCATAAAAATTATTTAGATGTGAGTAAATGTCTGACAAGTTCTAATACTAACAAAAAAGTCACTTATTAATTCATATGTTTAGATGTGAATTAATTCCTCTAAAAATTATTTTGTTTAGCTTACAACCAATAGAAGCAGCTCCTCATAGGACCATTTTATTTAGTATGTAAAATGAGTTTGGTTATGAATTCCATCATTGATCCAACAAAACTGGAACTAATGGTACTTTTTCTTGGTCTAACCAAGGTGGAAGTAACCACATTTCCTCAACGTGAGGCCTCTCATGAAAAACAACATATTGAATTCCTCTAGTGGTAAAATTTTCAACCCCATGTTCTTACAGGCCAGCAACAGCCAACTTTTTGCCCAAGTTGTAAAAGACTAATATGGTTTAATTTCCATCAGCAACCAATTGTATGAAAATCCAGACTTACAATCGATACAACATTATGATATGCTAAATTTGACAAGTAGGAACATGAGAGATGAATCTCGTTTAGCCAAATACTACTACTGTCATCGTAAGAAACCAAGGACACAGATAGCTGTAAACTAGTACATGCAACAATATTATGTCAGAAAAACCAAATAATGTGGACTAAATAAAAGTGAAAAAAAGGTGCATTCATAGATGGTACGGCTGTGAATTGAACTGAATACCAGATTAGCACTGCAGGGGACATGGTGCTATTACATTCTACCAGAATAAAATAAAAGTGTTATTGGCAGAAGACATGGTGCTATCACATTCTACCAGTGCTACTGCTACCCACTGTCTAACTTGTCCTCAATAGCTAGTAGTACGTTGCTAAAACAGAGTCCAGTGCTCTCCTTTGGCCAAATTTAAGTTTTGGTAGGCCACTACCTCCCAACAGAAAGTCTGAGATGGATCTATCAAGTAGCACACACCAATTATCAGTGTAGTAAAAAGGCAACAACGTCAGTTGATCCATTTGTGATTTTTGTAGATTATGAATGGTACAAAATCAGTTAGATGGCTTTTCAGAAATTTTAGGGAAAAAAACTAGGATTTCTGATACACAAAATACAACAAACACATAAAAATGCAAAAAATAACTCGAGAGATTTTGTGAAAAAAATTTATATATTTTTTGTGAACTTTTTTGGACTGTCATAGTAATTGTATATTCCTTACAATTCGCTAAGTGAATAATTCCATGCATCGAGTGTAAAGATCCTTCATCAGACATCTCCCTCGTCGAACATATGTGGAAGAAACAACCTGAATATAATATCCATCCATGAGAAATACTTAATTGATTGATGACTAGTACGTCCAAATCATCCTTTGTTACCGTCACTGAGCATGCACTCTTCGTTTGCTTCAAACTCGAATAGTCTTTTATCTTGTGACCTTCCTCGTCACATAGATAGTATACACGTGTGCCCTTACTCTTGCCTATCTTCTTTTTGTGACTTTTGCTTCTGCCTGCAACATCTACTGCAGCCAATGGTTGATCATCCAATGATGAAGATTTCTATGGCTTTTTTAAGGACTTTGCCTCCAATAAATATGCAACTGTATCATTGAACTTGAGAGTGATTTTTAATGAGAATATTCATCATCAATTGCTCCCATGATAGTGGTAGAGATGATATCAATATGATGATCTTGTTGTTCCCTCAATTTTCTTATCCACACTAGTCAGCTATATGATAAGCTTGTTGAAAATATTGAGATGATCAACGAACCGTGTACCTTCCTTCATACACAACCTATATAGTTGTCGCTTTAGCACCCATCAGTTTCTCAACGACTTTGCCATATATAATTCTTTTAAGTCCTCCTATATCTCTTTGGTGAACTCTCCTTGATCACTAAGTACTTTATCTCATCGAAGAGACATAGATGGATTGTACTGATAGCCTTATGCTCCATTACCTTTTAGTCTCTATCGGATGTCTTTTCCGGTTTGTCCCTTCAAAAGTATCGATTAGCTCCTGCTGGACAAGGACATTCGCCACCTTGAATTGCCACATGCTGAAATTTTCACTGCTATCAAATTTCTCTACTTGATTCTATATCGTCGACATCGATCATGATTTTGTCACCTGACGCTTTACCGACCTTCTCATAAATCAGATTAATATAGCCTTAGCTCTGATACACTTATTACACTCTGATACTCCTTATGTATAACAACCCCCAGATTAGATAGAGTTTATGAGATACGGCATGAGCGTCCATGGTGTCAAGAACGTAGAAGATAAATCTCATAGAGAGAACCCAAATAATGATGTTAAAGCAACCATGATGAAAGAGAAAAGATTTGACACAGCCGACTGCAAATTCTTTAAGCACAACCTCAAAATAGTATAAGGGATTGTTGTTATCTCACAACTCTCTCGATTCTTTTAAGACCTTTGGATCCCATGTCCTACATAAGAATCTAGTGCTAAAAAATAACTTACCCTCTAATTTGTCTCATGCACCTCTATCTTTGGATGAGTCGCTTCTTGGGTTTATTGCTTGGTAGCTTGGATTCTCTGTGACCACCCCTCATGGCTTTATAGTCTCTCCTAGCCCTTCTTTAAAGTAAAGTAGAAATCCTGTTTGAAAAGAAAGTAGGAATCTTAATTCTATTAGGATTTCTCTAGGAGTTCTTAGAGCATACCTTTCTAAATTGTAAAAGACTAAAATATAAGTTACTATAGTCAACATTTCGTATATATAATTAGGATCTGTTGAAAATGAGTTGAAAGGTGGGCACATAAAGAGATTTTTCAAACATACTGGTCCTTCTGGTCCAATCAGAAAGGATATAAAGGATGATATCTTCAGCCAAAAGGCACTCAATAATTGCACTTCAGCCCAAAAACACCCAATAATTGCACTTTGTTTTCCAAACTTTTTCTTGAAGCCCAAAGGAATAAAGTAATAAATACTATCACAAATCTCACAAAAAGTACATAAAATAAGAATACCCTGATGGTTGACTAATGGTTTAATTCCTCGTTTGTGATTAAGTCATCTCATTATATTGGTTGTTTTCTTTTGTTTTTTCAGGGCTCTATATATATGGAGGACAAATTATAGTCACCTAAACTTCCCTTGGTCGCTAGCCTACTTATTCCCATGGAAAGAATTTTTGTATTTTACCACTTGAAAACATTTATATCCTTTTTTAGAATGAAAACATATATCTCTAGTGGATAAAACTAAAACTAATTATCGCGCCACAGTTCTGAATTGTCACAAAACTTAAAAAGTGCTCTCTCTCTCTACACGCGTGAGTTGGTGTAATGCCGGTTGTTCGTTGTGTTACTTCATTTCCATAGCTTTCAGTAGCTTTACCTTCCAAAGCCAGCGCCCAACCATAGAAGAAGAAGGGAAACCCTGTGTTAGCATGGTTTCACACATACCTGGTATGATTTCATACTTGGCATGTTTTCACACTTGCTTAGTCATCTGCCTGGCATGGCTATATATATATATATGTGTGTGTGTAATCTTTTGTGACTTGAATCAATGAATCACATAGCGTGATTGCCTCTAAATATTCTACGCTTTCATGATATCAGAGTGGTGCCGCTCGTGAGCCGCCGCCTCCATAGCTTCCGCCAAGCCGCCCTAGGAGATGATCTCGTCTCCATGATCTCTTCCGAGGGCTGCGCAACTCATAGTTTAAGTCGATCATTTGGTTGGCTACTAATTAGAGCTTTCCCCGGTCATCTTCAGATCGGGTTCTACTTTTTCGATGATAGATCGGTTTGTGTCATCCTGCTGACTCGTCGATATTCCTCGACTTCGGAATTCACCACCTTGGCTTTGATCTCTCCGGCGCCTCCTCTCCTCCAATGACATCATGGCATGACGCGACGCGCTTATTGACATGACCCTCCCTCCACGGCCTTCCGAACACCCCGTCTACCATCATCATCACGCTAGATCATCATCGCCGGCCCGTTGTCCGCAAGCACGAGCCGTCGCACCACCGGAAGCCCGCACTTGTGGTCATGCCATCGACATACACGGGCTGCTGTGTCGCTGCTTGTGGTCATCATTGCCATTGTCGACGCCACCCCGCCAGTGTCATATTTTTTCTTTTTCATCCACTCTGACGGCAGTAGCCGTGTTGCGTGGCCCTCCTACGCCTCGCATCGCCACCGTCATGAGTCCTCCGACGGTAGTCACCGTATTGCGCGGCCCTCCTGCGCCCCACACCGCTACCGTCGTGAGTCCCCCCTCTGTTGTTGCTGCCGTAACCTTTCAGACATTGACAAATGATGTGTGTTAGACGTCAGCTACCCCGAGCACAACGACAACCTCAACACCAGCTACCTCGACATGGCTTCCTCCTCCACGGCTACGATCATGGTAACCACGCTCTCGGCTATCTCGACAACAAAGGTCTATCATCCACCGAGTTTCGGTCCAGTTTGAACGTCCGCTTCACCAACGCTCCAACTGCAGGGGTGTTAGCATGGTTTCACACATACCTTGCATGGTTTCACATTTGATATGTTTTCACACTTGTCCGCTCACCTACCTAGTATGATTTCACATTTGGCATGGTTTCACACTTGTCTACTCATCTGCCTGACATAGCTATATATATATATATATATATATATATATATATATATATATATATATATATATATATATATGTGTGTGTGTGTGTGTGTGTGTGTATAACCCTTTGTGACTTGAATCAATGAATCACATAGCGTGAGTGTCCTTAAATATTCCACACTCTCACGTTGGAAGAAACCACAAATAAAAAAACAATACTAACACATACGTACGTAGTCACATACACTTAGCAGAAGACGTGAACCTTTTTATTTTTTTGTTTTTTGAGAGAAGACGTGAACTTGTGAAGTAGACAAATGCATAAACAAGTAACCTAAGAAACAAACAGACATATCAGAGTACATGCGCCCTCACTGAGGATGAGAAAAGAAAAAGGGTTCGAAGCTGCGGCTCCTGCCCTTTTCTTCCATACAAAGCAGGAGTTATTAAAAATTTAACCAAGACATGGACGTTTCCTTGTTCTTGTGACACACGAACCTGTGTCAGGACGACTGCGCCAGTGTCCAATATCTATCTACACAAACACACACGTCTGTCTGAAGTCTGAAATCTATGTGCCGTATCACCTGCGTCCTTTTGGGAATAGCATATCAGATATCCCAATCTGGATGCATCTTGCTTTCCAGTCTGGCTCCCTGCACATGCACGCAGCAAAGGATTGAAGGAATGCAACCCTGGCCTTAGGCCGGTAAAAAAGTTTGGTAAGATTCGAATCAAAATTACTTTAATTACAATAGTTAATGGGTTGAAAATTGAAATGAGTCTATTTCAAACGAAAAAAGTTTAACGAGGCTCGGCTCGATAGTGGCTCGTTAGCTTGAATTTAAAATAACTACTTAAATGATAAAGAAAATGATTTTATGTTGAACTATGTTAATTTCAAAAGAAACTCAATAATAACTCGTTAAACTCGATAGCCCAGCCATACCTGGCCTTCCCTTGTCTGCAATCAATGATGATGTGAAAAGAGGGTATCAAATCACAGAACCTTCTAACATTTGCCTTGCTTTTCGTCTCTACTCTGACATAGAAAATTTTCTACCAACTGATCATGTTCAGCATAATTATTCTCGTATTGAATTGAAAGGAACGTTTTCATGATCTCCCAATTTAATCCACATGGGTCAGAAAGCACCTATGGTTATGCATACCAGCTCCTGAATCCTTGTTAAGATCTGTATAGTTTTTTAAAACATAAAACAGAGCACATCCGAAAATAGACATGTCTAAGGGTCAGTTTGGTATAACTCCCGCTCCTAGCTTTTCCTTTGAATCTTATGGAGCTGTATCAAACAGCCAACTTCCCAAAAAGATCGAATTCAGCTTCTCGCATGGAGCAAAGTTGAAAATAAACTGGTGGAGAGAAGTAGGTTTTGGAAGATTCCTGTGGGGAGCTGGGTTGTGAAAATGAAAGTACCCTTTGAAGTGTTGGGTATTTATCTACAAATTACCACCCACCTCTCCACCTCCCCCTCCCTAACCTCCCTCTCTGCTGTGGGCTTCTTCTCCTCCCTCCAACCCAGGCACCTCCTCTTTGCCCCACCCTGCTCTCATTCCACCTCCACCCGGCCACCCTCGCCTCCTCCGCAGCTGGTCCCCTCCATGCCACAACTAGTCCTGCTCCATCTCGTCGCTACACACACAGCCCAACTCAGGTCGACTCCCTAACTGTGTATCATCTGTGATATGCAACTATCATAAACGGTTATTATGGTTCTTGCTGATAACCGTTTGTGATAGTTCACAAATGGTTATTAATACAAATTATCTGTGATAATTGCAGATGTCACAGACGGTTTTTAATTAGAATCGTATGTGATAGTTCATAGATGATTATTAATATAAACCGTTTGTGATAGTTGCGTATCATAGACGGTTTGTAGTTGAAATCATCTATGATATGTATTTGTACACATGAATGGCGCTTCATCTCCCCGATACGTGCCTCTTCGACCAGAATTTAATCCCCACATCGCTAATCCTGTACGAGCAACTCACCGGCTAGCTATCTTTCTTGTCTTCCTTGTCTCTCAAGCACAAATAAATGGCTCCCTACTCTTCCTTATTGCCAGCATTGATGGCCAACCTGCTTATCTTGGACAAGCACCTTGGCGGTCATACGCTGGCGGATGCTGTGGAAGGACACTATGCCAACAGTGTCCTCCCTCTTATGTTCGAGGATTTGCCAAAGCAGTTGAAGGCCACCTTTCGCCGTTTTGACATCCTCCTACGCTGTGTTTTCTAGTTGGTCTCCCGCTTCTGGTGAGCTAACCTCGCTATTGACATGGTCCTCCACAATGATGTTGCATGTCTCTAGGAGGCTTGCCATCACTTGGAGTGCTTAGTCAAGATAGTGAGCGACCAACTCAATCTTACCGAGACTCCTCAAGAAAGGAAAGAGAGTCTATGTGCTAAATTCGACTTGATTGTTTAGTTGGAGGGTGTTCGGAAGACACTCGAATGAGCACATCAGCTGGTGGATGGATTTCGGGCTTCATTCGCTGATGATTTTGAATCGTCCAATGCCAACCACGTTGCCTACGAAGGTTTGAAGACAGAGATAGCATGCTACCTTCACTAGAAAAAACTTCGAAGTAGTTAGGTTTCTACTTTTATTATCTTTTGTAAGAAGCGACTGGTCATGCTGTTTGGCCATATGCAAAATCAAGCAGTTGAATTTATATTTATTGTCTTCTATATATGTAAATGGTCTCGGTATAACAACATGATGGCATTACTGATCAGTAAATAATAACTAAGTAATACATATTTACTCCTGAGGAATTACTGAATTTGCATTTATATATATGAGAATGAATTTAGAACCATTTGTAGTATTTATCACAGATGGTTCTAGTTTAGAATTATCTGTGATGTGTATTCATAAATAGTTATTAATACGAATCATCTGTGATAAGTAATTATGATAGATGGTTATTAATAAGAACCGTCTATGATAATTATGTATCACATACGGCTTGTAGTTGGACGTGTTTGAGATACACCGCGTTATTAAATGCCTAGCAAGTAAGGTCTCGACAGATCTGTCTTCATTGTGCTGCATTGAAGGAGGCGGCTGACTTTGAGGAGTTTGGTGAAAGCATATATACTGCTTGTAGATCTAGCATGTAAATCGATTTATTCTGGGTGATTATAGGTTAGTATTTGCTTCTAATTATATGCTTGCCTTGTAATAAAGAGAGATGACAGTTAGGTTTAGATCTAGCTTAATTGGTTGTTTGCTCCAATTTTAAAATGAGTCACTACTCCTAGTTTACTTCAATATATTCTTACTTAATATATATATTGCTTCATGAATAATACATAGCTAGCTCCCTGTCACCACCACAAAACCCGACATCTACGTCCTCTCCTTCCTGACCTGACATGGTTGCCCCACCGCCTCTCCTCCCAACGTCGCCTCTCTTCCCTACCACCTCTCCTCCTGAAGGTATGGATCCCAAGTCCCACTTCTTTACCTCATGTATGATAGATCTGTCCATATCTATTATTGTGTGTTGGAACCGAAATTCAATGTGTTCATGAGTTCTCTCCTCCCCATCACCTCTCCTCCCGAAGGTATGGATTCCAAATTTCACTTTTTTTTGCCTCATGTGCGTTACAACCGTCTATATCTGTTAATGTCTTTTTGATGTGGAACTTAGAAAGGAATGGGAAAATAGATGTGGGAGGGTTGGAAGTGGTAAGGTTGTTGAGGGTGGTCTCGGTGTGGTCTTGACACGGATGAAGATGTGGATGGTTGTCCCTTGTTGTTGCCGAAGATATCACCTTGTGGTCCTCATGGTCAACCTTCTAGGTCCCCGGTGGTCCACGCTCTCCTTCGACTTCCACTACATTCTTGTCTCTCCTCCTCCGACTCTCCTCTCCTTACTTCTATGGGTGGTCTTCCTTCGGTTGACTTTGGGGGCTCTCTCGGCTACGAGAGAAATGTAGTGGGCAAAGACTAGAAATTATCTCGCTAGTCAAGTAAAAAAAGAGCATGAAACACTGTGAGTCAAAGCATTAGTCATACAAGAGGAACATTACAGCACTGTACACTTGGGCTTCAAAAGGCATGAAGCAAATTAATTTGCTTCATGTCCTTTCAAGTCTAAGTGTACGATGCTTTAATGTTCATCTTGTAATTGTTGAGAAATGCATTTCACATCACTTAAAATCCTAGTTGGGAGAGAAACAAATTGTGAGGGTGTATGAGAATGGAAGTTGTGGTGAAAATATTAAAAAATAGCTAGGGAATAAATTATAGATAAATTATTGGTGCTATTGTTTCGAAGTGAGTTAGAGTTCTTAGAGACAACAATAAGGGAGGGTAGTTCTTAGAGACAACATTAAAGGAGGGTCATGTTATTGCTACAAGATCTATTTGGAATGACATGTTAATATTTGAAAGAGACCTTGTAGCAATAATATATGCCAAAGAGACTTTCAAAGGGCATAAAACAAATCACAGACTCTAGTGTGTTAGATTCTATGAAGTTATGGCTGTTGTCTCTTCTTCCTCATCATTCTGCGTGCGGGGCTTTGTTGCTATCTTAGGCGTAAAAGAATTTTCTAACATACTTTGAGTTTGAACTTAAAATTTTAAGGGTGTTACTACACATCATAGATTAAATCTGCATTTTGTAAAAATAAATTATGATGATTTGATGTACAAACCAAAAAATTTGTGCACATGTACTCCTCATCAACTCCTCTACCATTCATCTCAGGTATTTTAGTCGATCCACCGCCGTTCACCCCCACAATGAACACCATTGTCGGCTACCACCATCATAGACACCACCCTCGATTTACCCATTGTCCCCTTTATCCCCACCGCCACTGCTAGAGAGCAACTGGAGTCACCACCCGACACCATGGCCATGGCTCAAATTATGTTTTACTAATTTGCAATGGGGACTCACCTTACAGTAGGAGGATGAGCTCGCGGTCATTAGTGTTGGGGTAGATCGACGGATTGAGGACAAGCATGTGCGGGCTGGGGAGAAGAAGCCGCGAGAAGGGACGCCGGAGAGAGTTGGAAGCAGACCCGAATCCAGCACACGCGCAGGTGTGTTGAGGAAAACCTAAGTGTGCGTAGGAGTACTGAGTTAGGTTTTTGCCCTAAGTGTCTGTATATATAGAAGAATATTATCATAAACTGTTTTAGGAAACAACTGTCTATGGTATGAGCATATCACAGATGGTTCACTACAAGAACCGTTTGTGATACCTTATCACATATGGTTCTAGTAACAAACTATCTATGATACGGATTTTATATCACGGATGATTCTATCAATAAACCATCTGTGATGTGCTATGAATATCTCAAACGGTTCTTTGATAAAACCATATGTGATATGCTATCATAGACGATTCAAGTAACAAAACCGTTTGTGGTATGCTATATTGTATGCTTCAATAGATAGAAATTTGAACAAAACTTTTGAACAAAAATAGCATGTCTTTGTACTGAACCATCACACAACAATGTATACTACTGAATTATTCATGAATAAATCTGCCTTTCAATATATCATAAGAAAAGAAGGTATTCATTTATAGAATGAAGTATAATAGAAACACAAACACATCAGAAACACAAGCAAGCATAAGTTAGAGAGTATTCATAACATGAATAATTTAGAAATAGATGTACATGCCAAGTTTCATAATTCCACTTGGCTATTTCCTTTTAAAAAATAGCCCTTCACGATGATCGACACATATATAGCTAACTTCCTCATGGAGTTCTTCCTCGGGCCAGATGGCATCTTCTAATGGAGGCAACTCGTCAAATTTATTATACTCTTTTTATCCAAGACATTCTTAACTCTAATAATTCTTCTTTTTCCATGAAGAACTATGTGCCAATTCTTATTTGCCGGGTTTGTTATATAAAAACTTGAATAACTTGCTTAGCGAGTACGAATAGTTTGTCTTTGTATCCAACATGTTCGAGGCCACAGTAGTGATGCCATACTTATCGACCTTCACACTATGTGGAAGTTGAACCCAATAGCACTGAAATAGGGGGATCATGAATAGTACATAGTCGAGCTCTAAAATCTCCTCTACGAATCTATAGTAGGAGCTCAACCCATGTTTCATTATGTTTGGCCCAGCGGTATTGAACAGATCATGAAACACATCTATGAGGGCACAGTTGTTCTGGACTGTACTCTTTCTATCTTGAGCTATCGTATAAAATGTATACCTATTTATATTGTATCATTGCCATGTCACAATTGTAAATTTTGACCCTTTTGCCAATCATCGTAACATATCATCACTTGATGACCTCCTAGTAAATTGCACCTTTAACCATTTGTTGAACCGACAGTTGTGCTCTCTTGTGATCCAAACCTCTGACTATATTCAACATGGTGTAGAACAACATGGCATGCAAAGTAAAGTTCTCTCATTTGTTCGCATCCTACATCTACACCCCTTCTTTCCACAGTGTTACAAGATCTTTCAGCAATAGTGCTAGGAACACATTAATATCGTTCCTACATTGTTTCGGCCCTTGGATTAGTAGTAACATCCAAATGTACCTTCGCTTCATATACAACCAAGGAGAAAGATTGTAGATACATAGATTCACGTGCCAAGTGCTATATTGGTTGTTTATGTTATCGAAAGGATTTATTCCATCTATACACAATCCAAACCTTATATTCGTTGATTCCGCACTAAAGTCTACAAACATTGTATCAAAGTTCCTCCACTGGGCAAAATTAGTAGGGTGTCTTAGCTTTCTATCTTTCTTACGCTCCTCCGAGTGCTAACGCAGCAATGTTGCCTCTTTTCGGTTTACAAATAAACACTTCAAATGAAGAATTATAGGTAGATACCACAGCACCTTAGGAGGAGATTCTTACTTCACCTTGATGCCCTCACCATCAATGGAGTGATTGTTATACTTATATCGGGATGTTTTGCACACCAGACATATATGCTTATTTGCGTACTCTTTATGGTGTCTTTCGGACATACATGTATCATTTCTAGTTCCATTCCCAAGGGACAGAGAACCTTATTATTTTGGACATACTTCTTGGCTTGGTACATGGTTTTGGACAACATGTTTCCCTCTGAAAGTGTGTCCACTAAGTGACCTAACAATGCCATCAAATTCGTGTCAGACCAACCATTGCTCACCTTCAACTTCAGCAGTTTAAGCATGAATGACAACCTTGTGTATTTTAGCTCACAGTCTGGGAACAATGGTTTCTCCGAGTCCTCCATCAAGCCCTTAAATTTACCAAACTCTCTCTCACTATAATTCCCTTCTGCATCGCGCAACATCCGATCTAGATTATCATCATGCAACCTATCCTCATTGAAAGACCAATCGACATCCGGTATATTGTTGTCTCCCTCGATGATGTTACTATCATTCTGTATAATCTGTTCTTTACCATGACTGCTTCAATATGTATACCCTTTTTGAAACCCCTTCAAATTAAATGTGCTTCTATCTATGCTGAATTGGTAAATATTTTAAGATTTTCGCAATCAATGCATAGATAGTATATAAATTTCATTCCCCTCTTTAACATGTTCTACTCAGCAGCTCTTCTAAAAGTAGGCATACCTTATTAATATATTACATAGTAGGAGTCTCTCCTACTGTTTTCCCTCAAAAAAAGTAGGCACACCATCGATGTACTCTTCACTCACACGGTTCTCAACGTACATCCAGCTTTGAGCCATTTACGCTACGTATACAACAAATTAATGCTAAATTACATTAATGCTCTCCTAGGTAGCCATTATATGTACATACAATCTTACACATAATTATTATTCATCAGAATTTATCCATCTAAAGTAGTTAGTTATAATTCATGAATCAATCCAACAAGAATTAAAATAGATAGGAGACCTGCTCTTAAATTGGAGCAAAAACTACCAACCTAGATCACTCTTTCCATGCAACTAAAATGTGCACAGGTCTATTTAGAATATAATGCATTTCATTATATATAGTACCAGTTACTAACCTTAGATCACCAATAACAAATGGATACACAAGCACCCTTCCAAATCTCTGGTCTCCTTTCACCAAATCACCTCAAAGCCGTCGCCAAATAGACAGATGTGTCGGGATGAGAGTATTTAATAATGTAGTGAATATCACATACGCTTCCATTCACAACCCGTCTGTGATAAGTACGTCATCACAGATGGGTCTTTTCTATAAAAACTATCTGTGATCTATCACTGATGGCTTTTCACAAAAATCATCTGTAATAAGTTGATATATTACACACCGTTTTTATTATGAATCATATATGATGTATCACAGATGATTTGTGTAAAAAAACTATCGGTGATAAGTAGGTCATTACTAACGGTTCTTGTTAGCAGTTGCAACATAGATGGTCACGCTAGTAAAACCGTATGAGATAATTGCGTTGTAGCTTAACATTGATGGATTCTATAGAACCATTTGTGATGAGGTATCTAGTATGATCTTTTCTGTGGTAGTGTACATTTTTTTTAAAATATGGTTTAGTTAAAAATGTTAGGTCATAAGAATTTTCTATACTTGTATCTCGAAATGGTGGCATTTTCATAAATAAAAGAACATCAAGCCTCCCTTTGACAGCCTTGGATCTATTATTGTTATTGCATTATTTGTGATGGCTCGCGGAGTATCTTAGTACTCACTGTTACTCAATTACTATTAATCAATAAGTAAGAAAGAGAAAGTCATGTCCTGCGGTCATCTAAAGGAGTTGACAAGACTGAAGATAATGAGGCCAAGAACTAGGTCGCGAGCCCCAGTTGGTTGCCTGTAGGCATATCCTGAGAGTCCCACCTATACAAAGTTTTCATTTTCACTGCTGCTCTTTAAATATTTCGGTCTAATCTGCCCATATGTAAGTCTACTACTGTATTAGTTACACTTTTGCAAGATATATATTTAATGTTTAGTAATGCATCTCTGAGTACTATTTACTGATTTAGTGAATAATACAGTAGAAACATAGAGAATTTCATATCGATAAAATCCAGGTCTGATATAAGCTAGTCTAGATCAACGTAGACAAAAAAAAAAAATCATTTTCCTGTTGTCCTTGGGAGCTTGAAGGCAAAGATAGCATGACGACATTAAGCACCCATCATTTTTAATTGATGGGAAAAGAATAGAATTAAGTTTCTACCTAGAGATGTGGAAATACAATAAAAGGGGAAGCGGCGGAAAGGCCTGTGTGGGGGTTGCATTGTGAGGATAATGCAAGTGGTAGGTGGGTATATCTCCTCTAGCTGCTCATTGCCCTGTGTTGTTTCCTAACTCCAAAGGCTTCACTAATCATCAGTCTCCTCCCTCTCTAGCTACCTGACTCTCCTTGCCTTCCTTTCCCTTTGAGAGGCAGGGAGATGAGAGGGAGATCGATAGATTTGCAAGTACTTAAGAAGACTTTGACATGAGTGATCATCCCTTGTTCTTGACACCTAGCTAGCTTCCATTTCTCACTATCCCCTTTCCTCTTGCCCTCCAGTCTTTTATGTTCTTTTCCCTTCTTCTTGTTCTTCTGTGAGGGAGAGAGAAGCCACCCATTCTTATATGCAGTATATAGCACGTGTTGTGCAGCTCAATCCTTGAGGTAACATAGCTAACTAGCAAGACCAATGATGTGTGTTTGTGCTTGTGTTGGCGTATGTGTAGGTGTGATACGCTTGTGCACTCTTTCATTGTTAAATCAGACGATGAAGGGATGGATACCTTTTTTTTCTTATTTTTTATGCAAGAGATGCCTCTCCTACATCTCTATCTTGCTCTCTTCCCTTTTTTTTTTCCTCTCCAGAGGCTAGAGTTCTTGCATGAGCGCCTACATATAGCATACATCTCTCTCACAAAAAGAAAAAAAAAGTGGCCCCAATTTTATCTCACAGTTGGCACTGATCTCCTCAGTTCACTGATCATACTATAAATTCTGTTGTATTTTATGATCTAAATTTGATTGGATCTGACCACTTAAAGAATCCAATCAGGCTTCACTTAAAAGATTTATTTTGATCAGTATGACTAGCCTAGTCTATAATATGAACTAGTCAGAAGTTATGATTTTGATCATCTTCGAGTTTGTGATAGACTTTACGCCGACTGGAGTCAGACATGACTACTTGAGGCACTTTTGGCTATAACTCTTAACTGTCATCTTCTGAGACTCTGTTTTATCTCCGAGAGCAGGTTGTTGTTCTAGTTTTCGAGTAGGTTTTTGTTTTTATTGCTGATTAAGACTCTTCGTTCTTCGTCTGGGACTCTTGTTTCGAAGAGTATTTATATCTCCTGTAAACCTCATAATAAATAGCACAGCTTGAGTTATCTACCCACATAATACGCACACACACACACACACACACACACACACACACATATATATATATATATGTGTGTGTGTAGCTTTTTCCATACTCTTAGAGTATATACTCTCATTTTCAATATTTTACTTAAACGAATAGGTTATACCTCTTTATCACTTTCGATATACTTAAATACTAATTATAATATACTCTAATACGATTTAGTTGAAAAATTTTCATCGGAGCTCTTTATTTTTTTTTTTTTGATATATACCCTTATCTATACATAAAAAGAGTATATACGTAAATTATGCTATAAAAATAGACTTTGACAAAAGAAATTTCATGTAATTCATTTTGGAGCATCTTATAATTATTATTAGAGTAAGCTCAAAAGGATAAATAGATATAACAACATTATTTAAGCGGTATATTAGAAGTGCGAGTACGTACTCCTAGAAGTATAGAATCATTTTATATATACATATATATATACATACATGTATATATATATATATGTATTTATGTACGTATATTGATTAATTTTGATTCCTTAATTAATTGCAGCTTGTAATTGCATAGTAGTAAGTTTATTGGTTTCTTGTCACAGGCAAAGTCACAGCCCTGTGATCTTGAGCATTCCAAAAGGCTAAGTTTGCAGCTCGGTGTCGGAGTTGGCCACCACGATGGCAGACTACTTCACCGGCGGTGGCGCCGGCTTGGACGTCCACTCCGGCACCGACGGCCTGCAGACGCTCTACCTCATGAACCCAAACTATGTCGGTTACACCGACGCTGCGGCGGCCGCGCCCAATATGACGCTCCTCAACTCGGCGGTGAGCTCCCTGACCCCGGCGAACTTCGGCCACCAGCCGACACAGGCGGCGCAACACTTCGTCGGAATCCCTCTCCAGCCGCCGCCTTCGGGATACAACCTGTGGGCCGGCGCCGCCACCTGCGGCGGTGGCGCCGACATGTCGCCACGGCAGCAAGCTCCCGGCACGTCGGCGGTCAGCGCCGTGCTGAGCCTGTCGTCCCTTAAGGCGCCGCCGGCCACGGGGGCCGCCGTCCCCGGAACAGAGGAGAAGTACATGGGAGCGTTGCCGATGCCGTCGCAGGAGCACGCGGTGACGAGCTTCAAGTACCTGAAGGTGGCGCAGGAGCTGCTCCACGAGGCGGTGAGCGTCCGCAAGGGTGTAGAGGAAGCGAACGCGGCGGCGGCAGTGGCGAACAGCGCGATGGCGATGAAGAAGAAGGAGGACTCGGAAGACGGGTCCGGCGACGGTGCTGAGGATGGTGGCGGCAGCAAGAGCGGCGCGGCGGCCGAGATGTCGACGGCGGAGCGGCAGGAGCTGCAGGTGAAAAAGAGCAAGCTTGTGAACATGCTTGATGAGGTAATTAGTACAGTAATTTAAGTAATTTTGAACTTCTTAACGTTTTAGAATGAATCAATTGTCACTACATTCTGTCGGTGGCAACTAATCCTGCTACTGAAAAGGTTTTTACTCTCTTTACTCTTCTCTTCTAATTGAGCTTTGATCCAGAAAGTGTAGTTCTTATATAAAAAATGCAATTCGTTATATCTTTATTTTGTTGGAATAGTATGATATTGTTAGATATTCCAAACTGGTTTCTTGGCCAACTAATGCTCTGCTAATTCTGTGATTTCCCTGAGCAAGAGGCTAGCCTGAGACTGCACTTTGTTACGAAGTGTAGAGCTAACTATTGAAGCAAAAGCTTTTAGTTGTAAGAGAAAACAAAAGCAATATAATACCAGAAGGGCAAAAGGGATAGGTACTGAGATGGCTGCTGCATCTTACAAGTGCTTGCTCTCTTTAACAGATAAGTTTAGATAAGCAAAGCACATGAATAATTTACACTTCTTTCAGTTGCGCACTAGTACTACTAAGATTATTGCTTGTTGCTTGCTCGAATATATGTGTCTGTCTGTAGTATAGTAGGCAGAACTGGTATCAAAGAAAATGATTAATTAGTTTTTTTGCTATTAACAAACAAGATAAGAAAGTGTGGTTAGTGTTGGAGTAAGGAGGAGAACTTGCACATGCATGACCACGTGAACTTGATTATGACCACACAGGAATGTAGTCGATGTCGTTTACGACCACGAAGGAACGTGATTGAACTCGTGCACGACCACGAGTACTCAAACCCTCTTACGACCACAAGTACTTGTACTTGTTTTCGACCACAAAGGATTGTAGTCGTGCACAATTACGACCACGAAGGATTGAACTCGAGCACACTTACAACCACGAAGGAACGTACTTGAGCTAAATTACAACCACAAAGGAATGTACTCAAAGTGAACTACAACCACGAAGAAACGTACTCGGAGTGAGCTACGACCACGAAGGAACTTACTCGGAGTGAGTTATGACTATGAAGAAACATACTCGAAGTACGACCACGAAGGAACATACTCGGAGTGAGCTACAACTATGAAGGAACGTGCTCAGAGTGAGCTAACGTACTTAAAATGAGCTACGACCGTGAAGGAACATACTCGAAGTACGACCACGAAGAAACGTACTCAAAATGTTTACAACCACGAAGGTAGCGAACACTCGGGAATACCTGGATACACATGGGAAAAACCTTAGACTCACTGGAGAATAATGAACAACACACGTAATTATTTTGATGCTGCTTTTTCCTCAGTTTGTAGTGTTTTCTTCGTTGATATTTATACTGTGAAATAAAGTAACTGACTCGACTTACACACCACATCCAGCTCTTTACGACGTGCCATCCCACGTCCAAGCTATTCATGACATTCATGAATACACTTAACTCACACACTTCATGTCTAGCTCTTTATGACATGTCATCCTACATCTGAGTGATTCATGAATTCTCGTAACGCACACACTAACTTAGTACGATTATGAATACATGTAACAACTAACTCAGGTGCGACGTGATTAAGTCCAACAAATCACCCTCTAACCATGACGCACCAGCTTCACCTCGATCACCCCGATCTTCTGCCAGCTGGTCATTTGTGCCGATGTGCTCCACATCTACTTTGCCATCTTCAATGCAGCCGTGAATGAAATGATACCTCGTATCAATGTGTTTGTTGCGATCATGGAGCACGGGGTTCTTGCACAAAGCGATTGCCGACTTATTGTCCACGAGTAGCTTTGCCTTCTTCGGCACCACACCCATCAGGTCTCCGAGAAGCCAACTTAGCCAGATTGCCTGGCATGCTGCTGTTGCTACTGCAACGTACTCAGCTTCGCACGAGAATAGTGCCACAATCTTCTACTTCTATGACACCCAAGTAATCAAACTTGCACCGAGAAAGAATACTGTACCCGTGGTGCTCTTGCGGTCGTCAGTGTCGCCAGCCAAATCACTATCGCTATAGCCGATAAGTTCAAGATCCAGCATGCCTGCCCTCATGTAACATCACCCAAATCCAATCGTACCTCTCACGTAGCGAAGAATATGCTTCACCGCGGTCAAATGCTGTGACGTTGGTGCCTCCATGTACCTGCTAACAAAGCCTACGTCATAAACAATGTTTGGCCTTGTGTTCACAAGGACGTGAAGACTTCCAACAATGTTGTAGTACTCAGTGGCATTGATGGCGGCACTGCCATCTTCCTTGCTCATCTTTAGCCAGTTCTCCATTGGCATCAAGCACGGATTGCACCATGCCATTCCCACTGCTTCCAAAATCTTGCACGCATGGCTACCCTGCGACAGCGTGATCATCCTGTCTTCTTGCTTGACCTCAATGCCCAAATAATAACTCAGCAAACTGAGATCGATCATGCTGAAGATATCCTTCATCGGGGCCTTGAACTCAGCGATGTCGTTGATGCTTGATCCAGTGATGATGAGGTCATTGACGTACACCCCCACGAGCAAGAATGTGTTGCCTTTTTCCTGTCGGTACACCGTATGCTCGAGGGGACTTCTCGTGAACCCAAGCGATATCAAGGTGGCATCCAGCTTCGCATTTCAAGCTCGCGGCACCTGCTGTAACCCATACAAGGCCTTGTGTAGCCTTAGTACCTTGGTGTTGTGCTTGTCATCGACATACCCTGGAGGCTGTTGGACATATATCTCTTTGACCAGATCACCATTTAGGAATGCAAGCTTAACGTCCATATGGTGTATCTACTAGCCGCCATACGTCGCTAGTGTGATCAACACCTACACTGTCTCAATGCGAGTCACCGGTGCAAATACCTCATTGAAATCCACCTCCTGTCGCTGTGCATATCCTTTTGCAACCAAAGGAGCTTTGTGCTTAACAATGTTACCTTATGGATCTTTTTTCACCTTGAAGACCTATTTGAGCCCGATTGCTCGATGACCAAACGAGAGTGTGGCAAACTTCCAGGTATTGTTGTTGTAGATGGACTTCAGCTCAATATCCATGGCCTACTTCCATGCTGTGTTTGAGAGTGCCTCCTTTATGCTCATGGGCTCCTCAGCACCAAGGAGACAGAGGTTGCCATACTCAACTTCTTCGTCAGCAGACTCGATGTAGTCAATTTGCATCGCCTTAGTTGTGCTGTAGATATTTGATATCGAGCAATACCTCAGTGGCACACCTTTAGAATCATGCGACACACCAGTCGGTGGTGTTGCCCACTACACCGTAGCTCTGTACTCAACTTCTTCATCAGCAGACTCGATATAGTCAATTTGCATCGCCTTAGTTGTGCTGTAGATATTTGATATTGAGCAATACCTTAGTGGCACACCTTTAGAATCATGCGACACACCAGTCGGTGGTGTTGCCCACTACACCGTAGCTCTAGACGATGTTGTGGGCTGGAGTGATTTTGCTGCCTGTGACATCACAGGCGTATCCATCATTGGCGAAGATGTGGTGCGATCGGTGTCCCTTGGAGTGTCATCCGTCATATCGGTGTAATCGATGGTGAACATATCAAGTTCATTGGCATCAATCAACGAAGATGATGTTGTCTAGTCTGATTTTCGCTCTTCATCGAATATAACATCTCATGTCACATGGAGCTTCTTTGTTACCGGATCGTAGACACGATAGGCCTTTGAGCCCTCTTCATACCCGATGAATACCATCGGCGTGGAGTGGTCGGAGAGCTTGGTGACACCAGGATCAACCTTCCTGACGTGTGCCACACATCCAAACGTACGGAAATAGTAGATATTTGGTCTCCTCTTGTACCACGCCTTATACGATGTTACACCATCTAGGCTCCGGGTCAGTGCATGATTCAGGACATGCACTATAGTCTTTACTGCCTTGCCCCAAAACATGGCAGGCATCACCATGCTCTTTAACATGCTGCGAGCCATCTCCACAACCATTTGATTCTGGCGCTCCATGACACCATTTTATTGTGGTGAGTATGGTGCAGTCATGAATCGCTTGATGCCCATTTTGTCGTAGTAGTCGTTGTAGTCGATGGAATTGAACTCACCAATGTGATCAGTTCAAAACACCTTCAGCTTGGAGCCAATCTCGTTCTCAGCGATGGCCTTGATCTTCTTAAAGAACCTGAATGCCTCATCTTTCAACTTGATCACCTCTAGCCACATGAAACAAATATGATCATCCATGATCAACAAAAAAATAGCGCTCGTCGCCCAGTGTGGTCAGTGTGATCGGGCCGCACAGGTCACCGTGAGCCGGCTCAAGACTATGCTCCGTGAGATACAATGAGGCATGCGGAAATGGTACTCGATGTTGTTTGCCGAGGACGTAGTCATCGTAAAACTGCTGCACTTGATTGATGATGGGCATGCCCTCCACTATCCTCTTAGCGCCCAGGTCGTGTAGGGCATGGAAGCTGAGATGGCTGTAGTGCACGTGCTAGCGCCATGCCGCCTCGCTCGCTTGTTCCTTTAGGCACACAGGCACGGTCAAATTCAGGCTAATCAAGAACTCGTTCCGTGACCTTTAAGCTCGCCATCTTCGAGTACAATCTTCCATCTACCCTCCTCGAGTTGGCCAAAATTAATGATATTAGACCATAGTCAAGGAATGTAGTATACCTCCGTGAGTACTCGATGCTCCTGGTTTTTTCACTGAAATAACATGAAACCCTTTCCGTAGATGTCCACCATTGAGCCATCAAAGAATTTTACCTTACCTTCCTTGTGATCATCCAGCGAGGTGAACATGTTCTTGTCGCTGGTCATGTGGTTACTCACACCTGTGTCGAGATAGCACTCATTGTCGCTTGCATCAACCGGCATAAACTTCTCTTCACTAAGGTACACACTTCTCTTCACTAAGGTACACAACTTCCATTGTGTTGATGGCCACCTGAGCAAGCTCGCAATGCTCAGCCATCAGCAGCTCTGGTGTGTCATCCTACACCTGCACCAGGTTCGTTGTTTCCTTGCGCTCGCGACGTGGCTTGTGGTACTCCTTCAAGAAGTGCCTGTAGTTGTTACAATTGTAACACTTGACCTTCGTCATGTCACGGTCACCAGTAGATGAATCTCTGCCGTCGTGGCTACCGCGGCCACGCCCACGACTACATTGCTTACTGCGATGCCCATTACTGCTGCCGCCTCTGTTTTCTCGCCACCAAAAGAGCCTTCTCAATGTTCCTTCTTCTTCTGATGTGCAAGCCACTCCACCTCCGTGAGAAGTAGTTGCCCACCTTGGACACCAACATCACCCTCTATGTCGTAGCATTCTTCTATGATCCTGAGTCGTCCCGTCAGCTCTTTGATTGAGATTGTTTTGAGATCGACAAGTGTCTCAATGGAAATTGTGACCTGTGAGTATCGTGTGGGAACAACATGAAGAAACTTTCTCACCACTATTTCATCTTCGATCTTATCACCGAGCAGGTTAAGGTTGTTGACAAGCCCGGTGAGCTGCATCGCGAAGTCGTCGATGGTCTCTCCAGCCTTGAACTTCATGGACTCGAACTCCGAGCACAACATTTGCGCTTTGGCTTTGTGCACACGCTTAACGCCCATGCACACCACCTTCACAGCATCCCACGCCTGTTTCGCTGTGTCCTTGATAGCGAGAGTCACCAACATCTCGGATGACACAGCGTGGAGAATGGCCGATAGAGCTAGTCAGTCATTGCGGTAGTCAACCACATCTCCAGGCTCGATCATCTCCCAGAGCCCTTATGCCTGTAGGTTCACCCTCATCAAGAGTGACCAGTGGGTGTAGTTTGTGTGTGTTAACATGGGGTAGACCAATGTACCACTTGTCTCTTTCACCACGCACTGCACCACAATCTCGCGGCCACCATTGCCATTGTCGCTGTCGTTGCATTCTTCGCAAACTCCATGCTCTTGCCGTGACATTGTGGCAGGATAAAAAACAACCTGGCTCTGATACCAATTATTGGAGCAAAGAGGAGAACTTGTACACGCACGACAGCGTGAACTTGACTACAACCACACAGGAACGTAGTCAATGTTGTCTATGACCACGAAGGAATGTAGTCGAACTCGTGCACGATCACGAGTACTTAAACCCTCTTACGACCACGAGTACTAGTACTCATTTTCAACCACGAAGAATTGTACTCAAGCACAGTTACGACCACGAAGGATTGAACTCGAGCACACTTACGACTACAAAGGAATATACTCGAGCTGAGTTACGACCACAAAGGAATGTACTTGAAGTGAGATATGATCACGAAGGAACGTACTCGGAGTCAGTTATGACCACGAAGGAACGTACTTGAAATGTTTACGACCACGAAGGTAGCAAACACTTGGGAATGCCTGGATACACACGGGAAAAACCTTGGACTCGCTACAAAATAATGAACAACACACGATTGTTTTGGTGCTATTTTTTCCTCAGTTTACATTATTTTCTTCATCGATATTTATACTGTGAAACAAAGTAACTGACCCAACTTACACACCACGTCTAGCTCTTTATGACGTGCCATCCCACATCTGAACTATTCATGGCATTCATAAATACACTTAACTCACATACTTCATGTCCAGCTCTTTACGACGTGCCATCCCACGTCCGAACGATTCATGAATTCTCGTAACGCACGCACTAACTCAGTACGACTATGAATACATGTAACGACTAACCTAGGTGCGACGTGATTAAGTCTAATAGTTAGCTCAGTGGCAAATTGTTTCATCAATTAATTAATTAGTGGTAGTGGCTAGGGAGCACTCGAGTATTTTTTGGAGTTAGAAGTATTCAGATTTTTGGGCGTTGAATCGGAGATCCAACATCCCAGATCAGAGCACTCATATTTTTTTGAGGGGATATGGGGGGTTCCGTTGGATAGAGATCCAATGCCTCAGATTCGTTTTTTTATAGGGGAGGAGTATATGGATCCGTTGAATAAAGATCTAACACCCTAAAATTTAAGTGCTACTAATCTCAAAAAACAGAAGTCACTTTCCTTAATTAATACTACTGGTTTGCTCATACCTCTCCTCCGGGATTTTCTGTGGCACGGATGAATGCGTGCAGGTGGAGCGGCGGTACCGGCAGTACCACCACCAGACGCAGGCGGTAGCGTCGTCGTTCGAGGCAGTGGCCGGGGCAGAGTCGGCGCGGACGTACACGGCGCTGGCGCTACGCACGATCTCGCGGCAGTTCCGGTGCCTGTGGGACGCGATCGCGGCGCAGGTGAGGTCGGCGAGCCGCGCCCTCGGGGAGGACGCGGAGGCGGCCGCCGGCAGCCGGACGGTGTGCTCGCGGCCGCGGTCCATCGACCAACCGCTCCGGCAACAGCGAGCGCTGCAGCAGCTGGGCATGACACAGGGCGGCGCGTGGCGGCCGCAGCACGGCCTGCCGGAGCGCTCCGTCTCCGTCCTCCGCGCCTGGCTCTTCGAGCACTTCCTCCACCCGTAAGTGTACACACGACATCTTTAAATGAAAACCTAAAAATTACCGGTCTAAGCCATCTAATCAACGTTGAGAAAACCAAGACACTATTGTTGCTAGTGTCAATGGCAAATTCTATCACTAATTCACTACTGATTAATTAGCCTTCTATTGAAAGATTTCACATAAAGATGGATAAAACCATCGGACACACATCTCCTGCTCGTTACTGTTATCCTTTTGCGCACTTAATAACATACAGTATTTTTCGTTGTGTAGCACACAGTAAATCTTTGAAATGAATAGGTAGCTCTAAATTTTACTAGAAACATATATATAGTAGGACCTAGGTCTAGGCTCCTTTCGTACATGTATATGTAGATACTATTAGTTAGAGGCTTTCTTGACCTATAGGGATGCTTATATTAGCTATGGTTGATGGCAAAATGAATATACACTCATGCACACAAGTTTACAAACTACTTTTCTGAGTGCTCACTAGGGTTTAAAAAACCAGTTTTAAAATTTAACCGGTACGGCCAGTACGACCGAAAATAAAAAAAATTCATAGGATTTCAGGCCAAAATTTTCAAATTAAAATTAAAATTTTAAAAAAACAACTGATTTTTAGCTGAAAATCGATTGAAAATATTGGCCAAATTTTTTGAAACAAATTTTGGCAATTTTTGCTAAATTTGATAAAATTCATTTAAAACAAATTTTTCAGAGCGGTTTGAAATTTTACCCGGAGTCATTAGTAAAACCGGTTTTCGGCCGATTACCGACCGATGAAAATTTCCCTGCTGAATGCGCGAGACCTCGTGTCCACATCTCATTGGCGGCTGCGATTCCTGTGATGCCATGCAGATACCCCAAGGATTCGGACAAGACAATGCTCGCCAAGCAAACCGGCCTCACTAGGAGCCAGGTACATTTATACAAATATACGTATAATACTATGTACACATGTACATATGTAGACGTACACAGTTTGTTCAAAGTTAATTAATTTGCACCATGCAATACCAAGTTACAATGGCTATGGCTCTTGAAATATTTGTGTAGGTGTCGAACTGGTTCATCAACGCGAGGGTGAGGCTGTGGAAGCCAATGGTGGAGGAGATGTACCTGGAGGAGACCAAGGACAAGGATGCCAACGCGGCGGCCGGCGCCGGTGACGACAACTCCGGTGGCGGCAGCAAGATGAGCAACAACACCGACAGCACGGAGCCTCCGAACAGCGTCGACAACGGCATGTCGTCGTCGGCGGGGGCGACGTCCAAAGCAGCGCGCGTGGCAGGGATTGGAAGCTCCAAGGCTGACGTGCACGCGTCCCTCCTAGAGCTCGCCGGAGACCAGCAGGCCCAGGAGACCTTCTACGGCAGCGAGGACGGCAGGGGCGCTTCGTTTCAGCATAAGCTCAAGAAGGCTGGGACGGACAAGCCGGCGGCGTTCCACTTCTCCGACGTGGCCGCCGCGAGGCACGACGAGACCGTGAGCCACCGGGAGCTGCTCATGAAGTTCATGGAGGCCGGCGGCAGCGGCGCCACCGCGGGCGCGAGGAGCCAACAGGACGACGACGACGTCGGCGGGTACTCGCTGTTCACGCCGGCGCCGTACGGGCAGTTCGGCTCGGAACAGTACGCGTTCGCCGGGTACAGCGGCGGGGTGTCCCTCACGCTCGGCCTCCCGCACAACGCCACCGCCGCTGAGCAGACGACGACGTTCGTCATGAGCAGCAGCAACGCCAGCGACGGCATCGCCGCCGTCACCGCGGGCTACGACATGAACATGCAGAGCACCAAGTCCTTCGCAGCTCAGCTCATGAAAGACTTCGTGGCCTAATTACCATAGTACAATTAATTAACCAGTTACTTTAGGGCTTGTATAGAAATAAGGGTCAAGCCTAGTCATGCTTGAGCTTGATCATTGCGTTTAGGGCATGTATAGCTAGATGGGAGGACGGGACAATGTATATAGGTTTTGTTTCAAAATGCTATGGCTATTTTTTTTTGGTTGAAATGGTATCGTGACAGTTATTAATTTTTTTAAGGTATTTAATTAAAAGAAAATAAAAAATAGAAAAAAAATAAAAACACTATTATATCTCTATGAATTATGTAAAGAAAAAAGGGAAAAAATAGGAAAAATAGAAGAAAAAAAGAGCTACGCTAAAAAACCAACGCGTTTCAAATGATTTTTTATTTTTAAAAGCTAGAAGCCATCTTAGTTTAGAACGGGACCATAATATAGTAGATATTGGATAGTCTACTTAGTTAATATAACAAAAAGTAAATTACAGGATTTCACCATATCTGATAAATAAGGGGGTATATGTGGTTTGGAAGAGACTGTAGCACTTGGTTACTTAGCACTAGGTTTGGATATTGTTATGTCATTCAGCTTTGCTTCACTATATCAGTGTAACGCCCTGATATTTCAAAATCATTATTTCTATATTTAAAAAAATGCCTTAAAGAAAAGGTTTTCTTAATTTCTAGCAGCAAAAAATGTTTTTTCTGATTAATTACAACTTGATCAGAGCTTGAAAATAAATCTTTTCAGTTCTAAATAATCTAAGGAGCCTTTCCAAAAATTTTCATAATTTTTGGGGTTGGTTAACTAATTTTAAAAATTTAAACTTAGCTTCTGCAAATAAATCAATGGAAACCTACGCTATGCAATTTATGGTATCATTAATTATGGTTATTTCCAACTATTACAATATCTTTGGTAATCTACTATTTATATTATAAAAAGCAAAATTTGCTTTGAGCCATAAAATAAGACAGAATAGCCTTCCTCGACAAAGCCAAGCATGTAGCTAATAGCACTTAATGTAAGTCTTACAAAGTACATTTTGTACTAACGGTTGCTTATTGAACACTATCATATCAAAAGAAAGAAGATCGACTTTCATACCACGGGATTTGGTGACGATGATGCCGTGTTCTAAAGTTTATTACCCAGTCGGTTGCATGTGGGAATGAGGCAAACCGAAAAGGCCCGTTATCTCTTATTTGTCGTTTATCTCATTGTAAATATTTTTATGTGTACACATTTGGCCGATCGGCCTTATCGTGTAAAATTTGGTCATTGTGGTCTATGTTCAACCGCTTATTATTATGTGTTTTATTCATGCGTGTGTATGAACATGATTCAATGTTGTATATCTATGTGCTGACCACTGATTATAGGACTAGCCTGATAAACACATATATTCATAATTAATTTTTTAGGTCGAACAATCTAACAGGGAAGAGATGCATAAGATGCCATAAGAGAGTAATATGATTAAATCTTTACTGACTAAATTGGTACAATTCGATTTGTTTTTCCTTTCATTCAATCTGAATTATACCTTGGGTTGAAGGCTCAGTACAATGGTAATATCACAATGTTGCTCGCTAAGACAGCAAGATATATTTGAAAATAAAGACTCTAAATTTATCTCTTCTAATATAACGTGAGTTTGTATTCACCTTTCTCTCCCGCAGACAAATCAGCTCAGAATTGCCATTCAGTAGATCAACAAAACAAAATTCACTAATAAGCGAACAAATTGCTGAACCAATTGCCCATATCTGGATACATCTACTGTTAGGCTTTCTGCACGCAAATTGCGAGAAAGATGCACTGTATGCCACAAGAATCCAGCTAGTCGTGCACTGACGGTGCTAGTCATGGCAGAAGTGAACCGAACTCCCGCTCTTAGCACTTGAAAGATGCCTCTGATGGCGTCGTTACTTGATCGCTCATCTAAGATGACCTGTTGCTGGGATAACCGGATGTTGCACAATCCCATGAGGCATTTTTACATTGTTAGGGTTCTCTCCTGCTCCGCCCCCATCACAACTGGGTTCCAACAAGCGCACGAGCGAGAGAAAAATTTCCATTCTAGTCACATCCCTGTTGGCCTGCATGAAGAGAATCAAATAAGAACTCCTGTCGAAAGCAGACAATGAAGGAAGCAACAAAAGACTAAATTCATACCAAAAAAATGTTCGTAACATGCAAAATCTGTCGATAATCTGTATAGGTTATGAACCACAATGTGGGAACAGCTGTTCTTGGCTTTTGACCCAACCAAACGATCTTCTTAAAACATCAAACTACTTACCTCGACAGTGAACCGTGCCCAGATTTTATTTTTGCGTGCTTCCATCACACCCCTCAAGATGGTTAATCCAAGTCCTTTGATAAAGTCAGCTATCTCCAAGAATATACCTCTATCCTCACAGATCATCTGCATATGTGTTGATGTCAACAAATTGAAAGTATAATATGTGAATTGTGAATCACAGGATACAAAGAAAAAACAATAGTATAATCATTTACCTCCACAAGCATCTGACGAGGACGGTCGAGATCCTCAACAATGATTGGGCATGTCATAGATTGATTGCCAACATTGAAGGCCCAAGTCGCACCACCTTCAAAGTAGTCTTTCCAAAGCGGACCATTCTCACCACCAAGTATCTGTTTGAAGTTCACCAATAGCACGGCAAAGGATCGCATGAGATTTGCAAGTATTATCTCATGGAATAGGCTAAAAGCTAGTTTTCTTCATCATAACGCAAGGGGATCCAAATTAATGCGTGTGTATACCTTAGATTCATTAGAATCCTTGAGGTTGTCTGCATGCTTTGTCACACTTTGCAAGAAAAGCATGTGCTTAATGGTCTTTTCCAACAAAGCATCAATGCTACACTGTTGACAAAAAAAATGACATGACAATAGCAGTCATTACACTAAGTCTTATGACCAATTTCAAAACAGTGCAAATCATATCTTAAAAAATCATAAACACCAATGTAAATGTGCAAGCCAACTAAAGGATACCTTTGCTCCATTAGGTACAAGTTCCCGGAGCTCCTTTATACGATCCTGAATAAGCTGACGGTCCTTTGGTCGGGGTTTGGGGTTCTCACCTGGTCGAGATCTCTTTCGATTTGCCTTGTTTGGTGTATCATGACCTTTGCTGTTTGAGGCTGACACACTTTCACATTTCATGTTCTGTCCACTCTCTATCAAAAGGCGTATCTGAGATTTGTGCATTCCATTATTTTGGGAAAGACAACCATCCTCAACCTTTTCTGGGAAACATGGTTGTTTAACAAAATTTGAAACAGACAACTCATTCTTGACTAGCAAAGGAGGATCTAATTCGCATTGCTTTGTCTCTTTTGAACCACAATAAGAACTGCTAGGAACGTCTGTCAACGAAGTCTTGCAAAAGGCACTGTCAGTAGAGCTCGGCTTGCCACCAGGATTGACATTGACAACCGCATCCAATAGTTGGTCAGTATCAGTTAGTGAGAAGATCCCAGAATAAGGGAACTCATCATCCAGTGCGCCAATGACTGGAGGGGTATCAATATAAACTGAGGATTCAGGTGCATCTCTATCTGAACTCCCGGGTATTGCGGCATTCCAGGTAAGATCACCATCCACATTGCAGCACAGATGATGAAATTCAGTACCAAATATATCAAACAGATCATTTTCTGTAGTAGGATCCATAAGAAATGAGGAAGTTTGCTCACTAGAAATATCTGAGAGTTTGTGTTGATCCATATTCTTCATACCTTGCATGCTTACAGCAACACTGGAGTCATCTACTTCATTAGCCTTTTGGTTTCGGCAAACATGATCCGAGCTACTCGGTTGATTCTCCTGAGAAATGGCTGTTTTCAATCCACTCAAAACTTGGACATCAGAGCCAGAGGATGGAGCTGCAGGAGCCTGAAATGGCTCTCTTTTGGGACTCTCCATTTTCATAATGAATTGGGCAGATTGGGGGATTTTATATGAAATAGTTGGTTTATGCCATATCATCCCATAAGTAGAATTACATCGTTGGTCGAATACTTGACTTGCTGTGCTGTTATACAAGTTAGCCTTGACTACTCTAGTACCTGCTGGGAGAAAATCAAAATTCCCACGACCATTTAGAAAATCTGACACCTCACCTCCTCCATGCAATGGAGGCAACGCAAGAGATTTTAATAGAAGATTTCTGGGCTCTAACGACTCTTCCATGTTTCCAGGTTCTAATTGTTCAATGTTGGTCATCAACAATGGATGTTTTTCCACTGATGTTGAGACGGAAGAGATAAAACGTGAGCTCACAACACTACTTTGTGTGTTACTTTCAACTCTCCTGTCATAGTACGGGGTTTGTCGTCCGAACCTCACCTCAGGAGCATGTAAACTGTGATCTCTAACAGCTTGACCATTTCTCTGTGCCACTTTAAGCAAGGAAGCATTCCTGCCTCTTTTTACTAATGCACTACTTGGCACAGTAGTGGCATCAGGACCATAGCATTGTTCATAAGTCACTGGGGACCCACTGAAGGCTTTTGAGCAAGCATCTGCAGGGTAGACACTTGGGAGACCACATAAAGAACGTGACTGAACCTTCTGGCTCAAGTCATCTTTAACTGAAGCAGATGCAACCATACTTGATCGATTGTTCAGCTGAGAACAGAGCTTCTTGTATTGGAGCACAAAATTTGTGTTTTCCATAACCTGTCAGAAAATAAGCATTTATAAGCTCTAACATCTAGAAAACACAAACAGGAGAGCTAGCACAGTCCCAGTGATCAGTAAAACTCAAAAGCAATTCCTCCTAATGCAGTCCTCTAAGTGTTAAACATATAACAGAGACAATAATAAATCATTCTTCTTTCCAGCTTCCCACTCCAATCCACCGAACATTTGGTCTTCCTAGGAACTCACCACAAATATAGATTTATAGGAATCCAGAGAACAGAAACAGTCATAAAGTAGAATTACTTCATGGCCCATATAATAACAACACAGAGAATAAACTTCAAGACATGCAGATGAGAGATATATAATCTGCATTGTTAAAGCTTGGGTATCTTACCACACAAGTAGAGCCTAGCTGTAGTACACCACGTGGTAACACAGGAATGATTGCAATAGTCTGCACAAGAAGTAACTTATGAAGAGCTTAGAAGTAAAAAGTCAGTAAATAATCTACGATGCAAGGGCAATAATTCTACTAACCTGAATGCCAGCTCTGAACTGATGATTCATCTCAGCAGCAACCTATCAACATCAGAAGACCTTAGCTTATTGTTCCATTAGGAAAGCTCAAATTACAATTTCTCAAATTACAATTTAAGATATCCAAAGCAAAAGAGAGCAAGAAATTAAAATCCCATTGCAATGTTCTTAAAAGACAATTAGGAAATCATCATAGAAGTAGCATCATGATTAACTTAAGCTTCTAGGGCAAACCATGATAATAAGAAGGTCGACAGACATTTCCACTTATGGCTTCTTTTCAACTTCTAAAAGATGTTTTTTGGCTTTTCTACAATAACTAATTTTCAAACGGAGCGTTTTTTCAAAGTAAGATCTACAAGTTGATTGAGTACACACTATAGCGCTTTATCTATATCAGCCAAAACCACACACAAGTTTCAGTTACTCCGCAATCTCTCTCATGAACAGCCAAAAGCCATAAGCCGAAACCAAAAAGTACAGACCCTTATTCACATGTCCATTTGTGTGCTTTTGCATGTTGCAACTAGCCTATCACAGTGACCACTTAATCGGTAGAACAATAGACAAAACTCACTACATGCCAAAATTTCAGCACATAAGGAACAAATATGTGAGGACAAAATAACCCCACAAGGATTGTTGCAATGACACGAATCGGCTGACTTCATGCTTTGAATGAGGCGGCAGCTAAAATGAACCAGACAAAACTGAAATTGGGTTACATTTATATCAGTTCACAAAAAAGAAGAAACTATACCTCAGATCCGAGCCCGTGATCACTGGCAGTATTATGGACAATCCATTGATGATTCCCAGTAAAAGCAGCACGGCCAATGGTACTGAAAAACACAAATGCAGCAGCCATCCATCAATAAAAGCAAAAAACCAAGAACATTGTACTATCTGTATCTGGTAACAAAGAAATGGCGTTCCCCTTCTTGCTTACCCTTCTCCGACAACATGAACCTGCGATGCCATAACCTTCCTAACAAGCGTGCACACAGTGCCGCCTGATTCGCACCCAACCTCTGAGGCCTCAGATCCGGCGGGGCACGATGCGTGGCCACAGTAGCCATCCTCCCACACCAAATGCCTGCACATCTCCCAAGGCAAAAAATGTGCACAAATCAGCAAACAAGAACCGAAATTCTTGAAGCATTAAGTTACATCAAAAAGCTAAATTCACGGCGCATTTAGCATTCCACCTTGCCCAATTCACGTGCCCCTTTGAATTCCAAGAACAATTTGCGCATTCACGCTCTTGTACACCTCAAGAACTAACACACATTTATGCAATAGCGTTGATTCGATATACGGCACTAACTTTCTGTTTCATGCTCTAGAAAAGGTGGTACTGAATTTGCAGCATTAGTAAACGCACACAAACACACGCGTTCTTTTGCAGGCACTAGTTTCGCACAACCAAAGAAGTCCCTTATTAGTAATTTCTGAGGAATATACCCATCCGAATCTTCCCCACGCACGCTTCACTCGTAGTACAAGGCAAATCTAGCTGAAATGGAAAGCTCAAGAAAATTCCAAACCCAAGAAAATAAATAAAAGAAGACATTGAAGCCTGAGGGAAAAAATCCAAAAAATGAGATTTTTCGCAAGATCAAGCAGGGGAAGCTAAGAAGCAAAAAGATCCAAGAAAAAGATGGGAAGGCTTACACGGGGTCGGCGGCGCCGATGGCCTTCCAGAAGACGGCGTACGACCACCCGACCTCCTCGCACAACCGCCGCAGCGCCTCCCCCACCGCCATCTCCGCAACCCCGACACAAAGAAACCCTAACGAACCCTAGCTCCTCCAGAGGCGGCGCCGCCGCCGGATGGGGGGGAAGATGAACAAGAACGCCACTTAATCTGCCTCCCTAGGCGCCGCGGCAGCTGGCGCGCCCGGCCTGCTTCGCACGGAGACCGCCGCCCCTCCTCACCGCCGGCGCACGGGCAGCCATCAGAGGGGCCCACTCCCGGCGGGCGCTGGTCCCAGCGTCACCGGGGGTAGGGGGCCGCTGCGCTTCACGAGAGAGGCTGGATGAGTGGGTGGATGGAAGCGGGGAGAAGCGCCGGAGCCGCACGGCGGCGAGCGAGCGCGCGCTCTCAATGTGCTCTTGGATTTGCTACTGCTGCTGCTCGTCCTCTCTCTCTCTTCGATCTTCTCGCTTTCGCTTTGGCTTTTTTTGGGTTCTCACTGTCTTGGAGTCTTTGGTGTGCTTGTATGGCACTGTTCTGTTTGGCTTCTGTAAATTATTTTTTCACCGAACTTTTAAATAAACTGTTTTTTAAAGTAAAATCTATAAATTAATTATAGATAGATTTTTTTAGACTGTGATTTTTAACTTATGACTTTTAAATTTTGGCTATTCATAAGAGAGATTACGAAAAGATATATTTGTCTGTGATTTTGGATGGTACAGATATTGGACTTTTAATGTATACTACATTAACTTGTAAACCCCATCTCAAAAAATACTTCATTTAAAAATTAGGTACTGTAGCAAAAACCAAAAGCCGGTTTGAGAAGTTGAAAAGAACAGACCTAGATTTCTTTAAATTGTGGCTTTTGACTTATTTTTAAATTTTAGCTAATCACAAGAGAGATTATGAAAAGAGACAATCGTATACGATTTTGACCAACACAGCTGAAATCAGTACAGTATCTATCACAATTGACTTATAGACCCCGTCTTAAAAAGACACAATTCGAAAATAAGTTACTATAGCACCGTATATAAACCATAAGTGACTTCATTTCTATCAGTTAAAATCATATAAAAATATCTTTTTATAAATTATTACTATTTATAAATTAAATCAAAAAATCAGTAAAAAATCAATATAAATATTAGTGTAATTTTTTGACTTCCTTTCTTTTCTTTCCCTGCTCTTCCCTTTTATTCCTCCCGCGCAGCTCCCGAGACAGACATCATTCCCTCCACGAGGGGCAAAATGGGCATGCTCATGTGTTCCCTCCAAGTCTACGCTCCCTCCCATTGCAAACATCAGGGCAGTAGCGAATCCCATGTCCAATGAGAGTGGATGGATGTTTTTTTTTTCCTACGAAATTCTTATATTCTAAATAGAGGCTAATTATGTGTTAAAGTGGTACTCTTAGGTGTTGTTAGACCGTGCTTCAGCTCCAGGCAATGCCTACAGAGCACGGACAAACAATCAAGCTCCAATTCTTAAGGGGGCATTCGGAATAATGATGATTTTTGGTTTTTGGTTAAAATTTTACTATAGTTAGTTTATTTTTTACTGTAGCTGAGTTGGTTTATTGGGCATAATTAAATATAAAAATGTAAAAAAAATAAAAACAGCATGCTAATCTATCAGAGATAATACAAAGAAATACGAGAAAAAACAAAATTCAAAAAAAAAGAAAATAACAAAATAGTGCACAATGTTTCCTTCACGTGAACAGTATTTTTATCGCCCACCGTGGCTTCTAAAAGCCATACTGAGCAAAAAAATCTAGAGGAGCCACCTAGAAAATTTGACCAAAATCAAGGCCAACTTCAAATGGTTTTAGCATTTTGGCTTCTAAATTTTTTTATTTTTTAGCATTTTTGTTTTTTTTTCTTCTACTCCTTTGTATTGTTCCAAAAGATTTAGCGGCATTTTTTTTGAATTTTTTGTTATTTTTTATTTTTTACTCACGAAAAGCTAACAGTCTCTATACCTACATAAAAGAGGCAAAACCCAGAGCTTTTAGCCCTTTAAAGCAAGCAAGAAAGAAGTAACTGATACAAACGCACCATATTGAGGGAATCGTCGGTTCGCCACCATCGTCCCAAATTCCTCCGATGGCGGTCGAGCAAACTACGAATGCCACTTGATTGCGACACCAACCTAGTCGCGACATCAACATTATTGGACAGTTCATATACAAGCTCACATTCTAGTATAGAGATAAAATCCTTATTTAGGAAACATAAATTCCAAAAAAAACTATATCATTTCTTCTAATATTTATGTGAAATTCATGCGTCTGGGGCCGCTCTTGATATTTCGGTGGACATAGGGCGAGATGAAAGTGGAGACCTTGGGATATTATTGATATTTCAAAAACCTCACTTCTATTCAGACCAATCAGACACTTTTATGATCAAACCTAATGTGTACTAATAACAAGTACAAATAATTGTAGATAACCAACATCCTACTGTATGAGCAAGGTTATATATACTAAACTTCTCTTGCAAGTTGTAAGAGACATATAACTTAAAGGCATTCTCTGAAAGACAACTAGCAACATAAGCTTTCGTGGGCTTTCGTGAGACATAACTTAAAGCAAGCAAGAACGGGGGACCCTGACTTTCATGGGTCCTAGGTGGTCGCCCTTGCTGCCTATGCCTAGGACCAGCCTGATATCATCTAAAGGTTAGATGTGGCAAACATCGAAACCAAACTCTTCTGCAAAGTGACGGGAAGGACGCCATCGTACGATTTGCAGGGATCAAAATCCCAATATAAAACTAAAAGTGCCATCCTGAGCTTGAAGCAAGCAATGGATGGATAGAATTCTCTTGCGAGTTCAGTTTGATATTTTTGGATGTCTTTTGGGCTATGATGATAGTTTTTGTCTGTGGTTTTTGTTTGTGTTTTTTGAAATAGCCATGGATAGCAGAGATGTCAATGCAGACGGTGCATATGGTTTTGGGGTCAGAAAAGCATTTGAAGAATCCATTTCAAGAAGTCGTTTCTTTATTTTGACTTTCAGAGATGCCAAAAACCCAAAAGAACTGGGTCTTTTGGGCTACTGTTGATGACTTTTAGCATAACGCGAATGCTTGCGTGAACGAACCAAATGCCAATTTTAGGGTGGGAAAAGAGTAAAAAAATGTCTCAATAAGCCGCTTTGAAAAGCCGGTGAAGAAGCTGCCCTATTTTGTTTGGCCTGCGACCTTTGTTGAGAGAAGCTAAAAGCCGCTGAAAGCCAAAAGGATCAAAAACTTTGGTTGAAATGGGACTGTAGCAGTTGATAGCTTTTTCTAGGTCATTTAATTACAATAAAATAAAATAAATTTTAAAAAATATCGTTATATCTTCACGGACAATGTAAAAGGAAAAAGGAAAAAATGCTACTTAAAAAAACTAACACATTTCAAACAGCTTTTGAAATTTGTAATCTACAAACCAAAAGTTATTTGAAATAGCCGACCTCTAACTTCTTCTCTTTTTGCCCAAGAAAAACACTCGGAGAAGCTTTCGTGACATTATGTCATGTCGTGACATTATGAGTCTGTTCTTTTCAGCTTCTCAAAATGGCTTTTGGCTTTTGCTACAATACCTAACTTTTAAACGGAGTATTTTTTAAGATGGAGTCTACAAATTAATTAAAGTACACGTTAAAAATCTAACATCTATACCATCTAAAATCACAAGCGAGTATCTCTCTCTCCATAATCTTTATCGCAAACAGCTAAAATTAAAAAATTTTAGCCAAAAACCATAAGCCGCAGCTAAAAGGAACAAGCCCCATCACGTAGCATTCTCTGAAAGAAGAAAAACTGGAAATTTTAAAATTTTCCAATAAATGGAATGTCGTGTACCAAAATACCCTATAAATCTCTCAATAATTACGATTATGCCCTCAAGGTTGCTGAACAATTACAATAATGCCAATATGGGCCTTCAAAAGGTGGGCATTGAGTACAATTATGTGGTCGTGTATGCTTTTGAGGGGGTGGTGGGGTAATTTTTAAATTAACATAGATATAATATTTTTTTTTACAACGAAGGCAAAAGGTGAGGCTAAGATAACCAGATGGCAGAGCCTGTCTTAGCTTAATTTAAAAATGTTCCAAAAAGTTGTTTTTGGATGCGACGTGTGTTTAGAAATGATTAGATTTTAAAATGATCCTGTGAGCTTATTTCTCTTTCATGATTGGTCATGTCGTGAACCCAACATTGACTGGTAGTGGGTCCCCTAAAGTTTTATGTGCACCATGACCCGCCTATCAGTTGGCATGAGCGCATTAGTATGTACACGTAGCAACATACAACTCTTAGTTGCTTTCTTTTTTTCAGGGACATTTTGGTCATGTTCCAAAGCGTGTGACTTTTAGTTAAAATGGTGTCATAATGACTGTTAGTGTTTTCTGATATCTTTTAAAAATAAAAAAATAATAATTAAAAAATATAGTTATATCTCTATGGATAATCCAAGGAAAAGGGGAAAAAGAGAAAAAATCGTAATAAGAAGTCAACGTATTTTAAATAACTTTTGGTTTTTAAAATTTAGAAGCCATTGCTGTTTGAAAATAGGATGGCCCTTTATAATAATGGGGGCTTTGTGAGACATTAGTTGTTTGATCTTGGCTTTATTACCTGAAAAGGATTTGGTCATACCTGTTGATTCAGAGACCTTGTAGTTGTTCTCCCAGCAATCCCAAAGCTGTGATTAAGAAAACAATGTGTCACACTTGTTACTGTAGGGCCAGTGCATGAATATATTGGTCCTATATTAGAAGAGTTGCAAAATTACCTGAAAATGCCATCTAAATTTTATTCTAGAATCCCTTATTTGTAATAAACTTAAAAAGGCCTAATGGCAGAGGTTAAATCATTTTTTAGTACTGTGACAGAAAATCAAAGTTGTTAGAACCAGGAACCAAGAGTTTTTTCATTTTTTTTCGCGTTCATAGAATCGAGATAATATGACCTAGAACACTTTATTTCATGCAATTGTAAGGGCTGTTGGATATGCAGGCAATATTTTAATTTCAAATTTTATTAGGAGACAAATACAATAAAGTAGTGATGCAAAACACGTAACTAATAGCAGGCTACTCATTGTACTTGAGAAAAGAAAACAGAAAGATATTACAGTATTAAAGTCGATCTAACGTGTGAACAACTTACTGTTGGGCTTGATGAAGAACAGGAAGCAGTGCATGCTCGATGCAGTGTAGGACGTCGATGATGTAGTGCAGTGAGCGGTTGCGCAGATGTGCACTACCTAGAAACCTTATTGCCGCCCCCGTATAGGTCTTCACGGCAGCAATGGTTCGGAGATACCGCTCCCCTTCTTCACGGTGCACGCCCGAAAGAAGAGTCGACGAGGTTCAGACGGTACAGCATAAGGAGGAAGAGAATAAAAGTAGAGAGATTCTTGGATGTGTGCTCTGGACGTCTCCAGGCATATGTATATATATACATATATATACATATATATATAGACAGACTAATAACTGATATGATTAAAACAATCATTTATCCACTGGTAACTGACATATTTAACCAGCCATTTATTCACTAGTAACTGTCTGTCATCAAATCTAGTAAAGCCTCAATTCAACCATTTGAATCTCATTTAAACAGAGAGAGACATGTACGGTTTAGCAAAAATAAAGGTGGACTTGGTCTGCTAAGTGGCGCGCTAAGGTCACCCGATTTTCATGCGAATACGCACGCGCGCGTGATTAGCCAAAGCCATCCTCATGCCATCCATATCCATAATTCAAGGAGTGGTATGGACTCTATCTTATAAATTGGTCTCTCCCACCTTGCCTTAACAATATGGTACTAAACCTTGCATACTTTAGAATTAAAAAAATAGATCTCATTTTATGGGCTTATTTCTAACAAGGGTTTGTTCTTTTCAGTTTATAGTTTATACCTTCCTTTGAACAATAAATGGGACGGTTTTCTTTGTCATCATTTCGAAACGATTTATCAAGATAACTTTTTTAAAAACGGTTTATCGACTTTCGATTCGTTCACACGGGCGCTCGTACTAGGGCCAAAACCCATAAATCGCAGCAGCTATAAACCACGACTTAAAAGAACATACCCTAATTTAGATTCTACATAAGATCGGAACTTTGTGGGATAGTAGAGTTTTAAGATCCGGCAGCACCGATCAAAACCTAGAAATCCGAGGGGAAACTAAAATTTTCTTACGAACTCATTACATAAATTGATCCGCACCATTGATAACTTCAGATAGTGATTACTCCGAAGTCCAAGTGTCCAACCAATTCAGGTTTTTTTTTTTTTTTGGGCTATACCAACCGATTCAGATTTTACACATTCTGTGAAAAGATTTTAGTAATAAAGAAAAGAAAGAAAGAAAGCTGCATATGGAGACAGGTTATTGTGCTTTAGTTCTTGTCTGGGCCGGCACGTGAGAACAACTGTAGCTCGAGCTTCGGTCCAAGTTTGCTGCTTCCTCATTTGATGGTCAGAAAAGCCAAAAGCCCCAGGACAAAAACCAATCAACTTTTAAATTACCAAAAACAAACAGTAATTCGAGCCTCATTTCACAGTTCACACTTTTTCGAGTAGCTAGTTTGGAAGTCTGTAAAGGCCCAAAACACCCAATTTTTAATAATGAAAACATCCATTCCATTTTTGAACGTGTGACATTCCTTTGTTTAATGATAGCTAGCCTAATCCAAGATGAGTGAAATATTATTGGCTCCACTCATTTTGGTTTAAAACTAGTTTCTACTTTTGATTTTTGCTTTTTTTTTCACTATTTAGTATTTTCGTCTTTTTCTGGTTTGTTTTAGATTTTTTGGGCTTTTTTATCTTTTCTTTTTTTCTCGTATTCGTTTGCATTGTCCGCGATGGGCTAACATATTTTTTCTTTTTTAAAATTTTTAAAATTTAATTATGCCAAATAAGCTAAATCAGCTACAGTAAAAAAAATAAGCCAACTACAATAAAAAAGCCATAAGCCAACACCATTTCAAACACCCCCATTAGGTAGTGCTCACATGGGCTTATAAACCCTCAGTTCTGGCTTATTTCCTTTAGCTGATGTTAGCTTTTATCAATGTAATTAAATTTTAAAAATAAAAAAGTTCTATTATTACATATAACACAAAGAAATAAGACCCCAAAAAAAAAGAAAAGGCACAAAAGCCCAAAAAGTAAAAAAAACAAAATTAAAAAGTTAGAAGTCAGAAGCAGAAGCTTGTGGAGCATGATCCAAGATTATGTGGCTCATTGAGACTTGCAAACTAATCATACTTCTCTTCTTGATGTGCATGTGTGGCTTCTAGAAGTGCTCTAAAATAGGGATGTTTATTTGAGTTTAGTCACATCGTATACAACAAGCCAAATTAAAGCTGCTTTGGCTCTTATGTGTAGCCAAATTAGGTGGTCACTTCATTCTTGTTGTGATGTGGTGTCGGATTTAAGATCATTTAGCAGTTCATCTAGTTAATGGCTGTAACACCCCTTTTTGGGAATGGGGCATCGCACAATCTGCAACAGATCAAGAGTTCAGTTGTCGATACTTTAATTATTTGTTAGGATTGTCAACGGATGGAAATATACTAGTTTTATTAATGTCAGGGTGGATGCAAATTTATTTATAAACATTTTTATACAAGAAATAACAAAACAACTTCTTAAGAGTAAAGGGATTTTCAATAGTTGCTTGCTCTGATTACACAAATTAAAATATAAGGAAATCTACTTATGTCATGCTGTTGGAATCACCCAATAAATATAGCTCCATTAATCGGAAACACGGTGTGTTTGAATACTATTTATTTTGCAGAGTTGCTCAGTTTTATCCACAAGATTTCTCAAACTCTCAATGTCATGCAATAAACATGCTTCAGCTAGCACGCGACTGAGTTGAGAAAACAATATTTTTCACTGCTCAATTCTTTATATAGCCTCTACCCGATAGGCGATGCACCTCACTAAATCGGGTATCCATGGGCTAATGCGGAACACAATCACCCATATTTTGTGAGAACCCATCGTTTTTAAGTATGGGTATACTGCTTCTATACCACGCTCCCTTACTCTTGTAGAGGTTCAATCAATTTGAGCAGCTACTAGACCAGGATTGATAGGTCAATACTTTTGGTTGAATCATTACTGTGTCCTTTACTCAGCATAATATTCTAGTCCTTACATTTCACCTTTAGGCTGCCAACCACGATCGGGTATCCAGTGCTCAACAACACTACCCACCCATCTGCTGCAGCCTCTACCTAAGGGTAAAGTCGTGGACTCCAACCACCTAGTGGCTTTTCATAATTTCTCCCTTACCCTAAAACTATTTAAATAAATCTATCGACCAAATGCCAAGTCACTTAGCAGTACAAGATTTTGAGTGAATCAATCTACATTTATTTATACACTAATTAAATATTACTAAGGTTGTTAAGGTGAATATGGCCTCAAATTGAACAAAGCATTTTTCTGTGGTAGGACACAACTAATTAACAAGTCATTCTAAACATTTATTTTTATTAAATAACATTGCACAAATAACATTAATGCAAATATTGTAATTAAATTATTTAAATTTCATGGGATTCAATATGATTAAAAATATGTGACTTGCCTCCTTCCTGATGTTCTTGGTCTTCTCTAAAGGTTTCAAGCTTACTTCAATTGCTCTTGTAGTCCTTCTGTTGACTAACTTGCTTGGTCCGTTCACTAGCATGGAGAACGAGAACAAAGGAGTTCCTGCTTTACAGAATGCAAGTTAGGAATAAAATAACTAAAAAGACGCAAATAAAATAGGTTTGGGTGGTTGGAGTTTAAGAAGTGTTTAGGTTGACTGAACATAGTTGGAAATGGATTAGACAAGTTCGAGACAGTCGAAAAGGCTACAAATATGGTGGATGGATTTTGGATTGAATAACAACGGGTTGGCATACGGTGACGGATTGACTTTGGAATAGTGGTTTTGGGTTTTATCAGAGTTTGGTTTGGTGGAACGGAGGTCAAAAATGGATTCATGGCGTCGAGACAGTCCAAATGGGTATAATGTTGATTTTTAGAGTTGGATGAATAATGTTTTCTATAGGACTGGTCGGCTTGGCCTAGCAAGGTGCGGCCGAAACGGCTCAATTGCATGTAGCCGTTCAATGCAAAACGCTCAGTTGAGATTGCGCCACATTGCTGCCCCTTACTTCTTCTACTTCTAGCTTCTCCCTTCAGTGACAAAACAGAGCTTCGGCCATTGCACTAGTACGGCATCGACGACACTCCCCAATGGTTGAGAGTGGTACGGATGGGCTCCTCTCCACACAGTGGTTGCATTTTTAGGCTTTGGGAGGCGAGAGCATGGGTGGTGGCAGCCGACGGTAGGAGAGAAGGTGGCGGCTTGAACTACGACGAGGAGCTATTCCAGTGGTCCTCCGATGGGGTAGGGAGTGTTTTAACCATCTATTGGGAATGTATTTTATGGTAGAGGTGATTTTGGTAGAGAAACTCTGAGGCAAGCTGTCCACGGGAGGGGCGCCATGGCCGACGGAGGCTCACGACGATAGAACACTCAAGATATGCTCTTGCAAACACAAGCCCAGCTATACAATCATGGTGCTTTGAGGATGCTATGATGGCAAGGAATTGAATTATGGTGGTCGGAGTTGAACAATTTGTACTACAATTTATCTGTAGATCTCGCATTTAAAAAACACACCATTTAATGGCGAGTTACTGTAGAAATGGAAGCCAAGGTCTAAGCATAAATCTAAAAAAATTACGCTATAAATCAAAGTCACAGATCAAAAGAATTCACCCATAGTTATGCTACATGAGTTGCGGGAGCCGCCCTAAGAATGAGATCAGCTTAGAGGGAATGTAGACACAGATTGGTTGCCCTGTGCAAGAGGGGTTTAGGGGCAGATGGGAAATTTGCGAGGGCACCAACCCACTACAGGACACGATCTGTACGAGAATCTTGACCTTGGCGTCTTGCAAATAATACTACTACTACAAACCCTAGGCAAGAGGGCAATAGTATCTTTGATTTGAAGCCTGCTTTGCTTTGCCCCCACACCAAAATCTGATGGTGGTATCTGCTTGTATTGGCCTCAAGAATGGGGCACAGATGGATCAGCAGTGATACCGGTAAAATTGGGTCCCCTCCTCTGTTTTTTTTTTCTGTTCTTAATATGATCATCTGTCTGGCATGCAAAATTGTGGACATTTCATCAAGGGTTTTCTTTATATCACAATTTATTGAATTCAAAGTTGATATTTACTTTCTACCATTTCACTGCTTCAGAAAATCGGCATCTCTTCATAGAACCGATGTTTAAACCTTGGATCCCCCCTGCAGGTGACAACTACAAAACCCTCCCAGATACATCAGTTTTGTGAGCTGAAATGGACAGCTTGTTCTATGGATATCAGTAGTGTTTCTAAGTGAAACTGCTATGCAAACCATAAGAAAGGTGCGAGGTATCTTGACCCCCGTTACACATGTACATGCACGAAACATCACTTACAGAATTTACACGATAAGCTTAGCATGAGATCGAACTAACAAAAGCTGCTATTGCTCTGGGAGTTTCATTGATGTAGCATGCTCATTGGCCTCTTTGCAGCGACCTTTGAGGGTTATGAGAGAGAGAGAGAGAGAGAGAGAGAGAGAGAGAGAGAGAGAGAGAGAGAGAGAGAGAGAGAGAGGAGCATACAGCTGTTGGGCATGGGGGATCCCTGTGCCCACCTAATGTGGTGCTCGCTTATGGCGACTGTGATGTGTCTTCTCCCCTTTGTTCTTGTCTGCTACTCTCTCCGATCGATCAAAGCCCTAACCATGGACGACAAGAAAGGTGGTCACGACAAACAGACAGGAGCAGGATGAAGAGGGAAGCATGCTTGTGGTATTGGCAGGTGCCAACCATACGTTCCCCATTCCAGCACAGTTCTACTCTGCAAGACTACAACCTTCTCTCCTCTCCCGCCTTTTGATTCTCTTTCCCCTTTTCTTCCTCGAGGAAAAAGTAGATATGGCCCCTTCACAAGGAACGGTAACATGGAAGGAAATGAAACCAATTATCTTATGTGGTTTTTTTGTTAATTCAGACATAGTTTGTGTCCTTAGAAATTCCTACGTTCTAATCAGACTCCGATAGTATATGATAGATACTCTGCATGAAAAAGCAAAAGGATTTGTCCCAACAATTAGTCCTGTTCTTTTGCGGCTTCTAAAAGCCGTTTTTGGTTTTTGCTACAGTAACTAACTTTTAAACAGAGTATTTTTTTTAAGATGGGGTCTACAAGTTAATTGTAGTACACATTAAAAAACTAATATCTGTATCATCAAAAATCGCAAGCGAGTATCTCTCTTTCCGCAATCTCTGTCGCAAACAGCCAAAAAGTCATCAGCCGCAGCCAAAAACCATCAGTCGTAGCAAAAAAAAAAAACAGGCCCTAATCTTGTGTCTGGAAAGGCAGATCATTTAGGAGTCCATTTGTCGGTCGTTGTAAACAAGTAGCTTATCCGTAGGTCATAAAAGACGGCAAGAACGCAAGAATGTCCTATGCCATTGGCCAGTCGGACTGATTAGCATTGCCGCCTGCCTCTAGCCTGAGCTACTAGCAATGTCCTATGATGATGGTTTGGCTTTTTTTCAGTTTCAACTTCTAACTTCAGCTTTTTTTTCACTATTCACTACACTATCCACTAACTAAGCTACAGTGTTTTTTCAGCCAGCTACAGTGTTTTTTCAGCCAAAAACCAAAAGCCATCGCTATTCTGATCACCCCTATATATCATGAGCCGTCGTCACTCCAGCATGGTACTGCCATCACAGGGCCTAGCAGCTCCAGTGAATGGAAAACGAAAGGCAAATGTGTGGTCATTCTGAGGATCTCAACGGATCTGGCGTCCCTTCGAAAATGGAGATCAAAGGAACCGGCATGAAATTGAACTGATTGCTATGGAGAGAAAAAATGAACTACATTCAGCGAGGTGAAAATGTGAGATAGCTCAACTTGTAAGTTGCTGTAATATCCTCATGATCTCATGTTCTCATCCTATGAATGACTCATGGGCATGTCTACGGCTAGCGGCGCTTTGAAATAAGGAGGGTTTTCAGTGTTTTTTTTATTATCATTTTCTGTTAAGTTCCTGGGTTCCAAACAGGCCTTGAATCTTTATAGCTCATCTAAGCTAAGCCGGTTTACTCTGAAGGAGTTAGTACAAATTTTAGAGGAAATGTACCATTTACTGTATGCCTTGTGTTGCACCTGCTCTGTATCGACTGCAAGCTTCAGGACCGAGCCTCCCATCATCCCATGTCTTGTCATTGCCAATCCAAGTTTCTTTCCAACCAAAGAAAAGTTCAAACATGGAAAAACATCTGCAATATCACGGACAGGAATCAATTCCTTTTCGTTTCATAGCCATTAAATCGTCCGTTTTTCGGTTTCCAATCATGTAAAACAAAAACCGCCGCTGCTTCAAATCTGACCAAGTTAATCCCTTTCCTCGCTCCCTCGCCCTATAAAATGGAGCACCATGACTTCATTCTACCTCCCCACGAAATCCCCAACTCCAACTATTGCACCTGCATTGTTTGTCGTCAGCCAGAGCCGTCACCTATTCGCTGTTCGCGCCCGACCGCTGCTATGTTAGAAATTAATCTTGATTTGGTATTTGCTTTGAGTTAGTGCTTGCAGTTTCTAGTGAGTTAGTGCTTGCAGTTTTTGGTCTTTAGTGTTTGCAGTTTTTTCTTGGTCATTAGTACTTCAGTTTTTAGTCATTAGTACTTCAGTTTTTGTTCTTGTATTTGCTATAAAAGGAGAAGAAGTAAACCAGAAAATGCTGCCAAGTTCTGCAACGCCAAATCCTATGTGAGTTCGTCGTGTTCTTACGTTGTGTTCCTTAGACGTTAGCAATAGTTTAGCCAACATGCTACACCATCCTAATCTCCCTCTCTGGTGCTTCTCTTGCAAAGCCGTTTGCATCATCTTATGTTCCTAGTCTCCTCTATCTCTCAAATTAATTTAATTTTGGTGCACCATCAATCGAAATTTAAAGTTCTTCAAAGCCGGCCGTACCGCTTCCCGATCTCGATTCGTCACCCTCGGTGAGTTTTGGTTTGATTCCTTGCAATGGAGTGACACCCTAGATGTTGCCTAGTCTGTGATCACTCTATTTCATGGATAGCAGGCTGTGTATTGTTGTCGTATGCCATGTCACCGGCCGACCTCGACGAACCACTCTGAAATAATAGCGTTGTATGAAGCTGCATGTGAATACGTTTGGCTACGCCGAATGGTTCACCACATCCAGCAGTCATGTGGGATGAACATTGTGCAAACCTCCACAATTATCTATGAAGATAATGCCGCTTGCGTTGCATAAGTACAAACGGGCTATGTGAAGAGTCATCTTACAAAGCATATCAACCCCAAATTCTTCTATGCTCATAAATTGCAAAAGATGGACGAGATTAAAGTACTACATACTAAGTTTTGTGAAAATCTAGCAGATTTATTCACAAAGTCACTCTCCGCATCTAGCTTTGAAATGTATGTGCGAGGGATTGGAATGATAAGACTTAGAGAAGTGCAGAATTTCAGGGGGAGAATTCTCTCAAGCCCGTTAGCAGATCTTAATCATGAAGATTAAGTACCAAACAGAACTAAGTCTTGAAGATCAAATGAAATTGAGTGAATTGTACTCTTTTTCCCTTGACGAGTTTTCCTGAAGTTTCTCAAGCAAGGTTTTTAATGAGGCAATTCGTGCATCGCAGCATAACATACATCATGTACTCTTTCTCTAAATTTTTTCCACTGGGTTTTTATGGAATTTTAATGAGGCATGAGTATGTCGGGTGAGTGCCCAAGGGGGAGTGTTGGGAAACTAGGACTCTTGATTTAAAAATCCTTAACCCTAGTGGGCACCTCACCATCCCCTATAAATAGAGAGCCATATGGCTAAATTTGTAACCAATGCAATTGAAGCAATAAAGAAAGACCAGGAGTTCTCTCTATCTCTCTCTGTGTGTTCAATCTATTATTCTGTCTTCTGTGGTTGATTCGTTCTTGTTCTAAGTAGAGGAATCGATCGGACTGGTTGCCAGCGACGATTCCTCAACAAAATGTACGGTATTGGCACCATGAGATCGGTCACGGAAAGCACACAAGAACAAAACAGGTAAAGAGATAACTAACTAACACTACGCTGGACCAGATCACCCGGCGGCTGCCCGTCTGAATCGCCAGAAACTGATCACTGCAAACAGCGACAAAAGACAGAAACACCAGGAAAAGCAGCGTGCGAACGCTTGACGCGGTGTAGCTTTGGCTGCTCCCGGTGGCGAAGAAGTAGTCCAGACGCAGATGGCGGTGACGAGGAGCGCGAAGGAGGCGACGGTGAAGAGTAGCCGCCGCCGCCGCCGCTCTTCGGTGATGACGACAGCGGATTCTCGAACGACGACGAACATACCGTCCGGCACGTCCCGCACTTGCTGACGCACAGCACGTTCGTGTCCGGCCCTCCCACCGTCGGCCGTAACAGCCTCGTCGTTGAAGGACACCAGGACCACAGATATCACCAGTGCAAGTCATAGTGCTCTTCGCACCTCCATTGCTAGATGGAAATCCTATGCGAAGTGCAAATCTATTTAGAACAATAGATTTGCTTAGATAAGCCAGTTAGTCATTATCATTATTTGGGTGAAAAATTAAATAAAATATTTTTAAAGGTCATTTTATCAAATATTTGGCAATAGGTATTGCTGTTGGTTTGTAAAATAAAATAGTGAAAACTGTTTTAGGCTTTGACGGATAGTAAGATTGGATTGATGTAGATAGAGCATAAGATCTTGCATTGTGAAAGTATCGCCTTAGTCAATTAAGGACTGATGCCTGTGGCTATCCAAACTGAGTATTACTATACAACCACAAGTCTAAATGGGTACAACCTGACTAATTAATTTGCAATGATCTAGTTTAGATTCCACCATAGGGTTGACTAGATGCTGATGGAGACAATTACCCTATACGGCGTAATAAGGGGTTTTTGACTGGGTGGATGGAACCCTTCAGCGGTTAAAGCTTAGTGGGTAGAGTCGAGTTGGGTTGGCGCATTGTAAAGGCATTGTCATGATTTCTTTGCCGTAAACCCAAGAAAATGTGTTAATCGTGTAACAATATGAGATGGTCATATCTTATGAGTAAAGTGTACAATCTCTGTAGAGTGAAATTATTTGAATAGCTATGCCCATAGTTAAGGGGCGGGCAAAGTGTATTTTCACATGGTAGATTTTTTTGTTTTAGTTTCAAAATAATTTTTTTGGGAACTCAAGAGTGGATAGATCTCTCAGGTGTATGTTCTGGTGGATGGAGCTAGTGCGGGTAGATGGAACCTGTATTTTTGAATCTTGACAGATAGAGCATGTTTACTAGTGATAGGTGATTGGAACATTCACTAGAATATTATTTAGTTTAATTAACTAAATACTTTGGTCAATTGAGCGCTTTGTAAAATGTTGCTTTGTGCAAAAGAGTCATAATAAGCCCATTTTGTGAGCCTTACATCTAAATAACTGTATTTTAAAGACTTGCGGAGTACTCTTTGTACTCATATACTACACTTACACAAATCTCAGAGGATTATGAAGACACAGAAGGAGACTACGACTACTTCGCGTGTGGCTTCGATGAAGGATTTTCAGAGTACTAGATTACGATTCCTCAGTCAGTTGCCTATAGTGTATTGGTGGGCCATCTTTAGAGTTTATTTGTTTTGTTTTCGCTATATTTTGTAAGCCTGTGAGGTCTTGTAATCTCAATTGTAATAAGTAACCATAAGACTAGTGCTTTTTATTATTGTAATAAAACATTGCTTTGTTATGTACTCATCACTATTCAACTGTGCGCACTAGTTTTAATCTGGGACTAGTGCGGTAATATACAAATGGTTTGGATCTAGGAAATCCGGTCCCGACATATACGTCGAAGTCGTCTTGGTTTCGTAATCTAGTAGGACTCTTGTTCTCTAGTCTATATATGTACCAATGTAGTCATATGGTTGAGACGCGTCAAAGTTTTCTGTGCTTGTAATTATCCTCATGTAGTGAATTTTCTCGTCGTGTGTTCATGGTTTCTCCCGAAAGAGTTTTTCACGTCAAATCCTCATCTCCTATTTTTCTCGATCTCTATTTTGTCGTGCATTTTATAACACTTTGGGCTCAGACCAGGCTCGAAGAAAACCTGTCGCCAGGAGGACGGCGGAGAACACCGTACGCTGGGGTGGTGCTGTACAGTGCGAGCACCGAGCGGAGGACAGCATGGGACGACATGGAGAGGGCGAACCAGAGGAGAGGAGAGGAGATTGTTTGGTTTGCCTTGGCCAAACAGTTAAACGTACGGTATTGGCACCATGAGATCGGTCACGGAAAGCACACAAGAACAAAACAGGTAAAGAGATAACTAACTGACACTACGCTGGACCAGATCACCCGGCGGCTGCCCGTCTGAATCGCCAGAAACTGATCACTGCAAACAGCGACAAAAGACAGAAACACCAGGAAAAGCAGCGTGCGAACGCTTGACGCGGTGCAGCTCTGGCTGCTCCCGGTGGCGAAGAAGTAGTCCCGACGCAGATGGCGGCGACGAGGAGCGCGAAGGAGGCGACGGTGAAGAGTAGCCGCCGCTCTTCGGTGACGACGACGAACATACCGTCGGGCACGTCCCGCGCTTGCTGACGCACAGCACGTTCGTGTCCGGCCCTCCCACCGTCGGCCGTAACAGCCTCGTCGTTGAAGGACACCAGGACCACAGGTATCACCAGTGCAAGTCATAGTGCTCTTCGCACCTCCATTGCTAGATGGAAATCCTATGCGAAGTGCAATGTGTTGTAGAGCAACATGCACGTTGCTGTCCTGAGTACAGCGTAGGCAAAGGATCCATGTGTGCTTTCTCTGGGGTCGGCAGTTTTTCTTTAATTCGGAAGACTGGTCGGCATTTGTTAGTTTCACATTTGTAACCTTGCGCTATTCATAATCATAAATCCAACCGCAGGAAGTTTATTTGAAACCTGCTTTGAAGGCTTTAGAAGCCAAAATTCATTTAGAACTAGTTAGCTTCTTTACACATTTTTTCTTTTTTTCTTTGTATTATCTATAGAGATATATGATGTTTTTTATTTTTATTTTTATTCAGTTTTCTATAATTAAATATCTTTGAAAAACTAATAGTTGCTATAGTGTCATTTCAGCCAAACTAAGGAGCATTGAAACAAGAAAAAGATGGGGATCTATTGATTAAACTTTTCCCTTCGATATTTAAGAATTTGACATGCTTTACAACATAGAATATGGGTGACGATAAATACTGCCTCTAAACATAAATCAACGACGTTTTAGAAAGTGTATAGTTAAACTTCTTTAACTATGACTATTAAATATAAAAATTTATTTAGACTGATTATGTGAAAATTGTATCATTAGAATAGTAATGAAAAATACTTTCATAATATAATATTTTCATAAGCATATTTATATAAAAAATTAATAGTCATATTTGCATTTTAAAAATGTACATATCGTATATTTTTGATCACAGGGAGTAACCAATAAATGAGTACAATTGTATAAAGGCTAACTTTGATGGAATAAAATGAGGCTTAACTCTTACCAATTACTCACTCGTTTCGGCTTTTTTCGGCTTCTGTTTCTAGCTTTTGCTTTTTTTTTTCTTCACTATTCAGTATTTCGTCTTTTTCTGAATTTTATTTAGATATTTCAGGCTTTTTTGTATTTTTTTCCCGTGTTCCTTTGTATTGTCCCTAATGGGTTAACATGTTTTTTTTTTATTTTTACATTTTTTAAAATTAATTATGTCCAAAAAGCCAAATCAGCTACAGTAAAAAAGCTAGCTACAGTGAAATTTCAGCCAAAAGCCAGAAGCCATCGCTAAAACGAGCGCCCCCTGAAGATACAAAAAATTGGGAGCTGCAAGCCCACGTATAGCAATTTCATAGAGTTTCAATTGCATATTAGTTTCATTAAGGTTTCAGCGCGTTTACTGAAAAGATTCAGAAAGGCTTCAAGTTTCAAGTTTGATCTTTCAAATAGGTTTCAGCATATTTCGTGAAAGTTTCAAAATGGTTTTAGTGCTTTTCACGAAAGGTTTATAAATGTTTCAAGTAAGTAAGTTTCAATAGAGTTTCAAAAGAAATTCAAAAAAGAAATCAGAAAGAAGTAGACAAAAGGCAAGGTTCGAGTAGGTTTCTCAGAAGTTTTAAAAAAGAGCAAGTTTCACATAATACAGTCAAGTCAGAGCCCTCGGATTCTTCTAAAACCTTCCAAAGCCCAAGACATCTAAACCCTACTTTCTAGAACCATCTAGAAGTTTCCCAAATCACAGGCAACACATAGATTAGAGCCTATCCACAAAAATCGAACCAAGAGGCAAGAAGATAAGGAATCAGAGCACCAAATCCATCAACAAATCAACGACATCGTGTGTCCATCATAGCAAAACTGAGGCAAAACCATGGAGGAAACCAGGGGAGGAAGGAGGAGATGAACATAGGCAAGAGCCGGCAACAGCACATGGGCAACCATGGTGGCACCCATCGAAACTATGCGTGGATGAACACAATGAGGAGGCGAACTGACCTTGGAACAATATAAATAGGGGTCACCAATGCACACCTTCACCACAAGCCATTCTCAAGCATCCACACATTCGCACAAGAGGCAAAGCTGTACTTAATTCTTCCATGGCAGAGGAGAGAGAAATGGAAGAATAGGAGGGATTTAGGGATTTCTCGTAGGAGTCCTTCAAGTAGCAATTGGGGGTAAAATTGGCGTCCCCATGCTGTAGGGAGGAAGGGTATAGCTGATGATGCCGAGATCGACAGCTGCGACAGTGATTTGAGGTGGCGACGCAAGGTGTTGTATGTTCGCGTGCGCATGAGAGAGAAAAGAAGAGAGGGAGAGTAGGAGAGAACAAAGGCGGAGGGGCTAGAGGTGGTGATGCAGTAGCAAAGGGGAGAAGGAGTCAGATGAGAGAGAAGGGGAGTGGAGCAGTCATGGAGGAGGAGATGAAGGAAGGAGAAGAATTTTGGACGCATATAGCATGTTTGTTCTCCGAAATTTCGAAAATAGCCCCTAGATCACCAGAATTCTAGAAATAGCCCCCTTTTCGACCGCGGAACAACCTGAAGGCGACACGTGGCATGGTGGTGCGCCCGGGGGCCGCACCACCTACTGTAGCATCAACGGGTGGTGCGACCGGGGGGCGCACCACGCACTGTTCATGCCCGGTGGTGCGGCCCCCGGCCGCACCACCCACTGTTCATCTTGTTTTTTTATTTGCGATAATTTGTAATTAGATAAAATAATTATTTTGTAAATAATTAATTTGTATAATGTGTACGAATTTAATTTTTATCCGTAAATTATATATTTGTATAGTGTGCACGAATTTAAATTTTATCCGTAAATGAATTATTTCTATACTGTGCACGAATTTAATTATCGTCCGCCATCAGTGGTATTTGTTATCGATATTTCATGAGTACATGCATTGAAATTTTAATTAGTAAATGTGATTTGTAAACTTTGATTTGATGTAAATTTATGTATTTCGAATTTGGTACCTTTTATTTGAAGGCTTGGACATTCCAATGTAAGTAGCAGAATTTTCGGTTTTTGCATTGCAATTGAGCATCAAAAGCTAGCTGAAGAAATGATTTAGAAGAGTCCAAAAATTCTGAGAAAATTTATCCATATAGACCAATATCTGAGGATCAAAAGTCATCATTATGCGTACGTCATATTACGGGCACATTAAAAGGAATGAAAATAACAAATATGCTAAAAACTATGTAAATAGAAACATAGGAGCAATTTTGGAGTTTCATTACATATACATAGATCAACTCTCCAGCACTACAACACACGATAAGAATGAACACAACATACGTACATTAACTCTCAAGCCGGAAAAGATAGGATAACAACAAACACGAGATACAACATACACGAGAACAACCTCCAACGCTACAACTTAAATAGCACTCTAGTCTATCGAAAGAAAATAACAATGAACACAAGAAAGAAAATAGCACCCAACATTAAATTTATCTTCCACTCCAGTCTATCGAAACGATGCCGCATCTCGACGAGGTTGCTATCTCCCACGACAACTCTCTCATGCCGAACAATGTCCGTTCTAGTGCCCATTTCATCCTCCCACACCCAGAATTGGCAACCGCCGAGGGCTTCCTGCGTTTCATGAGAAGAAGATTTTAAAACATACCTACACGATTTGAACGAACCCGAAACAATCGTACTCACCGAGGAGTGACAGGACAACACAAGACGAGACGAGACAAGACGAGGAGGGCCAGCTCTGCACAGTTTCATTAATTCCCGAGCCAGCTTTCCACAGCTCCAAATTAACCGCAGCATACCAACCCCCCAGCGTACATAAGGAGGTGGAAGGGATTGGGGAGAAGGCACTATAGAATTCAAACCCCACACTACACCGCAACTTGCTTCACTGCATCGCGATGGATAAGAAGCAGAAGGCACAGTGGGAGAAGATGTAGAAGCAATGGGAGGAGACTCGCGACATAGCAAGATCTGCAGCGGCCCGTGACGAATGGGCGAGGGCAGCTGCAGCGCGGGCCCAAGAAGCGGTGCGTGCAAGGAGCACAGCTCCCTGAGAAGACATTCCGCGATGCACCGACCCCCTCCCGCTGGTTCCAACAGAGCATTCGCCGCAAGACCCGCCAGAGGGGCAGAGGTCGTCCCTCTGTTGGTGTCGAGACCCATGTAAGTTCTTCAAGTCGAAGCAGCGGCTCAGCCTGGGTATGCGCTACTAAGGTTGCGCAAACTACTCCAGCGAATATCCGGACCGACGTTGGGACACGAGCACCTATCGGCAGCCGGTAAGAAACGCTGACAGCGTGTTCCTCCCCACTACTTCTCTTTTCAAGTACGCACTAACATTTCCTATGTATCCGCAATCCCCGGAACCGCTGTGCGGGTATCGCAAGTGGATCGACCTAGAGATCCACCCACGCGACCAGTGGTCTCTCGATTTCCATGAGTGGACTGAAAGAAGGGACTCCGAGATTTGCGAGGCGGAGCGCTGGAATGACAAGAAGGCCGAACGTATACGTCGGGAGATGTAAGCTCATCGCGAGGCGTGCACGCGTAGGGAGCACGAAGCTCGCGAAAGAGAGCGCGAAAGGAAGAGGGAGCTAGCGGCCAAGGCAAAAGAGACAACCGAGGAGTTCGACGCAGAGGTCACCAGGAAGAGAAAATGGCCCTGCTCCACGCAGTAGGTGGGGCTGTTCCGTGCTTGTCTGTGAATGGCCCCGGTTATTCAGTTGTGTGTGTTCGGGTTTGCTTTGGTCCGCATAACAACGCGCACATGTATCGTAGGAGTATGTCGGTTTGTTTTCTATCGTGCAACGCATGTAAACAAACTTTGTGCGTTATGTTATTTCTATGTTTATCAGTTAGCTTTATATTCAATTCTTCGTGTCCTCAATATCGCTACCTTCTTACGTACCAGCCGTTTGTACGCTAATCTTGTATTCATCTTCTCATTGCAATCTTCTTACGAATCTCTTTTAGCAGTACAAATGGATTATTCATCTGCATGACTACTAATGCCCTACCAGTAGTAGCAATGACGAGTTAAATATGTTTTCAAAGCATTTGATCTTCTTTTGAGAAGGATCTGTACTTTTCTCATTATGACAAATTGAGAAAATTTCAAAACTTACCATTGTTTTAAGCACATTTATGATTTTCATATCTTTTAATGTGCTCATAATCTGATGTAGGGATAATTATGAATTTTCATCCTCAGATATTGATCTATATGGATAAATTTTCTCAAAATTATTGGACTCTTATAAGTCAGTTTTTCAGCTACCTTTAAAAGCTCAATTGGAATGCAAAAATTTCATAACTTAGCATAGTTTTAAGCACATTTATGATTTTCATATCTTTTAATGTACTCATAATCTGAGGTAGGCATAATTATAAATTTTCATCCTCAAATATTAGTCTATATGGACAAATTTTCTCAGAATTTTTGGATTTTTGTAAGGCAGTTTTTCAGCTACCTTTTCAAGCTCAATTGGAATGCAAAAACCTTCGGAACTTTTCATAGTTTTGAGCAAATTTGTGATTTTCATATCTTTTAATGTGCTCATAATCTGAGGTAGGCATAATTATAAATTTTCATCCTCAGATATTGGTCTATATGGACAAATTTTCTCAGACTTTTTGGACTTTTGTAAGGCAGTTTTTCAGCCACCTTTTCAAGCTCAATTGGAATGCAAAAACCTTTAGAATTTTTCATAGTTTTGAGCAGATTTGTGATTTTCATATCTTTTAATGTGGTCATAATCTGAGGTAGGCATAATTATGAATTTTCATCCTCAGATATTGGTCTACATGAACAAATTGTCTCATAATTATTGGACTCTTGTAAATTAGTTTTTCAGCTACCTTTTCAAGCTCAATTGGAATGCAAAAACCTGAAGTTCTCAAGTTTGCATGTATATTGTTCACTTTCGTTCATAGTCAGAATTGGTACCTTAACTCTTAGCACAACATCTGTATGGCATATGACGAGTAATACCCACCAGTACTGCCAATGACGACTTCAAATGGAAATATGAGATTACGACTGCGATTTCCATGTACAACATCCCGTTTCAGTTACAATACAATGCAAAAAATTATGTTCCGGGTGGTGGCCGCTTCCTTTGCCGATGTAAGTGGTCATCAGAGAAGGTGAACCTGTGATGCGGTCCTCGTGCGGCTCAGTCTCGGAGGTCGTACTGTGAGGCCTGCGGTGTTGCCAAGAACTCCGTGGAGGGCTGTGACGTATTGTCGAAAACGGCGCTCAGCCATTCGTTCCCAGCCGGGTCTATGTCCTGTGCACATAACAAAGGTTGATTAGTACATACATCGCGACGTTTGTAGTGCTGAGTACTGCAGTAAGTCATGTACTTGGGTAGTCGGCAATGAAGATGAAGGACCCTGGCCTTCGTGTCCGAGTTGTTCCGCGGAAACCTGCATTCATTTACAGTATGTGTTAGTGCGTCCGAGCGTACATATATATTTCGTGTTGTACATTATATCGTACCGATGTATGCGGCTGTCTGAATGACAATCGCGGCAGTAAGTCGTGCATATACTCCTGTGCAGTGTACCCTTGGTACGTCTGCTCGTACATATGACCAAACTGTTCATGCACGCTTAACTGACGGCCATAATCGCATGGCGGCAACGTTTCATCCTGCTGCTGTGCCGAGTCGGTGTCACTTTCAGTAGGGAGCCCCTGTTGGCCCGAACGGAGCGTTGGTTCTGATGTCGTCCTCTAGGATGCCGACGGCCGCGTGAAACTACTATCCCGTGCCAAGTGCTGCAAGAAAGTGAAGCATGAGACATAAGTGCCCAACGAGTAGATGAACTAAAAGTTGGCTAGTATCACACCGTTGGGCCGAAGCGTGTGGAGGACGAGCGAGCAAAGCTTGGACGACCGGACTGCTCCCCCGGTCGCCGGGCCGAGTTAGGGTCGCTGTCAGTCCTGCCCCATCTGCCCGAAGAGGACGTTGCGGCCTGCGTGGACCTCCTTGACGACGATGTCTCTAGCAAATTGGTATCCCGCCGTGAGAGCTGCAAGGAAAAGTGGTAGTGGGAGGTCATTCTCGGGGCAGATCATGTACCGTCGAAGCCACGAAAGAAGGACACGTGCTGCACTATGCGGGATCGCGATAGGGAACCGGTGAACCAGATGCTCCTTCCAGTCCCCTGGATGTGGGGGGTGGCACTATTGCAGCACCATGTAGAGGTAGTCCAGTTAGCATGCACACATCCTGAAGAGTGACCGTCATCTTGCCCCACCGGAAGTGGAAGGTGTGAGTCTCCGATCTCCAGCGATCAACGAGTGCGGACAGCAACGCTGCATCAAACTGGAACGCATGTGGTACATTTACCATAAGGGCAATGGGCAGCAGACTGGTGTCCCGCAGAAGTGGGATGTACCATTCGTCTAGAGGCCAGGACCGTCATTTCGCTCCACCGGAAGTGGAAGGTGTGAGTCTCTGGTCTCCAGCGATCAACGAGTGCGGACCGCAACGCTGCATCAAATTGGAACGCATGTGGTACATTTACCATGAGGGCAATAGGCAGCAGACCGGTGTCCCGCAGAAGTGGGATGTACCATTCGTTCCCAGCCGGGTCTATGTCCTATGTACATAACAAAGGTTGATTAGTACATACACCGCGACGTTTGTAGTGTTGAGTACTGTAGTAAGTCATATACCTGGGTAGTCGGCAATGAAGACGAGGGACCCTGGCCTTCGTGTCCGAGTTGTTCCGCGTAAACCTACATTCATTTATAGTATGTGTTAGTGCGTCCGAGCGTACATATATATTGCAGCACCACATAGAGGTAGTCCAGTTAGCATGCACACATCCTGAAGAGTGATCGTCATCTCGCCCCATCGGAAGTGGAAGGTGCGAGTCTCCGGTCTCCAGCGATCAACGAGTGCGGACAGCAACGTTGCATCAAACTAGAACGCATGTGGTACATTTACCATGAGGGTAATGGGCAGCAGACCGGTGTCTCATAGAAGTGGGTTGTATCGTTCGTCTAGAGGTCAGTACTCGCGGGGGCCCTTGAGGATGAAGGTTGGGGGGACCTCACCCGACATCCACGCCTGGCATCGGTGGTGCTCATCCCAACGGGGGTCTAGCATCTCGTAAGCTATGTCCTGCCATTGAAGCAAAAAATGTTAGTCCAAAACGACAACACAATGTGGAACAAACGTAATGACAGTGACATGTGCCAAACATAGTAAGACATAAAATAAATATATATACCAATATACCCATGCGATGAAGTAAACAATGTACGAACTCAGCACCATAACGTAACGGTAGAAAAATGTAACAAGTGTAGCCCCATACAAAATTGTAGAACATATCACTTGAGTACAATGCAACACACACAGAACAACAATAAGCAAAAAGCACAGCACAACTATGACCTCACTACAGCGGAGCGTTGCTTGACGTCGACCTGTTTGGGCACTGCCTTAACGAGTGCCCAATCGTCTTGCATAGTCTGCACCTCGAACGCCGAACCCGATCCCCACGCTGGCTGTCGTCCATGTCGTTGTGGATGCGACGGCTTTGTCGTCTTCCTCGACCGACATACTTCAATGCCTCGTTGGGCACCCACTTCACTTGCCCTAGCGATAGCTCCCTATAGTGCATGTCCACCCCGTACGAATGGAACTCCGTACTCCAGGTCTGATACAGGTGGTGAATATCGAAGTATCTGGAGATGTAAGGAGTCGGTGCCTGGCGCCATACCGCGCATGCTGCGTACACATGGGAGCACGACTTATGTAGAAGTTGCGACTTATTACAAGTGCAACATGCTTTGTCATCAATCGTGCAGACCTACATACGATCCCCTCTGGTGTGACCCCTCATGTAATTCTGTCTAAGGCGGATCTCGAATTTTCTTCTAATGCCATCCATGGTACAAGCATTGTGGCAATGAGCCTTCTCTATCTTCTTGTCCATATGTGCCTGGAAAACCTCAGAGAATTATTTGCCCTCGTCTAGATACTTTCTCGCCATCATAGCTCTGTTCACAAAATACCCGATAGAACGGTTCCAAGTCTCCTCCACGACCGCTGTGATGAGTAGGGATATAACACCTTTCAACACACCGTTGTACACCTTGAATATGTTTGTTGTCATGATTCCATACCTTGCTCCACCGGTGTCATGCAGTAGGGACCACATCTCCAAGTCAGGCGCGTTCGACTGAACCCACCGTGTAAACTCCCCCACTCTTGTAGAACCCCCCTCCACAGGCCCAGCTTCACCCTGGTCAGGTTGTAGTGCATGCTTGCTGGTCTCTTGATCAAGCAGCCTCCACAATGCCTCAAACTTCCACTTTTGGTTCTGCATGCAAAGCTTCTTGAATATCTTCATTAGGTCTTTGCTACGAAACCTTGTGTGAAAGTTTACCGCGAGATACCTCATGCACCAACGGTTCTTCATATCATTCCATTGGAAGGGGGTTGTGTACAGGTCTGCATTGCGCGCAACGCGGACAACAAGCCTGCATTGTGGTCTGAGATGATACACACATCCGGCCGATCTTGCACCACAGCCTACTTCACATTGACTAGAAACCAAAGCCAGTTATCAGTGTTCTCATTCTCCACAATTGCAAAGGCCACAGGGAGTAACTGGTCGTTTGCATCAGCTGCAACTGCAGTGAGGATCGTACCCTTGTACTTACCAGCTAGAAATGTTCTGTCCATTGTTAGCACTGGACGCACCACCTGAACCCTTCGATCGTCTGGCGAAACGACCAGAACACTCTATCAAGGACATAACAATTCGGGCCCTGGTTGGGATGAAAACGCTCCTTCTTGTTAATGTATGTGTCTGGGTTTGCTTCTGCAATCTGATGTAGATTCTTGGGACCAGATCGTACGCCTCCTCATACGTTCCAAACATACGCTCTAGCACCTTCTGTTTCGCCCGCCACACCTTTTTGTAGCTGACTTCGAACCCTACCATATTAGCCACTTCAGCCAACAGTAACTTGGGAGAAATATACACATCTGCCACCACGAAGTGGCTTATCAGCTCCGCAACATACGCCGACGTCATGTTGCGGTGCCTACGTAGCGGCGCCGCAAGCTCGCAACTGTGATCCTTCAGCACCGTTATCCGAAACTCCGAGGCAGCGCCCTTGAACTGCTGTGCACGGACCTTGCCAGGACATGAGCCGTCGACACATTTCACAATGTACGTGTCCGGGTTGAACCTATGCACCCGATAGGTCCGGCTGATGCTGACGCATGTCTAACAATAGCCTGGTGGGCAGCACTTTTGTCGCGAAAGCACTCTCCTAAAATGAGTGTGCCCTCGTTGAACCCCCACTTCGCCCCCTCTGCCTGTGGTAGGACTAGGCTTGCCGCTGCGATGTCGTCTAGTCTGGAGGACACGTACGAAACGTCCGTGGTCACAACACCACCTACAACACCTCCCATTGAAGCCTCGTCATCTTTCTTCCCTCCAGAACTGGCTGTTTCCATATCCTCCTCCTCCTCCTCACTTTCAACTTCTTCCAAATGGTCCGCGAGGTACTCGTGACAATCAACACGGGCGGCCCACCACCTCCCAACACCTTCGTTCGCCTGGAAATCCTCCACACGCCTCTGCAGGCCTCCATCACCCACTTGCTCGCCGATATCTTCTTCGCATCAGCATCTTCATGAGCGCCAGTGAGCATCGGCGCTTCATCTCCGCCAACACCACCACAACCACTAGAACCACCAATGGCGGATAACTCCATCCTGTCCACGAAGTAAATGTACACCATTGGCCTGCCATATATCGATGCGACAGGGTTGCATACGACCTCCATGTACCGCGCCCATCCAACATCAGTGGTCACCTTTATAAGTTGCCACACAATCTCCCTAGCACCACCTCCCGGAATAGCATACAGCACCTCGATCCGCAACTTCTTCCGACCTGTCTCCCGATCGAACGCATAACGGACACACCTTCGAAGATCATGCAGGGTCATGGTGTTCAAATCGGGTGCATTGATCACAGTCCGGTCATAATTTGACACGTCCGCCTGCACAGCCCGTCGCGTACGAGCCTACTCCCAAAGAACACGAGTAAGTCTTGAATGTTAGCCATGTGTATCTATGATTAGTCTGTAGAAAATACCTTAGTACACAATGGAATTTAACAAAAAAAAGCCTAGACAATTACAAATATAGTACACGATCTACAAAAATTATAAAAATTTAACTGCAGTACTCCGACAAATTTTTGCACAAATTTATCCGCTACGAACATTTCTTCAAGAATCATATGATTATGATATTTGTAGGAGTTGTTACATATAACAAATGAGCTCCAAAAATTATAAAAGTTTATGTGCAGTTTTCCAACAGAGACGCCATGTTTTTAGGGCACCGTGATTTTTATTACACTAATTCAACTACTTATGGGTATGTTTTTTCAAAATATCAGTTTTACAATATAAATACATCAATAACAATTCATAATGAAATGCATAACTTTCAAAATATATACTCGAATTAAAATTTCAGACTTTCATGTGACATGTCAAAATTAACACAGAACACATTGCATATTATTTATTCTAGTACCTCCAGCTACTAATGTTTGAAAGTACTAAAATTTCTGGCTTTTACGGGACAGTAACAAATTAACACCCTACACATTGCATAATAATTTATTTTTGACGAAATTTTTTTTCATCAAACAGTCTGCGTATTTTCATCTAGTAATGTTTCACATTTTTAGTTTTCTGACTGTTAGGCGATATGTACAACATAACAATCTAAATATTGCATAAACATTATTTGCTAATGTACTAACTGTAATCATTTAGTCTGCATGCAAAGTCATTTAGCTAAATTTAAGTTATCGTGACTCATAACTAATTAACGACAATAACAACACTTTCTCTTCTAAGTTAACTATGGGCACAGACCAACTACACAAGGCTAACTACTATATTTCTACACTAAGAACATAGCATTTAGCTAATTACATGGTAAGTACATTACTAAAACTATAATCACATGTGGAAAAAAAACTATAGTTACACCGGGAAAAAATTACTTTTTCTCGAAACCCACGAGACGATCTATAACTTTCGCAACTACAAAAACTCCTGATTGCAAACGAAGAAATTTGAGAGTTTACCTAATTACGTAATAATCACACCGACAAAATTTTAGTTACACCGGAAAAAAAATTTACCTCTTATTGAAGCCCACAAGACGATCTACAACTTTCACAACTGCAAAAACTCCTGATTGTAAACGAAATTAACTGAGCACCGTGATTAATGCCTTAGTTTCTTCACTCCTGCTCCTCCTCTCTGAGTGCACCGATGCGAGAAATGAACCAAAGAGCAGGTGGGAGAAATGAGAGCGAGCAATATATACGCAGGCAGCTCCTCTCGGTGAAATAAAACGAAACTGCGATGCGATGTAAAGAGTGCACAGTGACACAAAGCAGTGAAAGACGGGACATAAAGATGCAGTGAATAGTATTTGCATTGTTTTCTTTCGGCGCAGCATGTGCGTGCAGCAGGGCAGCTCCTCCTCTCGGTGGAATCCTAGAAATCTTGCAGTGTGCGACCGGGAAAACATCGCAAATAAAAAAATGGATGAACAATGGGTTGTGCGGCCGGGGGCCGCACCACCGGCATGAACAGTGGATGGTGCGCCCCCCGACCGCACCACCTGTTGATGCTACAGTCGGTGGTGCGGCCCCCGGGCGCACCACCATGCCACGTGTCGCCTCCAGGTTGTTCCGCGGTCGGGAAGGGGGCTATTTCTGCAAATTTTGGTGATCTAGGGGTTATTTCTAAAATTTCAGAGAATCAACATGCTATATACGTCCAAAATAGAAAAGGAAGGAAAGAGAAGTGGTGGTCCAACGGTGAGATGTTGGTCTTGTCTTTATGGTTTTGGTTATAATTGATGGTTTTTATCTATATTTTCTAAATATTAGTGGATGATAGAGACGTTAATACGAACGACGCATATGTTTTTTACCTCAAAAAGCCGTATGAAGAATCCACTTTAAAAAATTATCCCATTTATTTTACCTTTTGAAGAAGCTAAAAGCCAAAACAAAGGAACTATTGTACCGTTAGATTGTGAGTGAATGGTACGACATTCGTTAGATTTTCTTAGAAAATGAAAAATTACAGCCTACAACGCAAATTTAATCTAATTTACCAAACAGGGTATTAGATTTCCACAACTTTATAGCTTTGAAAAAAAGTACCAACCTTTGAAAAATGAAAAGCAAGAGGCCTTTAGGAGCCTTACGATACGGGAGAAACAATAAAGAACCGGAAAAGCGCGCGGTGGCCGCGGTCCATTCACCCCGTCCTCCTCGCTCGCCGTGGCGCGTCCCAAGCTGGGCCTCCTTCAATCCCGAGCCCACGCATGACACAACCGACACTGTTCACCACTCTTCCCACACCCGTTCCAGTAGACCAAACCAATCCTAGCCGTCCACTTCCCACCGGAAAGATCCACACGGCAGTGTCCTACCAAACGAATCTTGAGGCAGTCACATCGTCGGTCCCAACCAAGTCCGTATCAATGTAAGATCCAAGCCGTCCGTGCTGTGAACGGGTCGTGCCGTGCCCTGCACGGATCTCGAGGCAGCGCTCGAGCACGAGTACTTGCCCGTCTCGTCCCTCTCGGACTCTTCCTCCACGGCGACGCGAGTGACACGAAAGCGCCGACCACCTTCCAGAAGCTTCGAGAAGGATCTCCTCCCGCCACGCCCTTCCGGAACCTTCTCGAATCCCACGCCGTTCGTTCCCCCTTCCACCTCGCGATCCCTCGCCGTCCCCGTCCCCTAACCCCCTTCGTTCGTTTTCTGCAGCATTACCGTCTGATTGGGTCCTTTCGTCCTCGCGCGGAGACATCGTGGCTAGTTGATCCGTGAGGCGGCTTCTAGAAGGGTGTTCGTCGGGGAGGGAGGGATGGGGGTGGCGGAGCTGCCGCAGACGATGGAGGCGCTGGCGCGGCGGGCGAGCGCGCTGCGGGACTCGCTGCAGAGGAGCCAGGGGAACACGGAGAGCATGGTCGCCATCCTCGGCTCTTTCGACCACCGCCTCTCCGCGCTCGAGGCCGCCATGCGCCCCACCCAGGTCTAGTCCCCATTTCCGCTAGGTTTTGTCAAATTCGAGGGAGAGCTGTAGGAGCGAGCGGTGTCTCATTTTTGGTGGCGATGCAGGTGAGGACGCACGCGATCCGGATGGCGCACGAGAACATCGACAAGACGATCAAGGCCGCCGACGCCATCCTCACCCAGTTCGACATCGCCCGCCGGGTGCGTGCCTGCTCTCATCCCCTTGCTCTTGAATGGAATGCTCTCATCCCCTCGTGAGATTCTGGGGAACAGATAGGATGAATTACATGATGAATTTGGGTTGAAAAGGTTTGTGGCACTGTATGCATTTGGAGGGGATTGAGGGCGCCAAATATGCATTGGGTACCCACAGACCACAGGATGGTACCAAAAATTGGGTTGCTTTCGAGAATCCGCTTAACTAGTTTTGGTTGACAAGGATGGCCATATGCATATTATAAATTTAGAGGGGACTAAATGTGCGTAGATGAGTGGTGAGTTAGTTTCCATATTGGTTTAGTCGAAAACTGCATTTTTTTTCTCTAATGACATGGATAACATCAATGATTAGCTTCTTTAGTTTTGTTAATTAAGTGCATTATCAGTTTTTCAGCAGATGCAATAATTAATTTCTGTAGCACTGTTTGATAACTAGCGCTCATCAAGTTTTTCAGCAGATACAATAATTAATTTCTGTAGCACTGTTTGATAACTAGCGCTCTGATGATTGTAGCATTTCTTGTGCAGAGGCTGCTAGTTTTATATAGGTTTGCATTGTTAAATTGGAATTTAATTGAAATTTTTGCAACTACAGTCGTTTGTTGAGTTTTAATCAGCACAGTTAACAGGATTTGTTCACTAAATTTATGTGCATGCTGTCCTGTTGAGCTTTAGGCTGAAGCTACGATATTGAGGGGTCCACATGAGGATCTGGAGAGCTACCTGGAAGCTGTGGATCTGCTGAAAGGCGTTGTTCGATTCTTTTCCTCAAACAAGAACTTTAAGAGCAGCGAAGGAGTTCTGAATCATGTTAACAATCTGTTATCCAAGTCTGCTCTGAAGATTGAGGAGGAATTCAGGCAGCTGATGAGTACATACAGGTAGAATTTGCATTGTACATCCATTCCCGAACCCTGATCACGTTGATTCCTTATATATTGCTAGAGGAATAGTTTCTGTATTTACTGGACCTCTCCCAACGATAATTTATTAATTCTTCTAATAATTTTTTTAATATGTATTGTTGTATCTGTTCTTTCAGCAAACCTATTGAGCCTGATCGCCTATTTGATTGCCTTCCAAAGCCTCAACGGGCATCGAAGGGTGACCCTGAAGCAGATGGAGGAAATTCTACCCTTTCTGAGCATCCATCCAAAAGCTTGGAAACTGCTGTTTTCAGGATTCCAACACTAATTCCCCCAAGAATATTACCACTTCTGCATGATATAGCTCAGCAATTGGTTCAGGCTGGAAATCAGCAGTCATGCTATAGAATTTATAGGTAGGCCTCGAGCTGCAGGGTTAATATCTGATTGTTCTGATTACTGCCATACGAATAATAATCTAATAATATATAAATGCTGCTTATGGAGAACAAGAAGGTCAATGAAAACGGAGAGTAGGCGAGTTGTGGGAAATGCATTGATAGCAACTAAATATGCAGGCAATGAGGCATACCTAGCCAGGTTTTGGTCAGTTTGCACCATATAACTAGCAATTGTGGGGGCTGGGAAAATGCCTTACTTAGTAATTTACATTATTTCGAGTATCCTTGAGTTGGAACTATTCATTTAGAGAGCCCATAGCACAGCAGTCAAATGTGGAATGCCTTGCAGTATGGATGATCATTATCTTTCCTTCCCAATTTCAATCACCATCTGTTCTGAATTTTTAACACCAGTCTATAAAATTAAGCTCAAATTTGTTCTCTTTCTCCAGAGATGCGCGTGGTTCGGCATTAGAGTTGAGCCTTCGGAAACTGGGAGTAGAAAAGCTTAGTAAAGATGATGTACAGAGGATGCAGTGGGAGGCCTTAGAGGCTAAAATTGGAAATTGGACCCAGTTTATGCGAATTGCGGTGAGGATCCTTCTGTGAATATGCTTGTGGTGTACGTGTTTAGACATCAAACTGACAGACTATGCTTCAATCAGGTTAAACTATTACTTGCTGGAGAACGAAGAATTTGTGATCAGGTTTTTGATGGTATCAATTTCAATAAGGATCAATGTTTTGCTGAACTGGCAGGAACTAGTGTTCTAACTCTTCTCAGCTTTGGAGATGCTGTTGCTAAAAGTAAAAGGTCTCCTGAGAAACTGTTTGTGCTTCTAGACATGTATGAAGTTATGCATGAACTTAAATCTGAGGTATGCTAGAAGTAATGTATTCAGCACTGCAACCCAAATATCATATATATGCATTACATCATCATATTTTGATCAGTTGTTTAGTAGTTACTGGCCATATAGAAGTTACAACAATAAATATAGCTACTGGCAGTTGGCAAATGATGTTTTGTTCTTCTACTTGCAGTGCTAGCCGTTGCATTTGTTATTGTTGTTATTGTGCTGTCAACTTTAACTACGTCGATTTTGACGACTACAGAAGTTCTACGGTTACCTTTGTTTGAACCTTGTTACCAGGTTGAAGTAATTTTCCAAGGCAGATTTTGCTCTGAGATGCGGGAGGCTGCATTGGGCTTGACTAAGCGCTTGGCACAGACTGCCCAAGAAACTTTTGCTGATTTTGAGGAGGCAGTCGAAAAGGATATGTCAAAGACTATCGTCCAAGATGGAACTGTCCATCCTTTGACTAGCTACGTGATTAATTATGTTAAATTCCTATTTGAGTAAGTATTACCCTTTTCATCCAGCTATTACATTCTTGGACACGTAGAGGATTGTGTGACTTAGATGTTAACTAATACAGTAATACATGGTTACAATCCCAATGGGTTTTAACTCTTAACTTCGAGGATGTATGGTTATATTTTCAGATAAATATTTAGAACTCCATCTCCTTTTGCTGGAAGTGTTTGAGTTTTCTTTCTTGTGTAGTTGAGTTAGACAGGCATCGTCCTGAATTCACCTTTTCTTCCATCCCGCATACACAGATTAGTTACACTCATGTTTTTAAGACGTTTGAAGACTGTAATACCAGTGAATGCTGAGGTAAATGCAGAATTTTGAGAAGCCTGTAGCCTGTGGGGTCCATCTTTTTTTAATCTTCACCCAAGTTTTTAGCTTCTTCACTTTTTTTTTTTTTGCACTTAGCAATCCCAAAATGTTTTGGGGTCTACTGGCACCATAGCTTTGAACCTCTTCCTGCTACTGTCAATGTGTCACATGTTGTTTTCCACCTAGTCGGCACACCACATGTGTTGCTTTTTTTTAATAAACTTGAGGTGGCATGTAGTTCTGCTATAAATATTGATTTACTTCTTTTTTCTCTTTATGTGAGGTTTAGTTTGTCAATTATCTTTGTGCCATCATTTTGCAAATAGCATCCTGATAAATATTTGTGTCTGACTTGAACAGTTATCAGTCAACACTGAAGGTACTATTTCAGGAATCTGAAACTGGTAGTGAGACTGAATCTCAACTTGCAGTTGTTACTATGAAGATAATGCAAGCCCTTCAGAATAACTTAGATGGGAAATCTAAGCAGTATAAGGATCCTGCATTGACTTACATATTTCTTATGAACAACATTCACTATATGGTTAGGTCTGTTCGCAGGTATGTTACATTTTGTGCGTCAGGTCCACATACTCGTTTGTTCTGGCAGTGTGCCCGTTCAATATTGTTTTCCTCACCTCAGATCAGAAGCCAAGGATATCCTTGGTGATGACTGGATTCAAAGGCATCGTAGGATTGTACAGCAAAATGCCAATCAGTATAAAAGGGTAGCTTGGGCAAAGGTCAGTGCATCAATGAAATCTTCAGTAATTTGAGGTGTTGTGTTTTTTTTCTGTTTTACAATGTAAAGATTGTTGATCGTTTTGCCCTGAGTAGGATGTTATATTTTGTTCTTCAGCACAGTGGTTATTGTATAAATCTTGAATTTAGGTTTTTATTTGTACTTCTAGTTTGAAGAAATTAGTGATGTACATGTTCCATCATGAATTTAACACAATTTGTAAGCAAAGCTTGTGAAGTGATGTACTGCAGAAGACATAGATTTAGCTGTGCATTGCCCATTGCTTTGCAAAGGTTTACTTTCTTGTCCTGTAGATTAGATAGTTCCAAGATTTTTTCCTCTTGAATTTACATTATTGAAAATAGTGAATGACAATTGCTTCCTGTTATAACTACTCTGCTTCTATATTTTAGATTCTCCAGACACTCTCCGTTCAAGGTGCGGGTAGCACTGGTCCATCAGCACCAGGCGATCTTAACAGCAGTGGAGTTTCAAGAGCTATGATCAAAGAACGGTCTGTACCATGGCAGATTGTTTTCTTCATTGTTTTGAACAAATAACTAATAACAGAGGTATTGTTTTGAACAAATAACTAATAACAGAGGTCACAAAACTGTATGATCTTCCCTTGCCAGGTTTAAGTCCTTCAATATGCAATTCGAAGAGCTTCATGCAAAGCAATCTCAATGGACTATACCCGATCAAGAATTGCGAGAATCTCTGCGGCTTGCTGTAGCTGAAGTTCTCTTGCCGGCCTATCGGTCTTTTGTTAAACGTTTTGGGTATGTTAACTAGCTTTTTTCTGGATCTTCTCAGGCTCTCCACCCAATTCCTCCACTCAGTTAATTGGTTACTGTAGATAATAAAATTATATCGTAGTTACGTTTTAACCCAAAACCTTAATCTCATATAATAAAAATTTTGAATGTTACAATGCGTTCACCTCCATCCATTTTTCCGTCTCCATTAAGTGGTTGAATAACTCACAAATGGCCAAATGGGGGGCCCAACCGTCATCGGCTCCATGTCTTTTTCCCCTTATTTTATGTATATCAACTGTTGATCGTACAATGGTGGTACACAAAACGGCAGTTGCATTGGTGCCCATTGCAATTCTTCATGCTGCTCCTGTTTTTATTATATGACTGTACTACTTTTAACTTTCAGGAATCTCGTTGAGCACGGAAAGAATCCACATAAGTACATAAGATACACCCCAGAAGTGGTGGATCAGTTTCTGGGTGAGTTCTTTGAAGGACCACAATTTGGTGAACAAAAGCGGTGAGCACTGAGAAACAGTAAAATGGGAAGAGGACTGCTAATAAGTTTATAGCACATCTTTCGCAGAGATGTCTACAGAAGCAACTACTTTACACCATCACGAATATGGAACCCAACCACTTATGTAGCGTACTGTGACTCCTTTATAGAGCTTCTCTGACAAGATCTCAAGTTCTTTCATTATTTGACTGTTTAACCTTCATGTTAACAGCTGAGAGGGCATTAATTCACATAAGCAATCTCAGGATTTTGTTTCTCAATTTGTCTTTGTTATATCATGTGCTGGTATTCATAATCTGCTGATTCATTTTTGTGTATCCTTATTTATGCTGTAGATCTTCATATTTGATTGCTTTTCTTGGCAACATGTTGCAGTTTCTCTAATTGGCTATATCGATTATAGACAAATTGATCGAATTGGTCTCTTCAGCATACAAGTGGTGTATGGTTTTAGACAGTTCATCTAGGTTGCCCGGATACACGATACGGCGATATGTTATTTCTCCAAAAAGACCAATATGGCGATACACGTGTGTGTATATATAGAAAAAATACCTTTTAGTCCCACGTGTAATTACTCCTATCTCTAATATACCACTTAAACAAACTTAAGATACACCTTTATCATTGTAGGTATACTCATGTACTAATTATAAGATACTTCAATGTAAACTATATGAAAAAATTACAAGAGAGCACATGGTTTTTAGCGTATTTTATAAATACCTTCATATACGCATATAAAAAGGAGTATGTGAAAAAAAATGTGTTGTCTAAAAAAAATATGTATATCACATCTAAAAAATTATACATACCACCTAAATGATTTTAAATATTCGTATACTATACATGCATACCTTTCGTTACGCGAGATACTACACACACATATATATATATATATATATATATATATATATATATATATATATATATATATATATAGGAAAAAATACTTTCTACACCCGGGTGTAATTACACCCACCTCTAATATACCACCTAAACGAATTTGAAATACTCCTTTATCACTTTGGATATACTCATATACTAATTATAAGATACTTCAATGTGAACCACATGAAAAAATTGCAAGAGAGTCCATAGTTTTTAACGTATTTTGTAAATACCTTCATATACGCACATAAAAAGGAGTATGTCTAAAAATATATACATACTACCTCTGAAAAATTGTTCATACCACCTAGATGATCTTAAATACTCGTATACTATACGTACATACTCTCCGTTACGCAAGATACTTCCTACGTTGTGAGAAACGATATAGGGTGTAATTACACCCGGGTGTAGAAAAGAGGTTTCCTATTATATATATATATATATATATATATATATATATATATATATATATATATATATATATATATATATATATATATATATAAAAGCTTTTATGTACTCACACTTCTAATATACCACTTATACAAATATATTGTGCTTATTTATCACTTTCAGTATACTTAAATACTAATTCTAAGATACTCTAATGTGATTTGGTTGGAAAAATTTCATCAGAGTTCTTTATTTTTGCTATATACCATTTTCTATATATAAAAGGAGTATATATACAAATTATACAACAAAAAGTGGATTTTAATGAAAATTTTATGTAACTCACTTTAGAGTATCTTATAATCATTATTAAAGTATACTCAAAAGGATAAAAAGATATAACTTCATTTAAGTGGTATATAACAAGTATACGTACCACTAGAAGTATAGAATCATTTTTATATGTGTGTGTGTATGCAGTCTAACCATACCATCACTATATCGTAACCCACCAGTCCATCAACAAAGAGCAATCTACCATCCTACTTGTACAAAACAATGCACTAGCATACCAGCTCACCATAGCTCACCACTTAGGGCACATACTGAAGAGCAACAATCTGATCCTGCACCTGTGTTCGCATGTAGGAAGTATCAACATCAATATACTTTGTAAGCTCATGCTTTATCAGATCTTTAGTAATGCTAATAGTACATATACTGTTAGACAAAAGAGGAGTCGATGTAGAAATAGAAATACCAAAATCTTCAAGTAACCACCATAACTAAGTAACATCCGCAGTCAATAAAGTCGTAGCTCGTAACTCAGCCTCAACACTCGAACGAAAAACTGCTGTCTGCTTCTTAGTCTTCTAAGCGATGAGAGAACCACTAAGAAAACAATAAGTATAGAGAGACCGACGATGAGAGAGATCACTAGTCCAAGTGGCATCAAAATATGTCTGGAGTTGTAAAGAGCTGGAGCGAGAAAAAAAGAGACGACGAGAGATAGTTCTACGAAGGTATCGCACAACACAAAGAAGATGATTATAGTGGAGCTGAGTAGGAGTAGAAATAAACTAACTCAAGATATGCACAGAGTATGAAATGTCAGGACGAGTGACACCAAGATAAACAAGACTCCTAGTAAGATGATAGCGAGTAGGATCGGTAAGAGATAGTAGGATAAAGATGAACATTAAGCTATGTGGGAGTCTCAGTGGTGTGCTGATAAGTAAAAGAGGCACGATTAATAATATCTTGAATATACTTTTTTTTGGGATAGATAGAAACCCTCAGGAGTAGAAATAACCCCTATCCTCAAGTTGTAGCGAAGAGGACCCAGATCAGACATGAGAAACTGCTTATGAAGACGCTCCTTAACAAAAATGATGTATTGAGAATCATCTCCAGTAATGATCATATCATTAACATACAAAAGAAGAAGCGTCTGACCATGAGATGAAATGTGAATAAAAAAAGTAGGACCATGAGCATTGGCTGAGAAATCAGTTGCAGTTACAACAGAAGAGAAACATCAAACCAGACACGAAGAGTTTGCTTGAGGCTATAGAGTGAATGACGAAGGCGGCAAACCATACCCTTAGGAATAGAATACCTAGGGGGCGGTTGCATGTAGATATTTTCATGCAACTCGCCATTGAGAAATGTATTTTTGATGTCTAACTGAGAGATAGGCTATTATCAAACAGAGGCCACAGCAAAGGGAATACGAACGGTGGTCATGTGAGCGGTAGGAACAAATGTCTCATCGTAGTCATGACCATGCTCCTACTGAAAATCATGCACTATAAGACAAGCCTTATACACTCACGAGAACCATCAGAGCGGGTCTTAACTTTATAGACCCACTTGCATATGATAGGAATAACACACGTATCCCATGTGCCAGTACGCTCAAGGGCAGCAATCTCCTCTACCATCGCATGTTGCCACTCCTGATGAACAATAGTATCCCAGTAAGAAGTTGGTTCGGGAAGAGCAGCGACAGCAAAACCAAAATGCTCAGGAGGTTGAATAGATTGGTAATCGCGGAGGACATACTGAGGAGGAGAGACTGAAGAGGATGACCTATCAGAAGGGGAGAGCATATCAAAAGAATCCTTAACTCGCGGATGACGAGTATAGTAGAGAGGATAAAAAAGAACAAGATCAGGAGTAACCTCGGGAGAGGATGCTAGTGGTGAAGAAGGTGCTGACTAGGAAGGAGGCATTGGAGAGACTAAAGGCTGTGGTGGGGGAGTGGTGACTATAGGGGTGAAAGAACAAGAGTGTTAAAGTGGAGGAAGAAGAAGGGCAAGGATAGAAAGGATGAGACTCACAAAAAATAACATTGCAAGAAATTCGCATCCGTTGACCAACAGGATCCTAACAGCGATATCCCTTGTGCTTAGCACTATAGCCTAGAAAAATGCACTCAACAGACTAGCGGTCATCTTGATGCATTCATGAGATGCAAAAAGAACATAGCGCACACATCCCCCCAAAGAGACAAAGACTGAAAAAATCAGGAGTCTTCCCACAGAGACGTTCAACTAGGATCTCACCCTGTAGAGCAGAAGAGGGTTGAATATTAATTAGAAAAGTGATAGTAGAAACAGTCTCAGCCCAAAAGTATAGTGGAAAGGTAGAAACAAGCATGGGAGCACGAGCTGTCTCAAGAAGACGATACTTGCATTCAGCCACACTATTCTGAGTATGAGTACCAGGACAAGAAAACTAAGAGAGAGTGCCCTGCTCAGTAAGAAAATCAAGAATAACTTCCGACAAGTACTCCCTAGCAAAATCAATGCAAAAAATACGAATATGAGAGTCAAACTAAGTATGGACCATGGTGGCAAAAGTCTTGTAGATGGAGAGAATCCCACTACGAGATGGCATAAAGTATATCCCTATATACCGAGAAAAATCATCAATAAAAATTATATAATATTGATGATTTCCTTTCAAAGTGAAAGAAGTTGGTCCCCATACATCAGAATGAACAACATTAAAAGGACGCTAAGACACTGACTCACTAGAAGGATAGGAGAGTTAAAACTGTTTGCTAAACTTACATCCCTGATAATTTAAAGAAGCATCACCAGACACATACCCTAAAATATTATGGCGACGTAATGAAGACATATAAGATCCACAAAGATGTTCTAAACGATGATGTCACCGAGCAAAAGATGTGGTGGAGGCTCCAGTAGATGCAGAGGTAGTGATGGAGGTGACAAAACTGACAGGGATAACGGAAGGAAGATGAAGCCAGTAAAGCTCCTAGAGCCATCGTGATCATAGCAACGAGGAACAGTACCAACCAAAGTCCCTGTGCGATAATCTTGAACACAACAAGAATCAAAATCGAGAATAATACAACAACCATAATCAGTGAGCTGACTGGCAGATATGAGTTGCATGGTTAGTTTTAGAACATGAGAAATAATAGGAACATGAAAGAATGAATTTGAAAGACTGCCGCATCCTGCGATAGAAAGTGAGGTACCATCTGTTGTTTGAACAATAATAGGAGCAGCTAAAGGACTAATGGAAATGAGATTGGTGGAATCAGATGTCATATAAAAGGAAGTAACAAAATCAAGAATCCAAGGAGATATACCTAAGGATGGAGAAGTAGAAGGCAATCTCTCATCGAAAGATTGAGTAGCAGAACTAGCAGAACCGGATGATGCAGAAGCAACCATGTGACCTAATAATGTGAGTAACTCTTGAGTGTCAGGGGCACCTACACTCCACTGAGAGAAGGAACATCCAATGCCTATTGGAGGATGAGTACCACGACGAAAATCTTTTTTGTTCTTGTATCAAAACTGCTCCATATATTCATCTTTATTACAATAGGTGCAGTGGAGGCCCCTACCAACAGCAACTGTCACTGGTAGAGGCGCAACTGGTGAAGGAGTAACTGGAGGTGCAACAGGTGTAGAAGCTGGAGGAGCCGCTAAAATTGAAGGAAACGACGGTGATGACAATGACAGTAGACCCACACTACGAAGACGAATATCCTCAGTACGAACAACTACAAGAGGCTCCAACAGAGTCATACGGTTGACACGAAAGCAACTGAGCACGAGTTTGCTCAAACTTAGACCAGAGACATGTCAAAAAGTCGTAAATGTGGTGAAACTCCATGTGAGACTGCTAACGCTGATAGCACTGACATGTGCAGCAAACATTTGGCAACAAGAAGTGAATCTGACGCCATACCACGGATAGCTGAGCATAGAACTCGTCTATAGTGGTATCTCTCTACTGTAGTGATTGATCTTGACGCACAACAGTAAGGTACAAGAAATCATCAGATGGCTTGTAGCGGTTTATCAGATGCGTCCACATCGTCTGTGCGGAAGCCAAACCAACAACATTATCAGTGAGATGCACCTCCATGCTAGCAACCAGAATAGCAGAAGTACGAGTATACTCATCGATCCATATCTTGTAAGCAGCATATTGACCACGCATTTGGAGGCGTATGTACTGAAACCAGTCCCGATAATTGAGACCATCGAAGATCACCAGGCAACGAGGAATAGAAATGGTGCCTGCAAAAGAAGATATTTTTTCTTTTCTTTTCTTTTTTTTTACCTTACCTAACATTTACTCGGTCGGTTGCTTAGGAAGCCAACTGATCACAACTCTCTGTCTGAGAAAGAGAGGTTGGGAGGAGAGAGGTCAAGCCAATCGACCGAGAGAGAGAGAGAGAGAGAGAGAGAGAGGTTGGCAGAAGGCGACTTCGGCGGCGCTCCGGCGGCCAGTGGTGCACCAACGGCGGAGCTCCGACGATAGTGACCAAATCAGATCGGCGAGATGAGCCTTCGGTCGGGAGGAGAAGGTGACTCCGATGGCCGGTGGAGCACTGCCGGTGAAGATCCCCAATAGTGATTCGTCTCCAGCAACTAAAACTTGAGCGACGATGGTGGCTCCGGCGGGCAACGACTCTGGCAACCCCATGGCGACGCATCACGAGGCTAGGGAGGATGGCGACCTGGCCGGGTGAGCCCGATTCGACTAGATCTGGCGGGGTTGACGAGAAGACAGTGATGTGGGTGAGCCCGATCTAACTAGATTTGGCCTGCCTCCCCATCCGCTGTCGCCACAGGCGAATTGAAGAAGGGTAGCGACGACTGAAGGGACGGCGGAGGGACGGAAGCTGATGGACCATCTTATCACCACCGATAAGGTATTTGATATCGATACGTCGATCTTCAGAAGTATCTGTGCAAAGTAGCAGTTCATTAACATCTTTTGTAAAGTAGATATTTGAATACTCGCTGGTTCTCTCTCTCTCTCTCTCTTTTGAAGAGATGGTTACCTCTGTGTACGTACGTACCTCATTTCCTGCTGTTCTCTGTTGATTATTTTCCTTTCTGTTTTGTTATGGAGAGGTTTTGGCCAATGTTTATATATCAAATAGAGGGGAAAGAAGAGACTGCCAGTCCTTTTTTTTCTTTTTGCATGTCCGCAGACACTACTATGATAGGAGACAAAATACCTAAATGAGGTCCAGAGGCAGAACAAGGAAATATGTCCTTTTTTGGGTTTTAGAATGGTGATCGCTTCTGTCTAGTGTTCTATAATACAGTATGTTCATGCTGGACAAAACTACACAGCATTTTGAACAGCCATTAGAATTTTGGATGACAATACTGTGTTGTTTGAACAACCATTTAGTTTCTATTTCTATAGTAATTCGCTGTTAAATGGTGCATTTTTTTAAGACGATGTCAACAGAAAAATTGTAGTACAAATTGTACTGAGTTCAGTTATACCAACCAAAATCGTATGCGACTATTTTTCTCTACGTACTGCCTCTTACGAGCAGAACAAAATTCAAAAACCACAGCTATAAACCATAAATCTCAGCCAAAAAAAAAAAAATTCCACCTACCTTGTTTTGATGCAATGAGCATTACCATTGCGAACACTGTCTTCATCTAATTCTCAGGTCAGTCTATATTACCATACTTGATTAATTGCCATAGCCATAGTCAGACCTTTGTGGGTAATATCAAGTTAGGTTTGTTAATCGTTGCCTAGCCGTTAGATCCAGCACTTAAAATTGATTGGTTTGACGCTTGTTGTGCTTTTTGTTAATTGTCGCTTGCTTGTTAGTGTTGCCACCTAAAAGCTTTGCTGGCACTACGTGAGATCCTGCAATAATTGGGAGGTTAATTTCTTAATGCATAACTGAAAGATGATCGGGGTCACTGCATCATCCTTGCATCATGGTTCATAGCTGAACACCTCCCTATAGTTGCTAGTGGCAAAATGTGACGTAGGTATATGTCATGGATTATTAAGCACTGATGAATCTGATGATAAGCATGATGGTACGGAGGTATTTAAGATCAGGATCGGGCTCCTCTGACTGTAAATTACTATGGTCCGAATCTCACAAACTGCAGATTACTGTGCTCCTCTGTCCGCGATTTCATCGGACGATCCGAATCTCCCAAACTGTATATCACTGTGCTTCTTTGACTTAGCTTCTCTAGGACAGAGGAGCCGGCTCCTTAAGATCATGGTTGGTAGGCGGTCAATTCGGAGTGGGAAGAAGAATTGGTCTTGTGCGAGGTCCCTGACAGAAGGATTAGTAGAATCTGCCTCGCCTTCAGGTGTGAAAATTGCTTGGAAAAATCTGGGCCTCGCAGATATGTGATGTCTGTGGTCGCATGGTCGAGGAATGGAACGATGATCCCTCGGTGTTCTCGGCGTCAGAGGGGTATGGGAGACTGCAACAGTTGGCAGGGAGCGGCCTCGAAGTGTCTGTGCGGATGGTCCTACACGCCTCTTGGAAATGGGGCTTTGAATGAGAGAGAAAAAAAAAACAAACTAGCAACGGTGGTGCAGGGCTAATTGCACATGATGGTGCACTTTCATACCTGATTGCTGGTGTGTGTGTATGTATTTACACACACACACACACACATATATATATATATATATATATATATATATATATATATATATATATATATATATATATATATATATATATATATAGACACACACATATACATATATATAATGAATCTAAACTTGAAATTTTATGTATAATTAAAGTAAGTCTAGAAGTAGACGTTTGTTATTAGAGAGACGTGAGTAAAATCGTATACAGTTATGGAGTATACCGCATGTTCTAACTGTTTTGTCAGGCTAACCCACTGTGAAAGTAAGTTAGTCGTATATAAGAGTACGACCAGACCGTCGTAATAGAACTTGCAGCTATCCAGTTGTAGCATAATTTACGACTAGGTGGTTGTAACATAACTTACGACTAGGTTGTCGTAGCAGAACTTACGACTAGGTGGTCTAGCAAGACTTATGATAAAGTAGTCGTAGCAGAACTTACAACTAGGTGCTCGTAGCATATCCTACGACTGTTCTATGAAATTTTTCCCTAATTGTTAAGAGGTATATTAAGAACGTATGATGATGTAATAAATAGAGGATTATTATATTCTTGTTACATGCATACATACGTACGTACAGGAAGCCTCTTATACTTCTGGGAATAGTTACTCTCTATGTCGCATCTTACAACGTATAGAGTATCTCACGTAACGGAGAGTATGTACGTGTAGTATACGAGCATATAAGACCATCTAGGTGGTATGTATGTATTTTAGACATATTCCTTTTTATGTATGTATATAAAGGTATTTGTAAAATACATTAAAAACTATAGACTCCTTTGTAATTTTTTATGTGATTCATATTAAAGTATCTTATAATCAATATATGAATATAATCAAAGTGATAAAGGAGTATATCAAATTCGTTTATGTGGTATATCATAGGTGGGATTAACTACACTTAGAATATATATACACACAAACATACAAACTGTTGTAGGGGTGGCTCCCACCTAAGCCCAGCCAGCCTGTTATAGGGTTATAAGGCCCGAGTGGGACGTGAATGCCCATGTAAAGGATATTTGGATGTAAGGGTATAACCGTAAAGACACTCTCCCTGAGTACATAAATGTATGTGATGCAAGCCATGGGGAGACCCAGAGAGCATTGCTCACCTAAGTCTCTACTACTATACACTCTCTCTCTGTTTGGTCTATAACCACAATATATATATATATATGAAAAATACTTTCTACACCCGGGTGTAATTACACCCACCTCTAATATACCACCTAAACAAATTTGAAATACTCCTTTATCACCTTGAATATACTCGTATATTAATTATAAGATACTCCAATGTGAACCACATGAAAAAATTGCAAGAGAGTCCATAGTTTTTAGCGTATTTTGTAAATACCTTTATATACGCACATAAAAAGGAGTATGTTAAAAAAATCTACATACTACCTCTGAAAATTTGTTTATACCACCTAGATGGTCTTAAATACTCGTATACTGCACGTACATACCCTCTGTTACACGAGATACTCCCTACGGTATGAGATACATCATAGTTACACCCAGGTGTAGAAAAGAGGCTTTCTATATATATATATATATATATATATATATATATATATATATATATATATATATATATATATAGGAAGTATCTCATACACCCTATGTCGTATCTCATACCGTAGGAAGTATCTCACGTAACGGAGGGTATATACGTGCAGTATACGAGTATTTAAGGTCATCTAGGTGGTATGAACAATTATTCAGAGGTAGTATGTAGATTTTTTTGGACATACTCCTTTTTATATGCGTATATGAAGGTATTTACAAAATACGCTAAAAACTATGGATTCCCTTGCAATTTTTTCATGTGGTTCATATTGAAGTATCTTACAATTAGTATACGAGTATATCCAAAGTGATAAAGGAGTATTTTAAGTTCGTTTAGGTGGTATATTAGAGGTGGGTGTAATTACACCCGGTGTAGAAAGTATTTTTCATATATATATATATATATATATATATATATATATATATATATATATATATATATATATATATATATATATATATATATATATATGTGTGTGTGTGTGTACATACAAGTCCGTCTCTCTTTTTTCCGCTGCAGCGGTCGATTTTTCAGTAGATGCTGACTGAAAAGAAGGCTGAAAGTAGAATCGGATTCTAGGCGAAGGAAAGAGCACTACAATTTAATCGCCACACCCTCATCGATCGACCAGGATTCCTGGTTCCACTCTCGCCCAGCGACAAAGCCACTTTCGCTCTAGCTACCGAACAAAAGCTAGCGAGTTGCACTGAAAAGACCTGAAAGCCGAGCCCTGCATCCAACCCCGATATGCGTTCAGCCGTGCGCGAATCGGCTTTCCTACGTGTTGTTGCCGTGGCTCTGTCTACGCAGTGCGGTGCTACAAAAGAGGGTAGCTTTAGGAGTCCATGGTACGCCGTGTCCTGCTCCTGCGTGCTGACCTCCTCCTCGATCGGGCTAATACCTAGAGTATTTGGCCGGCGTCTCGGGATTTACTTACTAGCACTCCCTACCTGCCGGTGCCAACGTGCATCGAGCAAATGGCTCCATTCGGTTTTGGCTCTTGGTTTTTTTTGACTTCTTTCGAAGTCTAAACAATCAGAATAATTTTTTGAGATAGATTTTCTAAACAGATTTTTAATCTTAAAAATATGTGTCATTCATGCCGATACCTTTATTATCCGTCGTCTTAAAATACACAGACAAAAAATATTGGCTGCAAGCAAACCAAAAAATATAGGTTGAGTTCTTTTTCACTTTCAATTGATTTATACTTCTACGGAATACAATAACTAGCTTTTAAACGATTTATTTTTTCAAGACTAGATCAACATAAAGACTATAATAAAAAGTATACTAAGTTCAGCTGTATGTACTACTTCTCACGAACAATCAGAATTTAAATATTTAAGTTATAATTTATAAGTTATAAGTAAAAAACCACTGTATGAGCTGATAAGCATCAAGCAAATCAAAAACTATGGGCCACGTGCCAACAGAAAAGGGCCTATCGTAGCCTATCACACCGCTGCGATCCCAAGAAACCACTCAAAAAGAGAGAGAGAGAGAGAGAGAGAGAGAGAGAGAAACCTGGGTGTCCAAGATAGGTTACTCCCGCCCGCTCGGTTTTTGGGGAATTAATGGGCATCAAATTCGTACTGCTGCGACCTAGTATTCTATTACTACTAAACCACGTACGGAATTGCTCGATGCTTCATGTACACTGTAAAGGTGTACTACTAGTTTCAAGGGCCGTACTGCTATAGTTCAATGGTGTTCAGTTAAAAACCTAAACTTTATCTAAAATGCCCAATATTTACTAGATATATTAAATATATATGGTGATAATTAGAACAAATACTTTATATTCATATCCTAATTAATTTCAGCCTACTCTCACACTTCTCCCTCTCTATTTTACCTCAAATAGTATAGGCAAACAACACATCCGCTCCCTCCACAAACTGGCTTATCCAAAGCTCCCATCTCCAACTTCACCGCTTTATTTCAAATTCGAGTGGCAAAGAAAAGACCAACGGCATATCAATACACACTAAAGTCGTAAGGAGCAAGCTGGCGACGATGAGTAGAGCCTGACCGTTGGACCGTGGGATGATGGCCAGGCAAGCGAGGGCGGGGCAGGGATTGCATGTTGCACAAAGGCCATACATATTAGTGTTCAGATAATACAAGTGATTCTAAAGCATGAAGAATCATCGAGTTAAATTATATTTTCTTACTTATTTTGTAATTTTTCTAAATTAATTTCATATGTTGTCTCTAGTACTATCTTTAGTACGAGCGATTTGTCTTTTGATTTTAGCTATTATTTTTTCAAAAGAGAGATTTTAGCTATTATGGATCTTTAACTTTCTATTGAACAACATTTTTTAAACTCCGAATACCTATTCTGAAAATCCTGAGTCCACCACTGACTAATTTACATGATGGAATGTAACAGGTGTTGTAGCTAATGATGTGCTGCTATACATACCGGTGGCGGACCTAAAAATAAAGCATATGTGGGAGTAACTTATGACAGATTAGAAACCTCAATAGATTATAATTAAATAACATCATAACAAAAGTACATAAGCACTAATACAACAACTGATATTAAAGTGAAACTATGATTGTCTATTAGATCGGCAGGAAGGTTCTTCAAGAACAAACTATGGTTCAGTATTTCAGGGACCGTTATTCTCTGCATTTATCATGATCATGAAATTGTCCCCATGAATATGATGAAATTCAAAATAAAATTATCCTCTGCATTCATGATGATCAACAACGTCATCATACCTTAGACATGAATATTCAGGGGTGAAATAACAGCATAAATGTTGGCAATGTAGAACTAAATTAACTATGGCAGATCAGATTTCCACCAAAGTGTCCTATTGAGATGTACTACTTTTTGTTGAGTCGATATGACCGCATATCACATACCTCTAGGAATCTAGCAGTTTAGAGGAGCAATAGCATGCCAATTGCCAAACGATTCTATTTACAGACTAGGACTAACAAATACAACATGACAACTAACAAACCATTATATTGATCACTGATCAGCAAGGGACAATGATGACAAACACAATACGAGCAGAGCCACTAAAATCACAAACATGGACACCCTTAGCATGACGGAGAAACACATTCTGAAAAGCTCAAGCTGCCTGCCCCTACCTTACGAGCTCCTGGAGCTGATACAAAAGCTCAAGCCCCTCCAGACAGTTGCAGGTTACTTGTAACTGAAGTTTGGAGCTAAATTTCATGAAGAGCATATCAAAGACGCACATCACAGGATACAGGATATGATGATATCAAAGCCTTGTGAGTTATAATCTTTATGCATGTAACATCAATCTGCTAGTCTATCTCTAGAACATCTAGAGGGGAGAGGATCGTGTAACTTACTGTCGCCGATGAACGCCATGAGCGAAGACCCGTGCCTGCGTGATGCAGGCGTGAGGAAGAGTCGGTGCAGTCGTCCAGAGAGTTGCCGGCGGCGTCCTGTAGCGGCGGCGGCGGCGGTCTTCCCGTTGCTAACAGCGCACAGTAGATCGGGTCTCTTAAGGTTTGTACGGAGTTTTGGTTCTCACGGGAACGAACGATGGGTCTCTCGTGAGAGGCCGTAACTCCCATTTTATATTGCGCTGTTGCAACAGGGGACCGTAACCATATATGGAAGACACCTCCGATCAGGACGCTGATTTCTCTCTTTCTCGTTTTGACCGTTTAGCCTGAGATCACATACCTAGCAAGCCTAGTTTATAGAACTAGAACATACAGGGACTCACCGTAGCAGGATCCCCAACAAAAATCCTCAAAATTAGATGCCTGCACTCTGGAGATATGTCCACGTTATCTGGAATTGAGTACTGAACATTCAAGACACGCTACGAAGAGATGTCATTAATATTAGCTTTAGTTATAAACAGGAATGCCTAGAGTGAAACAGAGAGGAACTTGGAAGTAGCCAAAACATGAGAAAGGAAAAAAGGAAAGCAATATAACCTGCATTGTCTGACGGAAGTTCTTTGGCTTTTCTGGATCCTCAAAAGGATATGCACCAACAACCATAACATAGTCACACCGCAGGACCATACATCAGCAATCAGTTTTAGTCATATAGATAATACATCAGTATGGACCAAGGTTCCCCATTTTGGAGGTAACCAGCCAGTTACTGACTTACCTCAGTAACCAGAAATCATCACAGGCGAAGGACGGAGGGACGGACACTACTACAAAAAAAATTTGTATTAAACATCTCATCACAGACAGTTCATAAAAACCATCTGTATTAAATACAATTACAAACGGTTTTTAATAAGAACCGTCTGTGATATGTTTTCCGCCTTACATATCCCTAAAATTTTATAAGTTCCCACCAGAGTTCGAGTAGGATTCTGTTTTGACACATCTTTAGTAAAATGGACATAACTTTTGTATACGGTGTCCATTTTCGACGTTCTTGTACTAGTTGGAAAGCTAACGACGAGCCCGATCCAAAAAAAAGACCCGCTTGCACCAGTCACCCTCGAAGACCCCCAAAATCGGCTATTTGTAGCCTCAAATTCGAATTGCAAGTTTTTTATTTCTGTTTTTACCAAAATTTTTGATCTTCCCTTCGAAATTTGGGGTTTGTCTCAACTGCAAAATTGTAGATCTCGTCGAAACCTTTTTAATGAGTATATATAAACCATATAGAACTTTGTTATTTTATATTATGAGACTAGTTGTTTATATTCTTAACCAAGAATAGTCTATGATAATTTGTTCCCTGACCACTGGGCCCGTCAATTCTCCTCAACCCAATTCTAGCCAATAGAAACCGACCAACCCACACCTCACAGATCATAGCTCTCCCTCCTCTATAAATACTCCCTTCTCTATATAGAACCGTCTGTGATATGTAAGTATCACATACGGTTCTATATATAGAACCGTCTGTAATAGTGTTTTTTACAGACAGTTCTAGTTACAAACTGTCTGTATTGTATTCATCACAGACGGCTCACAAACCGTCTTTGACAACCTTCGATTATCACTGACTCATAAATTCAGACGGTTCAAAAACCGTCTATGATGACGTTTTTGAACCGTCTGTGATGATGATTTCTGTAGTAGTAGGAGGCGTATCAGCCGGTGGCCTGGGACCTAGAGGGGCAGAACGGTAGAGGGCGGAGTCGGACTGTGTTGTCGGACAACAGAGGCCTGAGGCAGAGCTGCGGAGGCTAGGACTCGGAGGCCAGAGGGGTGGAGGACGTAGGTGTTAGGACCCGAGGGGGTTGGGTCTGAATTTTGAAATTAGAGTAGGTTGTATCTTCTCCAACAGTGGCTTACAATCTTTTTATACAGACTGAGAGCTTAAGCTCAATTAATACAAAGATAATGAACAATGTTTATGATAAAAATACATAGTTTGGCAAAAGTAATACTACTCAAATAGACAGAGACCATTAGACGAAGATCAAATTCTCACACGGTGGCCCTTCGCTACTTAAGTGAAGTCAGTGACGGCTTCTATAACTCAGACCACCATCCGATCTCACTCAACGCTTTAGATCATCTTTAAGATGGTCCTAACGTTCGGTCCAAACATCTCAGCCAAACTAAACTCAATGACAGTCGTTGGATGTACACCAGACGACAATAGAAGATAACTCTTCGTATGGTCCAAACATCACCATAACTTTTCGACCATTGGATCTGGATCGGATAATCAGGAAATTGTATCTCTTCAGATGGTTCAAACGTTCCTTCTATTCTGGGCCACCTGATCTTCATAATACTTCAACTTCTCATCTCAGCTGTCCAGAGCATACCGCTTCAATTGATCCCCAAATCTAATAAAACTCATGACCTGACAGCAGGCCGAAGCCGAAGGCGGAGGGCAGAGGGACCGTGGGCCGGGGCACATCGGCGCATTGGCAGAGCCACGAAAGGTGGAGCCAGAGATCCAGAGGGCACCAAAGGGATGAGGCAAATAGCGGCGGTGGAATCAACCGAGCCGCCAGTTAGGGTTGGGAGGAAGGAGCCTGGAGGGAAGAGGTGCATGCGGCTGAATGAATGCGTGACTTATCATATCATAGCCTGCCGAACAACATACATGGAAGCTGCTTATGGAATCCTACTGCCACACTAACTCTTAAAAGTCACGTTTGTTATCAGATTATCAATCGGAAAAGACAAAAAATGAAAGTTAATCTTGTGAAATAACATGCAATAGGTATGCATGGACTCAATAAGGCACAAGGCAAACTAGTATGTTGGACCGTATACGCATAGGAGATGGTAGCACGTGCGGCCCTGCTCTAAACATGTGTTTTCTTTACTGTGGCTATTGACTTTTAGTTAAAATTATATTATAGTGTCTGTTAATATTTTTTGAGTTATTTAACTAAAAATAAAACAAAATAAGAAAAAAAATAAAAAACACTACTATATCTTCACGGGCAATACAAAAATAAGGGGGAAAAAAACCAAAAAGCAGAAAAAAAACCCCCAAAAATAAGAAATTAATACGTTCCAAGTGGCTTCTGACTTTGATAAGATGAAAGCTAAAAGGCAAAGCCACTTGAAGCGGCCTAAGGACAATGCAATGGATGTATAGCTTCTTGGCCAATGTTGTTAATTATAAAATTTACTAAAAAAATAGTTAACAATAAGATTGTTGTTGAATACTACCTATATTAAGGCCGGGGGATTCCCGGCTCCCCCTGCCATATCACGTTTTTTGTGAAAAAGTTCTCTAATTTTTTAGAATTATGTACATATCCTTATTTTTACAGACAAGTTCTTGTTTTTTTCGTAAAAACCCCTCATTTTTCCCGTAAATAGATAACATCCCATGGTTTTCCCAAAATTACAGACGGATCCTTGGTTTTATGCAGAAAAATCGTTCGCTTTCTCTAGAAATATGTGTGGGTCATCGCTTTTTCCAGAGAAGCCTCTCTTACGAATTTTTATCTTTTTTACTTCAGTTCATATGATAACTAACGTAGCATAGTACCACACTTACGTTGCTAGTAATACAGGTAGCTCGTGTATTTCGCATGGATGCACGGGGTATGACCGGTAACCATAGAAAATAATTTGTTGCCTGAGACATTACTAGTAAGAGCATCTCTTGGACTCGTTGACCTTCCATTAATCTATATCAACCTAAGACTCACGTCCGTTCGCTTTTGATTTTAATTTATAAATAGTAACAATATATAAAGAAACTTATAGAAAGAAGTACTAGTATACAATTTTAGCTAATATAAATGAAGTCACAATAATATGTACTACAATTAATTAGTGAACATTACCTTTAAAAGATAGGTACTATAAAAAATAATTTATTATAAAAAAAATAACTTTTAAAAACCAATGCGAATAGTGCATCAAACAACTCCAGCCCAGAAAAACCAAGCCCGTGTGTCCGAATGGTTGTAATCTTGAAAATAAGGCGCCATCTAAGAGTCTTTGGTTTTCAAAAGAAATACTACTTTAACAGCTATTATCTTTTTGAAGATATTTAATTAAAGGTAAATAAATAAAAATAAAAAACATAGTTATATCTCCGGATAATAGCACGAAAACCACCCTCGCGATGGCAGGACTGAGCTATCAGCCACAAAGTAGAGAGTACTTTGCTTACAGGAGATGGTTCTGGAGTACTTTATTTCTGGTTTCTGCAGCCCAATGATCAAGGAAGTAGAAATATTGGCCGGTTTTGTTTCTCTGCTCATCTTTTCTTTTCAATTTGAGAAAAACTATTAGCATAAGTATGACATCACGCTGCGTTAACTATCATATATAGACAGAAGTAAAAGAGCCGATAATTTGTGAGAAGGCTTATCTAGAAAAATCGAGGACACAGATGTAATTGTAGAAAAACCGAAGGGCTTTTTTGTAAAAAAATTGAGGACCTATGCGTAATTTTTGGAAACTATGGGGTAATATCTAGCAAAAGAAGGGTTCTAAGAAAATGCTGAGGACCTATACGTAATTTCAGAGACGCAGAGTTTTTTCGCAAAAAAGTTGATGTTGTGAGGATCTTTTTGTAAAAACGAAGGACCTTTACGCTATTTCGTAAATATGGAGGGTTTTTCTATAAAACCCATGACGTGACATAGAGGCAAGCGAGTTCCCCATATTTGTTACAGGGATGATGGCCGGCAATTTCTTCTTCTTTGCTCATCATTTCTGCTGTTGCTGTCCTGCATCAAGCCATTCGGTTGTACATTACTATCCATCGAGAAATCAGAAGGATGAAGAGATCTTTCTGCTAACCAAAAATGGCTAGAAATCCTACAAAGCATTCATGGATACATCATCTAGTTTCCCTAACAAAGTTACATACTTTTATAGAATTGTATGATACATGGTGGTAAAGGCAGCATGGATAATTCACAAACTGTCAATGGAGCTAGAATTAGAATTGAGAAGTTATAATTCAGACTAAACACTAGAAATTTCTAGACTCCAGCTTCTTCAGAAGCTGGCTTCTCGAGAAGCCAGGCTTTATAGCTAAAACATTAAAGCTAGAGTTCGGCCAAAACACGACCTAACCCAGTATTCCTAGCTTATCTAGTTGACCGGGGTACCAGTACAATATGATGCCTCACTAGTTACGCACAAACTTACAATGAAAACTCACTAAAAAGGCTAATTACCAAGTACTAAGGTCCAAACGGGGCCAATCTATCGATCACCTAAAAGCGCATAAACCATCTACGCCTGGCCTAATGTCTCACATTGGAGTCCATAACCTGCCAGCACTATAGAAGCTGCCAAAACTACCCAAGGGCTATAGTTCCTGTTAGGGCTGGAAACGAGACGAGCCAAATCGGCTCGAGCCAGGCTCGACCGAGCTCGTTGTTGAGTGCGGCTCATCTCAGCTCGGCTCGTTTATGAAACAAGCCAGAATGACGGCTTGGCTCAGCTGGCTTGAACGGCTCGTGAGCCAACAGAAGACATGCACATTACAATGTTATTACATAAATATATGGGTGTTTTGATAAACAGGGTCAGTTCGTTCATAACAAAAGCAACACATGGCAAAAACAATACATGGAATCACTCTAGTGTTCTGGAAATTCATCAGGGCCAATAGAATCTAAATGTTTCTATATTCCAATAGAAATTCCATGCAAGTGATGCAACCAGCTACCAGCCAACCAAATGTTTCTGTATTCCATGCAAGTGATGCAACCAACCAGTAAAATGCAACCAGCCAGCCAATGCAACTTCTGTATAGTTGTAAAAAGCTTAGAATCCTCGGTGTGGTTCAAGCTGGAAGGCCTCCTGCAGATCCAGTTTGCCATAACATGTAAAGAAATGGAAAGATAATAAGCAGATCCAGTTTGCCATAACTCGGTAGTAATACACTGAAATTTAAGAAAAAGAAAGGAATTGTACAATATGACTTAAGAATGCAAATAAGTGGTCAACACTGTTAGTGAAGCTTAAATGTATGCATTGAATAACTCATCGCATTCTGAGTTTCATAATAAGTAAAATATCATCATAACTGGTTTTCAATGTTATGCACAAAACACAGGATTAGGAACAATGAAGAAAGAAAAATAATTAGTACTCCATTTTCATATTATGTTTATATACATTAATACGTATCCATAAGTCGGTGAAAATAGTACTCCATTTGCATAAGTCATCTGAAAGTTTACAAATGTAAGGAAATGAATCACATTAAACCTCAAATTTCTACTAGAGAGAGTGAGACTCACATAGGCTTCTGGGGTCATTGCTGGTTCAGCAGGGTGATCCATGAGACCAATAGCGGCAGATTTCTTTTCTCCACGTGCACGAGACTCAACGCCCGACGGGAGGAGGGGGGTCCATGTAGCTCCACCCGGGGGAGTGGGGGAGGGAGACAGCGCATGGGGAGCGGGAGAGGGAGGTGGCAGCAGCACGGGAGGGCGGAAGAACAGATCGGTGGTGGGGGTGGGTGGGAGGACAGATCGGCGGTGGGGGAGTGAGCAGGGAGGCGCCAACTGCACAGGGGCCATGGGAGCGGGGAGGGAGGTGGCAGCGGGGGGGGGGGGGGGGACAGATCGGCGGCGGGGGGCGGGCGGGAGGAGAGGTCGACAGCGGGGGGCGGGTAGGAGGACAAATCGGTGGCATGGGGTCGGCGGGAGGACAGATCAGCGTCTGGGGGGCGGGTGAGAGGACAAGTCAGCGGCACGGGGGGCAAGGGAGCGGGGTGGGAGGCGGCGGCATGGGGGGGCAAGGGAGCAGGGAGGGAGGCGGTGGCAGCACAGGAGCAGGGGAGCAGGGAGGGAGGCGGTGGTGTAGGGGGGCCGGGGGAGCGGCGATTAGTGGGTGGGGAATGCGAGTGGAGAGTGGAGAGTGAATGCGTCAGACTGGAGTCACTGGAGACCGAGATGCGAGCCAATGTGTGAGTCGTGAGATCGAGAGTGGACTGGAGACCGGCTCGTGTTATCAGCGCCCCCGGCTTGATCGGGCTTGCGAGTGGCTCAGGAGTGGCTCAGGTTCAACTCGTTAGTGAGCCGAGCTACAATATGGGCTTGGCTCGCCGAGGGAAGCTCCGAGCTCGAGCCGAGCTGACCACGAGTTCGAGTAGCACGCGAGCCTCAAGCTTTTTGCCCAGCCCTATTTCCCGTTGTGGGGGCCCAACCCCTCGGGTCGATAGAATTAGCTAGTAGGTCTTAAAATAAGTCCAACAACATAATATTATATGTCTAAAGAAATATACTATTATATCTTTCTCCTTTGCAATTATTAAGGAGCAAGATAGAAAACTTTCATCTTGTCCTATTCATATATATAAAACCCTTAAAAAGAAATGAGACAAGTATATTCACTCATTTTTTTACTTACCAGCACGGAAATAGACACCATAAATAGAGATTGGTGATGGGGGCTAGTTCCTTCCTTATCTTTTGTTGGACGCTAGGAAGTCCCTCTGGTGGTGGCCATCTCCAACGTCTTTCCTTACGTAACTTCTTGTACGCTCCCGATAGATGGTGCCAACTGTTGTGGCATTAGCCACAGCAGTGGATAGTGGCTACCTTTTCTCTATAGGAGACACAAGAAAATATAGAGAGAGCCGGAGACTGCCAGTAGTGGAGGGAGAGAGATAGTTGGTGAGTAAAAAAGAGTGAATATTCTTGCCTCACCCCTTTTAGGTTATATATATATAAATGGGGCGAGATAGGAGTTTCTTATCATGTCTCTCAATAATTGCAATGAGTAATGTTATAATGGTATATTTCTTTAGATATATAATACTATTTATTGTATTTGCTCTAAGACCCGCTAGCTAATCCTATCGGTCAAGAGTTTGGGCTCCCCACAACAATTCCAAAATTAATCGTGCCAAAAATACCTTTTCGTCTACGTACAAATGGAATTTCGTGTAAAGGTACCCAGCCAGATGGAAACCCTATTTGGAACCTACAATTTCCGTAGTAATTTCACGGGAATAATAAGCCAGGTACAGTCCAGAAGAGAAAACAATCCTCACCAAACGAGAAGACATGTTGCCGGCAGAAGCAAAAGCCTGCAACATGGAAGCTTCTCCCCCCACATGATCTCAACATGACAACAGCGAGCCAACACCATCACCACTTCACACCTCTCTCTCTCTCTCTCTCTCTCTCCTACTCACATACACACGCTCCTCTCTCTCAAAAGGAGATGAGACTACGAATTGACCCGTAAGCCCAGCTTTTATACTCGCCTTCCCAAACGCCACCATCCTCACCACCTCCTTCCTTCCCCTCACAGCACTGTGTTCATTCGTTCGTTCGTTCCACCAAAGAACCACCAAGAAGAGGAGCTCGAAAGTCCCGAGAACCCATCGAACACACCAACAAATCAAGCAACCAACCAAGCAGTCAGCCATGAGCAAGGACTGCGGCAAGCACGGCGACGACGACCTTCGCCAGGCGTGCCGGCGCCTGCTGGCCATCCTACTGGGCCTGGCCATCATCGTCGCCATCATCGCGCTCATCGTCTACCTCGTGCTCCGCCCCACGCACCCGCGCTTCTTCCTCCAGGACGCCTCGCTCCGCCAGCTCGACCTCTCCAACTCCTCGGGCCACCTCTCCACCTCCATCCAGGTCACCGTCGCCTCCCGCAACCCCAACGACCGCGTCGGCATCTACTACGACCGCCTCGACGTCTACGCCTCCTACAAGTACCAGCAGATCACCGTCGCCGCCTCCCTCCCGCCGGTCTACCAGGGCCACGGCGACGTCGACGTGTGGTCGCCGGTGCTCGACGGGCCCAACGTGCCGTTCGCGCCCTACCTCGCCGACGCGCTCTCGCAGGACTGCCAGGCCGGCTACCTCATCCTCCAGGTCAAGATCGACGGCCGCGTAAGGTGGAAGGTCGGCAGCTGGATCTCCGGCCGCTACCACCTCTTCGTCACATGCCCGGCCTTCCTCGTAACCAACGGCGGCAACGGCGCGCCGGGCGCCAACGGCTTCAGGTTCCAGACCACCACCTACTGCCACGTCGAGGTCTAGGCCGGCCGGCGAGGTAGGTTCTTGGGTGTCCATAGTGAAGAGAGGCAGATCGGTGGTAATAATAACACTATTATGTGGGGTTATAAATGTAAAGGAGGGCTAATTTAATTACGAGTTAATACGATGGTTATGTGCTGCCTTCATTAGCTGGTTACTACCTATTACAAAGTTTAAGTGTTAATAAACCCTTTTTTGTGTCACAATTAAGAGGTAAAATTGTTCTTTTTTTGGTTGGTGAGATTTGGTTTGTTAATTTCCCCCTTTTCCCCTCCAAATTTCCTTCCTTTTCATGTATGCATGCTTTCTCTTCTCTTTTCTTTCTGGAATAATCTTGGTGACAATTCATCTGATTATGGGACAGGGGAGTTGTTGGCTTTACTAGATTTTTTAGAACGATTTATATTTGCAATAGGAGGGATTATTTCGTTTGATTGTGGAACATGGAGCTTAACTAGATTTTCGGAATTATATGTTTGGGCCCAATTAGTTTGGTGGCAACAACCAGATCCGAGGCAGCTCTCAGGGCGTGAGATTTGGTGGAGCTCGGGAAAGTACACATGGGACTCTGTTTGTGATCCCATGTCCAAGCAGTAGTTGGTTGTCTCTAGTCTACACATGGGGTTTGATCTTAAGAAACCTTGGAGACACAAGTGTTAGGGCCTGCTCTAATTAATTTTTAGTTTAAACTTTTAGTTATGGTATTAGCTTTTAACTAAAATTGTATTATAATAGTGGCTAACTTTTTCCGAGAAAAAATAAGAAAATATTATATCATCATACAATACAAAGAAATAAAAAAAATAAGAGGAAAAAAGAAAAACATAAAAATAGTTAAAATTAAAAACTAATATATTTTAAGTGATTTTTGATTTAAATAAACTGAATCTGTTTAAAGCAGGTTTTGCGGCAACCGTTTTTCTTCTCATCATTTCTTTTTCTTCTGTCATCTGTGCCAATTGCCAATGCGTGCGCTGGCATTCACATGTGTGGAAGCATCTATCCTGCAGAGGAAAAAAATATTTGGAACTTTGACATTGGAATCATTTCAATTTCCTCCCCTTAGCCCATTGTTTAATCAATGAGTGCCGATAGTTCAATCAGTTTGTAGAATGTTACTGTAGTGGCTTTGTGGAAACACTGGGGTGTTTTTTTTCTGAATTTTTTTTTTCAGAAAAGCATTGCATGATGGATGCCGAGCTAGTGGCCTCCGTGTGGGTGTGGCCCATGTTCCCTACAAAATGATAAGATTCACTTGCTTTGGGGGAAAAAAAACATGTTCCTTTCGGTAGCTATGGACCACTGACCGAATGCAATTAGTCTGTGCCTTAAGATGTGGTATGACAGTGGTGATGATCCGATCCAAGATGCCTCAAAACCTTTCTAGTAGCAATGCATCTTCCTGTACCCAAGAGGTCAGAGCTTGGCCACTTGGATTAGTAAACTCAGGCGACTCCTTTCTGAGAGTATTGCTTAACAAGATCCGTAAAGAACTGAGAAGTAAAGGAAGTCCGACTTAAAAACCATTATTTTTTGTTGTAATTGTATTTCAACAGCTATTAGTTTTTTCTATATTAAAAATAAAAAAATAAAAATTTTAAAAATATCGCTATATCTCGTAGGATAATATAAATAAATAAAAAAATTGAAGTTAAGAAAGCGATATATTTGAAGTAACTTCGGCATCGATGTCCGTGCATGCATGTGCTCACCCTCACTCCTTCCATGACTCGCTGGCTTGCTCCGGTTGCACTGCCTACCGGCACAGCTAGCGTGGCGAAGCGAGTGGTAAGTAGTCCATGTGTGAAGTGGTCTGTTTTTTGCGATTTTTAAAAGTCGTTTTTGATTTTTACTATAGTAATTAATTTTTAAATAGAGTATTATTTTAAGATAGGATCTACAAATTAATTATAGTACATGTTAAAAAACTAATATCTGTATCATCAAAAATCGCAAACGAGTATCTCTCTTTCCGTAATCTTTATCGCAAACAGCCAAAAAATCATTAACCACAGTTAAAAATCATCAGTCACAGCTAAAAAGAACAAACCCTCAGTATGTACAGCTTCCGAGTGGACCGACTGTACTGGTTGTGGGTTGCTTGTCTGGTTTCTCGCTGCGTGATGGCTCGGTGCCTTCCCATCCACGCGCGTCCGAAAGCAACTGTTTCCTACTGCCCCCCCTTGGGCCGTCGTTTCAGTCGGTTCGGTGCCGCTGATCGATTTGTCCCTTTGTAGTAGACACAGTGATGAACTGATGATATGAGCTCGCCGTTCTGTCTGGCTTCAAATTTGGTGGTGCTCGTTTAAGCTTAAAAGTGTCAGTTTATAATTTTTTTATTATAGCAACTGATAATACTATGTAACTGTTAATAACTTTTTAGTGTAATAAAAATTTAAAAATAAAAAAATTATATGATAATACAAAAAAATATAGAAAAAAGAAGAGACAAAAAAACCTAAAGTTAATTAAAAAAACTAAAAAAGATAAAATTAAGAAGCTACAAACCAGCAGCTCAAATGAGCGGGGCTAAACGGTTTATAGCTTTTAATTATTGGTTTTTTATCTAAAATTACATTGTAGAAGATGTTAATTTTTTAAGTCATTCATTTAAAGAAAAATAAAAAATAAAAAATTACCATTATATCTTTATAAATAATACAAAGATAAAAGATAAACAAAAACAAAACATTGAAAAAAAAAACTAAATTTAAAAAATCAACGTATTCGTTCCAACTTCTGATTCTAAGATCGAGGAGGCTGAATCAATCAACTACCAAGCCAACCACTGCACCACGACGTTGTCGTACATATGTTCTTGGAGCCGGTCGTTTTGCCACTATAAAAGAGGGAGAAATTAAAGAGGAGGTAGGTTCATCGCTTGCTTAATCCATCGAACTCCTACATTGCAGTGGCAGTGACGTAGGATAGGAGGGGATATATGCGGCTAGGTGAGTCATGGGTGTACTCTTGTGCTAGCAACAGTCCAAAGTTGCTGAAACAACTAACGCACGAATGAGCTGGTGCGCTGATCGTAAAGCAAGGGACGAAAGGTGAGGACAAGAAAATGCTGGGAAAGAAAAGATAGGATGAGTGGTGCCGGAAGCATCAGGAGCCAAGGACACACGTCCTTCTCCTTGCTAGTGTTCCGACCACTTGAGTTTCGTGCATGGACCGTGTTCATATGGTTGTATGTCTGTGGGGGCCGACACCGATAATCGAAGAGGATGTACCATGGGTCCGACGTTAATAATTAGAGAGGTGGTAAATAATTTTTAAGATATTTTTTTTAAGGTATTCAAAATCTTCACTCGAGTGATTATGATATTAATCAAGTTCGGATGACACCAACATAGTTAAATAAAACAAAACTAGGAATAAGAGCCAACAAAATCAATGGACTCCTAATAGGGGTGGTCAGACCGTCATTGATGGGTCGGTCTCACCGCCGCCTGAGACCGGTCACACCGGCAAGCCGGTCTAACCGTATGTCTGAGACCGGTTCAACTGGTCCACTATTTCTAGACTTAAAAATCTCTTGGGATAAAAGCTCAAATATCAAGCATTTGTCTAATTCTCATCCAAACACAATTAAGTTTTGCATGAAACGTATTCAAGGCAACAGAAATCTAAATCAATCAAAAATCATAAGGTTCTTTAGCTCGAATTTACCAAATTGAAAAGAATAGAATCTAGATCAAAGAACACAAAAAAATAATAAATCTCAAATTACTTCTTGCTCATAAGAACATAAGACATGAGATCTTTCAGATATATTCTCACATATCCAAACAAGGCAATTTAAGTAAGAGATTGGACTATAACTCCCATAAACACGAAATTACAAATCTAGCTCAAGAACAATCAAAACCAAATAACAACACAAATAAGAACTTGACTAAGACAAAATTTTGATCTATTTTAGTGGAGGATAATGTTTGCATACTCATTAATAATTACAAGGTGTAGCAAAAGTACTACCCTTTCCTCTCTGAAGTTCTCTCTCACAACCATGGAAGGAGACAAGATGGTAGAATAAAAACTAAACCCTAGAATCATTGAGTCTACCATCTCCTCTCATCCCCTCTAAATAACCAACACAATCCTAATAGGTCTAACTCATTAAGATTACTGACAAAACCCATCAAAACTAACACGAGATTTACATACTAACACATACTTCTCAGTGTTTACAAGACTCAACCCACTAACTCTTTAGCAATTGATCCACTTGTCAATTCTAACTCTTCTTGAACTAAACCACTTCTCGTATGCACCTCTCAATACCACAGTTTTGATCAAGGTACAAATCCGGTATTTAGTTAACTACCAAAATACCTTAACGAAACTTCAGGCATCTTTTCTTGACCCCGTCTTTATTTTCACCTTAAAGTATCTCCATATGCTTTGACGCGCAGTTCGTAATACTCAATAACTAGTCATCATGTTTTCATGCATTTAGACTCCCTGAACTGCCTCTACGTACATCGGCTTCATCACTTGATGTACCACATGCACCAACTCATCTCTTTACGATCATTGTGTTCTCTGTACTTCCCGCTTGAGCAACATAGTCTCATCCAGACTTACACGACCGCTTGGATCTCAGCTCCCCCAACTACTCCCAATCCATTATCATCGACCACTACATATTCTAAATCACCTGTACATCCAAAGACAAATCAACTATATCGAGCACAAGTTCTATGCACTTGACTCATGTTAGTCTAAACCATGCATGATACAATGCAACATAACCCTCATGGCTCTACCATGAACTGACCTCAAACCAACTCACCCTGATCTCTGATCGCAGGCACCGGTTTGACCGCTTTTCCCACATCAGTCAGACCACTCTAGGCAAACTGCCAACCACTGGCCGGTCTGACCAGCCACCTGGTGTGACCGTATTTTCAATGCCGGTCACACCAGCCAACTCACCCTAGTCACCAAAAAAACCACTATATGAAAAGGCAGTAACCAACTAGAAATCTGTCAGATCGTCGGGGTGGTATGACCGCTCCCAAAATCCAGTCACATCGGACCATTGGTTAGACCGCCATTCACAGGCTTGTCTATTCGTTACCTCTCAGTGATCCAACCGATCTCACCGAGAACACTGAGAGTAACTCTGAATTTTTTGAAACTATTGCAAAATTCAAACTCAACTTAACAAAAGTACTAGTTATTTATCACAAATATATATTTGGCCCAATACATAGTCTCTCATGTACGCTATTCGCATCGAATTGTTTCTCAGCAAGAGCTAGCACTCACCAGCAGCTTCTTTATAACAAAATCAATCAAAAGACCGGCCAGGAAGCGCATACCGATCGTCAATCGAACACCAACATAAATAGATGCTTCTTGCTATTCTTTTCACCGTTAATTAGTTCCTTACGGATGGGGGCATGCCAATCCTGATCATTTGTCTCAGCTCAAAGACGACGGAAACATACTATATTCTTTGGTTGATGAAAATTTTCGTGGCCAAATGTAGTGGTAATGATTTTTGCACTGAATATCCTCTCTTTGCTTGAAATGAAAAAAAAAAAGGGAAAGGCAGGGTGGCCTTTTTCTTTCCCGTTGGATGGGTGGACGTCAACAGCAGCAATGTGACGTGTAAAAAATAGACCGATGTAAAGAGGTAGAGGTGTGTTATTTTCAGGGGAACAGGTACGTACTACTAGCTTTCGAAAGGTACTTCTCTCATTTGCATGTAGTCCCTGCTGCCGCATCCTGGACGCGGCGCGTTTGTATTATCTTTGTATATAGTTTTTAGGTCTGATTTATAGTTTTTAGTTAAAAATAAATAACAATAATTTAAAAAATAGCTTTTAGAAGGAGGAGCGAGCGGTAGAAAAAAAGATATGCGTGCACGTGACGGAAGTGAGTGAAGTGGGTGCATGATGCATCCATAACTCTCTTATCTTGGGAGCGAAGCAATAGTTAAAGGAGTGAAGAAACCACTTCGCGAAGCCAGGTGTTCGTATTGGCTTTTCTACGCAAAAGTTGATATGAACATGACCGTAATAACAGGGGTCATCTTGAAAGACAACTCGATGATAAATCTTCTCCGTTATTTTCTTCTCGTTGAAAAAGATGGCTTTTAAATTTTGGAGTAATTCAAACAAATTGTAGGACCGAACATGCAACATGGGGAAGGGGTGAATGGTGCCATCCAAAAAATTTTCCCAAGTATTCTTGATTCTTGACTCAAGTAACTATAGAGTTACCAAGCAAAGGATCATTAGCAAAATCCCAAATCAAATAGCTCAAGGAATCAAAAACTAAAAGAGAACAAACCCTAGAGGTATGACTGCCAACAAGCCATTGGTCTGACCTCCTGCTGGTCAGACCACTAGGGTCAAGCCATTGGTCTAACCTCCTGCTGGTCAGACCGCTAGGGTCAAGCAGGTCAAACCGGTGGCTGGAGGTTTGACCGCCCCCAGAACAGAAACAACCCATCGCAGCTCTCTTTTGGTGCAATTTCTAAGTTACAAGTTCAAATGTTATGAAGCTTTGCACACAACTTGTTTAAGGTCTTAGGAACATATTTCATTCATGGATCGAAAAAATTTATGACAAAGTTTAGATCTTTTTGAGATTGAAACAAGATTATACCAAAACTGGGCAAAGTAAAAAATGGTGAATATAACTTACTCGTGGGTAGGAGATAGCCAAAATAGCTCTAGATATGTTTTCACATATCACATCAAGCAATAATATCGAAGAAATCAAACCAAAATCTCAAATTATGAAATCACTTGGTGAGGCCAAAATCATGCAAAACAGTTATTTCATAAACTTGCAATCAAAATAGCTAAATTGGTGAAGATTTATTTCCAGAAATTATCTCTATTTTTTATATGTCCTTAGCAAATCAAGTAAAGAGCAAATCAATTAATACAAGAGAGATACATGGAGATGAATAAAGATTGATGTATTACTACTTAAAGATGAAAATTTTATAGTGACTCTACATAGAGGATAAAAGACCACACCACAACACTCAATTTCTCTCAAGCCCTAACACTTGTATAGGGCCAGATTCGGCATCTAGAGGGGGGGGGGGGGAAATCAAGAATTCAATTTTTTAAAAATCTTTTCTCAAAGTGGAAACATGACTTCAAGTTCTTCACTCTAATAACTATAAGAAGTTATTAAGTTCAGATATCAAATACCCATACAAAAAAATCCAAAAGAAACTGTGCAAAACTTGAGATATGAACAGTAAATACAGTAGTACCACGCTACAGTAGCAGTAGTCCACTTGCTACAATAAAATTAGGATGAATAGTAAAATCAACACAATTTTAAATACAAGAATACATGTAACTTTTGATCTGTAGATCTAAATGACTTGAAACTTGGTATGCACCTTCTTTAGAATGTTAGGAACCTATTCGAATCAATGGTCATGAGAATTATTGTCAAAGTTCTGACCTTTTTCTATTTGAAGTAAGAGTGCACCAAAACTAGACCAAAAAAAGGAAACTTCAATATGCTCATACTCGTGAGTCTGTCCTAGATGGTTTATGTGACCTGGGATTGGTTCTCACATGTCATAACAAACTATAACACAACACGAATTCAACTTAAAACACACACAAGAGCAAAACCTAAAAATCACCTCTCTTGAGAAGAACCGAACAAACTCAAGAACTTTCTGTAGATCATGCCTAGATAGATATGATCTTATCTTCAAGAGACATCTCTACCTCTTATACATCCTTAACACCAGAAAAGCTCAAGAGAAGAGAAATCCAAATATGCAAGCTAAGAAAATTAAAAGCACATGAGAAGATTCATGGCATAACTAACTTGGCCAAAGTTTAGATATGCATACCACTTGGAGAGAAATATTTTGTAGCTAATTCCTCAGAATAGCAGAGTTCTAAACATAGAGAACATACACAAGGTTTCAACACAAGAAAACCCGGACCCTTATATCTCAAGTCTCACCCAAGACTTAACTCAACACAAAGCTTATATAGTGGAGGCTACCACTTCACACCAACCAGCTACTTCTTAATAGATCACACCATTAACAAATAGAGAAATTCGGTAATCCACACATAAATGGGTTTTACACTTCACACACTTGCACGCTTTTCAAAGTGCAACTTTCAAAGGCTCCACAAGCCCGATAAAATATTCCATCTACAAAGACATAACCTAAATCACTTAGGTCAGTGCCGCAGTTTAGCAAACTATCGCTCCTTCGGTTTCGGATAATTTTCCAAATTACCACCAGCTGGTCTTCACGATGGTGAGATGTCCATATATTGTCGCCAAAACCATACGCCTACGCTGAGGCCATCACCAATATCACTCTGTAGTCCGTGATACCCAATGCCTTGCCGTCAAGATTGTATGCCTACTCCGAAGAACATCACCACTTCAAATGCACGAGTCCATTTGGTATATCACATGCATGCATTTCCACTTCATGATCCCCATCTTTCTCCTGTGCTTCTCGGCTTAAGATATTGCTTCATCCAGACTTACGTGACACGCTATGGCGTTAGAACTCCTTCCGTAGCCTCAGTGTTGCCGTTGGCCGCAACCATCATCGGAGCACCTGCACACCAAAGAACCAAGTAATCAATCTGAGCATAAATGACATGCACTTTACTCTCAATTAGTAAACAATATGCATGAACACACGTCAAGACTAACGCGTGCATGGACTCCCCCATAACTAACATTTGCACGAATTCCCGCGTGACTAACACTACCAAAACCAACACTCACAACTATCTCAACACAGGGCCAGTATGACCGTGGTACCAATGTCGGCCGTACCGCCATCTAGTCGTACCGCAACTCCAAAAATGGTACTACCACACTAGGTCTCAAACCAAAACTCCAAAAAGACTTTATCTGAAAAATAGCTACTGGCAACCATAAGCCGGTACTACCGCTCTGGCCGGTCATACCGCGACACAGGTTGGTACTACTATTTGTCGGTCATATCGTGATTCTAACGCTAGTAGTACTGCTAGTTCCAAACAACAGTAACTCAAAATGCCGTTTCTTAGAATCAAACTCAAACAACAAAAACAAGTCACAAGCAATGTCAAATACTCACCACTCTTATGGTGTTGCCACCACATGGTCTTACAATCCCTCTCTTGGTGAGTAATTTAACAAACACCTCAAAGTCAAGAATTTGAGTTTGAATTTTGAACTTTTAAAGCAAATAAATTGCAAGAGCTACTACTTGTCTATATTTAAGAGAAACCAAGAACATGACCATAGTGGTGAGGTGTAGAATGGTGCTAAGATCAGAAAGAGCAAGTTTTCAACAAAAAATTCTATCTACTCCTAAAATGTCTCAAGTAGCACAATCTTGCTCATAGTCCAAATGAAAAATAATTGTTCATCATGACCATTATTATAACAAGATAAAGTATAAAAAGAGCAAGTAAGAACAAATACAATGCCACTTGACAACAAAAGATCAAGAATAACCCAAAATGTATTTTTCTCACAAAAAAGCTTATTTTGTTCTAATACAACCTCACAAAGCTTATTTCCCACTTTTTTAACCTTTCTAAGCATTCTGCCCTTTAAACCTTTCTCCTCAAACTGAATATTCTCTCCCTTGCTCACCATCTCACCTGACACCTTTGGTTGTTCTAAGCCTCGGCTCCTTCATGAGTGTGGTCCCAAGCCCCGTCGTTGACCATGGTTAGCTCCAAGCGAACTTGTACACCCAAAGATAAGGAAATCATTTCGGGTACAAGTTCTTCACAATTTGATCCATGTTAGAAGTAACATTTCTCATGCAACTTATATCCACTAACCTAAGTTACTCAAACTCTTCTTACAACTCAAAACCACAAACCAAAACCCTGGCTAAGAGCCTCTTTGCTTAGCCGGTCTGACCGAACCTCACCACCGGTCAGACCGCTGACAGCCAGCAGTTTGAACTGGAAATGGGTGCCGCTCTGACCACTAAGGAAATCCGATCAGACAGCCCCCTTCAATGCCAGTTTGACTGGCCAGCCTGAAACCTTCCAGAAATTCCCGATAAAATTTGTATTTCAATTTTCTGACCTTCCTAACTTACAAAGATTCACCACAACATAAACCTCGACCCTCTCATATCGTCCTTCATAAACAAACAGTCAGGTCACCCTGTGCTGCTTCAGCAGTTCAACCGTTGGACCGGAGCTAGATTTTAGTCAGTGCGTTGATGGCCTTGTTTGGATCTTAAAGTTTTATCAGAAGTAGATTTTGTTAAACTCGTTTAAGAACGTAACAACCTAAAACCATGTTTGGGAGGAGAGGATCAGACCAACATAGCTAACATTAGTTTTTGCTAAAGCTCAGAAAACAAGTTATTGTGAAAAACAGCTCCGTAGCCGCGCAGGCATCGACTGCAGCAGTCATCACCAACGAGGTGTGGGTATACATGCTGAGTGTTGCTGCTTCATATATGTTTTTTTTTCGCATAGAAATGTTGATGCTTCAGCCCTAGAATCAATTCTGAACAGTGTGGTTTGGAAACAAATATGAAGTCGATCTGGATTCCTTCCAGGTGAAGAATAAAATCCACTGTAAGGTGATCACGATGCTCACAATATGGTTTGAAATACAAAACCTAAAACGGGGGATTGGAATCCCTTGATCACGCACTCATGCGAAGTAACGGACTACAGTTGGCTGATTTAGTAACTACCTAGTGTATCCTATTTCAAATCCCAGAGCGTTCATTGTTGGCAAGAATGCCAAACCATTCTCGCAACACCTCAAAATTCAAAAGTTTGAATTTCTTTTTGAATCCCCAAATCCTTTCCCAATTTGGCAGTCTCCCTTGAGAGCCAATCAACCTCTCCCTCCCGGTGGCGCCATCCGCGAGCCTGCCTCCTCTCCCCGTTCTTCCTCCACGCGGCCGGCCGGCCGCCCGTGCCCAAAATTGCGGCTGCGCCTCCCCCGGGTGTTCACACCGTCCCTGCCTGAAGCTTCCCTGTGGCCCCACCAGCCAGTCGGCCGTCCCCCCACCGACCTCACTCCCTCTCCCTCGCTGTGCACGCCATTTGACTCGGGCCTCTCCCGCCGCAATTCACCGCAACCCCCGCCCGATGCGTGCGTCCTTCCGTACCAGCTATCGTCACCCTTGCCAACTCCTACAGAGGTCGTGGTACTGCCTCGCCACCTCGCCTGAGTGCCCGTCCTTCCGGCAGGCACCCTCGCTCCCTCTTTCCTCCATGCGCCGAAGCCACCACCGCCCTTCTACTGCTCGCACCGCCTCTCCTCGGCCTTAAAGCTCGATTGGCTCCACAGAGTACCCCGCGTCATACGAATTTGCTAATCTGAACCACTCAATCAAACTCTCTCTCACCACAGCCCCTCCACCAACCTCCCCTGAGACCGTTAAGCCGCTCAGCCATTCTCCCACCACCGACCACCGCATCTCAATTCCCTGCACCCGCGGCATCTCTGGACCGCTATGAATACCTTGGAGAACTCGCTAGAACATGAGCATTTCACTAGAGCCCTAGCACCGTGAGCCTCCACCGGTCGTAGGTCCCTCTTCGTGGACAGCTCAAACTATACGTCCTCAACCAAAATCGCCACTACTCCGATGCTTCTTATCCCTCGTAGATGGTTAAACTGCCCTTGACCTCATTGAAATTTGGCCGAAAAAGCTCTAAGCTTTGGTGCAAGCCGAGAACTTCTTTCTTCCCGCAAGCCCTAACCACCGCATCCCGCACCTCCCAAAGCCCTAAAACGGAACCACTGTGTCGAGAGGAATCCATCCATACCATCCTCATCCGCCGGAGTGCCTCACCGGTGTTGAATCGTGAAGGAGGCCGCACCCTTGTTTTGCGCCGGTGAGAGAACGGTCCAAGGTTGAAGAAGGGCCGGACGTCGCCGTGGCCGCCCACGTGCCATGGTTCGACGGTTGTGAGCGCGCGTGCTCTTTTGAACCCAGCCAGTGTAGCCACGCGTAGTTGGGCTGATTTTTGAATTGAAAAACGCGCGCTTGCACTGTTCACATGGGCCGGCCTGCACTGTTTATCACTGTTCAAAATACTGTTCACCGAGCACTAATTTCAAAAAGACCACCTCTGTTGCATTGTTTGGTTTTTATTGTATTTTACTTCTTTTTATTTTATTTATTTTTCTAACTTGATTAATTTTGAGCACATAACTTATGTTATTTTATGTGTTTGTGTTAGCTCCCGAGTATTCTGAGGCGACCGTGCAAGGATCGGATCCGAGCATTCAAGTGTACGAGACAACATAGTTTGTTGAACAGTAAGACCAGTTACAAGTTTTTGATCATATTGAACCTCAATGAATTTAAATTATTTACATTATTGTTATTTATGCAATGTTATTTAATTAAAATAAATAGTTATAATGACATGTAAATTAGTTATATCCTACCACTGAGAAATGCCCTATTTAATTTTGAGGCCATATTCACCTTGACAATCTTAGTAATATTTAATTATTGTATAGATATTTGTAGAAGGGTTCTTCTAAAACATTTGTACTACTAAGTGACTTGGCATTTGGCCGGTAGATTTATTTAAACAATTCTAGGGTTAAAGATGAATCGTGTAAAGCCACTAGATAGTTGGAGTCGACGACCTTACCCTAGGGTGTAAGCTTAGATAGATTGGTGGTAGTGTCGTAGAGCATTGAGGATTTGGGTGTGGATGGCTGCCTTGTGGTGAAAAGTAAAGACTATAACCTTATGCTAAGTAAAGAGCACAGAAATTGCTCAATCACAAGTGTTGACTTATCAATCCTGATCCAGTAGCTGCTTAACTCGATTCAATATCTACAGGAGGTAGGTGTGAAGGGGCGTGGTATGAGAACGGTAAAATGATACTTAACAACTATAGGTCCATGCAAATCAGGCGGAAGCGTTCCAAATTAGTTAGTGGATACCCGAGTTTGTGTGGTGCATAACAAAGAATTGAGTAGTAAAAAATCTTGTTTTCTCAGCTTAGTTGCACGCTAGCTGAAGCGTGTCTATTGCACGATATTGAGAGTTTGAGAAATCCTATAAGTAAAGCTGGGCAACTCTGCAGAGTGAAATAAATGGTATTTGAATATGTTATGCTTTTGGTTAATGAAGCTGTGTTTAATGGGTGATTCGAACAGCAAGGCATAAGTAGATTTCTCAATGTTTTGATCTGAGTAATCTGAGTAATCAACTGTTGAAAACCCCCTTACTTTTAAGAGATTGCAGTTTGTTATTTCATATTTACAAATATTTACAAATAACATTACATCCACACTATCGGGACCCGGAGCAACAACTTCAAGTCTCTCTGTGTAAATCACACTATCCTAGGAAAAGCTAGTGCACACAGGGTCAACAGTGACGCATATCATGCATAATCAATCATAAAATATTATTAAGCAAAGATACGGTTTTTTGGCCAAGTCTTACAATAAAAAGGGCACAAGGCCAATTGAAAACAAAAGCAGCGGAAAGCGATAAACTGAAGAAGCGCAGCCCATCCAGCCTGCCCACAGGCGAATGACTGTAAGACGCTGCCTATTCGTCACCATCCTCACCGAAGTTAGAGACATCGTTCTCTGGCAACAGATTTTAGCAAGGTGAGCACATAAAGTACTCCCACAAGTTATACCATGAGTTTTAACAGAGAGAATGCATGCATAGGGATAACAAAAGAAGGCTTAATAAGGTTATTTGTGCGAAAAACAGTACTGAATTTAAATACAATAACATAAGTGCAAAAGCTAAATTTTAATACATCATACAAAATAATATTTTAACAAAAGTATTATCGTTAATGTAGGCTCCGACCCACACTAACCTAACAATGTGGGTTTCTTAGAGACAAGTGCTTTTAAGAACTAATATCTCGACAGAATACAATTATTAGCTAACTATTTCAAAGATTGAGGTTAAACTCCATCACCTTTGTGTCATGTACGTCGCAAAACAGTTTAGTAAATTCATACGAGGCCGGGTCAAGGCCAAGGGGCAGCTAGACCTTGTAATCAGCCATAGAACTAGAGGTCCATGCTATTTAGGTCCTCTCCCCACAGTCCAAATCACCTTATTCACTAACTGCTATATAAAAAAAGCAATTGGTGGTGGTTCGTTCTCCCTTCCTCTCCCCTCATGCACCAACATGTCGGTTTCCTGTGACAGAAAAGTGCTTTTAGAAACTAATCTCTTGAAAAAACACAATTATGAGTTAACTATTTCAAAGATTGAAGTTAAACTCCATCACCTCCATGTCATGTGCATCGCAAACTGTGCTAGCAGGAGATTTTGGGCACGACGGAGTCCGAGCACGATGTTGGAAGGTGCCATGGGAGTTGGGGTGTGGTTGTTGAACTGAGGATGTAGTGCAAGCAGGGTAGGTCTCGGGTAGATCAACTTTGAAGTGAAGGGCACAATGTTGGTGTATGTCAAGTAACGATAATATTGAGGTGTGCCATAATTCGAGCATGACGATGTTGGTTCAACATGTTGGGTTAGGCGGAGACTAGCTTTGGTGGCGGGACGAATATGGCAGTAGTGGGGAATAGTTAGGCTCTGATCCTGAAGCAGAGGTGGGGATATGGGCTGTAGCAGCAGAGCTGAAGCACGTTGAATAGCACAGCTGAGCACATTTTATTTGGAATTTCTGGGTTTTCGTGTTATGCAAATTAAAATTGGGAAACAATTCCCAAGTCTAAGTGCTAATTCTAATATTAAAGGAGGTGAATAATTTCAAACGAGGAAATATAAGTTCAATTTCTGAAAACTTAAATTTAAATTTAAGCCAATAAAACAAAAGCTAAATTCAAACTTAATTGGGTAAAAATCAAATCCTAAGTTTGAACTTTGAAATTTAAAACAATCAAAACTACATGCAAAACAATGTTTAAAATTCACATCCAAATGTTTTGAGCCGAGCCAAGAGTTCGATTTCAAATTAAAATTAAAAATTCAAATAATTGAATTTGGCAAAAATCCAAACTTCAGTGTTGTTGGGCATTTCCCGTCCTTTTCTTTTTTTTTCTTCTCTTTGCTTCTATGCCAAGTGGGCCTGGCCGCCCTTCTCTCTTTCTTCTTCCTTCTTATCTGTTTCCCTCCCCTCTCCCCTGGTTTGGCGTCAGCAGTGTTTTCCCCCTTGCGACCGATGGATGCCAGCATGCCCCTTCGCCCATGTTGCTGCATCGTAGTTCTGCTCCCTTGTCACCACAGTTCGTCGTCGCGTCTAGCTTTTGCTCCTCCTTTCGACTCGCCGTGCGGCTGAAGAATGGAGAAGCGCTGCCCGACTACCGCACCCTATCGCTTGAGCCAGCCACAGTGTGCGCCCACGCCATCGTGACTCGATGCCCTATCCCCCATCGTCAGCCATAGCCCTACCTAGCCCTGCCCCATTGTGTCACCCTTTCTCACCGTGCATTGTGACCACCGCGCCATGCCGCTCGAGTCAGCCATAGTGCACTCGTCTCGCCACCATGCGACAGCCATGCCCTGTAGTGCGACAGCCATTAGTGAACTTAAGCTTACATCGCTGGCTCTGTAGCCATGCTGTAGCCACACCATCCGTCGTGACTATCCAACCACCCCTCAAATCGCCAGCCCCTTCCGCCGCCTATAAGAGCCTAGTTCACCCCCGTGTAGCATTACAATCCTCCACTCATCCTTCCCCTCTGTAGAATCGAGTTCTCTAGTAGTGTACCTCACCGCGACCCCTTTTTTCCCCAGAGCCGGTGTTCAGGGTATTGCCGACTGAGGCCACCACCGACCAATTCCCAAAGACTGGAGAACCATCGCACCCCCACGAACCCAACCCCAGCAACGCCTTGGGCTGACACCGCCTAAGGAGTTCCGACGTCAAGCTCCCTCCTCCTCTTCATCTCAAGTGGCCTTCTCTATGCCACAGCCATCAAAAACCAATTTAGAAAACATAATCAAAGTGGCAACTTGCTTGAGTGTGCTTCAACTCCCACCATTCTGTCAAAATCATAAATGAGTTCTATGTGTCCTAATCCATCATCGGAATCGACTCCTAATAATAATTTCTGAATTTTAAGAAAAAAAATCATTTCCTAAATATGATGCAAAATCCTAATTAGGCATGTTCTTCAATATTTCCTAATTTGTTTCAAGATAATTTTCCTTTTTATCTAAGTTATTTATTTATTTTATGTCGAATAGATTGGGGTGTGATGTATTGGGGAATTAATAGTTGAATAAATAAATAAAGCATGAAAAACAGGAAATGGTAGAAATGAAAGGAAATTGTGTAGCCTATTTTGGCCCATTCGACTCAGACTTAGCTGGCCTCAAACCCCTAACCCTAATCTTAGCTTCCCTCTCACTCCTCTCTCTCTCTCCCCTCCTCATTGCTTCTCCACCTGGCTGCCACTCTCCTCTCCTTCCCTTCTCTCTCTATCTTTCTCTTGCCAGGTGTCGCCCTTAGAACCGCCGACACCTGTGACCATCTTGGCCACTGACAGCCTACCCTACCTTCCCCTCAGTCTCCTCCTTCCCTCCCTTTGTCATCACCACCCTTCCCTTCTTCTCTTTCTCTCCAACCGGTCTGCCTCCAAATCTACCATCACTAATGGCTTTCCTGGCCGACGATGGCCTCCCCGTGCTGGCCTTCGGCCTACTTCACCTTGCCGCCACCTTCTCCCTCCCCCTCCCACTCTCTATCTCTCCCTCCCTCTCTTCCCCAGGCACCATTGGCCTGATGCCATCAAATCTGGTGCTTCCTCGTCTGTCGGCCAACCCCTCCTCCTCTCTATCTCACTCCCCTTTCCCCTTCCCTTGCACCACCGGCTTATCTAACGGCGTCGGTGACCTCCACCACTGCCGACTTTCTTCTTAGCCCCTAGGGCCTCGCCACCGCCTCTACCGACTACGGCTGGCACGAGCTCGCTAACCCCTCCCCCGATGGCTATCATCATCGCATGTGCAATCGCCCTTTAACCACCGACGGCGACCTGTGGGCTTGTGGCTGTGCTGGCACCTTCCGACCCAAGCCAACCATAGCACCCACGACGGCGGGCTTTCCCTCCTCTTCCCCACGAGCAAAGTAGCCCTCTTAAGTAAGATTTCATTTTAATTGATGTGAGATTGAATTATGTTCTTTCAATTATTTTAGTACTGCTCTTGTCATTTAAATATTGCTGAAAACATGCTTTATTATTTATTTATAATTCTAAAAATTTATTTAAATTCTTGCTTAGACCGCATTTTGTTCAACATCCGTAACATGTTCAATATATTGCTTGTTTGTCAACTTGTAGCTGTCAGGAGATGTCAACGTATTTGGAAAGAATGAAAATAATGTCTGTACAACTGTTGGTGTTGGTGTGCAATCTCGGCAATTTGATATCTTGCACCAATCTCATGATTTGACATCTTACAACACTCACAATTATGTTTCTGCAAAAAAAAAAGCAAGATGATTCCGTGTTAGTTTGATTATATATCTTGTGGCTTCTAAGCTGATTTGACCATTGTACTGTAGCCAGGAGGACACCTAATGAATGTAGGCATCCTCACAGTGTCCTGACCCTGAAACTGGTTTTAAATTACAGAGGTTAGGAAAATCAAGTTCAGTTTTTATTCTCACATTTTTCTCGTGTTGGAAGTATTTTCTCTAATTTCATATACTTTTCCATTGAAATTGCCATTCTAATACATATTAACAAGAAATTGTTGAGTATAATATCACTGTGTGCTTTTGCTAGACAAGCTCACACAAGAACAAGTCTGAAGAAGTACTTCCTTATTAAGCAATTGGAGTTGCTTTATCTTCCTTTGCCAATTCAAATAAAAAGGTTCGTTCTCTTTCTAGCTAGTGGTTTCTTTCTAATTAACTAGTACAATGGTAGTTCATTCATGTTCTCTGGCTATGAGAGAGTAACTATATCTGTGGCTTATCGCTGGAATAACCTGAGGCTGTGATTAGGCTAAGAGAGAGTAATTATATCTGTGTCTAGTAGCTGTACCTTTATAAGTGTGACTCATATCCTTTACTGTTTGTGTCTCCTTACTGTGATATCACTAACTGTTACGAAATTCTAAATGAATTTATATTACTGATGTTCATGAAAGTATATATATGGCTAAGAGAGAGTAGTTATTCTACTTAGATGAACAATGCGACTTTATGTACCTTTCACCGCGTAGTAGCCGGAGACTATATAGTATGATAATAACTAAAAATATGTAAAGCTCTGCTAGCATTATTAGCTAGATTTTCTCTTGTTCATTGTGCTCGAGTAATACTTTTCTTACTTTCTTTTATGATATGACTACCATACCACTTCCTTTTCTAATGACTTTCTATAGCATTCAACATTTTACATGTGTATATTAGCATTTCTATTAGTTCAACATGCTTCCTGAAGGTCAGTAGAGCATAAAAGTTCAATTTTAGCAATGTTAGCTGCAATGAATCTGTATCGGATACAATTACAATGCAGCTAGTGACCACATTTGAATTATTTTCCAATTGTTCCACTTCAAACTTGGCACGATCACATTCAGCTTGAAAACTGGGCTAAAAGAAAGCAGCTGTTTGCTAACTGAATTGTCCTTGACAGAGAGAAGTTAGCAACTTTCCTTTTATATGTAGCCCGTCAAGCTTTCTTTTTTGTAGTTTGCTCCTTCTTCTAAGCTCTGTTTTGGATTAATCTTTGCTTTGGACTTAGATGCTGTGCTCTTTCTTCTAAGAATCCTGAATTTTTCTTTGATGCAGGTACATACGTAATGACCATATTATCAATTGTAAACAGGATGATGGACTGATGCAACAATCGCAAGAAGCATATGGTTGTTTGTACTGTGGAACAAGTTGCGGAGGAAATTATTCAAATGCTAAAAAGTTGCAGGGATTATTCACATTCTAACTGAAATATTATCGATAATGGTTGGTTGTAAAAACTGAAATTGAGCTATGCGTTACGAAAGATCTATACATGGCCCATCCTACGACTGGCCATGAAAAGCTCTTGGATGGCAGTTTTTGACCGAAAGCAGCCCAGCCGCATCTCTCTTCTGCTTGTTTCAGGGGAAATATGATCGATTGGATCTCGAGTGGACGGCTCAGGCCCGCTCGATTCAGCTTTTTTTTAGTTTTAGCTTCTAGTTTCAGCTTTTTTTCACTATTCAATAATTTATCTTTTTCTAAATTTTTTTAGATTTTTTAAGCTTTTTTGCATTTTTCTTTTTTTCCATGTTCCTTTGCATTGTCCGTGATGTGCTAACATATTTTTTTATTTTTACATTTTTTTAAATTTAATTATACCTAAAAAGCTAAATTAGTTACAGTAAAAAATCAACTACAGTGAAATTTCAGCTAAAAATCAGAAGCCATCGCTAAAACGATCACCCCTCGGGTGATAAATGAGATGCCAGGCACGGCCGTATTTTCTGATTACGAGGTACACTGTTAGTATTTATTTACGTTTTCTTTTGGGGGAGAGAGGATCCAAAGTGACCCAAGTGATGACACATGGTTCAAATAGTATGCATGCTTTCACGCCAACGCCCACAAAGGCAATCGATCGTAAAGTGTCAGTGTGCGAGAGAAAGGGATGACCTATGTCCTTTTTGCAGAGCCTTTTTTGTGTAAGAAAGAAAATTGCAGCGTTGCACGGACGTTGTGCAGTCCGTTGCGGGACAATCGAGACAGTCCGTTGCGGGACATGATTTTAGTATATATTACCTTAATTTTATCTATTTTTTGTAATTTATAGACATAGAATAACTTAAAGTTAATATGTTTTGTGAGATAGTAGCAGACCCAGAATCAAAATTTAGAGGGGCTAATAGGACTTGTTCATCGACGAAGCAATCGAGTACGTACGTACGTGGGAGCACGTAGGCAATTTCTATGGTTTTGATCAGCATGCAAATGCCGAATCTTTCAGTTCCTCCACAAATCATCAGGTTGGTTTTAACACAGCTGAAACCACTATAAGTCATTATGGCGGCAACAAGATAGAATTGTCAAGTCTTCAGAGTGGTTACAACGCAATTGATGGTCAACAAACCAGTTACAAGGGTTTTGAACCTTCCCTGGGTCATCAGGCTGGTCACAAAGGGTCTGAATCTTCCACAGGTCACCACCAGGGTGGTTACATGGGGTTCGAGCCTGCTACAAATCATCTGGGTGGATACAAGGTGTTTGATCCTTCTATAGTTCACCAGGCTAGTTATAATGGATCTGAAACTTCTACAGGTCATGATGCTAGTTTCAAGGGATTTGGACCTTCCTCAAGTCACTCCACCTGCCCACCCCAACCCATGACCCAAACCACGGCACCGCACCAGCGCGTCGCATTCACATCGACCAAGCCCAGCCCAGCATCCAACCTCCTCCCCGTCTCCAACTATCTCTCTCCCATTCACGTCGGCTCTCCCCTCGCATCGCGAAACCCTTCCCCATGGCAGAGTCTCACGAGAACGCCGCCGTCCTCTCGCCGTCGCCATCTCCGCCCCCGAAGTCGGGGATCCTGCCGCGGTACGACCTGGACGCCAAGTGGGACACGTGCCTCGACCTCTCCATCCGTCGCGTCGCCTACTTCTCCCTCGCTGGTGCCTTCGCGGGCCTCCTCCTCTTCCGTACGGAACCCCCTAACCCCGATTTACCTTGCCATTGCCTTTATCTCGTGAGATCTGTTTGCGGCATGCTTCGTATTTCAGTGTTGGATTGCTCTATCTATCTGTTGGTTTAGGGTTACTGCGGATGCTCTTGTTCCATTTCGATTGGCCTAATCTGATGCGGGACATGCTATGTAGGTTGCGCTTCCCTTCATACCGGGGAACCGGGGGGAGGGGCTGGCGTAGGGGGGCGCCAGCCCCACTTGACCCCCCGGTGGGTCCGCCACTCTTGTGAGATGACTCTTCACGTAACATGTTTCTGTAGAGTGTCAGATCTTGGTTCTTTCTGTAGAAAAGTCCAAGGTCTTTAGTCCAAGGTATTTGCTTCCTTGGAGGTATCAGAAGATGTCCTTTATTTCGTATCAATACCTTTCGATAAGTTTTGCATTATATCTTACTAATAAATTTACGGCAAATGATATATCCGTTCTAGTGCAGTTTGCTAAATACATAAGTGCTCCTATTGCACTTAAGTATGGAAATTCTGGTCCAATGACTTCCTCCCCCTATTCTCTAGGTCTTTATGAATCCTTGTCTTTCTGCAAAGATCTTTCGATCATGGAACTTTTGAAGGGTATACTTTTTCAAAGCCAAACATCTCTAACACTTTCTAAGTATAGGCTGACTGATGAACTAATATCCCTTTCGGGACATGCTCAAACTGCAAGCCTAAGCAATATTTGATTTTACCAAAATCTTTCTTTTCGAACTCTGATTCTAGGTAAGAACTCATTTCTTTTATAACATCCAGGGTTCTGATGATATTTAGATCATCTACATACACTGAAATTATATAGAATTTATTCTGGGATCATCGTATAAATACACAAAGACAATTCTCATTGTTCGTATAGCTTTTCTTGCATAAAAAGTCGCTTACGCTATTATATCATATTCTGCCTAATTGCTTAAGCCCGTACAGTGATTTTATGAGTTTTACACTGTACATATTTCTATTTGCTTCGTCTTAGTTTGGGACAAGAATACCTTTAGGTATCTTCATATAAATGTCTGAATCTAAATTTTCATAAAGGTATGCCGTTACCACATTTATCAATTTTATTTCTAAATTTAGGTTTACTACCATCGAGATTAAATATCTAAAGGTAATATCACCCATGACCAGGGAATAGATTTCTTCATAATCAATTCCTAGTCGTTAAGTGAAACCTTGTGCAACAAACATTGCTTTATATCTTACAACTTCATTTTTTTCATATCTCTTTCGAACAAATACCCATTTATACCCTACAGGGTGCATATGGGGAGGTGTGCGGCTTACAGATCTGAACACATCTTTTTTATTCACAGATAATAATTCAGTTTCTATTACCTTTTTTCATTTCTCCCAATCTGATCTTTTCTTACATTTAGTGAGCGATGCAGGCTCTAGATCAAAATCGATGATTGTGGTAATTTTCTTTGCAAAATAGATATCAACATTGGCTATTGTCCTATTCATGGATTCTCCCGTGTGCACATAGTTTATAGCTATTTTATCTTAGGATAATTCTTGTAGTTCTTCAGCTTGTTCACCACTCCTTCTAGTTGCAGGGACAAGTCCCTTTAGTTTTTTTTGGCTCCGATGTATGTGCACACATCCATGTTGGTTGCTCCCTCCATGGGAATGTTCACATCCAGTATGCCCTTTTCTGAAGATGTCATACTGTTGCTAGGCCTCAACTGGCTCTCCTGCTAATTCTGGGGAACTTCTGTGATTGATTGTGTCAAGTCCTTCTTATTCTTTTTCATGAGGCATCCTTGGTTACTTGGGATTCGAGGGGTCGGAGTTCTCGTCCTTTTATTCTAAGGCCTTTGGACAGGATTAGAGATACCTTCAATTTTCTTCGATATTTCAACCCTCTCCGGTGCATTATGTACAGACACATGCGACTTAGTTACTCTATTTAAATCACTAAAGTGATCAGGCAGTTGATTTGCTAATACCTATAAATCAATGATCTTCGGGACTTCTCTATTTGCTTTACTAGTACGCGGGTCATGTGTATAGATTTTCGTGGCTTGCCACGTAATTTTTTGATATTTTTCATTAAGGGGTTGATTTTCTCCTCCTAATGTTAGGAAACTATCCTCATCAAATATACTATCAACGAAACGGGTGGTATACAAATCTCCTGTCATAGGGTGCAAATACCTGATTATGAATGTTGTCTCATAACCAACGTATATTCCAGACTTTCAAAGAGGGTCCATTTGTAGTACACTGCGGTGGGGATATAGGTACATAAACTTTGCAACCAAACATTTTGAGATGAGAAATTTTCAGTGATGACCGTTGCGTTAGTTGCATAGGTAAATGGATGTTATATGCCGATAGTCTAAAGTTAATGAGAGTTACTGCATGTAGGACTACGTGTCCCCGACATATAGTTGATAAATTACAATTCTACAAAAGTGGTCGGGCAATAAATTTAATCCTCTTAATTAATGACCCTGTTAGTCCATTTTAGGTGTAGACACGTGGGACGGAATGCTCAACTTTAATTTCCATTGATATGCAATATTCATCAAATGTCTTTGAAGTAAATTCTCCTGCGTTATCCATTCTAATGGACTTTATGTGATGACCAGAAAAATTATTTCTAATTTGAATTATCTACAAGATCAGTTTTACAAAAGCATGATTTCTCGTAGATAATAAACATACGTGCGATCATTTTGAGAAAGTATTGATAATCACCGTAAAATATTTAAATGGTCCTGACAGAGATTGTATAGGACCACAAACATCTCCTTGATTGCGTTCCAAGATAGTTACCTGAAAATTTATATATTTCAGGTCCAAGATAAAAACAAGGAAGTTGTGCCCATCAACGACATATTGCGACTCTTTACAGATCCTTGACCAGTGCCCCCACTTACCACACTTGTAGCAGGTTTGGTTTTGATGACCATAGGGCTTGTCTTCGTATTTTGGTTTGCCAGCCTTATTCTCTGATGGAGCATTTCACTTACCTTTCTGGGTTGCATCATTGCCCTTTCTTCTCCTTTTCTTCCTTATAGGCTTTCGTACCTTGTAGCTCCCATCGTTGGCCTCACGGCCAACAGAGTTCCCAAGTGGCTGTGCGACAAAGTTTTTATGGAGAACTTCATCTTGAGTCTCTACAACCTACATGATATCGATCAATTCAGTGTACTCCTTGTAGCTGTCTTGATGATAGTTGCGTGCAGAGTGCACTGTATTAGGGTGGAAGCTGGAGATGGTCTTCTCAATCTTCTGCTCATCTGTGATATGCCTGCCACAAGCTGAAGATTGGTATAAATTCTGTGCAGAGCAGAGTTGTACTCCCCAACCATCTTGAAATTAGTAAACCTGAATCGAATCCATTCCAGCTCTGCCTGAGGAAGGATGGTGTACTTTAGCTTCTCAAACCGCTTCTTGAGTGCAGTCCATAATGCTAACGCACTCTTCTCTACCACGTATTCATTCTTGAGAGAGACAGAGATAGTCCTAGAGGAAGTAAAATGCCTGATCATTTTTCTCAAGTATGAGTTTGACATCCTACGAGGCACCAATCCTAATGGCAGCACGAAGCTTATTGGCTCTAAGTGTGATCTCAACATTAGAAGCCCAAGTCAAATAGTTTTGGCCACGCTCCGCCAGCTCCTCGAACTCTCGGTTCGTGATGCTTGTTATCTACATGTGTATGAAGGAAATATATAAATTTACAGTAGGTCAATATACATGAAATAAGTTAGATAACGATACAAAATATTCTCATGACATTTCAGAATTTTCTACATATTTTCTATAATTTTACTATTAATTTCAGTGATTAAAAGTAATTTAAATAATTATAATTAATCAAAAGCAGTAAGCAAATACAGAAAAGCATAGAAAATAATAACAATAGTGCTAAACATGCTTTAGATGCGAGAAATAACTCAAAATTTGAATTCTCGAGACCCTTTTATGTTAAAATATGTATTTTTAGTGAATTCTGTAATTTTCAAGGGCTTCTCAGTTAATTTTCAATTTTGAGAAAGTTTTTTGCATAATTTTTCAATTTTTCTTTGGCCTATTTGCAAAAATCTGAGCGTCCCCTCCCCTCGTCCCCTGGCCAATCGGACAGTCCAAACTACCTTTGGCCGATTGGACGGTCCGAACTTCCCTCGGCCAATCGAACTGGTCTGAACTTGCGGTAGCCGATCAGACGGTCCAAACTTCCCTTGGCCGATCGGACTAGTCTGAACTTGCTATGGTCGATCGGATGGTCCATGGTTGATCTGACGATTCGTATTTCTCTTGAGCGTTCGGACTGGTCTGAACTTGCCGTGGCCGATCAGACGGTCCATGACCAGTCAGACAATCCAGATTTTGTCCACAGCCAATCAAACGGTCCTAATTTCTCATAGTCTATTCAAAGAAGGAGGGGTAGGGTTCCCCCGACCCCTGTTTACCACATGGGGCGTGGTGCGGCTCCGGGCCAGTGACTCGAGTGGCGTGGAAAGGCCGTGCAGTGGCACGTGCGAGGACACGAGGTGCGGGAGCCAACGACCGAGGGCGACCTTGATTGGTAACGAGTGGCGGCCGACGCGCGTGCAGGCTTGACCATGCGGGGTTGATGGCAACCTGTCTCGAAGCCAGCGGTGGCTCAACCATGCGGGACCGGTAGTGTCACCAACGACGGCGAGCAGTGCGGTCACGTTCAAGCGGCTAGTGTGGAGCCTATGTGGGTACGGCGCAGCACGGCATGGCCGGCGTGACGTGGCTGGGAGGCAGTGTAGAACGGCGCCGGTGCCATCAACAATGGCATAGCGCGGCGGGGAGGCACAACGCGGCAAGAGTCCATGCGACGGCGGCGCTGCTCCGGGTCGATGAAGGCGCAGCACGGTGAAGATGCATAGCGGGTCAGAGCGGCCATACAGGGCCGGCGGTGTGCTACACACAACAGCCATGCAGGGCCAGCGGTGTGGCGGTTCAACGCGGCCCAGCCGTACGAGGCACGGCACAGCCGTGCGGGGCCTGCGGCGCATCAGCTCAACAGTGCGGCGGCGTGCTGGCGGCACACATGGCGGACGGGTCTGCATGACGCGCGCGGGCACCGCGTCCGCGTGCAGGTGGTGATTTTTTTCTTTTCAATCAATCTACAATACAATCATCATCCACCCCTTTCCACGTAATCTACCGATCAGCATTGTGCCGGCGACTTCTAGTCTACTCAGGGTAGATTAGAGCGGATTTACACCGTAGAAAATCATCTCGAAAGTAAAATTTGAGGAAATTAAAGTGATCTAGATAAGCAATATATTCTACAAGTGCTTCGATAATTACCTTCAATCCACTAGAATAATTTGTGCTGATAACGTGTTGAGAAACTGTCATTGGTGAGTCTAGTCTGAGTGATTTCTCTCCTATGCAAAATAGATGATCAAACACAGAATATTGTACACATTAAATTAACACAGAAAGATGAGAGATGAATTACTTTCTTTTATTGTTTTCCCTGTTTTCTTGTACATGTTACAATGAGTAGGACCCCTATTTATAGACCAAGTGGAGGGTGCCCACCAATAGGCCAGGTTTGCAGGCCTAGACCTAGGTTTCCCAACACGGTCCATTGGGGGAGGAAGAACGGGGCAGAGCAAGACTGCACGTGGGTAGCACAAGACCTATGCATGCACATTTCGTTACAGATCAAAAATGGACCCATCCCATGTTTTTGACATTGTTCCCAATTTGGCAATCGTGCACTCGTTAATTTCGCATAGCATTCTGTACGGACCTAGACCTAGGATTAAAAACTAAAAATGAATAGGGCACTAATGGGACCTTATTCTTCTTTTACTACCTCCAGACCTCACTCCCTCTCTCTCTCTCTCTCTCTCTCTCAAAGTTGTCAGTATCACGGCACCGGTCCTACGATCCCAGAGGTAGATGACATGGATCATAACATAGATCAGAATCGAGTAGTATCGCAATGGGACCACGATTCAACTCGTAGAATCCTCAGGATCGGATAGGATCATAGTGGGATTATGATCCTAAAAACAAACTATATTAGCATATAAGATATAATATTACCTATTGCTAGTTTAAGCTGCACTAGTTTAATTTGCTTTGTTTTTGTTGTTTACATGTAGTTCCAAAGTGATCTTGTACGATTTGGACCTAGGAATAAAAATTTAAAATGAAGAGAGTGCTAATAGAATCTTACTTAGTCTTTTTACGTCCCTCCAAACCTCACTCATTCTCTACTCATAGGATGTCGGTGCTAGGCGGTATCTAGGCCCTATTTTTTTGGCGTTTTTCGTGGCTTTTGGCTTCAGTTTCTCTAGAAGTCGAAACAAATGGGACAACTTCTCCAATCGGCTTCTCAAAGCCACTTCTCCAAATGGCTTTCCAAACTCAAAACCATATGTATCGTCCGCATCGGAGCCTCCATTGTTCGTTACCGTCTCAAAAAATGCAGCAAAAAACCTTCAATAGTACCTAAAAGCCATCAGCTACAACCCAAAAGAATATAAAGGACCATGTGAGAAGGTTCATGGTTTTGTTGTGATAAATCATTATTATTTTAGAGGAATGAAAATTTAGAATTTTTAGATTTTTTTAGACAGCTTACAGAAAAGATGATTTTGGGATATTTGAGTTATGGGATGATTTGGTGACCTAAGTAAGTGGTTATAGATTGCATAAGATATGTTATTGATAATGTGGTTAAGTTGTGAAGAACTTGTACCTAGAAATGATTTCTTTGTCTTTGAATGTGAATGGTCACTTGGAGTCAACCATAGTCAACAGCGAGAATTGGAACTACGCTCATGGAGAAGCCGAGGCCCAGAATAATAAGGATGCTATGTGAGATAGATGAGCTCAAGTATGGCATAACAAAAGCGAAAAATATTGAAGGAAAATTCGAGCGACAGGTTGCACCATGTGGCTTGATCGGTCCAAGTAAGGTATGATCTAGTGGAACTAGAACGAGAGAGACTTGATGATGCATGGCAAGCCAGTGCATAACCTACACATGGCAAGCTTTACAATTTCGGATATAAAATAGTGCTATTTTTGCAGTGTTCATGCACTAAAATTACTGTAATACCAAGATTTTTAGATTTTTAGGTTTTTGATCTTCATACCTTCTCATAATTACTGAAGTAAAGAATTAATAAATATTTAAAAAAAATTAAAAACACCATTCACCCATTCTTTACCGCTACCCTACGGAACAACGCCCTAAAATCCACAGCTGGCGATAGCGGGGCCTCCTGACCCAGCTGCGCCCTGAGTAACACAAATAACGACGTACAGACAGTGGTTTGGTAGCATTTATTCCGGACAGTGAAACTCCGGTCGTTGGTGGATACAAAATCCTTGGGATAGTACTCCCGGTCCGCAATGCTTATGATAATGGATTAAGGAATGTACTGGCAACGTACGTGCCATGCATCATTTGGCCCAGTGCCATGCACATCAATTTGTCACTACTAAAGATTCCTGCACACAAGTAGTACTTCAGTTTCTCTTCCACCAGTAAACTCTATGAATACATGTTTGGTTATTTGTAGTGGAATAGTGAATCGTGAAAAAGTGGGCTGCACTTGTTTTGTTAATTTCTATCGCCTGAAAAGAGGAAATCAAATCAAGGAAAAGTGCAGTGATACTGTAACTTATACTTCGATCTGTGGGAGCATTAAGTACTTGGATTGCTAAAGGAAATAACAGAAAACCAAAAAATAATAATCTTTTTAGAATAAAAAAATTGAACTATTATAGTCATAATCCACACGTACCATTTAAGTGCCAAGTACATAGATGATTTTCACAATAAACCATATGGCAGTTCATCACGTACAGAGAATCTTAATATAAAAAACTAGGGCAATATTAAGGAAAACAGAAAGAGAAGAACAAAAATAGTAGCTAGGCTAATTGCTGATCAGATGAAGCAAACTAACTCCACAAATGGAATAGAAAAACACCATCCACATCATTCAAGAGCCCCACATCATAAATAGATTTCTCTTCCTCTTCTCCGTCCTCTACGCAAGCATTCAAATCCAAGCTAAAATGTGATTTCCCTTCCTTCTCCATGCCGTCTTCTTTTTCCTCGCCATTTTTTCTACTGATTCGTTGCTCCACCGGAGGGGAGGAAGCAAAATACCACGAGTCGACCGCTTCGTAGCTGAGCGCTATGATGGCATCATCCAAGCTGACCACGTCACCATTGGAACCTCTCATTCTTCCATTTGCGATCGCGTTCTTGATACTGATTTCCGAGTCATGATCCAACTGGTCAATGCCGTTGATCAAGATAACACGATGAGGGTTTTTGAGGATCGCTTCAAACAACCTTTTTCCAACATAGCCATTCTCGTTGTCTTGTGATCTCCGCCTCTTGAGGGTGAGCTTGCCACTGGAGCTAGAATCGGAGTTAACTGGGGTCAACTCTGTCATTGTGATGCAGGTGAAATCGGTGTAGGAACCAAACACGAGCTTTGCGAGTTCCAGAGCCACTGCCTTCTTGCCACCGCTATCTCTACCTTGAAAGAGCAACCAAGTCGACGAGGTCGACCTCTCTCGCCTCCTCACCATCGTCAGCATACCGGATCGGCACTGGAGCACGGTGGTCGCTATGTCCGGAACAATGTCCTTGTGCCGCGGGACGCGCAGCTCAAGTGCGTTGCACATAATCTTAAGATTCTCTGCAGTCAGATCCGTGAACTTTTGCCGGTAGCAGGTTGCCTGCGTCGCGGTGTTCGGATGAGTTAGACACCAAGTTAGACATTGGATTAGGGTTTGCTTAAATAATATGCAACCACACGTTATACATGCATGTACCTGAAGACTTGTGCCACAGGTTGTTCTCTCTTTGTTGCCTGCTGCTGCGCCAACAAAGGTCGTCGGCCACCCTGATCTTGCTTGGCTTGCTTGCACCTGACTGCAAAAAACAAAGACACATGCATAGAATCAACATCACATTTATTTCTACTTGAATCAACACCACTGTTAGATACTTAATTTATTTTCTTAAAAGATGTAAAGTTGCATGCACCGTCATTTCCTAATGTAAAAGATGTTAGTGGTGGCCATCCCCACCGCTGATAGCCTCCTCCACCTTCCTCAGCCATCGTCGTCTCCCCCCTTCTTCTCACTCTCTTGCACTCTTTCTCTCTTTTGGTCTCGGCCCGCTATCACTCTAGATCCACCGCCCCTAGTGGTTTTCTCGCCGCCAGTGTCCTTACCTTAGGCTGCCCCTCCTCTTCTTCTTCCACCTCTAAGCCACCACTCTTCTCCTCTATCACGCCCCCCTCCTTTTATTCTCTAGGCACCACTAGCCCTATCTACTGCCTCTAGCTACCTGCCTCCCTGCTGGCCACCTCCATAGCCACCACCTCACCTACTCTACTCACTCCTCGGTTCAAGATGACACATATATTCATATTAGCCGTTGTTGCATAAATTCACATTAGCATCACCATTTATATATATATATATATATATATATATATATATATATATATATATATATATACACACACACACACACACACACCAATGAATCAAACAAGTGTTTTATTTCTACGAGCCTTCAGCTAAGTCATCATACATGTCTGCACAAACAAGAGAGCTGGCATTAGAGCATAGTTAATCTGACTAGGAAGTGCATGCTGTGCTTTGTTGCGGATCGACCATTGTGATACGAACTAGAGAGAAATATTTCCGCCAAGAATTGGTATCATTCAGAACTAGAGAGAGAACCACGCTACAATTGACGATGCATGTTTGGGATAGTACGTGTAAAACTAGTACCTGCCGCAGCCGAGGCTTAATGAGAGGCTTCCGTCTGGGATGACGATGGCGGCCTCTAGACATGGTTCAGTCCTGGCACACTTCGTGGAAATGGGATTTGGAGAAGTGCTCTTGCATGACGCGGCCAATGAGATGGCCTTCTCGACGTTGGCCCTGACCAGGGAGCTCGAGAAGCCGGCCTCGTGCATGACGCGGCCGACGTTCGGGTCGTCGAGGATGGAGATGACGAGCTGCTCCAGCTCCACCTTGGCTTTGGCCGCCGCCGGCTGCCGCTGGCCGTCCTCGGAACAGCGGCGCTGGCGCGACTGCGCGCGCTTCAACGCGGCGATGAGCGCGTTCGACAGCGCCGGGCCGTGGTGGAACATGGCGACGGCCGGCCTGGCGGCCATGGGGAGGCGGCTGAGCGCGACGCTGAAGCCGAGCTCGAGCGCCTCGCACTGGAGCGGATTGGACTGGGACTGAAGGCAGGCCGCGCGGAGGCGGCCGGCCACAGAGAGCATCGTGCTGGCGACGTGGAGCGGGGTCACCTGCGCGTTGCCCCGCCACCGCGCCAGGCCCACGGCCTGCCTCACCACGGTAGCCGCCTCCGCCGCCAGCGACTGCTGCACCGCGTACCTGCCAGTCCGCATGTCTTGAGTTTCTTTCCCAAGAAACAAGCTGGCAGTGCAATGGCCGGCCGGCTAGCTACCAGCAGCGAATAGGGCTAGGCTGCTAGAGGCTAGAGCTCGTCGATGGTAGTATGTGATGCATGTGTATGCATGCGCGTGTGCAGCTACACTTTTACTATTCGGGAGTAATTAATTGATCTGCTGCAGTTGTACCTTAATTATGCCAGGCAATTATAACGTGGTCGTGAATTATGATGGAGATCCACGTCAATGACTCATGACAGGAAACATGTACGTCTATGGATCGGATTTTGGTCTCTCTTTGCTGCGGTCCTGACCAAATTTTCCGGTGCAGGGCTCCATAACTCACTGCATGCATAAATTATTTAAGCAGAGAAAAATTTAGACAGTTAGACATAGCTATAGGTCACCGCTGACGTCGATCAAGCACAAACGATGTACCGCATTCGCGATAGGTCGACAGTGACGAGCGACGAAAACAATGATCATCATTTCCCCTTTCCAAATTGAACTTGTAAGTTCCTGAAGTTTTTTTTTAGATCAGTAAGTTCCTGGAGTTGATCTGTACAACTATACATAGGTGGGTTCTTTTAGGTTGGGTTGGCTTTGGCTTTTGGGCTGAGGTTTTTGAATCTGTCTATTCGTGAGAGACAATATGTAGAGAAAAATAGTCACATATAATTTTAGCCGGTATAACTGAATTTAATACAGTGTCTACTACAATATACCTGTATACCTTACCTTAAAAAAATACACCATTTAAAAATTAGTTATTATAATAAACATAAGGCAAAGCCTAAACAAAGCCTTACGGAAGGCAACCCGTATCTATCCATCTGGCGCAGAACATATAAGACATACGGGTTCTCGGTAGATCCATCAACAACAACGTGCGACAGACAAAAATTTCAGCTTTGGACCTTTCCACATTGTAAGATAGAGTTTTGAACTTCCAAATTCAACTTATAAATCTTGAAGTTGGTCGATACATATCCATCAATGGGCCTATTCTTTTCAGTTGAGTCTGTTCTTTTCAACTTATTTCAGCTGATGACTTGTAACTTCCCTCAAACAAACAAACGGGATGGTTTCTCTACCGCCATTTAGAAACGGCTTATTGGAATAGTCTTTTAGAAGCGGCTTATAGGTTTATCGGTATCTGGCACAGCTATACATACTACAGATTACCATTGATTGATAGTGACGAAACATTAAACAAAGACAAAGAAAAGTTGATGAGGATTAAATAAATCCCTAAATACTGCTTTACTATTTAGTTAAGGCCAAGGGACTAGTGGTCGTAAACCCACAAGGGTTGCTCCATGAGCACCCTAGTTGGAAATACATTGTGTGTGTTGTTTGACCAGATGACCATTCAGAGAATCTATAAACTAGTACCTGAACTTGATTTCAGGATATTCCTTCTGTGAAGTTGATAAAATATGTGCCATATCCACTCCAAATAGCACGACATTTTAACCTTAAGTTTCTAACAACAACTGCCATATGGTTGTTGTCCATGTTCGTCTCATGTTGACAACAATTGACAATCAGACATTCTCTCTCTAACAATAACTACCTTCCCGACTAGACGTGTTAGTTCCATAAGGCGTCTTCCTTGGTGGACAATTGGTGTCTCCTCAATGGTATTTAAGACTGGAATATGAAGGTAAATCAAGGACATTCAATAATGAATTCATTCTCATTCAATTCAATGTAATTAGGGCTAGTCTCATACCTTATTAAAGGCACCCTGTAACCAATTCATAGTAATAAAGAGATCTCTGTTCTTTTTCAAGGATTTTAGCAATTTTTCTCATATTATTTTGTAAAATCGATGACTAATCGTCTATTGCTAGCGCCATTCGTGGGGAAGGTGTTCAATCCTTGAAGTTTTTCTTTGTTCAGAAATCCTCATCCTTCTCTATTCCCTAATTGTCATTGCTCATGGGATCATGGCAAGGACTTGGGACAAGAAAAATTGGTTTGACTTGGCAGACTATGCCGACCTCAATATGGACACATGCATCATTATCCTCTTCCATTCTAGGATCACCGCTCACTGAGACTAGTGAAATCGATCGGATGGAAGAAGATTCACCGCCCACATCAGTAACACTCCCAGAGGATTTGGTTTTCTAACCAGATCAGAATACCCAAGTCCCTCTGCAAGCGCGGTGCTTCCAACTGACAAAAACGATGATAAAAGCTCGATGCCACGATCTGAGTGTAAAGGTACTCTCGATACAATCATGGGTGACCGCTATTAGCTGGCAACTCCTACGTATTCTAGGAGCCGACCGACACCTGGTCGCGGTGTTAATAAAGTTACCATCGGCAAAAAGATGGGTGAAGATGATAATCTGCTAGATCAGGATGAGTCCACCACAAAGCCCACCAAAGGTGATAATTTCCAATCGTTCTCCATCGTAAAGGCTCCTTGCCGAAGAGGTGAAAGGCTCTCCTTTAGTTTTGATGAGAATTCATCGAGAGATTCGTGCTGGAGGCACAAAGTTAATGTAATCGATGGTACCGATCGAAATGCTATGCACGATTCTTCATGACAGGACCCACCAAGACATGTTGGTCGAAATAGTGCAAATGCTCCTGCATCACCCTGAGACGATAGAGGCAACAGAGCTGGTGGACATTGAGATTGACTAATCCACATGCTTCTATCCCCGCCACGCCTGACGGGTTGAGCGGGAAATGCTAGTGGCTCAAAGAGGCACTTGAGTCAATATTGTACCCCCTCCACAAATAGGAATCCTCCAAGGCCCTCGGTAACAATCCAGAACTTTCAACGAGTTATGATATTTTAAATAACTCAGATCCTGCTCTGGCAGAAACTCCAGGATATACTCCAGTTACAGGAAAAGTGTCAGAAATCCCCTAGCACACCATGCAGCGCATAGAAATGTATAGGGGACAAAGGAACTCAAAGTCATACACTGACCTCATCTGAGTATTCCTCCCAAAGGGAGTCACGAGGGAAGATGACTCTTCCATGAAGCCACTTCTCCCCCTCATCTTGAGGAGTGAACACTCGGATTGAGTGATCTGCATCATCATCATGCTAGTTAGAGATACTATAATATCCTAATTTTCAGAGGTTATTTGAAGCTTTTAAAATAAAATTCATCATTTGGATTTTCTAAAATTAATTAAAGCTTAAATTGAAATTTTATTAATTAAAAGGATTTAATATGATTAAAATAAATATTAACATGTACTAAAAATATTTTATTTAGGTTCCTTGTGTCTCAAGGAATTTTCTGAGAATTTTTCGGGTTTATTTGCATTTTTCTAGAGCTCCTTTTATTTTATTTGAATTTTTAAAATAAGAAAATTCCCTAAAACCCGTGAACAGTACTGGGCTAGCTACGTACTATTCATGAAGCAATATATATATATATATATATATATATATATATATATATATATATATAAAACTAGAAGTAGTGACCCATTCTTAAATTGGAGTGGACTACCAAGCTTGATCTAAACCTATCTATCATCACTCTTTATTATAGTGCATATAATTAGAAGCAAATACTAACCTTAAATCACTAAGAACAAATCGATGTATAAGCACACTTGCAAATCTGTGGTATATTTTCATCAAACTCCCCAAAGCCGGTTGTCTCCTTCAAAGCAATGCAATGCAGAGCAAACAAATTTGTCGAGACTAGTCTTGTGAGATATTTAATAACATGACATATCACAGACAGTTCCAACCACAAACTATCTGTGATAATTATTTACCCCAGATGGTTCGTATTAAAAACCGTCTATAAATTATCACAGATGATTCTTAACAAGAACTGTCTATGATAATGGGAGACTTCACATATGGTTTTTTATTAGAACCGTCTATGATAATTCACAGATGGTTCTTAATATAAACCATTTGTGATAATTATATATCACAGACGTTCACACATGGTGTTTGTGTTTCTATTGTACTTCATTCTATAAATGAATACCTTCTTTTGTTATGATATATTGAAAGACAGATTTATTCATGAATGATTCAATAGTATGTATTGTTGTGTAATAGTTCAATATAAAGACAGGCTAGTTCTATTGAAATATATGTCTATTGAAGCATACAACATAGCATATCACACACAATTTTGTCAAAGAATCATCTGAGATATCCATATAACATCACATACGGTTTGTTACTAGATCCATCTGTGATAATGTATTACAGACTGTTTTTATAACGAACCATCTGTGATATGATTATATCATAGACAGTTGTTTTCTAAAATTGTCTGTATTAATGTTCTCCTATATATATACGACACTTATGGCAAAAACCTAACTTACAATGCGCACACACCCCTTCATTCCCCATCTCCTCAACAACTTCAGTGGGCGACCTCAGTGGCTTGCGAAGACACCAGTGGTGACGTCGGCAACTTCCACGACGACCACAACAGACCTCCCCCTCGTCCGCTGCTCCAACCAAGGTGAGCTCTCACCTGCCTAACCCTATTACCCACCCTCACTCGTAACCCTAGAATTTGCCTCATCCACTGGCATCTTCTCCTCGACCACCGGCCTCCTCTCCTTTCGTTGTCCGTCAGCCTCCTCTCCTTGACCACGGGCCTCCTCTCCTCTCGTCTTCCGCCAGCCTCCTCTCCTCGACATCACCGCCACCCCCAACCATAGGTCTCGCCCCTATTAGTTCTCCTCCACATGAGTTGACTAGTGGATTAGCTATTTGGTGCCACCCAGTGATGATGTAGAATGGTTGTATTGATATGATTAACAAGATTGATGATTCTTGCTTCGATGGATTTGTATGTATTGAAGATTGGTTCACTAGATTTTTTTTAAGAGTTAAGAGCAATGCCTAAAAAGATTAATACAATAGTGTTGTTTTAGGGTGTAGCACACTACCATGATACATTCTGATGTATTCCTTTTGATCTGGTGTTGATTTTCTACGATAACTAGTTGTACGATCATGTACAACTCTATTAATTGGAATAGCTTGTTGGATGGCAGGAGCATGTCAATGTGGCAATGATATAGAAATATCATATATATAGGTTGCTAGACATTAATTGAATTCATATAGATTAACTTCTTTGTTATATTTATGTTATACATGGAGTCATGTCTTAATACGTGAGCTTCCTGCTATTTCATAGTAGCCCGTTGAATCTGAGGCACCTAATAGTCCTTATGACCTTAACATTTTAGCATGCTTTGTATTCAAAGTTCAGTTACAAAAGCTTAAATGTTAATGTTGCACTCCACTAGCAATCTAAGTTGTGAACTTTTAATGTTGTTACTTCATGTTGTTGAACATGAAACATGCTGATCTCTAAAAACATGTAGAGTATTCAGTTTGTGTTTTGTATACTCCATACTGAAATGCAACTTGAATGCTTCGTGAATAGCAACTAAGTGCTATGATGTCCACACAGTCTTCGGGCTTAGTTTCATCGAATACATCCAATGACCAGACCAAAGGAGCAAATAAGCTAGAGGGCTGAGGCATATCGAAAATGCCTGAGAGCCAAATGACCATTATGGAGGTTAGTCTAGTTGAGGTCCCTCTACATCCTAAGAAAGCAGCGACCATATTTCAGACCACCTGTGGGATAGCTGCAAGGCAATGGACCCCCATCACCACATCAAGCTGGAAGTCTCTAACGTGTAAAGAGAAAGAGTAGCTTTGGGGGGAGGTCTCAAGGTCCTTCGAGATCGAAGAAGTCCAAGGCCTCGTGCAACGATAGACATTCCTGGCGATGGGCAAGACATGGAAGAACTTCAAGGGTACTCTTATCACAAAGTATGTGAACCAGGATGGGATGTCATTCACGAAATATCCTTTTATCCATCCGAATACATGGGACACTTTGTGGGCATGAAGACAACCATCGAATTTCATGAAGAAAGCATGATGCACAAGGTAATGCAGGCCTAGAACACTCACCCCCACAAACTCGGCACTACTGGGTATGTGGGTAAAATTCCACAATGGAGGAGGGAGGACAAGGAGGCAATCCTGTCGTAGGCCTCCCAATCATTTGCTGGGATCACATATGAGCAGACCCAAAATTGGTTAAGACTGAGGACATCAACCACGTCTTCTGGTGCCATATCCTTCAAGAACTCGACAGACCAGGAAGTGTCACAATGCTTTATAATATATCGAACTTCCTAGATGGTACTATGTCCATATCTTCATAGAAACTAAAATAACATGTTGGCCTCTTGTAAGAAATGTTGACTGCGGAATCCTCCCAAGGTGACTTCCAGGCCATCAGGGAGAGGGACATATTATCCACAGCCCTGAAAAGCAAGGAGCACTCGGATCGTACATGAGGCTTGGGGTTTACGTTCCCTAGAGATAGGGATTCCCAGACAACTCCGACTTATATAGGAGTCGAAAGACAATGAAGGCTAAGAACGAGGAGCGCATAAAAGAGGATATTCGTGCTGAATTTTCTAGGAAGCTAACACATTTAGAGGAAAGGCTAGAGCAAGTATTTAGCCAGTCATAGCCTACCCTCGTTATTGTGGAAGCCAGCCTACATCACCATCGGAGTATCCGTGCATCCACACACCAATCTAACCAAAGCAATGCCCAACTTCCAATCGACAAAATCTAGAAAGATAGACCTGTAGGATGCCTTAGCTAATTGTGTATCATTTTGTAGGAGCCCACACCCAAAAAGCTCAAAGTGAGGTTGGTTGGGTCCATTCCTATTGAGGCTGAGCGGAGGATAGCGTTTCCATGCTAAGAAGGGGCAATGCTGCACGGTGCTCAGTTGGCACAGGATTATACCAAGGTCCAGGTGGACATGTTACATAACCCTTCAATGGACATCACGCTGAAGAAGCCCCCAAATGAAGACATTATAATACTAGGGGATGTCGTGCACACTTTTGTCTAGTGGCCCAAGAGGGATATCGCCCTAGACCCCACAGTGTCGTGATTTCTACACTTCTCCAACACAACCCTTAATGACTCCAGCTCCACCTCCGCTTCAGAAGGCTGTCGTATCAGCTCCTGTGGAGGTGACATTGAAGAAACATGAAAAGTGTGCCGAATCATCTCTAAGGAAGATGTATTATAGGCAAGGCACTAAGCCCAAATCGAAGAATATTAAGGTACCACCCAAACCCTTGAAGTTCTCCCATAGAATGCAGTTAGTCCCCGACACATTATTACTCCACCTTGGAGTGGTTTGCGTGAGTTTGCATGCCTAGTACATGCGGAGGACAAACTAGCCTACTGGATTCACCATCCGATACATAGAGAGGTATTTTCTCCATGAGCCAGGATTCTTTGTCATGGGTTTTGATGACTTATTTGAACTATTCAACCTCTACATCCTCGACACCTTACTTCTATGATGATAGACAATGTAAGAGTGTATAATCAAGTTCTACATTAACGTAATACTAATAAATATCATAAATTATTACTTATGTATAGATATATGATGTAAGAAGCCTGATGATTGCAAGAACCGGTGGGTTTTATCGACCCACATTTGATCTCTGAACAATGCATCATCCAAGACACATCCTTTATCGAGAATTACATAACAACGGGAATGCTTGCTCAGGGCAACAAGGAGTACATATTGATACCCTACAACTAAAGGTAAGTGCTTCACTAGTTGTTATACAAATTTCATATATACTTTATACACAACATGAATTTAGGTTTCATGACTATAGCGATATACATGAGTAGGTGGCACTAAATCCTTATAGTGATTGTACCAAAGTAGAATAAGGTAATATACATTGATTATCTACTCTTGAACAACCACGACTTCACCTTTGTGCAACAAACACTCAACAGGTATGCTCATTTCCTCCATACATAACTATTGTAGTCTTCCCTTTATTTACAATGGCCAAGGATAATTTTTTGAAATCACATAAATCATTCAACGCCTATGTTGCCAGGAGAGAGAGACATAAGGAATCGAGCACTACACTGCAACACATGACGTGATTTCTAGTACCCGCTACAACACAATAATTCTATGGCACACTTCGTAATAATGCCTCTTGAACTAACTATACCTATATATGTAATTCTATTTTCGCAGTGCTATCAGCAGCTACAAGGCAACCTATGTGCATTCTAACTTTGTTGTCATATGCACGAAATCATGAGTGCTAAGATGAATGATTTAGAGGGTTGTCAATTTCGTAATAATTATTTTCTAATTATCAATTTAAATATATATATACTTATTATTTTACTCCTCCTGGCAACAGAGCATGACAATCAAATCAAGGATATTCGATCTAAATGAACTCTCGAACGTTCGAGGATGGCTCTCCATCTTCTTCATGACGGAGGTCCTTGACTCGAAAGGAGAGTTTCACTCCAGCGATACTGCATGAATATTCTTTTGTAATTGATTTTGAGTTGTAATTCACTTTAAGTTGTAATTCACTTATCTGTCATTTAAATGTAATCCGCTTGCTTGTTTTTGAAGACATGGCTAGCATTTTCTAAGAATAGCTGAAAACATCAAATATTTTAGCTATACAAAGAACTATTATGGACGGTTTCTAACACAAAACCGTATGTGATACGTAGACCATTACATATGGTTTTTTTGTATTAGCCATCTGTGATATGTTAGATATCGCATATGGTTATTTTTAAAACCTGTTTGCAATACATAGATCATCAAAGATGGTTTTTGTATTAGTTGTATGTGATATATTGGATATCATAGACAGTTATTGTTAAAAACTATTTGTGTTGTGACTTATCACAAATGATTTAGGTGTTGTCTGTGATAACCATTTGTTACACTGGCACAACAAATTAGATGGTTCAGAAACTATTTCTGATGAGAGTTATGAACCGTCTGTGATGACCTCATGTGTGGTAGTGCCCCCACCGGTGTGTCATCCTCCCTCCACCAAGCCGTCATTGTCGCCATCCCCAGCACCACCATGGCCCGCTGCTTCTGCCTCACAACGCAGCTGCCAGCGCCGAGGGTGCTACCCTCTGCCTCTTCTGCCGCTGCACATCCCCTCCCAACCTAACTCAACTCCACGCCCGAGCGTTGTTCCACTCGCTGGCCGCCGCCTACCGCCCTCATCCACCCCCGCAACACCGACAGTGCCACTGCCGCCTCGCTGCCCCATCGTCGGTCTACCACCACCCTCAGCCTCCCTCTAAATCCAGGGGTGAACCCTAGCCCTAACTTGCTGGACATGTCGCCAAAGCTCTCGCTGGAGCTGGGGGAGTTGAAGCATAAATCTCAAAGTAAAATCATATGGTAAAAAACTGAATGCTCAATTGCAAGATACAGTACTAATGTATAGTTTGTACTTCATTTAATTTGCAAGATTCCAGTATCTATTGCAGCACTGTGGACTGACGAGGATAGGATTCGAATTAATCCCATGATCCTCGTACCATCAATTGCGTGCCTCTGGCAGTCTGGCTCTCCATATCACGCTGCTCATCTATCCCGTAACTGCTGGCGATAGCGGGGCCTCCTGACACTGCTGCCCCCTGAGTAACACAAATAACGACGTACAGAGTGGTGCGCAGGGTCTTTCCAAATTCTGCATTGTTTGGAAACATTTATTCCGGACAGGACCAGAAGTTTTGTAATTCAGTCTATTTTTGGATTCCGGTTGTCAGTGGGTGCAACTCCGATTTTGGATTCCGCTTATGATAATTGATTAAGGAATCAATGTTATATCTACGTACTGGCAACGTACGTGCAAATACCTCATTTGGCCTAGTGCCATGCATCATCTATTGGTCACTACTAAAGATTGCTTGCTTGGCTAGTGTTGTAGAGGTGGTCCTCATCTAAACCTAGCTAGCCTGTTGGAAGGTTATAAGTCCCAAACGGGACATGCGCAATAACATGAATACCCCTGAAAGGAGGCTCGATGTAAGGTTACGGGTGTAAAGACGCTCCTTACGAGAGCGCACATATATGTATATGTCGAACTCTTGGGAAAGACCAAGAGGACATTTGCTCACCTAACTCTCCACTACCATACACCTCTCTCTCTGTTTGGTCTGTAGCCATAACAGCTAGCTTGCACCCGATTGCAAAAAACAAAGAAACATGCATAGACTCAGCATCACTTTTTTTCTACTTGAATCAACACCACTGTTATATACTTAATTTATTTTCTTAAAAGATGTAAAGTTGCATGCACCATCATTTGCTAACGTTAGCCTACCATCCTGTTCCCACTGTGACTATTAGCTTACCATTCTATTTCCACTGTGATGCCTCTGTTCAAGATGACACATATATTCACATTAGTAGTTGTTGCATGTATTCATATTGGCGTCACTATACTAATGAATCAAACAGGTGCATAATTTCTATAAACCTTCATGGTATTAGAGCTTTAGGTTTTCTAGCTTTCAAATCCTAGCGCCACCACTCGTCTTCCGCTGCGCTGCCCCATGAGGAGCGTCTCCACTCTGGGGGCGGCCATCTCTCGCCGCACTGGTGTTGGACGGCATGGTTCTCTTGCATCGCTGCCTCAGCATCCAGCCGTCGCTGGTGCCGCTTCAAGGAGACTAGTCGATGGTGGCCTACACATGGCAAGCTTTACAATTTCGGATATAAAATAGTGCTATTTTTGCACTGTTCATGCACTAAAATTACTGTAATACCAAGATTTTTAGAATTTTAGGTTTTTGATCTTATACCTTCTCATAGTTACTAGAGTGAAAAATTAATAAATATTTTAAAAAAAATTACAAACACCATTCACCCTTCTTTACCGCTACCCTACGGAACAACGCCCTAAAATCCACAGCTGGCGATAGCGGGGCCTCCTGGCCAGGCTGCCCCCTGAGTAACACAAATAACGACGTACAGACAGTGGTGCGCAGGGTCTTTCCAAATTGTGCATTGTTTGGAAACATTTATTCCGGACAGGACCAGAAGTTCTGTAATTCAATCTATTTTTGGATTCCGGTACTCCGACCGTCTGTGGATACAAAATCCTTGGGATAGTACTCCCGGTCAGCAATGCTTATGATAATTGATTAAGGAATGAATGCTATATCTACGTACTGTGCCATGCATCATTTGGCCCAGTGCCATGCACATCTATTTGTCACTACTAAAGATTGCTGCGCACAATTAGTACTTCAGTTTCTCTTCCACCAATAAACTCTATGAATACTAAAGCAGTACATGTTTGGTTATTTGTAGTGGAATAGTGAAACATGAAAAAGTGGGCTGCACTTGTTTTGTTAATTTTTACCGCCTGAAAAGAGGAAATCAAATCAAGGAAAAGGGCAGTGATACTGTAATTTATACTTCGATCTGTGGGAGCATTAAGTACTTTGATTGCACAAGGAAATAACAGAAAACCAAAAAAATAATCTTTTTTAGAATAAAAAAATTAAACTATTATAGTCATAATCCACTCGTACCATTTAAGCGCCAAGTACATAGATGATTTCCACAATAAACCATATGGTAGTTCATCACGTACAGAGAATCTTAATATAATAAACTAGGGCAATATTAAGGAAAACAGGAAGAAAAGAACAAAAACAGTAGCTAGGTTAATTGCTAATCAGACGAAGCAAACTAACTCCACAAATGGAATAGAAAAACACCATCCACATCATAAATCGATTTCTCTTCCTCCTCTTGTCCATCCTCTACACAAGCATTCAAATCCAATCTAAAAAGGTGAGATTTCCCTTCCTTCTCCATGCCGTCTTCTTTTTCCTCGCCATTTTTTCTACTGATTCGTTGCTCCACCGGAGGGGAGGAAGCAAAATACCACGAGTCGATCGCTTCGTAGCTAAGCGCTATGATGGCATCATCCAAGCTGACCACGTCACCATTGGAACCTCTCATTCTTCCATTTGCGATCGCGTTCTTGATACTGATTTCCGAGTCATGATCCAGTTGGTCAATACCGTTGATCAAGATAACACGATGAGGGTTTTCGAGGATCGCTTCAAACAACCTTTTTCCAACGTAGCCATTCTCGTTGTCTCGTGATCTCCGCCTCTTGAGGGTGAGCTTGCCGCTGGAGCTGGAATCGGAGTTAACTGGGGTGAACTCTGCCATTGTGATGGAGGTGAACTCGGTGTAGGAACCAAACACGAGCTTTGCGAGTTCCTGAGCCACTGCCTTCTTGCCACCGCTATCTCTACCTTGAAAGAGCAACCAAGTCGACGAGGTTAGCCTCTTTCGCCTCCTCACCATCGTCAGCATGCCGGATCGGCACTGGAGCACGGTGGTCGCTATGTCCGGAACAATGTCCTTGTGCCGCGGGACGCGTAGCTCAAGTGCGTTGCACAGAATCTTAAGATTCTCTGCGGTGAGATCCGTGAACTTTTGCCGGTAGCAGGTTGCCTACGTCGCGGTGTTCGGATGAGTTAGACACACCAAGTTAGACATTGGATTAGGGTTTGCTTAAATATTATGCAACCACATGTTATACATGCATGTACCTGAAGACTTGTGCCACAGGATGTTCTATCTTTGTTGCTTGCTGCTGCGCCAACGAAGGTCGTCGGCCACCCTGATCTTGCTTGGCTTACCTGACTGCAAAAAACAGATGTACACATGCATCGAATCAACGTCACATTTTTTCTATTTTTTCTTAAAAGATGTAAAGTTGCATGCACCGTCATTTCCTAATGTAAAAGATGTTAGTGGTGGCCATCCCCGCTGCTGATAGCCTCATCCACCTTCCTCAGCCATTGTCGTCTTCCCCCTTCTTCTCACTCTCTTGCACTCTTTCTCTCTTTTGGTCTCGGTCCGCTATCGCTCTAGATCCACCGCCCCTAGTGGTTTTCTCGCCGCCGGTGTCACTACCTTAGACTGCCCCTCCTCTTCTTCTTCCACCTCGAAGCCACCACTCTTCTCCTCTATCACGCCCTACCCCCTTTTATTCTCTAGGCACCACCAACCCTATCTACTGCCTCCGGCTGCCTGCCTCCCTGCTGGCCACCTCACTTACTCTACTCACTCCTCCCCTACCTCTCTCCCCCTTCCCTCTACTTGCGTCGCCGGTATGATCTCTTGATGTCGGAGACTACCATCGTCGATCTTTCTTCTCCGCCCCCGCCTTCACCAGTGTCGGCTGGTACGGACTTGCCGACTCCCTTTTCCAACGGCGACCTTCAAAGAATTCTGCTCCAGTTCGAACATCCAACCCGCTCCCAATCTAACTGGGGGATGTTAGCCTACCATTCTATTTTCACTGTGACGCCTCGGTTCAAGATGATATATATATTCACATTAGCAGTTATTACATAAATTCACGTTAGCATCACCATTGTATATATATCCCTATATGCCAACGAAACGAGTGTTTTATTTCTATGAGCCTTCAGCTAAGTCGTCATGCATGTCTGCACAAACAAGAGAGCTAGCATTAGAGCATAGTTAATCTGACTAGGAAGTGCATGCTGTGCTTTGTTGCCGACCATTGTGATACAAACTAGAGAGAAATATTTCCGCCAAGAATTGGTATCATTCAGAACTAGAGAGAAAACCACGCTACAATCGAAGGATTACTCAAACCAAAACCGATGCATGTTTGGGATAGTCCGATAGTACGTGTAAAACTAGTACCTGCCGCAGCCGAGGCTTAATGAGAGGCTTCTGTCTGGGATGACGATGGCGGCCTCTAGACATGGTTCAGCCCTGCTAAAATTCGTGGAAATGGGATTTGGAGAAGTGCTCTTGCTGCTTGCCCTATTTGACTTGTCCAATGAGATGGCCTTCTCGACGTTGGCCCTGACCAGGGAGATCGAGAAGCCGGCCTCGTGCATGACGCGGACGACGTTCGGGTCGTCGAGGATGGAGATGACGAGCTGCTCCAGCCCCACCTTGGCTTCGGACGCCGCCGGCTGCCGCCGGCCGTCCTCGGAGCAGCGGCGCTGGCGCGACTGCGCGCGCTTCAACGCGGCGACGAGCGCGTTCGACAGCGCCGGGCCGTGGTGGAACATGGCGACGGCCGGCCTGGCGGCCATGGGGAGGCGGCTGAGCGCGATGTTGAAGCCGAGCTCGAGCGCCTCGCACTGGAGCGGATTGGACTGGGACTGAAGGCAGGCCGCGCGGAGGCGGCCGGCCACAGAGAGCATCGCGCTGGCGACGTGGAGCGGGGTCACCTGCGCGTTGCCCCGCCACCGCGCCAGGCCCACGGCCTGCCTCACCACGGTCGCCGCCTCCGCCTCCAGCGACTGCTGCACCGCGTACCTGCCAGTCCGCATGTCTCGAGTTTCTTTCCCAAGAAACGAGCTGGCAGTGCAATGGCCGGCCGGCTAGCTATAGCTACCAGCAGCGACTAGGGCTAGGCTGCTAGAGGCTAGAGTTCGTCGATGGTAGTATGTGCTGCAGGTGTATGCATGCGCGTGTGCAGCTACACTTTTACTATGCGGGAGTAATCGATCTGCCGCAGTTGTACCTTAATTATGCCAGGTACGTGGTCGTGAATCATGATGGAGATCCAAGTCAATGACTCATGACAGGAAACATGCATGTACGGCTCAGATTCTATGGATCGGATTTTGGTCTCTCTTTGCTGTGGTCCTGACCAAATTTTCCGGTGCAGGGCTCCATAACTCACTGCGTGCATAAGTTATTTAAGCAGAGAAAAATTTAGACAGTTAGACATAGCTATAAATTGATCCACATGCATGCCACCGCTACAAACGATGCACTGCGCATTCGCGATAGGTCGACAGCGACGAGCGACCGAAAAAAATGATCATCATTTCCCCTTTCCAAATTGAACTTGTAAGTTCCTGAAGTTTTTTCTAGATCAGTAAGTTCCTGGAGTTGATCTGTACAACTATACATAGGTGGGTTCTTTTGGGTTGGGCTGGCTTTGGCTTTTGGGCTGAGGTTTTTGAATCTGGCTATTCGCGAGAGACAGTATGTAGAGAAAAATAGTCGTATATAATTTTAGCCGGTATAGCTAAATTTGGTACAGTGTCTACTATAATATACCTGTAGACCTCACATTGAAAAAAATACACCGTTTAAAAGTTAATTATTATAACAAACATAAGGCAAAGCCTTACGGAAGGCAACCCGTATCTATCCATCTGGCGTAGAACATGTACTACATGTGGGTTCTCGTTAGATCCATCGACAACGATGTGCGACAGACAAAAATTTCAGCTTTGAACCTTTCCACATTGTAAAATAGAGTTTTGAACTTCCAAATTCAACTTATAAATCATGAAGTTGGTCGGTACATATCCATCAATGGGCCTATTCTTTTCAGTTGAGCCTGTTCTTTTCAACCTATTTCAGCTGATGACTTATAACTTCCCTCAAACAAACAAACGGGGTGGTTTCTCTGTCGCCATTTTGAAGCGGCTTATTAGAATAGTCTTTTAGAAGCGGCTTATAGGCTTATCAGCTTTTGATTTATTCATATGAGTACTCGTACTAGGATCAAAAGTCGTAAGCCGTAGCCCAAAAGAATATGCCCTATATATCTGTCACAGCTGTACATACTACAGATTCCCATTGATTGACAGTGATGAAACATTAAAGAAAGACAAAGAATAGTTAGTGATTAAATAAATCCTTAAATACTGCTTTAATATTTAGTTAAGGCCAAGGGACCACGTGGTCGTAAACCCACAACGGTTGCTCCCTGAGCACCCTAGTTGGAAATATATTGTGCGTGTTGTTTGACCAGATGACCATTCAGAGAATCTGTGAACTAGTACCTGAACTTGATTTCAGGATATTCCTTATGTGAAGTTGATAAAACATGTGCCTCATCCACTCCAAATAGCATGACATTTTGACCCTAAGTCTCTAACAACAAATGCCATATGATTGTTGTCCATGTTCGTCTCCTATTGACTACAATTGATAATTGGATGTTCTCTCTCTGACAATAACTACCTTCCCGACTAGACACGTTGGTTCCATGAGACGTCTTCCCTGGTGGACAACTGGTGTCTCCTCAATGGTATTTAAGATTGGAATATGAAGGTAAATCAAGGACATTCAATCATGAATTCGTTCTCATTCAATTCGGTGTAATTAGGGCTAGTCTCACGCCTTACTAAAGGCACCATGTAACCAATTCATAGCAATAAAGATATCTCTGTTCTTTTTCAAGGATTTTAGCTATTTTTCTCATATTATTTTGTAAAATCGACGAGTAATCGTCTATTGCTGGCGCCATCTGTCGGGAAGAAGGTGTTCAATCCTTGAAGTTCTTCTTTGTTCAGCAATCCTCATCCTTCTCTATTCCCGATTGTCATTGCTCATGTGATCATGGCAAGGACTTGGGACAAGAAAAACTGGTTTGAGTTGGCAGACTATGCTGACCTCAATATGGACACATACATCCACGTCGTGGAACATGATGCATCATCATTATCCTCTTCCATTCTAAGACCACCACTCACTAAGACCAGTGAGATCGACCGGATGGAAGAAGATTCACTGCCCACATCAGTGACACTCCCAGAGGATTCGATTTTCTAACCAGATCAGAATACCCAAGTCCCTCTACAAGCCCGGTGCTTCCAACCGACAAAAAGGATGATAAAAGCTCGATGCCACGATCTGAGCGTGAAGGTACTCTTGATACAATCATGGGTGACCGCTATTAGCTGGCAACTCCTACGTATTCTAGGAGCCAACCAACACCTGGTCGTGGTGTTAATAAAGTTACCATCGGCAGAAAGATGGGTGAAGATGATAACACTCAACATTTGATCGATAATCCGCTAGATCAGGATGAGTTCGCCACAAAGCCCACCAGAGGTGATAATTTCCAATCATTCTCCATCGTAAAGGCTCCTTGCCGAAGAGGTGAAAGGCTCTCCCTTAGTTTTGATGAGAATTTATTGGGAGATTCATGCTAGAGGCACAAAGTTAATGTAATCGATGGTACCAATTGAAATGCTATGCACGATTCTTCATGACAGGACCCACCAAGACCTATTGGTCGAAATAGTGCAAACGCTCCTGCATCACCCCGAGACGATAGAGGCAACAGAGTTGGTGGACATTGAGATTGACTAATCCACATGCTTCTACCCCCACTGCGCCTGACGGGTTGAGTGGGACATGCTAGTGGCTCGAAGAGGCACTTGAGTCAATATTGTACCCCACCCTCCACAAATAGGAATCCTCTAAGGCCCTCGGTAACAATCCAGAACTTTCAACAAGTTACGATATTTTAAATAACTCATATCCTGCTCTAGCAGAAACTCCAGGATATACTCCGGTTGTAGGACAAGTGTCAGAAATCCCCTAGCACACCATGCAACGCATAGAAATGTATAGGGAACAAAGGAACCTAGAGTCATACACTGACTTCATCTGAGTATTCCTCCCTAAGCAGAAGCTAGCGTGGTCACACTAGAAACAATCCGATGTCCAGTGCAAGACCCCCCCTAACAAAATTCGACAAGGGAGTCACGAGGGAAAATGACTCTTCCATGAAGCCACTTCTCCCCCCTCGTCTTGAGGAGTGAACACTCAGATTGGGTGATCTGCATCATCACCTAACCCAAGTACTTAGAGATACTATAATATCCTGATTTTCAGAAGTTATTTGAAGCTTTTAAAATAAAATTCACTGTTGTGGGGGTGGCCCAACCCCCCGTGACTGGGCCTCGCAACTAGCATAATATGTATAGGCTCGATAGTGTAAGGTGTAAATATACCAATGTACTCTTATCCTCTGTAAGCACTAAGGGGTAGAATGGGGATTTCCCATTCTACCCACTCACGTATATAAGCCCCCAGGAGGGGCAGGAGGGAGACGATTCCCTCATTCTTACCGACTCTTCCCTAGATCTGGCTCTCATCTTCCTCTCCTACGAGTCCCCTTCTTTACTGTTTGGCCCGTAGCCACAACAGTTGGCGCCGTCCGTGGGGGCTGAGCGAGAGGCTGCGCAAGGACGCTAGGGATGGCTACCACCGAAGGAGTTCCCTAGCGCGGAACGAAAGTATCTCAGATCTAGATCTGGCAGATCTGATGGGGGAAGTCGTGTCTTGGAGGACTTGGCGACTCTCCGCGCAACGTTGCGACTCCGGTTCATGGTCTCCGCGTCAAGCCTCCCGTCGATCCGTCGTCACGAGCGTCGCAGATAAGTTCATCTCGACGTTAGCCTGTTTGCTTGGGATATATATATATATATATATATATATATATATATATATATATATATATATATATATATATATATGTATGTATGTATGTATGTATGTATATGTATATGCATATATATATACTGTACGTGAAAGCATCCCTGAGGCATGCGACTGCGTGCACAAGCGTATAGAGTAGATCTACAGTAGTTGGATGGGTCCTTGGGTGTGGCAAGATCTAGGGGCATGAACCACGTCGTGAATTTGTCAGGTCTCTGCCAGCATGTTTCCGCACTGGCCCTCGCCCAAGCCTGCGCTCAGGCACTGGGGTCCCCGCGGCCTCCCCTTAGGACCCCGTGCCGCCGAGGGCTGCCCAGGAGCCTCCTTGCCTCTGACCCCAGCGTTGTTTCGAGACCTTGCCAAGCAGGCACTTCGCCAAGCACACCTTCGTGCCGCAATGGCTCGTCTCCGCGCGACCGTGGCCTCCGCACCGTCGAAGGCCGCCTCAGAGCCTCCGCAAGATTCCGCTGTTGGTATAGCAGCATTGGAGCAAGGAGAGAAGGGAATCGCACTGAGCTCGAGCTTCCTCCATCTCGGCGTCGCAGGGCTCCGCGTTTGACGAGACACCAGTCACAGATAAGTAGTTTGATCGCTAGAAAAAAAACTTAACCATCTTGATCATGGAGGGGCGGTGTTCATGCAGGGAAGTTTTATCTTGGATGACTGGGTGGCGTGACCCCTCTGGCCAGGGTGGTACGCACATCCTCTGCTCGTCCGGACTTCGCACGGGGTTCACCTCGCCAAGCACACCTTCGCGCCGCAATGGCTCGTCTCTGCATAACCGTGGACTCCGCGTCGTTGAAGTCCGCCTCCACCTTGCCCGCGGCCTTCGCATTCTTTCGAGTCTTCGCGTCCGTTCGCCTCCGCGTTGGCGAGGACCGGCTACAGCCTCCGCGTCTGCCCACCTTTGTCGGCAAAGACTGACTTCGGCCTCCACGTGCCCTCCGCTCTGGACTGGCCATGGGGCGCCGATCACCTGCAACATCTTCACTCATGGTAAGTACGCCCCGTCGTGCGAAGGCCTTCGCGCTATCAGCACAGTAATTGATCCCAGCAGTTGAGTAGCACATGCATGCCATAATGCATATAGCAAGTAATAGCATGCATGCATGCATGCACCATGCATGCCATCGCGTAGCACATTTACGTATCCATGCATGTATACATCGGAACGGCATGCATGCCTGCGTATAGCATCGCACACATATGCGTGCATGCCTAGTACATATACGTATCTCGCAGAGTGCAACAGGACCAAGTCGAAGCGAAGGCTGGTGTCGCGGAATCCGACGTAGCGAATTCAAGGCGGAGCGGAGTCCGGCTCGGGGCAATTCCCAGCGAAGGCCAGCGCCGCAGGGTGCACCTCGCCAAGCACACATTCGTGACGTCAGCCCGCCTCTGCACCGAGCGATGTTTGATGCGCTCTGCGGGCCTTCATGCAACAACGAGGTTTTTGTCCGCGTCGGCCATATACACGACAACGAAGCCTCCCCCGAGCGCGAGTCCTCTGCACCGCGACCCCGGACTTCGCTCCGAACTCTGCGACATCGAGCTGCGCGACCCACACCTCCGGACCCTGCGCGACGTTAAGCGCCAGCTCCACAACCTCTGCGTAAGGCCTCCGAGCTGAGTAGCTTCGGCTGTCGAGCGATGCACCGGGTCTGCCATGGCCTCTCTGCTTCGCGGGGTATCAAGTGCTGCTCGCAGCCTCATCACCCACAAAGCCGGCATCGGTGACCTCGTCGACAGCCGAGGAGCTTAACCAGGTTCGGATGATCCGCCTCCAGCGTCCACATGACTCCGCGCGGTGAGGAGCCTCCACTCCAACGGCCTTAGCCTCGACATCTCCGGACTTCGCCTGTCCATGTCCTCCTGCGACGAAGTCGGCTTCACCCATTCAGGCCGGACTCCTCGGCGTTGCCGGTCTTCGCCCGCTCGCTTTGGCCTCCGAAGGCCTCGCCTTGCCTACTACGTCCGGCGAGGCGGAGCCTCTGTGTGACGTCGAGCCCCCGCGCCGAACCTACGCATGTCGTCGGGCCTGCGCACGTCGTCGAGCCTCTACGCCGAGTCTCCGCGCGACGTCGAGCGCTCGTGCTTCGGCCTCTGCTCGCCCCTGCGCTGCTGAAGCCTGGCCCCGCGTCGCATCGGTGGTCTTCACGCCATCGGCCTCCACGCTGCCGAAGGCGGGCTCCAACCTCGCTCGTCGCGAACCACCATGAGAGGACTCACCTGGTGTTAGTAGTAGCTACCGAAGCGGGTAAGTGGATAGGCTATTTATGGCGTTATTGCTCCTGCACTTTAGGGGTGGATTTCAATGCTAGAGCTTGCATCCCGGCATGTGTTCGGCAGTATTTGAGTTGCATTGTGAATAGCAATAGAGCCCTTCCTAGTTGGCGTCTTCGCGTTGCCTGCATGCGTCCATTTAGCACACATGCAGGGTATGAGCATGGGCAGGTACTAGTGGAAGCTTCGCAGTGCGGCTCCGTAGCTCCAGCCTCCGGGCATCTCGACCTCTCCGCCCATGTGGGCCTGAGTTTGCTTCATCGAGCTCCTCGCCGCAGCGTCCTATGGCTTCGCCGCCTCCGCTCGTCAGGGGGCTTCGCCTTCGTGCCAACAAAGTCCGAAGCCAGCCTCCGCTACAGGCTGAGCCCGGCCGGCCAAACTCCGCGGTGGTGGCTTCCGATGGCGAGAAGGTTAACGCCGCGGAGGCATTTAAAACACCCACTGATGAAGCCGAAGCGAGACAAGTATGCGCTCCGTGCATCGCCGTAATAGCTCAGCCTGGCTCCAGGGATCTTCATCAACCATGGCTCCGTCTCCGCAACGGAGTCTCCGCCTTCGCGACGGTGCCCTCGGCCTCCTCCACCCCAAGGACGACTTCGAGCAACGAAGGCCACGTGCGGCTTTCACGCCTTGTGACGACAGTGACCTCGGCGCCCGTACCGCCCACGCACACCAATGTCGACGTTGCCGACTAAGAGCCAAGGTCCCTTCTGGACTTCACGCCAAGCCTCCGCGCCGAGCCTTCGCGCGCCGTCGAGTCTCCACGCCGAGCTTCTACGCGACGTCAAGCCTTCGCGCCAGCTTACGCACGTCGTTGAGTCTCTGCGCGCCGAGCATCCACACGTCGTCAAGTCTCCGCAAGTATGTGCGCATGGTGCAGCCGCCCATGCGTGCATGCATGGCGGCAAGCCCGCCCACGTATCCATCAATGCATGCACCCTCCAAGTGCCCATCCGGGCAGCCACGAAGCATGCAAGTGTGCGCGGCCTTTGCACAGAGGATGAGGTCTCGTCTACGCCCTAGAGCAGCGTCGACCTCCGCACCTCTTCAGACCGTGCCCCGGGACTCCAAGCCAGCAACCTCCACATGGGCGTCTTCGGGTTTCGCCCGTCCACGTCGGCCTCCACTCCACATCGACGGACACTACGCAGCTCTGCGTCGCCGCGCCTTCGCTCCACGACTTCGTGTTAATGGCATCGACCTCGGCTCCGCGACTTCGTGTCGGCAGCGTTGAGCCTTACCTCCGCACGCACTCTGCGGAGTATAAAATAGAACAAGATGCACGGTCTCCGCCTCCCGGATTCACGTGCGCACTCTACGGAGTATAAATAAGACGTAGCGTCGAGCCTTGCCTCCGCACGCACTCTGCGGAGTATAAAATAGAACAAGACGCACGGTCTCCGCCTCCCGGATTCACGTGCGCACTCTACAGAGTATAAATAAGACGTAGCGTCGAGTCTTGCCTCCGCACGCACTCTGCGGAGAATAAAATAGAACAAGACGCACGGTCTCCGCCTCCCGGATTCACGTGCGCACTCTACGGAGTATAAATAAGACGTAGCGTCGAGTCTTGCCTCCGCACGCACTCTACGGAGTATAAAATAAAACAAGACGCACGGTCTCCGCCTCCCGGATTCACGTGCGCACTCTACGGAGTATAAATAAGACGTAGCGTCGAGCCTTGCCTCCGCACGCACTCTACGGAGTATAAATAAGATGTAGCATCGAGCCTTACCTCCGCACGCACTCTACGGAGTATAAATAAGACGTAGCGGGGGGACACCTCCGCACGCACTCTACGGAGTATAAATAAGATGTAGCGTCGAGGCTTGCCTCCGCACGCACTCTACTGAGTATAAACAAGACTCGGATGTCCCGCGTGAGCGTTGACGTACCCTCCGGAGCATAGCTAAGACGTGGTCGATAGTCCCACGCATACTCCGGAGAACAAATTAGACGCGGATGTTGTCCTTACGCACTCTACTGAGTCTAAACAAGACGCGGATGTCCCGTGCACGCGATGGCGTACCCTCCGTGAGTGACCGGTAAGCCGTGATTGAAGAATCACGCCTCCTCCGAAGTACAAACGAGACGTAACGGATGCTGTCCCTGTGCACTCTACTTGAGTATAAACAAGACGCGGATATCCCGTGCACGCGCTGATGATATCACTCCGCATACTCTTTCGTGTATGTGTTAGTGCCGCCACTGCGTGTACTCTTTACGAGTATAAACAGACGTGGTCGATGTTCCCACGCACTCTATGGAGTATAAAAGCTACATGATGGCCGAGACACCAGGGAGTGCCTCGCTGTTGTGGCGCATCGCCTGGGTATCGCATCTTCGTGCGCGTTGCACCAAGGAGTGCATTGTCTTTTTGAAGGTAGGGGAACGGCAGCTTCGCCTCCCTGCCTCCGCGTGCGTAGCGCCCTTGGCCTACGCTGTAAGCGTCCGCCCTCCGCGGGCACTCTTTTTGAAGGTAGGGGAGCGGCAGCTTCGCCTCCCTGCCTCCGCGTGCGTAGCGCCCTGGGCCTACGCTGTAAGCGTCCGCCCTCCGCGGGCACTCTTTTTGAAGGTAGGGGAACGGCAGCTTCGCCTCCCTGCCTCCACGTGCGTAGCGCCCGCCAGCCTACGCCAGAGCGCCGCCCTCGCGGGCACTCTTTTGAAGGTAGGGGCGGCGGCCGCCTCCTGTCTCGCGTGCGTAGCGCCCTTGGCCTACGCCAGAGCGCCACCCTCCGCGGGCACTTTTTTGAAGGTAGGGGAGCGGCAGCTTCGCCTCCCTGCCTCCGCGTGCGTAGCGCCTTGGCTTACGCTGTAGCGCCGCTCTCGCGGCACTCTTTTGAAGGTAGGGAGCGGCGGCTCGCGCCTCGCTCTCGCATGCGTAGCGCCCTAGGCCTACGCCGTAAGCTCCCGTCCTCCGCGGGCACTCTTTTTGAAGGTTGGGGAATGGCAGCTTCGCCTCCCTGCCTCCGCGTGCGTAGCGCCCTCGGCCTACGTCACCAACGCCCGCTTTTGGCACCGTTTTTGCAGGTAGGGGGACGCTTCGACACAGGACTTCGTCGTCCGCCTAGTAGGCATGACCTCGGCGGGACGACCCGGCTTTGGAGCAGCGCATCGCTGCCCGCCTCGTAGGCATAGCCTCGGTGGGGCGGCGATGACTTCGCCGTCTGCCTCATAGGCAAGGCCTCGGCGAGACGGCTCGGCTACAACACGGGACTTCGTCGTCCGCCTGGTAGGCACGGCCTCGGCGGGACGACCCGGCTTGGGAGCAGCGCATCGCTGCCCGTCTCGTAGGCACAGCCTAGGTGGGGCGGCGATGACTTCGTCGTCTGCCTCGTAGGCAAGGCCTTGGCGAGATGGCTCGGCTACGACATGGGACTTCGTCGTTCGCCTGGTAGGCACGTCCTCGGCGGGACGACCCAGCTTCGGAGCAGCGCATTGCTGCCCGCCTCGTAGGCATAGCCTCGGTGGGGCGGCGATGACTTCGCCGTCTGCCTCGTAGGCAAGACCTCGGCGAGACGGCTCGGCTACGACGCGGGACTTCGTCGTCCACTTGGTAGGCATGGCCTCGGCAGGACGATCTTGCTTCAGGGCAGCTCCTCGCCGTCCGCCTGGTTGGCAACGACCCAGCTTCGGAGTGGGATTCTGTGAACCTCTTCGTCGTCACTGCCTTACAGGATGCAAGCTACTTGTTGCTTCGGCCCGTCGGTACTTGCTGTCGGGGAGCGGGGGGCTGAGATAATGTGGTGCGCCAGCTCGCCCATCAAGACCTCTGCGTTTACTGACGAGAGAGTACTGTTGTGGAGGTGGCCCAACCCCCCGTGACTGGGCCTCGCAACTAGCGTAATATGTATAGGCTCGATAGTGTAAGGTGTAAATATACCAATGTACCCTTATCCTCTGTAAGCACTAAGGGGTAGAATGGGGATTTCCCATTCTACCCACTCACGTATATAAGCCCCCAGGAGGGGCAGGAGGGAGATGATTCTCTCATTCTTACCGACTCTTCCCCAGATCTGGCTCTCATCTTCCTCTCCTACGAGTCCCCTTCTTTACTGTTTGGCCCGTAGCCACAACATTCACCATTTGGATTTTTTTGGAATTAATTAAAGCTTAAATTGAATTTTCATTAATTAAAAAGATTTAATATGATTAAAATAAACATTAACATGTGCTGAAAATATTTTATTTAGGTTCTTTGTGTCTCAAGGAATTTTCTAAGAATTTTTTGAGTTTATTTGCTTTTTTCTAGAGCTTATTTTATTTTATTTGAATTTCAAAAAATAAGAAAATTCCCTAAAACCTGTGAACAGTACTAGGTCGGGTTCGTTACTGTTCATCCCGACCCATCCCACCTCAGCCGTCCAATTCTCCCTTTGCCACATGTTAACCATCCGACCAAACCCAAACTACAGTCGTTGGATCTCCTCCCAGACCACGTGTCAAACACCCAAGCCACCGGCAACTGTCCATCTGTGCCATATGTCGTGGACTGTCTAATCATTCGAGCTACCACGCGTCGCTCATCCAGCCACCCTGGCACTGTTCATTGCCTTCCTAGGGCGGAGGGTTTGTCTCTGTCTTTGCCTCGGTTCGCATGCGCAAACGGGACATCGCCACCATCACCGTTCGGGACTCCCTCAACGTCCGTGCAAAAAAGTAGCCGCAGCCTTCGAGTCTTGCACCCCCTCACGCAGCCGTGCGCCGCCTCTGTAGCCGCCAGCGATCGAGCTCGCCGTGCCTCGCCGCTAAATCCGAGTCACCGGAGTCATCGCATTCATTCTCCATCGCCACCATCGTTTTCTTCTTTGTCGGCTTTGCCTGGTCACCGAGTTGCTCCATCCGACCGCCGTCTACCGCTGCTCGTCGCTGCAGACTGACCCGACGCCGGTGAGTTCCGTCGCTCTCAATGGAGTTCACCAGTTCGCTGCTCACCCTCGATTCGCGTGCCTACCCTGCAACCCCTCATGCACCAAAGTGTCGCCTCGCGTCGTGCCATACATCAGCATTCAAACCATCCAATCATCCTTAGCCACCTTCTGATCAGATCTACGCCGACTGATGGAACCAACAGGCCAGATTCGACCGCGTGGAGCCCAATCGTCCGTCGGATTATCCTGATGTCACCTCGCACCTGCGTCGGCCGACGGTTCGCCTTCTCCGTGGATCGAGTCCACAGTGCGCTAAGTCACTAACAGCCGAGTCCCACCTGTTAGCGCTACTGTTCAGTGAACCTGTGAGCCAAATCCAGCTGAGTTAGCAGCCATGTCAGCCATAGATGCCATGTGTTGCCACGTGTTAGTGCCACGTTAGCACCTGAGTTGTCCTAGATGTCACGTCAGCATGCCACGTGTCAGCCATGTCGCCCCGCCAGGTCATCTGCCAGGTTAGCCCTAGTGCCACCTGTCGCCACGTGCCGGTCCAGTCAACTGCCACGTTAGCCCTAGATGCCACATCAGTAAACCCAGTCATTCGTGCACTGTTCCCGTGAGCCGAGTCCACTGTGAATCCGCTATTCCATGCACCGAGTCTACAACACAGTAACGTTTCTGAATTTCTAGTATTTTTCTTTATGGTTATTTTTTCAAGAGCCCGTTCTCCTCCGTCCTAGCTCCGATTGATCCCGCTCTTTTTTTATAAATTCATCTAAAATTGATATCTATCTTTTGGTTCTAGTTTTATAATTTTTAGATTTTAGTTAAATTTTATTTTATTTTATTTTTGTGCCTTATTCGTCTCCTCTCTCGTTAGATCGCGTCTTCGAAGGAGTGGGAGCACCACCAGAAGATCAAGAGTTCATAGCTGAGCAAGGCCAAGGTAAGTTATGTCCATTGATAATGTTGAACCTAGTTTTCAATCTATCTATTTTGTTTTAAATTATCATGCATCGTTATTTTATTACAAACATTCGTATGTGGTAGTTATTGTCCTACTTGATTAATCTCTCACTTAATAAGTTGAATGTCATGATTCTATTGTTATCATAGGATAGAAAATTATTTAGTGATGTTATACTAGTTGTTACATGGGTTGTACGATAGAAATTGCTTAGCCATACTTATAGTCTCGATAGGTTCATCATCACATATGATTAGTTAATTAATTTGACTTAATAAAATATTGAATCGTGGTTAGAGCCACAGTTATAAAATTAGTGTGCTATGACATTAGTGTGTCATTGGTGTTAGTTATACAAAATTGGTTTTCACTTGGGCGAGTGATCATGTAGTAAAGAGAGAAGTGTGGATTCACTTAGAGAGATGTGGAAGTCTCGTCTGAGTAATGTTAAGAACTTAACTTTGTACGCTATTGATCTGAGCTTTACCGTACAAACCATATGTCTAGTATGAAATACACATGGCTGATTGATTTATGATATTTTAATTTCAATATCGCCATTGTAATGAACATGGTTGCTGATTTCCATGAGGCACAAAGGGGGTGTGATGTGAAACCCTAGAAGGCGGGATTGAGTTGAGGTTGAACTTTGTAAAGTCCTTGTTGTGATTTCCTTAGAGCGAGACTAATCACATCGTGTGGGTACAATTGTGCAACCTCTGTAGAGTGTAAAACTATTCGAATAGTAGTATCCCCGGATATGTACAATGCTCAGTGATTTCACACGAGGGGTAGAGTTTTCATAAAAACTTGTCGGTTATTTTTAAAAAGTGAATGGTTAGTTCACTAGTGATTTAGCTTGTGAATGGGTAGTTCACAAGTGGTTCATTCAATTCTATTGATTATTTACTTATTATCATTTTCCTTAAAATTCATTTTCAATCTAACTATTGTATTTACTTTAAATTGTTACCTTTTGTAAATTAACCTTTTAGCCATCCATTGGTAAGTCTTGCATATTATGTTGCATCTATTTGTTACAAATGACTTGCTGAGTACCAATGTACTCACGGCTTTATACCTATTGTTACTCAGTTGAGGAAGAGGAGCTATATCAGCAGGAGATACCAGAAGGAGGATACTTCGACACTTCACGGATTAGGACTTCGCTTCCCAGTCGATTGCCTGTGGGCATATCGAATGGCTACCATGCTTATTTCAGTTTTCCGCCGCTAGTTTCTTTAGTCCTTCAAACTATTAATTGTAAGTTTGGCCGTAAGGTCGTACTCTGATAATTATTAATATTTGAGTCTTTGCTTTCTTTGTTAATCGTGCATATAGTCGATATTTTATCTATATTTACACTATGTGCACTAACATAATCCTGGACTAGTGCGGTATACACAGAGAGTCTGGATTTACATATTTGAGTCTTGACAGATATCATGTAAGCATCCATGACTGGGCTAGAGTATCAATTCCTTGGTATGACTATCAAAGGAATTGATCTCCAACCGACTACAATCCGACTCCTTTTCAAAGAAGGCTCCATGACTTGATCACAAGTTGTCAGGCTTTCTCAACATGCGTTCAAGCAGTACGTTGGCCGGACAAGTTCAAGTCAGCAAATTTAGAGAAATTCGATGGAACTCAAAACCCATTAGATTTCTTCATATTTACACTACTACCATTAGCGCTACTAGTGGTGATGATAATGTGATGGCAAACTACTTGCCCACAATCCTTAAAGGATCTGTCCGATCTTGGTTGCTTAACCAACAGAGCGAATTAATCTACACCTAGGAGCAGCTTTGTGATCTATTGATCTCAAACTTCCACAGGACGTATGATCGTGCCAAGAAAGAAGGTGACCTACACCGAATTCGGCAAGAATCAAATAAGACACTCCGACAGTATATCAAGTGGTTCATCCTAGTTCATAATTCCTCTCCAAATGTTGCAAATTCTTCTGTTATTCAGGCTTTCAAAATAGGGTTAAGGAACCAACGGTTTACAGAGGCTTACAAGTACATAGCTGCTAGCGAAGCGGTCGAATCGGACAAGGCCATGGACCGAGTAGAGAAAATTCCTCAACCTGATCTGGACAAGAGAGAGAAAAAGCCAATGAAGTCTCCCAAAGGTAAGAAGAAACGTAGACCCAACATTAATGGGATTCTCATGATTCCAAAGAAGTTCACCAAATACAAGAAGAATTATTCTTATCAAAACAAGGCAAAAGCTCTGACCAACAAATCCACGAAGAATAAGAAGTGGCGTCCACTTCATCAAGCGATAGAGCATGATCTGCGTAGTTTCCATGCCTGGCAGAAGAAGTTAGAAGACTATTATTCAAGTAAGGGTCATTTTCCTTCCATTTAGAAGGTTGGAGAACTGAGCTCCAAGAAGGACAAGGATGGTGACGAAGAGATGGACTATCAGGAGCCATAGCGCACCGTTGATGTTATCTTTGGTAGTTCCTTCTAAGAGTCCAGAGGCCATCTAAAAACCATGGAACGGTATGTAAACCTCACCGAATCTTTGATCAGTGTCAAACCATCCAGGTGGTTGGAAACAACTATGCCCTTCAGCCTGGAAACTACCCTATTCCTTTAACTTGACCAGGTAGGTTCTCTATTGTCATAAAACCTACTATAAATAATTACAAAGTCAATCGAGTTTTAGTAGATGGTGGTAGTTCTCTCAATATTTTGTTTACGAGAGCTTTACAAGAAATGCAAGTCCCAAGTCCAAAGTAAAACATATGACGTATGCCTATCACAACATAGTCCCCAGATCTACTACCAAATGATAGGGCAAATGTGACATCCTATATTTCTAGATTCCTTTTATTGGATTTAATTGGAGTTTCCTAGACTTTCTTTTCTCTTTTTCCCTTTTTCTTTCATTTTAGCCTAGAGAGAGATTTGTAAAAAATTGTGTTCATCTGTGGCCAAATTAAGTTGATTTTATTTTGATGAGTTCCTTGTGACTTGTAGAATTTTTTAGATTATTTCTAAAATTTTTAAGATTTTTTCTTCTATTTTCTAAGCTTATTTGAAGTTCTTAGCATTTTCTAAAAATCCCAAAATGAATTAAAAATCTCTCCGACCTCCCGGGCTGACATGTGGCTGGCACAGATCTTTCCGTCATGCCATGCAGCTACATCACCCGCACCCACATCTCCCTCTTCCCTCTCTTTCCACCCAATGGACAGATGCCCTCCCCTTCGCCACACATCGGCCATCTAGCCGCCTTGGCCGCCCACCTCCCTTTCTCCAACACCTCGGCCCCATATGTCATCTCCCTCCTTCCGCCCCCTCCTCGCTCTTCCCCAGCGCCACCGCAACCGCCATTGACTTCCTTGCCCGCCTCCTTTTCTTCCACGCATGGCCGCTTCTGCCCCTATCTCTTCTCCTACATGACTCACACCTACATATCCCCCTTTTCCTATGCTCGCCCCTTCCTTATCTCCTGTAACCGCCGTCGACCGCCACAAGCTTCGGCGAGCCATTGCCGCCTGGCGCTCCCCCTCTGCCCCTATATAAACCCCCACTGGCTCCCACTACCACATAAAGGGTTATCACAGATAGTTCTAAATCCTCATCACAGACGGTTTTTGAACCGTCTGATTTATTGTGTCTGTGATAATAGATGATTATCACAGATAGCTCTTAAACCATCTATGATAAGTCACAACACAAATAATTTTTCAAAATAATCGTCTGTGATATGTCTGATATCACAGATGGTTCATAAACATAGCTATCTGTGATATGTCAAATATCATAGATGGCTAATACAAAAAATCGTCTGTGATATGTCCAATATCACAAACAGTTCTTAAACATAATTATCTGTGATATCTGATATATCATAGATGATTTTATGTTACAAACCGTATGTGATAGCTATTTGAATAGCTAAAATATTATCTGTTTTTTTGGCTAACCTTAGGAAATGATAGCCATATCCTCTAAAAACAAGCAAACTGATACAATCATAGATGGAATAATTTCTTAATTACTGAATTAATTACATTGAAATAATTTCTTATTTACATGCTGAGTTTCTTAATTACATTGGAATAATTTCCAAATAAGTGTTCATCATGTGGGATCATTCCACCAGGCTATTTCCTTTTTAAAAAACCCTCACAATGATTGACACACATATAGCTTGCTTCATTACTTGGTTCTTCCTGAGCCTAATGCCATCTCCAAAAGGAGACAGCTTGTCAAATTGATTGTACTCTTCCCATCCATGACGTTCTCAACTCCGATAATTCTTCTTTTTCCATGAAAAATTACATGGTGTTTCTTATTTGCTAGGTCAGTTACATAAAAAAAAACTTGAACAACTTGCCTCGCAAGTACGAATGGTTCATCGTTGTATCCTACACGGTCGAGGTCTAGTGACATCGTATTTGTCGACTTTTACACCCTATGGATGTTGGACCAAATGGCACCAAAATAGAGGAATCTTGAAAAGTACGTAGTTGAGCTCCCATATCTCCTCGACAAGTCCATAGTAGGAGCTTGGGCCAGCGGCACTAAACTACTCATGAATTGCATCTATGTGAACACCTGAGATCTGTACTGTGCTCTTTCTATTCTAACCTATTGTATAAAATATGTACCCATTTATGTCGCATCCTTACTATGTCACAATTGTAAATTTTAGCCATTTTGCCAACCATTGTAGCATATCAATTGATGACCTCTCAATGAATCACACCTTCAATTGTTGAACCGATGGTTATGCTATCTCGAGATCCAAACCTCCGACTGACCTGGATTCTCTTGGTGTAGCATGTCCTTGTACTCGTTAATATATGGGGACACTTTAGTCATATGTTGCAAGTCCGTGAAATGATCTTGAGCATACATATCTAGAATAGGAGATATTGCTTTCCTTCAGATAGTCCTGATACCCTCTAGCCTTCCCTCATGATGAGATAGAGGCACACCTATTGATTCAATCTGAACCATGTAATGATATAAAACTCAATGACCTCTTTGGTAGCATAATCTTCGATGATGCTACCCTTCAGTTGAGATCAATTTCGTACATATGACTTGAGAATTCACATGTACCTCTCAAATGGGTCCATATGATGTAGAAACACGAGACCACATATCTTTATTTCATTCACAAGGTAAACAATGAGATAAACCATGATATCAAAAAATGATAGAGACAAATACTTCTTAAGATGACATAGAGTCATCACCACTACAGCCTGTAGAGCATCCAGTCCATCGGGATCGATGACCTTCTGAGTAATTGCATTAAAGAAATAATACAACCTCATGATTGTCACTCAAACTTTGTTTAACAAAATAAGTCTAATTGCAATAGAAAACAACTATGTCATTAGCACATGATAGTTATGAGACTTCATGCTAATTAATTTCAAGTTTTTGAAAGAACCAAGTTTCTTCATGCTAGCGGAGTAACCGGACGGAACTTTCACATCATGCAAGCACTGGTATAGTTCAGTTATTTTGGCCTTAGATATAGTATAGCAAGCTAGGAAAAGGTACATCAGGCCTTTATCAATCTTTGTTGATGCTAACTATGTTCTAATGTTTATGGCGACTAAGTCACGCCATGTGTTGACATCATTCTTTTTTGTTACAAATGTTCAGTAAGAGACCAATCAAGCTATTACATTTTTCTCTACATGCATGATGTTAATGCAATTGTGAATTTCTAAGTGCTCCTAATAAGGCAAGTCACAAAATATTGATCTCTTTTTCCACATGTTCTTCTAACGAGTCCTGAACTTATGTCCCTTTCCAAGCAAAACATCGATATTCTTAACCATATCATAGACCTCTTTCCTGCTAAAACCTTGGAGCTAAGTCATCCTCTTTTTTTCATCAAATTATTTCTTCATCTTGCAGTATAGGTGATACCTTAGAAGGAATATACGGTGATGCATGTACACAATTTTGCACGAGCTGTTCAATCACACACTCTCGGTATAATCTAAGTAGTGCAGATAAGTTTTAGCTCCTTTTGTACTTAACCCTGATGGGTTACCAAGGGCAAAAAAATCATTGATGGTACAGAACAACATGGCGTACGGAGTGAAGTTCTCTTGTTTGTCGCATCTCATACATGTACGCCTTCATTCTATAGTATCACAAAATCTTTCAGCAATGGTGCTAAATACATATCAATATCGTTCCCAGGTTGCCATGAAACTCTTGTTGAACAACCATTGCTTGGCTTCAATTTTAGCAGTTCAAGAACGGATAACAACCTTGTGTATTATGGCTTACAGCCTAGGAACAAAGGTTTTTTTGAGTCCTTCATCAAGCCCTTGAATTTACCAACCTCTCTCTCAATATAGTTCCCTTCTGCATCGTATAGCATCTAATCTAGATTGTCATCGTGTGATCTATCCTCATCGAAAGCACAGTCCACATTTGACATATCGATGTCTCCTTTGACGATGCTATAACTAGCTTCCTGTATAATCTTCTCTTCACTGTGACTAGTCCAATATATATACCCCTTTTTTGAAATCTCTTCGAATCAAGTGAGCTTTGATCTGCGCTGAGTTGATAAACATCTTCATATTATCACAATCAATGCATGGACAGTATATATATTCCATCCTCTTCTTCAACATATCCTACTCAACCCATCTTCTAAAAGTAGATACGACATAAATGTACCCTTCACTCACACAATTCTCAGCGTACATCCAGGTTTGATCCATCTACACTATGCATGTAACGAACTAGTGTCAAATTAGATTAATACTCCTAAAGGTAGCTAGTCTAATACTTATACATTATTTTCATTCACCTTAAATTGTCTATCTAAAGTAGCTAGCTATGTACTATTCAAGAAGCTATATATATATATATATATATATATATATATATATATATATATATATATATATATATATATATATATATATATATATAAACTAGAAGTAGTGACTCATTCTTAAATTGAAGTAAACAACCAAGCTTGATCTAAACCTAGCTATCATATATGATTATTATAGTGCATATTATTAGAAGCAAATACTAACCTTAAATCACTAAGAACAAATTGATCTATAAGCATACTTGCAAATTTGTGGTATGCTTTCATCAACCTCCCCAAAGCCGGTTGTCTCCTTCAAAGCAATGCAATGTAGAGCAGACAGATTTGTCGAGACTAGTCTTGTGAGATATTTAATAACATGATGTATCACAAACAGCTCCAACCACAAACCATCTGTGATAATTATTTAGCCTAGACGGTTCATATTAAAAACCGTCTGTAAATTATCACAAATGGTTCTTAACAAGAACTGTCTATGATAATGGGAGACTTCACATATGGTTTTTTATTAGAACCGTCTATGATAATTCACAGATGGTTCTTAATACAAACCATTTGTGATAATTATATATCACAGATGGTTCACATATAGTGTTTGTGTTTCTATTGTACTTCATTCTATAAACGAATACCTTCTTTTGTTATGCTATATTGAAAGACGGATTTATTCATGAATGATTCAGTAGTATGTATTGTTGTGTGATGTTCAATACAAAGACAGGCTAGCTCTATTGAAATATTTGTCTATTGAAGCGTACAACATAGCATATCACACATGATTTTGTCAAAGAATCATCTGAGATATCCATATAACATCACAGATGATTTGTTGCTAGAACCGTCTGTGATATAAATTCATATCACAGACGATCTGTTACTAGATCCATCTATGATAATGTATCACAGATGGTTTTTATAATGAACCATCTGTGATATGATTATATCATAGACGGTTGTTTCCTAAAACCGCCTGTATTAATGTTCTCCTATACATACGACACTTACGGCAAAAACCTAACTCACAATACGCACACACCCCTTCATTCCCTATCCCCTCGACAACTTCAGTAGGCGACCTCAGTGGCTTGCGGAGACACCAGCGGTGACTTTGGCGACTTCCACGGTGACCACAACAGACCTCCCCCTCGTCCGCTGCTCCCAGCAAGGTGAGCTCTCGCCCTCCTAACCCTATTACCCACCCTCGCTTGTAACCCTAGAATTTGCCTCATCCACTGGCATCCTATCGCCATCCGTCGACATCTTCTCCTTGACCACCGGCCTCCTCTGCTCTCGTTGTCCGTCGACCTCCTCTCCTTGACCACCGGCCTCCTCTCCTCTCGTCGTCCGCCAGCCTCCTCTCCTCAACCACCGCCGCCACCCCCCCAACCATAGGTCTCACCCCTATTAGCTCTCCTCCACATGAGTTGATGGTGGATTAGCTATTTGGTGCTACCCAGTGATGATGTAGAATGGTTGTATTGATATGATTAACAAGATTGATGATTTTTGCTTCGATGGATTTGTATGTATTGAAGATTGGTTCACTAGATTTTTTTTTAAGAGTTAAGAGCAATGCCTAAAAAGATTAATACAATAGTGTTGTTTTAGGGTGTAGCACACTACCATGATACATTCTGATGTATTCCTTTTGATCTGGTGTTGATTTTCTACGATAACTAGTTGTACGATCATGTACAACTCCATTAATTGGAATAGCTTGTTGGATGGCAGGAGCATGTCAATGTGGCAATGATATAGAAATATCATATAGATGGGTTGCTGGACATTAATTGAATTCATATAGATGAACTTCTTTGTTATATTTATGTCATATATGGAGTCATGTCTATACCAAGTCATGTCTTAATACGTGAGCTTCCTTGCTATTTCATAGTAGCCCGTTGAATCTGAGGCACCTAATAGTCCTTATGACCTTAACATTTTAGCATGCTTTGTATTCGGAGTTCAGTTACAAAAGCTTAAATGTTAATGCTGCACTCCACTAGCAATCTACGTTGTGAACTTTCAATGTTGTTACTTCATGTTGTTGAACATGAAACATGTTGATCTCTAAAAACATGTAGAGTATTCAGTTTGTGTTTTGTATACTCCATACTGAAGTGCAACTTGAATGATTCGTAGATAGCAACTAAGTGATATGATGTCCACACAGTGTTCGGGCTCAGTTTCACCGAATACATCTAATGACCAAACCAAAGGAGCAAATAAGCTAGAGGGGCGAGGCATATCGAAAATGTCTGAGAGCCAAATGACCATTATGGAGGTCAGTCTAGTTGAGGTCCCTCTACATCCCAAGAAAGCAGCGGCCATATTTTAGACCATCTATGGAATAGCTGCAAGACAATGGATCCCCATCACCACATCGAGCTGGAAGTCTCTATTGTGTAAAGAGAAAGAGTAGCTTTGGGAGGAGGTCTCAAGGTCCTTTGAGATCGAAGAAGAAGTCCAGAGCCTCATGCGACGATAGACATTCCTGGCGATGGGCAAGACAGGGAAGAACTTCATGGGTACGCTTATCGCAAAGTATGTGAACCAGGATGGGATGTCATTCACGAAATATCCTTTTATCCATCTGAATACATGGGACACTTTGTGGGCATGAAGACAACCATCGAATTTCAGGAAGAAAGCATGACGCACAAGGTAATACAGGCCTAGAACACTCACCCCCACAAACTTGGCACTACTGGGTATGTGGGTAAAATTTCGCAATGGAGGAGGGAGGACAAGGAGGCAATCCTATCGAAAGCCTCCCAGTCATTTGCTGGGATCACATATGAGCACACCCAAAATTGGTGAAGACTGAGGACATCAACCACGTCTTCTGGTGCCATATCCTTCAAGAACCTGGCAGACCAGAAAGTGTCACAATGCTTTATAATATATCAAACTACCTAGATGGTACTATGTCCATATCTTCATAGAAACTAAAATAACATGTTGGCCTCTTGCAAGAAATGTTGACTGCGGAATCCTCCCGAGGTAACTTCCAAGCCATCAGGGAGAGGGACATATTATCCACAGCCCTGAAAAGCAAGGAGCACTCAGATCGTACATGAGTCTTGGGGTTTACGTTCCCTAGAGATAGGGATTCCCAGACAACTCCGACTTATACAGGAGTCAAAAGATATTGAAGGCTAAGAACGAAGAGCGTATAAAAGAGGATATTCGTGCTGAATTTTCTAGGAAGCTAGCACATTTAGAGGTAAGGCTAGAGCAAGTATTTAGCCAGTCACAGCCTACCCTTGTTATTGTGGAAGCTGGCCTACATCACCATCGGAGTATCTGCGCATCCACACACCAATCTAACCAAAGCGACACCCGACTTCCAATCGACAAAATCTAGGCACTTTATATCTCTAGAATGCTCCAAAGATAGACCTGTAGGATGTCTTAGCTAATTGTGTATCGTTTTGTAGGAGCCCACACCCAAAAGCTCAAAGCGAGGCTGGTTGGGTCCATTCCTATTGAGGCTGAGTGGAGGATAGCGTTTCCATGCTATGAAAGGGCAAAGCTGCACGGTGCTCAGCTGGCACAGGATTATACCAAGGTCCAGGTGGACATGTTACATGACCCTTCAATGGACATCACGCTGAAGAAGCCCCCAAATGAAGACATCATAATACTAGGGGATGTCGTGCATACTTTTGTCCAGTGACCCAAGAGAGATATCGCCCTAGACCCTACAGTGTCGTGATCTCCACACCTCTCCAACACAACTCTCAATGACTCCGCCTCCGCTTCAGAAGGCTATCGTATCAGCTCCTGTGGAGATGACATTGAAGAAACATGAAAAGTGTGCCGAGTCATCCCTAAGGAAGATGTATTATAGGCAAGGCACTAAGGCCAAATCGAAGAATATTAAGGCGCCTCCCAAGCCCTTGAAGTTCTCCTGTGGAATGCAGTTAGTCCTCGACACACTATTACCCCACCTTGGAATGGTTTGCGTAAGTTTGCATGCCTGGTACATGCGGAGGACAAACCAGCCTACTGATTCACCGTCCAATACACGGAGAGGTATTTTCTCCACGAGTCAGACTTCTTTGTCTTGGGTTTTCATGACTTATTCAACCTGTACATCCTCGACACCTTACTTCTATGATGATAGACAATGTAAGAATGTACAATCAAGTTCTACATTAACGTAATACTAATAAATATCATAAATTATTGCTTATGTATAGATGTATGATGCAAGAAGCCTGGTGATTGCAAGAACCGGTGGGTTTCATCGACCCACATTTGATCTTTGAGCAATGCATCACCCAAGACGCATCCTTTGTCGAGAATTACATAACAACGGAATTGCTTGCTCAGGGCAACAAGGAGTACATACTGATGCCCTACAACTAAAGGTAAGTACTTCACTAGTTGTTATACAAATTTCATATATACTTTATACACAACATGAATTTAGGTTTAATGACTATGGCAACATACATGAGTAGGTGGCACTGGATCCTTATAGTGATTGTACCAAAATGGAACAATGTAATATACATTAATTATCTACTCTTGAACAACCACGACTTCATCCTTATGCAACAAACACTCAACAGGTATGCTCATTTCCTCCATACATAACTATTGTAGTATTCCCTTTATTTACAACGGCCAAGGATAATTTTTTGAAATCACATAAATCATTCAATGTCTATGTTGCCAGGAGAGAGAGATATAAGGAATCGAGCACCACACTGCAACACATGACACGATTTCTAGTACCCGCTATAACACAATAATTCTATAGCATACTTCATAATAATGCCTCTTGAACTAACTATACCTATATATGTAATTCTATTTTTGCAGTGCCACCAGCAGCTACAAGACAACCTATGTGCATTCTGCGTTTGCTGTCATATGCACGAAATCATGAGTGCTAAGATGAATGATTTAGAGGTTTGTCGATGTCGCAATAATTATTTTTTAATATCAATTTAAATATATATACTTATTATTTTACTCCTAGCGACAGAGCATGACAATCAAATTAAGGACATTCAATCTAAATGAACTCTCAAATGTTCGAGGATGGCTCTCCATCTTCTTCATGACGGAGGTCCTTGACTTGAAAGGAGAGTTTCACTCCAGCGACACTGCTTAATACATGTTCAAATAATTGATTCAATTGTAATTCATTCAATTATAATTCAATTGTAACTCTAGCGACAATGCATGAATATTCTTTTGTAATTGATTTTGAGTTGTAATTCACTTATCTGTCATTTATATGTAATCTATTTGCTTGTTTTTGAGGGTATGGCTAGTATTTTCTAAGGATAGCCGAAAAACAGCAAATATTTTAGCTACACAAAGAACTATTATGGACGGTTTCTAACACAAAACCGTCTATGATACGCAGACCATTACAGATGGTTTTTTTGTATTAGCTGTCTGTGATATGTTAGATATCACATATGATTATTTTTAAAACCTGTCTGTGATATATAGATCATCATAGATGGTTTTTGTATTAGTTATCTATGATATGTTGGATATCATATATGGTTATTGTTAAAAACTATCTGTGTTATGAATTATCACAAATAATTTAGGAGCTGTCTATGATAACCACCTGTTATCACTGGCGCAACAAATTAGATGGTTCAGAAACTGTTTCTGATGAGGATTACGAAACGTCTGTGATGACCTCATGTGTGGTAGTGTCCCCACTGGCGTGTCATCCTCCCTCCACCAAGCTGTCATTGTCGCCATCCCTGGCACCACCATGGCCCGCCGCTTCAGCCTCACGACGCAACTGCCAGCACCGAGGGTGCCGCCCTCTGCCTCTTCTGCCATTGCACATCCCCTCCCAACCTAACTCGACTCCAATGCTACACCCTGCAGCACCGACAGTGCCACTGTCGCCTCGCTGCCCCCACCGTCGGTCTATCACCACCCCCAGCCTCCCTCTAAATTCCGGGGGGTGAACCCTAATCCTAACTTGCTAGACATGTCGCCAAAGCTCTCACGGGAGTTGGAGGAGTTGAAGCACAAATCTCAAAGCAAAATCATATGGTAAAAAATTCGAATTGCAAGATATAGTAGTAATGTATAGTTTGTACTTCATTTAATTTGCAAGATTGCAGTATCTATTGCAGCACTGTGGACTGAGGAGGATATGATACGAACTAATCCCATGATCCTAGTACCATCAATTGCGCGCCTCTGGCTCTGCAGATACTCCAGAAAGATCTCTCCATATCACGCTGCTCATCTATCCCGTGCTGCACCAAATTAAATTCCATGGCAGAATCAGGGCAGAAAAAGATCCACCTCTGAGGTTTTTACCCTTGCAACTTTTTACCCAGGTGAAAACAAAGGATAGCAGGAACTTGCTAGTCCGATATATGCCACTAGAACATGGATGGAATTAAAGGCGTCTTCTGGAAGGCATTTTAAGAAAATGCCTTGGATTAGCTATTTTCTAAGGCAATTTTAATAAAACGCCTAAACAAGTAAACTTTTCAAGGAGATTTCTAAAAACACATAAGAAAACTGCCTAATATACAAGGTGTTTTGAGAAAATATCGTAATATGTCTCATTATAAGGGGTGTTCTGCAAAATGCTATGCCACACCTATGCTGAGTTCTAGATAGGCACGGTCGTGCCTTATTCTCTCCTCCTACCATCTCTACCACCAACATTAGGTCGATCTCCATCAAGAAGTGGCTTGCACGTGGTGCCTTGTCAGTATGCACGGAGGCTCATCTATGGTTCCATCTCATCGATGGCAACTCATCAGCGTCAACTAAGCTGTCTTCATTGGTGAACTCTGATCACACCTCCGATCTACCAATTTTGAACTTAGAATTTTAGGTTTTTGTGTCTGCCCATCGCATTCTCGATGAAATGTGTGTGCCAAATCACACTATTGTTTTGTGCCTCCCCGGTGTTGGTTACATTGGATTCGGTTTTGATGCGCATGAGATGTTTGTGGTATTGCCTGCATAATCCTGTGCTACTTATGATTTGATTAGCTGAGGTAGTGCAATGATTTTTAACTAGAGATTGTTTAGCATTTGTTTGTAGATTAGTTCAAGTGATTTTTCACATTTGGGTGTATCCCTTACTAGTTATTTCATACAAATATATAATTTAGCTAAGGGTCCGTTCGTATTTGCTTTGGCTTTGGCTTTGGCTTCTGTTTAGTGAAGCCAAAGCCAATACAAACGCCATAACTTATATAACCTCTTCTATCAACCACTACTATTTATCAGTTACTACTATGTGCTTTCATATATTGTAACGTACTTTGTATATCATAATTCTATAAGTTGTATGGCTATCCGAATGTTGTAGTGCCTTTCGTTGCGCCATCTTTCTTACATAATGCACTCAATAAAAAGCTATAAGCCAATACGAATACCCCAACTTCTATTAGCCAGTACTATTCATTAGCCATAGGCAAAGGCCATCAGCAAAAGCTAATACGAATGGGAGCTAAGTTCCATCAGAGCCCATTTCTACATAGGTGGTTCCATTGGATCCATGAGATGGGCTTCCATACTGACAGCGCTAAGGCTAAACTCTAGATTTAGGCTCCATTCAAAACGGTTTTTGCTGATAATTTTTGGTTGTAACTATTCACTGAAATGGGCACTGTAGTGTCTATTAGCTTTTAGCTAGGACAATCAATTAAAGAAAAATGAAGAAAAATTGAAAAATTAAAAAAAGTTATATCTCTATAGACAATGCAAAGGAAAAGAACAAAAAAAAGAAAGAAATCATGTTATGAAACCAACACATTCAGAACGGTTTCCGGCTTCTAAAAGCTAGAAGGCAGAAGCCAAAAAGTATTTTGAACAGGCCTTAATGGGCTATGATAGAACTACGTTCCGTGCCAATGTAATTTCATATGGTACCGAGCAACATATCTGCATATGTTGAGATTTTGTTGGTTGATTGGATGGTGCATTGTAGAAACAACAAATTACAATTTGCATGTCATCTGCTTCTAAAATTTGTCAGGTTTCCAATTCAGAATAAGATACATTATTTCTATGGAGATTATGCTATATATGTGATTTAGGAACCAACTAGCAACACGATTTCATTCCAATGCTCAATCTACTAGGAGTAAAGAAACAATTTTCACTATTTGTGCCCTGAACAGACAAGCATGTAATTTTTACATGGGAAGGTATACACTGGTGTTGGTAGCAAATGCAGGCCTCGTTCAATTCAGCTTTTTTTTATGGTTTTTGGCTTTTAGCTGAAATAATACTATAACAGCTGTTAGCTTTCTAAGGCATTCAATTAAGAAAAAGTGAAGAAAAAAAATAAAAAACGCTGTTACATCGGCATAGATAATGCAAAGGAAATAGGGAAAGGTGAAAAAGAAAAGGACAAAGGAAGGAAAAGCTGCATTAAGAAGGCAACACATTTCAAACAATTTTTGACTTTTGGAAGCTAGAAGCTAGAAACCAAAAGCTATTTGGAATGGGCACAGAGTTGTACAAGCCAGCTACCATTAAGAAGTTCAAGGACATATGTACATGTGCATTCTACACTAGGATGCACTCTTAAACTCTAAGCTCATGCTCTCATAGTAAAGAGTATAGTTTGGGCCAACTTTTACTGCTCCTACTCAAGCATGGAGGACAGGGCTACATGGCCAGATGGGCTGGGTCAGGCTCGACAGCTGCGAAACGGCTCAATATGTGCGAGGACCCCTGGTAGGGGTGAGTAGAAAGTTTAAAGAACCTTAAAAACCGAACCATACAAATTGAATTTTGTTAACTTGGTCGGTCAGATCGGTAAGAAAACTGACTTCAGTTTTTGTGATGCGTGCAATTCGATCTGTCAGTGTTCGGTCAGCTTCAAAGTTTTGCAGACCGAATCAACCAAATAGCTCGACATATGACACCTACGATTTTGAGTGCAATCTTTCATATCTGATTTCACTCCCCATATCAAGGCCATAACTTTCACATCTCCCATATATGGCTCAATTTGATTTGAAATCCAATTATCGTAGCCTTTGTAGTGTTGCATATAAAATCCACCTGCAAAACCCTAATGGTTTGCATATGGTAGTCATAACTCATGCTATGATTGATTGTGGGCTGTTGTTCTTGACGTACGCCGATGAGGGCCAGCCGTCGGCTGACAAGACAAAAAACTACCTCGGCATCTTCTCAAGCTCTTGGCTAGTCTCCCTTGAGTCACAAATTGACAGCAAGGTTGGGATTTCATTTCTTATATGTGAAGATTGTTTGAAACTCTTCCAATCGATCTGTTATTTATTTTCACAACAATTGTTGCAGATCGATCTTTTGTCACTCTCTATGTTCCCTAGACTGCTTAGTATTCTTAAACGATCGTATTTACTACTAGTTGGTGTTTGTTGTTAGAGGTATATTTCTCTCTTTTATTCTCTTGTGATCCTAAGAGTCCATCTTTTTTCTCTAAAAACCAATCATTATTTAAGAATATATTTTTATTTGCTCTCAGAAGCTTACAGTGGCAATGAGAAATAATTCTTGCTATATTAGTGCAAGATCAATCTATATGCTCTTGTAACATACTCTATGTATGTTTTCAGATGTCTCAACATGTGGGCACACCTACCTCGACTGAAAATGAAGCTGCTAACACAACAATGCAATATACTGAAGCTGCACCTACTAGTACTATTACTACAACCAAAACAACTACTGGAGGTTCAGAGAAAAGGATAGATGCTTCTAGGAAGATGAGCAAGAAGCCGATGAGACCAAGGTCAGTTGCATGGCCTTCTTTGAGAAATTTGTAGATGACAATGGAGATCAAAAGGCTAGGTGCACATTTTGTCCAGCTAAGTTCTTCTGTGATCCTAAAAGAAATGGAACCTCTTCCATAATAGCTCATCTTGACACTTGTAAGAAAAGTCCTTACAAGGCTGATGATAAAAAAAAAACAAACAAAGTTAAGTTTTAAACCAAATGGTGATGGTTCTGGAATGGGAACACTATCTACTTGGAAATTTGACCAGGAGGCTATAAGAAAATCTCTTGCTCACATGGTAATAATGGATGAGCTGCATTTTAAGATTGTAGAGGGTAAAGTGTAACATCCTGATTTTATGGAGTTTTTAAAGCCTTTATTTTAAAAATAAATTATTGGAATTTTTCTAGAATTTAATCAAGCTTAAAATGAATTTTTGGAAATTAAACTGATTTAATATGATTAAAATAAACTTTAACATGAATTAAAAATATTTTATTTGAGTTCCTCAGGTCTCAAGGAATTTTTTGATATTTTTGGTGAATTTTTTGGATTTATTTGCTATTTTCTAGAGCTTTCGGGAATTAATTGAATTTTCAGAAAAAGAAAAATCTTTAGAAAACCCTAAAACCTCCTTGGGCCGAATCTCCCTTGGCCCACCCTTCCCAGCCAGCCCACTCCACCCCGCACTCGTGCCCACCGCCCGATTCCCCGCTTGACACGTGGCAAGCATCCACCGTGCCGGGCACTGTGCTTCGTGTCTGACCCGGATTCTGCAGCCGCCGCAGCAAGCCGCGTCCGAGCGGGCAACCTCGGGGTGCATGCTATAAAGCGCCGCCGCCCCCGTCGCCTCCTCCCACCAACCGCCGCCGCCGTTCATCGCCGTCGTCGTTCCTCGCCGTCGGGTGCCCCGTCCTCGCCGTTCCTCGCCGCCGTGCACCCCGTCCCCGCCACTGCCGGAGGATCCCGTCGCTGTCGTTGCCATCTGCCCCACGGGTGAGTGCTGCCGCCTTCCCGCCGTCCCGCCTCCTCCCCACCGGTGCCGGAGAAGAACCCCATCGCCCGCGTCGTCGCACAGTCGCCCGCGCACCCACACTGCGCGACCCGCGCCGCGCCCGCCTCGCGTCCGCACCTACGACTAGGGCTGTAAAAAAAGCTCGAGGCTCGCGAACTATTCAGATTCGGCTCGCTTTAAACTCGATTCGAGCTCGGCTCGAGCTCCAAACGAGCCGAACTCGAGCCTGATATTAAATTCGCGAGCTATTCGCGAGCCTGTGATATTTTACCCTAAACCCTAATCCCGTCCCGCCCCCTGCCCCGAAACCCGTGCCCTGGCCCGATTCCCGCGCCCCCCGCCCCGAAATCCCGCGCCCCCGCCCGAAATCCCACGCCCCCCCCACTCCTCCTCTCCTCGCGCCCCCGCTCTCTCTCTCGCGCCCCCCCGCTCCTCTCTCCCGTCCCCTCCTCTCCCCGGCCCCTCCTCGCCCCGCCGCCTCCTCTCCCCCCCCGTCCCCCCGCCGCCTCCTCCCCATCCGCCGCCCCTCCTCGCCCCAGTGCGCGCGCGCCGCCCCTCCCCATCCGCGCCCTCCTCTCCCCCCCCGGCCCCCCCCCCCCCCCCCCCCCCGCGCCGCCCTCCTCGCCCCAGCGTCGCCCCCTCTCGCCCCGCGCGCCCCTCCTCCCCCGCCTCCTCCTCGCCGCGCGCGCGCCCCTCCCCTCCGCGGCGCCCCTCCTCTCCGGTCTCCCGCGCGCGCACCTCTCCCGGTCTCCTCCACGCCCGGCCGCCCAATGCCGCCACCGCTCGGCGCCCCTCCTCTCCCCCGCCGCCGGGGCCCCTCCTCGACCCGGATCCAGCCAACAGGTACCGAGCTTTGTCCGAGCCGAGCTCGAACGAGCCTGAAATTGTCAAGTTCGTTCGAGCTCGGTTCGAGTTTCTACCGATCTCGAGCCGAGCCAGGTCAAGATCGCTCAAGCTCAGCTCGTTTACAGCCCTACCTACGACGCCTCGTGTAAGCCACCACCACGCGTCGCCAATCGGACAGCTCGACCGCCCGATCCTAGCCGCACATCCAGATTTGAACCGACGGCTCTGATAACGCCACGTGGCCGCTCCGCAACCGTCCGATCCTGTGCCATCGCCGCGCCCAAACCAAGCCACGTCAGCCCTACCTTGCCACATCAACGCCACGTGTCATGCCATGTCAGCCAAAACCAGCCCCGGTGCCACGTCAGCATGCCACGTGTCACCACTAGAGCCTGCCACGTCAGCCACGCCGGCCGCATCGGCGTGGCACTGTTCCGTGGACCGGGTCTATCGTGGACTTGTTTTTTTCCGTGCACCGGGTTCACAGCACAGTGCAATTTCTGATTTTTAGGATTTTTCTTTAGATTAAATATTTCGAGAGCTTATTCTCCTCCGTCCTAGCTCCGATTGACTCCGTTCTTTTTTCTAAATTCATCTAAAATTGAGCTCTAACTTTTGGTTCTAGTTTCAAAGTTTTTGGAGTTTATTTGTTTATCATTTTATGTATTTTTGTTATTTTGATCGTTTTCTCTCTCGTTAGATCCCGATTTCGGAGGAGTAGATGCGACGCTAGAAGACTCCGAGTACCTCGCTGAGCATAACCAAGGCAAGTTGTAACCTTTGATCATGTTAAACCCAGTTTGCAATCTATTATTTAATTATTTTATTTTACTTTATCCTGCATCACTATTTTAATACAAACCTTGTACTGGTAGTTATCGTCCCAAATTGAATAAATCCTCCTTGTTATTTTGAATGCCATGATACCGTTGTCGCCATAGGTTGGAAAATTTATTAGTGATGCTATGCTAGGTGTCACATGGGTTGTACAACTAGAATGCTTAGTCTTGCTTAGCTTACGAATGGGTTTATCATCATATGTGAATAATTAATTTGACTTAATGAGATATGGAACCGTGGTTGGTGCCACAGCTATAAAATTGGAGCCATGATATTGGTGTGTCATTGGCGTGGTTACACAAATTTGGTTTTCACTTGGGCGAGTAATCGTATAATAAAGGGGGAAGTATGGATTTACTTCGTGGGATGTGGTAGACTCGCCCGAGTATTATTAAGGATTTACTTTGTGCGCCATTGATCTGAGATTTATCGTGCAAACCACATGTCTAGTATGGGATAGACCTAACTAATTAACTTGGGATATGACAATTTTAATCTCGCCATTGTGATGAACATGGTTGCTGATTTTCATGTGGCGCAAGCGAGTGTGATGCGAAACCCTAGCGGGTGGGATTGGGTTGGAATTGAACTTTGTAAAGGTCTTATTGTGATTTTCTTAGACCGAGACTAATCACATCATGTAGGTACAGTTGTGCAACCTCTGCAGAGTATAAAACTATTCGAATAGCCGTGTCCCTGGTTATGGACAATGCTCGGTGATTTCACACGAGGTATAGTGATCTCATGAAAACTTGTGGTGTATGGTTGGAAGTGAACATGTAGTTCACTGTTGATTAGCTTATGAATAGAAGGTTCACAAGTGGTTTATTTCAATTCTGTTGATTACTTATTAATTATTGTTTACATTAAATTTTACTTTCAACCTATTATTCATATTTATCATAAAGTGTTCTTTTATGCAAATTAACCTTTCAGCCCTCCATTGATAAGCCTTGCATACTATATTGCATACATTTGTTACAAACGACTTGTTGGGTACCAATGTACTCACGGTTTTATGCCTATATTGCTCAGTTCAAGAGGAGGAGTATTACCAGCAGGAGGTACCGGAGGGGGAGTACTTCGACAACTTCACGATTAGAACTTCGTTCTCCACTCGATAGCCTGTGGTCATGTCGAATGGCTACAACGCTTTATTTTGGATTTTTCGCTGCTAGATTTAAAGCCCTTCCGGCTAGAGATATTGTAACCTTGGCCATAAGGTCGTACCTTTAAGATTCATTATTATTTGAGGTTTCCCTTTATTTTAGCATGTGTATGGTTGTTATTACATCTATATTTGACTGTGTGCACTAGCGTGATCCTAGACTAGTGCAGTTTATACAGAGAGTCCGAATTTGCATATTCGGGTCCGACATAAAGGTTTTAAACAATTTATGTCTACTACTTGTCCAAGGTTTATTGTAGCCTCAAGATTAACTGTTTAGAGATAGATTTGACCTCTACATGGAAAAAAGCGAAACTAAAACAATTTCTAAAGGAATCATACAAAAGGGTCTGCTTAACCACTAATACATGGACATCATTGAGAAATCAGAATTACATGTGTTTAACTGCACATTTATTGATGATGACTGGAAATTGCATAAATGAATTCTAAATTTTTGCACTGTCACTAGCACAAGGGGGTGGCTATTGGTAAACAAGTGGAACATTGCTTTAATAATTGGAGCATTGATAGAGTTTTAACTATCACAGTTGATAATGCAAGTTCAAATGACAATACTGTAGCCTACTTAAAGAAAGTTTTCAATAAATGGGGAGGCAATATTTTACAAAGTAATTTTTTTCACATGAGGTGTGTTGCTCATATCATTAATTTGGTCTCAAAAGATGGCTTACATGAGGTAGGTAACTTAGTCGCATGCGTCAGAGGGGCTGTCAAATTCATTCGGCAATCTCTATCTAGATTTGATAGGTTGAAGAAGTGCATTGAGCTAAAAAAAATACAGAGCAAAGCTTTTTTGTCTCTTTATGTTAGCACAAGGTAGAATTCTACTTATTCAATGCTAGAGGCAGCACAAACATTTTAGAAAGCGTTTGAGAGGTACGATGAATTTGATCCCTACTATAGAATTGAACTTGACAGTAAGAAAGCTGATGGTGTTCTTGAAGAAGTTCGAGGACATACATACATGTGCATTCTGCACCAGGATGCACTTTTTAACTCTTAAGCTCATGCTCTCACAATAAAGAGTATAATTTGGATTGACTTTTACCGCTCCCGCACGTGCGTAGAGGATTGGGCTATGTGGTCAGATGGGCAGGGTTAGGCTCGGCTAGGGTTGTGCATTTTTAAACCGAACCGAAAAAACCGAACCGAACCGGTCAACTCGGTTTGACCAGTTTTCGGTATTCGGTTCGGTTATTAGATTTTGGGTTTTTTTGGTGTTCGGTTTTTTCGGGAAAAACCGGCTAAAAACCGAAAAAACAGAAGTAGTACTGTTTAGTGTTTATCTAGTAGCTGCGCGCCTGCGCCTGCGAGGCCCCGCTCATTGCTTGCTGCTAGTCGCTAGGCGCTAGCCGGCCGCATGTTGCAATGGTCATGCTGTGCTAGTGGAGTAGTGGTAGGCGCTAGTCTACTAGTGGTGTGCTTGCTACGTGGTGCTAGGTAGTGGTTGTTGCTTTTGCTAGCTTGGCCACGCATGATGCTTCGCTAGCTTGGCAAGCTGTTGACCACCGTGGGGATGGAGTTGGCTCTGCTAGCTTCGCTTGCTACAATGCTACTTGCTAATTGTATGGTGCTTGGTTGCTTTACTTGTTTAGTTCAATTGCTCTTTAGTTTTTACTTTATTACTTGGTGTCTTTGTTATCGCTTCGACTTATATCGTTCGTAATTCGCGTCAATTGTGGTAAATATGGTAATTACCGATACCGTACCGAAAAAATTGGGATTTACCGATACCGAACCGTACTTCTAAAAAACCATATATTACCGAACTACGAACACCGTATTTACCGTACATACCGTATATACCGAACCGATTAAACCGAAAAAACCGAACGCACAGCCCTAGGCTCGGCAGCTGTGAAATGGCTCGATATGTGTAAGGGCCCCCGAGATGAACTCTGGGTGACTTGGAGTCAATAGCGGAGCCCGGGCCCATCAACAAACAGTGCAATGGGTGTTCTTGACTACAGTGACGGTGTTTTTGGCTCGTCGGCGAACAACGCAATGGGCTTGTCCAAGCTCCAAAAAATTCATGGCTCCACCACTGCTTAAGAGTTTTGTACTGGCATATACTCATGGATGGGAGAACATATTGTTGAAAAACTTGTATCGTCGAGCTATCCAATAGCTAATTAATACAACTAGAAAGTAAGAAAAATTATAATAATTAACAAGAGCAAAAATAGATGAACAATTGACACAATGATGAAAGAGAGCAATCAGGTGATCTTCTTTATTGATATGACTTTATGTGTGTACAATGATAGAAAGCTCTTTCCAAAAAAATCAGTAGAAAAAAATGAATAGAGAAAAGAGTATATCATATACACAAGCTGTATTTCATAAGTTACCTCATTATAACCTTTATGTGACGAAAAACTCACTAAGGAAAAAAAAAGAGCGCAACCATTCAATTTGCTTTGATCATCTTTGGACTACTATCCTTCCTTCATAGTATTTGACATTCTAGTTCAAAAATATATATGGGCTATTATTCATAGAAGTGTTGTCCCTGAATTCTGCCCCTATAAATGGTAAAACCTTCAAGGTAATTTACTTTAGGTGGTGATCATCAAATTGAATCCTTCTAGGCAAAGCAAAATTAAGACTTTCGTAGTCTAAAGCATGATAATCAAAATTTAGTATATATGTTGCAATCTTCCTGTTCTAATATCGTAATCACAAAAATAAAACATAAGTGATGATATTATGAGAAAATCTACTAGAGTATCACAATGCTTAGTCTTCTAGACATTTATCCTACTATTCTTCTAGAGATTGTTAGGATAAAATAATTTAGAAGCAATATGCTTAATACTTTCAAATATCTACTATTTAATTGTGCAACAAAAGCAGATTTATCCTTATAGAGGACTATAGGGTAAAATTAGGTGGAATGCCACATACTTTCTGGATATAACTCATAAGTCTCTTTACTTTGGCTAAATACCTTGTAACTTTCTTTGAGTGGATTTTCAAAGTTATAACCAATTAGTCTATTCTACAAAATTATAAGAAATAACTTGTACCGCTAGAGGGTAAGATATAATCAGCCTAAATTTAATGCTTAAGGGATAAATCAAGGTGCCATTATCACCGACGTTAGAGAAAAGCTGAAAAATGCAGAAAAAAGCTGGAAAATGCAGAAACATGCATGTTTTCTGTGTGCAGTCCGTAGGGCCAGAACGAACAAAAAAGTGAACATTAGGCCTACTATACTAATGGGCCGTGCCAATATGTTTCTGGCCCATACCACGGTGGGATTTTGTGTGCTGCGGATGCTTCGGAATCTGGGCGACGCGAGCGCGAGATCATCTTGGCGGCGGCCCTAATGGCTCGCATGGAATAACTGGGCTGCGGACGTTTAGTAAAGTGGCCTAAATGGTTTTTTTCTTATATTTGTGATAGGCCTGTCTCTTCTTCAGATGCTATCAGCGAGTTGGGCTTTGCACTATTGTCGGCCTGTTCCAATGGAGCCCAAAAAATGCCCCGGGAATTTTGTTGGTTTGCTGCAAATTGAGTGTACAATCAAGTGCGGAGAATGTCCTTGTGCCCAAAAATTTGTGCCTCTTTTTGAAACACATACTACTTCTGTTTGTGAATACTTAACGGTGCTGACTTTTTACGATCTTTTAAGATTGAACTTTGACCGTTAATTCCATACTAATACATTTATAAAATATCACTGAAGTATATTCATAGGTATTCATAGGAAACAATCAGCGCATTCAACGAGAGTAGATTCCCTCCGGTATTTGAATTCCTGTGTTCTAAACGGAGTCTAATTTGGCTTTTGTGAGGCAAAAATTTTCACAGAAATTGCCTAAGAAACAGTTTAATTACTGTAAGAATTTGAATTCCCGGTTCCAAAGAGGCCTAAGTATTTCGTCCAGGCCATATCTAGTGAGAATAGTGACACCCATAGAAATAGGTACCGGCTGCCACGTCATAAATGATCCTAAGCTCTACGCCTTACAAGACGTCCACGTCCTGCTTCCTCCTTTTTCTCTCTACCCAAAACGCCAAATAAGAGGAATTGTTCCCACGAATAACAATATATGCACATTTTAAAAATGATTTGATCTCTAAATATTTATTTTTACAAATCTAATCTTCTTTTTAGACTTACCGAGCTCGATAGATACTTACTGAGTTAAGAGAGCTCTCATACACCTACCGAGCTCTTCTAGATTGATCGGCATCTACTGAGCCCCAGTAGCTTAACAGGTGGAGCTGTTGAGCCCCCACAGCGGCAGCATATTAAGCGCTGATTTAAATATCATGATAAGTGCTAATTAAATACAAAATATAATTAGTACTAATTAAGCATTCACACTAATTGTTTGTGGTCGACCGGTCACTTGCTGAGCTTTCTAGCTTAGCTGGTCTAAGAAGGTGACTAAATTTGTAGGAAAAGATATTTTAAAGTTAAATTTTTTTAAAAAAAAATACTACAGCGTCATTTATGTGAACAGCTCTTGCCCTGCATTTTGGGAGATAAGGCAGGACCCACATGTCACGCTTTGTAATCCTTCGTGTAGCTTTCTCTATGTGTCCAACGCATTTATCCTAGTCATGTGCTGGCGTTACCCAATCAGGAGGCTCCCCGCCAAAAACCCCGAGTTGGTACACGCTCGCGCTGGCGTTGGCCCCACGTGTCAGCCTGAGCGAGGGGACGCCGCGAGCGCCGCGGCGGGAAAATTAGAGCGCGCGCATTTCGCCCGGATTTGGGACCCCACACAGCTATGGTTCCTCGCCTGTCACACCTCACTTTATAGCCCACGGTTTTTTTCTATTTGAGATCATCACATCACACTAAATTCAAATAAATATTTCCAAATATTTGCAGAAATTTAAGCCGTTCCCCTCTTGCCATAACAGTCAGACGGCATAACTAGCAAGCTACAGTTTTAATACAAACGTAATCATGTAAAATCAACAATTAAAATTATGAATCCTCACCAAAAAGAAAGAATAAAAAAAGAAAGGGAAGTTCAAAAAAAAGACTATTTACATTTTCTCCCTGGTCCCTCTAGAATGCTTATTCCGTCTTTTCACATTTTAAAATTCGTACCATCAAGCTTTAACTACCAATTAATTTAAAACTATTTAGATTAGTTATATAAAAATTATATCATTATATTTGTAGTTAAAATAATACTTTTATAATATTATAATATTATTACTATATCTTAATGTAAAGTTTTTAAAATAAATGGTCAAAATAACATCTTAGAGACCATAAAAAGTCAAAAACTAAGTAAACAAAAATGAAGAAACCAATTGGTTTAAAACTATTTAAGTTGGTTATATGAAATTATATCATTCGATTTGTAGTTAAACATTTTTTCATAATATTATAAATATTATTACTATATTTTAATGTAATTTTATTAAAAATAATGATCAAAACCGTATCTTAAAGAGCATAAAAATCAAAAACTTAATAAACAATAAGGAAAAAAGTAATCAAAGTCGTATTAGAGACCATAAAAAAAATCAAAAACTAAGTAAAAAAACGGAGGAAGTAGTATATATCGTCCCTCCGCCTCATAACTTACAACCTCCACTACCAAAGCTACAATTTCCCTCCTTTCGTCCTCCTCTTTCCCTGGTTTTTTTCCCCTGCCGCCAAACCCTCAGATCCAAACCCTAAGAGTCCCCGCGCCGCGGCAAGTTCGATCTACCGCTAGGGGCCTACGATCTCCATGGCGGCCGCCGGCGGCGGGACCGGCGAGGGCGCGGCGCGGGTGCTGCTGCAGAGGAGTTACCAGCTGTTCGCGCCGCCTCCTGGCGAGTACCACCAGTTCGGCGTGGCCGACGGCGGCAGCGGCGAGATGGCGGAGGCTGTCATCGTCAGGACGCCAGTGAGTTGAGGGGGGCTTGTGGAGGAGATTTGTTGATTGTTTCGATTGTTCAGTTGGATGGATGCTTAGGACGCGGCTGGTCCCGTCCCGCTCGCGACGAGGGGGAGCTGGGGCGTTCGTCTACGCCGCCGCAATAGCTCGAGTGTAGCAATGCTGAAGAGCATCGCCGTATATTTGGTAGCGAGCAAGCTGGGGTGGATGGGGATGGGTGGTTTTTGATGTGTTGGAGGCAAAATTGGTGAGTGTTGCGGTGGCCTGGTGGGGGCTGCGGTGCAATTCTACGGAGATTTGATGTTGGTGTGCATTCTGCAATTTCCGGAAGAGGTGACCAGATGGAATATTTTGCTGAGGTTTTGGTTAATGAGGATGAACTAATTCTTTGGAAATTGCTAATTTTGATGGGAAGGATCATGTTTCTTACTTGCTTTCTACTTTCAGGCACAGAGTAGATCAGGGTAGCAGCTTGCCGATGGGCACTTTAGTTGCTACAGAAGATGCAATATTTTTTGTTAGCCCTTTGGTAGTTGATACCGCGCAAACTAGACTATGATAAGACATGGTGGAGGGTTTGGTGATTCTTGCGCTGATGGATTGATTTACACTGGGCCGTTTTGGCAGGCCTTGTTGGCTTTATATGGAATGGCGAATGGTTTAATGAACTGTTACCTAAATTTTGCAATGTGGTTGGGGTTTTAATAACCACATTGCTTCCAAATGCGACTAATAGCATGATTTTTCGTACATCATGAAAAGAGGGCAAATGATTTGGTATGGCTACATATTTGCATATGTGATGTGGCCATGTAGGTTAAATTTTCATGGAACTGGTTAGGACTATGGGCCGTTACTATTTCACATTTGCTGTCTTCAATAGATAGAGCTATGTTGCTGAAACTCAGTGATAAAAATGTTTCTGGCTTCTCTCTAATGGTTAATCATGCTCAAATAGTGATGTTGCTTCAGTTTGCTCCTTGCAACCAGTAGTGGCTTGTTGCTTGTGCATTGTGAAACATGGCGTGTTGGCTTGAAAATCCCAAGCCAAACCATGCTCCACGACTCTCATAATTGAGTTGCGGACTATGTTATGAATTTCAATACGTGGTCAACTCCTTTTGCAGTGTGAAAAGAGGCTCAAGATTTGAATTTGCTAAAAGCGCTACAAAGATTCAGAAAAAATTACAATACACAGTCCCTTTTTTGACAAAATACATTGCAGTTTCATTCATGACAGTTTTTATGATTGTTGTCTAATTGAGAATCTGTTTTAATTTCTTAACATGTATAAATTCAGGGATCAATTCACATGCCAATAACTTTTCCAGGATCCATTAGTACCAAGTACACTTCTGAAAATTTCCATTTTGAAAATCTGTTCTCTGATGGCTCTCTTCCCCCTTAGCTGGGATCTCTCTCATTTTATAATGTTTTAGCTGTAAGACTAAACTACAAATCTATAATAGAATACTTTTACTTGTGACCACCTATTGGTATTCTTAAAATGACGCCACATTCTTGTTGTGGTAACAGAACACTTTGGACAGCTTTCATTCAGTAATATTAAATGTCTAATGCCTTTTGAAAGTATACTGAGATATTTTCATGTAATCATTGCTTCTCTTGCATTAAATCTAACAACAATGTTTTTTTTTTGTAGTTAAAGAGGAAACATGACAGAGAAGACAATGAAGCAGCTGAATCAAATGACTGGATGATGAGCCCTGGATATGCTAACGCAGCAAGCAGTCCAGTTCCTACACCACTTTCAGGAAAGTCTTCTAAAATTTCTGCCAAATCTATGGCTGCAAAAGGCCAGAAATCTTGTCCTCAGACCCCTTTGTGTTCTGGTGAGTGATGCACATTCAGTCAGCCATGAATCATCCTTATCTTGGGCGAAGTTACTCATGTCAACTGCATACTCTTTCCCAGGTTCTCCAGGCAATCCAGTTACTCCTGTTGGTGGCTGCCGCTACGATAGCTCCTTAGGTTAGTAGAGGCACTCATCTTTGGAGCAGTGTTCTCAGCCTGGACTGACATTTTATTGGTAGCTTCTTAACTTATGTTGTCATTTATCTGTTTGTTCTTTTAGGACTATTGACAAAAAAGTTCCTGAACTTGCTAAAAGGTGCGCCTGGTGGCATAGTTGATTTGAATAATGCTGCAGAAACATTAGAGGTTGGTAGTTCTTTTATCGTATCTTGTTGCAAGTACACTTTTCTTTTGTTAAGCATATAAATGTGCTACTTGTTCTGCAGGTACAAAAGAGGCGTATATATGACATTACTAATGTCCTTGAAGGAATAGGGCTGATAGAAAAGAAGCTTAAGAACAATATCCGTTGGAAGTAATTTATCCTCTGCATCCATATCTGTCATTGGTGTTTTATGGGCATCACTTACTTTATATGTCCTTTTGCAGAGGAATTGATGACTGTCGACCAGGAGAAGTTAGCGATGATATGTCCATTTTACAGGTATCATGATTTATATCGTCCTAATTGTGACAACTATTGCTTCTCATGCAACATAAATTGTTGGAATGGAGATGCTTAAGTAATGGGGTTTTTTTCGCTACAAAAAGAGTAATAGCTCTTTACATTTGTCATCTACAGGCAGATATTGAAGCCCTCACACTGCAGGAGCACAGCTTAGATGAACAAATAAGGTTGGTGACCAGTTACTTAAAGTTCCTTATGTTTTTATTCTTTCACTAACCATGCTGCTCCGAATGTTTCTTGCAGTCAAATGCGAGACAACTTAAGGGAGCTCACTGAAGATGAAAATAACCAAAAGTAAGTATCTCCTTTTTTTTCCTCGAGAAAGTAACTATATGTTCATCATAATTACTTCAGATGTCTAGGACTACAATGCAAGTTTAAAATATGTTCCTTCACCTCATTTCGTACAGGTGGCTTTATGTTACGGAAGATGATATCAAATCTTTGCCCTGCTTTCAGGTCCCTTTTAAACTCTAGTAATAATTGTTAAATGATCCATACTATCTTTATGAATCAAGTAAATGTGCTACAATTTGCAGAATCAGACCCTAATTGCAATAAAAGCACCTCATGGTACAACTCTGGAGGTCCCAGATCCTGATGAGGTGAGTAGTAACAATATATTTGTTACATTTAGAACCTTAGATGGATGTTACTTGTTACATTTTGTTAATGAAGGCAGCTTCCTTCCCCTTGCAGGTGAATGACTATCCTCAAAGGAGATATAGGATTGTTCTAAGAAGCACTATGGGTCCGATAGATGTGTACCTAGTTAGGTATATGCTATTACCTCTACGTCCCTGGCATGATAAAGCTAAAAATCATAACTTCAGAATGTAGAGCTCTAACTTAACACGAAGACCAATGTCATTGTTGATTTGTTTTAGTCAATTTGAAGAGATGAGTGGCATGGAGACTCCTCCAAGGCCCACACAGACCATGAACATGGATTATCTAGAGAATCCTAAGACACCATTGGCTGCAGAATCCAACAAAGCTGCAGAGATGGAACCGAATATTCAAGAAGGGCTGATAATGCCTCCTGATGCTCATACTAGTTCACAGGATATTGGAGGGATGATGAAGATTGTCCCTTCGGAACTTGATGTAAGTTCACTTCCATGCATAAATTTTTGCAAGATATTCCAGTTAAAATCAATCAGGCTAGGATCCTTTTCTTATTATAGTATGGGTTTTCACCCAATGCTCAACGCACTACTTTCTGCTTCAACTGCCTGTCTTTGCTCCTGTCAATTCGGCAAATAGAACCTCTTTACGTCAACTTCTCTATATCACTCTTGTGATGTACTATTAGCGTCTGGTCTTTTCTGTGCTCCTTATCATTTGATTCTACTAACTATTCTTTTGATAATTGGAGGATAACCTGTAAAGAGCTACTTGACTTGGTTACTGGTCAATCATCACATAACTGATGAATTGCGGACCCTTTTTCCTTTGGGAACAAAAGGGCCAGCTATTGAATTTTGACTGGCCCTACTACCTCATGGAGAGGAGCATATCATGGCCAATATTAGGAAAATGTTCTACCCAAATTAATTCCGAAGAATATAAAAAAATGCACACTTATCTGTTATGGATATATCTTTTCTATCACAGTTGAGTTCAATTGCGATTTGTCTATCTGTTCTGGCACAAGCACTTTATAACGCAAGAACCCTTTTTTTCGTGCAGACTGATGCAGACTACTGGCTCTTGTCAGACACAGGGGTTAGCATTACCGACATGTGGAAGACAGCCCGTATCCTCTAACAGTCTCTCTCCCTTATGTTTTGGTTATGCACTAATGCTGTAGTAAACACACCCCATTTCGATGTGAAACCACTAAACCCTTGACTCAAAACCACAGCAGAGGTGGAGTGGGATGGAATCGATAAATTCAACGCGGAGGATTTCCTGGAAGTTAGTACACCTCGGCAGCAGGATAAACAATCCTCCGACATTGTGGACCTCCCCTCCATAAGCTGAAGACCTGGAAGTATGGTGGCAGGTACCATTCAGATACCTGGGAGTTGTCTGTTTCTCCGCGTGGGCTGTCAATGGCCGATCAATCTGGAGCAGAAGCCGGAAAACAGGAGTTCCAGGGATGGTTGTGATGTACAGATTAGTGCCATGTTAGTTGTTTTCTGGATCAAGCCGACATGCCAACATCCTGATCGTTTTCAGGTCTGTACTGACGAGTTGAATGAAACAACGGAAGCTGCATTTGCTGTACCTTGTGTGTTGCATATTGTATCTCACAACAGTAGAGTGTAGAACCAGGGTATGGTAACTGAAAATTGTAACAGTCCAGTTTTATCTTCCAAATAAGCATGCATGAATTTCTATGAAATTTAAAATTTTGGGGGCATTTTTTTAAAAAAAATCTAAAAGCTTGGATGGAGTTTAAGATTTTTAAAACAAATTCCTTAGCTCAAAAATGTGCATTCAAAATTTCTAAATGCTAATTGGATGCTAAGGATTTTTTTCCTAACATTTTTGTGTGCAATTTTTTTATGGAATTCAAATTAGAAATTCAAACTTCAATTCAAACCGGAATTAAAGTATAAAATCTTATTTAAATTCCCTCCAAGTCATTTGATCAAAATTTGTTTGTTAGCACAGCCCACTCTCTTTCCCTACCTCGCTGTGGCCTAGCCGAGCCAGCCTGTTCCACGCTTGCCTATTTGCTTAACCCAATCATGTGTGGGTCTTGTTCCCACCTGTCGGGTGATATTGTGCTTCTTCCTCTCTTTCCCCCTTGCGTGTGCCTAAGCTCATCTCTTTGTGCGTATTCACGTGCAAGCAAGCATTGAAAACCTTTGTGCATGAGCCATGTGCGATACAACCTTGTCTTGTTGCCGCGAGCTTGTCTCGTCGCCAACTACCCTTTCTTTCTCGCTCTCTTGCGCTCTATCTCACTCGGCGCCCGAAGCCATTCATGGCACCCAAGCCCTCTCTCCCTAGCCCCTATTTAAGCCCGGCCTTGCGCATCAAAAGCTTCATGCTTACTCACTCAGACTTCCCCCTGAGCTCGCACAACAACAACGCTTTTAGAGAGGAAGGATTTTCCCATATTCTTCAAGTTCAGCCACGAGCTTCGTCGCTCAATTCCTCATCATCCGGTGAGTCTTCAACGACGCCATCACGTGCGTTGAGTTTACCTCATCCTTCTCTACCTTATGCTCACCTTTCCTTGCCCGTTTACCCTCACAAAACCTGAAGCCGATGTCCTCGCCGTCGAGACCCACGTCGCCGCTGACCTTGCTGGCTATTCTCTTCGCTCGAGTTAGTTTTGACCATTGCTATTGTGCCATTCTTGCTCGCCTTACCCCCTTATGCTAACACTCCCCTTTGATGGCCTTACCGTGTCCCAAAGCCGCTAGGACACATCCATCTTCCTCAACACTGGCCAATTTTTTCACCACCGCACGTTCTCACACCTCGCCCGAAAATCCAGATAAGCCCTTTTGCCTCTTTACAATTCAGCTCGAGGCCGACCTTAGGCTAACCACCAGAACTTAGAACCGACTACAGCCCTCCAACCACGGTCACCTATTCTCGCCACCGTTGGGCACTGTGGGTAGCATGGCACACCACACGAAAAGCCACAGGCAGTGCTTCGTTGGCCTCACCATAGCTAGCAGATCATGAAACCACTCTCAATTTGAGGAAGTTATGTAGGAAATTCAAGGTTTGCCATCGCTGACCATGTCACCTCCGCCTAGCTCGTCGCCGACCTCGCCTGCTGACCATAAGACCCTATCCAACGCCCAAAACACTATTAGCAACCCACTGAACCTACTATGCCCTTAATGTTGGCCTGAGCATGGCTCTATGCACTTGCCATCGCACTATCACCTAGCACCGTCGCTCGTTGCCGGCTAGCCTCCACTGTTATGCACCTCGTTGAGCGCTATCATCACCAATAGCTAGCTCTTGCCTTGGGCATTCCATTTTGACCCATGGCCGCGCATGTTGACCTCCCTCTCGCCGTCGACAAGCTCGCCAAAGAACTCCATCGTGAGCTTCTATAAATTCGATTAGTCTCACTAACGAGTGGGCCCATCTGTCAAAAATATAATTAACTTAGTAATTAAATTAATTGTTAAGTATGCACTAACCTTAGTATGACATGTGGGCCCTATGTAATTAGAAATCTTAATTAACTTGGGATTTAAACCATGACCCATTGACATTTGGACCCCACACCATTTAAACCATGTAAGCCAAGTCTATGGACCACTGTCACTGATATGTGGGTCCCACTATCTAGAAAATGCTGCGTGGACCAAGCTCATGTGAACCGTGACACTATTAGCCTCATCCTTTTCCCAAGTTAAAATAAATATAAAACATAAATAAAACCGGCCAGTACCCCATCTGTCAGCCACTAGATGATTTCCTTAAGAAAATTAGTTGAGAAAGAAAAGGAAAACCCCCAGTCGACCCCACCTATCAACCACCGAAGATTTTCTCAAAAAAAATAACTCAAAAAGAAAAAAAAATTCCAGCTAACCCACCTGTAAAAAATTTCAAAATTTCTGAAATTTTATTTTGGTTTAAACTCTAAAAGGCCATAACTTCTTCGTTTTAAATCTAAATCCAGTGATTTTTATTTATAAATTCATCTAAATTGAAAAACTTTTCAACAGTATCAAAATTATTAGTTTTTAGAGTTTATTTAATTTTTTATTTAAATTTTATTTGAGTGTTGATGATTTCGCATGTATAGACATAAACTAAAACAAACAGTATCTAAGTAGTTACGCGGAAGAAAGCCAGCTTACACGGCAAAACCAGCGGAGAAACACGACGTTCTTAGCCGCGGCCGGGATGACGTGGATCAAATAATTGGTGCGTGTGGGCCAGCCGATCTGGCAAGCCGTTTCGGATCCATCAGTCACTGCTCGCCCCCGTTCCCATCCTTACTCCGCTTCAAAATTATCTTAAGAAACATTTTCCCAGTCGATGACATGTGGGCCAGCTTAGATTCCGAGCTACCACTTCCAATTGACACGTTACATCGTGAATCCTCCCCCCACTCTCTCTCGCTCGCTCTCCATTCCAAGTCGTCTCCTCTCGAGCTGTTTGATTCGTTTCTTATCACTCTTTGATCGTTGCTGTTATGTCCCGCAGGCGGCTGCGCTCGCCGGTCGCCAAAGGCGGCTCGGCCGGGGACTTCGAGCTGCGGCACTGGCGCACGCCGAAGCGGCGGGCGCCGGCGTCCGTGCCGCCGGAGATCGAGATCCCCAACGACGACGGCGGCGGCAGCGGGCACGGGTACACCAGCCTCCGGGACATCCTGTCCTCGCCAAAGTACGCAGCGGGCTCGCCCGCGGCCTGCGTCGGCGGCGGCAGCTGCGGGGACATACACATGATACGCCACCCGCTGGTGAAGCACGCCGCGTACGCCTACCTGCAGATGACGCCGTCGGCCAGGGAGGACCCCGGCCGCCGACGCCGGCGCCGGCGCTGCCCGCTCTACCGCCTCCTGCTCGGATGCCTCAGCTTCATCGGAGCGCTCTTCCGACCGTGACTCCTCCGGCGCGCGGAAGCCGTGCTGTCCTTGGTTGCACCTGATTTCTCCTCCATTTCTTTTCTTCTAGCTTTCTTTTCTTGGGATTTCTTGAGCATTTGTGTAATTAGAATTTTTCCTAGATTTTTCGGGCTTTGTTTGCGTTGTAATTCGTGTAAATAGTTTGCTAGGATTAGGCACAAAGAGAGATGATAGCAACAAGAGAGGATTAATTTCATTCCAACAGAATCAGCCTGGTTAGCTAGCTTGAGGCTTCCTTGTTTTTTTTTTCTTTTTCTTTTTTTAGTGTCATGAGCTCATGATTGATGCGATAATGGCAAGGAAATGGGAAAACTGTTATAAATGTTGTGTGTATAGATATGAGGTTCAAAAAACCATATATATATAGAAGAGTATAAGAAGATATATCATATAGAGATAAGGCATATATAGAATAGAATACAAACTCTATATCCTAATACAACTCTATATCCTTAACACCCCCTTAAATGTAAAGCGTATGTAATAGCATTGTATTTGAAAAAGTTGACATTAAAATAGGAAAAATCCAAAATACAAGTCTTGTGAATTCGTCGTAGCATACGGTTCTTGAAAATTGTGTCAAAAATAGAAGATCTCCATCCAAGATCGTGCGGTAGCCTATGAAGTATGGTGGTAGCCCATAAAGCAGATCAAAGCCCGAGATGACGACGGCGCAATACACAAAAAATGCATTAGAAGCGTAGTGCAGAAAAAAAATGCGGCGGCCTTAAAAGCTCAGCGCGGCGGCTCTAAAAGAAGCGGCGGCATCATAACGACTTCTACGACCTGCATGTGGCTCAGAGAGAAGAGCGACGATTGCTGCTATGCAAAAGACCACACTAAATTCTAAAGGATGAACTGAGGCTTGCAAAGCAATTGACTAACTGACACAAAAATTTGTGGACTCGCGTGGCTTAAATGAACTGAAAGACAGAGACTATGGATTTGAATGGACGCAACGAAAAACTTAAAATTATAAAAGACTCAAAATACTAAGCAGCAAAACCGAAATCTCCCAACACCAAAAGATCTCCTTCCTCCTATAAGCATCACAGCCACTCAGCCGGTCAAAAGAGGTCTGGTCAGTCAAAAAGGTCTCAGTCGGTCAAAAAGAGGCCCGGTCGGTCAAGAGGACTAGAGGGGGAGGTGCCTCACCGGGCGAATCTCTCCGGGGAAAGAGGCCTGCAAGTTCTGCTCTGAGCGCTGCCTCGTCGCCTCCGCCGCCTTTGCCACTTCCCTCCTGTCAGACCGCCCCTTCAGGTTCCCGTTGGAGTGGCTCTCGCTCTTCGAGGGTCGCGGGGCTTCTCCAGCCAGCGGTGCAAGATTCGGATGCGAAGAGGCAGCAGCAGCCTTCGGCGGTGGCGGCCGGCTGGGACGAAGGCCAACGACGACGGCTGATCCAGAGGCCAGCGGCGACGGTGGATCCAGAGGCGTCGGCGGCTGGCTGGGGCGGAAGGTTCGACGGCGTAGATCCACAGAAGAAGTCCCGATCTGGCGTGAAAGAAGCTTGAGCAGATGCAGCGGAAGACGACCCCGAGCGGCAACAGCCCGGATCGTCGGCGTGCGAAAAAGCTCGGCGGCGTAGATCCACAGAAGAAGTCCTGATCCGGGGCGAAAGAAGCTCGAGCGGCTGCGGCGAAAGATGACCCCGAGCGGCGATGGCCCAGATTGTCGACGCGCGAAAAAGCTCGGCGTGGAGGAACCCGAGGCGAGGCGGCGCGGCAGAGCTGCAGATCCGATCCAGATCTCACCCGAAGAGAGCCGGCATCGAAAAAAAGCCCATGGAGGAGCGGCTGCCAACGGGGAAGAGCATGGCGACGCCAACCGAGATCCTGCGTGGAGAAGGCCGGATCGGGTGGTACGGCTTCAAATCTGGGGAGACAGTGACCCAAGAGGCGCACACAGTGGCTGGGATCCTGCAGAGGCCGAAGAGAGGCGCAAGAAGAGGATCCACCGACCAGAGATGAGAAGGCCACCCCCGGGAGTAGAGATTGATCCTCCCGGAGGCAGCAGCAGCGGAAGACGTGCGGAGGCTAGAGAAGGAGGTTTGAACCTTAGCTATGATACCATATTATGAATGTTGTGTGTATATATATAAGGCCCAAGAAACCATATATATAAGAGAGTACAAGGAGATATGTCATATAGAGATAAGGCATATATAAAATAGAATACAAACTCTATATCCTAATACAACTCTATATTCTTAACAAAAACAAGCATGTGAAGGAAAAAAAGAGAGAATATTTCTATCACCACAATTCTAGAACAAGCTTCATGCATATCTGGATTTTCTATGTACTCAAATCACTACTGTAACCTTTCTTTGAATCATTCTATGTACATAATCATCCCCTAAAAATGGTGTAAAAATTGCTCGATCTCCTCTAATAATGCTTGCCGTTTTGCGCTCGCCGGGGCTTGGGGTTGATGATAGCGCGCAGAGCTTCGGCGACGACGGCGGCGCCAGGGTTGTCGAAGATGGACTCCTGCGGCGGCGGCGACGGTGGCCGGCGTTTGGTGGCGAGGGGGTTCCAGCCGGACTTCTTGTTCCTCTGTTGCACATGAAAACAAAGAGGGCCAACCATTGTCAAATGTCGAGACTACTCGTGTTCAAACGGTCTCCAGTGCATTGTTGTATCTCACGCATCGTGATTCGTGCACATGGAAGCACATGTTCTTCAGATTGTATAGTGTATAGGAGATGAACTGGGACCAACAACAGACCAATTTATATGAGAGAATTATTTTCAGTAAAACTATACCCATTTGCTCATAGAATTTCTCACAGCTCCAAAGGAGAAATGCAGTCCCCAAAATTATCTAGCATGTAACTACCTCATGCAGAAAATTTGTAAGAATCGATCATGTGGAAGATGAAGTTTAATATAGTGTATGCTATATTGCGTACTGACAGAGAAACGTCATTACCTCTGCACTGGATCCTTCAGGTTTGTCAGAAACCACATAGCGCAGGACATCCATGAAGAAAGTTGTCCCTTTGTCTGCGAAATTCTTAATATAGAAGCTAAGTAGCTGCCCAGATTTTGCCCTCAGATGCAGTAACCTCTGCTCGATGTTTGGTTCATATTGCATCACAATGGGCCGAACAAAGGTGTCATATACAACATCACTGCCCTGCAGAAACAATTGTATTGATGCTGATGTTACTTGCACAAAATAATTTTGAGAAATATAAAATCTGACAAACAAATATACTTTCTTACCTTTGTTTTGGGGTACCACAGGTAAACAAAGAAAGCTAGCTTAATTTCTCCATACATTGGCATCCTGGAATGGATATAGAATAGTAGTAATGCGTAAATAAGAGGTGAATTTTAAAACAGGAAGGAAAAGGCAAGCAAGGAGAATTGAACTGACCAAGAGATGACACTCTCAACGGCTATCACCATGGCCACAATAATCCTGGAGACAGTCACAAACAGGACAGTTTACAAGGAGCCGTTAGCCTGTTTTATACTTGAACTTTAGTACTTTACCATAAGTTTAATATCACACAAGTTCTTGTCATAGTGATGAAAAAAGACAGAATTAGTCCTGTATGCCAACTTGACGGTGTACAGCCTAATGGCCCCAAAATTCCATGAATTCCACAAAAATACACTCCAGTATAAAAACCTTACAGTCAGTTTGCTATTCTTAACATAACCTTGGCAGATCACTTGAGTACCAAATGCTTATGCACACACTACTGGATTTAGTTTGATGCTCAAAGCACCCATTCAATACTGTTAAAAGTCTCTTCTTTGCTCTACCAGGGTGTTAACTGAAAAGCAGTTGAAGTCAATGGCAATTCATGTTCTACCAAATATGTCATCACTGAAACATGCTAAACTATAAATCTCCTCGGTTTAGACTTGTAACAAACAATATAACTAACACACACTGAGTATTAATACCTACTACCACACAGGACTGTCATGAAACAAATTCCCCCCTGCAAGCATATGTCACATGTTCTTTTCATACTCAACTAGCAAGCCAACATCAGATTTCAAAATACTATGTTAAACTGTTAACAGCACATGCTGAAGATGCTTTTTCCAGCCCACACCAGAATGGATTCTACGGGAATAACTAAATTATGAGCATTATTCACAGTTAACCTTTCCATGTAAAGGTTTTCAGAAAGTTATGTAATTCCAGCAAATAGGACAGGTGAACTATTGACTAATCTAGAAAAGACCAGTAAACTGCCATTGATACCTACTGAGTGAAGTTTTACCAAAATTATCATAGTCAAATAGAGGTAAGGAAAAACTCATAACTACAGCCAAGCCAAGCAATCAAGCATCTCATATCTCACGTTCATCTTAACAAGTCCCTCTCTCTTTTAAACACCAGTATCCAATCAACGGGGAGCTTCTTGATCTGTTTCGTTCAAGAGCTTCATGCTAGGGTCAAAGGTATGTTACGTAATAGCACAAAAAAGTATTGTAACAAACTAGTTTTGAAATTTTAGAAGTGTATACTATACTTTGAATTGATCTCCCCAATAGTCAAAAAGAATATAGTAGTCTTAGAACCTTCCATATTTTAGTTGGTCATTGACCCAGTCCAGTCATGCTCAAGTCTTGGATAGTAGAGGTAAAATAACATATGAGGAAGCATTCCTCTTTAAAAAAATCAATCATCTTGTGTCAGAGATAATGAAAAGAATAACTAGACACAGAATCAACTTGACATTTGTTAAACAAGCCACGAGATTTGATGAATCTATCATCCCTTTCATGGAAAGGTATTCTGACCTTTCAATTAGATAGTAATCACTAGCATACATCCGAGTATCAACAACGAGCACACGAAAATAAACTGCTTATAGTCTGGTAACATATTACAAGTTTACAACTAACAACTGAGGTGTATTTTGTATTGCACGCAACTGTCTATAGTCTGATAACTTATTATAACTAACGAGCGAGGTGTGTTTTGTATTGCACACACATGTTCCTGAAATATTTCCACAACACACATATCTGAAGTACAAACCACATGGCAACTTGAAATGCCAGATGAATGGCGAGAAAAATGTAAAAATGCATGATAACCAGGAACACAGAAATTTAGTTCGGAAACTTTAAGTAGGGTACAATGACTAGCTGTAAGTCCAATGGCTTGAATTTGACAACCAAGTTAGCAAAAAAGTTCAGTAGCGTTTCTAATTGATGCATCGCTACGACTTCGAACTATCAAAGGGCATAGATCTTGATTCAATTCTGGAATTTAGAACTTCGAGGCAAAGATGTCAGAAATCTTGCATTATTGCTACCCAAAGTCCCAAAGGGTAAGGGGCATATTTTTCTTTTTTCCCCATCTAATATCTAATACTGACGAAGGGATGCCACGAAGGAATATCAATACTCATGTATCTTATGCTAGACATACACTAAAGTAATGGCTATTGATTCTGTCGAGAATTAAATTGAATAGGCTGATGATTGAAGAGGAACCGATTTTGGGGTTGTGGGTAAGGTATTGGCATTCTTTCATAGAATGATAGAAAGTGTGGTAGGGTTTAAGTCAAAAACAAACATGTTTATGCATCTGGGGTATCATTAGTCCGTACAAGATCGTGCATAAAATTCCAACCTTGCAAGCAAAACTACAATTTTAGATAGTTCTAGTGAAATGGCTGAAAATCTTCCAAAGGGAATGTGGTACTAAGGGACTTGGAACTTCCTTCCTCAATCGAAATCAATAAACGTCCTTTTGGACTGTGCCAATAGTTTGATGAAAACTTGAACAGTTAAAATCACCAGAGGCGAGATAACCCAGCATAGTAATTACTAATCGCTAAATCAGATGTTATGTGAGGCACTTATAACTTGTAGCAGTAACGCCGGAAAATTTGTCCTGCTCTCGTGCCAATCATTATTTATTAATGAGTGGATACTAGGTGTTCATGAACATGCTCCTTTTTTTCTTGCCTTTCACGCAGAGGTGCAAACTAAATCCTTTTTTTATTTCATGCCCTTATGACATGTAGAGAAAAAAGTATCAGAATTTATCTGCCTGCTCTAATCCAGGGCATTATTACGATCTAAAGTCTGCAAACGACTATACTAACCTATCGCAGTTTCGCGCCTATTCTAGGGGCAGAGGACACGAATCTGAAACTGGAAGAGAATTTTACTCCCATTTTGTCGAGCCAAAAAAAAGCATAGGACTGCTAATCATAATGATAAGACTTCAGAAGAATGAAAAAGGACTCCCTGATTGATACTCCTAATTATTTGTACAAGGCAGGATTGCGGTGTCATCATCCGCCTAACACCCAACTTTTAACACACCATAAAAATGCATCTAATCTTAAAGAAAAACTTAAAGGAGTCTGAAAAAAAAGTTGGCACTATCATTGCACATGAACTTTTGCCTAGATGCACACATAAATATGCAATGCTAGCAAGCAAAAGGTTAAAGGGAGAAGAACTAAAGTTAGCATCATGGTATCACAGAAAATCATGTTATCCAAGTTGTGCATCTCACTCCACATCAAAATGGAAAATTGAATTAAAAAAAGGCAAGCAAGAAGAAATCGAGAACAAGCAGGCGACGGATTCCAATCAGCATCGATTAAGAATGGCTCACCAGTACTGGCACCAGAAGCGGAGCATGTGCGCGTCGTTGGGCCGCGTCTCCACCATCTTGAAGCACTCGAACGCCGGCATCGCGTACCCAAAGAGCAGCCTGCGTCGCGGAGATGACACCCCCCCCCCCGACCCAACCAACAGGGCAAGAAATCAGGACAAAACACAATAAAAACCATACCCCCATTCGTGATTCATCCAGCCAAGAAGCATTCGAACAAGAAACCGAGACTCACAGCAGGATCTTGGACAGGAGCTCCCCCAACATCTCCCCGGATAGGAATGCAGGCGCCGGCGGTGGTTCCCTCACCACGCGAACGAAATCGCGGTTCTTGGTAAGGGGATTTGCGGTAGGAGAGGAGTAGAAGAGAAGGCGAGGAGGAGGGAGGAAGCGGTTGCTTTGTGGAGACGACTCGCGAGCTGGGAAGAAGAGTGAAATTTGAAGCGGGGGTCCGGTCCCCTCTTACGGAGCAGTGACGGATGCACCACAAATCACTGTAGCTATCTACCGTCCACGCGCCATAGTCAAATTTATAAATTGTAGAAAATAAGATAGAAATGAAGAACGCACCCACTTTAAAACAGAGCCTTAGGCGCGCTTTGTTAGGGGCTGTTTTTTTTAGCTTCTTAAAATGATTTTTGATTTTTATTACAGTACTTAACTTTCAAACGAAGTATTTTTTATGGAGTCTATAAGTTAATTATAGTACACGTTAAAAACCCAACATCTGTACCATCTAAAATCGCAAACGAGTATCTTTCTCTCCATAATCTCTGTCGTAAATATCTAAAATTCAAAAATTTCAGTTAAAATTTACGCTCGCTTTACGGTATCTGTCAATGATTTGGTGGGCCTAAGGAGACGCTGCGGGGACTAGTAACGTGTGGGTGGTCTCGTGTGTTATCGGTAACTGCAACTGAACTCTGGCAGTCTCGGTGGACCTCCTAGTTGGGAACTAACGGTGCCTTTGTACAATCTTGCATGCACGTATTTTCGATGGAACTGATTAGCTTCCACTGTCACCTCAGGCAACGAACGAGAGCTAGCAAGCTGTCGTTAGCAAGCTGTCGTTCCATACACGGGCGCCCTCAGAAGATCGATGCCGCCATTTGGAAAGGAAGCGTGACAAGAAGGCTTGATCATTCAGGGTTCGACTAAGGTCCTGATCGTTTCGGTTTTTTTCGGTTTCAGTTTCTAGTTTCAGTTTTTTTTCACTATTCACTACACTATCTATTAACTCACAGTGTTTTTTCAGCCAACTACGGTATTTTTTTCAGCTAAAACCAAAAGCCATCGCTATTCCGATCACCCCCTAAAAAACAAGTTCCTCGCGTCGTTTCGAAACTGCTTAGGAGCACTCAATATGGCTTCCAGCGGCAGCGTTCGGCGATAGAATCCACTATTCAACGTTTGTGTGTACTGTTCATTATTTTGTTTTTTTGGTATTTTTGTGTTTTGTTTTTTTTCCGTACTTCTTTGTATTATCCGTGATAGATTAGTATGTTATTTTTATTTTTATTTTTTTAAATTTAATTATGTCCAATAAATCAACTCAGCTATAGCAAAAAAAATCAGTTAGCTACAGTAAAATTTCAGCAAAAAAACCATCGCTATTTCAAACGCTATCTTAATTAGATCAGTTTTTAGCTTAAGATTGAAATAGATCGGTTTTGAATGGAACATGATTGCGAACAAGCTCAGTTTAGTTTGGCTCGTTAGCTCAAAGATAAAATTGCTTTCAAACTATAAACAAGATTATAGTAAATCAAAATAGTCAACTTTGAACGAAGCTCGCATTGACTCGATAGCCAGTCCTAACCTCGACGACTCAGCCTCACGTCCTTGGTCAAACGCTCTGGTGATCCCTGTGCTATTTCTCCTACGCATTTCTCTATCTCATTTGCAGCTCGTACTTGGTCGATACGCGCTTGTAGAAAAGTCGCCAGCTGGGCTGCTTACTCATCTACGCTACTCGTATTTGGCAGAGCCAACATGTTTTTTAAGGTCGTCGAGTCAACATTATTTTGTAACCGAGGGAGACGTAAAGAAATAAAATAAAAAAGAAAAACAAAAAAAAATCTAAAATAAGCTAAAATTAGAAGTCAACGGTCCTGTTCTTTTTGGTTACGACTTATGATTTTTGATTGAAAATTTTGAATTTTAGCTGTTTGTGATAGATATTACGGAAAGAGAGATACATACTTACGATTTTAGAAGGTACAAATGTTGTGCTTTTAACGTGTACTATAATTAACTTGTAAACTCCATCTTTAAAAAAATACTCTGTTTGAAAGTTAGGTACTGTAGCAAAAACTAAAAGCTGTTTTGAGAAGCTGAAAATAACAGACTTGTTAACACGTTTTAAGTGGTTTTTAACTTAAATATGATAAAAACAAAAAAAAACTAAAAATTAGCTAAAGCCGTTTGAGATGAAACCTAGCTAGTTGTCTTAATTTGTTCCGCTAATAGGTGGTGACTGTTGCCACTAATAGTCTTCAAATTGTGCCAGTTCCACGTGCACGCCTAATTTGTTCCACTAATATTTTTTTTTATTTCCTCTTAACGTCGGTGACGAATTGGTTGGGGGCACTGGTGCTGCAGGTTCGTTGTTCCGGTAGCTTCCCGATCATAACACATACAGTAAACCTAGTTGTTGATTTGTGATCTTGTAGCTAGCCAGATTCCACAGCACATTAAGCGGAGGAATGCAACCACACACTGCTTTTAGGTTCGGAATAACGATGATTTATAATTTTTGATTGAAATTTTAATGTAATTGGTTGATTTTTTACTGTAACTGAGTTAGCTTATTAAACATAATTAAATTTTAAAAAATTTAAAAATAAAAATGACATGTTAGCCTATCATAGATAATACAAAGGAATATAGAGAAAAAATAAAACACAAAAATACCAAAAAAAGAAAAAAAAAGAAAAAAACTACAATAAATTAAAAGCTACAATAAAGAAAAAAAACGCTGACATCCTATCATTGAGCGGGGCCTTAATTACAAACGAATCAGTATAAGATAGAAACCGATCAAAAAGTAGTTCCTGGAGGCACAAGGTTCAGAAACTTCATTATCGTTTATCCGCATGGTTGGTTAGTTAGCTAGCAACTATGAAAGCTTGTAAAAGTGGTTTAAGCCTTTTTAGGTTTGTTGGGTTGGGGTAAGGTCGCCCATCTCAGGCTCAGTTAGTGCTTTTCCTTCTGGAGATTTGTGGCTTGACATGGACATATCATCATAGGTGGGTTCTTTTAGATTGTAGCTGATAGTTATGATCATAACGGATGGTTTTCTTATCCTAGCGCTAGTGCTTCTGTGAATGTATCTAATACTGACAAGTCAATAAATCACTTTGAAAAAATTATCATCATAAGACGCTTCAAAAAGACAGCTGAGAAGTTATTCTATTTATTTATTTAAAAAAATTTATAAATTATAAGTTGAAAAGAACTAAGCTTAAATATGCCTCCTCGAAGCCTAGATTTCTCCAAAGAATCTCCTTTTTTTTTAGGATCTCCAAAAGCATCTCCTGCGAGGCTTTGAACCTGCGGTTTAGCCGAAACGGCATCAAAAGTGACAGTAATTTGTGTGCGTCCGAGACCAGGCCCACGGCCCATACCGAGCTGCAAACTGGAAACTCAGGTCATGCTGTGACCGATAATATTCGTATGGGCTTTCCTCTCGGCTGGTTCAAGCTGGGCAGCCCATTGGCTTATCTCGATCAACACTGCCATACATCTACAAACGAGATCAGGGTTAAATATTCCAGTGCTTTTTTTTTAACTTTCAATATTCAAGTGTTTGATTTCACCATTGAACTCTAAATATAGTAGTGAGCCCTAAAATAAATGATAGAACTATGAAATGAAATCTCACAGCTGGAATAGTGTCGAGGAGGCAGTCAGAAACATTGATGCCTTACTGATGCGTCGGCTGCTGCGGCCCAAGGATGATCCAGGTGATCTGAATCACTGACAGCTTCGCGCATGTATCCAATTCAAGTAGCCAAAGCCAAACTCATAAATTTGTCAAGTCACATTCACCCATCATAGCAATGCCATGAATGCTATTGTTACTCCTGGTATTAAAATTCAATCTGCCAAGCGTTGGCCATCACTGTTACTGTAGGCTATATTCTTTTAGACTATAACTATGGCTTTTTAACTGTGCTTGTCGAGACGGCGACGGGTGATGGAGATGCCGGCGCGAATAGCAAACATAGTTTTACACTCGAGAAGCCGTTTAGAAAAAGTAAATTTGAAAAGTTATCCTGTTTATTTTGACTTCTAAAAAAGCTGATACCAAAAAACACAAAAACGGCAAAAAAAACAGGGCCATAAGCATCTAGGAGTACCAGTTTACGCAAGCGTAGGTCATGACTCGGCCGTGACACACAGTAAGTAATTCCTCCTCTTCTTCTTTTTCAATGCGAACAGTTCATGTCATAGCTATGAGCTTATAAATCCTGACCAAGATCATAAAAATGCTGGTGCAGAGTTAGCACTTAACCGGGAATTCTGAAGAGAAGAAATGCATTCCAGAGTTAGATATCCCGGTTTTCAGTATGGCCAATCCGACTAATCATCAAAATGAAGCACGAAACTGAACAAGACAAGAACTACAACTAGAACCACAGAGAAGTGTTTCTTCTTTTCCTTAGGAAGAACAGAGAAGTGTCAAATTGTGTGTGTTACAGCTTGATGCATCAAATTGTTGCAGATATGGGGTAGTTGAGGTGATGAAGTGCACTCACTTGCTAGCCTTGAATCGGCAAGAGGTAAATCAATGCCAGTACCACCGATGCTGCGCAAAAGTTGCAGCACCGTCCTGCCAGATTCATAATTGGGCGCCCCAGGCCGAAGGGGAGCAGAATCTTTGGACAAATTTTACAACCCAAACTGCAAGACTGTGATGATATCTCCTTTTCACCCCTCTCCCATAGATCTCATGCCCTCCTTCTCAGCTACAACGACACTTAGACTCACCTGAGTCATGGCCAGAAAAGCCCTCATCATTTCAAGTTCAGATGCCAGGCAGCAGCTGCTGTCAATTGTACATAACCAGCACTGCAAGAAATTTGACCCGATGAAAAAGAGAGCAGGTGAGCAGTAGAACATTTCACTCCCATTAAATGATGAAGAAAAAGGAAGCTCCTTGCAAAACTTGGCCGAGTTTACAGCGCGAGTGTGCAGTTCTTCATTATGCAGAGCCAAACATGACAAAGTCACAAATTTTCAATGACAGTCTCACAAATTTTCACTGAATACTACCACCTGAACAGTAAGCACAACTAAATCACGAACAAACACAGGAACAAAAATCGAGTTCAGCACACAGATTGAAATGAATCTGTCTACTAACTGTTTTTTTTTCTCGTCACCTAGCATCAAACTCATTTGCTCACTATCTAAAACTGCCACCTAGGTCAGTATTTTTCTTAGATCAGCTAGTATTTTTCTTAGATCAATAGTTCAATCTACCACCCAGGTGTCCAGATCAGTGTTTGGGCAGCAAAGACATGCGAGCGGTCGTCGGCCCCAGGGATTGAGGTCGTAACAAGACGCCGCCGTTGGATTCTTGTCGGGATGTTCCACGTTTGCACGCCCGCAGGGGAATGAACCCTGCAGATCTTGCAACGATGAAAAGCCGCTGGTGCTTTCGCAGGCCAAACGGTTAAGAGCATCTCAACAGTCCTAACTAAGTACTAATTAAAATACTTTCACATTATTTTATAGAGTATATATTAAAAGTTAGCATTTCAAGAAACTATCTATAAGGATAACTATTTGATACTTACATGCACACAGAGAAAAGGACTATCATTTATAGAGGCTACCTCGTTTTATGAGCGAGACTAGAGACGAAAGAATAGCTGGCTCAGTTATTTTTACATACTCTCTTTCCTCTACATAAGATATATGCTGATGTGTATATGCAAATAGCTAGCTGACTCAGTCTTATTGGACACACCCTAAGGGATTGTTCAGCTACTACGGAGCTAGTATAATACGACACGCATCATGTGGGGAGGATCGACGGGTTGCTATTCTGAAAAGCTGCAGTCTTTTACTCTTGGAGTGATGATCACTGTTTTCTGACGAACAAAACACCATGATCAGGTCAGGTTACGAGGGGCATGCATGCTTCCCTTCATGCATGTATGGAAACCTAAATTTGATCTCCATTCTGCGTGTAAATATGTGCATGAATGCATGCTTTGTTGTAGTAGCGATTAGCCAACTAGCAATTGAGTATGTGTATAGTTGTATACTAGCTTGGTCCATGAACACATATGATCGCTGCATGTACATGTCCCGGCATAAAACCATGATTACCATACAAGATTCAAGAAGCATGCCTGCCGCCTGGAAAGTACGTATTATCCGTAGGAAGCTTACTTACATTCACAGGGACCACTTGCAGATCTGCACTTTGCAGGACATGCTAACATCCCAACTTGAGGTGCTCGAATGCAGATTTGAATGCTTTCCTTCCTAAAAAAAAGGCCTTGAATGCTCTTTGAAAAACTAAAATGCGCATGTTTTAAAGCAAATTAAGCTTCCGATTCAAAACAACCCACTAAATATGTATTCCGCTAGATTTTTTTTTTACAAGGAGAAAATCTCAGCAACGGAGAGATTACGTACCCGACATGGTGATCGTTTTGGCTTTAACTTCTAGCTTTAGCTTTTTTTTTACTATTCACTACACTATCCACTAACTCAGCTACAGTAAAAAAACCAACTACAGTAAAAAATAAACCAAAAACTATCGCTAAAACGATCACCACCAAACTCACAAATAACCCTAGTGGGTAGTTAGTGGGGCTCGAAATGTCGCCTTTGCCATGAAACAGGTGGTTGGACTAAGCACTTGTCCGCAACTATTGCACTATTAACCTCACTGTGTTCCAAATCTACGTATGCATTTTTGTAAATTTTTGTCACATTTAACACCATTTGCAATCATATTTGCAGAAATAGATGTATGTGAACAGTATTAGTAGAAATGGTGTTTTTGCCGTCTGGCATGGCGCCTGCCGCCCTGTGGCTAGATGGTAATCACTGCCTTTTTTTTATTTTGGTTAATTTTTATTTGAATTTTTTAATATAGTAAATAAGCTCAAAAAATTACAAAAATTTATATGCAACCTTCTGATATAATATAATTAATTGTGTATTTTTTTGGTAATTTTATCCAATGTGAATGTTGCTAACATATTTATACGATTTTGATATTTGTAGGAGCTATTACATATAGCAAACGAGCTCCAAAAATTACAAAATTTTATGCGAAGCCTCCCGACATAGTTATAGTAATTCTATAATTTTTAAAATTTTATATGCTATGAATTTGTTATATTAATTGATATTAATTTAATCGTTAAATTAGCGATATACGATGCTCATGTATCTTTTCCACTGCCTGACTTCTGTCCTTCACATGGCTTGCTCCGTCCATGCTACGCTGACATTCACCTTCACGAGCTTCCATACACCATTCATGTCGCACTGCGACTATCTGAATCCACAACAACCAGATCCGCAGTAAGCATTACAACAAAAAAATCATGACAAGCAACATGCAAGTTAATGATTGCATGCGTGTAACTATATATGAATAATTTATTAATTACCGATAATTTGATTACCCGTCCAAAAGATTACGAGTGATTTATTACCGTCGTCCGTAGCACTTACTTACCACTAACTCATTATTTAACCCTAACTAATTGCCACTACAGTAATTATGACTGCTTAATTACACACTATCATACAATAACAAATTATAAGTATTGTACATACACAAAAATAGCAAAAACTATGTCTAAATTACTATGACCTACTTAATTCTAAGACAAATTACATTAATTACAACTAACTAAATAACATTATTTAACTAGAACTATGAGAGTAATGTCTTTTGGGACAAGCAATCAGCACTGCCATATTCTCTTACTGCGTCCTTAATGAGCTATGCACTGGCTTCTCAAAATAATGAGCTATACACTCTTAATTTTGAGCGACGACCACGAGAATAAGCTTCCATGATGAGCGACTCAGATGAGCGATGATGAACTACAAGAGATTCATATTTATAGCTGAGTGAAAAAGGAGCCTAATGCACTCACCCGTAAATTAAGGACTCCTTGTCAATACGCAGCACTTTAGACGAGGGGAGGGGGGCGACATGGTAACAGTCACAAATGTGCAGACCAAGGAGTGTGCGAGGGAGAACGGTATGGACTTAACGACATTAGTGCGTACGAGGGAGTGCACGAGGGGGGATGACATTAGTGCGTATGAATGGGCCCAGGCCTGGACCCAGCCTAATGCTGCAGGGCACTAACCATCTGTGGGTGGGTTTTTTTGAACGTGGTTCATTGATTATGATTTAAATTTTTGAATTTTGATTGTTTGAGAGAGATAGTATGTAGAGAAAAATAGTTGTATACAATTTTGGCCGGTACAACTGAACTCAGTACACTTTTTAATATAATTTTTCTGTTGACCTCGTCTTAAAGAAACGCGTCATTTAAAAGTTAGTTACTGTAACATAAGCTATAAGTCACAAACTATAAGTGAAAAAGAATACAGTCGCAAACCCTGATCTGGCTTGCTGATGAATGAGGACGCATGACGGCTGCAAAAACATCGACTAGCTAGCTGTTTGCTGAGGTCGGAGCCGAAAATTACAGCCCTAAACCCATTAGCATTTCGCAACAGCAGCGACACTAGGATATTTTAATTGCTGCAACTGCAGTGCAGAAGCCACAGCTAATGGCTAAGTTTTTCAGATTAAGTGTCACTTCTTTTAAGCTTTTAAAAGCTATTTTTTTAAACTTTTTTATAGTAATTAGCTTGCAAACGAGGTGTTTTTTAAGGCATGGTCTACAAATTAATTGCAGTACATATTATAGTGACTTTATTTATATACGTCAAAACCGTACGCGAGTTTTTGTAACTCCGTACCCTCTCTCATAAACAAACTAAAAGTCATAAGCTGCAACCATAAACTATAAGCCGAAGCAAAAAAGAACAGATCCTAAGGCTTATGACTTTGGTTAATAGAGCTGAACTCAGTACACTTTTTACTATAATCTTTCTATTGGCCCCGTCTTGAAAAAACGTAACATTTAAAAGCTAGTTATTGTAGATAGTACAAGCATAAATCGGCTGAAAGTCGGAAAGAACCCAACCATATTCTAGCTACTGGTAGCAGCTCAGTTATCTAGTACTATATATACTCATGTGTATATCCATGTCTAATTGAGAAGTACTTTATTGAAGTATTTGTATAGGTTTTTGTTGATGGTTTTTTTTGTTGAAAATAAATTGTAGTGACTAAAAAGTGGCTTTTAGAATGAGTCAAGCGGTAGAAAAAATGAGGGAGAGATACGCATACGACGGGAGCGAAAGTGACGAAACTACTTCGAGAAACTAAATATTTATATTGGCTTTTAGCTTTTTTAAAAAGACATTAGCAGAATCCAATACGAACACGTCTATATACAATATACAATAAGTGACGGATTAATTTTATGCATGTCCGTACTGACTGGTCCGTACATAAAGACGTACGTGCGTGTACGCCTCGTGATGATTCGTCGCATGCGCGAGCTGGTGTGCAGTGCAGAAGAAAGGGCTCTTGGCCGGGCTTGGGCTTCTTTTGATGTACGTCCGTGCGCGTGTGAGGGCCGGGGTCAAGAGAAGAGGAGAGGAGAGTAGCAGTGGTGACCACTGACCAGCCTCACTAGTGAGTACTGGCAGTAGATACAGTGTAAGTGCAGTGCGGTTGTGGGGCTGTGATCAGCATCCATCAGCCAGCTCGCACGTGTAGAGGCTGAGATGCTGCTCCTGCTTTTGTTGCTTCTATTCGATTCATTCCAAGCAAACTATTCTGCTGCGCAATCCCCATTCAGATGATGCGATTCTATGGATTCCACCCCCTCACGATCCCGATGGAATTGTTGCGATATGGATATGCTACACTAGTGTAAATTAAAAATAATGTAGCATGTAAACTAAAAAGCTATCCGAGTAATAGATCATATGTTACTACTAAATGCACGGTATAGTGGAAAAAGTTGAAACAACCCGGTTCAACGTAGCGTACATCATTACAGTGAAAGTAGTCGATCGTCCGTGAGCCAACTGTCTCCTCTTCGTGATTGTCTTAGTCAGTGCTGTAGTCACAGCAACACCTCTACCGAAATCCACACGTCCATGGATGAAAGTTGTGCACCGATGTGCTAGCACCAGTGCGCACAGTAGAGGTTTCGAGAGGTGATGACTAGTATTTTGATGGGTGTGTTTCACGATTTCCTCTAATTCTTAGTTTTTAGTACCACCTCCACCCCTATGCCTCTTTTAATATATAGCCTCTTATTGGATTCTTATCCGATACGATTAGATATCGTATCCAACTCAGAGAGTCTTAGACCGGATCCATATCCAATACGAGTAGAGATATCCAACTCAAAGAGCCTTAGATCGGATTTATATCCAATACAAGTAGAGATCATATTTCATTTGGAATCTATCATCCGGACCATTATTGCTCCAACTTATTAAGTGTGTGACCTTGTTGATTTATGTATACTTGGTTGTAGCTAAAAATCACTTTTTCGATCACTGATTGGTAGCGGTTCCTAGCATGACATATCAACTCCAAAATATACCCAAAAGCTATATTTATAACTATTTAGTTATGAAGTAGCATTTGACACCCCCTAAATGCACTATTATATATGTAGGAAACTATACTAAATTCAGATACAAAGATATATATCATCATTACTTGAGACCAACTGATGATGCATAAAACATAACAATCTCAATAGTATCTCAAAGTGGGTCAATCCTACATTATGTTCTCTAACATGTATCATATTATTGATTTGATATCTCCATATCTATGACCAGTGAAACGTTATTATCAATCAATACATTTGTTAGTCTATAAGTTACTAGTGTCCTGACTAGTGACATCTAACTAGAGATTTTTTTAGAATGATATTATGCAACAAATAAAGGGTTTTACCAACCAATCACATACTTACCAACCTTTATAAATGTAATTTATTCAAGAAACATAATAACATTTATTTAAAAGATTATAAACATAAAAGTGATATAATCATCTCTATAATTACCTTTAGGGTATATCACTGATAAGAATTAATTCCTACCTATAGTGTTGTCCGGGTTGAAATCCCCACTCCCCCACCATGGATTCTAAGTACTAGCTAATTGAGTTAAGCTAGGTAGCATTTGTCTCCGTTGTATATTGTGGTGGACATTCAACGACACTTATATGTGTTCTAAAAAGACCATATGAGAAGGTCCAGTATTTTATTACAATGAACCATTGTCAAATTGAAAGAATTGGGTTTTGAATTTTGCAAAAAATTACTTTTTCTACTTTTGGTTCAGACTTATCGATCTAGCCGGCTAGAGGCAGTGGTCAAATCGATAGGCACTAGCAGTCAAACTGGTTGGAGGCAGCAAACTGACCAACCGATCTGGTTTGCCTCTGGTTAAAATTGGATATTTGGGATTCTTGGTCATGGGTTGATTTTGTTTGATCTAGGTCAGTGCATATGTGTTGCATGAAGCATGTTTTTACTAACGTGAGTCAAGTTGTGAAAAACTTATGTCCGAAAATAATTTCTTTGTCTTTAGATGTACAGAAAGACTTAGAGCCAACTATAGTCAACGGTGAGGATCAGGGCTATACTCATAGAGGAGCTAAGACATAGAATAATAAAAAATGCTAGGTGAGATAATTGAGCTCAAGCATGTCACAAGGAATACAGAAAATGTTGAAAGAAAGTTTGAGAAATGGATTGCGCCATATGACTTGGTCGATCTAAGTGAGGCGTGGTCCGATGGAACTGAAATAAAAGAGACTTGTTGACGCGTGACAAACTAGTGGTGCACCTATATATGGTAAGTATAGCGATTGTTTGTAAGGAATGGTGAAGATCGAATTAAGAAAGGGTGTTTTGGTAAATTGATCAGAATACCATAAACTATCTTAGATTAAAACCACGGTGCTTGGGAAAGCGATTTAGTCAAGAAGAAGTTAAGAAGATCAAATTAGATCAAAGGCTAATAACTTAGTGAATTTGAGTTCATATGCTTTGAAAAGCGGGCATTAGTGTAGTATGTGAGTAAAACCCGTGTTGTGTGGGGTTAACGGGAATTTGAGCTAACTTTGAAAAGCAGGCATTAGCGTAGTATGTGAGTAAAGCCCGTGTTGTGTGAGGTTAGTGGATTTTTCCTATTCGTGCTAGTGGATACTATCTATTAGGATTAGATGTAGGCTGATTGTCTTATCTATTTAATGGATTGGGATAAAAACTTGCTAGTGAAAAATCCAACCTTTCTCATCTATTACATAAGGGTTCTTAGTTTTTTCAAAAAAGACCTTTAATTTTTTCAAAATTATATGTAGATTCTTACTTTTTGTAGAAAACCTTTTTTTACAAATTATCTGTTCTTTTACTTTAATTTATATGGTAACTAACGCGCGCTCCTGCTGCTTATAACAGACAGTTTTGCTAGATCCGTGTATTTGTGGTGGAAACAAACACTGTCGCGTTCAGGTAATTAACTATCTTACATGTCTCTACTAGCTGCGCACATACGTGTACGGAAACGATTAATCCAAATTGCAGTATTATTTCGTTGGTGCTACCGCACGTAGCCCTTTTTGAAGCAGTGATTTCGACTAACATGGCATCTCTCCCCTACATGGAAGACTGGCTAGAGTAGCTATCCATTAAATTTTTTTAAATATTCAATAAAAAAATACTGTAATGATAATACAAAGTAAAAAAGGAGAAAAAATCATATTAAAATTTAACATATTCTAAATAATTTTTGATTTATGAAAACCAGAAGTCAGAAGGTATTTGGGACGGCCCCATATAGGACGGTCAAGGTCAAACCTAGATGTTAGCAAGGCAAGCAACTGGGCTCTTCCCCTCCTGACGTGTCCCAGCTTAACCCCACCGGCTAATCCCCTAAACCCCACTCCTCTTAGTCAAATCGCGTACATAAAACCCTGCCTCTTCTTGTCACCGTCCATCCATCACTCCGCACAAACGCAACCCATCTACTGCCCTCCCTCTCCTGCCTCTCCATCTCTCGACACCCTCCTAGCTGCCATGTCATCCAGGGCGCGGCGCAGCGGCAGGCCCTTCCCGGTCGGCGGCAGGCGGCGCCACGTGCCGGTCGTCGACACCGGCTGCGGCTGCCGCCCGCGCCGCCCGAGGCAGCTGCTCATGAGCCTGCCCTCCTTCCTCAGGCCCTCCCCGAAGCCGAGGAGCAGCAGCTCCCACTGCTCCTCCTCCTTCTTCCCCTCCTCCGCCTCCACCGCCTCCTTCTCCTCCTCCTCCGCCGCCACCTACTCCTCCTCCTCCAACTACTACTACTCCTCCTCCCACGTCTACAAGCAAGACCCACCTCCCCACAAGATGACCAAGGCGTCGTCGCCGGCGCCTGCGCCGGTGGCCAGGAAGAAGCGTAGCAAGGTGAAGAAGAGGTACGAGAGGATGGAGGAGGCGGCAACAGAGGAGGAGGACGTCGGGGTGGCGGTGGAGAAGGAGTCGTCGGACCCGCGCGCCGACTTCCGGGAGAGCATGGTGCAGATGGTGGTGGAGATGGGGCTCTGCGACTGGGACGACCTCCGCTGCATGCTCCGCCGCCTGCTGGCCCTCAACGCGCCGCGCCACCACGCCGCCATCCTCACCGCCTTCGCCGAAGTCTGCGCACAGCTCGCCGCGCACCCCGCTTCCCCGCCGCCGCCGCCTCCGGCGTATCACTACCACTATTAAGTGATCGCCGATCGACCTCGTGCACGCTCTGTTCTGTGGGCGTAGGTCTCGAGATCCTGGCACCACCTGGTGTACGCATTGCGATGTTTTTTGCGTGAGGTTGCTGGGTGGTGATAGGTCTCCAAGGAGAAAGCTAAAAGAAATTATTAGTGCCATGCTTAATTATGTGTTTAGTACTAGTTCATCTTTAGTTTGTTGGGTTTCTTGGTGTTTTTCTTGCTTGCTAGCTTGCTTAGTGTTTCAGTTTGTTTGGTTGTTTGTTCTCGTGTGTTTGTGCGGCTTTCGGTTTTGCATGAAGGTCCCTGAAGAAGCTGGTTAGTTCACTAGGAGATCTAAGCTAGTTTATGACTATGTAACTATTTATGCGATTAGTGCTGTGATGTGTTTATGCTACATGTATGGCACTTTTCTAGTGAATGATATGTTCCTATCTAAATGAGTCTTCAAAAAAAAAAAAGTTCTATCATATGAAGTAATGGTACTGTTCTCTCATGATCCATGTCTGAGGCTGAGATGTGTAGGTACTGGAATTAACCATCCGATGTGTGCTCATCTCTGAGAGAGCTAGACACAGACATTGCCGCATTGCATCTTTTTCATGGTTGTCTAGTACTCCCAAGTGCATAGTCATGGAACCAGAAGTTTCAACCGTCAAATTCTTGGTCTAACTAGCGTTTATTAGCTTGATGAATCATCTGCTGATCATGCCTTCTACATAAGTTTGTTCTATGTCCTTAATTACTACCCTTTACTATAGTAGCTAGTAGTATGACCTTTCTGCAATAGTAAATAGTTATGCCGTCTGTGCTCTCGTTCATGCCCATTTTTCTTCTTCCCTTTCTTTTCTGCTGTTTCCTAGCCCTTTTTCTTTTGAAAAAAAAAAGATTTGGATTCGTGCATGCAGCAGAAGCATGCCATGCATTGTGCTTCGACTTTTGAGGAGTTAGAAGGTGCGCCCGAGTCAGAGCTAGCTTTGCTGGGAAATCATTAGGCATGCATCTGCCATCCTGTTTACCGTGAGACGCCGGCCAATGCGCTTTTGTCGCATCGACATGATGAGTTCTGGATGTCCATCACTAATTGTACCAGAGCAAGCAACAATAGGCGTTCTTTTTGGTTTTTAACTTATAATTTATGTCACAGTAACTCATTTTTAAATAGAGTATCTTTTTCAAACGAGGTTTATTAGTCAGTTGTAGTAGAGACTGTATCGACTTTAGCTATATCAGCCAAATCGTACACGAGTATCTTTCTCTTCGTAGTCTTTCTCACGAACTGTGGTGACTCGTGTCATTACTAAGGGGTAATAACGTTAGTCAACGAATTATTACTCGTTTATTTGATAGAACACCACTTTAACGAATAACAAGCTCATCAGAGTAATTGCAGCAGAACAATAATTAAAGATTAAAGGTAATTTATTAATTACAAGTTGTGTATGGCTTAAGGTCTATACATATGGATGTCCTGAGTGTAGAAATCAAGAGCAGGATCGTATGCCCAAAAAACGAAAAACACAGAGGAAGGAAGAACTATGTAGTTGATACGGCAAAGTAATCAAGTGTGTATAGAAGTCCAGAACTCAATTATCTGAATTGTGTTACAAAAGACTCGACAAAAAAACTTCTGAATATCCCCATAATACATTAAAGACCTTCAACTAAATGCTATTTTCTCTAGAACCTAAATCGGATCACAGATCCATATTAAACAGGGAAACTGACTTCGTGCAAACTGCACGTTATTGAACCACATGCTCTGTCCGCTTGCTGCGGTACTCTCTACATGCTAACAGAAAGACTCAAACAACTTAATACCGCACTTGCAGATGACCTTCCTGCTGACTTACTCCAACAGCTCACAACTAGAATTATGTCCAACATACTCCTCCCTAATTCTGGTGTGGGCCAAGATCACGAACACCGAGCAAATGTCACATTGTCCTCAACTTGATTGCCGGCAATGATTTTGTCAAAGCATCAGCTCTTTGCTCTTCAGTGCAGCTTCACTGGATTTCAATCCGTCCTCCTTCAATACACTCCCTGATAAAATGATACTTGGTGTTAATATGTTTACTTCTCCCATGGAAAACTGGATTTTTCATTAGCGCAATTGCTGAATTGTTGTCAACAAATAGCTTCACTGTTTTTGGCTCCTCCCCAGTGATCTCTCCAAGCAAACTCCTCAACCAAAGTGCTTGTGCAGCTGCTGCCGTAGCCGCCATAAATTCAGCTTCGCAAGATGAAAGTGCAACAGTTTTTTGTTTTTGTGAGCACTAAGACACCAAGCTATCATTGATGTAGAAAGCCATACCACCTGTGCTCTTCCTATCATCAAGATCTCCTGCTAAATCACTGTCTGTGTAACCGGTGAGCACCTCCTTTGCTCCTCCTTGGTTGTACACCAGTCCATAGCTTGTAGTACCCTTTAGATAGCGGAAAATTTGCTTCACAACTTTATAGTGCATCATTGTTGGCCTCTCCATATACCTGCTGGCCACTCCAACAGAGAAGGACAGATCTGGACGAGTATGGAGCAAGTACCTGAGGCATCCAATCATCCGCCTATACTCAGTTGCATCCATCGGCTGCCCATCAGCATCCTTGTGTAGCCGAGCTCTCTGCTCCATAGGGTACTTTGTGGGGTTTCAGTCCATCATTCCAAACTGCATCAAAACCTTCCTTGCACAACCAGTTTGTTTGAGTGTGAGACAACCTTCTTGCTATGACACTTCAATGCCAAGGTAGTATGACAGCAACCCTAAATCGCTCATCTCAAACTCGGCTGTCATTTGTTTCTTGAAAATCTCAATCTCCTTCGGATCCCTTACTGTGACAATAAGGTCGTCAACATACACCCCAACTACAACTGCAGTTGTTCCTTCTCCTCTTGTGTACACCGCTTGATCTTGTGCACATCTCCTAAAACCGATCTTCTTTAAACTTTTGTCCAGCTGATATTCCATGCCCACGGCGCCTGCCGTAGGCCATAGAGAGCTTTACTCAACATGAGCACAAGATGCTCCTTATTCTTCACAACAAAGCCCTTCGGCTGAGACACATACACCTCTTCTTCGAGCTCGCCGTTCAGAAAAGCAGTCTTCACGTCAAGGTGATGAACTTCCCAACCACGGTTTGCAGCTATTGCAAGAATCACACACACTGTGTCCAACCTTGCAACTAGCGCAAAGACCTCTTCGAAATCAACTCCTTGTCGCTGCACATATCCTTTTGCCACTAACCGGGCTTTGTGCTTGATCACCATACCTTCTGAGTTTTTCTTCAATTTGTAAACCCACTTAAGTCCAATAGGTTTGTGTCCAGTAGGCAGTGTGGTTAGTGTCCATGTTGCATTCTTCTCAATTGATTCAAACTCACTGTTCATTGCCTTCTCCCAGTCTGGGTTCCCTGCTGCTTCATTGTAGCAGGTTGGCTCTCCTGTTTCAGCAAGTAAAACCTCAACATCTGAGTCAAACTTCAGCACTACCTCAGATGTATTCTGGTACATGTCTTCCAGGTTGCGATAACGGACTGGGCCTTCATCTGAACTGCAGTCTCCAGTCAAGCCAGGAGTCTCCTGCTCCATAGCTGGCTCTGCCCCAGTCGGTGACATATGCATGGGAGTGACTGGTGGTGTAGATGATGTCCCCGCCACTCGTCCCATGCGTGCAGCAGCCCACGCCCTCGTCACTGCGCCCGGAGGCGACGCTGTGAGGTCGCCGTCAGACGCTACGCTCACTGACCCGCTCGCCGACCTGCTGCTGTGTTGAACTGCACCTGAATCGGGCCTGTTGCTATGCTAAACTGCACCTGAAATGGGCTGCTGGTATGCACTCACTCCACCTGACACCACGCTTGTTGGAACACTGGGCTGAACCACTTCAGAGCCTCCTGGCACAGGGGCCTGTCCTCCAGTAGGGGTCCACACGGAGGAGTTGGTGTGGGCATCCTCTTCAACCTGGAAGTCTCCTAGCTCTTTTGCCTCCATGCCTGCACTCCATTTCCAGCCCAAGTTCTCTTCAAAGAATACATCACGACTTAAAACGATTTTGCCGCGACGTGGGTCAAGGAGACGATGCGCCTTGCACCCGTCCTCGACGCCAAAGTACACCATTTGTTGGCTTCAGTCGTCGAGTTTCTTCATGTGTGGTGCCGCCGTCTTGACGTGTGCCGTGCACCCAAACACCCGCAGGTGCCCCAAGTGCGGCTTTCTCCCATTCCAGGCCTCAAATGGAGTGCGCTCTCCCATTGCTTTAGTCGGCAGCCGGTTCAAAAGGTAGACTGCATGCCGCACAGCCTCACCCCAGTACCTTCCCGGGACACTCATACTCTTGAGCAAGGACCGCGCCATCGCTATGACGGTCCTATTCTTGCGCTCCACCACGCCATTCTGCTGCGGCGTGTACGGCGCAGTGAGATGCCTCCGGATGCTAGCATCTTCACAGACCTTGACAAACGTCGTGGACAAGAACTCGCCACCACGGTCAGATCGCAGTGTCTTGATACGGCGTCCACTGGTGTTCTCAGCTTGGGTCTTGAACTTCACGAACTCAAGATGTGTCCGGTCCTTGGTCTTCAAAGATAAACACCCACATCCATCTTGAAGCATCATCAATAATCAACATGAAATACTTGTTACCAGCAATCATCGGTGAGTAATCGGACGCAGATGATCGATGTGCAAAGAACTCAGCGCCTCCCGGCCAAATCGTGCCATCTGTGGGAACGGGCCCCGTACTTGCTTCGCCACCAGGCACCCATGGCACAGTTGGTTAGGGTGCATGATCAACGGCACTCCTGCTGCCATGTTCTTCTTAGCTAACATCTTTATCGCCTGGAAATTTGCATGGCCCAATCGCGCATGCTAGAGCCAGGCCGGATCTTCCAAACTTGACAGGAGACACAGCGCGCTGGCTTGTTTCAGCTCAATGCGGTAGAGTCTGTTGAATGAGCGCTTCACACTCATGATCAGCTGCTGAGACATTTTGTCGAACACCTTGAGTTCATCATCGTCAAGCACCACTCGGTAGCCAATTTCAGTGAGTTGACCGAGACTCATGAGATTGCTGCGCAGTTTTGGGATGAAGTACACCTCTTGGAGCAACCAACTATCTCCATTCTTGCAATCAAACTGGATGGAGCCCTTACCCGAGATCTCCACTGTCGAGCCATCCCCAAATCTCACTTTTCCGGTGACACCTTCATCCAGATCTCGAAACTTTTGTCGATCTCCGGTCATATGGTTGTTGGCGCCGTTGTCGAGGTACCAGACATCTCCTGCGCTTGCTCCACCGGTGCTCGCTCCTCTTCCGGCCAGGTACAGATCTGGCCGGATCTTGTCTTCATTGAGGAAGGCGACGCCTTGGTATTCCGCCCGAGCTTGCTCGGGGTTGAGGAAAATAGTGCCATGAGGAACCTCCTGTGCCTGCTCCTCAAGGCTCCCCTTCTGCGCCTACTCGAGGCTCTCCTCCCGCGCCTGCTGCGCCTGCTCGAAGCCCCCCTACTGCGGCTACTCGGGGCCTCCCTGCTGCGCCTGCTCGAACGGCGTCAGCTCCTCCGACACCGTGAGCAGCAGCGCCGACTCGCTGTCGTCCGCTCGGGTATGGTGTGCTTCCTCCCCCCTTTTGGGCTCTTTCCATTGGCTGTAGTAGTGTCCCATTTTACCACAAGAGAAGCACTTTATGTGGCTCTTATCTCGTCCACGTATAGTGCTGGGAAAGCTACCACGCACTGGACTGGTATATTCTTTGCCTGGTGCCGTCCCATGTCCACCACGACCACGCCATCTTTCGCGACCACGCCTTCTGCCGCGGCCGCCAGTCTCAGGTGTTCTACCCCTCGCCGAGGATTCACCTGTCGTCTTCTTTTGGCGCGCCTCCCACTCCGCCTGAGTGAGGAGGAGCTGCTTGTCGTCTCTCGCACCTTCGATTGCTTGTCGCGTGCGTTCATCGAAGGCCTTCAGCCGGCCTAGTGCTTCTTCGAACGCCAATGTGCGGAGGTCGTAGAACTGGTCAACCCCTGCAATGACACTAATGAACCGAGCTGGCACAGTGTCGAAAAGCTTCTTCACCAAAGCAGCGTCGTCGAGCGTGCCACCCAAGTTGCCGTACTTGACGGACATTGCCGTGAGCTTGCCGGCATACTGATCCAGAGTCTCGTCCTCCTTCATGCGCAGCGCGTTGAAATCGCTTTTCAACATCTGCAGCCACGCCTCCCTAACGTGTTCTGCGCCGACGAACCTCGTCTTGAGACATTCCCACACCTCCTTTGCCGTCTTCTTCTTTGCCACCTACATGAGGAGGTCCTCCAAGAGTGCTTGAAGAAGGTGCGACCGCGCCTTCTTGTCATTCCTCGTGTCGACGGCCACCCTGGTCGCCGGCTCGATTGCCTCCCATACGCCTTGGTCCTTCATCATCGCTTGCACCCGGATCACCCAGCTGGTGTAGTTCGTCGTCGTCAACTGCGGGTACACGAACGACCCTCCGCCGTTCTCCTGCGAGGTCTCTCCTGTGATGATCGACATTGGGTTGAAGCGAAGCTATTTGGGCATTCAAACCTAAGTGCTCTGATACCAAATGTAGAAATCAAGAGCAGGATCGCATGCCCAAAAAACGAAAAACACAGAGGAAGGAAGAACTATGTAGTTGATACGGCAAAGTAATCAAGTGTGTATAGAAGTCCAGAACTCAATTCTCTGAATTGTGTTACAAAAGACTTGACAAAAAAACTTCTGAATATATCCAGAATACATTAAAGACCTTCAACTGAATGCTATTTTGTCTAGCACCTAAATCGGATCACAGATCCATATTAAACGGGAAACTGACTTCGTGCCAACTGCACGTTATTGAACCACATGCTCTGTCCGCTTGTTGCGGTACTCTCTGCATGCTAACAGAAAGACTCAAACAACTTAATAACGCACCTGCAGATACCTTCCTGCTGACTTACTCCAACAGCTCACAACCAGAATTATGTCCAACACTGAGTTATTGCAATATTGACTGTCTATCACCACACAGGATACTAAACATAAATAAGCATACACACACATACCTATCATAATACTTGTTAGACCCTATACGATGAGCTACAAGTTGGCTAGTCATCCCAGCTACCGTATAGGGCCTCTACCTCGTCATACTCCCAATCAGCCTCAGCCTCAAATTCTTATGTGTCTTCATTATCAATCCCACCCCTCGTCAATTCCAAAGTCTACCCTAGCTAAGTATGGCTCTAAATGGGGTAAATTTAGTACACTACTACAAAAAAGGTCATCTTAGACGCTTCATCACAGACGGTTCAACACAAATCATCAGTGATAAAGTTAGCACAGACAGTTTTACAAGATGGACTGTCTAAGTTCACCGTGATGAAAAGAACCGTTTGTGATGACCTACTTATCATAGACGGTTTTTATTTCAAACCGTCTGTAATATATCACAGATGATTTAGAATAAAAATCATCTGTGATGTACCATGGAGATATTAGCAATAAAAGAGAGCAACATGTTCCGCCTGCCTATGCTGGGAAATATGGTTGATACTATTTTACGGCTCATTCCAGAATGAAGATTGTTTTTAGTCCTTATATTATATTCGTATGTAGAGGGTCTCACCGACCTCTGACATCTCAGCCAGAGCACCCTCTACCCTCCTTTATTATTTTTATTTGCAGGCCACTACTCTTTTAGTGATCCTGCTACCTTTATTTTCTTATCATGTTCCCTTTTTCTGATCACTTTTCTTTTCTTTTAGAAATTACTTTTGATGCAACGTGATCATAGAAAATAATTGTACTCAAAATATTTCATGTGCCACAAAATGCTTAAGAGCCTGCTTTACTTACCTGATTGATAGGTAGCGATATCAGTGGTGGTCTGGACGATCTCTTCTTTTAGAACCAATTCTTCCCCCTACATCATTTTAGGTCAGAATGTATTTTCAAAATTTTAGTTATATTTTAAATGAAGCAATAATCCTTGTTGAGTATTTGTAGACTCATTTTTATAGGTTTTTATTACCATATTTTATCATTTTTTTAGTAAAATTCATGTTTTTAGTCGGGTTTTCAGTTCTCATGTTTATATGGTATTTATCTCTTTTTTTAAAATTTTGTTTTATTTTTCTGTTTAGACCATGGTCCATTTCTTAGCCTATCGGTTCATTTCTTAGCCCACTAGTCTATTCCTTGGCCCATAGGCCCATTGCCCGTCGATCTACATCCCTCCTTATCTCTTCTCCTTTCTATTCTATCGCCGCACCCTTCACTTAGCCCATTGCTTGGTGTTTCGCCTCCCTTCTTATATTTCCTCTTCTTCTCTATGCCTCACGTGTTCGGCTCTCTCTCAGTTCATCTTCTCTCTCGGCCATGGTGATGTCGTCGATGAGTCTTCCTCACATTGCCTTTGTTTGCCTCACCCCTTCTTAATGTTTTGCCCTTCCTTCCCGTAGGGGTCATCGTGTTTCAGCTTGCTCGATTCTCACGTCGTCTCCCATCCACCACCAATCCAGATCCGGCCATTGCCCGCCTCCCCTTTTGTGATTCGAGGGTTTGGCTTCTTGGATTGTTATGAGGTGAGTGGATTTGGAATTCTCTGTTTGGATTGGTTTTTCCTCTTTGCTACCATGTATATTGCAGTGGCTGTACGGTGTATCTAATCTCCTCGTGGTTGTTTGACCTGCTGGCGCTATGCGCTCAGCCATCATTGCCACTACATGCCCTTGTGGAGCCGAAGCCCTGTAAGCGACATTCGGTTATGACTACTCCTCTCCAAGGTGCGTTTTACGATGGTGGTGAGCCATAAACTCATGGTCCTCTGGTCGGCTATTTGCTACAGGTGTCGTGTATTGGTGCTTGCAGTGTCGTCCTCTGACTATCCTTTGTCAGCACCGTGCATCTCAATGGACATGAGCCACTGACGCCCGGTCCTGCTTCTCAGCTCCTACTGGTTCTCTTTTATTCTTTACTCCTACAATATTGCCCTTTTATTCTAGTTTTAGTTTGTTGATTCAATCTGTGAATATGTGGTGTATGAACATGTGCAATAGCCGTGAGATTGTTTTGATTTTGGGGGCATTAGGGTGAGTAACCGTGAGGAATTGGGGCCTTCGGCATGCGCCGAGAGTATGCCCATGGCCCGAGGGCTCGTAGGACGACCACCCTCCTCCCTTGTTCTAATGTGGTAAGCCAGAGGCTATTGCCTCACTATGGCTCTGTCGGCTGGCTTTAGTGTTAGCAAAAGAAGAGATGGTAGGCTCATGACTTTACCTTATTGGCATTGTTGGCTTGAATGTGGGGGATATTCTTGCTCTCACTAGGCTACACTATCTTGCTTTGGCTAAGTGATGTGGAAGATTGTCTTATGTAGGTGCTCCCTGACTGTGGTACTCCTTGGTGGTCCTTTGGTTTTTTGTAATTAGGTTTTTTGTACTTGGAACTTTTGATTTTTCATAAATTCTCATTTTATTCTAGTGTTGACTATCTTAATCGTTAATCTTTCTCACTTACATATTAATGTATGAATTATCTCTAAACTGCGTGTTTTTGATTAAGTTGATATTGAGGATTATCACATAAACAGCTAGAATTCAAAATTTTAAATTATAACCTACAGTCTAAAAAAACCACCCTAACTGGCAATCGCTCACATTTATGGATAGTCCTATCTGCTTGCGCTCGGCGTGTTCCTGCGTCCGTGGCCCATCTGTTTGTCTCTTCTTTTCTCCTTGAGAAACAGAGAGAGCCTATTTTTTTAGGCAGCGGTTTATAATTTTTGATTGTAACTTACTAGTTTAATGAATAGTAATTGTTAAAAGAAATCAAAATCAAAAACTAACTAAAAACCTGAAAATAACCGAGCTAGAATTAATCCTCTGCTCTGTTTCTACCGAGCCTCTCCAGTGAAATGCCGTCCATTGTTCATGAGATCGATCATGCATATGTGTGTACATGTATACGTATGCCAAACTGTACCCTACGGTCCCTACCTCGCAAGTAGTACGCACCTTCTTCCTAGCATCACGGCCGGGTGTACATCCATCTGCGGTAGTAGTGCTGTACCAACGGACGGATCTAATGCTGTGTCCGTATGCTTCGTACATACAAGTTGGCTAGTAGTTGAGTACTTGATATCCCGTTACTCGATGCTAGGGTACAGCATTTTGTAGGGCCTGATTTTTTTAGCTTTTAAAAGTAGTTTTTAGTTTTTGCTATAGTATCTAATTTTTAACGAAGTATTATTTTAAAATAGGGTCTACAAATTAATTATAGTACATATTAAAATTTCAACATCTGTATAATTCAAAATAGTAAACGATTATCTCTCTATCTGTAATCTTTATCATAAATAACTAAAATTCAAAAAATTTAATAAAAAACTAGAAATCATAACCATATTAAACATATCCGTAGTTATAGCTCTCTACTTGTTGCAGGAAAAGCCAAGTGAAGAGCTGCAGTGCAGGGCCACATATATGTACACGGAGTTCGCATGCATGCATGAGCAGGAAGAACGTACTGCTCGCATTGATTTCGTGGAATATATCTCACACTCGATCATGCACGACGACGGCTTGTCATAGATGCACGTAGCCTAGGGTGTAGGGTTCCTCGTCAAATCAATTTTTATTTCTGATTTTTAGCTTTTTACTATTTAGTAATTTTATTTTTCTGATTTTTCTGATTTTTGAGTTTTTTTACTTTTTCTTTTTTTTCGTATTCCTTTATATTATCCGTGATAGGCTAATATTTTTTTTTTCTATTTTTAAATTTTTAAAATTTAATTATACCAAATAAGTCAACTCAACTACAGTAAAAAAATAAACTAACTACAGTAAAAAAGCTATAAATCAACGCTAAACTGACCGCTACATAAGGCATGTTCCAAATAAAGATGATTTCTGATTTTTAGAATAAAAAACTATTTAGAATATGTTGTCTTTTTAACATCATTTTTTCTTTTTAGATTTTTCTTTATTTTTTGTATTATCTATGGAAATATAATGGTATTTTTATTTTCTATTTATTTTTCTTTAATTGAATACTAAAAAACTAACGCCACTACCGTACTTTTTCAACTAAAAGCCACATCATTTTAAACATGGTCTAAATCGTGGCTTTCTACTGTACAGTACGTACACGCACGCAAGCTATGTATGTATGTATGTATATACTCCAATCACGCACTAATTGCGTTGTATGTATGCATGCTAGTGCATCCTGCATACTCATAAATACAGCCACATGCAGTTGGGTATTAAATGCATCCCGTCTAAAGCCCCGTTCAAGTTAGCTTTTTTTCGGTTTCAGCTTCTAGATTCAGCTTTTTTTTTCACTATTTACTATACTATCCACTAACTCAGATACAGTAAAAAAAATTAACTACAGTAAAATTTTAACTAAAAACTAAAAATCATCACTATAACATCACCTAAGGGCCTGTCCCGCCTCTACAGGCCGGTCTTGGAGTAAAGTGGAGTGGGCGATCTGATCAACGTACGTAAACCAGCGGTCGCTGACCAGTTTATAATTTGGTATATAAATGAACTTGAAAATACTAAAATCTGTGGAACGTACTATACACATTTGGAGATATCAACGTGGTAAACAGAGGAAGAAAGATCATTGAGAGGATAAAATCGTACGAACTAGTTACTGACTCTCTCCTACCGTATAAGTTCGACGTGTACAACTATAAAGTATATTATTTAAAAAATATATAATAAAATTGAACCATAGTTGCTTCTATTAAACTGACTATTTGTATTTAAAATAAAAATATAATTTTATTAAATGTTATCTAAATAATATACTTCATAGAGATCCGTAATTTCTCTGTTCATAAATATAGGTTATCGTGAGTTCCATATGATCGAGTTTTGACCATTAGTATATATTAAAGTATATATATTTTATTATTGTTGCTAGTGTATTATGATAATAAATTATTATTAAAGTCTTACGTTGAAGATCGTAAAAAATTTAAAATAATCTATATTTGTGGACGTGGACGGAGGAGGATTAAACTTGCATAGCGGGACGAAGCGAGTTAACTAGTAGCCCACAATTAACGTATCAAATCATACATTAACTGCATTGGATTCCTCGGCCCGACCTACCTTGAAAAAATCAATTCCAGGGGAAGAAGAAAAGTATACTCCTGACATCGACCATCATCATCCAAACTTAGATCATCCAACCACATCAATTAATTTTGCTTAATTGGTTGGTTAATCCAAGCACTAACCATGCAAACTAACATCAAGTGATCAAGAAGGAAGACAAGTTTTTACTCCTATGGTTATGACTTGTGAGTATGCACTTGCCTTCTTCCCGGCCTCGATCGTCCTGGTCAGACGTGACGCACGAGAAAGACGAGCAAGAAGCAGAAGCTTCATTTCCGCCGCCGCATTGCTCCATTGCTGCGGCTGTTGTAGTGGTGAGTCTGGTGACACCACCGCCATCACTGGTGGTGCTCGTATTCCTCGCACTAGTACTACTACTAGTGCTTGCGCTGCTGCTGCTACTTGACGTCGTCGTCGTTGTTGTAGTGGTTGCTGCGAAGGACGACGACGTGGTGGCGAGGCCGATGAGCAGGTCGACGAAGGCGCCGACGATGAGCGCGTGGTTGTGCTTGGCGTTGACCCGGAGGTACCACACCAGCAGCTCCTCCAGCGCCGCCCAGCCGCGCAGCCCGTGCGCGACCACCATCTCCTCCATGGACGCCCGGAAGTCCCCGTACGGGTCCTCCGAGTCCACCGCCACCGCCACAGTCTCCTCCACCAGCGACTTGCTGGAGTACGGATCCAGAAGCTTGTCGTTGTCGGACAGTACAGCCGCTTTCTCCTCAACCGCCGGTGGTGTCCTCGCCGGCTTCGCCGCCGCCAGTATGGAGTTGCTCGGTGGCCCTGGGTCGAAGAAGAAGCGGTCGGTGTACGTCGCCTGGCCGAGGCTGCGGATCACCGCCTCCGACCACTCCTCGAACGCAGTCGTAGTGGAGAAGCTGTCTTCGTCCAGCATCTCCTCCTCCTCCTCCTTCTCATCATCAAAGCAGGACTCGTCGGCGGAGTCGAAGTAGACCGAGTTGACCGTCTTGTACATTTCGCCGGCGGCCCTGCGGAGCCTCGCGTCGGCAGGGCCGCTGCATCCGGTGCCACCAGCAGCCGTCGTGCAGGGCTTGTCGTCGGCGCGGAAGGAAGTGGTCTGCGGGTTTCGGCAGGACGGCCAAGGCCACGGCGGCGGGGAGGCTGAGCCGGCGGCTGCGGCAACGGGGGAGTCGACGACGACGAGCCTGGAGAAGATGGAGGTGAGGGCGCCTTTCTTGCCCATTGGATCAACAATGGAGTGAATGAGCTCGAGGGACAGGAGGAGGTGCCCTGAGAGAGAGAGAGAGAGAGAGAGTGGTTGAAGAGATCGAAGAGAGGGAAATGAAGAGCGAGAGGGAGGGGTGTGCAATTAAGGAGAGTGGGGGAAGGGAGGGAAAGGGAAGAGAAAGAACATGGGGATGGCCCGCTGCTCTTGTGGCTGTGTTTATGTATTCTGTGTTGTGTTCTGTACTGAGGTTCTCTCTTTTTCCTCTCTCTCTTTTTTTTCTTTTTTTAAAAAGAGGAGATCTGGTGAGAGGTGAGTGTGGTGCAAGGTCCCTGTCCAAATCTTTCAGCAATACACAGTAGCAGCAGTACTAGTTTGGAGTGCTACGGTCGTAAATAACGCACAGAAAAATTAAAACGAGAGATACAAAATTTTATGTAGAAAACTCTTGCGGGAAAAAAATTACAAATGCTCGAAAGCAAATTACTATAATAAAAAGAAACTACAACAGGGCGCTCCTTATGGAGCACTTTTTCCTATGGATTATTAGGGTACATATATATATAGGATGAGGGAACGAGTCCTATACGGAGAGAAAATCGAATCAGAGTCGGTTGCTACTGATTGATACCACGTCTAATACAAATTGCGCATAAATCTGTTATGGCACGTCTGACATGAGGCGATGAAGTGTCCTACATGGATACGGTACGAATTCGGATTAACTTTTCAACAATCTCACTACTACAGAAATCATCATCACAGACGGTTCAAAAATGTCATCACAGACGGTTTTTTGAACTGTTTGAATTTATGGGTCAGTGATAATCGAAGGTTATCACAGACGGTTTGTAAACCGTCTGTGATAAATACAATACAGACGGTTTGTAACTAGAATCATCTGTGAAAAACACTATCATAGACAGTTCTATTTATGAACCGTCTATGATACTTTTCCATCACAGATGGTTCGTAAATAGAATCATCTGTGATGTGTGAGTATCACAGACGATTTTTGTTTCGAGCCGTCTGTGATATTATTATTCAGATGGTTTATACTACAAAACCGTCTGTGATAGTTCATTCTATACTTTTTTTTATTTTTCAGTTAGCCTCAGGAAATGTTAGCTATGCCTTTCGAAAACAATCAAATACAATAGTAAACATAGTAGAGAACATTCTATTTCCATTACAATCTACTAGTACAACATCAAAAGATTATATTCCACCATTACAATATCACAAGAAAACATAACAGAGAACATTCCATTTCTATTACATAGCATATGAAGTACTCGCATGACACGGTCTGGCAGCTCGGGTATGCCTTCTTGGCGGCTGCCTCACTGTAAGCTCCCGGGCAGCCCTAAACCCCACAAAGTTACAGAATCAAATACTAGAAAAAAAATAGAGGTAGGAGGAAGCTTAAGACACATTTGATCAAACACAAAGAGGTGCTGGCTGGCTAACTGGTATGCGACCTTTAAATCGTCTGCACAAAGCGAGGTCGAGGAGAGATTTTGAGCGCGTGAAGGGTAGGGGATGCAGGGTTCGGGTGAGTATTTATAAGGGAGGGAGAGGTCGATATGTGGGGTGTGGGTTGGTCGGTTTCTATTGGCTAGAATTAGGTTGGGGAGGATTGATGGGCCCAGCGGTCAGAGACCAATTTATCATAAATGGTTCTTGGTAAGAACCGTCTGTAATAGTATCATGGACGGTTTGAACCACAAACCGTCTGTGATATTGGCTATATATATATATTGATATAATATAAACAACTAGTCTCAAAATATAAAATAGCAAAGTTCCATATGGCTTATATATACTCATTTGAAAGGTTTCGATGAGATCTACAACTTTGCAGTTGAGACGAACCATAAATTTCAAAGGAAAGATCAAAAATTTTGGCAAAAACAGAAATAAAAAATTTGCGATGCAAATTTAAGGCTAAAGATAGCACAAACCGATCATTTTGTTTAGATCGGGCTCATCGTTAGCTTTCTAATGAGTACAAAAACGTCAAAAACGGACGTCGTATGCAAAAGTTAATGTCGTTTTACTAAAAGTGTGTCGGAACAGAATTCTACTCAAGCTCATGCGGAAAATTATAAAATTTTAAGGGATTGTGAGACAGAAAACATATCACAGATGGTTTGTAATACAAACCGTCTATGATAACCTAATTATCACAGACGGTTTGTATTACAAACCGTTTGTGAAGTATCACAGATGGTTCATACCAAGAACCGTCTGTGATATGCGAAATATCACAGTCGGTTCTTGGTAAGAACCGTCCATGATAGTATCACTAACAGTTCTCACCAAGAACTATTTGTAATTGCATTTAAAATTGACAGTTTTTGTGAACAGTTTGTATTGAGACGTCTAATATAAGCTTTTTTTTGTAGTAGTGTCTCCACCTTGAACCGAATTCCCTCTAATACTCAAAGAATGTGATAAATTTTTTTAATAAAATTAGCATGTACATCTTGAGCGCCGAATGTCCAAAAGACTAGTGAGTAATAACAATTAAGTCTGAACAACGCTTAAACTTAGATACAGAAACTGGTTTTATCAATATATCAGCTGGATTATCATGAGTACTTATTTTGCTAACTTTTATATTATCTTGAGTAATGACACCTCGAATGTAGTGATACCTGATATCAATGTGCTTTGTTTTCTCATGAAACATTTGATCTTTGGTGGTAAATAGCACTCTGACTATCACAAGACATTGTAGTGTAAGATATATTTCCATAAAACTCAGTAAATAAACCACTTAACCAAATAGCTTATTTGCAAGCTTCAGAAATAGCCATATACTCAGCTTCTATAGTAGACAATGCAACGGTAGCTTGCAAACTTATTTTACAGCTAACGGCACACTCTCCAATAGTGAACATATAACCAGTGAGAGATCTTCTTTTATCTAAATCTTCGGTAAAATCATAATCCACATAACCAATAAGTCCATTTCTAGTTTTTCCAAACTGTAAACAAGCATTAGATGTGTCCCGTAAATATCTAAAAATCTATTGAATTGCTTTCCAATGCTCTTTTCTAGGAATAGCCATATATATATTAACTACACTTAATGATTAAGATAAATCAGAGCGAGAATATACCATGGTATACATAAACAAACCAACTGCACTCGTATATGGAACTTTAGATATGTACCCAACTTCATCATTAGATTGTGGACATAACGCTGAAGAAAGTCTGAAATGTGCAGTTAAGGAAGTACTCATAGGTTTCGCTTTATGCATGTTGAAACAACGAAGAACTTTATCAATATACTCTATTTGACTTAGATATAATTTTCTAAATTGTCTGTCTCTAATAATTTTCATGCCAAAAATTTTCTTTGCTGTACCGAGATCTTTCATCTTAAATTCACTATTTAATTGTACAATCAATTTTAAAATTTTAGTCTTATCTTTTACAGCAACCAACATCTCATCAACATATAGAAGCAAATAAATGGCTAAATCATTAACAGTCTTCAAATAAACACAACTATTATAATTAGATCTTTAAAAATCTTGAGATATTATAAAGGAGTCAAACCTCTTGTACCATTGTTTAGGTAACTGTTTCAACCCATAAAGAGATTTCTTCAATTTATAAACGAATTTCTCCTTTTTCGGAATAACAAAACCTTCTGATTGCTATATAAATGTCTTCTTCTTATTCTCTGATGAGGATATAATAATCTTCTATTTATTGTGTCATCATATTCTTCGACTATATCTCTTAAAGATAAGGGAGAAATTTCGTAGAGTAGTTATAAGTCTTACTGTGACTACTCCGTAGTCGTAAGTTCTGCTGTGATCATCTAGTCGTAAGATCTGCTATGACTACCTAATCGTAAGTCCTGCTACGACTACCTAGTCGTAAGTTATACTACGACTTCCTAATTATTCTATTACGTTCAACTAACTAACTCTCACAACAGGTCTGTCTAACAAAGACCGTTAGAACATGCGTTTATACTTAACTACACATGACCTCTCTCTCTCTCTCTCTCTGATAACAATTGTCCTACATGAACGGCTACTCACGTCTCTCTGATAATAATCACCATCCAGCGGTTAACTCCCGAAGTGTCAAGGCGTCTTCTGGTAAGAAATAACTGCTACCACTTTGTTATCGATATAAGGATTGATATTGAATGGGGGCAATATGTTTTGGAAATGAGTACTAGACTTTTTACACTATTCACACTTGTAAATTTTTACTTACTAATAGCAACACAGGACATAGAGTTGTTATTCTCTTAAGAGAAGATCCAAACCTGTATAAAAATTACTGTATCTTTATTCTATATGATCATACGAGGGTCTTGAGAGCTTTCCTCCGAATCCAAGAAATCATATGTAAGATCGATATTAAAACATCAATAGTTGGTGCCGTCTGTGGGGAAGGTTTCTTCCAAGGCTCCGGTAAATTCCTTATCAGTGGATTCTCTTCCTTCTAATGCCATCATGGCAGGAAAATGAAATAAAGAGAACTAGTTCGACTTGGTAGACTACACAGATATCGACATGGAGGCTTGCACAACCACGAGCATGTCCTGCTTGCTTCCTGTGAGGCTGTCACTGGAGATCCGTCAGGGGTTCCTGGAGACTCCGCTGCAGGAAAGGCTGAGAAGGGATCCAAATCCTCCACAGTAGTACGTCGACATGAGAGCTCATTTCCCCCTGATGGCAAGAGTGAATCTGATGGCAAACAGGACTCGCGATGCGACTGCAACTCTGCCCTAAGGAGTCCAAGTCCTCCAAGGACGACAACATGTCCGATTTTGGGAAATCAGTATCACCTATTGGTTGTAACACTCTACTGGAACCTTCAGAGGATTTGCACTTTGAGGGTCCATCCCATCCCATCGCAGAGTGATGGTCACCTGATCATAATTCCAATCGAAAGAGAGTTCTTCAGGCTACTCCAGATCGACAGATCAACCAAAGAGGCAATCAATCACCTCTTTGGCCAAGGAATCTGTAGCAACAGATGGAGTACGAGGAGTACTACCCACATATGGACCAGGCCTATTATGAGTCAGGTCCATCTGCTGTTGGGCATCGTCAACTATAGTCGTCTGGCAACTCCAATTACCCTTTCCCGCAAAGAAGACATCAAGATGTGGTTACTCGGTGCCAAGCATTTATTCCCGAACTCCGACCAGTACGCTAGCCACCATGTTTCCATCCAGTAAACATGTAGAGGTTCGATGGATCTCACAATCCCACCGAGTTCCATTAGATTTACACAACCGCAGTACGGGAGACAGGAGGTGATGAGCACGTTATGGCGAATTATCTTTTGATAGTGCTCGAGGGGTCCGCTCGATCTTAGTTGCTCAACCAACCATTTGAGTTGATTTATTCTTGGTAGCACCTCTACAATTTGCTACTAGCCAATATTTAGGGGGCGTACAACTGCCCTAGGAAAGAGGACGACTTGCATCGGATGCGGCAGAACAGCGATGAGACCCTGCGACAGTTCATCAAGCGCTTTTGCTAGGTTCATAACTCAATTCTAGAGGTCTTGATATATATACAGATAACGAAACCCAGGTACATAAGGAAATAAATAAAACAATCCTATTATATCCTTAACACACCCTCAAATGTAAAGCGTACGCAATATCATTGTATTTGAAAAGGGGTTACACTAAAAGGAAAAATCCGAAGTTTGAGTCTTGATAATGTCGTCGTAGCGTGCAGTCCTTAGAAAAACTGTCAAATCAAGCCAAAGAGAAATAGATAGAAGCATGGCGCGCAGATCGAAGTTCAAGACAGTGGTGGCGTAATGCACAAGGTGCAAAAAAAGAGTGGCGGCCTTAGAAGCTTGAAGCGGCGGCTAGAGAAGTGGTGGCATCATAATAACTTCTACAATCTGCACGTGACTCAGAAAGCAGAGCGGCCGCTGTTGTCATGCAAAAGAAAATTTCTAGACTTCTATGACTGACAATAAATTTATGGACTCATACGACTTGGACGAACTGAAAATAGAGACTACGGACTTGGGATGGAAGCAACGAAAGACTCAAAGTTAATAGCAGTAGAACTACTCATCTCCTCTTTCTCCCCCATTTCTCCCTATCTAGCCACCACCACATCCTCTTCTCCCCCATTTTTCTTTCCCTTCTTCTCCCTTTCACTCGATGCCTCCTCTCTCCCGCCAATGGCGTCCGGCTCCGAGTCGCCGACGGCATGGGGTCGGGGAGGCCGAGGGGAGCTTGAGCTTAGGGACGGCAACATCCATCTCGCTCTCCCTCTGTGCAGCGGCCCAATCCATATTGGATCTGGATAGCGACAGTGGCAGTCAGGAGGGTAAGTCGGCGCGGCAAGAGCCCAGATCCAGGCAGAGGAGGAGCGGGGCCGGCGTCGGCTGAAGGAGTGGATCTGGTGAGGAAGAGCTCGATCTCGTCAAATCCGTCCACCTTCACCCGCGCAGACACTAGATTTGTTGGACCCCGCCCATGCCGACGCCGGATTTGGGCTAGGGCGGTGCGGTGACGATGGAATCCGACATGGGCTGCCCGGATCCAACGAGGCGACAACGCCATGGGAGGGGGAAGGTGCCGGCAGTGACCGGATCTGGGCACATCGAGGCTGGCAGCGACCAGATCTAGGCGGAGTCCGTGGTGTGCTTCTTCGCGACGGCGGTCCAAGAGGATGGCGACGATTGAGGAGGCACGTATGACAGCGCAGGCGCAGATGGTTGAGACGGCGACCGAGGCAGCGGCAATGACAGAGGACGGTCAAGAGCAACCGGCGACGTGGCCGCCCCCAGGAGCGGAGATTGCTTCTCCCGGGGGCAGCAGATGCAGAAGAGCGGCGGCTAGGAGGCGGTGGCTACAGTAAAATCTAACCCTAATCTAAGTTCTGATACCATATTATGAATATTGTGTGTATATTGAAAAGACCTAACGGGTAATATGTATAGAGAGTACAATGGGATATTATAGGGGAATATGCTATATATAAATAAGGAAATCCATATAATGAAACAAATAAAACAATCCTATTATATCCTTAACACTAACAAGATAAAGATTTGCGCTATGTCATAACAATAATTATGATAATTCTAGTTTGTCACACTGCTTAAACTCTTTATATTGCAGGCAGCTATACACGGTTGGTGATGGTGGAACCATTGCTTTGGATTGGTTACTAGCCTCTGACTATGAAGGTTTTGAGGATTTTAGATAGTTTGAGATTAATTGGCAAGCAAGGGGCCTGCACACCTGACCTTTTGTGCTATGTTGCAGCTAGAGATGGTTCTTGTGATGAAATTATTTCTGAAGATGATTCAACACCCCTTGTTGTTGTGATACCTGGATTAACTAGTCATTCTACTGCGGCTGTAAGTTCCGATGGTTGGTCTACTAAACTGATTGGTTTAATCAAGAACTGGAAGTTGACCATATGACCTATATTTGGTGTTGGACTATCTTTATTAGTTGTTTTACAAAAGATGCAGTGGTTTGTTGCATTATGTGAAACACTTGGTCTTTTCTATGGCAAGCAAAGGATGGAATGTTGTTGAAAGCAATCACAGGGGTCTGGGTGGCATCTCCATAACAGTAAGTTCTCCATACAACAAAATCTTATGATAACTAATATGTCCTTGTTAAGTTAGTCAAATCTTGAATATATGTTCTGGCACCAGAAAAAAATTTGCAGACATCAGAAGCTGAAAAATGTTAGCTGGCAATTGTTACTCGACTTTAAGTATTTTTCCCTGGCAGTCCGATTGCTTTTACAATGCCGGATGGACGGAAGATATCCGTGAAGTTGTTAATTACCTTCATCAAAAGTATCCAGAGGCTCCACTATTCACTGTTGGGACAGGCATAGGAGATATGTGGTATTTTATGGTCATTTCTAGCATATAGCTCTCAATTTATATTGTGTTCATCCCTGCTGAACATCAGTTTTGAATGAACACACAGAAATGCTACATCCTGATGACACCTTAAGATAGATACTTTAAAACTCTGCTCATTTCAGCTTTTTTTTCACTATTCAGTAATTTCGTCTTTTGTTGTTTTTTTAGATTTTTAGGGCTTTTTTGCATTTTCTTTTTTTCTCGTATTCCTCTGCATTATCCGTGATGGGTTAACATGTCATTTTCTGTTTTTAAATTTTTTTAAATTTAATTATGCCAAATAAGCCAACTCAGCTACAGCAAAAAAAATAAGCTAGTTACATTGAAATTTCAGCCAGAAAACAGAAGTCATCGCTATTCCAAACACCCCCTTAAGATAGATACAAAGATACACAATGCACAGTGTTGTTGCCACACAAACACAAACATAAACATGGTCATTCCAGGAGACATTCATTCACAAATTAGTCAAGCAGAAAAAATTGCGATCATTAAGTTTGAACAACAAAATTGTGGCCTTGACTTCCATTGCATTTGTCTGACTGACATACAATGATTAACAATGATTTCCACCAGGAGTAGCCTTGACTAACATACAAAAGTTTGAATGACATATTGTGGCCTTGCCTTCCCTTAGTAGTAGGCTTGACTTCATTGTAAATTTTCAGACTGACAATAAATGATCATAACAACAAAATTGTGGCCTTCAATTCCCTTAGTAGCAGGCTTGATTTTCAGCTACACCATGATAGGACCGCATCTCGATTCAATCCACAAACCACATTTACACGACAATTCCTCAAACTAACACTGCATGACCTCATAATTCCTCAATCACATTGTCTTGGCGTCAGTTGAGGCCGGAGGGGCGACGTCGATTGACTTGGCGACGGGAGGGCTAACGGCGGTGCGGATGGGCAAGGTGCCGGGCGGGGCAACGGCGACTCAATTGACTTGGCGATGGGAGGGATGACGGCGGCGCGGATGGGCAAGGTGACGGGCGGGGCGACGGCGACTCAATTGACTTGGCGACTGGAGGGTTGACGGCGGCGTGGATGGGCAAGGTGATGGGCGGGGCGACGTTGACTCAATTGACTTGACGATGGAGGAGGGCTGACGGTGGCGTGGATGGGCAAGGCAACGAGATATTTTGCTTGAGATCCAAAATGGACTCACGAACTGACAAGCCCTGAGTTCTTGAGGGGCATATATAATTAAAGTATGGTTGTATAAAAGGACAACTCAAAAATAGATGGTAAATAGTCTCCTCATTCTTCTGATAACATAAGAGCAATTATAATCATCTAGGCTAAAATTTTTCCTACGCAATAAACTTCTTGTGTTGAGTCTGTCTTTGAGTAGTAACCAGAAAAAGATTTTATACCTAAGTTGATAAGTACTTTTCCAAAGCCATATGTAGTATTGCGGTAGCAGAATGTGACCCATAAGGAGCTTGTAGGCCTTTACTGATGAATACCGTCCATCATTCTAAATGTAAGTCCAAACATCACTCTCTGTAAAGAGCTGAGTATGCTACACCAAATATTGGACTTTCAAAAACTGCTCATATGCTTGATGAGATAATGGCAAGTGAAATAAATCTTGAAAATTCTCTATTTGCAAAATTGAAGTTACTGTGCTCTTATCATTTTTCACAAATGGGAATAGTTCAAGCTTCTGTATCAAAAAAGGTGACCATTCCATAAATCCTTCTAGAAGAAGGCCGTATTTCCTTTACCTAGTGTGTAGGAAGCCATTCCTTTATAGAGCTCCAACACTTTGAGAATATCTCACCACCAAAATGATCCATCAGTGATGCTATCTGGCTACCTGTCATTATTGTAATGGACATCCCAAACGAGCTTGACCCAAGGCAAATCTGCATGATTGAAAAACTTATGTAAGTTTTTGAGTAAGAGTGTAGAATTTTGAACCGCAAGATTATGGACTCCAAACCCACCTTACTTCTTAGGCTTACATACCTTATTCCAGGCCACCAAAGACCGCTCCATAGACAATGTCTCCTAAACTTGTCAATTTGTGCAATGACACTTTGTGGCAATTTAGGGTACTCATGTAAAAGATTGGGAGTTGTGATAGAATAGAATTAGCCATTGTCGGCCTCCCACCATATGATAAAAAAGTAGCTAAACTTGCTAATCTTCTTTCAACTCTCTAAACCATTGGGAAGTAATATGCAACTTTTGGCTTAGTGAGCCCCAAAGGCAAGCCAAGGTAAGTGAAAGGAAAAGATTCGCTTTGACGCCCAAGTGTCTGAGTCAAGATCTCCATCCTTTCAAGAGTAACATTAATTGGGACCATGAAACATTTATGATAATTCACCTTTAGACCAGTGGAAGCCGCAAAAGAGTTTAAGAGAGCTTTCAAAAAGAACAACTGTTTTGTGCATGCAGGCATAACAATGAGTGTGTCATCAGCATATTGGACCACTGGAAAATCTAAATAGCCCCCAAAAGATAGTGCTGCAGAAATAAGTTGTAGGTCCATTGTTTTGTTTAAAATGCATTGCAGTAGGTCAGTAGCTATTACAAATAATAAAGGTAATAAAGGATCACCTTGTTTGACCCCTCTTTTACAGTGAAAGAATTTCCCTGGGACACCATTAAGCAAAACAGATGATTTGCCTGTTGTCATAATCACTCTCATCCACTCAATCCATTTTGTCCCGAAACCTTGATGAGCCATAATATCCAGTATAGCATGATGTTCAATTTTATCGGTGGCCTTTTCAAAGTCTAGTTTAAGTACAATAATCTCCTTTCTGGACTTTTGATATTGATGAAGGTACTCAAAAGCCCATGCTAAACAATCTTGGATTGTCCTTGTTTCGATGAAACCATATTGGTTAGCATGAACTAATTCAAGGATCACCTTTTGGAGTCTATTTGCCAAAAGCTTTGTGAGTAGATTCAAGGTGTTATTGAGCAAAGAAATTGGCCTGAAACCATTCGTATTAGTTGGACTATTATTTTTTGGCAGTAGTGTTATAAAAGACCCATTAGTAGACTGTAAGTTGATAGCGCCTCGGTGGAAATCATCACAAAGTTCATAGAAATCTTGCTTTATAATATGCCAGTATTTCTTAATAAAATCCCCATTGAAACCATCCGGGCTTGGTGATTTATCTGTGGGTAGTCTATTAACAACTGCATCAATTTCATCATGTGTAAAAGGCTTGTCTAGCCAACACAAATTAGAATGCATCCAAACTAATTCACTCAGATTGAAATTCATAGTAGTATGTTCTGAAGTTCCAAGTCTTTCTTTGTAAGCTGTCCATAGAAGTGAAGCCTTTCCATGATGATCAGAAATATTGTAGCCATCTTCATTTTGTAAGGATGCAATATGATTTTTTCTGTATCTGATAGTTGTTGTAGCATGAAAAAATTTAGTATTTTCCTCTCCAATCTTTACCCATTTGATAGTACCACGTTGTTTCCAATAGGTCTGCTGACTTTTCGAAATTTTATTGAGATGAGTCTTGATAATCTCCCTAGAATTCCATTCCATGTTGGTTAAAGGCCTGATTTCCTCAAATGAGTCTAATAGAAAAATAACTTCATTTGTATTCGCTATAAGTGCTTTTAAATTTGAAACCTTCTTTGACCAAGCTTTGAGAATTCTTCTAAGATACTTGAACTTATCATTGAGATGTTTAGCACTATCACAAACTTTCATTTGCTTGTTCCAAGCCTGCTCCACAACAGATAAAAAATCATTGTGCTCTAACCAAAAATTTTCAAATCTGAACAGTTGAGACTTTGGAATGGAAGTCCCTATCTGGATTACACATGGCACATGATTTGAAGTTGTTTTTGCTAGAGGAAAAGCCATAGTATTTGGAAAGCGAAGTGTCCAACTATTGGTAGTGAAGAACCAATCTAATTTTTCGATCAGAGGTACCTCTTGCATGTTGCTCCACGTGAAGGCTCTACCTTTGAGTGGTAATTCAACCAACCCAAGCTCACTAATTGCCTCATTAAACAATAGCATATCATTAAAATCACCCCTATGCCTATTTCTATTACAGGGTGCCCTAATGAAGTTGAAATCCCCAACAATAAGCCAATCTATATTATCAAGCATTTGGATGCTCTTGAACTAATTAATAAAATCACCCTTACATTCACTGTTAGCAGGTCCACAAAGATTTGTCAGAAGCCATTGATCACTAGAATGGACTGAGGTGAATTCCACTGAAACCGAATACTCATTTTGAAATACCATCTCCCCTTTAAACATAGACTCCGACCAAGCTATGAGTAATCCTCTAGATGCACCATCAGATGGCAAGAAAACAAATTTATTAAATCTTCTTGGGCAGACTTTTTTTAAATAAGCTGTGTCAAAGTGCTCTCTTTTGGTCTCTTACAAACAAATCACACTGCATCCACTCTCCTCAATCTTATTGCTGATTGCTCTCCACTTCTTGTTGGAGTTAATTCCACGGATATTCCAGGATAACACATTCCACTTTCTATACATTGATATGTGAGTTTTATATAAAAAAGGCAGCAATGTATGCCAGATACATTGTTATATCCTTTTGTTATAAATAACCAGTTATGCAAAAAAACCTGATCAGTCCTAAAGTTGTCATCATATAGAGTTATCCTTGAGCAAGTAGAAATGCAGGGTAATGACCATGCCAAACAAAAATCCAGTGCATACCACCAACAACCTGATAATGACCAGGCCCCATTAAACAATCTATCTGAGAATGGCCAGGCAAACCAAGAGACATTCATAGAGAATAACATCAAAACACCAAATCAGATTTGGTGACAAATGTTAATTTTATCACAGAAGCAAAATAGTTTTACACAGCCAAAGGAAGTCAAACAAATAAAAAGGTCTTTAGGACAAGCCTATTTAATGAGAATATTAAGATAAAACTGTAGAGAGTGTGGAAGCAACTTCTGCAGCAGCAAAGGGCTAAAAGATTCACCCTACTTGGACTTCCTGTTGTTATCATCATCTGATTTTTTTCTTCCTAGGCTTTGCCTTCAGCTTTGCTTCAGCAACCTCACCAGGAGGGACCTTGCAGAAATCAGTGCACACATTCTTGATAATTGTACCAGATAGAACTGGTGGTATGCCATTGCAGGCTAGGCAGTTTTTATCCAAACAAGTCTTTTTCCTGAAGCCCCCATTTTGATTTTTCAATCTTGTGCTTCGCCTGACTTCAGTTTTTATAGAGGAACTGCTCTCTTGACTCTCTTCTTAATGTGAACTCGAGAGATGCTGGAGGAGGCCTCAAAATCATTTTTCCCTGAGAAAATAGGCGTGAAGGGACAAACGTCCTTTTGAGAGGCCAAAGGGCCATTATCAAAGAAACTGGCAGAGACCTCATAAGAGTCTTCAGACATGTTCTCATCAAAGTCTTGTGTCTTCCCCTTAAGCTTACTGTCTGCCCTTTGTTTGTGGATGACATGTTCATTAGAGCTTGGCTGGGACTAAAAATTAAGCTCCGAAAGAGGGCAATGTGGAGACAAGACAAATTGCTTTTTTTTTAAAAAAAAAAAGACTGCACTTCTAACTGATTTATGACTTCCCACACTTTGGAGGTCAAAATTTGCTTTGCCAGATCAAATCTTTGTGGGGTAAGAAACAAGCTTGTGAAAAAATCTGCCCATTTGTCCGGAATAGTGATTGACAGTCCAGAATGGTTGCTTTCTTTAGGTGCAAAGAATTTGGCCCAAGCCTGGAACCCAGCTTCAGAGAAAAGTTGCTCTGTTTGGGACTCCAAAGTTCCCTCCAAGACAGTGTTGTCCCCAGAACTTTGAATTTCTGGGAAAGTAAGAACCATGCCCAATTGAATTTCTTGTAAGGCTTGAAAGTGAACCTCTTGTAAGGGTTGACTGAGGTCAGGGAGATTGAGGTTTTGAGGCTGTTGAGGTTGGTCTGGAGCATCAAGATCCATTGCCATATTAACTTCATGCAGATCCCCGTGCGCAGTTGAAGATGCAGCAGGGGGCTCAAGCGATAGAGTGAGGCTTCCTTATGCAGGAAAATCCGAAGGTAGTTCCACATCCATGTCAACTGGTTGGACAAGTGGCTCATTGTGCTGATTTAATGCCGGCAAGATTTCAGGCCACTGCAAAGCCTCATCAATTGGTAGAAGGTTGTTTAACTCCAGAAAGTCTTCCCCTACTGGCACTACCAGATTACCAGGTGGTTGAACAATCTGATGTCCTGGTTCTTGAATATCCTGATGAATCAAGATCTCTTGCCCATTGATCATTTTGGTCCTCTGGAAGTTCCGCAATTTGCTGCTCATTCTCATTGTCTTGATGCTCAGGCAGCTCCCCACCTTGACCCGGAATGAGTGCAGCAGGAGCCGCATCTCCAAGTATATTCTGTTCAATTATTTCACAAGGAACTGTCCAAGAAGTACTAAAGAAACCATCCCCTTCAGTTATCTGAATACTTTTAGGGACTTTATCCAAATCAATCGCCCTAACTTTGATTATTATGCGAGCTATGTTATTTAGATCCTTCTCCTAGACTTAACAATTTTGCAAAGCTCTTAATAGCATCCTGAATATATTGAACATTCCAGTAGTCTAGTGGGAAACCACCTGCGCCCTGTCATGACGACCATCCACAACATGAATCTCAAACCCTCGGGGGAGAAAAGCTCGATAATCTATTGCAAAATTCGCCATTGGAGAGAACGGCACGATCGCCTTGTCTAGTGCAGCAGTGGAGCAAAGACGCTGCACTACTGCAGAAGTGGAGTTAGAGGCAACGTGAAAGCTTTGAGAGGAAGGTGAATTGTTAAGAGGCAGGAGGCCCAGAAAAATAGATGCCATACTAAAATATTTGGTGTTCGTGGGGAGGCATCAGGACAAGAGAACTGAGCGAGAGTCCCCTGCGCAGCAAGGAAACTGCGCAGGTAACGAGAAAGGTACTCGCCAGCAGAATCAGCACGAAAAACACGAATAGGAGTGGAGAACTGTGTGTGGATCATAGTGGCAAATTGTTTATAGATAGACAAGACCTCACTACGAGAAGACATGAAATATATCCAAGTGTGGCGAGAGAAATCATCTATAAATATGATATAATAACGATGACCCCTTTCGAAACGAAGGGAGCGGACCCCAAACATCCGAATGAACAAGATCAAAAGGACGCTGGGACACGGACTCACTTGTGAGGATAGGGAAGCTGAATTTGTTTACCTAACTTACACGACAATCTAAAGACACGTCTCCGAGACGCACCCGAAGACCACGGCGAACTAAGGATGACAGGCGAGATCCACACAGATGACCAAGACGGTGATGCCACTGCTGAAAAGAGCCGGTAGACGAAGTGGCAGAAGCGGAGAGACTGGCGGCGACGGTGGCAGCGGAAGGAAGGTGAAGCCAGTCAAGCTCCCAGAGACGCTGTGAGTCACGGCACGAGGGCCGAACCAACCGAGCTCCGTGTGGCGGTCCCGAACACAACAAGAGTCGAGTCGAGAATGACACGATAACCAAGGTCGATGTCATCCAGCAGAAAGAAGTCGCATAGTGAGGCGAGGAATATGAGCAACATAAGGAACATGAAAGGATGAGTTGCTAAGAGATCCTCGACCAGAGACAGAAAGAGATGTACCATCGCAGTAAGAACACTGACAGGAGAATCAAGAGGTGTAATAGAAGACAGAGTAGAAGCATCGAGAGTCATGTGAAAAGATGCTCCGAATCAAGAATCCACGGGAGGTACCGATCGTAGAGGGTGGTTTCTCGGTGCAAAGAGTCGATGAGCGTAACTCGCAGAACACCGAGGAGAACACAGGCGGCAAGCAAGCGGCGAAGTCCGGCTATCTCTGCTCGGTGAAAGAAGTCTGAAGAAGTCGATGCGACGCCGTCGTAGAAGCACCGGTGCAATAGAAGAACGGCGTGAAAGATGCCGCTTCTTCTTATAGCACGGACTCAATGTGGCCGCCTTGTCGCAGAGGAAGCAGTGAGGACGGCCACCTCAGACGGATGACGGCCACCACCACCGTGGCGGCGGCCAAGAAGGCGATGTAGCGGTAGACGAGCGGCGAGCACGAGAGGGAGTGGCATCGGACCAGCACCACTCGGACGAGTCTCCTCTGCGCGTATTTGGTGAGAGCCTCCGGAGAGTGACACGAGGTGGCGTGCAAGAAGCCGAGCACGCCGTTGCTCGAACTCAGGGCGGCGAGTAAGGAACTCGTAGACCAGCCAAACTCCAAGTCGGACGTATATCCAAGCAAAGACGGACAGAACGAGCAGCCCGGCGATGCGGAGAGTCCAATCGACGCCGGATAGCGAGCTCGGCGTAAAGGCATCAACGAGAGCATCACCTGCTGAAGAGAGTGCTCTTGGCGAACCACGGGCAGTGCAGGGCATCACGGAGGGCTCGTGGCGCCGACGAAGATGAGTCCACATCCGGGAAGCGAAGGAGTCCCACAACCTCGTAAGAGAATCGAGGCCGAGATCGGCGATGAAGACAGCAGCGGCTCGGCGTCGTCATCGCACCACCGAGTGTAGGTGGTCGACGGTCCTTGTAGAGATCCGAGCCTCTGGTAGGCGAGGCGCTTCATCATCAACAATCGGCGGCTTGTGAGCAATCTTGTTTACCGTCGGGGCAATGCAACAGCGTGGGCTCGTCGGAGGAATAGGGCAAGGCGGGCGGTGACATCGCCGAGAGGACGCCCGAGACGTAAACCACGCATGTGAATGCGCATGTGAGACACGAAGTCGGTGTAATTAACACCATCAAAACCACCGGCAGCGAGGAGGGAAGCGGTGCCCATTGGTAGGCGGCGCCGGGCGGCGCGGCGACCAATACAACGGTCTAACAGCGGCGCCGAACGGCGCGCGTTAGATCGACGTTTTTTTTTTGGCTTCCTTGAAGTTACTTACTTAGCTTCCTTGAAGCTACTCTGCACCTGATGCCTCACGGCGAAGACTTGGGCCTCGCGTGGGCGGCCGGAGTGGCGCGGCGCGGTGGTCCGGCCGCCGGGCGGCAGCGGCGACGGCGGCGGCGCGCGCGCGAGTGGCGCGCGCGGTGGTCCGGCGGCCGGCGGGCAGGCGGCGACGGCGGCGGCAGCGAGCGAGCCAGCGCGGAGAGCTGGAGGGCGGCGGGGAGGAGCGACGCGGCCGGCGGCTTGAGGCGGTGCGGGAAGGAGCCGACGAGGCGGAGCGGCCGACGGCGTGGAGATGCGCGCGCCGGCGAGAGGCGGCGCGCGCGCAGGAGGCGGCGCGCGCCGAGCGCGCCGCGCGGGAGGAGGCGGCGACGGCCGCGCGGAGGCCGAGGCGGCGGCCAAGACGCGGAGTCGGCGACGGTACGGCAGAGTCGACGACGGCGCACGGAATCCTAGGCAAGCCAAAACCCTAATTTTGGCTCTGATACCATGTTATGAATATTGTGTGCATCTATTCATGAGGCCCAAGGGGCAATATATATACAGGTACAAGGGGATGTACAAAAGGAATACAACACAGCACAAAAGGAAGTAGCATATTAGGAAACAAATAAGAGTCCTAATCCTAATCTATTCTATCCTTAACAGTTTTGAACCAAGATTTGCAATTCTTATCAGCCCAGTTGGAATCAAGAACCTGGCTGGAAAATCTTAGTTTGGGAATGAATCCTTTGTTACCATAGATAATATGGCAATTATTAGAAATATGTCCTTGCCCCCTGCACTTATGACACCGAATATCATTTAAACAATTAGATCTCAAATGCCTTCCATTTCTGTTGCCAGGTGCGGCCTGCCAAATTTGAATTTTGAACCTGGCCAGATTGTTGAGCAATCTGCTCAACCTCAGGACTAGTCCCCAATCTATGGAAAACTGTTTTTTCCGGGAAAGCGAAGACGATCAAAAACGGAAGCCTTTGCCACTTAGTCAGGAGGAATTCCTGAAGAAGAATTCAAGTTTTGAGAACCAAGTGGTGATCAAGTGCTACAAAGCAAGATCAAGATGATATTACAGTCTCGCACCACTAAAATATGCTTCGATTGATCACGTACGGAAATGGCACTTGTTCATCAGGGCGAGCAGGGTGGCTTGCAGTGACTCCTATCTGCAGGTGGCCTTAAAACGCAGCCTGATAGCTGAGCATACATGCCCGTCCAGTGGACATTATGGTGCATTTGTAAGCTTGCAGAAATCGCAGATGCCGAAATAAATCTAGCAGCGGCGTACTACTACTGGCCTCCTACTACCTCCTCTCCGCTATGTAATAATCCTCGTGACGCAACGAGGAGACCTGCGTCGCACTTGCGCCGCGCATGCCATTACTGCCCTCCCAACTGCTTGCATTCATGTTGCTTTGTTACTAGTCTACATGCCCACCCGGTCGCTGTTGCTTTAGGCTGCGACTTATGGCTTTTAGTTGTAGTTTATTAATCTAAGAAATAGTGATTATCGAGAAAAACTAAAAAAAACTGCTGAAAAGCCAAAAGTAACGGAGCCAGAACTTCAAACAGCAATAGTTATGGTGTGGAGTACTACTTGCTAGTGTATCTCACATATGTTCAATTCCTGCAAGCAATTTCTGATCGAGCTGCACAGATTTCTCTGGCCTTTGCCTTTGGGGGGCCTTAATGCTTAAACTCAGCTTCTGCCAAGCTATATAATTTTTATACTCTGCGATGTAAATTCTACTACCCACTTTTTGCAAGCAAATTGCGGATAAAACTCTAGCATAATTTGTTCAAAATGCACCGACTAGAATCCTTACAGGGGGTACCTATTAAAAATCGCTTCAACAAATCCGTCCAAAACTTTTTAAGAAAAATCGAAAATTTTTGAACTGGTTTTTCCGAGAGATGCCCGTCAAAAATTGGTTCAATCTATCACCAAAAGAGACAAGAAGTATACATGAACATATAATTGAGTAATGATCCCCTTGTTTATTTTCTTCAGTGTGTGTGTCTCTCAGTCTCCGCAGTGGCCACCAAGGTCTGCGCGCTTGGCAGAGCTGCTGCTGTCCTCCAAGTTTCAACAGTCCGTGCATCATGGGACACTTGATCTGACCCGTTGTTTTTCGATCGGACGCTCGCTTCATGTGAGCCGTCGCTGAATGATGAACAGAGCTATGCAAATCATATGCATACTCAAGTACATTTGGTTAATTAACATTTGTTCTCCAACATTTCTCCAAGCTAAACGCCCATGGAAGCAAGGTTGGACAAAAGGAAGGAACAGAGTTCAGAATATGGCCCTGTTTTTTGCGGTTTCTAAAAGCCGGTTTTGGCTTTTACTACAGTAACTAACTTTTAAACGGAGTATTTTTTAAGATAGGGTTTACAAGTTAATTATAGTACACGTTAAAAACCTAATATCTGTACCATCAAAAATCGCAAGAGAGTATCTCTCTTTCCGCAATCTCTATCGCAAACAACCAAAAAGCCATCAGTCGCAGCCAAAAAGAACATGCCCTATACACTCCCAACAGTGTCGAAACACGTTCTCAATTCTTGACACAAAAACAGGATGAAAACACAGTTGACTGGTCACAAACAGATACACAAAACTCCTTTGAGTCTTGACTAAATCATAAGGGTAACTGTATTGCGAACAACAGCATCTCCCTAGTTAAGTTTTCCCTTGCATTTCTTCATTGAAACAGGGGATTACAACTTAAACCACTGCTAATACAACAACAACAACAAGAACTAGCCACAGTATTAGCAACCACATAACCCTACTAAACACACCAACCCATGATAAACCAACAACATAAGGGGAGCTAATTGAGCTAGTGTAGCTAAGACATTAGTCTACTACTGAAGAAACCCAACCCTGTCCAGTGGATGATCCAACGGCAGTCACTCTCCCATCCGCCTCAAGATCCGTGCAATATCGAAGCATCTAGCCTGAGCTAACCATCCGTATGAGCATCCACTGGACGGGCACACGCACACCGCGGTAATATTCTCTCTTTTTTTCCCCTTTCACTTGCGCTTGCCGCGCTTCTTGTCGCCGCCGTCGGCGTCCTGGAGGAGGTCGACGAGGCATGGCTGCTTGCAGTTGATGCAGGTGGGGTAGTCCTTCTTGGCCACCATGCAGTACATCAGGCACCGTGTGCACGCCCCGATCACCATCGGCGACTTGCTGCCGGGGCTGCTGCCGTTCGAGCTGCGCCCGTCCGACGACACGCACGAGCTCGGCGACGACGAATCGCTGTCGTTGTGGCCGTCCACCTCCATCCCCTCGGGCGGCGACAGGTTCAGCTGCAGCTCCAGCCTTGCGCTCCTCGTGCCGCCGCCGCCGTTGTCATTGCTACGGCTCATGGTTCACAGTTTCACACTACACAAACAATAAGGCAAATACTGTCAGATCGAGAGGAAGTTTTTTTTTTTTGAGTTTTTCGTAGGCAGAGTAAAATACACGAGCAAGAACACAAAGAAAACTAACACGGTTGCTACCTGAAGGTTGTGAAGACCAGAGAAGAGAAAGAGATGAGCTTGATGTGTTTGGTTGAGGGCTTTGAAGAGACCCAAAGGGCTTTATATAGGGGTGTCAAGTAGGAGAGAGGTCAATGGTTCTCTTTACTTTGTATTAATGCAAAAAAACAAGGCCCCTGCTTCCTCTTCCCCCTGTTCTCTGCCTCTCCCTTTCACATCTCTTCATGTCTTCCTTTCTCTCTGTGATTTTGCAGTATGATGCTAGGTTGGAGATCACAGAGTGTACTTTTGAGAGATTCAGATATCCTCAAAAACCATGTTTTACTCAAGGATACCATGTTAGTAGTAGTCGGCACTGACAAATCTATCCCAACTTGCATTTACAATAGAAATGTAAAACAAGAAAACCTGTGATGTGAAGACATTTTTTCCAGTAATATTTGTGAGCCCAAGCTGATCTCTTTTTTTTTTTATTTTTTGATTGCTTTTATACGTATTCACTGTGCTGTTCCTGTGAGTATTTTTACACCATGCTGTCGGCAATAGCTGTATGCAGTGTTAACATCTTGGATGCCCTTTATGAATGGAATTTATGGCCACAGCTGCTTAAAGGATTTTATCTAGCAAAGTAAATGTGCATCAATGTGTCACTGGTCATATGAATAAATAGATCTTAAATAGGAGATGCGCTACTTTAAGTAAATAGTGTCTTTTTTCTAAGGCAATCTTTAAAAATAAGGGAACTGCGAAGTCGTACATATGTCTTTGCAGCCTATCCTTCAATGCCCTTTGCCCTTCAATGAAGTTAAAGGAATCCAGCAGTCCATTAACTTCAATACTTCATCTGATGTTTCACAAGTGCAACTTGTGAAATGACTTCTCACCAGCAAGCTTTTAGAACACTATTACATCTTCATTTCAATTCTTATCACTACGCCTTTAGCCAGTTATTTAAAACTGCAGTACTTTCATTTCTTGATGAAATGCTGGTCTCTGCCTGTTTAGTCAAAGAGGAGTTTACTATTGCCAGTTTGATCTGACAAGAAGCTTTACAGCATTGTAGGGTTGACTCAGAGTAGCTTTGTAGTATCTACAAAGAAAAATAACTGTGATATGCTATAGAGTAGAGAATCTAGTCTATGTTGATGTAAGGCGTGTGTTGCAGGAACGTGGAGGAGACACTAACAGCAAGAAAAGCAACAATTATTGTTCTGACTAACTTGTCCTCGCGTTACATCAAGACCTCCCTCTACTCCTAAAAATCCTACATATTTGAAACCTAGATTTCATTTTTTTAAAAAAAACAAAGAAACAACATTAAAATGGTATTGATTTAAAGTTTTTAACTAACCAAACTAAAATATTGTCCGTCTAAAAAATATCCAAAACATATTTCCATCCAACACTAATTGTCCCCAAACTTAGGGCACTCGTCCATGATAGGCATACAAGATGTCTCTATTAAATTTCATGCACCAACCAGTTTTGCTTAAAAACTTAGGTTGATAAGGACTTCCCTTCACGCTTAAGTTGATAATAAAAGGTGAGCAATATACTTCAACACTCCTCACGTATTAGGTCGCAATTTTTTTAAATATTACGTCAATTAGGTCTTGAACTCAAGAACTTTAGACTCTGATACCATATTGAGTTTTATAAACTAACTAATTCTCCCAAAAGTTTAAACTGATGAGAAAAGACATACAATTCATTTATACTTCAACACTCCTCCTCACGTGTAAACTCCCACATGCTTAAGATGTAGAATAAAAGTGGGCTGCAATTATTATTTTTAATTACGCCAACCTGGTCTTGAACTTAAGATCATTTGGCTCTAATACCATACTAAGTTTTATGCACCAATTAATTTACCCAAAAAACTTAAGCTGATGAGTAAAAACAGACAGTATACTTCAACTGTCTCACCATGTTATACCCCTATATGCAATCTTACGGTATAAGTTATTAGACAGGCAGCAAGCTCCGAAGTTATTTGTTAAAGAGAACATTAATAGCCCTGAGCAAATGCAGCAATGGAAGCTAAGAGTTTAGGTGGTTTACTTAAGTATAAAAATTTAGATACGAACCATCACGACCTTATGCATATATAAAAAACAGGGGAGAGATGATTTTGCAGCAGAATGGGGGGTTAACAACCAAATATGCCGATAGGATTTGACCTTATTACATATAAGCACAAGAAGTTTTGAAAGAAACATAGATATTTGTATTTAATTTAATAGTAGACCACTTTGCATGCACTATGCACAAACAATCTAATACTATCACTGGATGCATCTAACCCTATGTGCATTCTTTAACGTCTGGGCAGGTTAATGAAGGTACTCACTACTCAGGGAACTTAATTACTGTACCAGACTACATGTGGGGTTCTAATATGAATTGTTATAGTTTGTGCCAACTTTAATTGGCTATCACATGGGGATTAGAGTTCTAATCTAAAACATAGTATTCTATGTTATCTGGGCCATCATTTATAGGTTCCAAAGTTTGATAAGTAAGCCATATTTCAGGACCTGTCCTGCTATGTTCAATTAGGAGAAGATGGCATGATAGATTCTGAATTTCAAAGTGGCATAACAAAGTTGATTGCAGACCGATGATAATGCTTAGAATATAAAATGAATAAGCAAAAATATTTAGTCACTCATTACCTTCACAGCTGATGATGGCTATATACGAAGACTTTTAAGACGATAAACCACCTTGATTTGCTCTACGATGATCGTCGAAACAAGCTCTGTAAAGTGGGATTCAGTGATCAGTGATAGCTAAAACCATACATGGATCAACCTACGACAAAATCAGGTAAGGATACATCTCTGATCTATACTCTATTGTAGATACCAATTACTTCAAACAAATGTAGCCTTTTTAGGCCATAAGAGTCACTACAACGGTGGACTGAAAGACACCACAAGCATGGCAAAAGACTGGAATGAATGGGGCTCAAAACCATCGTCATTCTAACATCATTTTTCCAAGGGCGTCTGCAACTGAGGAACAACTGGCATCGCTGGTGAGAGACGGAAGATAAATCCTGGTCCGCAGCTGGAGCAAACGACCTACAACAAGCCTTGCTACCCAACAGTTGAGTAGGCTGGCCACTGAACAAAACATTAGCCTAGGTGCTACCACTCGGATGTAAAAGAGAAAGTTTCAGTGATCACGTACAGTAGGGTTTGTTTAAGACAACTATGTACCTTCTAGTATCTCTGCACCCTGGGATACTCTTGTTACTCCAGTAATTTTATCTCTCTACCTTAATGAATCCTGGCAGATGTCCTGTTAAGTTTTAAAAAATGGTGTACAACTAAGCAGACTAATTGTATTGGAGTTTTTTTTAATACCAACTAATTGTAATAGAGTCAATCGATGTAGCAACCGATTGTTCGTGGGAACATGACAAAAGGAAAAAAGAAAGAAGAAGCTCGGTATATTCGCCCAGCAAATTAGGACAACTAGATTACCGACTATAACAAACATCTTAGTTTAACCTGAAATTTTGCAGAACTTTTATATGAAATGCTCTATTGCTGACATTGTAATTTTCTTATTGCAATAGTATTATGAATAGCGCTTGTATTCATCATGAGGCCAATAAACTAATATATATACATGTATAGGTATGACATATATACAGAAAATCCCTTATACAATAGGGTAAATACACAACTATATAATATATATCTAACACCCTCATCAAACTCAGACAGCATGTACGAAGCGTATTGGCGTTGATGCTTCCTACATGCGGACACAGGTGTAGGATTAGATTATTGCTCTCTAGTATTTGCCTTCTGAGTTACTTACCATCAGTGGGACGAAGATAAATATTAAGTTTCATAGGAGTCTCAGCTGTACGTTGATCAGTAAGAGATGCATGATTAAGAAGATCCTAGATATACTTTTCTTGGAACAAATAGAAACCCTCAGGAGTAGAAATAACCTTAATCCAAGAAAGTAGCAAAGTGGACCCAAATCAGATATGAGAAACTGTTCATGAAGACACTTCTTGACAAAAGTGATGTACTGAGAATCATCTCTAGTAATAATCATATCATCAACATACAAAAGGAGAAACGTTCGACCACGAGGCGAAGTGTGAATAAAAAGAGCAAGATCGTAAGCACTGGCAGAGAAAGCAGCCGCAGTAACAACAGAAGAGAAACGATCAAACAAGCACGAGGAGCTTGCTTGGGGCTATAGAGAGATCGACGAAGGCGACAAATCATATCCTCAGAAACAGAATACCTAGGGGCAGCTGCATGTAGACCTCCTCACACAACTTGCCATTGAGAAATGCATTCTAACGTCCAACTGAGAGATATATCACAGTCGAACAGAGGCCACAACAAGAAGAGTGCGAACACTGATCATGTGAGCAACAGGAGCAAAGTTCTCATCATAATCACGAACATGCTCCTGCTAAAAATCACGCGCCACAAGATGAGCCTTATAGCACTCAAGAGAACCATCAGAGCGGGTCTTAACTTTATAAACCCACTTGCACATGATATGGGTGACACACGTAGGGAGAGGAACAAGATCCCACATACTAGTATGCTCAAGGGCAGCAATCTCCTTTGCTATCGCATACTACCACTCTAGATGAATAACAACATCACGATAAGAAGTCGGATCAGCAAGAGCAGCGGCAGCAAAACCAAAATACTTAGGAGGCTAAATAGACTGACGATCACGAAGAGCATAGCGGGGAGAGGCCGAAGAGGATGATCTATTAGAAGAAGAGGGCACATCAGAAGAGTTCTCAACTCGCAAACGACGAGTATAGTAGAGAGGATAAAAAGGAATAAGGCCAGGAGTAACCTCAGGAGAGGGTGCCAGTGGTGAAGAAGGTGCTGACTGGGAAGGAGGCACCAGAGAGACCAAATGCTGTGGTGAGGGAGTGGCGACTATGGGGATGAAAGGAAAAGTCAGGAAAGAAAGTGCTCGACAAGAGATACAGAAGTGGAGGAAGAATAAGGGCGAGAATAGAAAGGACAAGACTTATAAAAAGTAATATCTCGAGAAATCTGCATCCGTCGGTCAACAGGGTCCTAATAACGATATCTCTTGTGCTCAGCATTATAACCCAAAAAATCGCACTCAACAGACTGAGCGGTCAGCTTAGCGCACTCATGAGGTGCAAGAAGAACATATCATACACCCAAAGAGACGAAGACTGGAATAATCATAAGTCTTGCCACATAGATGCTCAACTGGAGTCCCATCCTGAAGAGCAGAGGAGGGTGGAATGTTGATAAAAAAGTGGCAGTAGAAACAGTCTCAGTCCAGAAATGTATGCTTACATTCAACCACACCATTCTAAGCATGAGCACCGGGATAAGAAAACTGAGAGAGTGCCCTAATCAGCAAGAAAACCATAAAAAACTCCCAACAAGTACTCTCCAGCGGAATCAGCGCAAAGAAATTCGAATAGGAGAGTCAAACTAAGTACGGACCATAGTGGCCAAAGTCTTATAGATGGATAAAACCTCACTACGAGATGATATAAAGTATATCTACGTATGCCGAGAAAAATCATCAACAAAAATGATATAATGTCGATGACCTTCTTTTGAGACGAAAGGAGCTGGTCCCCAAACATTAGAATAAATAAGAACAAAATGACGCTGAGACACTGACTCACTAGAAGGATAGAGGAGTTGAAACTGTTTACCAAGCTTACAACCCTGAAAATTTAGAGAAGCATCACCAGACACCGACCCTAAAAGACCATGACGAAGTAAAGAAGACATACGTGACCCATAAAGATGTCCTAAACGATAATGCCACTGAGCAAAAGATGCGGTAAATGTTGTAGCAGATGCGGAGGCAGTGGTGGAGGCGATAAGACTGACAAGGGCAGCGGAAGGAAGATAAAGCCAGTCAAGCTCTTAGAGCTATCATGAGTCACGGCGACAAGGGCCAGTACTAACCAGAGTCCCTATGCGGCTATCCTGAACACAACAATAATCAAAATCGAGAATAACATGACAACCATGATTAGTGAGCTAGGTAGCATATATGAGCTGCATGATTAGTTTTGTTACATGAGAAACAGCAGGAACATGAAAAGATGAATTTGAAATAGTGCTCGTCCTGTGATAGAAAGAGAGGTACCATCTATTGTTTGAACAGTGATAGGAGCAACTAAAAGACAATTAGAAGTGAGAGTGGTGGAATCAGATGTCATATCAAAAGAAGCAACATAATCAAGAATCTAAGGTGACATACCTGAGGAAGGAGAAGTAGAAGGTGGTCTTTCACCTGAAGACTGAGTAGCGGAACCAGCAGTACCTGACGATGCATAAGCAACTATACAACCTAGCAATGTTAGAAACTACTGAGTGTCAGTGGCATTAGGACTCGGCTGAGAAGAGAAACCTCCAGTGCCCCTTGGAGGACGAGCACCACGACGAAAATCTTTCTTCTTATAGCAAAACTGCTCCACATGTCCATCCTTGTTGTAATAGGTGCAGTGAAGTCCCCTACCAACATCAACTGTCACTTGTGGAGGTGCAACTGATGAAGAAATAACTAGCGATGCAACAAGAGTAAAAACTAAAGAAGCCGCCAAAACCAAAGAAAACGATGATGATAACAATAGACCCGCACTACAAAGGTGAATCTACTCAGTACGAACAACTGTAAAGAATTCCAATAGAGTCACACGAGGGTGATGAGCCAGCAACTTAGCACGAGTCTGCTCAAACTCTGACAAGAGACGTGTTATGAAGTCGTAGATACGACGAAGCTACAGGTGAGACTGATGATGCTGATAGCACTGACAGGTGCGACAAACATCTAGCCCCAAAGAGTCAATCTGATGCCATACCGTGGATAGTTGATCATAGAACTCGTCCACAGTAGCATCCCTTGCTGCAGCGACTGCTCCTGATGCATAACAACAAAATACAAGGAATCACCAGATGACTCGTAGCGGGTGCACAGATGCACCCACATCGCCTGTGCGGAAGCCAGACCAACAACATCACCAGTGAGGTGCACCTCTATTCTGGCAACCAGAATAGCATAAACACGAGCATCCTCATCGATCCATGTCTTGTAAGCAGCATACTGAGCCTGAAAAGTCTCCATGGCAATCTCAAAAACCTTAGATATCTTTGTACGAGCGTTTTCAGAAGCCGGAGATGGCGGCTGGCGACCAGATCGAAGATGGCAGTCAGCGACCAAATCAGAGATGGTGGCCTCAAATGGACTGGTGTGGAGGCTGGTGGCAAGCTCGGAGATGTTGGAGAGCTGCAAGATTGGAGATGCCGGCCGACGACCAAATCGGAGACGGTGCCTCAAATATGCTCGCATCAGCATCCGGATCAGTGGTCGACTGAGACGAGCTGGTGGAGTAGAAGCCAGCGGCGGCGAAGATCTGACCATAGTAGCGCAACTTCGACGAGAGGACAGCTAGATCTGGTGGTGTCGATGGCATAGAGGATGACAGCTGACGGGGAAGCAGATGAACCAGAGAAGAGCAGCGATGACTAAAGAGGCGGCTACAGGGCGGATGCCAACGGTCCAAGAGATGACAAGCACGGTGAAGCAGCCAGATAGAAGCCCTAGGTATGATGAAACTCTAGGTATGGCTCTGATACTATGTTACGAATAGCGCTTATATTCATTATGAGGCTAATGAGCCGATATATATACATGTACTGGTATGGCATATATGTAGAAACCCCTTATACAACTGGGTAAATATACAGCTATATAATATACATCTAACAAATAGCACAAGAAATGAAACATTGGATCCTGCAACTAACTATTCTATATTCTTTGAGCTCTAACTAACTATTCTATATGATTTAGCCTTTTTTTCTTTTGAAAAAAAGTATATGATCTAGTCTTCTCGTTAGCCATTTTTGGATCATGACATTTCACACTGAAGAGAAACAGATTGACGCGCATAGTTACATGATTCAGGATGCAACACCTTTTGTGCTTAGGGTTTGTCTTCTAGAGTGCTATGCAATTCAGGCTGTGAAGGTTTCTTTTCAGGGCAGTGTCCAATGGCACCAACAACAGTTGGATTACCATAGAATGGATCATACTCACTGGATTAGATCCAGCGGACTCTGAGAGAGTCATCTCAAATTCTTTTGTACTTAAGTCAGGACCAGCTCAAGAATCAACAGCGGAGACTGACCCACAAATGGACCCAAACAAGGCAATACTCACCATAGATCTGCCAGTCATATGTGAATATGGGCCATATGGCATTCCATGACAATGATTTTGCCATCGATGCCTCATTTCTGTTTGGCTTTAAGTTTCTGGGACGAAACTATTGCAAACCAAATAAAGGACACCAGGACAGTCAGAGCTTGCATTCTTATGCAATAAAATCAGCTACAGAAACAAAGCAGAGCACTTTAATGTTCTCTTGGTTGCTTCAATTTCATCAGAGTTGCCTGAACCATGTTTACCCAATTTCCTAGCTGCAAAAAAAAAAATCATATGTATGTACTATAGCAAGTCAACTACATTGTTATTTTTTTTTATTTTTGTAGGGAATGTGCAAAAGATTTGCACGCCGTTGTATCAAGAAGAGGTGAGAACAATACAACTCACTACAAAACTAGTAATCCCAGTTCAGAAGAGAAAAAACACAGAGCTAAAACGTGAGAAGGAGCCTTACCCTTCCAAATTTGCTTGTAGCCTACAAACTGGATTGCTCCAAGGATGAATGCCTTATAGGCTGATTTGGCCGAAGAAACCTCAGACGGATTCAACCTCCAAACAACCTTATCTTCGTTCTTCGTTTCCAGGTTGGAGCGACACAACAGAAACTCTGTTCCAGAGACGTAGATATTCGACAATGGCTTGAACCGAATGGGTTCCTTGAATACCGCGAACCCATGCAATTTACCAGTTATCTGACTAGAATAGCGTCAGGTTGCCATCTCCAAGCTGTACTTCTGTCGCCGCTTTGAACATTGCTCGAGTAGCAGGCTCGTGAGACATTTGCAGATTCGCCCAGTGCGTGTTGGATCAGTCTTATGCCACCACAAGTGTCTTAATCTCAACGCATAACCCATGATCTTGAGGTCAAGGATTCCTAAATCACCAAGAGAAAGGGGCCTGCAGACTGCTCCCCGTGCCACCAGACATTGGCCCCCGTGGACTCCACAAGAAAGCACGACGACGCTTATCCATAGCTTTGAGAGCCCAAGCTGGTAGGTTCAGAGATAATAGGTGGTAAAGAGGAGCCATGGGGAGAACATGTTTGACTATGATAGGAGCTTATTGATAAATTTGTCAACCAGCGGTTGAACATGTACCTTTGAAAGTCTTGACAACGCCAACGGCAAACCCAGGTATTTTATAGGAAAGGAAGTTAGCTCGCAAGGGAGTTCTTGCAAAGCTAGGTTGATCTCATCCTCTGGGCAACAAATGGGAGTAACTGAACTTTTTTTGAGATTGGCACGAAGACCGGATGCTTCCCCAAAGTTGGTAAGGATTTCCTTGACCACCCTTGGAGCAATGAAACATATTACATCATCAGCATACATGGAGATTCGCTCCTCTAATCCGTGGCCTCCTAGCGGGGTGAGTGCTGCGAAAATACGCATTCAACACTTCCATGACCAATAGGAAAAGCATTGGGGACAACAGATCCCTTCTACAATGAAGGATTTTGTTTATCGGTATACCATTTAGCAAAATTTTGGAGGATGAGTTGGCTAGTAACAATGAGAGCTACTCACACCATCTTAGCCCAAAGCCCATGTGAGTGAGCACTTGCAGTAAAAACGACCAAGAGACTGAATCGAATGCTTTTGAGATATCCAATTTCAATCTCGATTTTAGGTTCTTGGCTGCAAGTTGGACAAAACGAAAGTTGTCATGGATGCTTCTACCAGTGACAAAAGCACTTCGATTTGGCCTCACAAACCCAGGCAACTCTTTTTTCAGTCTATTTGCCAACACTTCAGAGAAGAGCTTGGCGAAGGTATGGACAAGACTGATCCGATGACAATCTCTAGTTTCTTTAACATCCTTTTTCTTCAGCAGAAAAGTAATCAACGCGTTGTTCAACCAATGGAAACAACGCCCTGAAGATTATACAGGGCATGGATCGCAGCCATTATGCTTTCCTTGATCACCAACCAAGCAGTTTTGTACAAGAGTCCCGTGAAACCATTCGGGCCTGGGGATTTTGCTGACGGGAGATCTTTGATAACTCCCCAAACCTCCTCTTCTGAGAATTCTTGATCAAGGTGAGCTGGGTTAGCCGATGCCAACTCAAGGAAATTAAGATCAAGAGTATGATCACAATCAACGCAAGTGCCCATGAGATTCTCAAAGAACTCATGGAACTGCTCTGCTTTCTCCTCCTCATTTGTGATAACTCTGTCACCGACATGTAGAGAAGCAATGAAAGATTTCTTCTAACAATGAGACGCATGAAAATAGAAAAATTTTTGTTCGCGTCCCCGTCCTTAAGCCAATTGATGTGAGATCGCTGCCTAGCCATAGTTCTTTCAAGCGAGGCAAAGCCAGTTCTCACGAACAGTGAGTGGGCGCGTTTCTTTAGCGCGGTCGAGTTGAAAGATAAGCTCTTTGGCCATAAGCAGCTGCATTTTAATGTTTCCAAACTTCTTTTGACCCCAACTTTGCAGGGTTCGGGTTGCATTCCTAAACAAAGCATCAAGGCGTTGATCTTGTTGTGATTGTAATGTCATGTACCAATAGGATGTGATAGACATGTAGTTCACATTTTCTTCATAACAGCAGCTCTCAGCTGTAGTTATTGTGCAATAATGCTTGCAAATTTTAACCGAGGGAAAGGAGACCACCACACATCTCTACGATTATGATGCAATTGATCTTTTTTGTAATAATTATAATAACCTTTACATATAATCGCCATTCACCAGAATGATGAAACATGGAAACAGCTACAACTAAGATATGTTTGGTGGCTGTAAAAGATATTGTACGTGATCCAGGTTTAACCAAAGCAATTCACATGTTTCAGAATTATTGAAACTGCACTGACCAAAGCACAAGTTTTGCCCTAGTTGTTTCAAAAAAGATCAACAGTTCAACACTACAAGAATTGTTCCCAGTCACCACCCAATATTGAAGTCTGAACAGTTGAACCCGTATCACAACCAGATGATGTCCAATAATGATGCAGGATTGACAAGCCCACAACATCAAGATATTAGTTGATATACTATAATCACAATAATAGCCTGCCAAGTTTTTAAAAACTAATAGTAGGATCGTCGATGGCAATCAGAGGAGATGAATGATTGTAATTCACAGCAAAACTTTTTCTTCAATTTGTTGTCCCTTAAAAATCTATCTTGTCACACAACAGCATGCACACAAAAAAATAGCAAAGCAATATATATATTCCTTGGAGTTATTCTAGCACCTGATAATAAAAAATGAAAACTTGATGAACCTAGCCGTGAGATCAACCAGCAAAGCCAATGAAAAATCATGCATGCATGATGTCGCCGAGTGTTTACCAAGAAAAACCGATCGCGACACCAAAATAAAAAATATTAGCTAATAGATCGTCACACATCTCACATAACAACGCTAAATAATATTATTAATTATTTATTATTACAAATATTTTAAATTAGCCATGTGATCCAACTATTGTTAGGGCATCTCCAATGGTCTGAGTCAGCTGGCTATTTGCATGTACACATCAGCATAAATCCTATGTGGAGGAAAGAGAGTATGCAAAAAAAATCGAGCCGGCTCTTCCTTAAGCACTAGGCTATAACAGAAAACGAGGCAGTCTCTATAAATGACTGTGTGTGCATGTAAGTATCAAATAGCTATCCTTATAGACAGTCCTTTGTATGCTAACTATTTGATTGATGATGTGGAAGTCTCCTAGTTAGTTGCTAGCTAGGACCATTGGAGATGCCCTTAAGTTGGCGTCGTTCCTCAAAATGAGCAACGACCTTTATGAGGTCAGAGCTTTAAAGGCAGGTGTGAAGAGAGAAATGGCAAATATTTGACCACGAAAGTTTGATTCAATCCAGCAACCAGTACCATTGTGGACGAGTAATAAATCTCATTGATAACTCTCCAACACAAGTACAAAGAACTCAATAAAATAAGGAGTACGGTCTATTCTACGGAAATACTAGAGGTCTATTTGTTTCAGCTGCAGATTCTGAGAAATAGCTGGTCTGAGTATCTAGCTGGAGATTCTGAGTAGCTGGCTGGTCTGAGTAGCAGCTGGTCTGAGTAGCTAGGCTGTTTGGCATCTTGGATTCTAGCTGTGCAGTTGGTATCCTGATAGATGTATTATCTGAAATACCCTTGGGTGAGTTGATGTCCTGATTATGTATTGATAGAAGAGACAGTCATGCTGTAAATTTGTAGTACTTAGTTCAAACATTGAAAAACTAATATTAAAATTCCATAACAATAAATTTGACTCCAAATCATAATTTTAAATATTAATATGGATAACTACCATATCTCCATACAAAAGGAACGTACAAAAGGTGTTCATAGGCATATAAGGCGCACATATCACCATCAAAAGGAACTTCTATGGTACTATCTATATTCTTGAAGCCATCAATCAGCTATGGAATCACGAAATGCACACATATCACCATCATCTTGTGCCGTGCTAATGTAATCACCTCCTGTGCTTTAATCAACATATGGCATGTACTCTTCATCATCATCACACCTCTCAAAGAGATGGTCACTCAAAGCACTGTCTCGAATAAAATTATGAAGCGCCATACAAGCAATGATGATCATCTTTTGCCTCTCAACCTTATAGCTTGGCATATGCAATAGAATTTTGGACATCCCAACCAAGACCAGTTGCATTCTTTTTTAGCTCAATCCATAAGTTGTATTCCCTCTTCAAAGCATCCCAACGATTCTTTAATTTGGTCCGGTCATAGTTTCTATTTGTCTTTGCATTGAATTTTTCTTGTAGATTTTTGTAACCAGTGCCATTCAAGGCTGCAGTTGGCCTATTTCCAGCTAGTACTTCATCCCTACATATTTCACAAAATATTTTGGTTGCCCAGGCATCCCAACTTGTTTTTGATGTCTTCCCTTTCTCCATCTAATTTCATGCAACATGCAACAAAACACACATATTGAAAACTGACAAAAAAATACAAGGTCAAGCTGCAAGCCTATAACCAACAAGATCAACATATCTTTACTATTATAAAAGAAGGAGTTGGTGGTTGACCCGTCGTCACTCCTCTTCTCTCAACCCTTTGATCTGATTACAAAATAAAATCCGAACCGTCTATCTCATAACCCCCTCCCTCCCACCCCGCGCGCCGCCTCCTCCCCTCCCTCTATCTCTCTCGCGCCTCCCCCCCCCCCGCGCCGCTCCTCCTCCCCCCACCCCGATCTGCCTCCCCCTCGCTCTCCCCCCGCCTCCCCCTCGCTGTTCCCCCGCCGCCTCCACCCCCCACCCCGCGTCGCCGCCGCCGCCTCCCCTCCTCCCTCCCAAGCGCCGCCCTCGCTCTCCCCCCGCCGCCCCGATCCGCCTCCCCCTTGCCGCCCCCTCGCTCTCCCCCGCCTCCCTCCCCCCACCCCGCATCGTCGACGCCTCCTCCTCCTCCCCACCCCTCGGCTCCGTCACCGCCTCCCTCCCACCACCCCGTGCCTCCCCCTCTCCGTCCCTCGCCGCGCATCCTCCCCCCTCACGCCGCCGCCTCCCCAACTCCCACGCCGCCTCCTCCTCCCCCTCTCGCTCCACCGCCTCCTCCCCCACCCACCGGCGCGCCGCCTCCTCCCCTCCTCCTTGCTCAATCCTCATACATGGATTGTTCTTTATCCCCAAATCACCAAGGTGGCTGGTAAGTGTTCTGATATGTTACTTTATCTTGTGTTAATGTTAACAACAAGATCTAAATCGAACAAATTATTGTATCAGGCAAACATGGGAAAGACATAGGATTTTGGATCTTCACTGCAAGTCCTATGAGGATTTGAGACATCACAACAGAAGTAAATGAAATAAAGGTAACCAGTAGTAATAGGCCTCAGTTTTGTTGCTATCAAGTGATATACATGCATTGTTGACAATTTTATGCTTTATGCTACACCTGTCGATGTATTTCTCTTAAGTATAGACTGGTGGTGATTTTATCTTATTTTTGTAGCAAAATCATGAGGAAATGTGAATTATATATTTTTACACTTTGTCTACGCAGAGGTCAGTTGCATCATCCACACGCGCCCACGTCTTGTGCCCTAGCCTGCCATCCTGTCCCAATGGGTAAGAACATGAAGTGGGAAGATCAAGACATCTTTTCTTTTTTTTAGAACAGATTAAGACATCTATTCTTTAATTTAGAGCATATTAATAAGGGCAGTGATCAAGTGTTCCATTGTTCAAATTCAGTGTTATTTTGATGTTACCTCCTCTATATGAAATTTTCATTGCTTAGATTCACATTGTGCGTCTGTATGGCTGTGTTTGTGTGCACCTATGTAAGTGTATGCGTGATGTGTCATGATGGCCTTCAAGTGTGGGCCAAGTTTTGGTCTCAACTTTCTTTTTAGTTTTGGTCTCACTTTCTTTTTAGTTGGGCGGTGATTAAGTGTTCCATTGTTCAAATTCAATGTGCGGGTGGGGACCTCGACACGAGGTTGTGCGGGGTGGTGGGAGTAGCATGCGATTCCCACAGAGTACCATGGAGGAACACACGATGGGCAGTGGAGGCGGAGAAGGAGATCGAGGCGGGTGAGGATCTTTGCGAGGATGGCGCAGAGGAAACATGCTTGTAAGGGGCGATTATCTTCAACTTAATTTGCACTTCAATCTGAATTTTGCATCTCACTTTCTCCGTTTATCATTTGCAGGAGATACACCACTTCTTCGTAGTAGGTGAAATGCTATCACAGTTTTACACCCTGCTGACATAAACTCAGGTTAGAAATTCATCTTTTTCTTTCTCTCTGAACCAAAATGTATGTAAGGATTATAAAATAATATTTATAGTCACTGGTTCTTACAAGCACTTGAGAAGTCGATAGAAAGTAATGAGATGGAGAAGAGAGACACAACTGCGTACCATCAACTAACAGGTTTGTGGTGTGTTTGCAATATTAGCAAATGGTGTTTCGATAGTAACAACTAGACAAATGATAGTGAGAAACTATTTCAAACAATGAAAATTATGTACTGACTACAACGTCAACAATGTCTTCTTTCTTTGTACCAACTGCTGCGTAACATGTAGTCTATTAGTCTTGAGCCATGCCATGAAGTCTTCTTCTTTAACTTTACCTTTGAAGAAAAAGTTTTTTATGACTATTCAGCTGTACATATCCCCCACGACACAAATTAAACTAGGAAAGTTAATTGATGAATAATCGAGTATGCAAAGGTCATTGTTTTGAAGCTGCTAGCTTACGCAAAAGATGCACACCAAAATGTAAGCTGTTAGCTTACAGAACTCATAACAAGGAAATCTGGGAGATTCATTAAGTGTGCGAGAAAAGCCATTGTTTCTACTAGGAAATTAAGGATTCACTAAAGGTAAAAATGAGTGATAAAAGCGGTAGTGGGTAATATTGATTTTGAAATTAGACATTGAAGTTCGAGAGATTAGCATATGGCATCAGGATTTGCACATTGCCTTCACATTTAGCACATCTAAGAGACTTGCATTAGTTATAGTGAATAATCGAACTCATGGAATCCTTGCTTATTAGTTTTTGAGATTTCTTTGATCACCATTAAAACTTGTTTTAAATGAGATCTATTCAAAATAGCGATCGATACAAAAGCTAGACAAATATCCACTATAACTATCCAAAAATGAGATGTTACCAACAAAATGAATAGTAATTGAACTTATCTTCTATGATGATTTCACTTGGGTACAATGTAGTGGCAAAAATTGGGTAACATAATTTGTTGCCAAATGAGTAAAGATTTTTCTTGAAAATCGTACTATCAAATGCGTGATCAATGCATTCTATTTTTCCATGCGGAGAAGGCGATGTTGATCTTGCAATTCATTCTGACCATTCGAGTTTGCTTCGATGCTATTTTCTATTTTTATTTTTATTTTTTATTACTTATCCTTTTTTATTTCAGTTGTTTTTGAAATTTCCTTATTTGAATTTGGATCAAGTGAATTGTATGAATTGCTGTTGGGCTCCTCCAATGCGTGGTATAAGATTATGGAATTGTAGGGCATGATATTTAGGATGTCATGTGTGGTGGAAAGAGAATCGAATAGACACTTTCAAATAATATGGTTCTAGCATGTCCATTACAACCTTTAGAACTCATGTAGTTGAAATCAACGGTACCAATTTTGGTTTGATCAACTTCTTTTAATTCTATTTATTTGGTAATGTCATTACTATTAACTATTATAAAAGAACGGGTTGGTGGTCATCCGTTCTCCTCCAACCATCCTATTCTTTTAACTTCTTACCGCTCTCTACTTCCTAATTAATTAGAGACACTCTCTGTCATATCATTATTCTCTATACATCCAATGAATTACGTTGCAACGCACGGGCACTCTACTAGTACACATTGACAAAAATCCCTTAACAAAATCAACATATGCACCATGCCCTTATTATGCTACAGCTTGATGACATCAGAGGAATTCATTAACCAAAACCTAAAAGATTATTCATCCCACATAATAGTATCATTATCCTCCCCTGAACGAAGCACGATAATGTGATATCAACAACTGCCTGCTTGGATTATCATACACAATTGAAGCACAATAGCACATAAATTGCAGTAGCAACAGCAAATGAAAATCAACTAATTACCTTCGGTAGTGCGACGACAGGGAGGCGAGTTGAGTGGAGGAGGAGCCTGCGGGAGGAGGCGTAGGAGGCGGCGGGGATCGGGGACGAGGAGAGAGGCGGTGGGAGAGGAGGAGTAGGAGGGGGGGCGGCGGGGGAGAGGTCGGCTGGGGCGGGGCGCCGGGGAGGAGGGGCGCGGGGAGGATGGGCACGAGGGGCGCGGGAGGGGGGGGCGCCGAGGGAGGAGGGCACGAGGGGCGCCGGGAGGAGGGGGCGCGGTGGGGCGCGGCGGCGAGTGGGAGGCGGATCTAGGCGCCGGGGGGGCGGGGGTCGCCGGGGGGAGGAGGGGCACGAGGGGGGCGCCGGGGAGGGGGAGGAGCGCCGATGGGGCGGACGGGGAAGCTACGGGGAGGTGTCGACGGGGGGGCTTTGGGGCGGATCTAGGCGCCGGGGGGGTGGGGGGCGACGTGGGGTTCTGAGGAAGGGGGGCGACAGGGGGCGTCGGGAGAGTGGTTTTGTTGAGTGGCATTTGCGGGTAATTAATATAAAATCTAAGTGGCATTCTCCCAAACAATCTGGAGAAGCTGGAAAACCCCAGCTTCTGGCTACTCGTTCATTTTCTGGATTCTGTAGCTTCTGGCTACTTAGAATCTGGATTAAAATCTGAACTGTTTGGGGGAGCTGCAGATTCTGGGAGTAGCTGCAGCTGCCAGAAGCTAAAACAAACAGGCCCTAGGTAATACATCATGGAACACAGAGCTATCAATTATATAATATAGCATAATAAAAGTAAAGTGATATATAGTACTTTATTTCTTGTCAAAAAAAATATTCTGGCGATGTGATCTCTTGAACTATATACAGCTGAGTTTCTACAAGGTATGTGTGGACCGGTAGAGAAACACATAGGAAGGGGCCAGAAACCAATGATCACTTGAACCAAATGCAGGAAACAGTAGTTAATTAGTGTATACCTTGATAAACAAGAGTACAGAACATGTCAATTAAGCTTTGCTAAACAACTTAGTGTATACCTTGAATGAGAAGGTCAAAAACGTCGGGCGGAGGAGGATGGAGCTGGGAGAGGAGAACCGGCGCGGCGGCGATGTTGGCCACCATCCAGGACTAGTATACCAGGAGACGCAGAAAGGTGGCGGCAAAACACAGGCAGTGCATTCTCGTCGTCTCCTCTCCGCCGGACAGGTATCCCTGAAACTTCATACCACAAACGCCAGTCGCGCGCTCCATCGGGATGCGACAACCTGCCCTCCACGTTCTTGCAAACCAGAGTAAAAAATGCTTATCAGTGAGCAAGCTGTTAGCCTGTGTCGTCTCTGGGGTGGGGGGTTGCGGCATTTCGTCGAACACAAGGTCGACATGGTCGAGGATCAGGAGTGCCCAGGGGCTGGAGCGGTGAGGTCGACATGGTCGAGGATCAGGAGCGCCCTCGGGGTGGGCCACCGCTCCCAATCCCGGGCGATCAGTCCTGCTGTACATGAGTGCAGCAGTGGTGGATCCATTGAGGCCAATGAGGTCAGGTCAAATTTCATTTATCTACTGTATAGCTCATATAAATTTAAGTATAAACTTCTAGCTCAAATCAAATTACATTTGACCAGCCCAAAGGTTGAAACTCTCGGTCCATTGGCTACCACAGCTAAGCCAAAGATGACACTAATCAAAGCCTGGGACACACAGACTAGCATACACAAATGCAACCTATCTTACTCAAGCATGACCCTAGACGCTCGACTAGCTAAACCACTCTACAAAGGGAAGATAGCAGGTAAAAACCGCACTATATGTGCATCGCATTGCCTCAGTCACTCATATCTCGTTTCATCCGTCCATTTGTTTAGCCTTGCACAAAAGTAAAATTCACACTCTTGCTTAGTCGTAGGCTCGTAGCCATCGATTGCCAGAGCCTGGAGGCCTAGGCTGCAGCCCACCAGCCATCGTGTCTACTGGTCATCATCACCTGTTGATTGTCTCGCTGAGTACTTGGCTGTATGGATTAAGTCATGAATCGATATAGGGTATTGCTAAATTTCTCTTAATTCTTTCATTTTCTTTAAGTAAATGGATTGAAGTTATGAGTTATGGTTTGAATGTTATGATTGTTGGTTGGCTTTTTGTCAAATTGTGGGTTCAAAATTAGTGTTTCAATTTGGATTTTTTAAAAAAATTGGAATACCCACCTGCTTCATTGTTTGGTGAATCCACTTTAAGAATCACTTTGTTTTAATGTTTGACTTTTTGATTTTTTGCCATATTGGTAGTCATATCGTCTGTTTTTGCTAAACAATGATCAAGCGGAGGAAAGACATGAGAAAAGAAAGAAAATGTAGAGGAAGTAAGAAAAGAGATTGATGATATAGACATCAATATCTTTGAATTGGATCCTCATCAATACCTGATGATGTAGTTGTCAATATATCAAAAACACTTTATGTGGGATTCACATCGTTAAAACTACCATCCAAAATTGTGTTAAGAGTGTAAATTGACTAGATTACGTTTGAAAGGTTAAATATCTTATTTTTACCATGGATAATGTAAGCAGAATTTTCGCAAAATTTAGAGACGTAAAATTGACTTATTAAATGTAAAGCGCTGGAAAGGGAGAAGTGGACTTGTCAAATGGGCGGCACGGCATAGTTAAGCACGGGCCCAACTTGATATTGGCCCGTTAGACACGACCTATTTAGCCCAGCTTGAATGGGCCATATCGTACCGGCCCGTGAGTTAAGATGGTGACCCAGGCTTGGCCCAGCGAGCGTTCGTGCTATGTTGGGCCGGCATGCGCTCATCTAACCTGACAAGCTAGGTAGGCCCAGCTAGCCCGTTTCGGCTAAAAAAATTTAAGAAAATATAATAATTCAAAAATATGTAGAATTAAAAAAGACAAAAATAAGTTATAGAAATATAATAATGAGCTTTATTAATATTTAAATGGTTGTCTCGTTAAAAACTTTACCAATAGTGAGGTAGCTTAAATGATTTGACTGGATACCAATTTAGGAAAACAATGCAATGTTCCTAGTTTAGAAACTTGACTCAATGCAAATACAACTGAAACTGCCTCACTTGCATTTTCTTCTCCTTCTTGGAGGATTTGAGGGTATACTAATTCTCTTGGCTCTCCTCGTCACTTTCTGATAGTCCTCTCTAACTATACAACCTAAATTTCGCAAACCAGAGCTAGAGTTATGATAATACATTGCAATCAAAGGAAAAGACATAGGATTTCATTGTTCTACTACCATTGGAGCAGTATGTCTTGGAGGCATGCGGCATGCCACAATGCTACCGTACACAACTTTTTCCTCCTTGAGACCACGAGATTTGCAAGGGATTAGGCGCAAGCACTGGGAGAGAATATAGCCATACTATTCATTACATGCAAGTGGAGAGATGGAGATGTGGTACTATTGAGTGGATACCTAGTTGTCGACAACATGAGCAGCGGTCGAGGCAGCAGTGTCTAAGCAGGAGGTGGAGATGGACAACACCACGCCTAAGATGAGGCTGTTGTCCATATCCTCAATCTCCTATCTCTCCGCTTCTGTTGACCTCTCTCCACAGCTTGTGAAATCAAAAAACTGCAAACACCTTGTCCAGCTGTGCTGCTGCATGCCATCGAGCTCTAGCTCCAGTGCCGTGCGCACGCTATTGACTCACACCAGTCACTCACCTCGAAGTCTATAGCGCCACCGCTGTTGAACTCCTATCGAGATTTCTTGGGCTTCATACCTCCCGTCGAGCCACCGCCATGGTCGATTTTCATCTTGATGATGCCGCTCACACTCTCATCAGTGAGGGAGATGCAGACACCATTGTTGCGCACCACAATGCCCAATGCCATCACTGCCCATCTCGATCGACTCCACGACTGCCACTGCTACCTCCTTTTCCACTTTGCACTCCACCTCCTCTTATCGTCCTCTTTTCCCGCGCTTGCTGACCGTGATGATCGCACTGCGGTGCATGGTTGGGACATGGGAGTGGATGAGAGAACGAGGGAGGTGTAATGGGGATTGGGGAAGAAAGAAGAACAAGGGAAGGAGATCGTTGGTGGGAGTTGGTTAGTCGGGAGATGCTGAGACCAAGATGGTGGGAGGTTTCTATTGAACTGATGGAGCAGGAATTTGTTGGTGCTTTGGTTTTTGTGTTTTCCCTAAGGCGAGTGGTTTTTTGCGTGAGGGTGTGTGGACGGGAGAAGCGTGATGTGTAAGGGAAGTAAGTAGTGGTGAACAAACAAACTATCATGGTTAGATAGGTGAAGAATTTGACAAACTCTCATGGCCAGATGAATGGACAAGCTAAGCGAATGAATTTTTGGAGGGGCCGTTCGATCGTGAGAGAGGAGGGGAGGGGCGCAAGATGGATAGCTCAGATTTAATCTCGTGGCTAGATTGGACGACTACAGAAAGAGGATGGGAGAACGGACCATCACTAACTCATATTTTTATGTAGCAGAGATTCTCACAAAATAAGTGTGCATGCACCCAGGGTGGGGTATGTAAAATTTGTACAAGCAACAAACTAGAATTATTTTAGCAAACATGTGATCAAATACAATTATAACGCTGCTCTAATTTGAAACTATGCATCCTACAGCTTCAACTAAATGCAATTTAATTTGAAACAGATGACATAATATACTAGTGGGGATCATATAAAGGGCATGTTCTTTTCAGCTTCTCAAAACAGCTTTTGGCTTTTGCTATAGTACCTAACTTTCAAACGGAGTATTATTTTAAGATAGAGTCTACAAGTTAATTATAGTACACATTAAAAGTCCAATATCTGTACCATCTAAAATCGCAAGCGAGTATCTCTCTCTGTAATCTCTGTCGCAAACAGCTAAAATTCAAAAATTTCAACCAAAATCCATAAACCGCAGCAAAAAAAGAACATGCCTAAGTTATGAACACCCTTTATTACGTGCTCCATTTCCCTACTATCCTGCAAATTTCCAAAGTTCAAATTCGATGTATACAATGAGGAACAAAAAATGGCAAATCTGCTGCAAAATACACAGAAGGGGAAAAAGATAAAAATAGTCACTTTTCACACCAAATTTCACTTTTTTTGTCTTGGCTTTGCACGTTGTTCTTTGTAGAGTTTCCCCTTGCACCTAGTTAACACATCAAATTAATCTAAAAAAGTCAACACATTAAAAGTTTGATTTTTACTCGAAGAAACAGCTTTCCAAAAAAATTCTATAACTTTTTGGACTAAACTTTTGTGCTTGAAATGAAAAGTTTACATAGGGGTACACCGAAAATGCAGGGTACGCATAAATTCCTACTATATTTTCAATTTGAGAAAATTCCTTTTTTTTCCCACTGAAAGTTGCACTTTTCTGCTATCCAAAAAAAATTGATGCTTCCTTATCTACCGCTGACTAGCTTTTCTCTTCCCTTTCTTGCCACTTCCGTCCCTTAGCTCAGTTAGCTGTGAGCTGGCTGTTAAGTTGGACTGGAAAAGATGTTATTGCCCTTCTTCTTCCTTCGGTTCTGCAGAGGAATGATTGGTGGGATCGGGATGGGAGAGAGAAGCAAAGCCATTGCAGCTGCGGCTCGGGAGAGCGCCGGTTGTTGGAACCGGCGATCACTTTGGTTTCATCAGATCCACTTCTCGGTCTCTTCTTTCTTAAATGGGCTGTGCTTCCTGCGCACTAAGCCTACGAGCTGCCCACTAGCAAGCCCTCCAAGCAACAATCTTATAAGTGGTAGTGGGCCTCCTCCCTTCAAAAGACTAGTCTGATGGGTGAGATCCCCTCACACTTATAAGTTGTGCTTGTTCCTCTCCTACAATCTATATGGGACTATTATTCTCCTAACACCGGTGACGGCGAGTGACGACTTGGGAGGCATGGGCGATGGCCAGAACACGATGTCGATGTTAAGGGGAGCCAAGGGGTGGTGGCAGCACAGCCGATGGTGGCTCGGTGGTGTGCCGATGGTGAGCAATGGTGCCGGAGCGGAGGGCGACAACGAACTGCAGTGTCTTGAGCACGCATGAGCATGAGGGATCACGTGGAGTGCGCCAGTGCGCAGAGCTCGGCCGGATTTGGACGGCAGCGGCGGCATGACGAGGAGGCATACCGGCACGGTGGGTTCGCTGTAGCGATGGAGAGAAGGAGACCCTCCTCTGACGACAATACGAAGGAAGCAGGTGGTGGCCGCTTCTTGGACGGAAACTAACCGGCAGTGACGAATTTGATGGTGGCGGCGCTGCGAACAGAGTCAAAGAAGACGATGAAATTCTGTTGGGATGCTGCACGATTCCCAAAATTTCTTCAGCGGAAATTATTAAGAAGATGTGGAACACGATGTGACACGGTTGCTTGCAACGGAGAAGATGGTGGAGCTCAAACTCCTTGCCGCTGACGCCGGTGAAGCATGGGGTGGCCACCGTGATGAGGGCTGTAGATCAACGGGGCGAGGTGGCCACAACGGCGGAGGGATGCATATTAGTATGGATCTCGTCAGGGGCAAAGCAGGGCTGGGAGTTCTTCTAGATCTCGTTTGGGGCGAGGTGGCGGCGGCCATGGAAGGAGAAGGAAGAAGTGGACATGTTGGCCGTTGTGAGGGTAATGCAGACATTTTGTAAAAAAAAACTAACAGCTTTAACGGCAACTCTACCTAACAGAGGTGACGCGGATGGCATGGAAGAGCAACGAAAAGTTCTTCGATGGCTTTGATGGAAATATCAAATTTGCAGTAGCAGATTAGGAAAAAGTGAGACATTCGATGGCGTATAAGGAATTTTTTCTTTAAATTTTGTTTGAGTATTGCTAGAACCATAAGTATACAAAAGAACTATTATTTCTTAGTCGAATATGGGTTTTTCACATGTACATATGGATACAAATACTATCACTACCATCAAATATGTTTTAAGATTGGTACAAACGTTGAAAATTCAAATCACTATCATTTCTTCTAATTATTGAATATCCCTTGCACGACTCTTGATACACTTTTGAGGATTAAGATAGTGCATATACATATATGTACATGTGGTTTTGCATTTTTCTTTATTGGTCCCAATATTTGGTAGCTCAATTGTAGGGCAACTGTTGCCCTGTTGAATAATATATTCAAATAACACAACAAAAAAAAAGTAGTGATTGTTCATGAGAGGCTAGCGCAAGGTTTCTCACTTTCATATGTGACCTCCACCAAACACATAGTTTTAGTAGATATTCTAAGTACTTTATCCATGTAAACTATATATTTTCTTTGCCTTGTATATGAATATTGGTTGGACAGTAAAGTTCTTTATTATTATTTCACATTAATTTTTTATAGACTTTTATAGGCATTACATTGTTAGTATTATCTCACTAGCATTAATTCGAGGTAAACAAACACTCAACTATATACGTCTATATCCTCTAATATATCAACCAACGTCTAGTTCGAGTAGCTCTTAGAAAAATCTAGGAGGCAGTATACAGAGGTCGGATGACATAAGGCATTTTGGCTAAATGCCCTATAAATATGGCACAACACACAAGCCATTCATGGGACAGTGTGGGTTAATGCTTTAGTATATTGAGTCAATATAATTCTGATATACCTATTATTACATTTAGGTTTCCTAGCTAATATAACTCCCTCATCTTTTGCTTGTCCATATTAATGATCTAATGGAATCATCGTATTGTAAGGATTGTAATATTAGCACGGTGGTAGTACTGGACCAAGCAACTGGAGACACAATATGCTCAGAGTGTGGTCTTGTATTGGATAGTCATTACATTGACGAGAGAATTGGCTGGCGTAATTTTACACACTTTGCATCAAAAGATGATGGCTACGATCCTGTTTGCATGGAAGAGTTAATTAATAATCTCAAATCAAAGCATGATTCTTCAACCATTGTTATGTCAAAACAAAAAATATTTGATCACCGGCAGTCCACCCACATTAATCCACAAAGGAGTGTTGATTTGCATTCTCATCAACATGATATCGCATTCCATTATATAGCCGATATGGCTGACAGGTAACTTCACATTCTTGTGTTTTTTGATTAAATATTTTGCTACTTATTTAAATTATCTATTATGTTTATATGTGGACATTAAACTTTTACTAGATACGGTTCATCACATATCCTTCATACTTATACTTGTTATACATTACAATAATATATATATTTCAAGTAATAAGTATAACAAATAGTCATGTACACTAATATCATAATTTATTTGGAAGGTTGGGTATTGTTCATCCTATAAAGATTCAGGCAACGGATATATACATGAAAGCAAATGATCTTAAATTATTTAATGCAAGGAAAAAGCACTCTGTATATGCAGCTTGCCTTTACATAGCATGCAGACAAGCTAATAAGACTCGAACTATAAAAGGTAAGAAACTTATGGAGGACATTTTGTGGTTTATCTTTGTTTTCTTGATAAACATATTGGATATTTTTTTTGGAAAAGAGATTTGCACTGTTACTAATGGAGTTACAATGAAAGAAGTTGCTCGAGCAAAAGATTTAATAGTACAACATATTGAAGAGAAGAAGGGTGAATGCATGGAGATCACCAGTGTTCTTCCTAGGGATATTTTGGTAACTATCTTTTTCTTTATTATTTCATAACATGCTAATTGTTGTGAATATTTACGATGAAAGTTCTATACACGTTATGTTTTTTCTAATTTTTTTAAGACCTTATTATTGACAACTTTGCAGCGGCGTTTTTGCTCAACACTTGGCATGTCAAATCAAGCAATTCAAGCAGCAGCAGAAGCAGCAAATCGAGTGGAGAAACTTGATATAAGGTATTTTAAGTACATAATTAAAACATTATATAATTATACATATTATATTTTGCAAATTATATTGATGTTGACCTAACTGCTTCAAACGTAAGTACATTGAAAGACATCTTAATACATGGAACTTGGATCTTAAATGTATGAACGTGACTTGGTAATGAAAGTAGATAAATTCACTATGTTTTTAGTATATGTTTTAAAGTTTCAATTTATAATTTTTATATTGGTTGAATTTGCAGGAGAAATGTTGTATCAATAGCTGCTACTATAATATATTTAATATCCGAATCATCTATTGAACCATGTGACAAAGTGGCTCTCAAAGGTAGTAAATTGTCATCATATAATGTTTTCCGTGTAAACTTCTCTTTATTTGCGTTGAATTTATTCTAACCAAAATAACTATAAAAATATTTGCAGATATATGCTCAGTAGCAGGATTAACGGAGCTTACCATTAAATATTGTCACAGAGAACTTTCTCATTATACTTCATGGCTCTTACCAATTTATTACTCAACTCAATTTGTAAAGAAGGATATATAAACTTTATATTGTTGGATAATGTTGTGTAAATATTTAGTTTATACATTAGATCTTACTAAAAATAAATCATGAATTTGCTTTGAATTTTTTAATTAAATATATTAATAGATTCCACATGTAAATTATCAGTCAAAATCCCAATTAATAAATACAACAATTCAATTATGATGTTTTTCTATTATATAAAAGTTCTTGATATACAAATGAAAATTCAATCACGTAGGACTAAGAGATACACATACACAACCATTGGACGTTGTAAGCTAGTATAAAACTCACTTTAAACTTTTAATCTGCTACACACATAGGCCATTCAAACCCCTACTAATAGGCCGCAGTGTTACAATTTCCCCTAGTGGCGGAACTACCACCGGGGCAAGCCGAGGCGACTGCCCCGGCTCTCCTGGGCTGGGCGGAAGCCCCCGACGGCCACCGTCGGTGCTCCGCCGCCCCCGACCGGCGACCAAGCAAGCCACCATCGCCTGATGCTGACGACCCTGATCCGCTCATTGCTTCGCTAATGCCGACCGTGTGGGCCTTGGCTGTGGGCCACGCCGTGCAGCCCAATCCAATTAGTTGACCTACAAATGCAGGCAGCACCCGACACCGCTAGCTCTATTGCTCTCCCCACGAAATCCCTAATTGGCTAATCCCCATCGCGCAGGCGCCCAGCTATGGGCTGCGGCGGACAGCGATCGTGTCAGTTTCTCCCGGTCCCAGAGTCCTGTCGGGCTACGACATACGGGTTGCGACGGTCAGCAACTCAGCAGACGACGGGTGCTACGGCGCGCGGGCTGCAGCGGTCGGCTACTCGGCGAGTCTTTGCGGTCGCGAGCGCGCGATCGGCGACTTCGGCGGGGCTGCGGCGCCGCGCGGGGCATGGCGCTCTGACTCCATGGCTGGGCCGTGATTCTTGGTTCCAGGTTCGCCCCGGGTCTCTTTGATTTCTGGTTCCGCCACTGATTTCCCCATATACTGTCATGCGCCCAACTTAGAAGAATCTTGCAAGCGGCATATCTATCCTTTTACAACGTTTTGGACATAGTATGGATTGCACACTGCAAATTTGAAAGTGTTTTTTGCAATATGTCTGTAAAACCTTCTAACACTATGGAAATTTTTTTCACCATCTACTACTTATTCTATCAAGTGTGGACGAGTGAAACATATGAAAAGAGAGAGGTTGAGGAGCTTGCTATGTTGCTAAGAGATGTTTGCACCATGTCAGTTGCCTTCTTCAAATCTTATCTATTAATATCAGTTTTATACATTCAATCTAAATATTCAAAGGGGTGTTCAGAATGACATTGGCTTATAGCTTTGTTTACTGTAGTTGATCTATTTTTACTGAAACTGAGTTAGCTTATTTAGCATAATTAATTTAAAAAAATAAAAAAACATGTTAGACCATCACGGACAATACAAAGGAATATGAAAAAAAGAAAAGGCAAAAAAACCCAAAAAATAAAAAAAATCAGAAGAAGATAAAATTAATGAATTGTGAAAAAAAAAAGCACAAGTCAGAAACCAGAAACTAAATTGAGCGGTTCCAAAAGATTTTGTTGGTCAAAGTTAGAATAGTTTGACTAATGTATTATGTAATATATCTTTCTTTTGACCAGGGAGGGTAATTAAGTATAGAACATATACTTATAACTAAGATGGTGTTATTAATTAAAGCTATCACTTTAGCTAGAAAACATTGGAGATTTCCAAAATCAAGATAAAAAAGATTTAAATCGTTACTTATGAGTGTAGATTATAACGAGGCAGATTAACATATGCAATATAATATAGAAGTAGGCATAAGAATTAAGTAATACAACCTTATTTCAGATGCAAAGACAAAATTGAACATACTTAACACCCCTATGAAATACAAAGACAAAACAAAGTAAATGCAAGTTTGGTGAACCCCAACAAAATCGAAAAACAAAAAAAAATTATCGTAAACAAATACAAAGCAAATCTAGGTGTGAACCGCTACAAATATAGAGATAAATAGAACTAAGATTTACAGTAAAACTTTTCCAAAACTGCATATTAATTAGCACCGCAATATTAGTTTAAGTAATATGCAATTTTAGATGACTAAAAATTCGGAAAAAAAATACGCATAGTCGGTAGTTACCTATAGCATATATAAATGTTGCCCATCCTACTCTTCTAACATCTGCACCCCAGTTAATCAAAGCCACCCCGGCCGGCATGGAGCGAATAATCGTTATCATCCTGCTCTTCTAACATTTGCACGGAGATGGTACTGCCGCTGAGCTACGCTGTGAGCAACAGCAACATCTTCCCGCTGGAGCCGTTCAACTTCACAAAGATTCACCGGCCGCCGCGAATCTTACACACCGTTCAAAATAGTTTAAAGTCAGCTTCTGTTTTTTTTTCACTATTTAGTAATTTCGTTTTTTCTAGTTTTTTTTATTTTTTTGGATTTTTTGTCTCTTCTTTTTTTCTCCGCATTCTTTTGCATTGTTCGTGATAGGCTAACATGTTTTTTCTATTGTTATATTTTTTAAATTTAATTATGTTAAATAAGCAAATTCAGTTATAGTAAAAAAATAATCTAATTATAGTAAAAAATCATAAACTAACTGTATGCTACCCTAGTCTCCTGTTCCAATCCGATCGGGCCGTGTGCATGAATACGCTTTTGGGTTTTCTGAAACTAGGCTAAATGTGGGTCACAATCTGGGCCCGAAATAGGCCTGGCCAAGCAGCACTGATCGTTTTCCATTTGTTCTTCTTTGTTTCAGGACATTGGGAATGTTTTGAGAAGGTCTGCAAGCAACATCATCTTCTTCAATGGTCTCCGAGATCCGTGGAGCAGTGGAGGGTAATTGTTTCAGTTTGTTTCAGACAAAAAATATTTACAGTTTAAATTCAAGTTTGGAGCAAAAGTCACAAGGAGAGACCTCGAGCCTACTGCAAATATAGATTGTGCTCTGAAGTTTATGCTCAAACTACACTAGCCAGGTCCTTGAGCAAGCAGTAAAACAATAGCAGTCACACGAATGCCTTTTTGGACATGCTTTTACAGTGTATTGAAGAGTATTTCTGTAGTATAGTCGTCCCACGTTGCCCCTGCAAGTGTGTGCGCCGCTACCGCTGGGCCATCGCCACTGTTGGCCGCCCCAGCACCAGGAAGAAAGAAGAAGTGGGACAGTCAAGAAGGGGAAAGAGGCCGTCCGAGAGAAGGAGAAAAGAGGAATAAGAGGAGCCAGCCAAGAGACGAGAAGAGAGGAAGAAGGAAGAGGAACGAAGAAGAGATGGAGAGGTCGAACTGCCAGATTTGGCCCATAAGAAGAGGAAGGAGAGAAGTAGGAAGAGAAAGCGGAGAGGAGGCCGAATTGTGCCTCGCCTTGGGCTGTTGTTGCAGCAAGGTGAGGGGAAGGCCTGCAGAGAAAGGAGGGATGGAAGAAGGGAGATGCTCCACGTTCGTGTCGACTTCGGCATCAGATTTGGGTGAAGGTTCGAATTCCATGCCGTCCATGTATCATCCTTATGGTTAATCAGACAAATGCATGGTAGAGTGGTAAATTTGAGTGGTGGGACGTCATAGGTTGGGTTCGATGTGATTTTCACGATGTGTTATGAGTTGATTATTCTTGGTTGCACGATAACTGCATAATGATTAATGAGCGATGACATGTTAATGGAAATGATATTGGTAGAGGATATAGTTATTAGATGTTGACATATTGATGAGGATGATAATGGTATGCTGGGACCAAATTACCTGAATTCAAACCCTCTGCGTATTACCACACTAGTCCTAGATCAATGCTACTGCACACAGTTGAACAATGATGAATATATAACCAAACAATACTCTATTAGAATAATAAAGAGTACCAATCTTATAACACTTGTTACAATTGAGGCTACAAGACCTCATAAACTTACAAAACAAAATGGATAACTCATAAATATGCTACATGCAATTGACTAAGAAACGCAACCTAGTACTCCGAATGTCCTTCATCGAAACCACATACGAAATAGTCGTAGTCTCCTTCTACGTCTTCATAATTCTCTAGGATGGTTTTGTACATTGCAAGGTAAGTATATAGAATACTTTTCAAGTCTTAGGATAAGCAGTTATTTAAATGCAAGGCTCACAAAATGGGCTTATTATGATTCTTTTGCGTAAAGAAACAGTTCAAATTTTTTCATATTTTTACAAAGCTTTCATTTGACAAACTAATTGCAGTAATTGAAATTAGATATTTTTCTAGTGAAGGTTCTAGTTACCAATACTAGTATTAAGGCTCTATCTGTCAAAGTTCAATAAATCAGGTTCTGTCTACCTGACTGTCTCTAGCTGCTAGAATAAACACCTAAGAGCTCTAACTACTCCCAGATTACTAAAAACTCATTTAAAAATAAAATTATAAATATACCATATGAAAATGCATCTTGCCTATCCTTGACTGTAGGCACAGCGAATCAAATAGTTTCACATTCTACAGAAGTTGCACAACTTTATCCATAATATATGACCAACTTGTACTGTCCACACACATGCTTCCTTAGGCGTGCAACTAAGTTAATCATAACAAGGAATTTACAATGCACCAACCTAACTCAATTCTGCTCGCTAAAGTTTCACCGCTGAAGGGTTCTAGCTGTCCAGTCAAAAGCCCCCTCTTGCGCTGTATGAGAATGAATTGTCTCTATCTGACACCTACATTCCTCCAACTAGCGAAATCAAAGCTAGGCCATTGTAGATTAATCAACCATGTCATGTCGACTTGGACTTATGGTTGTATGGTAGTGCTTAGTTTGGATAGTCACAAGTATCGGTCCTTAATTGACTTAGACAGAACTATCACATTACAAGGTCTCATGCTCAATCTGCACCTACCTGAACTTACCATCTGCCCTAGTCTAAAATAGATTTTCACATTTTATTTTATTTTGTAAACCGATGGCAATACATGTTGCCAAACATTTGATAAAAAGGATTGTACAAAGATTTGATAATATTACCCCCATCCATAGAATAATATCGATCGACATAACATGTATAAGCAATTCTACCATTCTAAACTAATTCAACAATAATGTACTCATTATCAATGGTAATCTATAATAGTATAACAAAGGTACATGGATTTCAAATACCAATGGAAGCTATTTCAAGTAGGATTTAATTAATTCCTAATTCTTGAATTAACATTGAATAAAATAACAATGCATAATAGTTTTCAAAACATATTAAAATAAATTTTAGAAACATTAGCATCAACATGGTCAAGGAAGACTTGCCTTCGTTGGTGATAGCTGGTGCTTCTTCTTGCTAGTTTTGGACAAACTCAACAACGTCGGTGTTTAAATGCGCATAGAGAGAACAAAATAAATAACAAATAAATCAAATAAAATTATAAAATAGGTACTGGGATGTAGATTATGAATTTATATGAATTTAGGACTTTGAATCAATCGATTCAGAGTTTAAATGGTGGAGAACGAGCGATCAAAATATTTGACAGGGGAGAAAATGCTAAAAAAATGGGAAGGAAAACAATATTCTGGAGGAATATTCCTTTGGCTAAAATAAAAAATGACTACTGGGCCCAGCTTGCCATTGACTCACAGAGCAAAAAAAAAAGAGATAAAAGGAATGGAGCATTGCCGAAAAAGAGGAAGGGTGGCGACGATGATGACGAGCGGCGACGCGGGAGCACGGGCAGCCACCAAAATGGGTCGGTGAGGTCACGGGGAGGCTGAAGGTGGCGGTGTCGCGATTTGTAGGGCTCGATGGTGTGTCGACGACAAGAAAGGCGGCCAAGGCATGGGCGAAAGACGATGGCAGTGCTCACGCGACGACCGGCTGGAAATAGCACACAAAAGGGCATGGTAAGGGCTATGAGAAACTTTTGGTGGGGTTGCCGCAATCGTAGGATGGCCGAAGATGGCTAGCGACGACGATCAGTGATGGAGAAGAAGGTAGCAATGGTGGCGAGGTTCCTTGGCAAACCATTGACCAAATTAATTTGAGGAAAAGGTAGAGGGGATGATGAAGATGCCACAGTTCCTTGGGAAGGAATTGAATAATGGCTCACCGAAGAAGACAAATCGACGGTGGCAGCAGTTTCGACTGGCAGCAAGGAAGAAGATGGATCCCTAGTGATTGGCTATGAGATAAAGAAATTAATTTAGAGAATAGAATCAAGATGCTTGGGAACACATTATGACGCAAAAACTTTGAGGGATATTCATCGAAGAAGGTGGAACGGAGAGGCGGAGCAGCGACCAGCTTGCTTTGTACTTGCTGAGTCTTGGACTCACGTTTGCTTTGTTGCTACCTTTAGGTGACCAATGAAGCATCATGCATCGGGAATAAGAGTAGCACCTCTGCACCACATCCAATAACAATGATCTAGAACATCACCTCTATTTTCCTTGATATTGTCTTAGTAAAATAGCTTACCAGTCTAAAACTTAGTAAATAGAACTCTCATAACTAATGATGAATGTTAAGAAGCTTCTACGGTAATGTATATTTTCTCAGTAATGTTCTATTTGCATGTTTAAGTATGCTTTTGGATGCAAGATCCCGAGCGTTCTCATATGCGTGGTCCTGAGCGTTCTCAAGCGTATGGTCTCGAGCATTCTTAGGCATGAGTGACCAAAGTTTTATTTTGTGAAATATTTATTCTTACTCTAGTCATCAAGTCATATTTATATTGAAGTGGTTCTTTGTGGAGGACTAGGTCGGGAATATATTGTCGAAAGATCTTGTTAGATGGTTTAAATTCAGTGAATGAATGGTAGAGGTGGCATTCTGGGCTTAGTGTTGGGCCGAGATGTTACAATTTCCAACAGCATCATTGCGCTTGTTGAGCCACAAGGTCAGTCATTACAAATTTACAATTTGCTTCCAAATATTTTCACTCTACTTCTATAAAATCGACTTGTTTTCCTTTGGAAATATTTCTAGGGGCGCACCATCTAGATCTCGGATTCTCCACAAAGGAAGACCCTGACTGGCTTAAACAAGGGGAAAGGGGATGAGAATCATAGCACACTGGCTCAGGCAACATTACAATGATGAAGGCTTAGCTTGAATTACCATGCCATATATGGGGATAGGATCGATTCTATTCTCGCGTTCATTCTGATATATATTCGTAGATCACATGGAGATGGTGAGCGCACACGTAGTAGATGCTCCATTCTCATAACATGTTCGACCGAAAGACGAAGGGCAGGTTATAATTAACACTGACTAGATCCCAAAAAATTTGGATCTCTGAACAGAGCAAATTATAATCGATGGACTAAATAAATCTTTTGTTTCACATGATCAGCTATGTTTCATTCAGGAACATGACAAAGTAAACAAGATACTTCCTGATTTAAACCATGCAAGCACTTCATGTAACAAAAGGAGAGCCACCAATTCGTCATGGAGGCCCTCCACCATGCATATGTGCAGAAGAACGTTCCGGTAACATGCATATGCCCTGTTAAGCAGATAGACCCACCACAAATTCAGAAAATAACTTGTATGTTCCCTTTGCTCATGCTCATTTGTATTTTCCCCCCTTCTACATGATAGACGTGTTTTCATTATCTACACGTGGGCCACATTTGGAACCCATGATTCCAAATGGAGTGGACATCTGGTAGGAGTGGACGTTTTCTCTCCTGAGATCGAAGGCCGAGGACAGAACAGGGTAGGGGACCAGGGCCCATAGCATGCGGGCCTGAGAAGCCGACCTGCATCAGTAAAGGCCCAGAGCTGGCCCACTCCGGAATCCGGTGACGTCATCCCTGCCATGGTTCAGTCGGCATGCAGTTGAGTTTGCACACGTGGTTCAGGTGCCACCTTATTGGTGGAGGCCCTCTGCATAGGGGGTGAAAACGGAACGGATATTTTCTGTCCGATGATGATTTAGAGAGGATCGAGGAGAGGATATGGAGCAACAAGTATCTGACAAGTCCGATACTGAAACTGAATATCAAGATAATTCCTTTGCCGGATATCCGGCAACTACCACTCCTTAGCCGATCAGCCCAACCAACGTGATCTTGGTTTAGAGATCAATAGCCCAGCCCACTCTAATATCTAACCCTAGTCTTTCTCCTAGCCCCAGGCTCCCAAGGTTCCTGTAGCACTCTCTGTTCCTAGGTCCCAGTTGACGAGATTTTAAAACAAAAACGATCGCTCTGCAAAAAGATGAAGTAACTCTTCGGACAAGTCCAAAGCCTTTCAATATGTCGATTGGACGCTTCTGAAGTGTGGTCCGAGCCTTTCCGCTACTTGGGGCGGTCCGATGAAGATCAGACAGTCCAACTTTGCACATTGTTCGGACTGGTCCGAACCTTCACGCTGATCGAAACGATCCGATGATGATCGAACAGCGCGCCTTTGGTTACTGTTCGGACTAGTTCAAATGTTTTCACTTGTTTGGATCTGTCTGATGATGATCAGACGATCCTGTCTTATTCCCGGTCGTTTTGTCTTTGCTCTTTGAATCTGGCAGCGATAATACAAGATACTTGAGCGATAGAATAAAACAAGTCTTTTGGTGGTGCTCAAATCGCCGCACCATTCCTTTGGTTTTCTCACTATTTATACACATGTTACAAATTACATTGACTATGATTAGGATATTGAGTTCAATTTTGAAACCAATCCTCTATCTCTAAATTGATTCGGACTTTAACTCTAAAATGAATTCGGCAGGATTATTTTCAACAAACACCCCCTGATCCTTGCTGATTTAACCAACTTCCTTGACACCAAGTAAATTAATCATACGACAAAAATTGACTCGTTCCAATGTCTATGTGAGTGCATCAACCCTTTGTTCTTCTGTTGAGATGTGTGTAATGATCATCAGTCCTTTTTCAACACATTCTCGAATAAAGTGATATCTAGTATTACTGTGTTTGCTTCTTCCATGAAACACTGGATTTTTCATAAGTGCTATTGCTGACTTGTTGTCCACAAATAATGTGAATAACTTGATAGATTGTTTGATCAATTCATGAGGTAACCTCATCAACTAAATGCCTTGACATGCAGCTGAAGTTGTTGCCATGAACTCTGCTTCATATGATGATAAGGCTACACTTCTTTGCTTCTGTGAGCACCACGTAATCACATTTCCATGTAGATAAAACACCATACCAGTTGTACTCTTACGATCAACTGGATCACCGGTCAAATTACTGTCACAAAATCCTTCAAGCATTGGAGTATTGTCATACCTGACATATATCAGACCATGATCAACTGTTCCTGCTAGGTATCTGAGTATATACTTCAATGCTTGCTTGTGTTGTATGGTTGGTCTTTTCATAAATTTGCTAAGTACTCCAACTGAGTATACAAGATCTGGTCGCATATGTATTAAATACCGTAGACAACCAATTGTGCTCTGAAATTCAGTAGCATCGACTGGCTCTCCTGACTCATCTCTATCAAGTTTTAGCTTTGGCTCCGTAGGGTATTGACAAGGATTGCAACCTGTTATATCTGTTCTCTCGAGAATCTTCTTTACATAATTTGACTACTTGATTGTAATATTATACTTACTTTGTTTCACCTCCAAACCGAGGTAGTAAGTTAAGAGTCCCAAGTTGTTTATCTCAAATTGTTTCATCATCTTCTTAAATTCTTCAATCCTCCGATCACATGTTCCTGTGATAATGCGATCATCAACATATATGCCAAGTATTAGTATGTCATCTTTTGTTTTTCTGGTATACAAGGCTAGGTCTTGCTTGCATCTTTCAAAACCAATTGGTATCAATGAGCTGTCTAGTTTCTTGTTCCAGGCTCTGGGTGCCTGTTTCAAACCATACAAGGCTTTAAAAAGTTGATATACAAGGCTCTGGATGTACTTGTCATGGGTGTAACTGGTTCTTGAGATGAAAATATCCTATTTCATCATTGCTTTCTCCTTCAACTGAAAATGAAATCCACTTCTGCAGATTGTTTTCTTTTGATGACTTTGCCTCCCACTCTCATGCTTTATCTTCACAATAGACCACATCTCGACTTACCACAATTTTTTCTTCATGTGGGCTATACAATGGGCTAGCTTTAGTTCCTAGTTCAACTCTCAGATATATTAATTCATTTGATATATCATCTAATTTCTTTAGATGAATGAGCACCTTTGCATAAACTATGTAGCCAAACACCTTCAGATGTTCTAGATTTGGCTTTCTACCACTTAGTGCTTCATATGGAGTCTTCTCGTCTAGAGCTTTTATGGGTACTTGATTGAGAATATACACAGCATATCTAACAGCCTTAGCCAAAAAATTTTCAGGTAGCATTCTGTTTTTGAGTAAACTTGTAGCCATATTCATCACTGTTCGATTTCTTCGTTCTACTACTCTATTCTGTTGTGGACTATCGGAGACTATAAAATACCTTTTGATTCCTTTCTCTTCGTAGATTGATTCAAATTCTTATGACAAGAACTCTCCTCCACGATCTGATCTTACTGACCTAAGCTTGTGATCAGTCTCCTTTTCAACTTATGTCACAAACTTTTGAAACATATCTTTGGCTTTTAATTTCCTTTTAAGCATATAAACCCACATTACTCTAGAATGATCATCAACAATAAGTAGGAAATACTTATTACCTCCATTTGAATAAGGAGTAATAGGACCACAGAGATCAATGTGAAGCAATTCTAGAGGATATGTGCTTCTGCACTGTGCTTGTTGAGGAAATAGGAGTCCTATTTGCTTGGCAATAATGCAATATTTATATATTTGAGATGGATGATTGATTGGAGGCAGTCCAGGAACTAACCCTTTATCTGTGACCAACTTCAAGGACTAGAAATTAACATGACTGAGACGATCATGCCATAGCCATGTTGTTTTATCCACCTTGGCACTGAAGCAAGCTGGTTGGCTGAATTGAGTTCAATTTTGTAAAGCCGATTTGCTGTTCTTATTACCTTTGTTAGCAACTGTCCTTTGTGATCATGCAGTAACAATTATGGTCCTTTTAGTGACATATCACATCCTTCTTCAGTCAATTGTCCCAGAAATATGGTGCTATTGCATAATCTAGGTATATAATAAACATCATTTGATGCTCTTTGCTCTTCATTCTTACTTTGTAATAAAATTGTGCATTTTAATTCTATATGAACAACTGACCCATCTCCAAACTTCACTTTTCCTCGAAATCCTTCATTCAACTCACTGAATTTTCGCTTATGTTTAGTCATGTGATTTGAAGTACTATTGTCGAGGTACCAAAGATTGGACTCTACCATCCCTTCTCCGACTTTTAGTAATTTTTACTGGACTTGTTCTTTAGTGAGCATCATAAGTTGTGTGCTCTTTTCTTCATAGACGGACAACTGAAGTGCTAGCTTCTGCTCTGTCTTGGCTTGAATCAAGTTTGCATCTTCCTTCTTCTTCTTGTATCGGCAGTCAGCAGTGTAGTGTCTAAACTTTTGACACTCAAAACACTTAATATGACTTTTACATACTGCAGCATAGTGACCTTCTTTGCCACAGGTAAAATATTTGATTCTTGGCTTATCTCGGTTGTAAGAGGACTTACCTCGCATTACTTTTTCTCTACGACCAGCAGTAAAACCATGGCCTCCTCGACCAAAACCGCGGCCACCTTGACCACGATCGTGACCGTGCCAATTGCCAGATCCACGACCACTTCCTTGACTTGGATTTGCTTCCCTCCAATTTTTGTTTTCTACCTTTGCTTCACTTGTTACTAGCAATGCTTGATCAGTCATGGTCTTACACCCTTTAAGTAATCCCTCATGAGCTTTGAGAGATCATGTTACCTCTTCTATTTTCATATCTTCAAGATCGCCTAAATATAGAAGAGTTGTGACCACCGGTATGAACATTTTGGGCAAGACTTGTAGTTACTTCTTGACAACCATAGTTTCTTACAATTTACCTCCAAGAGATCGAATCTCATTAACCACCGTAGTTAATTTTCCTGCAAAGTCATCCACCGACTGAGTTTCACCCATATGCAACACTTCATATTCTCCTCAAAGAGTTTGTAGTTTAATTTTTTTACTCGATCTACTCCTTCGTGCATAGTCCGAAGAGCAATCCAAACTTCTCGTGCTGTATCTTTCCGACAAGTTGGCTGAGCATCGAGTCTGGTATGGCAGCGTAGATGAGAGCTAACGCATTTTGATTGGTCTTCACGTCGACTTCTTTAGCTTTTCCTTTTGTATCAACCTTTTTTATTAGCATCGATTAGATCAGCTACAACATCCCAGACTCCTCGGGCACGTATATTCATCCGTATCTTCATAGACCATACCGAGTAGTTCTCTAAATTAAGAATTGGATACGGAAGAGAATTTGATCATTCCTTCATTGTCGACGAAGATCCACTTCCTGCCATGAGCTGCTATGATAAATCGACAACCTGCTCTGATACCAGATGATGAGATTATTAAAACAAAAACGATCGCTCTGCAAAAGGATGAAGTAACTCTTTGGACAAGTCCGAAGCATTTCAATTTGCCAATCGGACTAGTCCGATCGGGTTTTATGAAGATCTGATGGTCGAAAGAGCGGTCTGAAAGTCTCCACTTGATCTGATTCGTTCGATCGAGTTTTATGAAGATTAGACACCTCTGAAGTATGGTCCGAACCTTTCTACTACTTAGGGCGATCCGATGATGATCGAACGATGTAGCTTTGCACATTGTTTGGATTGGTCCAAACCTTCACGTTGATCGGAACGGTCCGATGATGATCGGACGGCGCGCCTTTGGATACCATTCGGACTGTTCCAAACATCTTCACTTGTTTAGATCTGTCCAATGATGATCGGACGATCCTATCTTATTCCCGGTTGTTTCTCTTTGCTCTTCAAATCTGGCGGCAACAATACAAGATACTTGAGCGATAGAATAAAACAAGTCTTTTTGTGGTACTCAAATCGTCGCACCTTTTTTTATTTTCTTCACTATTTATACATAGGTTACACATTACATTGACTATGATTAGGATACTGAGTTCGATTCTGAAATCAATCATTTATCTTTAAACTGATTTAGACTTTAACTCTAAAATAAATTCGGTAGGATTATTTCCAACACCAGCTACACAGCCGAAGGTGGAGCATCTCCGATCTCTGTCGCCGTGCCCTCTCCGTCGCCAGGAGCCACAGCCGCAGCACCTTTCGAGTCGTCCCTGCCTCTCCAGTCGCCGGGAGCTGCAGCCACCCCCTCTGCAATCGTCGTCGAGAGCCACAGCCGTCGTCGCCTCTCGCATCGTCCCCGCCTCTCCAGACGTCAGCAGCCGTAGCTACCTCATCTGCAGTCACCGCCAGGAAACACAGCAACAACCGCAAGTTCTTCCCGGTTCCTCCTTCCCTGCTGCAAGTTCTTGTTTTCCTTGTACTCGGGTCGAATTCACTATAGTTCACTATAGTTGACAGTGTTATAGAAAGAAAGGAAAGTGAAATATAAGATAAGAAAAGAATTTGACTTTTGTTTTCTACACCTTTGCCACTGCTTGCATTTTGCCCGGTTCTTCTCAAATCTCAGCTAGTGCTTTAGCATGCTATGCCTTTTTTTTTTGTTTTGCAAGAATATTTGGTTTGAGATGAGAAGTTAGCAAAAGCACTTAGTAGTAGTCTAGCTTTTCTCCGTTGTAACAAGGCATTCCTAGACAACGATACATTAGGGTCCGTTCCAAACGAAGCTTATGGCTTTAGATTATGACTATTGACTTTTAGTTAAAATTGTACTATAATAGCTGTTAGCTTTTTTAAATCTTTCAATTAAAAGAAAATAAAGAAAGATAAAAAATAAAAACACCGTTATGTCTCCAAAAACAATGGAAAGAAAAAAAGAAAAAAAGTAAAAAAAATCAAAATTAGAAATCGACGAGTTTCAAGTGGTTTCTGACTTAAAAAAGGCCGGAAGCCAGAAACCGAAACCATTTGGAGCGAGGTCTAAATTATATGGTATGGTCACTCGATCTGCGGGGTCTAAATTATGTGGTATGGTCACTCGATCTACCGGTCAATACTTGTGTACCAATGTATGGACTCATGTCACGGTTAGTCTTATGTTATTACTGTGAACTGTGGTTTGGTTGATAACTTATATTATGGTCATGTACTCATGTGATTTGACACAACATGTATTCGTGCACTATCTGTCTATTTTTATCTGTTTCTAATTCGAAGACATCACATACATGTATCCCAAATAATCTAAATTCGTATCCGTATCCGGTTTGCTTGAATCTGAAAAAATATATATATATATAGATAAGGATACAGGAAAAAGCAATATCCGCTCGTATCCCGCCCACCTTCACCCCTACTCTGCAAGTGGCTGGAATTATTAGCACGCTTTTGGCTTGCCATCTGTGTCACTTGCTCACCACATAACTCAAGGGAAAGTCAGTGGTACTAGCTGATCGATCACACAGTCTGCCTGCAGGTTTCAGATATGCAGAGCAGTACAAAAACTACAAATACAAATCCCCATCTAGCCTGACAAGATCCAACTAGCTGTATATCAAGCAGCATGCATGCCGGCCAGTGGAGAGAAAAAAAAGGCCGACTTATGGTCACAGTTCAGGTTTGGAAAGATGGAAATGTATTAATATACGAGGACACCCACACATTATACATCGCACCGTCGGTCACACTACTCCTACCTTCTTGGGTGTTTGTGTTTGTCATCTGGCAAATGGCATGCATGTATGTCTCAAGTACCAGAAAGCCACTGCAAATGGGAGCCACACTAGCTAGTTCATGCGAGCTTACAGTATCAATCAAATCAGAAGCAGGTCCAGAGAGACGTACCCCCTTAATCGCAGGCAAGTGTAGATGATTTCGACAATTCCGTCTCCGCCATGATAGGTCAGTGCACTGCTGATCGCCGTACCAGCAGAGAAACTTCATGGCGTTTTCCTCTGGCTGTCCCGGAGCCAAGAGGCCGTGATCGCGAGGTCCACACTACCAGTGCAGAGACTCGGGACCTCGTCTGCGCGCATGGGCCTGGAGGGCGGGGGAGGAGGGGACCCTGCCCCCGGCGAGCGACACGCGGACACCGGCGCGGCGGGCCCCGGTCGATCGGCCCGGCAGGGAGCGAGAGCACACAGCACAGCACAGCATGCGTCGCGCCTAACAATGGCAGCCGGGGCAGGGGGACCAAGCAGCGCTTGTGCATGGCAAACCATTCGAGGAGGGGGGTGGGTGGGGGAGGGAGAGGACCATCTGTTGCTGCTCGCTGCCGCGGCAGGCGTGCCCTGGGCTGGCATGGCACCTGCCTTACGTTGCGCCTGGTCTCGCTCGCGCTGCCCGTGCTGCCTTCGCTGTTGTTCCCTGAGAGCTTGACGGTGATAATTGATTAGCACCGCGACGAGAGCCGCACTGTTCGAACGATCTGCGGATGTTTCTTTCCTGCTTTCTTGCACCAGGTTAATTCGTGGAGGACGAGCGGCTGACTCTTCTTGGTACTGCTACAGCAACGTTGGGTGCCTTTTCAGGATGTTCATCATTCGACTCCTCAGGTCTCTCTGGGTGGAGACCAGCTGAGAAGATGCGGTGTTCCCTGCACCGTATCGTGCAGGAAGCTGCCAGTTAACAGAGGGATGCATAGATCATGGATGGTAAGAGAGGCAAATGAAACTGTATAGAAAACTAAGGGTTTCTTGTGGTTACACCATGTACATAGCTAATGCAAATTCCTTACCCAACATGATGCATAGAAATACATGGGTCGACTCCTTTGGTGTGCTGCCTCTCCTTCTAATGCAATTGCAGAGCTATTGGGTCTGTTCTTTTTGGCTGCAGCTGATAGCTTTTGGCTGTGACTGATGGCTTTTTAGCTGTTTGTGACAGAGATTGCGGAAAGAAAGATACTCGCTTGCGATTTTTGATGGTACAGATATTAGTTTTTTAACGTGTACTACAATTAACTTGTAGACCCCATCTTAAAAAAATACTCCGTTTAAAAGTTAGTTACTGTAGCAAAAGCCAAAAGCGACTTTTAAAAGCCGTAAAGAACAGGCCCATTATCACAGCTACAGCTACGTACTCTTCACTATCCTCACTTTATGACTGTTATTTCTTTTTAGATCGACCTCTTCGCGTGTGGTGAAGGGGAACTCCTCACCTCCTATTTCAGTATGTTCATCCCTTTTAGGTTCTCTGTCTCCACCTCTCGTGGCGATCAGGAGCCCTTGCTTCCAGTTTGTCTCCCTTCACTAAAGACCTCTTTATGCTGACAGAGCGAGTGCTAACATGACAGCATGCAGGCCCTACGCGGGTAAAAAGGCATCTGAAAACATACCGGTCTTTTCTCGATTTTTTTAATAATTAAATTTTAATTTAGAGTTACTGTATTATACCTACTTTTTTTTACGGTTCTGACCATGTGTTGCCCAACCGTCGGACGACATGTGGTAAATTCACTCAACCATTGGGCGAAAGGAAAGGAGAAGAGAGGAAAGGAGGAAGAGGAAGAGGAAGAGGAAGAGGAGGGATCTGCTCATCAAGGACGGTGAATTTTTGATATTTTTTTGTACATTTATTTTTGAAATATGGTATGATAGCAATTGAAATCATTAAATTTGTAGTTTAGAAAGTTATGCCAATTTAATTATTAATAATTGTATTGTCGTTTACATCGCTCTGTTGTACATTTGAAGGCCCAGTTAATTTTGTTAATCGCTTATAAATTGTAGAAATATCGTAATAAGTATTCTTAATTTCTAAAATAATTAATAGCCATCGAAATATTTAAAATTATTCATGACGATTATAATAGCACGTGTGGATGTAAAATAGTACGCGAGATTTAAGATTACGCGTATTGATTAAAATTGTACACAATGATTTAAATAGCATTTGAGTCGTAAAAAACTGCAAATATGAAAAATAAAATTCAGATATCCCATAGGGAGATTTTAGTTCAGTTCACTCTAAGATCTAAAATTATTAAGTTAGGTGGATAAATTAAATAGGTATAAAAGCATATGTGAAATCGGCTTGTAATGATTTAAAGAATTTCCAAAGCTACGCTATTAACAATTAAACCAGCAATTATGTCATAATTTCTAACTTTAAATTGATTTACAGATATGCTTCGGATTGGCCTTTCTACCTACTGGATCGGCATGTCGAGGCGCTGCACCGCGCGAGCCATCATGTCGCGCATCCTGAGTATGGGGACGAGGAGGCCCAGTTAGGGGTGGTCTGTACGCGGACACCCTGACGTGCTTGGAGATTAGACCACGCTGGATAGACAAGTTTGTATACAAGTTATGTCATGTCTCTTTATGATATTTATGCTACGTACTTACTTCTTCGTGCTTTGCAGGCTAAGCCATACCGGCCTTCTACCTGTCGCACGGATGGTGGAGGCCACCGCGAGGACGACGCTCAACTCGAGAAGGCTAGGGAGGCCCAGGCTACGCCAGAGCGATCACGACGATTCTCATTCGACCGATCGCTGCTATCAACTCTGCTGGACCGGTGGCAGCCCGAGACACACACCTTTTAACTTTGATTCAGGGAGATGGCCACCACTTTGCAGGACGTCACGATGATGCTCGGCCTGCTTATCGCGGGAGAGGCTATCTCCCCTCCGAATGCGCCTGGCAACTGGCGTGAGGACCTGTTGGCCAAGTTTGGCCTGGTTCTTCCGACTGAGGCGATGGCAGTGTACCTCACCATCCTAGCGTGTCAGAAGCATGGCCCCCTCATGCGGTAGCTTTCGCAGTTTCAGGTACGTATACTATCTATTTTTCCTATTTAGCGATACACTATCGTTATTATATGACGTGCTTACTAATTTTTTATTTGTGCACAGGTTGAGCGAATAGACCCAGACGCCAATGAGTACCAGGTGTCGCGGCACCTGGAGGTATACTTACTGTGGCTATTTGGTTGGGTACTATTTACCATAAGCCACGGTGACTCCATCGACACTTGCCTCGTGCGGTATGCGAGGGCCATAGCCGACAGGGAAGAAGTGGTGCACTATAGTTGGTGATCAGTCGTACTTGCCACGATGTACCGCGGCCTGTGCAACGCTTGCTTAAGGCCGAGGACAACCCTTGTTCTCATAGACTGCCCCCTCCTGCTGCAGCTATGGTCGTTCAGCGCTTCCCCCTTGGACGACCCCTGCTGCTCGACAGGGGTCCGTACCATGCGGACATATACCACGGGGACATCGTGGACCGGCTATCACAGGGTCCATTTGGTGTCATAGATAGGTACGTACTCTCCTGAATCTTTACTATACATGTATTATAGGTCATCCTTTGTAACCACTATTCTAGCTCGCATGCACAATTTGCACACTTGCAGGTCACCCGTGCGTATGACCACTTTGTTGAGCACCAAGAAAGTAGCGAAGGGGATCCAAATCAAACACAAAAAATTGTTCACTAAGAAGCTCCTTAACAAAAGTGATATATTGATAATCATCTCTAGTAATGATCATATCATTAATATATAAAAGAAGAGTCCGATCACGAGACGAAGTATGAATAAAAAGAGTAGGATCATGAGTACTAATAGAGAAATCAGCTACAATGACAACAGAAGAGAAATGGTCAAACCAGGTATGATGAGCCTGCTTGAAGCTGTAAAGAGATCAGCGAAGGCTAGAAACCATATCCTTAGGAACATAATACCCTGGTGGTGGCTACATATAAATCTCCTCATGCAACTCACTATTAAGACTAATGGAATCAAATGTTATATGAAAGGATGTACCGAAGTCAAGTATCCAAGGTGATGTACTTGAGAAAGAAAAATTAGAAGGTGGTCTCTTACTAAAAGACTCTACAGCAGAACCAAACGGTGCAACAGTAGTCATACGACGCAGCGGTGTGAGAATATCTTATGTCAAAAGCACCAGAGCTCCTCTGAGAGGAGGAACGTATAGTGCCTTTCAGAGGATGGCCACCTCGATGTACATCTTTCTTCTTTTTGTAGTAGAACTGCTCCACATGTACATCATTATTGTAGTAGGTGCAGTTGAATCCCCTACCAATACCAGTTGTCACTGGTGAAGGAGTAGTTGGAGATGTAACGGGTATAGAAGCCGAAGGAGCTCCCAAAACCAAAGAAAATGATAGTGATGACAGCAGACCCGAATTACGAAGGCGAATCTCCTTAGTACAAACAGCTGCAAGGCCAACAATAAAGTCATACAAGGGTGGCGAGCCAACAACTAAGCATGAGTCTACTCATGTTCAGCCCAAAGACGTGTCAAGAAGTCGTAGATACGACGAAGCTCTAGATGAGACTGCTGATGTTGATAGTATTGACAAATGTGGTTAATATCTAGTCCTAAAGAGCCAATCTGACATCACACTATAGAGAGCTCAACATAGATTTTATCTACAGTGGTATCTCTCTGCTGCAACAACTGCTCCTAATATATAACAACAAGATACAAGGAATCACAACACGGCTCGTAGCGGTTATACAGATGCGCCCACATCACCTGTGTGGAAACCAAGTCAACCACATTCATAGTGAAATACACCTCTATGCTAGCAACCAAAATAGCATATGCATAGACATACTCATTAGTCCATATCTTATAGGTAGCATACTGAGTATAAAAAATCTCTATGACATCTTCAAAAGCATAAGATATCTCCTTATGAGTGTTTTTAGAAGCATTCTTTCAAAAGCATAAGATATCTCCTTATGAGTGTTTTTAGAAGCATTCTTTGGGAGAATGGGTTTAATAGGTCAAACAGGGCAAAGCGAACAAGGCAGCTCACCGGTGAAAAACTCTCAAAGACATTGATCATACATGTAGAGACGCATGTGTTGAAACCAGTCCCAATAATTGAGACTATCGAATATCGCCGTGCAGCGAGGAACAGAAACGGTGCCCGAAAAGAATAGCATTTTCTTCTCTCTTCTTTTACCGGTTTGTATAGAAACTAACATTTTCTGTAGAAACCGAACGGTTTCTAAATCAGACAAGTCAGAGTCGACGGAACGGAACTCCTGAGGGGCACGAGCGACGGCGTCCCCAACTGACGACCAAGCTTGACGGCGGTAATGTCTGGGCAACCAAGGGGTAGCACAAGCGCTGGACGCAGCCCGGGGAACGGGAACCCCCAAGAACGACGGCGTCCGGGGCTAGGCGACGGCAGATCCTAGAGACGAGCTCTTGGACAGAAGACCAGCGACCTCGCTCCGGAGTGGATTGAGGCGGCGGGCAATGAAGGTGGAAAAACCACGCACAGGCGACAATCGCGATGAAGGAAAAGTCAGGCGACAATCGCGATGAATATCTAGTCAATTTTCGGCATATTTTAATCCAGAAATTCAGCATATAAAACATGACAAACAAAATCATGAGTGATTCAACAATGATATATTTATATTCGCTTACGAACAAGCTAATAGCAACACCTATTAACATATTCATAGCACACAGAAACAAATACACTAGAGAAGTTTTCAGGTTATACCCTCGGGCGGGGCCAGTGTCGGTGACACCGGAGGCGCCGTTACCATCAGTCGACATGATGGTCTATTCGATGTAGTCGATCGAGGCGTGATGCTGGAAGATGTTCGCCGTGCGCCTCGTGAAACGATTCACTACCGTGAAGTAGATGACGATTGCAGATTGAGCAGTCGCGCCAATGCGCTCCCCAAAAACTTGATTGCCCGTCTACCCGTGCAGGTACGCAAACGAACAGAGTTTCGGAGGCCTACTCACCCAGAACCCTTTGCGCGCAAGGTTCTGGACCGGAGATTACTTCGCACAGCACAAAAACAGAACCAGAATACTATATATTCATCCCGTATGGAGTGGAGAGCCTTTTGTAACAGCAAAAACGAAGAGCGAGTAATCGCAGCCATTAGTCACTAGTAACTGTAGCCATTACTCGAAAGTAATCGCAGCCATAATTTACTAGTAACTGTACCGTTACTGCCAGCCAAAGCGTTACGATTTTCGAATAGATAAAGAAAAACGCGCACGCACCCGACACGCCTGCGTGCACGCGCACGCGCACGCGCCCGCACCGTACCGCACCGCACCGCACCGCACGGCTCGGCGTGGCGTGGCGTGGCGTGGCGAGGCGAGGCGAGGCGAGCGAGCGAGCGCGCGCGCGTGTGTTGGCTCTTTCCAATTCCACAAGGGGGTTACCACGTTCCACCTATTAAAGTGGTGTAACTCCCATTCAACTCTACATATGGGACTAAACAGTTTTTCCATGTGGGCCTAGGAATTTCATTTGATTAATTGCTAAATTAAATGGACCAAGCCCAATTAATCCAACAATCCCCACCAAATTTCAAGGCACACGAGAAATGTTCTCAATTCTCTTTGTTGTTTGATATACCAGTGTTTCGATGGAGACTGTTAAGTTGAACATCCACCTAGGAAAGGAGTTACACTCATCCACAACTGAACAATGGACTATGCCTGGAATTGACAGTTTTGTGCGAACAAGCTTTACCCAGTTCATTAACTAGTACTAAGCTGCCTAAAGCATCCCCTCTAGTTGGAGTGTATAAGTCATACTCCATGCCTATTCATGAGTGTCTAGAGATCACCCAAATCTCATAGACTGTGACCAGCAGTCGAACTCATATAGATGTGTTCCTTCTAAGATGTCTTGTAGGTCGACATCTCTGCTCTAAATAAGCCACTCGGATCACATTGAGGTAAAAACCAACCTGCCATACAGAATAGGAGAGAAGCGCATCATTGAAGAAATGAGCCCTGTAAAGGTCTCTCCTCCCAGTCAACTAACAGCTTGTTTCACCATCCTACTTCACGGGATCTCCGATCACGTAGAACAGGTTACCACTGTGGTATGACTCATGTGGGTCTCAGGCCCATCTCACTCGATGCACTATCTATCACATTACGTGATAGACCCTTTGTAAATTGGTCGGCCAGATTTTTAGCTGTCTGGACATAGTCCAGCGCTATCACTCCGGAGTTTTTCAGCTTTCTGACAGACTTCAACCGCCTTTTAACATGCCTAGATGACCTCATGTTGTCCTTAGAACTGTTCACCTTGATAATTACAGTCTGATTATCACAGTTCATCAGGATAGCCGGTATCGGTTTTTCAACCACCGGTAAATCCATAAGGAGTTCGCGGCCACTCACCTCAACGATTGCGGTGTCTAATGCCGTGAGTTCGCTTCCATAGTTGACCTCGTTAAGATGGTCCGCTTGCAAGACTTCCAGAAACAAAGCACCACCTCCAAGTGTGAACACATATCCACTGTAGCTTTTATCTCATCAAGATCGAGATCCGGTTTGAATCATCAGAGCCCTCCAAGACCTTTGGGTACCCAAAGATAGTGAATACCATAGCTCACGGTTGCTTTTAGATAGCGCATTACTCTCTCAAGAGCACGCCAATGATCATCTCCCGGATTTGAAACAAATCGGCTTAGCTTGCTCACAGCAAACGAGATGTCAGGTCTCGTAGCACTAGCTAAATACATCAATGAGGCAATGATCTGGGAGTATCTTAATTGATCTCTTGTTATTCTTCGATTTTTCCTCAATAACACACTAGGATCATAAGGAGTAGAAGCAGGCTTGCAGTCACTATAACCAAAGCGACTCAGATTGCACAAGTGTAACCCCACCATCACCTCCTCTCAGTAGCTTAATGTTAAGAATCACATCAGCCACTCCCAAATCTTTCATCTCAAAACTCTTGGACAGAAAGTCCTTGACCTCTTCAACCACATTGAGGTTGGTCCCAAAAATCAGTATGTCATCAACATACAAGCACAAGATCACTCCTTCTCCCCCACCATAGCGATAGTACACACATCTGTCGGCTTCATTCACAACAAAGCCAGCAGATGTCAAAGTTCTGTCGAACTTCTCATGCCACTGCTTAAGTGCTTGCTTTAGACCATACAAAGACTTTAACAACTTTCACACTTTTCCTTCTTGACCTTTTACCACAAACCCGTCTGGCTGATCCATATAAATCTCCTCCTCCAACTCTCCATTTAGGAAAGCTATCTTAACGTCCATTTGATGAACGAGTAGACCATATGAGGCAGCCAGGGCAAGTAGTACTCGAATTGTGGTCAATCGGGCAACAGGTGAATAAGTATCAAAGAAGTCCTCGCCTTCTTTCTGAGTATAACCCTTGGCTACAAGTCTTGCCTTGTACTTTTCAATTGTACCATCAGGCCTAAGCTTTTTCTTGAAAATCCATTTACATCCTACAGGTTTACACCCATAAGGACGGTCAACGATCTCCCAAGTTCCATTAGACATAATAGAGTCCATCTCACTCCGTACTGCTTCCTTCCAATAGTCAGCGTCAGGAGAAGAATATGCCTCTTCCATGGTTCTTGGAGTGTCATCCACGAGGTATACAATGAAATCATCACCAAAGGACTTTGCAATCCTCTGTCTCTTACTCTTTCGAGTACCTCATTGTTATCCTCCTCAGGATTTTCCATAGGCGTTTTCTCAGAATGTTCTATCGGCACAAAAGAATCAAGAGAAATTATAGGTTCTTGACTAGATGAGCTAGGTACATCACATTTCATAGGAAATTTATTCTCAAAAAATGTGCCATCTCTGGACTCTATAATTGTACCAACATGCATGTCAGATACTCCAGTTTTTATAATTAAGAACCTATAACCTACGCTGTGCATAGCATAACCAAGAAATACACAATCTACGGTTTTTGGTCCAAGTTTGCGCTTCTTGACAATTAGCACGTTAACTTTGGCCAAACATCCCCAGGTGCGCAAGTATGAGAGAGACAATTTCTTCTTTTCCCATTCCTCGAATGGTGTTATTTCTTTATTCTTTGTAGGAACTCTATTCAAGACATGACACGCGGTCAATATAGCCTCACCCCACCATTCCTTAGAAAGTCCCGCAGTGTCTAACATAGCGTTAACTAAATCAATTAGAGTGCGGTTCTTTCTTTCGACAACCCCGTTTGATTCGGGAGAATAGGGAGGCGTCCTCTCATGAATAATTCCATGTTCCTCGCAGAATAAAATAAACTCATTCGAAAAATACTCTCCGCCACGATCAGACCTTACCCGCTTGATTTTTCTCTCAAGTTGGTTTTCTACCTCAGCTTTATAGATCTTAAAGTAATTTAACGCTTCATCTTTTGTTTTCAATAAGTACACATAGCAAAATCTAGTGCAATCATCTATAAGCGTCATGAAATATTTCTTCCCACCTTTAGTCAAAACGCCATTCATCTCGCACAAATCGGAATGAATGAGTTCTAACGGTGCCAAATTCCTCGCCTCTTTTGCTGCCTTGTGAGGCTTGCGAGGTTGTTTCGATTGAACACACGCATGGCACTTAGAACATTTGACCAAAGTGAATTTCGGGATTAAACTCATATTAGCTAAGCGCGTCATATACCCAAAATTAATATGACAAAGTCGTGAATGCCAAACATTAGATTCATCATCATCGTTGCACACATGGTTCACAAATTTATTATAGAAAACCATCAAAGAAAAACGGAACAAGCCTCCGCTCTCATAGCCTTTACCAACAAATGTTCCATACTTAGACACAACACATTTATTGGACTCAAATGTAAGCCTAAAACCATCTCTACACAATAGAGATCCGCTGACGAGATTCTTCTTTATGGAGGGGACATGCTGCACATTCTTCAGCTGCACGGTCTTTCCCGAAGTAAACTTCAGATCGACCGTACCAACACCATGAACAGCTGCATGCGATCTGTTTCCCATCAACAAGGAGGAACCTCGACAAACCTGATAAGATGAAAACAAGGAAATATCAGCACACACATGAATATTAGCACCAGTGTCAACCCACCACTCAGGTGATTGACAAACGAAAGAATCAGAGGTAAATAATTACCGTGCACTCGATGTTCCTCCAAAGATCACTAATAACCATGTTGGCAGATTTCTTTTGCTTATCCTTGCGGTCTGGACAATCCTTAGCCCAATGGCCAGAATCACCGCACACAAAGCAGCCGCCCTTTCCTTTGCTTTTCTTCTTAAACTCAGTAGTAGCCTTGGGCTTGACAATAGACTTATTTTTCTTCTTATTGTGGAAAGCCTGAGGGTTCTTTTTCTGTACCAAATTGGCACTAGAACCTCCCTCAGCAGCAACTTTCTTGCCACGAGTATCTTTTGCCCTCGCCTTCTCTTCAACACCAAGAGAGCCAACGAGATCGGAACACCAACTCCCGCCTCTTGTGTTTTAGAGAGGTAGCAAAATCCGACCAAGAAGGTGGTAACTTGGCGATAATACCGCCACCACAAACTTGTCCAGAACTCGCACTTATTGTTCTCAAGCTCCTTTGCGGTACTCAATCTCATGAGCTTGTTCTACTACGTAACGGTCATCGACCATCTTGTAGTCATAGAACCGCTCCATGACATACACTCACCGCCAAGATCGAAACTCGAACTTGGCCTCAAGTGCATTCCACATCTCTTTGCCCGTAGGCAAATGCATGTACACATCCACAATGTTATCTCGCGGATGTTAATAAGTGCACTCGAAACAAGTTATCCGCTACATTGAACTTGCGTTCGTCCTCAGCAGATAGAGGCTCAGCGGGCTTGCCTTGTGCAACATGAAAACATTCCATGGTAGTAAACCACAGGATCGCACGTGCACGCTATCTCTTAAAATTTGAACCATCAAACGGAGGGTGCGGCTTAAGCGACGCAGCAAAGCCAACTACCGAAAAAGACCTATCAAGTTTTTGGATTGTTGAATATCTAGTCAATTTTCGGCATATTTTAATCCAGAAATTCAGCATATAAAACATGACAAACAAAAGCATGAGTGATTCAACAATGATATATTCATATTCGCTTACGAACAAGCTAATAGCAACACCTATTAACATATTCATAGCACACAGAAACAAATACACTAGAGAAGTTTTCAGGTTATACCCTCGGGCGGGGCCAGTGTCGGTGACACCGGAGGCACCGTTACCATCAGTCGACATGATGGTCTATTCGATGTAGTCGATCGAGGTGTGATGCAGGACGAGGCGTGATGCAGGAAGATGTTCGCCGTGCAGTCTCGCGAACAGTTCACCACCAGGAAGTAGATGACGTACTTCGCAGATTGAGCAGTCAGCCAATGCGCTCCCCAAAAACTTGATTGCCCGTCTACCCGCAGGTGCACGCAAACGAACGAGTTTCGAGGTTTACTCACCTGAACCCTTTGCGCGCAAGGTTCGGACCGAGATTACTGCGCAAAGACAAAAAGCAGAACTGAATACTATATATTCATCCCGTATGGACTGGAGAGCCTTTTGTAACAGCAAAAACGAAGAGCCAGAGTAACTGCAACCATTACTCGAAAGTAACCGCAGCCATAATTTACTAGTAACTGTACCGTTACTGCCAGCCAATGCGTTACGATTTTCGAATAGATAAAGAAAAACACGCACGCACCCGACACGCCTGCGCGCACGCGCACGCGCACACGCACCGCACCGCACCGCACCGCACCGCACGGCTCGGCTCGGCTCGGCGTGGCGTGGCGAGGCGAGCGAGCGAGCGCGCGCGCGTGTTGGCTCTTTCCAATTCCATAAGGCGGTTATCACGTTCCACCTTTTAAAGTGGTGTAACTCCCATTCAACTATCCATATGGGATTAAACAGTTTTTCCATATGGGCCTAGGAATTTCATTTGATTAATTGCTAAATTAAATGAATCAAACCCAATTAATCCAACAGTATTCATCATAAGCTCAATAAATCAATAATAGAAAACTCTTTATACAACAGAGAAAATACAAAACTAATAATACAAATCTAACATTCTCCTCTCCTTTACGCATCCCACACCACACACAAAGATCTGTTCAAAAGATCACAAATTTAGTTGCACCTGGTACAGAAATTTAGGCAGCCTTACATAAACAACTGCAAGATAATACTACTAGTTCAACGCATGGTCCCAACCATCAAGTATTCAGTTAACCTGTGAAATCTTACACAAATGAGTTAAGAATGCTATTCGCCTGCGAACTTTCCAAATCATAGCACTTCATGTAACAGGATCTAGAACGAATTTTGAATTCAAAGTCTCAAACCAAGCAAGGCCAGAAAAAAAAAACCTGAATTAGTAAGAGGTTAGGACGTGTGTATTTGCCATGAGACCCGTCGAATAGAAATTACAGCGTTAATACACAAGAACCAGAGACAAGCCACCATAAAAATATTTCAAAGTTCGTATATCCTAAACTAATACCATCCTGAAGACTTAGAAATTATGGTATGTTCTTTTCAATTTCTAAAAACGACTTTTAACTTTTACTACATTACCTAACTTTTAAACGAAGTATTTTTTCAAAATAGGATATACAAGTTAATTGTTGTACATATTAAAAACCCAACATCTATACAATCCAAAATCGCAAACGGTTATCTCTATGTCCATAATATTTATCGCAAACAACTAAAATCAAAAATTTCAATCAAAAACCAGAAGCCACAGCCATATCAAACAGATCCTTATAGCGTTAACACACAAGAACCAGAGACAAGCCACCATAAAAATATTTCAAAGTTCGTATATCCTAAACTAATACCATCCTGAAGACTACTATATATGCTTCTCACGTCCATCATGCCGCTCAAGGCTCTCCAGTCCTACATCTGCATGAACCTGGCAAAACATACGTGGCCTCATGGAAAGGAACAGAGCCACAAGAATAACATAACGAGGGGCATTAGCATGTGTGTCCCCTTATCTCGAGTTATCTCATATTCAATTCCATAAGATACCAATTCGATCATGTGCATGGAAAAACCAAACTTGCATTATCAAAAGATTGGGCAGGTGAGCTGCATGATTGAGTTATGAAAATTAAGAACCTGCTGCGTGGCTCCCTCCTCATGGTCATGTTTAAATATGGTACACTTGGGCACAATTCACAACCAGTGCATGCATTATGCGCATGTTGCAATCAAATGGGTTCCAGCGTAGTTACCATTAGGGTGCATTCGGAATAACGTTGATTTATGATTTTTTACTGTAGCTGATTTATTTTTTTACTGTAGCTGAGTTGGTTTATTTAATATAATTAAATTTTAAAAAATTTAAAAATAGAAAAAAAAACATATTAACCCCATCACGGACAATGCAAAGGAATACGAAAAAAAAGAAAAGGCAAAAAAGCCCCAAAAATCTAAAAAAAAGACGAAATTACTGAATAGTGAAAAAAAACAGAAGTCAGAAGCTGAAGCTGACTTTAAACTGAAATGAGTGATGCCCTAGTGCATTTTGCCAATCTTCAAACATACACGACTAAGCTAACTAAAATATACTAGGATGAATCTTGATTCTTGGTCAAAGTTTCGATATGAAATTGTCAATGATAATGGTACATACGTTTAAACGTAACTCAAACCATCAGATACAAAACAGTCAACCCTCTCCTACTGTTTCTCTTTCCAAAAATCATAAATCCAATTTGTGATCATGAATTCTTATACACTGTTTCTGTCTGTTTAAAAAGTTTCACGGGAATCCTTCCATTGAGTTTTGCATGATGCAATAAAACTATACACCTAAAGTTCTTCCGTTGCAACTCCTGTAATATCTGTATTTCCATAATGAAGCTCCGGGGAAGACCTCTTTTATCAAAAAAAAAAACTGAAGTTCTTCCATTTTTTTTTGTCGAGAGTATTCCACTAGATGTATGCGTCACTAAAGATAAATACACTAGTACATGAACCATTCAACTTTTGCAAATTAGGACCCATCATTTGCATGGAGTTGCAATGGAGTAACCTTTCATCGCTTTTCTTGACAAGATTCCATAAAAAAAACGACCAACTTGAAGTTAATCATGCATTCTTTCATAGTCCAAGAGATGCTAAGCATAGACTTATAGGTTCATCAAAGTAGTATATGTATGCAGTAAAGTATATATATATACTCATTTGCAGTACATGCAGCTAGTGATCTTTATTGCATATCTCTATGTGCATGCACAGAGAAAACAACAGCAGAATAATTTCTAGGGATTAGTAGGAAATAGGAGAGACTACGAGGACAAGGAGTTGTACACAAAATAGGGGGAAGGAATTGGGGACAAATCTGCATATCATCTCATTCATGAACTTGTTGGAAATTGGAGAAGAGGGATCTCTACGCAGGTCCAATCTTGATCCTATTTCCCATTTCAATGTTAGAATATTTTGGCGTTTGGGAACTTGGAGCCCCAGCAACAGCAAGGCGGGACAGGTAATGCCAAGGCCACGAGAGATAATAATAACATATCCCCATTTTCCTGGCGCTAATTAGCGACAGGTGAGGGCAGAAGAAAAGATGATTTGTGATTAAACAGCATCTGGCTAAGTGATCTAATGTTAAGAAATTTTTTTTCTCGAAAACGCATAAGAGATGTGCTTCATTCATTAAGTAGAGGAAAATAATACAAAGTGGTTTGCAGCCATAGATAGAAGATTAAACTAAAGTATTACAAATATAATAACGACTAGCAACTGCTGGTAACCGATGAATTATCATTGTAACCCATCGCGCCCACGACCCAGCTACTCCAACTTCACTGCAGCACGCCTCATGGTGGTACCCATTATCACGGTGGCAAAAAACACACGGCCGACCAAGGTAGTTGGCTTCGAGCTGTCGATGCACATAGGTGTCACTCGCCACACCGCCCTGACACAAAAGCTACACCAGGCCATCCTACTACCCGGGCGAGGAGTTAGATCTAGGAAGAAGAAGGGCAAATCTGGTCTAAACGTCAAGGTGCGGGGTTAGCCTAGCCACAACCAGGGAAAGGAAGAAGCAAGATGTCGAGAGGACGACCACCGCCGATGAACAAGCACCGGCCAACACGAAAGCCATGCACACACGGAGGGTAGGGTTGGGTGGTCAAGGTGGCGCCTCCAAGAAGGGAACAGCACCAAAGGTGTCGCCATCACCTGATCCGACAAGAACCGAATCTGGGGTTTTCACCCCATACAAATGCCACAAGACCCTCCACGCCATAGTTATTAAGGCGGTAAGGCGAGGCGATGCGACCCATCCCCCTCACAACTTTTAAGCGGTAAGGCACGAGGCGAGGCGACGCCTTACACGCATCTTAAGGCGAAGAAAACGGAATTTTGGAAGTCTAAATTAAAGTCTAAATCAGAAGATTTCTAACAAGAAGGACTTAATTGCAATTTTAAAGAACTCTGAGGACTAAATTGTAAAATATCTAATCCTTTATAACACCCCCCAACTAGGGATGGCAATGGGTACCCGAAACCCGATACCCGGTGGGTTTTACTCTATTAGGGCATGGGTCTGAGTCAATTTTCTAATCCATGGGTCTCTTAATGGGCAAAAAGTCTAACCCATCGGGTCTGGTGGGTTCGGGTACGTTCCCATAGTATCCGAACCCGTAAACCCATGGGTAACATAAACCCGGCAAACCAGCCCATACCGACCCACAACAGGCGACCTGGCCCAACTAATACATATAAAAGATGTAAACCCTAACTCACTTGCTCACTCGGTCAATCCTCATTCCTCCCCAGTCCCCACCCCGAAATCCCGAATCCTCCCCACAGCGGCGGCGGCGCGGCGCATCTGTCAACGGACACAAATCCGCTGGGTTTTGCCATCCCAAACCCGTGGGTTAGGAAATTGACTTAGACCCATGCCCTAATAGAGTAAAAACCCACCGGGTATCGGGTTTTAGGTACCCATTGCCATCCCTACTTATGTGCTACTCCTACCCATGGGCGACCCATGGGTACCCGTTACCCGAGTGGACATGGGTCTGGGTAAAAATTTGTACCCGTCACGGGTATGGGTTTTTTAGCGGGCACGTTCAACTTTCATGGGCACGAGTTTGGGATGGCAAAACCCAGCGGGTTTGTGCCCATTGCTATCCCTACCCCCAACCCTAGATCGACCGATCGACCGAGTGAGATCGATTGAGTCTCACTCGGGCGATCTCCCCGAGCGCCGCCTCCTCTCCAAGCGTCGCCGCCTCTCCTCCGGATCGGCCACCGCCTCCTCCACCCCGGCTCAACCGCCGCCTCCCCTCCAAATCAGCCGCCGCCTCCTCCGCCCCGGCTCGGCCGCTGCCCCAGCCCAAATCCGGCCTTCCCGTGCCGGATCCGGTCTGCGCCGCCCCCCTCCACCCGGACGCCGCCGCCTCCACCCAGACGACGCCGGATCCGGTCCTGCGCCGCCGCCGCCTCCACCCGGACGACGCCGCCACCGCCACCTCCACCCGGACGACGCCGGATCCGCCTCCCGCGCGGATCCGGTCTCGCGCGCGCCGCCTCGCCTCGAGCCGCTTTGGCACGGACGGCAAGGCGGGGGCGACGCCTTGCCCCCCGGGCCGCCTAACCGCTTAGGCGACGCTTCGCCTAAGCGACGCCTTAATAACCATGCTCCACGCTAGCACTCTGTTTGCCTTCGCTGCCAGCTGGCCACAGCCCTACCCGGCCATGCACCGTCTGGCCCCCGAACCAGCGTCCGCCGACCTCACGCGCTGCCTAGCAACGACGCCGATCGCCAAACCACGCTGCCACGGCCCGATCGCACCGTCTCTGGCCAGATCTATCCCAAGCTGACGGGAAGAGAAGCAAGACCAGATCTCTCTAGCGCCTGGCGGCCACCTCTGTCCTCGGAGCCTGTTGTCGTCAGCCTCGCAAGGCCAAGTCTAGCCAGGAGGTGGCTTGCCGACGAATTCGACCGCTACTGGCCACGCCACACCCTGATCTGGCCTAACCACCTTCTTCTCCGGCAACTGCGCCACCGAGCTAGATCCCCACCGCCCTCGAGCTAGCCTCTTCACTCGCGCCGCTCCTCTCCACCACCTGTCTTGCCCCGCCTGGATCCGGTCGCCTCCACACCAGATCTAGAAGACTTCTTCGACCGCCGCCTTCGCTTGAGTCTCCGCCAACGCCAGATATTGGCCCCGGCGTCGCCTTCACCCTCGGCGCGCTCCACCAACACCGGAGCCTTGCCAAGCCAACGGCGCGAGGGAGAAGACAGATATTGGTGAGGGTTAGTTTGGTTGGGCGCTGGGTCTCCCCTGAGTCGTCTGGGAGCGGTTCAGGAGGCAGGGGACCTCACTGCCCACATTCCACATTGTTAATGCTTCAGATTGGTGTGTCCTCTTAATGTTAAGAAATTAAGAAGCAAGTGATGGAATGAACGGAGCAATTATTTATGCGATCCGTTAAATCACCGTTATGATTGGATTCTGGACAGTAACTGCTGGCATAACAACGCCCCCTCTTGGCCCCTCCGGTTTCTCCAAAGGTTGACAAACTGAATAATACTTAACATAAGCCTACATTAGCGAGCGCACGATGTATCTAACCATGAACCGCTTACTTCGAAACCATGTGATGGAATACTTGTCTCCAAAGAAGCAAACAGAGCGACACTGCCGATTTTATCCTCAATATTTAACGGAGTCTGATACAGATCCGCCATTAAAATTACAACGAACAGATCATCTAATGTTCTGTATTCCAATCCAACAGCAACAGGAGGTGCTCCCGAAATGCCTAATGCATGCTAAGGAGCCACTAATCTCCAAAGTTCGTGTAACACAAGGAGCAGAGTAATGGCCAATCGCTTCACTCCCACGCAAGCTCCCCCTCTCGACGCCCCAGCGTCCTGAACAGGGCAGGTTGTCCTACGCCGAAGGTTTGAATGGAAATAATATACCTTACATCCGATTCAATTCATTGTGCAAGAATCCAACCAAAACCCAGCTTGTTGCTCGCAAGTCTTGTCCTCTTAAGAGGTGGTCAGCCATACATTCAATGAGACAGGCCTGACAAAGCCCTTGATTGTGTTGAATCTGAGATCAAAAAAATGGCTGGAGCTAGTACATGATAATTAGAGCACACGGCCCATACACCCCAAATGTCACTTCTCACAAGACCACACTGCCATGAACAGGTCATTGCCTACCAGCTGCTCCAGGTGGACTACATGTCTGAGCTGCTACCAATCTATGGATCCATCACCTTCAGTTAATCTACCCTAGGAAACTCCATGTCTCCACAGGTTACAAACTAGGGTTCCAAATGCACATTGGGATTGGGATACACTCTTACTGGAAATCGAGTTGCTAACCAGGACTTTCCTGCACCGTCCCAAAACCAAATAGAAATCGAATGCTAGAAATCGAATGCCCTGCAGCACCAGGAGCCTGGACCTCCACAGGGTAAGATGGGGAGTTAAGGACAGTGGTCATACATAGCATAGGCCCCAACCACCCCTCGCACATGGAAAGCAACGGTGGGGCCTACTCCACTGCGCCTCCTGGATGGCTGTGATTAGGCCACAATGGCCAGGCACCAACTTTTAAGTACCACCACCTGATCATTCCTCATCAACCACACTCAAATTATACAGAGTCTGTTCTTTTTTGCTACGGCTGATGATTTTTTGGCTGTTTTGCGACAAAGATTGCGGAAAGAGAGATACTCGCTTGCGATTTTTGATAGTACAGATATTAGTTTTTTAACGTATACTACGTACAATTAACCTGTAGACCCCATCTTAAAAAAATACTCCGTTTAAAAGTTGATTACTGTAGTAAAAACCAAAAATAGCTTTTAAAAACCGCAAAGAACACGCTCATATGTATTCTATCTAACCTTAGCACCTTTGAAGCCCTTCACTTTGATTCTTCCTGTCTACCTAGGTTAAAATACTCCCCTCACCAAGATCAAATGCACCAAGTCCTCATGTACCAGGGAAATATATATCAATACATTATATGTAGACACACCTCTCCAATCAGTCTGAAGTTCTCCTTGGGAGGCTATAAATGCCTAGCCATGACATATGCATGGTTCTCTACACAACAGATATTTGTTTCACCTCTAGCTTTCCTCCAGAGCAACAATGGCCATGCACCCTCTTTCCAAGGGGCACCCACAGGCCTGGCCATGGGGGTTAGCCATGCACACGAACCTACGCTACCAACACCACTACGAGAGGGAGCACCTGTTCGAGAAGCCCCTTACACCCAGCGATGTGGGCAAGCTCAACAGGCTGGTGATCCCCAAGCAGCACGCAGAGAGGTACTTCCCTCTCGGCGGCGACTCCGGCGAGAAAGGCCTGCTCCTGTCCTTCGAGGACGAGGGCGGCAAGCCGTGGCGGTTCCGGTACTCCTACTGGACGAGCAGCCAGAGCTACGTGCTCACCAAGGGCTGGAGCCGGTACGTCAAGGAGAAGCACCTTGACGCCGGCGACGTCGTGCGCTTCGAGAGGGTGCGCGGCCTTGGCACCGGCGACCGTCTGCTCATCGGCTGCAGGCGCTGTGGCGACAGCGCGACAGCAGCGGTGGCGCCACCACCGGCGGTGCGTGTTCCGCCGCCCACGCTGAATGGCGGGGAGCAGCAGCCGTGGAGCCCAATGTGTTACAGCACGTTGGCGCCATACCCCACCAGCCCCGCCAACTCCTACGCCTATCGCCGCTCGGTGGATCAAGATCACAGCGACATGCTCCACGCAGGTCTAGCACTCAAGAGCAAAACACTTGATGACATGCAACATATATAACTAGTAGAGGCAGTGAAAAGCTCATACCGCTCACACCATTTCCGGTGAACAATTGCAGGAGAGTCGCCGGAGGACACCAAGGGCAACAGCGCGGCATCAGCGCCGCCGTCGAGGCGGCTCAGGCTGTTCGGCGTGAACCTCGACTGCGGCCCGGAGCCGGAGGCAGAGCCAACGGCAATGTACGGCTCCGTGCACCACCAGAGCCCATACGCTACAGCGTCCACAGCGCCGAATCACTGGTCAGTACTACAAACATCACAGAGTTCAATTGCATTGAGCCAGTAGAAATCAAATGTTATCGATGTTTCCAAAACTAATGAGTTTATTTTTTTTCCACGGCAGGGTCGACAGTTCATGAGACGATGAGATCTGAGGCCATGCTTGCAGGATCCTAACAACCAACAGTGGAACTAGTTACTAGCAGCCTACTACTACTATGCACCAAGTGACAGGTTTGAATTGACCTGTGGGAGGAAAAGGAAGGAAGTGGGGGAGATCCCTTGTTTCCCGGGCAATCTTCCTTCCATCCCAGGAGTGCCCTTTTTCTGGTTTTTTTTCCCCTTGTCTTCCAGAAACCCTACTTACAGTACGGGGGCCCTTGCAGCAGGTAGGAGGTTTCAGGAAGCATCAGGCTGAAAAGGAGAGAGAGAGAGAGAGGGATGGTGACACACACGAAAAACAAAAGAACATGTTTGCAAGTATGTATGTGTCATCTGTGTGTAGTGGGACCAAGAACAAACTGTGAAGTCGATGTATCCTCTACTGCCTTCCGACGAAACAAAGTAACGGGTCTGTTTTTTTCTGACTTATGATTTTTAGTTTTAATTTTTGAATTTTAGCTATTTACGATAGAGATTACGGAAAGAGATACTCACTTACGATTTTGGATGATACAGATATTAAGCTTTTAACGTATACTACAATTAACTTATATATCCTGTTTTGAAAAATATTTCATTTAAAAGTTAGATATTGTAATAAAAATCAAAAACAATTTCTAAAAACGACTTCAAATAAACCCAATATCTTCATAGGGATTCTGTTCTCTCCCCCTCTCCAGTATCCCCCCCTCTTCCACTGTTCTACCACACCTCATGCAATCAGTTGGTTCAATGCTTTTACTTCATGCCATCAGTTGGTTCAATGCTTTCACCTAAAGGGTAAACAAGGAGTGAATGTGCAGTGCATTTCACCTTCTCTAAACATTACAGGGTGGTAATGTACAAAAGGTAGCAGTAATATTATGTGTTATGGCGAACAGATGCCAAGGACCATTAAAGAACTGATGTGCCACAAGCGATGCCGACACCTGGGGATTTTCATGTCCTCATCTTTCGCTGGTCTAACAAAGGCCGGTCTCCACCTTTTTGTTCCATCGGGAAGGGAAGGCTCAGCAAAAGTTGATGTTTAATTTTTTTTACTATAATTAAGTTGATTTATTTAGTATAATTAAATTTTAAAAAATTAAAAATAGAAAAATATGTTTACTCATCACAGATAATGTAAAGAATATAGAAAAAAAGCAAAAAAATCTAAAAAAATCAGAAAAAGATAAAATTACTGAATAGTGAAAAAAAATTGAAATAAGCAGGACCTAAGAGGCAGGTTCAGACAGAAAAAAGGCCAGTAAGCTACAATAATTAGCAAGAGCCCCCCACAGCACGTATCAAAAGAAAAATGGAGATCTGTCTCCTGCTTTTGTTGCCTATGTTAGAAAGGCTTGCACGAGGCTAGCCACAGGTTAACTGTTCTGGCCGGTCGATAATTCCAAGTAGCAGATGCCTGGAGAAACATGACCAAACTAAACTGACGTGGTGCTATCAGCTCTTAATTAAGGTCAAGCTGTAGCTAAGCAGTAAAAGGCTTGCCCCCGTGTCCACTTGTGAAACACACCAAAGCTAAAACAAAAGTACCTGAAGAATCCAGAGTAGAAGCAAGTGTTACATAGGTGAGGTCACCGAATTTGGTGTAAGAGCACATCTTTAGTACGAAGACCGCGCAACTGCAAGTTGCCTGAGAGGTAGGTATGTAATCGCTGCTTGCAGCACAGATAAAGTATTAAACAAGGTCCTAGAATAATGAACTGGTTTGGAAATAAAAAAAGAATGAGATGCAGGTTTCAGATTCAACTGAATGGAACTAGCAGCAATTGTGGTGGAGATGCTTAAAAACTTGCAGGTTTTACTACCGTGTCAACAGCAAGATTTCCTGTACTCCGCTTGCAAGAACACGAGCCATGTGCAGGGGGGGAGCTTTTCCTGGTAACAAAAGATGAACCTTCTCCGAGGCACTCCAGGGTTGCATGATTAACGCCTTTGAACACCAAATAATATATCTTAGCATTAGCAGTAAAGAGTCATGCGAGTGCCATAATGATAAAGTAGACCCTCACTTAGTCTACTTAACACATACCTAGGAAAAGGAGTTGTTTTTTAATGGAAAATAGAGGAATTGTCAAATGATGCAATTGTTAAGTACAAACTAATCACGTTATCCACATAAAAAAATCTCTATCTCTACTAATATAAAAGAAGAGTTTGTCTGTCGTCTCCCTCACGCCGCACGTTAGATGGCCGTTCCCTGTTCCCGTGGAAAACCAAAAAGAACCGGCTTTGAAAAAACCAAACCTCCCATAAACCCCAGCTGCTTTTGCTCACTTCCGCTCTTCGGCTTCCTCTCCTGCGCATCGCCACCACCACCTTCCCCTTCTGCAGCGTCTCCTCCTCGCCCCGCTCCACCGCCGCGACCACTGCAGATGGGGAGCGCCAGCAGCGTCGGCGAAGTCGAGATTGCGGCACGACGGCGGCAAACGAAGCCTCAGCACCCGAGACAGCGTCAGCGAAGTCGGGGCCGTAGGCGTCCTTCTCACCGTCGAGATTGCGGCACGATGACAGCAGGCGAAGGGACATGCTAGGATCGCCTCTACACCGACCTCCGGATGCCTATCCCCACCGTGGAGAAGCACCACCGTTGTCGCCGCCTCTACGTGCGCCCGCACAAGTGGACCCTCACCATTGACCCCTCCGATCCTGCGGCGTCCCTCTTCCACCCCTTCACCGGTGCCACCCTCCCTCTCCCCCCGCTCGTCTTCTTCGCAGAGACCGACGACCTAGCCTAGGATAGGTCCCCGCACGGTGTTATGGCGTCCTGCGGCGAGGGCCTCCTCTTCTGCTCGCTCCCTTGACCCGCTTGCTGCCTCTTGGGCCCCGATCACCGCCATGGCTGCCTGCAATGTGAGCAGCATCAACTACGCCGTTGGCGAGTTCTTCGTCTTCGAGGAGGATGTCTGCCGCACCACCATCATTGACGCCATCACCCTAGCCATCGCTGCCATCATCCCGGTGCCCATCGTCGAGGTCCCCGCCGAGGTGCGCATCGCGGTGCCCGGCGACGAGCTCTTCCTCCTTGTCAAGTCCAAGTGCATGTACCTCTTCAGTGATGATGTGGACTTCTCCAAGGCCTTCCACGTCGATCACCGCTACACCGACCCAGAGTTTAGCCTGGACAACCGAAGCTCCAAGAAGCTCACCTGCCGGTTGAACGGACTAGAGACGGCTCTACGCGGCGAGGCGCCGTCCTGGGTCACACCGAGCTTGAGTGAAGGCTAGATGAAGTCCGCGGAGTCGGAGATCGTTGTTCCGGGCGATGGCGATGATCTCTTGCTCTGGGTAAATTCTTCTCCCGCACCCCTGCAGTTGCATCAGCTCTTTAGTAAAGTTTAAACCAATAATCCTCTTTTTTTTATATATATGTTTTCTTTTGTACATTATGCCACTCAGATTAAATTTCTGTCTTAAAGTCTGATCACGCACAAAGCTTAAAGTTTTGGTGGCACAATGGGGCAATCTGTGAAGCAGGCCAAGTGTGTTCTTGGCTGAGTCGAATTTCTGGTGAAGCTTCATGATGTGATTACTTGAGCAGCAATGATAGGGCATCCTGAAGAGGAAAATGTTCTAAAAAGGATGTGGCATTTCTGTGGGGGAAAGAGTCGATGGGCAAAGGGAGGGGATAAAGAAAGGACGACTGAGGATGATGCATGGGAGGCAGGGAAAAAAGAGTGATAGGATTGATTGTGTGTGGTAATGAACCAAGCATCAAATTCTCCTAATCTTACTCTTCTTCCTCATCTTCCTCGAGAAATAAAGAGAAGAATCACCAAACAATCGAGTCTGACTCAACCAAGATAACAGCGGCTGGAAGACACGCTGAAGAAACTCTGTTGCTCGAACTGGCAGTCCTTCATTTATTTAGTGCACTTTGTGGTTGCCTATGGTACGTTTTTGGTTCACATTTACTGATATGTATTACCCTCTTTTGATACTTCGTTGTAATGCACGGGCACCTTACTAGTATACAGCTAAATGTGCAGTTTTTTGTCTGGTACTAAACCTTTGTTCTACCTGCTTACTAGTAGTTTCATTCCAGTGTAACTGTCTGGGACACAAAATACAGGCCTACAGAGGAAATAGAAGGTTAAACCAAGAATACATGACTGTCATGATTGTAAGGAGACAATGGAATGGAAGTAACTGTTATGAATACAGCTTGTATTGATCATGAAGTCAATAAGCTAATATATATAAGTACAGATATGATATATATATAAGTAACCATTTATACAACAGGATAAATACACAGGTAATAATACACATTTAACATCCCCTCAAACTTATGGTAGAACCTATGCTGGGCTTTAGTCTGTACTTTTGTGAAGAAATCCGCCAACTGAAGCTCTGAAGGCATATACTGAAGAGCAACAATCTGATCCTGCACCTGTGAAGCATCAACACCAATATACTTTACAAACTAATGCTTCAATGATCTCTTTAGCAATGCTAATAGCACTTGAATGTCAGACAAAAAGAGGAGTCGATACAGAAACATAAGTACCAAAATCCTCAAGTAACCACCGTATCCAAGTAACCTTCGTAGTCAACAAAGTTATAACTCACAACTCAGCCTTAACACTCGAACGAGAAACTGCTACTTGCTTCTTAGTCTTCAAAACAATGAGAGAACCACAAAGAAAAACATAATAGCTAGAAAGAGATCGGCAATCAGAGCGATCATTAGTCCAGATGGCATCAAAATATACTTGGAGTTTTAAAGAGTTAGAGCAAAGGAAAAAAAGACCACGAGAAATGGTTCCACGAAGATATCATAAAACACGAAGAAGATGACTATAGTGGAGCTAAGTGGGAGCAGAAACAAATTGACTTAAGATATGCATAAGATACAAAATGTCAGAACGAGTGACACCAAGATAAATAAAGCTTCCAAAAAAATGACGATAGTGAGTAGGATTAGTAAGAAACTCACCATCAATGGGCTGAAGATAAACATTAAATTCTATAGGAGTTTCAGCTGTGCGCTGATCAGCAAGGGAAGCACGATCAAGAAGATTCTGAATATACTTTTCTTGGGATATTAGAAACCCTTAGGCATAGAATTAATCTCAATCCTAAAAAGTAGAGAAGAGGACCTAGATCAGACATAAAAAAACTGTTTACTAAGACACTCCTTGACAAAAGTAATGTACTGAGAATCATCTCAAGTTATGATCATATCATCAACATATAAAAGAAGAAACGTCAAGCTACGAGGCAAAGTGTGAATAGAAAGAACATAATCATGATCACTGACAGAGAAACCAGCTACAGTGATAAAAGAAGAGAAACGATCAAACTAGGCATGAGAGCTTGCTTGAGGCCATAAAGAGATCGGCGAAGGCGACAAACCATACCTTTAATAACAGAATACCCCGGTGGTGGATGCATATAAATCTCCTCACACAGCTCACCATTGAGAAAAATATTCTTAACATCAAGCTGAGAGATGGATCATGCCCGAACAAACGCCACAACTAGAAGAGTGCGGACAATGGTCATGTGAGATATAGGAGCAAAAGTCTCATCATAATCACGACCATTCTCCCACTGAAGCCCACGTGCCACGGACGAGCCTTATAGCACTCAAGAGAATCATTAGAGCAGGTCTTGCCCTTATAGACCCACTTGATCATGATAAGAGTAACACACGCAGGAAGAGGGACAAGATCTCATGTGCAAGTATGCTCAGGGGTAATGATCTTCTCTGCCATCGCATGCTGCCACTCCTGATGAATAGCATCACGATAGGACATCAGTTCAGCAAGAGCAGCGACAGCAAAACAAAAGCGCTCAGCAGGCCAAAGAGACTGGTGATCACGAAGAACATATCGAAGAGAGGGCGTATAAGAAGAATTCTCAACTCGCGGATAACGAGTGTAGTAGAGAGGATAAAAAGGAACAAGGCTAAGAGGAAACTCCAAGAGAGTGCCAGTGGTGAGGGAGGCACCGAAGAGATCAAAGGTTGTAGTGGAGTGATGACTATGAAGGTGGAAGAAAAACTCAGGAAAGAAAGTGGCTCGACAAGAGATGCTAGAGTGGAGGAAGGAGAAGGATGAGAATAGAAAGGGTGAGACTCATCAAAAGTAAGAATTTGAGAAATCCGTATCCGTCGACTAGTAGGATCCCAATAACGATATCCCTAGTGCTCATGACTATAGTCCAGAAAAACACACTCCACAGACTGAGCGGTCAATTTGGTGCGCTTACGAAGTGCAAGAAGAACATAGTGCACACACTCACCTAAAGAGACGAAGACTACAATAATCAGGAGTCTTGCCATAGAGACGCTCAACTGGGATCCCACCCTTGAGAGCAGAAGAAGGCTGAATATTGATCAGAAAAGTGGCAGTAGAAACATTCTCAGCCTAAAAGTGTGATGGAACAGCTGAAGTAAGTATAAAAACACGAATTGTCTCAAGAAGATGATACTTTCGTTAAGCCACACCATCCTGGGCATGAGCACCCGGGCAAGAAAACTAAGAAGGTGCCCTGCTCTTCAAGAAAACCACGAAAGACTCCCAACAAGTATTCCACAGCGAAATCAACACGAAAAATACAAATAGGAGAGTCTAATCGAGTACGGATCATGGTGGCAAAATTCTAGTAGATGGAAAGAACTTCAATACGAGATGTCATAAAGTATATCCACGTGCATCGAGAAAAATCATCAATAAAAATTACTTAATATCGATGACATCCTTTCGAAACAAAAGGAGCCGGAGTCCATACATCAAAATGAACAAGATTAAAAGGATGTTGTGACACTGACTCACTGAAAGGATAGTAGAGTTGAACCTGTTTGTCAAGCTTACAACCCTAACAATTAAGAGAAACATCATCAGATACAAACTCTAAAAGAGCACTATGAACTTATTAAGATAGACACGACCTACAAAGATATCCTAAACAATGATGCCATTGAGTAAACGACGTAGTGGAGAATGCAGCAGATGTGGAGACAGTGGTAGAGACAAGACTAGCACGGGCAGCAGAAGGAAGATGAAGTCAGTTAAGCTCTCAAAGACGCCATGAGTCACGGCGACAAGGGCTAGTACCAATCAGTTATCATCCGACGATCTTGAGCACAACAAGAATAACACGACAACCATGATCAGTGAGCTGATCGACAGATATGAGTTGCATGGTTAGTTTTGGAACATGAGAAACAATAGGAATATGAAAAGATGAATTGGAAAGAGTGCATCGTCCTGTAACAAAAAGAGAGGTACCATTTGCTGTCTAAATAGTGATAGGAACAGCTACAGAACTAATGGAAGTAAGACTGGTGGAATCGGATATCATATGAAAAGAAGCGCCAGAGTCAAGAATTCAAAGTGATATACTTAAGGAAGGAAAAGTAGAAGGTGGTCTCACTAGAAGACTAGGCAGCATAACCAGATAGTGCAGAAGCAGCCATGTGATGCAGCAGTATGAGAATTTCCTGAGTGTCAGAAGCGCAAGAGCTCCTTGAAGAGGAGGAACCTCCAGCGCCCTTCGGAGGATGGCCACCTCGACGTAAATCCTTGTTTTTTTTTTCTCTAGCAGAACTGCTCTACATGTCTATCCTTTTGTAGTAGGTACAGTGGAATCCCCTACCAACAGCAGCTGTCATAGGAGAAGGCGCTACTAGTGAAAGAGTAGCTAGAGCCGTAGTGAGTGTAGAGGCTGAAGGAGCTGCCAAAACTGAAAGAAACAACGGTGACAACAGCAAACCAGCACCACGAAGGCAAATCTCCTCAGTGCAAATAGCTGCAAGAGTTTCTAACAGAGTCACATGAGGGTAGCGAGCCAGCAACTGAGCACGAGTCTGCTCATACTCAGCCCAGAGACGTGTTAAGAAGTTATAGATGCGGCAAAGCTCCAGGTGAGACCGCTGACACTTGCAGCACTGACAAGTGTGGCTGGGCATAGAACTCATCCACAGTAGTATCTCCCTATTGCAATGTTTGCTCCTGACACACGGCAAAGGAATCACCAGATGGCCAGGTGCAACTTTAGCCTGTGAGCATCACCCGTGCCAGGCTGAATCAGGGAGTCTAGGAATTGTTGGTACAATGGCAGCCATATGCTATGAACGAACTGGACAGACCTGAGTGAAGCGCGACGATTTCACAAAAGAATTTCCTACTTTTCAGCTAATTTCCCTCTCAAGTTCTTCTATCTAGTATCTAGCCCTGGCATCTCATCCTTACAATCTACGTTCTTCTTCTTCTAGCAGAGGTTCGGCTCCTATCAGAGGCTAATGGGCTAATATATATACAAGTACAGGTAATGACATATATATAGGTTACCCCTTATATAACCGAGTAAACATACAGGTAATAATACACATCTAACAGTAACCACCACAAAATTAAACGGCCAGATGAGATGAAGTCGTCGACTAGTCGACAAGTCGGTGGTGTAGGAATGACTGGAGCAGTCGACTCGACTTGCGCCGCCGCCACCGCTGAATCTGCCACCGTCACCACCGGATCTGTCACCGCCGCCACCAGATCTGTCGTCGCCGTCGCTGGATCTGCCACCACTGCCACCAGATCTGCCGTTTCCGCCGCCGGATCTACCGTCTTCGCCGTCGCCACCGTCGGATCCACTGCTTCCGCGGTTACCGCTTAGGGGGCGGTGGAGAGTGGCGGCAGGAAGAGGGCGCGGCCGCCGGCAAGTTGGCTCGGCCTCGCTAGCATCAGAGATGGGGAAAGGAGAGAGGGAGCGAGGCAGTGGGGGCAGAGGTCGGAGGAAGAGAAGGCGAGGTAATAGGAGCGACAGGCGGTGGGGGGCAGGCGAGGCGGTGGGGGGCGACAGGTGGTGGGGGGCGGTTATGAGGATTCGATATTTTACAATTTAGTCTTCTTATTTTCTGAAATTGTAATAAAGTCCTTCTCTGTATATGCATATTCATATAAATAGTACAAACAGTACCTATCGACTAGTCAGCGACTAATCGACAAGTCGGTTACTAGGAGAGTAGTGTCGACTTGTCGACTTAATAACCTTGATGAGGACGCATCACATGAGTGAATGACTCCCTGGGCTAATGGACTACCAGAGGCCTGACCCACAAAACTGGAGTATAGGGTTCCGACCCAAACTGGACCTACAAAATGCTATGATATACCCATCAGGCATCAGCCACAAGATCTCTTTTTCTTTACAAGAAGCTGCTGCCTTCATGAAGTTCATGAATGAGCATGGTCCACAAGAAATGGCTAACCTGGTGAATGGTCATCTCTTATATGTATTATTTTCCCTTTCCTCAGTACCTGCTAGTGGTTCTAGACGCCAGCTTTTGTACACAAACAGTACTTTCCCTAGAAACAGATGTAACATGTGTAGATGGTGGACCAATGGAGACTCTGTAAGGACCAAAGCTATGTCTGGTTGTACCATGACGTGGAAACTGTGCATAGCTAGCAAGTTGGTAGGGATGACAAATGACAAGGACAACCATCTTCACTGCATTGAATTATTGATACCCTCCCATGTTATACCGTAGTAAAGTAGCATGAAAAGATGTTCAGATTATTGATGAGAAATGCCTCGGAATAGAAACATCCTGGACTAACTGGAAATCACGACCAAGAGGATGTGACAGTAAGAAAATTAGATTAGTAGTAATAAACGAGTGGAAGAATTTGTCAACAGGAAGAGGAAGCATCAGACAGCACAGATTTTGTTTATTTTTTGAAAAATACGTGTTACACAGATGAACATGTTCTAGGTAATGAAAATAGGAGCCAATGTGTTTGGCATGCTGGAGTCAAGTCATAGTAGACAACTATTACAGCAAATTAAAAGCTCGCAAAAAAGAATCTAATTGTCCCCACCAAATGATCAAAGCTCCAGGGAAACTTGGTTGTCAATTGTAAATCCATAAGAGAAGAATTGCTAGAGGCTAGAGCAAACTACAAACAATATGGATTATTGGATTTAAAGCCTACATAAGTAGGTTTCTGTTAATACCACAAATTTCCTGTACAAATTATGTGCAATGCAAGATAGTTAAATACAGTATAAGAAATAAAAGAAGTGTTTAAAAAATTGGAAAGCACATGATAGGAGCAGTACTAGGGAAAAAGGAGAGTGAAACATACCGCTTTTCAGAGTTCATCATTTTTTGAGTGGAAAGATTGTGAGAAAGATTCGAGCACAAGGACCTGGAGCCAAAATGTGCGCATCAAGCCATCAATTGGTGCAGTTCCCAGTAATTTACTGCAGTGCTAGTACTAAGTAAGTCCCATTGTAAACTTCTTCAGGCACTGAAATCAACAAATGTTAAGGTAAGAAGAAATCCACTTCCCTTGTATATTTCTATAAAAACAAAATTTGCGCCCACTTCCCATGTATATCACTATAAAAACAAATCTTGGATCTCTAATAAACATTGGCTTGTGATGTATGACAAAATCACTGTAAAGATACAGCTTTGTAGGGTAAAATTTGCTTTTTAGTCCAAAATTTGAAACTATGTTACATATAGACCTCTGGAGAAAAGATTTGCAAAAATGGATCCTTATCACGGCGCTAAAAGACATAGCGCCTAAGATACATAGCACGGCGCTATATGCTTTGGTGCCGTGCGTGGACACGTAGGATCCACGGTGGCATAACACGGCGTCAAAGCACATGGCGCCGTGCTATGTAACAACGGCGTTAACTGTCGTGGCGCTGTGCTCTAGGACTTAAGCCCTAGCACAGCCCCCCACCCCCTCACTCCCCAAACTCAACCCGACCACACCCAGCGCCTCCGCCGCCGCTCCCCCCTCCAAATCCACTCAATTGAGTTGATATTTCTCGCGATTTTTGTTCTAAATCGACAAAGCAAGGTGAACTCCCTCCCCTCTCTTGATTTTTTCGAATGGATATTGTTTATTTGAGGTATATTTCGTGGGGTAAGATTTGAAACCCTAGATGAAATTAGTTGAATTTGGCTTGGTTTTAGATTTGATTTGCGTTGCGTATGCGTAATGTACGAGTAGTTATGGGTGTAGATTCGTTTTTAGGGTTTAATTTGAGCGAAATTGATGAATCCATGTGCTAGGTTTAGGGTTTGATATGATTTTAGGATTTGATATAAATCCATGTGAAATTGATGAAATAGGGTTTGATGAATCCATGTGCTAGATTCATTTTTAGGATTTGATATGATTTTAGGGTTTGATGAAAGAGTGTTTGATATGATTTTAGGATGGCGAGGTACCGGCTGCTAGACGAGTTCTACGAGACGGAGCACCGCGGCAGGCTCACGGAGGACGGCCAGGTACCTGTATTATCGAAATGTATTTTTCTCGTGTTACATATGTTTTCATCACGCAACTAACTTTTAAAGCATTTTCCAGGAGCTTCCCATACTTCGTCCTCAAACCTATGATGGGTTCCACTTGATGGTCTACGACAACCGCTACACCCTACTGCTTCGTCGTGCTAGCCTTCATACAATCGCCAACCTACTGCGCCGGGGCATGCCGGTCTTAAACCCCGCAGCTTTGACCGCACTTGTCGACAGGTGCATTTTCTCTATCGGGTCCGTTTGTTTTCGTTTCTATATCCTTACGTACGTAACTAATTTTTTTTCTCCGTGTACTATTAACAGATGGAGGCCGGAGACTCACACGTTCCACCTTCCCTGTGGGGAGATGACCGTCACGCTGCAGGACGTGGCAATGATACTTGGACTTCCCATAAAGGGACAGCCAATGACCGGATTGATGGTGTCTGAGGGTTGGAGGGCACGTGTGGAGGCCTTCTTGGGCACGGAATTGCCTCCTGCCCCAGAGAATGCCAGGTGAGGTCGTGTCTCTGGGGTCCACATTAACTGGTTGCGTACCACCTTTGGTACATGCCCTAGGGACGCGGACGACGCCACGGTGAACTACCATTGCCGTGCTTGGGTCCTCCACATGTTCGGGGCCATGCTTTTCCTGGACGGCACGGGGGACGCTGCTTTGTGGATGTACATCCACTGCCTGCAGGACTGGGACGACGCTGGACAGTTCAGCTGGGGCTCGGTGGTCCTCTCGATCCTCTACCGCCAGCTTTGCGAGGCCTGCAGGCGCAAGGCGGCCAAGTCGACGCTCAGTGGCTACGTCTTCCTCCTACAGGTGTGAATGTGGTCACGCATTCCTGTGGGGCGCCCGCAAGTGTTCCAGGCGCAGCCTTGGCATCCACAGGGTGTGCATGACCTCGGCCCTACTGTCGCGTACCTGTGGGATAACATCTCAGTCCCGTACGCGACAACTCAGCGGGCGTACGTGGACTTCACTAACGAGTTGGACACCTTGTCTCCCACGATGGTAAGAAATAGGTAATGCATTTACCCACGATGGACATCACTAATGAGTTGGCCAATTCTTGGTTTTTGTCCATGGTTAATCGTATTGCCCGTATGTTTGCTTACTAGGTCTCATGGCAGCCTTACTCCGAGGCACAGGTTCTAGCTCTACCGCTAAGCACCATGTGCCGCAGGGACTCTGATATTTGGAGGATGAGGTGTCCTCTGATTTGCTTCTACACTGTGGAGATTCACCTCCCCACAGTCGTCGCGCGCCGCTTGGCTTCATACGCTTCTACCCTCCCCCGAGGAGTCGACTTCTATTACTTTGCATAAGTAAGTTACAATTTTTGTTTCATTTAGAATTCTATTAGTTCTTACTCTAAGACCTATTGTTAACATCTCCTATATGTACAGGTTCGACAGGGTCTACCAACGAAAGGTGATAGACTTCGCTCATCACCACTGAGACTACATCTAGTGGTGGAGGCGGTTCGACGACAACTGCGAGCGGGACGCTACCCCCACACCAACGCCAGCTTCCAGGATTACTTGTCCTGGTACCACAGTGCCACCCGCTACAGGCTGAGGCAGCAGTGGACCGATGTCGACTACGCGGACCTCACTTTGTCCGAGGACGAGGACACTACATACGACAGGCGTACGAGGGAGGGCACAGTGGTCGAGGCCGCTCCGATTCTCGATCGAGTGGTACGGAAAGCATGATATTTGCAATACTTCGGTTCAATACGTTTATCTCGCACTTATGTTTCCATATTTCTTTAGGGGACTTCTCTCCAAACCTCGGTGCATGAGATCGATGAGGCTCTCAGCTACCCAGTTGGCGGCACGGACGACGCCACCTGCCTGAGGGACTTCTTGACGGTACGAAGATAATTCGTTAATTTAGAGCTATTCAGCATGTATACTATTATGACATATCATAACTTGCAAAAACTTAGACGTCGCCTCAATCGGGCGGCAGGTCGTTTGGGTTGCCGCTCACGCTCGTCGGCGGACGTGATCATACCAGCGGCCTCCCAGCACTCGGGTGCCTCAGCCGCTACAACCTCGTCATCACACCATAGTAGGCGCCAGTCCACGAGGAGCTCGTCACACACTCCGACTTTCAGTTAGGGCGATGACGACGACGAGGTAGAGCAGAATGAGGATGAGGAGGAGCACGAGGACGAGGAGGCGCCTACCCACGACAAGATTGGGTTGTCGCAGATGCCTGATGCACCATCTACTCAGGCTTCGCAGCGGCCTCGTTATTCGGCCCACCCGCCGAGCACGTATACTCCAGGTACATCAGCTCTGGGCAAGGGCAAGGGAAAGGCCAAGAGGCAGTGAGCACGACCGATGTGCTCACCTGTATGACGTCCCGAGCATGTATGTGTTGTTTGTGAGACTATGTATGATGTTTACATTCATGTTTCTGAGACTATGTCTGTGTTGTTTGTGTATGTAGAAAAAAGACTTCACTGTTTCTACACCGGCGTCGCTTTTTTCTAGTTCGACAAGCACGACACCAAAGGGTCTGGTGCCGTAGTTGGACATCTCGGCGCCAGGTTCCGTGGTGCCATGTATCACGGCGCCAAAGATCCTGGCGCCGTAATTGCATATCGCGGCGCCAGGCCCTGTGGCGCTATGATTTGTAAATACGACGTCAGGCCCTTTGGTGTCGTGCTGGCTGAACTTGATTGAAAGTCGTGCTAGGCTTAAGTCCCAGAGCACAGCGCCACGGCAGTTGTTACATAGCACGGCGCCATGTGCTTTGGCGCCGTGCTATGCCATCGTGGATCCTACGTGTCCACGCACGGTGCCAAAGCACATGGCGCCGTGCTATGTACCCTAGGCGCCATATCTTTTGGCACCGTGTTAAGAGTCTATTTTTACAAATCTTTTCTTCAGGGGTTCATATGTAAAAAACTTTCAAATTTTGGATTAAAAAGCAAAAATTTTACGCTTTGTAGGTCACATAATCTATTCAGATAATCAAGGACTCACATATGTTCTTCCATTTGCTATGCACGTACAGTTCAGATGATAGTGATGATAGTACACCAATTGGGGCCAGCAGCATGACATTATTGACTTGAATGACAAAGCTATCAATACAAGTCCTGACATAGATCTTTAGTGCGGCAGTGCCACTCACAGGGTAATAATTTGCTACATGATGAGAGTGCCACTGGTAGATGATTGTTGTTCCTCATTCAGTCCTAAATCACCAGAAGTCCCCACAAGAACATGAGCCATCCTTAAAGTGGTGAAATCTATTGATATCTCTGACAATGACTAGACGATCAGTAATAAGGGTTGCAATCTTCATAAAGGAATGACAATCTCCGCAGATCCTAATGTTCTTGTTATTGTAATTGGTATATTAGGAGGCAAACTAATTAAAACAAAAGCAAGTGTTAACTTCTCTCTGGTGTTTAAGCAGCTCCTCTTTTTGGTCGTCACACACATCATGCAGATCACATTCTATGTTGGTTCTGTGAGCAAATTTTCTCATCTCATGGTAAATTTCCTCCAACTTATTATAGACATCAGTGATTCCTGGGAGCTCTCTCTCTCCAATAACAAAAACATGAATTTTGCCCTTTGCCGCTATCCAGCTCCTGCCCATCTATTTCTTTGCATCACTATCCTTCAAATGCTTCCTTGCCATGACAACAATCTCCCAGTTTCCACTGGAAGCATATACATTTGAGAACAAAACATGGTTCCCCCCATTATCAGGCTCAAGTTGGAAAAGCTGTTCAGCTGCAATTCTGGCTAATCTAATATTCCTGTGGTTCCTGCATGACCCAAGCAAAGATCCCCACATAGAAGCAGTTGGTTCAACGGCATTTTGTGAAGCAATTCCCAGGCCTCATCAGTCCTCCCAGATCGTCCCAAAACATCAACCTGAAGGACATTAGGTTCAACAGTTCAATCACACATTAGCAGGCTAAAGTAGTGACGGCCCTCTTCAACTAAGCCTGCATGACTGCACACTGACAAAAGTGAGAGAGAGGTAACTTCGTTTGGAAAAACCCCTACCTGCTGCAATTTCTCAAAGAGAATCATAGCTTCCCAAGAATGGGGATGCCTAGAAAAACTCGCAATCATTGCATTCCATAGGACTACGTTCTTGTGTTCCATATCAGCAAATACTGCATAAGATTTTTCAATCAGACCACACCTTGCATAGACATCCACAAGAGATGTTGCCACAAAGAAGTCCTATGAAAACCATAGTTAACAATAACTGCATGCAGCTGTGTCCCTTCAATTATCAGTGCTAAGCTTGCACATGTGCTGAGGATAGCAGAAAGAGTGAATTCAGTCAATTATACTCCTTCCCTTTGTGCACTCTGAAATAAACGCAATGCCTCATCATGAAGACCATTCTGCACATATGCTGCAAAAAATGAATTCCATGTAACTGAAGTATTCTCACGCATCTTCTCAAAAACACACCAGGCATCTTTAATCATATGACATTTTGCATAAACATCAAGAACTGCAGTTCCAACAAAACTATTGGAATCCAGTGCAAGCTTGACAGTGATAGTGTGTAACTGTTTGCATTCAACGATAGCATATTTTGCAGCACATGCACAGAGTGCTGGATAAGGTAAATTCACTCATCTGTGTCCCTTCTCAGTGCATCCTTGAAAAAAGCTTCAGGGCTTGTACATCCTCTCCATTATGACTATATCCAGCAATCATGGTATTCCATGAAACAATGCTTCTGACAGGCATTGCATCAATCTAGGCACATTTTGTGTACAAGTTGACGAGAATATTGCATGTGAGAGTATCAGTTACAAGTTGATGAAAACATGATGAGTGCAATCATTCTGGGCACATTTTGTGTACAAGTTGTTGAGAATATTGCATGTGAGTATCAGTTACCAGACCAAAATGAATGGCTAACCCATGGCAGCTTTTCCCAACCAGGAGGGATCTCCTCTTTGCACATAGTTGCAGAAGTTCATGCAGCGTAAGCACATCAATCGAATTTCTGTCAAACCAACAAACTTTTTATCCTTTAGGGCAATGCTATGGTTCAGCTTGTTGCAGAAAGAACGAGCAGCAGAATAAATTCCAGAGCATACTACACTGAGAGACTTGGTACTCTGATTTATTGCATGACAGTTAAACCAAATGCCCATCCATGCAAGTCAGCTGCTAAGTGCTAACACGTTCACAATTCTACTGAATGGCAGAGTTTACTAATCGAATTTGTCTGATACTCTGATGACTGACAGAAGGGACAACTAATAATAAAAATGTTTGGATGCTTGCTTGCCGTTAAGAGCACAGGATTTTTATGCAGCCTGACATGATAATTTCTCTTGTTAGTCCACCTTTAAAACATAAGGGTTTTGTTAGTCAACCTTTAAAACATAATGGTTTCAAGGCATCTCTGGAAAAAAAAAAACAGCAAGTCAGCACTCAGCAACAACCATGTGATATTCATCACACTTCGATGCATCTTTTGCTAGCATATTGTAACATCCAAAAACTTGGTTGTTTGAAAATATGACAATTTTAAAACTTTTTAACGCATTTTGCTGACATTCGGATTTACTGGAATTTATTTGGACTTTTCTAGAATTTTGAGTTATGCAAATTAATTCAAGGAAAGGTACATAATAAATAGCAATAATAATAATAATAAAAGAATAGAAAATTTTAAATATAGGGTAAATTCCCTAAGAAATTGAAAGCAACAAGAAGAATGAAATTCAAATTCATAACTCAAATTCAAATCCAAAACCGAAATCAAAATTCAAATAAAATCTCCAAAATACCAAAACCCAATCGGGCCTGACTCATTTCCCTTTTTTTCCTTCCTCTCTTCCTTTCTTCTTTTCTGGCTCAGCCCACCCCATCGGCCCACTCCTTTCTCTCTCTCCCCCCTCTTTTCCCCTTCAGCCGAGCGCCGACCCGACTCGCCTTGGCGCCATGCTGCCATGTGCGCATGCGCATACCGTGCCCACACTGCGTCGACGTCTCTGCCACGCTGCCCCACGGCACTGCTTCTGTCACCTCGCTGCCACTGTGGCCACAACAGCTACATCGCCTCACATTGGCGCACGATCGCCACCCACAGCTCCCGCTTCCCCCCTCGGCTATTTAAGCCACCTATCCTCCCTTGCTCGCCCCTCACCCCACCTCACGCCCTCCTCACCTCACCACTGCTTGTGCCAAGCTCAGGGACACTCCGCGACATCCCAGTCAAACTCCACCGTGTTCACCTCGTCGTTCCGATTGAATCCAGTTAACTCCATCAAAACTGCGCTCATCAAAACATGTTCCACAGTCCCCTCTAGCTTTCCCCTTAATCAATCTTGCCATTGATCGTAGGAGCTCAGGTTGCCGTCGTCTTCCTCCATTCTGACCGAAAACCACAACCGTCGTCCCCTCTCCGGTGAGCCTCCCTTTGATTCCTCTCTCTTGGAGCATCCTTTTGCCTCTCCCTTTCTCCCATAACCATCAGTTTGGGCTCTCCCTCGCCCTAGGTCATCGGCAACACGAAGCTCATCGCGCCGCCTCAGGTCTCCATCGCCAGACCACCTTGGCTCACCTCTATCCTAAATACACGCTATGCTGTTCATGCAACAATGGAAACCGTGAAACACGTCAAGAAACCCTTTATCAACCCCATTTATCTCCCAAAGCCATTTTGTTAAATGCCATAATACCCTGACACATAACAATGACAGGACAGACAAAGATAATAATTCAAAAGACTATCCTACTCCAGTATTATCTCCCATTGGTACATTCCTTCGAGTCTGCTAGATAATAGCATGAATCATTAAAAACCTTAATCATACCCATCCATGCAAAATGTGGAGATAAAAAATGCAAACATCATCACCTCCACCAGCATGACAACAATTTAGCAAAAGATCAGGGGACACAAATGAAGTAACTGGGAGTAGCTAATTAACCAGTGAAGCATTTCGCTTCCTTGGACATTAATAGACTAGACGGTCTCTAAAAACACAGGCACAAATGTTGAAGACTATGAACATGTACAGAAATACTAAACAGCAACAAAAACAATTAGTTCACAAGAACCCTTTAGGGCCATACAAACACACTATCGAGGAATTTGTCAAACGACTGTGCACCAACAAGTGCACCCCAACACAGAAACACAAACAGACACGTTCTTGCTGTAGTATGCGAAATTCCTGAAGGAACCATTAGTACAGGAGGTATCTAAACATGGCTCAAACCTTCATGACCAGACTACCAAACGGATTTTATCACAAGACATTGCTGTGGAATGCACCATCACCACAGTACATAAGCACACAGACAAACTTTTTAGCAATCTATCCCAAGACCTCATTGCGAATAACTCCGACCTCATTGCGAACAACTCCCCTTTAACAACCATAACTAACAATATTGTACCCCCTCTCACCTTCCTACAATTTTGCATTCCACCTATGGTCATGTACAATCGCTGCACTCCTTTTACCAGGTTGTCACCGTATCACTAACCTCCTTCCTACAATTTTGCATTCCACCTATGGTCATGTACAATCGCTGCACTCCTTTTACCACGTTGTCACCGTATCACTAACAAATAGCACAAGAAACAACAGCAGGAAAGGCGCTGAAATGTACACGGGCATACAGTGCGGCATCATCCCCCTCTTCAAGGCATCATATATCATCAAGCACTACCACGCGAGCACAACATAAGGACAAGCTTAACACAATTAAACGAAGAATTGCGCGGTTATACTTTACGTTACCTCTCTCGGTCGGCGGGGAATTCTGTCGAACACCGTCAGCGCGTGCCGCGCACGAGACCGGTCGCGTCAAGAGGAGGCGCCACCAGCCGCCGGGGTAGCAGAATCCACCACGCGCCTCCGGGGAGCGGTGGGATAAGGAGGAACAGGAGTCGGCGTCGGCGTCGGGGAGCCGGTGGGGGAGGAACGGAACGATCGGAAGGCGCACGGCTTCGGGAGGAAGACAGAAGACAACGACGAGGTGGGATGGGAGGTATTGGGATGGTGGGTGCCCGAGTTTTAGGCCCATTAACGATATAGGCCTGATTTGTTATAAGGCCCAAAGTAATTTGCATTCTCGCTTTAGGAATATTCCTTTGATGGGCTCTTTTAAGTGAACATGACATGTAGCCCAACTTATGTAATTCTAGTGCACATTTGAAACGCGGTAATTTTTAGAAATCCCGTAATAACCGTACTGTTTTCTACAAAATTCATGTATTTCAAAAAGGTGTCTTTTTTGTTTTTAGCACACGGTGATATGGGTGAATCTGTAAAATAGAAAGACCTCTACAAACCCCCTTTTTTTTGGACTATGTTTGGCTCTGTACATGTATCCTTTGGAGCATCCTCGATTCGTCGCTTTGTTGAACACTTATAACTGCTCGTTTCTTTTGTTTTCTCACGACCTCCTACAAATAGGGTAGATAATTTTTATCCGACTGATCAATTGAATACTTACAAAATAAATATAAAAGAGATAAATGGATATCCGATATTATCCGTGTTCGACTCTGGCTTCAAGGACAAAATATAGAATAGAATACGGATAGGTGATATCTATCCGTATATATCCGTATGTCAAATGATATAAAAAAGTTTGTTATGACTTCACTTATGAACAAGATAATATATAGGTATATTGCACACCAAATAAGTGGGGGAATACTGAGTTTCCTTTCTTTGACATCTCGACAATTAGTCTCTACATTTTCGCTCTAACTGCACCATATTATACGATATCCTGTATAGGGGTGCAAAATAAACGGATAATTTTCATCCGACCGGCTGACCGTCCAAAGAATTATAGAACAAATATGGAATAGAGAAATAGATATCCGATATTATCCGTGTCTAACTATGAGAAAAAAATATGAAATAGAATATATGATAAACGATATCCGTCTGAATCCGCTTCAATTGCACCCCTAATTACTAGTAGTACGCAAAAGGTGATACTAACGGATAGGTTAGCACAGGTTATGCTACACAAAATACCTGCACTAATACTACTATATCAAAGGTGGGGGGATTCACGGCCCCCCACCGTGCCCACGTGTCCTCTTCCTAAAAAAAATCTTTAAGTTTTCGTAATTACGTATATGTCTTTAGTTCTTACGAAAAGGCCCTTGAATTTTTACGAAAAAGTCCCTCCACTCTCCTTTTACTGGATAACGTCCCGCGGTTTTCTGTAATTACGTATAGACTCTTGGTTTTTTCGAGGAGACCCTCGGTTTTTACGAAAAAGCCCCTCTGCTCCCCTTTTACGGGATAATGCCCCACGGTTTCTTCGAAATTACGCACGGGTCCTTGTCCTTAGTTTTTTCGGAGAAGCCCCTGGCACATCATTTTTATACGAATCTTCGGTTCACATGGTAGCGAATTTTTGTTTCTTTTACTTCGGTCCACATGGTAGTTAGCGCGGCGTGACGTCGCACCTATGAGGCTAGTCTTACTTTAGAATATGAAAACATGAAACAACGAGAGAATTTTCGACAACGTATTTCATATATGAGTGACTAATTCATCGAGAACATCATGCGAAAAGCATTTCACAGATCAAAGTGCTACTAGCACCAGCTATGCACTTCGTTTTCCTCTTCACAAAAAAGATATCCACTTTATCGAAAGATTTGATTAGAAAATCAACCCATGTACAGTCATCTAAAAATGAATTAATGGCAGAGAAGGCAACATTCGAAATGGGGAAAATCAGGTAAATTATTACTAGGCTTTGCCATTGAACACCATTTTGTTCAGACAAAAATTGTCAGAACCAGCATTTTATCTAATCCATTTTAATCAACAAATTGAGATTAATTGAAAGTAATTAAGCAACTGATTCAAGCAATTATACAAGAATTTTTAATACCAAATAGACCGAATTAATAAAAAAAACTTTAAAAAGAACAAGTCTACTTAAAAAATACAAGCACTTCACAAATTACAAATTTCATACATGAATACATCTCAACAAGATTTCAATTAACACTTATCAAGTAAAATATCTAAGGTCGAGATACAACAAATAATTACATCCGTTAAATGATAATTAAAATTGTTCCTCGAATCAAATAAAAAATATTAACAGTTCATATTGCATCATTTTACATTTCACATTGCATCCATTTACAATTCTTGATCTCCATCAGGTACAATTCAAATTACATCAAATTACAAATCTCGATCTCAACCAGGGCCATAGTCTCCAAATTATAAATAATTACATTGCAATTACAATTACATAAAATTTGATAAGCTAGAATAACCGGTATTATTAAATTGCAAAGAAAAACCCAAAGCAGAAGACCCAAAAAGACCGAACAAAATAAATAAATGGAGGTTTGGTTGCTGTTAGAACCTATCCGGTTTTTAGAATATCAAACCTTAGCGCTCATCAAGATACTTGGACCATCCGAGGTCGGCCGACACCTCCCACTTTAGTGGGCCTTTTCATCCGACGAAAACCAAGCCAACACCCACTTTAGAATCCATCGCCTTCATCTTAACCAGTAGAAAACCAAGCCATAGTGCCAAATTTACCACAAAGACTGATGAGGACATCCCCATTACATACACATCTTCCACTCCAAGCAAGCATGAGAATGTCCAAGAACCTGTGGGCCCAATGACGAGGGCAAGAGCCAAGCTTTTAAACAAACAGGTGCTTTTATTTCTTAAAGAGTTTCCTTTAATTGATAATGAACTTGGGATACTACCTCATGCTAGTATTTTATGTATTCTTAGGTATGACTCCTGTGAAGACTTGGGAGAGCTAAAGGGAGGAGCTTAAGGACTTAAACTACAAGTTTTGGATAAGATTATTCAGCCAAATTCGTACCTCCCACAAGCCCAATTGGATTCAAACTCGGATTCAACTCAGAATTCAATTCGGACTCGGTTTGGGACAGCCTGACAGGCAGTCACTAAAAAGGTCATAACTTTCACAAACGGAGTCCGATTCAGGAGTTCTTGTACTCGTTGGAAAGATAATTTCAAGGGCTACGCAATGGATCTGGCCCCAGCATCAAATTCGTTTCAGATCAAAAGTTATAACCGAAACAATGTGACGACTGTAAAATCTAGTTTCCTTTTTGAGAGAGTTCGTATCTAAAACCATATAGGGTTGAGTTGTACTAGGTTTGTGGACTCTATGGACATCCCAATGTCCTATACAAGTCATGTATTGGTAGCCTAAGGGCTCAGACCACCTTTGAGAATAATCAATCTATTAAACTTTGTTCGAATTTATCATTGCTGCTGAAATTCCGTGAGGGAATTAGGAGTGTTCTTCAATCAAGATCGTTCAACCTTTCCGCTGGGAATTGGGAACACGATAGATCTTCGCTTGGTGGTCGGCGAAATCGACGCAAGTGTGTTTTGGCGGATTAAAGAGTGTTCGTCCCTTGCACTGGCATTGGAGGATCATTGTGATTCATCAAGACTCCCGCGAGTATCCAATCCTACGTCGAGAAGATCGGACGACCCCGTATCATCTGGTATCAGAGCGCGGTTTACTCGGTAGGATCTTATCCATTTACTTTAAGATTGATTTATTTCTGTCCTATAGTCCAATAAACCGAAAATTGCAACAAAAAAAATCCAAACCCTAGTTTCGCATCTGTTATTTTCGTGAGTTTTATTAAGTTTTGATCCATTAGAAATTTTGTTTACGTGCTGATCTTAGTGTCCTTTTGCGTTGCTTCATCGTTGTTATTTTGAACCCTTGAAAATCCGCTAGTTGATCTTTCAATTAGCATCCAAAAAAAAGTAGATTCAATTTACTTTTTGAAATCTTGTTCTTGCTGTCCACATAAGATCTTTGTGCATCTTGAAAGAATATCACATCCGAATATATCTGTGTTTCCTTTTTCTTGATTGATTTGGCCACAAGAATCTTAGTTGCACATATTCAGATCTTCACTTAAATCCTTTGAACCTTGAGACTAGTCTTTGATAATTGCTTTAGGGCTGTTCTAGAATTATCTACACATTGCTGAACAACTTTGGACTTACGAACAATTAAACCTAGTTCGTCCTTGAGTATAAAAAAAAGAGAGCCAAAAAAAAAGAAGGCAGCCAATTAAAAAAAAGAGCCACGGCTTGAGCAAAAAAAAACAAAGAAAGAAAAAGAAAGCAAGAAAAGAAAGTATTGGCCGAATTTGGGTCAGTTAATCTTAGTCCATAAATTCAGATTGTGTATTTAATTTCTTTGGACAATCTTGTGCCCTCAAATTCATATTATTGCAATTGGCTAGCGTCTCTCCTAGTACTTGGTGCAAAACGAGCTAATATTCCCAATTGTTTCCTTTAGCTCATTCCTTTTGCATTGAGTCACATTGATCATTGTGTGTGCGTTCATATACTTCACTTATATCATTTGGATCGGCACATAGGCAATACTTTCTAGCTTGGATTATTACTTAATTTTACAATATCGTGAAATTCAGATTTTGTAGGATAAATACTTCCTAACCAAACTCCACAAAATATCCTTTGTCGTGCAATTGTGAGTCACTTTTAAATCCGCTTGATCATCACTTGCTATTGTAGCCACCACCAAGTGTAAGTTTCGTTTTGGCCTCAATTCACTTCGGAAAGGTAAGAACTTTACTTGGGAGAGGAAAGAGTGAGATTGAGTGAATTCCACATATCATACATATCTTGGTGTTGTTTCGTGTTTCTTTGCGTAATCTAACCATGTCACCGGAGATGATAATATGGACGAGGAGCATGATTTGAATGTGCCGTGACTCGACTCCACTTCCAAGCCTTGAGGGGAACTTTGCGCAATGAGATCGCCGCTACTCTCGACATCTTGGAAGGGCAATTCAAGGAGCAGATCAACAACTCGTGCAAGATATGCGCATTGAGATGAACTGAAGAAATGATTGTACTACGTACAAACATTGTTAATGATATTGTGCGCGCACTTCGTCCACAACAAGAGGAGGGAAGCGTTCATTGTGGGGGAGCCATTCCTCCACGAGATGAGGGAGCAACCGCTCCTCGAGGTGGCCAAGAGGCTCAACAAAGGCGAGATCGCGTGATGGCAAATACCATTCGCCCACCCCTACCTGGGAGAGGTGAAGGGGGTGGCTTACATGGTCCAGGGAGGGGCCATGGACACGGAGGCCGTGGTGGGAGAGCAATACACTTCGACGACGATGACTTTCTGCACTACGACGATGGCTACTACCGTCGTAATCGTTACGGCGATGAACGACCAAATGAGGAGAAATTTGGTAAGCTTAAATTTACAATGCCATCATTCTCAGGTACACATGAGCCCGAAGAATACCTCACTTGGGAGCTCAAGGTGGACAAGGTGTTCCGTTTGCACAATTATTCTGAGGAGAAGAAAATTCACATGGCGGCACTTGAATTCGTTGATTATGCGTTGATTTGGTGGGAACAAGTGCAAAATCAAAGGAGAGAGAACAATGAACCACCCATTACTACATGGGAGGAGATGAAGTACCACATGAGAGCAATGTTTGTTTCTAAACATTATAAACGTGATTTATTTGACAAATTGCAGCAGATGAAGTAAGGCACCTTCACGGTAGAGGAATACTATAAAGAGATGGAAATGACCATGATTCGAGCTAATGTTTATGAGCAAGAAGAGCAAACAATGGCACGATTTCTTGCTGGTTTACACCCTCCTATCAAGCGCATCACTGAATTTCAGCCTTACAACAACATGGTGGAGTTGGTACATCAAGCAACCAAGGCTGAAAGACAAGTGCGACAAGATATGCGGGCAACAAGAACATCATCCTTCATGCCTCGAACAGCACCTACAGGAGGTAAATCCACATCTCATTCCAATTCATTTAAAACTAATCCCTCTAGTGTAAGTTTTGCTCCTAGTACACGTGCTGCCCCAAGTACAAAGAATGCCACTCCTTCCTTCTCAAAGAAAGGACCAAACCCTTCTTCATCATCTTCTATTGGTTCTACGGCCAAGAGTAGCTCCATCCAATACTTCAAGTGTCTTGGTCGCGGACATATGCAAAAGGATTGTCCAAATAACAAGGTAATGTTAATAACTGAGAATGGAGACTATGATTCTACTAGTGATGAAGATGGAGAATGCCTAGCTGATTTCGAGACAAATAAGGATGGCCATGGGGAGAAAGAGGCGAGGACATGCTTGGGGATTGGTATTGTGACCCCGAGTCCGGTCCTATCCTTGTGTGCACTCCTTCGGTATTGAGCGTTCAAACCAAATCTAACCATGAACAGCGCTGCAACCTCTTCCAAACAAGAGCTCAGGTAAGCAAAGATGGTAAGTGTTGCAAGGTTATTATTGATGGAGGTAGTTGTCATAACCTAGCTAGTAAAGAACTTTGCAACAAACTTGGATTGAAGTATAAGAAACATCCACATCCATATCAAATTCAATGGTTGAATAATGATGGTTCTATGAATGTTGGATACACTGTTGATGTTACCTTTCAGATTGGAAATTACCAAGAATCATGATGGTAGAACAAATCAATATAAATTCATGTGGAATAGCAAAGAAATAATATTACGGCCTATAACCCCTTCTCAAATTGTCATTGAAAATGCTCAAAAGAAAGAAGTGCAAATAGGGGGTGAGAGAGGGAAGGAACAAAAGAATGAAATTCCACATAAGGCGAGCGCGAGAGAAAAATTGAAATTGAGTGGGAAAGCTAATATTGAGGGAGAGAAAAAGTTAGTGATGATGGCAACAAAATCTGAGTTGAGGGAGATGAGAGAAGACCCCACTATGTTTCACTTTGTGTTGCTATATAAAGAAGCTTTGATGACTACTAATGACTTAACCTCTCTTCCTAGTGTTGTCTCCCAAGTTTTGCAGGCTTATGGCGACGTGTTTCCGGAGGATGTACCCGCTGGACTACCACCCATTCGAGGTATTGAGCATCAGATTGACTTGGTTCTAGGAGCCCCTCTTCCAAACCGTCCGCCCTACCGCACCAACCCCGAGGAGACAAAGGAGATTCAGTGGCAAGTGCAAGCACTTTTGGACAAAGGGTACGTACGTGAGAGTCTTAGCCCTTGTGCCGTCCCTGTTATTCTTATTCCTAAGAAAGATGGTACCTGGCGAATGTGCGTAGACTGTAGAGCTATAAACAACATAATTGTTCGCTATCATCATCCTATTCCTAGACTAGATGATATGCTTGATGAATTAAGTGGTTCTACTATTTTTTTTAAGATTGACTTGCGTAGTGGATACCATCAAATAAGAATGAAACAGGGAGATGAATGGAAAACTGCTTTTAAAACGAAGTTTGGCTTGTATGAATGGTTAGTGATGCCTTTTGGGTTGTCCAATGCTCCTAGTACTTTCATGCGCCTAATGAACCATGTTTTAAGATATTTTATTGGAAAATTTATGGTAGTTTATTTTGATGATATCTTGATATATAGCCGCTCTTTGGATGATCATGTTGAACACATCAAACAAGTGTTAGAGGTGCTTAGGCGAGAACAATTGTATGCTAATCTTGAGAAGTGTTCCTTTTGCACTAGTAAGGTTGTGTTCCTAGGCTATGTTGTTTCAGCTCATGGCATTGAAGTAGATGAATCTAAAATTGAAACTATTCGAAATTAGCCTACACCTGTGAATGTTAGTCAAATTCGTAGCTTCCATGGACTTGCTAGCTTTTATCGACGATTTTTGAAAGACTTTAGCACCATTGCTGCCCCATTAAATGAATTAACTAAAAAGCGAGTCACTTTTGAGTGGGGAGAAAAACAAGACAAAACTTTTGCTGAGTTGAAGAAATGTTTGACTGAAGCACCATTGCTTGTTTTACCTGATTTCACCAAAACCTTTGAGATTGAATGTGATGCTAGTGGAATAGGTATTGGTGGTGTTTTGATGCAAGAAAGAAAACCTGTTGCATATTTCAGTGAGAAACTTCATGGTGCACAATTGAATTATCCAGTTTATGATAAAGAATTATATGCTCTTGTGCGTGTGCTAGAAATTTGGCAACATTATCTTTGGCCTAAGGAATTTATCATACATTCTCATCATGAAGCTTTGAAATATTTGAAGGGCCAAGCAAAATTGAATCGTAGACATGCTAAGTGGGTAGAATTCATTGAAACTTTTCCTTACATTGTCAAATACAAGAAAGGTAAAGAAAATGTGGTAGCTGATGCATTGTCTAGAAAACATGTGCTTTTCACTCAATTGGAAGTAAAAGTTCCAGGATTAGAAAGCTTGAAAAAGTTATATGCTTCCGATCATGACTTTTCAACACCGTATTATAATTGTAAAGATGGCAAAGGGTGGGATAAGTTTCATGTTCATGATGGTTTTCTCTTTCGCATGAACAAGCTATGCGTTCCAGAATCGTCCGTGCGTTTGCTACTATTGCAGGAGTCTCATGCAGGAGGACTTATGGGACATTTTGGAAGAGAGAAGACGTACATGATGTTAAGCGATCACTTTTATTGGCCGAAGATGAGGCGAGATGTCGAGAGGTATGTTCAACGATGCATCACGTGCCATAAGGCGAAGTCGAAACTCAATCCACATGGTTTGTATACTCCACTTCCAGTTCCTAGTGCTCCTTGGGAAGACAGTAGCATGGATTTTGTGTTGGGATTGCCTAGAACTAAGAGGGGGAGGGATTCTGTTTTTGTTGTTGTGGATAGGTTTTCTAAAATAGCACATTTCATTCCCTGTCATAAGAGCGATGATGCGTCGCACGTAGCTGACCTATTTTTCAGGGAGATTGTGAGATTGCATGGTATGCCTAGGACTATTGTTTCAGATCGCGATGTCAAGTTTATGAGCTACTTTTGGAAGACTTTGTGGGCCAAGGTTGGGACAAAGTTGTTGTTTTCAACAACCTGCCACCCACAAACAGATGGACAAACGGAGGTGGTGAATCGTACACTCTCAATGCTGCTACGGACAATGATCAAAAAGAATTTGAAAGAGTGGGAAGATTGTCTACCACATGTTGAATTTGCATATAATAGGGCAGTGCATTCTACAACTCAACTATGCCCATTTGAGGTGGTGTATAGTTTCAAACCAATCATGCTACTTGATTTAATGCCACTTCCCTTACAAGAACGTACTAATATGGAGGCTTCGAAGCGTGCTGATTTTGTGAAGAAGCTCCATGAAAAGACTAAAGAGGTCATTGAAAAGAAGGTACGTGCTTATGCTTCTAAAGCTAACAAATCTCGCAAGAAAATGCTTTTTGAACCAGGTGACTTAGTGTGGGTCCACCTTCGCAAAGACTGCTTTCCGGAGAAGCGAAAATCCAAATTAATGCCTCGTGGTGATGGTCCTTTTAAAGTACTTGCAAAGATCAATGATAATGCATACAAGATAGAGCTTCCAGGAGATGACTATGGGGTGAGCACTACTTTTAATGTTGCTGATTTATCACCATTCTTTGGGCAAGAAGACATAGAGTCGAGGACGACTCCTTTTCAAGAGGGGGAGGATGATGAGGACATCCCCATTACATACACATCTTCCACTCCAAGCAAGCATGAGAATGTCCAAGAACCTGTGGGCCCAATGACGAGGGCAAGAGCCAAGCTTTTAAACAAACAGTTGCTTTTGTTTCTTAAAGAGTTTCCTTTAATTGATAATGAACTTGGGATACTACCTCATGCTAGTATTTTATGTATTCTTAGGTATGACTCCTGTGAAGACTTGGGAGAGCTAAAGGGAGGAGCCTAAGGACTTAAACTACAAGTTTTGGATAAGATTATTCAGCCAAATTCGTACCTCCCACAAGCCCAATTGGATTCAAACTCGGATTCAACTCAGAATTCAATTCGGACTCGGTTTGGGACAGCCTGACAGGCAGTCACTAAAAAGGTCATAACTTTCACAAACGGAGTCCGATTCAGGAGTTCTTGTACTCGTTGGAAAGATAATTTCAAGGGCTACGCAATGGATCTGGCCCCAGCATCAAATTCGTTTCAGATCAAAAGTTATGACCGAAACAATGTGACGACTGTAAAATCTAGTTTCCTTTTTGAGAGAGTTCGTATCTAAAACCATATAGGGTTGAGTTGTACTAGGTTTGTGGACTCTATGGACATCCCAATGTCCTATACAAGTCATGTATTGGTAGCCTAAGGGCTCAGACCACCTTTGAGAATAATCAATCTATTAAACTTTGTTCGAATTTATCATTGCTGCTGAAATTCCGTGAGGAAATTAGGAGTGTTCTTCAATCAAGATCGTTCAACCTTTCCGCTGGGAATTGGGAGCACGATAGATCTTCGCTTGGTGGTCGGCGAAATCGACGCAAGTGTGTTTTGACGGATTAAAGAGTGTTCGTCCCTTGCACTGGCATTGGAGGATCATTGTGATTCATCAAGACTCCCGCGAGTATCCAATCCTACGTTGAGAAGATCGGGCGACCCCGTATCAAAGATCTTCTGTCCATCAGGGCAAAACCTTATTTTTACCAAGCCAGTAGAAGAATGAGAGAAAGCAAAGAATAAGCGATCACAGCAGCTCAGGTGCCAAGAACTGGTCGAGACCAAGATGGGACCAGAAGCAACCAAGAAGGTGAGCAAAACCCTAGGAAAACAGTGAAGGATCCGCAATAATCGACACCAACCTTATCCACACCAAAGCATCCAGCCATCGACTAGCAAGCAAGGTGCCCCTATAAGCCTTCTGCCTCTATCATTCCTACCTGAACCCACGTCACCATGACAAGAGCACAAGCTTGCATTCCCAAACTCCTCATTCACACATGCCCAAACCCTCATTCATAGTAGAGTCACCACTATGGTGCCAGTAGATTTCATCACTAAGTTGGATAAATGAAGATTAGAGATAATAGAGTATACCAGTGAGAAGACACCATGGCATTGGTAAGGTCAACACGACCATCGTGCTCCCCGCCTCACGAGGAGGCCTCAAGCCCCGTCGTAGAGAACCATAGCTGAGGCACTACACCACCATCCTCATCAAACAAATCACTAACCAATTGAAGAATAAATTCAACAAATAAAGCAAATCAAAAGCAACATGGAGGCAACGTCACCTAGACATACAAGTCAATAGCCAGTCGACCGGAGACCAGAGGGAGGCGACACAGCGGGAGGCAGTGGTGCTGTCCATAGGGGAGAGTGAGCCAAGAAGGAGTAGTGGCATCAGTAGGAGTAGAGCAGAGAAGGGGATAAGGGAGAGAGAGAGATGAGGTGGGCCGACATAGGGAGAAAAAGAGAAGGGATGGAGAGGAGGCTAGACTAGGCCGGTGTGGGCTAAAGGGAAGGAAAGTGGGCTGGCTTCTAGCCGAGGGAAATGGGCCAACCGGTAAATACTATTAACCAACGCGCACCCAAATATAAATATAGAGGTCTCAAATTATTTAGAAGTATCTAAATGCTTGCACACCTGCATAAGAATGAGTAGGCATATTTGCATGCGTATAATTAGATAGGAGTACTTTTGTTTCACAGATATATATGTGCATGTATCTACTTATTCACGTATGAGTAGTAATTTACCAGCATGTAGCAAAATATCGAATACACCCCCTTAGATAAGTCACACAACCTAATACTAGTAAAATAATGACAAGCGACGGGTATAGAATAGGATTTAATTATAGTTACCGCAATCAGGTAAACTGACCACAGCATCACCATATGAGCACATCGGTATGACGCATTTTCTTATGTTTCCATAAATTAAGTCGTAGCCTATGTATTAAATGTAGACAACAATTTGAGCCAAGGGAAGGGTGTCACTCAAATGCACCTGAAACCAAATCTGTTATCCAATTCTAGGCAAGCTTACTTTTGATCACTCTAACTAGCTATGTTAATTAAAATAAAATTACTTTTATTGTACATATTATTATCTATTGCATTCAAATGTTTTTCTTAAAGTAAATATGGATAAATGAAGAAGAAAAGAGATAAAATGATGAGACGAGAACAGAAAAGAGATAGGAGACAAGAGAGATAAGAGAAAGGTATAATAGGAGGTAGAGGATGCCCTAGTCAAAAAAGAGAGAAAAATATTGGAGCCCTCTACATATAGGTATAATATAAGTACTAAATAACTTTCACTCATCTACGTAGCCATATTTCTAGTGTCAATCATATTATCATTTTGGTGTGCGAAAAATTCTACCCTACAATGTTATTATCATCTCCATCTAGGTAAATAGTATAACTAGTGGAGGAAGCCTAAACTTGTATAGAGTCTAAAAGTGGTGGATCGAAGGCACATATATTAGCGTGGTGGAGTGTTGAGTGTGGGAGAGATCACCCCAACCAATAACTACTCAAGGTGGGTGGGTGTCGAGTGAGCGTAAGAGACTGTCCTAGGTCACTTATTAAGAATAGCTGAGTGGAGATATAATAACGAAACTAGGGAAAATGTTCTATACTCTAAACTCGGCGCCACATCTAAGGAAATGTGGATGATCCAATTGCAAAGAGCTCAGAGTAGCTATGGGTAAAATGACACAAACCTACGCAGTACTGATCAAATAATGAATTCATACTTATCTCCTGGATTGGAGGCTACGAAGACTGACTGGGGGATCTTTCTCTTCACCGGGGTGACTAGAAGTATTTGAAATACCAAAACCTGCAAAATTCCACTTTAATTTGATAACCTATTTTACAAAGAGATAAAAGATAGAAAATTAATTTGATGATAAAGAGATGAGTCATCCAGTGCATTTTGTTGCTATTATTGCTTGCTGAGTATATAAGTACTCACCCTTACTATTAAATTCCTTTGTTAGATCTCTGTCTGGCCGGGGATTACCTTAGGTTGGATATAGAGTATTTAGGCCTAGACGATGCCATGTGGGACGATGTGAGCATATCGAGGATGGTAGCGAGATGGATGCCTTACTCACAGGTTGGGATGAGTAGTGGACTGTTTTTAGTGCTTCGTCTATAGGTGTTAGGATACATAAATAGTTGTATCAGATATTTGTATAATTAGAGCCTCTGAGAGAACTCCTATAAAAATTCTGTAGGATTATTGTAAATTAGAAAGTTTTATATTAAAGACTTTAGCTCTGCGTGGCAAAGGTATTGTAATAAGAAGATACCGTCTCTAGCTATTGTTCCGCTGCAACACTCTGATATGATTTATTATTCAATAAGATGACATTCTTATTGAATAATAATACATTGTCTAGTGTCATGTTCGGATGATAATGACACACGATGTCACAAAAATGCATCTTAAAAATCTTCCAACTGACATGAAACTGAATCCCCAAATCTCCAAATGTACGATCTCAATGTCCTATTGTTCATACTTTCTATCTAAAAAAGAATGGTCTGAAATACAAATAGCCTATTGCATAATAGGCGGTTTTAGCAATATTTCTATTTTAATTGCAATTATGATTAAGCACAATAAAGCATGTAAGCAACAATATGTAAATATACGTATTATCTCTCCATTTAAATAATACATTCAAAACATTAACATATTATAACATGCCTAATATAACACATATGTGGGTATATAAAATCTGCATAATGCACAAATTTAAGAATTGGTGTATTGCTCTCAGGGAGAAGTTGCTCAAGTTTAGGAAAACTTGACCTTCTTTACCTCTTATCAAATTTTCAACAATTACAGTGGCAACCCTCTAAAATTTTGCTAGTCTATCTAATTAAATTTACCTCAGTGCAGTATCAATGTTAACTACAGATTTAGACCAAAAACAATTTCTATTAACAAAGAAAAGCTACTGCAAAAGTAACATATACATTCGGCAATTAAAGGATCTGCAAGTCTATATAACCAACTGAGCCAACCGACTACAGTAAGTGAAACTGAGCATGTGAATGAGCTAAATCAATTGACAGAGTACTGAACTACACTCTCAGAAGTAATCAATTAGTACATTATAGATCAAACTAACATAATCTAATTAGTTTGTCGCTGAAAATTCAGATGTGACACATGTCCTCATTGAGCAATCGAAAGCCCACAGATTATTATGCAAAGTCCTCCCAGAGCTAGTGTTATCACAAGTATCAGAGAAATACAACATTAGCATGGCCAACGTTTGCATAATAGAAATTACAGAATACAAGTAAAACTCACTACGCAGTGGTACTCCAAACCACTGAGAAGTCAACAGGGCCAGGCTTGTCGCAAAGACAAAGTCCCAGAAAACCAATCGTCATGAATACTAGGGTACCACCGGGAAAACAATAGGAGATACAAAGCTCAATCTTCACAAGCAGTACTTACCGAGTTGCGAATCAGCGTTGCACAAAGCCACATAAAGATTAAGAACCAGTCGTACTGCTCACGGCCATAGTCAGACTGAGAGACCAAGAACCACTGCGCGTAAGCACGCAGTCCAGAGGACGGAGCAGTGAGCAGGGAGTTGTGAGCAAGAGCGTCGTCACCTAGTAACCACACAAGTACAGCCGCCGGTGAGCTCTTCCCAAATCCCTAAGACCGAACAGGGGGTGACAGAAGTCTAGATCTGAGTGGTAAGTTCTCCTTTTCTCGCTCTGCCTCAAACTCCCTCTTATCTCTGATTTATGGCCGATGAGGCCGAACTACCGATTCGGATTCAACGGCGGACAAGGCCGAAGACGCCAAAGTGTTTGCCCCTGGAAGAGAAGGGGATAAGAAGAGGGCTTTGGCCAAATCTGATAAACGAGGCTGAACCGGTAAACGAGGCTAAACCGGTCCCCCCCCCTCCCCGCGCCCCCAAATGTCATCTCCCTCCCTCTCTTACATGTGAGCCCCATTAGCCAATTTTCTTTTCCTTTCCCCGAAATGAGGGAAATTACAGCATAGTCCAACATAGCCTTCCTCTTTAGATCGATTCCCTTATTCCCATAGCTTCCTACTCCTACTAGTCTTTGCGTCCCATCTTTTGCCCCTTAGCGATCTTCCAAGAACATGCCTAGAGATTTTTACCAGCCGACCCCAATCTTTTCATCTTTACGAAGGTATGGATCACATCAGAGGATGCACACTGCATCATCAGATGACCACTACACAACACACACATTGCTCAGTCTTTTGGCATCCACAATCCATGAAGATAACCAAGAATCTTGCCTGCTTTTGTGCTTCCCCTCTTTTCACCTTCTCGGGCGGCGCCTTTCCCTGCAATGTTCATCTCTTTCATGCACCTCTGGACTTCATTTCGATACGATCTTTCCTTCATTTTCCACGCTTCACTTTTCAGAAAGAGATGGCCATTTCATTTGCACGCACTGAGTGCTGAAACTACAGTTTTTTACTGCCACATACCACTGAAACTTCGTACCACGCCCACGCGTAACTCCCCGCTTTCATGCGACAGTGACGCAGACATCTGATTTGATCTGCATGATTGCGTTATTTTATTGCTTAACGAAAAGGAGATCCAATGCCCAAATCTTATCTACGCTACAAGTCAATATGAAAAGCTTGGAAGCACACATAAGAACATCCTGTTTCCTGCCTACCGAAGACAGTTTAAGACTGGCAAGCAACAGACTTCAACACTAAAAGAAACGGAGAGTCAAATAATCTCAAGTGATGCAAATTACTGTAGTATCCCTGTAAGAGCACAGTAGGTCAGCCAGTTAGGCCATTTGGGCGAAGTTAGAAAAGGAGCCAAAGGTATTTACTTGCATGGCTTGCAATCCGCAGCTTACATACAAGGTTGGGAGTTTGGTACTGAGCACTTAGAGATCTTTATTGATGTATGCCTTGTTGGATTCAGATCCTGTCTCAATTCAATCGAGTTTACTCTCGGTTCTCTAGGTCTTAAATAAGCTGCGCTTTCTACGCACTTAAGCATATGGGCTGTCCACAAGTAAGCCCCTTAAACAACAATCTTATAAGTGGTATTAGACTTTTCTTCTCAAAAAACTAATCTGATGGGTGAAAATTCCCTCACACTTATAAGTTATGCATTTTCTTCTCCATAATCCATATATGACTATTTTTCCCAATAATCTTCTCCCCACATATGGATTGTGCATATTGCACTTCTGAAAGATGTTGAGTGTCTAAGCTCTAATATCATTGTTGATTTTAGACCCACCATAGGTCCCACCAGGTTCACTCCCGGTTCCCTAGGTCTTAAATGGGCTGCGCTTTCTGTGCACCTAAGCACATAGGCTACCCACAAGTAAACCCCTCAAACAACAACTTTATAAGTGGTATTGGTCTTTTTTCCTACAAAAAATAGTCTGATGGGTGAAAATTCTATCATATTTATAAGTTGTGTTTTCATCATTCTGTACAAGCATTGTATTATGGTATTTGATTGTGGTTGCAGGAAAAGTATACTTGAGAAAACTATATAAACATGACAAGTGTCTTTGAGTTTTACAGCATATTTGACATGTGATCGCCTTCAAAAAAAAATATTTGACATATGATTACAGTTGTTTCTAACATTAATCACTTCAAATACTTCTCTTTGCATTTCTGTTTCTAGAAATCAATCAAGTTCGCTGCATTGCAAGCCTCTGAATTTTTAACAACTAAGAGTATCTATTCTTTCTGAAGGTGCAGAGTAGTACAGCGAACCAAATATCCATGCGCTCACTAACAACCAGATGCATTATCGCACAGGCAGGCCATGAGATTTGGTCTAAAGCAAAAGAAGTGCGCGCGAAAGGGTGATGATCACCTTGCAGAAATGGAACCAACGCCCACCATTTTCACTGCTTAGATAAACCTCAAACAAATTTGTGTTGGCAAATAGAATGAACCAACCGAAATTCTGAATAAAAGAGAGCGTGTGATGTAGTTGTCACACTGCACTCTCAGAGTTTTTTATTAGGTGGTGAATTGATGGTGGTGGGAGAAAATTTTCTTCAGCCGCCCTCTGCTGCTTAGTGGGTACAGGATTTGATTCTTGCACTGATCATTTCGGAGGGAAAGACAAAGGATTATATTATCTGGACATATGGAGCTTTCTGCTTTTTTCTGAGACCACAAAGGATGTTCATTAAGAAAACCACAAAGTAGCACGATGCAATGGCACTTCTGTATCGCTGAATGAGTAAAAAAATAGTACATGTAAGTATTGTTTATGTGCAAAGAATACAGCAAACTTCTGCGTTACTACATCATACAAGATAATCAGCTATATATACACGCACTTTCGTTATTTTCCTTCAATATTGTTTCGTATAATTGTGACTGGTCTGAGGTAAGCAAAAGATATGCAACGCTGAAAGCAGATCAGTGAAATCCATCCAATGCCTACAAGAACGTTTGTTCGGTAGAACTACGGTGTCCTCGGAGAATTCTTGCAACCTGTTTCAGCTTCTCGATCCAGCAGAAGATTGCTTCTTCCACCCTTTTCAGAGACCACCTAGAAGGTCTAGTATATATATGTGATGAATAATTGACGCTTTGGTTGAGTTTATTTGGATTTTGCAAAAGTTTTAGAAAATTCAATTTTTAGTTTATGCAGTCACGATTTAGTCGGTTTGACCACCAGATGGCTGGCGGTCTAACTATCATAAGGCGAGCAGTCATATTGGCTATAGACTTTTGGAAAAGTGAACACAAAATACTTGTGTAGATTTGCTTGAGGATGAGTTTTTACTTGGTGACACTAGAATTGAAAACTAGAGCTAAAACTAAATAGAGCTTAACTGAAATTTCAGATATAGTGCTTTTTTGTGCAGTTAAGCTATCAGATCAGCCAGTGGCCAACAGTCTGGCTAGGGTGGTCTGACCAACATGGTGTCGGTAGTTAGACCGGCCCCAGAGGTCTGATAAGCTTGGTAATAGCGGTCAGACCGATTATTGGCAAAATATTTTGATCAAGTTAGGATATGTGGTGATTGAGTATGTGCATAGCATGGGTGCGATGGGTTCGTTGTGTTGTGTTGATTGATGCATAGTTTTGACTAACGTGAGTCAAATGTATAGAACTTGTGCTCAAGATAGTTATTTGATCTTTGGATGTGCAGGTGGCTAGAAAAACATTAGTAGTAGATGAAAATGGATCGAGACTAGGCGGGAGAGCTGAGGTCCAAGCGGTCATATAAGTCTGAGTGAGGCTATATGGTTTAAGCGGGAAGCACAGAGAAGACATGGATCGTGAAGAAGTTACTTGGTACATGTGGTGTGTGAAATGACGAGGCTAATACACTTAGAGACGGTTTGGGGGAGACCAAATGCGTGAAGGCATAATGGCTAATCATTGGTCACTACATGCTATGTATCAAAGCATGTGAAGATGCATTGAGGTGAAATGAAGATGGAGTTAAGAGAAAGTACCCGAAAGTTTAGTCAGGAGTATTTTGGTAGTTGAACAAATACCGAATTGGTGCGTTGATCAAAACTGTGGCACAGGGAGGCACCAAGATGAAGTGGTTTAAGTCAAGGAGAGCTAGAATTGCAAATTTATTCAATCCCTAAAGGGTTAGCAGGCTGAGTCTTGTAAACTCTTTGAGAAGTATGCATGAGTGTGCAACACCTGTGTTAGTGAGGTTAACGGGTTTCCCGAATAGGGTTAATGGGTTGGACTCATTAGGGTTGCTGCTGGCTATTAAGAGGGGAGGAGAGGAGGTGGTATGTAACATCCTAAAAATTTCATTCATATTTTACTGGAATTATTGGAATTTATTTGGATTTTTTAGATTTTATTTCAAAGTCTAGAACAAGAAAACTTATTTTATCTATTTTATAAAAGCCAAAAATAGTTGATTTTATTTTTCCTGAGTTCTCTTAGATTTATAGTATTTTTTTGTAAATTTTCTAGAATTGTTTCGGGGTTGTTTGCTATTTTCTATGGGTTTTTTAAGCTTCCTAGTATTTCTAAAAATTAAAAACAAAATTTAAATCTAAACCCATCCTGAGCTGACACGTGTTAGGCCCAGATCGCGCCTACCACGTCCGATTTAATCTCGACCGCCCACTCTCACTTACCCCTTATTGGAGGTCTAACCAGCCCTATGCACTAGGCTACTAATTTTGTTGGCTATTGTCTCTAGTTTTATTTTGTTTTGTCTAGTTGGTGTGATCTTAACTTGGCTTTACAATCACTTGAGTAAATATTTTAAATACCTTAGAGAGAAAAAGTTTTGAAAATTATTTCTCTCTCTGATTGCCGGCATCGGTTACACCCCCCAAGTTAGCTACAGTTAGAAACTGAGAGCAAAAGTACAAACACCTGATCCTTTGACGACTGGTACCTATCAGATCCACAGAAAGCCCCTCCACTTCCCTCAGCTTTGGCAACCACTCATCATTTCTGTAGTCGTAGCACATTCCTGTGCGCTAAATGTGCGTCAGTGAGGGAATGATGCGAGCATGGCAAATCGGCGATCCATCCCATTTTCTACGAGCCAGCGATGTTAGCGAGAACAACTCAACTGAAAAGCAAGTGGCTCCGCCATGCGTGCCTGCTATCTCATCATCTGGATGGTCTACACAAGATTAGCACGGAGGAAGGATCGCGATATAAGTTATGATTGCTGCGTTATTGTTTTCCAATTGGCAAAACGCCATACAACCGATAGAACTGCAGAGCATTGGCGAAAAGATGCAGAAGTGCATAGAGCCAGCTCAACACTGTATGCATATCATATCCTGCAAATGGACGTCTCTGTCTGAGATTTGTGTCAAATGTGTGTCCAGTCCAGTGCAGCAATCGTGGATTTTACTTGGATCTTAGGGTCTATCCTGATAATCTGCAGAAAGATGAACTCCAGTGACAGGTACGGCGAGATTCCTTCTCCAGTCGTGCAAAGCATTCTGCATTTCTGTTGGTAAATAGTACTAGTGCCAGAGATGATTGTCACATTGTTTGATGCAGTCTGCTTCTGCTACATTGGTTTTCAGTTAGTCATTTAGGACACAGATCTTAGGAGAAGAGATAACGTTATAAGCGAAATGGAGAGGCAAAGGAAAAAATCTAGGGCTTACGGTGGTTGCAAGAGGTCCAGATCCTTCTAGGGTTCAACGCCAACAAATAACAATGCACTGTCGAGTTCGGCACAAACTTGTGTCTTGTGACTTCTGTAATAAGATTGCACAGATTAGTTCGCAATGATTTTGTTTTTGAGCGTAGCGAAGACTTTTGAGGACTCCCCTTGTGCCTGCCTGCCAAACTTATTAATTCCCCGTCTGGAGTACGGAAATTTCCTACGAATCTTACAGAAACAAAATTTACAAATTTTTTTGAAATTTCTACCTTCCGAGACCACAGATACGCAACACAACCATTTGCGCTAAAAGATTCTTCTGGGAATGAACATGTGCGTTTCTGAAGGAGAACTTGAACATTACATATTTGCATGTTACAGGTACACACTCTCTTTCCCCACTTCTCTCTCTATTATCGTGTTTTATGTATCACCTTGTTAGCTCCTTTACTTTAGGATAGACTATTGCATAGTCGACTGAAAGCACAATTTTAGGTAACTGGAAGTGCAACTTTAGGTGATCGAAAGATAGAAAAATTTCAGTCGACTGTGCAATAGCAAAACCAGTTCACTTTACTCTCAACAACTACCTGGAACCTAAAACACCATGGATGAAGTCAAGAAGAAAAAAAAACCTATAGCAACACTTAACTAGCTCTCCATGTCGTTCACCCTAGCTAGCTACACCTTGCAAGCTTCGTCCTGCACCTTGGCGCCGCCGAGCGCTTCGCTCTCCTCGGCGTCGTAGCTGGCATGCACGCTGTAGAGCACGTACACCAGAACGGCGGCCGCCGAGAAGAACCCGAACCGGATGTAGGACGGCCAGTCCAGCGAGCCGAGCAGGAAGACGTTGAGGAACACGGACACCGCTGGCACCCACGGCATGCCGGGCACGCCCCACAGCTCGGGCTCGTGCGCCTGCGGCACGAGGGCCTGGAACGCTCCGACCGTGGCCACTGCGCCCGCCGCGCACGCGACGAGGAGCCCGATCCTGGCGCCCCCGTGCGGCGCCAGCTTCCACACCAGCGTGAAGGAGAGCGCGATCAGGGAGAAGGCGAGGATGAACGCGAGCGTCGGCCATGCGCCGCGCCGCTCCCCGGAGGCTCTGTTGCCGGCGGCAACATAGCGGCGGTACACGACGGCGTTGGCCACCATGTAGAAGACGAAGAGCGTGCCGATGCAGACGAGGTTGAGGAGGATGTCCAGCTCCGTGAAGAGCGCGAGCGCCGCCGTGAAAAGCCCTGTGAGCAGGAGGACCAAATTGTTAATACCCAAAAACTCAAGGTGGTCAGCGGTTAATGCAAAGGAGGGAAACTTGTTGAAAATTTGTTTGGTCTCTCAGACAGGACATGCCATTATCCTTAAGGTCTACAAGTTTTATTCGGCAGCATGTCGAGAAGCCTTAGCAACCAAAAGATCACATAATTAAATCATAGAAACTTCATAAATAAAGGAAACCGCCTAATGCACAGTTCGAAGACACGGGCGTCTCACCAGGTGCACTTAGCAGGGATCATTTTACCGGCCGAAAATTGGTTTTATCAATTTTACTGGTAACCTCCGGTAAAATCTCAAATCGGTTCTGAAAAATTTATTTTACGTGAATTTTATCAAATTAAGAATGAATTTTTACTGAAATTACTTTCAAAATTTTTGGCCGATATTTTTAACCGGTTTTTGGTCGATTTTCGGCGATAATCGGCCGGTTTGTATTTAAAATTTTCGGTCCGAAAAAATCTAAAAAAATCCGAAAATCGATCATACCGGTCTTACCGGTCCCCTCCGGTAAAATATAAAAACCGATATTCTGAACCCTGGCACTTACAGCACGTTAGCGTGTCATTAGCCGTAGGACCAAATTGTTAATGCCAAGAAAAAGTCAGGGTGGTTAGCGGTTAATGAAAAGGAGGAGCAACTGAGAGATCACATCATCGTCGACAAGGCATGTCTTGTCTGCTTCATCGTGCATGCGATGCCCACGAAAGTGAAGCAGTTCCGACGATGCAACGGCTTGTCGCTGTCGCCCCCCATTATATCGCCCACGGAAAGCAATTAGGTTGTCGTCGTCGTCGATCGCCAGGTCAAGAGCTCATTCGTTCTTTCTGAAGTGATGCATGCTACGTGCAAAATTCATTTGCTTGCAGAATGTTTACGAACTGTCGCTGGCAATCAAGTCCCGCCAGGCCTACTTGTCAGCGATAGTTGGCGAGCATCTCAACTACTAAGGGCGTGTCTGGATAAGAAGGATTGTTGGATTCAGATGATTTAGCTGTAATTTGAGCAAGGTCGACCCATAAATTCCCAGAGAATTCCTCGTTGAAACGCTCAAAAGAAATTAAGTACTCGCGAGCAACACATGTCATTGGTCAAAAGTAGAGCTGAACCGGAAGGGTTGCAGCAACGGAAGATGGAGGAGGATCGACGTTCTTACGTACGTACCGAGAAAGGCTGAGGCGTTGACGGGCGTGGCGGTCTTGGGGTGCACCTTGGCGAGCCAGGCGGGCATGACGCCGGAGCGGCCGACGACGCACAGGTACCTGGCCTGGCCCAGCATCGCCGTCATCAGCGACGTCAGGATGCCGAGGCTCGCGCCGGCGCCGATCACGTTCGACACCCACCCCCACCCCGAGCCCCCCCTGAACGCGCCGGAGAAGGGCGCCTCCGTGTCGATCTGCACAGCAAAACAATATAAGCTCAGGTGAAAAAGGAAGAACTGTTAAGTTTACGGCATCAGATTCTGTCCGTAACACTGTAAGAACAGTCACTGATCACGGCCATGGGATGGGCCGCCAAGAAAGAGAAGGAACTGAAAGGTGAAATTTTGCAGATGCTTTATTCCCCTAGAAAGTAGATTTGGGCAAACCTGCTATGGCGATCCCAAAATCATATGATCAACATCCCAAAAAGGGAGAAGGCAAAACAAGAGGGAAAAAAAAAGAAGGAAGAACTAATGCGGGATAGTACTGGAATCGTATGCCGGTGGGCGGTGGCATCAACTGTGCCAGCCTCCTGTCTGTTCTATTGAACTATAGCCCACTTGACCATAGGCAATATATTCCCAGAATTATCCTCACTTCTAGCTTCTAGCTGAGTAAGACTAACAAGTAACAAACATCTCGATCTATATGTATGCCTATGTAGGAATCTCAATTTTGCTAAAGATGGTACCCTGAAAATGGCAGGATTAGGTCCTCTTCGAAGTTTGCGTATGGACCATCAGGGCAACAGGTCAACGGCTAAGCTGAATCAAGATGTTGTGGCACTGACACATGGGACCGGTCATGTCAGAGCAGAGGTTGCGTACCGCGTCATAGGGGAGGAGCATGGACATGGAGGCGGCCATGAGGCAGTATAGCGCGGTGACGAGGACGACGGAGCCCGAGACGCCGATGGGGATGTCGCGCGCGGGCCGCTCGACCTCCTCGGCCATGGTGGACACGGCGTCGTAGCCGATGTAGCTCAGGTACACCATGGCGGCCCCGTTGAACACGCCGCCCACGCCGTGCGGGAAGAAGCCGCCGGGGTGCGCCGGGTCGGCAGGGCGCGTCAGGTTTCGCGCGTCGCCGCGCCAGAAGCCCATGACGATGATGAACAGGATGAACGCCACGTGCACCGCCGTCAGGACCATGTTCACCACCGAGCTCTCCTTAGTGCTGCCATTGCAGACAACAAGAGGAAAATTTATCATTTTTTTTTGCTGGAATACTGAATTTGGTCATAACTCATGACAGATAGTGCTTTCCTCGAAATCTAATCATCATATGGTTTCTCAACTTTCAATCGTTCAGGAATGATACAAAATTCGCACATGGACTAGAGAAAGAAAATGAGTGGTTCTCTTGAGGAACAAAACGAACAGACTGGCCACCTTTCGAGATTCTCTCACTGGGGAGAGCTTGCCAGCATTTGCCACAAAAAAAACATTCAATTGCGATAGGAAGGGAAAGGAGCAACAGTGACGGACAAGATCCTTTCTCACAGAACGAAATCTCAAATTTTCTAGGAAGAACAGAATTAGAGTAAATAATTTGCCCCACTTTGTATGAAAGTTACTGAATCTAGCAAAAACAAAAGTAGAGGGGCAGTTGCAGAGAAAAAGAAAGGAACAAACAATCACCTCCAGAATCACCTACACCACCGACCTAGACGTAGCGAAAGAGAGATTTGCATTTGCTTTGGAGTGCAGAGAAACAGGGGCTCCTATTTCAGTCATGCAAAACACACAGTGCAGAGAGCCACAGGAAGAGACATGAAGACTGACGCTTGTAAGCAAAACCGAAAGGATTTGTTCTAATTTTTTGTCCTTTGGCCAAAACTTTTTTGAAACCTTAATTTTGTGACACAAGCGTTTGACATTGAGAAATAGTAGCATTCTTACAAACTTGAGTAAGGTAACGTACCTGTAGCAGATGCAGACGGAGACGAGGACGACGACGAGGACGGCGACGAGGTCGACCTCGTTGAACCCCTTGGGAAGGCCCGGCACGACGAGGCGCCACTTGCTGGGCGCGTCCACGCCGACCGCCGTGCCGAGGTACGCCGTGAAGCTGCGCGCCACGGCGGCGTTGGAGAAGACGTACTCCATGATCAGGTTCGCCCCCGTCAGGAACGCCGCGAGCTCCCCTGCACGCACACAGCATCCCAAACGCAGCCGCATGTTACACATCCAAACAAGATGCCCTGTCAGTCTGTCGCGTCCAAACAGTTTGTGCACAGGAGAGGTGATAGTAACACGACAAGCAAGATCTGCCAAAACTATTGAAAAAGGAGGTGCAAGTACTATTTGCCATGATCCAAAGTGGCAGAAGCATCGAACAGAGGTCAAAGAATGTTCAGATGTTACATGCAACTGCAAGCAGGTTCGATATGCTGGAGGATGCCTGTTGCATGCAGAGAAATTTACATGCATGACGAGGAAATGGTGTGTAGCCTGAAGAACACGGGCGTTCGAATTGGATTTTGCTGCGGTTTTGACTGTGGCTTATGGCTTTTAGTTAAAAATAAATAGTATTATAATAGGAACTAAAAAAGTAGTTTTTAGAAAGAGGAGGCGAGTGGTACAAAAAGTGAATAAGAGCTGTGTGGTGATGGGAGTGATAGGAATAGGGTTGGTGATGCATTCGTGGCCTTCTGTTTTATCCCTGGAGTCCCGAAGTGAGACGGTATTGAAAATGGTGGAGAAGTCGTTTTAAGAAACCGAATGTTTGTGTTAGCTTTTGTCTTTTCTAAAGAGAAGTCAACATGAGCTGAGTCTATAGACAACAATGTCCAATGTTACATGAAGGTAGTTACATTCAAAGTACAGAGAAAATGCATGGTGGACTTGACTTTTTTTCTTGTTGGTAAGGAAAATGGTGGCTGTGAAAATGAGTGGGGTCTTTTCTTTCAACAAAGCCTTAGGTCCCAGACCAAAAGAGCAAACCGTTTGGGAGATGCAAGAAAGGAACTAGAAACATTATTTGGATATGGGTATGTGTGCGCATAATAAAATTTGTTGAAAGTCACAATCCAACCCGTTTTTTAATTGTTCATGCGGGTTGCAAAATCTTAATCTAACATGGATTGGCAAACCAACGTGCAGGTACAAAGTTGGGCAAATTTAGGTCTTGTACTTTTGGAATGCTTCTCTCTTAAAAAAATAAAATAACTTATTCATAAATACCGTGCAAAATGGAAATTTATGTAAAATGACACAAACAAAGTGAATAAAACCGACAAAGTGAAGGAAAACAAATCTTTTTGAAAAGAAACAAAAAAGGAAAACAAATCTAACCTTTAAGAAAACGAGGAGCCAAAGAATCCATGGAAGGAAACATGAGGAGACGCCTCTCACACGCACACACAACAGGGGAACATGGAAGGGCAGCGTAAATCAGCAACTTCACAAGCATTCTAAATTTCATCAAAAACACACGAACATACTAACAAAACGACAAGGCGTCGTGTTCATAACGACCCCTCTCGCGTACACACAAATACGCATAAAAGAGGTGTTGTTTAATGAGCATTCAAGTATTTTTTTAGGTTAAAAGTATTTAGATTTTTTAAAATTAAATCTTCATCCAACGTCTAAGATTCGAATCTCATATTTTTTTAGAGGAAAGGGGTATGGAAGATCTGTTAAATAGAGATCCAATGTTCTAGATTTATGTTTTAGAGAGAACAGATGTAAAGATCCGTTAGATAGAGATCTAATATTTAAAAATCTGAGCGCTCTTAACTTAAAAACTGCTCCTTAGCACTTTCCTAAAAAGAATACTGCTTTTGAGCAACTGGACAAACGGAAGAGAGGGAATAGAGCAAGTACAGATGAAGAGGATGGATCAAATAGTTAAGAAAAAGAGGTTTTTTTTCAGTATGTGAGTCATCACGTCGCCAATGACGTAAATTGCATGAACCAAAGCAAACTGAAACAAAGCTTTAATCACACAAAGAAATACCAAAATCAGGGAGAATATTTAACTTCGGGAGTTGATAAACATCACTTCTCCAAAAAACAATTTTCCTCTATAGAAAAGGGATCATTAGATTTCTGATATCACGATTAAAAATTTAGATAATTATTTAGAAAAAAATGAAAAAATGTGTATACAGGTTATGATCTTGGCATGAATGAGACCAGCTAGCTCACCGAAGGTGACGCGGAGGTAGCTAAAGGCGCCGCCGGCGACGGGCATGTCCACGGCGAACTCGGTGTAGCAGAAGGCGGAGAGCAGCGCGCAGAGGCCGGCAATGGCGTACGACACCACGACGCCGGGCCCCGCGTACAGCCGCGTGGCGCGCCCCGTGGTGACGAACACCCCGGCGCCGACCATGCCGCCGAGCCCGAGGCCGACGAGGTCCGGCCACCGCAGAGCGCGCGCCATGTCCGCCCCAGACCGCGCGCGCACGCGGCTCATCTCCTCTCCCGGCGCCGTTGCCGCGCACGCCCGCCTCGCCAGCCGGCGCGGCGTCTGCGCTAGCGCGCGGCCGTACGCGGGCAGGCTCGAGAACGAACCTCCTCCGCCGCCGCCGCTCTGGTCCGACGACACCAGCGCGCCCTTGTCCATGACCGCTCGGAGCAACACGAAGGATCTGTTCCGATGGAGATGTCACCGACGTGTTCGTCCAAGAATTGGCCTGGTGGGACGGTGGGCACGGTTCAGTTCTTGAGGGGTTTGGAGAAGAAAGAAACGGAAGAGGAGGCGTGATGGCGAGTGAAGAAGGGTCGGAGAGCTACCGCAGTATATAATGGCACGACCGATGTGATTTGGATGGGTACTTCCTATGTGTTAGTGAGAGATTATATAGAGAGATATTTTATATATGATTTTAACTATTATAGATAAAATTAAAATAATATATACTATTATTAACTTATATACCCTATTTTAAAAAAATATTTAAAAACTAATCACTATAGAAACTAAACTATAAGCTAAAAAAAAGTTCACCATAAAGTCGTCGCCTTACAATCACATTATACAAATGCTAACTTTGTTTATTTCTTCCCATGTTTAGCACTTACTTCTTCCTGCAAGGTAGAACCTATCATGGATTAAATTAAAAAGAAAAAAAATCTCTCGTTTCTCTTCCATACCCCACTTCTCCTCAAATTAAATTAAAAAGGCCCTCTACATTCTTGGACTCCATGTTTTTCTTGGTCTAGCTGAAATGCAACGGTTATTAAGTGTGTGAGAGACATGCTGTTTTCAGGGTGGTCTCAACAAAAAAGACAAAGAAGCAAGTTTTTAGGCTGAGATAGATGTAACGTAAGAATGAATGGATGATACATGAGATTCGAACAAATGTGAAGCATGTAAATCCTTGTCACGCGTCAAACGCCCGATTTATAAGCTAGGAGGAAAGGAGGAATCCTGCAGGAATTATGCACTGTTTTTCGTGAAACTTATGTGTTTTTAAATAAACTTCTTCTGAACACGGAGATCCTGTATGAATTCTGGATGAGTTACGTCTCTCACGTACAATTGTCGAGGTTTGATCCAACTCTATCAAAAAATGAAGAGGGAGAGGCACCCTTCACCCATACTCCAGAGGCAGCAGTTTGACGATCGTTTTTGGAGAATTCATTGCGATGTCCTTCATAAATCATCGATTTCTTAACCCCGTTTCGAAAGCTTGAAAAACAAAGGAATTCACAACATCAGGAATGGAATTGCAAACCTGGTTGAACCTATTGAGTACTGCCAAAGAGTCTCATTTGGTTCTTGTTAGATTCTGTGAAGATCATCTTCTTTACTGGAACAGTTATATGTTCCCTAAAAGTTTGCAATCAATCGAACACATAGCTGCTCCTAGGTATAAATTGATTTGACCGGTTGGTTGAGCAATTCAGATTGGGCAGATCCTTCGAGGACTGTAGGCAAATAGTTTGCCATCATATTATGATCGTCACCAGTAGCTCGGATGGTGGTAGTGTAAATCTGGAGAAATTATAATGGTTTTGAGTTCCATTGAATTTCTCTATATTCACTGATCAGGACCTATCCAGCAAGCGTATTGCTTGAAAGCCTCCTGAGAATGTCCGATAGCCTGTGATCGAGTCATGGCGCCTTCTATTAAAAGGAGCAGGATTGTGGTCAGTTGAAGACCGGTTCCTTTGGTAGTCATACTGAGGAACTGGTGCTCTGACCCTGTCGTGGACACGTACATGGTGTCTCCGATCGGCTGCTTGGTTCAGGTGATACCGTAGATCACCTGATCTGAGTGTCCGTTCCTCATGACGAGGGGGAGAGTGGTTTCATGGAAGAGCCGTCTTCCCTCTTGATTCTCTTGTCGAAATCTTTGACGAGATCTAGAGATCTCCCTTGTCGAAATCTTTGAGGAGATATAAAACCAAACGGTTGATTGTTTTCAGCCCGACCGCTGGCTTCTACTGAGGGAGGAATGCTCAAACAAAGTCAGCGTGTGACTTTGCTATGAGTTTCTTTGTTCCTTGTACACAGTACATCTTTATATATCGCATGGTTTGCTAAAGGATCTTCGTACTTATCCTACAACTTGAGCATATCCTGGAGTTTTTGCCAGAATAGGATTCAAGTTGTTTAAAATATCATAAACTCGTTGCAAATTCTGGATTGTTGCAGAGTGTCTTGAAGGATTCTTGTTGGCGGAAGGTGTACGATGACTTGAGTTTTTCTCTGATTCTTTCGTTTGTCTTGTTCGACCCGTCACGCATGGTGGGGTAGAAGCAAGTGGATTATCCGATTGATGTCCACCATTTTCGTTGCTTCTACCGTCTCGAGGTGATACATGGGCGTTTGTGCTATTTCGACCAATAGGCAAAGCGACCTCTGGAGGTTTACGATTATAGGGTCCCTTGATCTTAATTATGTATTAAAGCCGTATTTAATAGTTTATTCAATCCTCGTTAGTTGGGGTCCCACTTGAGGGTTGGAAGGTTTCTCTGTCTCTTTCCTTGTCGTATCTCTCGCTACGATTTATTAGTTTAATGGCCGAAGTCAAAAGTTGACTGAAAAAACCAAAAAAACCGAAAAGAATAGACCCAACTAGTGCATTCATGGCTGTGCTAGCTTATATTTTTCACTATTCAGTAATTCGTCTTTTTCTGAATTTTTTTTTAGATTTTTTACATTTTTTTCTCGTGTTCCTTTGCATTGTCCGTGATAGACTAACAATTTTTTCTATTTTTACATTTTTTAAATTTAATTGTACCGAAAAAACCAAATCAGCTACAGTAAAAAAAAAGCTAACTACAGTGAAATTTCAACCAAAAGCCAGAAGCCATCGCTAAAATGATCACCCTCTAAAGGGTTCTGCATTGGGAGGAGGAGAAAAAGAAGAAGAAAATGAGGGGCAAAATAGATAGGATCAACGAGTGTAGGCCCCTGGCTAAGCAAAAGGTGCAAGTTGAAGCTTATTGCTAACGCACATAATCGTCTCCACTAAAATTCATGTGAAGTTCTTTTCTAGTTCCTTTTTTTTTTCATCTCGTGTTTTCCCTTTCCCACTTTTCTAGCTGTCTGTTTCCACGTATTAGAGGGTTTGCTTGTGGAAAGCACGTATGCCATGTTTAGATATAGGAATAAGTCCATTTTTGGCTCTTTAATTTTAGTCAAAGTTCAGTTTTCACTCTAAATTCGAAAATCGATTATTTTTCACCGCTAACTTTCAAATTTGGGTAAATAACCTCTGATCCAATTCCATTCCAATTTGGGGGGGGGGGGTTGAAAAATAACCAATTTCTTGAGTTCGTAGTAAAAAATTGGACACCGACCAGAGTTCAATAAATTAATTAAAAAATAATATGCTAACAGGTACTAATTTTCATCCATGTACCTTTTGGTTTGTTGATCTACTCTAAAATTTTTGCATTCTCCGTTTCAAGAGTTCACCCAGGCGCAACTATATATTTTTTCAGGATGACAGTGGCCGATGGCTATACAGTGAAGCTGTAATGGTGCTGCCAACTAGGGAGTGGTAGCGGTGAACTATGATTGTGAGAGAGGTGTGAGTGGTATGGTAAAAAGAGTTTTGATTTCAAAAGGTATGAATCTGGAGTTGATCGAGACTCATCTTAGCACTACAACTGATCGATCGTACAGACACTTCTCGTTGGACTTACATTTATATTCTTCAAATATAAATAATTGAGCCCAGGTGAAACCTTGAAGCGGAGAATAAAAAAATGGAGTAGATCAACGATGCAAAATGTGTATAGGTGAAAACTGATACATGTTAGCAAATTAATTTTCATTTTGAACTCAGAAATCAGTTGTTTTTTTACCCCATTGGGTGGAAGTGGGTCAGGGTTATTTGTTCAAATTTGAAGGTTGGGTAATGCCAATACGGCCGCATTTGATTGGCCATGATGGGGATGCCGTAGGCCCCGATCAGGTGGGCTGTGCGATCGGCGATCGCGATGGGTGGTGGCTTCCATGCCACTGTTCATGTTTTGTCTTTATTTGTTTTTTGTTTTTGTTTTTTGGTATTTTATGTTTTATTTTTTTTTCTTGTATTCCTTTGTATCGTCCGCTTTAGATTAGCGTGTCGTTTTTATTTTTATATTTTTTTAAATTTAATTATACCCAATAAGCCAACTCAATTCTGATGTTTTTGATCATTCTGATGCTTTTTTCAAAGAAAAGTCAAAACAATCACTATTCCGAACGCCCCCTCACCCTACTCACATGCTGACCGGATGACAAGTGGACCACAGCTGCTGACAAGTTAGAATACCTCCTTCCTCGAGCAATGTGCCAGTGCAAATGCTACTCTAGCAAGTTCCCTACCGAAGAACCCTCCAAACCTGCGTGAAAACCCAGCACCGTGCCCCCGTGACGGGGCAGCCTAACTTGCCAATTTACCAAACTGCCCCGGCGAGTTTACGGATCGGGTCCCGATCCCTGAAGGGTACTTTGGTCACGGTGATTCAGGATGGCCTCATTTTACGAGCCATGCACTGCGCGAGACGAGACGTACGGGCAGGGCCGTGTGCACTCCGGCCAGGAAGCCTCACCTCGGCTGGTAGGTGGGCCCCATGGCCGACCGTGCTATCGCTAGCTAGCCCCCCTGTCCCGTGCCGATGGGAGCCGGATGGCGTGGGCCAACTACCACGCTTTTCAAGGAGAAGCTAGCTAGCTGCCCCATGCATGCATGTCGGCATCCATCGCCGCATCCGATACACGGCGGAGCAGGGCGGATTCAATGTTTTGCATAATTCATGGCAATACACTTTATATATATATGTATATGTATGAAAAAATGGTTAGCTCTAATGGATTAGAATGTGGTGATCTCGGTAGCTTATTTTATTGGAAAAAGTCCACATAACAATCCGAATTTTGTTTGAAAATCTGTCCAACACGCTGAACTATAAAATCGGATATTTGACCTCTAAACTTTATAATCCAGTTTGAATAACATCTTAATCCAATTTCGGATATTAGTATTACCCGCATAGCGCGATGAGTAGACAGTTCTACCACGTAAAATGACATATTAGTCAAGTTTAGATAAATGACAAGTGGCGCCCACAAGGTCTTCTCTTCCAAATCGAAATAGAGAGGGAACTACAAGGGGTGGTGGCCATGGAAGCATGGCTGAGAGCTCGGTGAAGGAGAAGTCCTTGTGAGCCCTATATGTCATTAACCTAACTTGGCTAGCGTGTCATCCTATGTGGTAAAACCGTCACTCATCGCGCCACGCGAACAATACCACCATGCAAAACTAGGACAGAGTGTTATTTGAACCGTGTTTCAAAGTTCGGTGAATCAAATATCTGGTTTTATAGTTTAGGATGCTCAATGAACTTTCAAATAAAGTTTAGGATGTTATATGGACTTATTCCTATTTTATTGGATCTGTCTCTGCCATGGATTAGACAAACTCTACATTGGTTACTCTCCTACAGCCTACCAGAGCCTGATGCCCAGATCCATTCAACTCGGACAACAATTTACAGCATCTTGATTTATTAGTTAGGCGTTGAGCTCATACCCGTATTACTTGCATCGCCAAGCAATCAATTTTAGTCAACCCTAGACTGTTTGTATGTGTTAATCAGAAAAAAAATTATATGAGAGAGAACCCTAAGCCTCTCTGTTGCAGGCCTCGTCTAATATTGTGCCACTTGTACTGCACCAATCTTGAAGCACCCCTATGTCTTCTCCTCTCATCCTCCATGGTGATTTGCACTGTCCATCCCCTTCCTCCTCCTGCCGTCCGCGAATAAAGCCGTAGACCCATCATGAGCAACGCTGGCCGTGCCCTCTTCTCCCGCCCCATCTCGCTCTGACATCGTGTTCGGCTGCCGGACATCCTTCACACCCACCTTCTTCATCTTAGCCCCCGATCCTTCCTCCTCCGGTGATAGCCCTGCCTTCTTCATATGATACAAGTGGCAACATACGCGAACAATCAACCCTAACTACAGCTGAGATGCATGTGTGCCTTTTGAAAATCATAGTTCTAGTTAGTCGTCGTACACATTTGGGTCCATCGGTGCCTTCCCTTCTCTCCTTTGTGGGCTTTAGCCCTCACCATCCGGACCTAGTACTCGGCTTCCACAACTTGTATATGTTTGTCCCAGTCGAAAATAATCTGGTGTTCATCGGGGGCTTTGGGGACCACTGATGTCTTACTATTATCCTTTTTGTTGTTATTCAGGGCGTAATGTTTCCAGTGTGTGAATCTCTCTGGTGCCACCAAGTAGTTGAGCATGTATTTGTGCTCAATGAATGTCCTGTTGTACAAATCTGGGCCGTCGATCCATTGGAAGAAGTAGCAGTACTTTGTGGTCTGCTAGCATAGATGGAGTAGGTTAAAGATGTACAAAATAGAACATGCAAATGAAATTGCCAATGCATGCTTACAAGAACTTCGCTGCACGTGTAGTGCACCCGGGCAGCAGTTGTTGGGTGTATGAACTGAATGATATATGCTGGATTGCTACAGTTGCACTACGACCGCAGAAACTCTGATGGCATAGGTGCATCCTTACAAGAATTATCAGGGTATGATCTCTTCTTCTTGGCCACCCACTTCCACTTGCGAAGCATCTCTTCATAGCTCGACATGCCTACCAATGGTGCAGTGATGTCCTATATCTCTTTTCTTCCCCTAGTTTTGAGATTAGCTCGATTGAAGTCTTAGGTCTGATCGTGGGGCTGGCTAGATTTTATAGGTGGTCAGTGTGTACTGTTCAAGAGTAAAGTTTCTACATATTGTTATTTCATTGGAAAATTGGTGCGTACTATCCACTGGTTGTGAAAAGCTGGTACGTGCTATCAAATCACTAGGAAAGGTAGTGCATGCTATCCACACTACGAAAAGTTGATATGTGTTGTGAAATCACTGAAAAAGCTGGTGCATGCTATTCACTCACTGCGAAAAGCTGGTATGTGTTGTCAAATCACTGAGAAAGCTGATGCATGCTGTCCACTTATTGAAAAAGCTGGTGCTGTTATCAAATCATTGGAAAAGTTGGTGCGTGTTGTCTACTCACTGATATCTCAAGAAAAGATTCTAAGAACCAAGTAAATAAGAAAAATCAAAAATAAAACACAAGACCTAAGATGGCCACACAACATTTATAATGTTGTGGTCAAGTTGCACATGACAGCTCGTATATGGCATTTAGGTCAAGCTCAGTCATGTGGAACAATACAATATACATTACACTTAGTACATGGGTTGGTGCTTGCAAACAAAAAACCTACTCCTAGCAAGCACTATGAGATGACCTAATTTGTAGGTCAGGCTACTCCTCCATGAGACTATGGCACATCAGGTGGTACAGTCACTAGGTGAACTAGAGCAAGAGAGGCTACTGTAGCTAGTTGAGTTGGAGTGGGAGATACTACAGTCTCGATTGGTATCTCTAATGTTGACCACGATCGGCAGGCTCGGTCGTTGCACGCTCTTACGCACGCTGCTCCTTGGGCGTAGTCCTCCGGTGAGTGGTTGAGTTAGAGCGGGGTTGGTAGGGATGATGGGAGGGGGGTCTGGCGGGTGCTGGAGCGTGGATCATTGTTGCTACTGTATTCTACTTGAGCTTGTCGATTACGATAGCCCTCTCACGCTCCACTACAGCTAGGGCATTCTTGCACTTGGCGAATTGAGTGCAGAGAGTCTCGGCGTGGCTGTAGCTAGTGGTGAGGCACTAGCAGAGGTCTGAGATCTTCTCTGGAGCCTCAGTGTAGGTGGCTCCGATAACTCAGGTGAGCTGGACCTGGTGGGTCAGGAGCGGGTCATCCTCAGAGGCTGTAACGAACATCTTGCCATAGCATCTTGCTTCCCAGAGGGATGGATTGTAGTGAAATAGGGAAGTTAGAATGGTGGCCTCATGGATCTCACATAGGTGAGCACAATCCAAGTGGGCGGCATCCTGAAGGGCGTTGGTGGAAGTGCTCCTCACACGTTCGGTATGGAAGGTGTGGGAGGTGTACTTGCCTTTCCTTGAGCACGGGAAGACTTCTATCATCTAGGCTTCCCTATCTCCTTCCTTGGTCTTATGTCCCCTAAAGATAGGATGGTGGCAGTAACCCAGGTACTGCATTAATTTGCTCAATATGTCAGCAAACTCTCTTTCATCCACTCCATGGGTGAAGTAGTCCCATAGGCCAAAGTCAGCTAATCCAACCATCTATAGTTGAATAGGAGGGTATTAGTAATATTTTAAAGATATAAAGAAGAGAAGTGAGTTAAGAACTAAGAGTAGTAAGTAGAAGCAAAAGTATGCTTTGGTGAATGTTTTGTTTTTTAGTTTTTGAAATAAGACCATGTTCTTAGATAGTAGCCAATCTGTAATCACATGAGAGCAATAATTATATATGTACAAACATACATAAAATTATTTTAGCTATTTTTTGGCTCGTATTTTTGCAGTTATTTACAATAAATAAACATGACTACTTACAAAAATACATCTGTCAACTAAACATAACTACTTAGCACATTCCACATTAGAAAACCACAGGTACGCTAATGAAATGCTAACGATATATTAAGTGCGTTGCTAGTATACAAATGAAACATACCTTTTTTCAAATGTATTCACTTGCTCGATAATGCTTCTAACTGCGAAGGATGGTAAATCATAGCCGTGTTCCCTCCCTGCGCTCTTGCTTAGTAGGAAATATCTCTTTTCTTCCCTTCCCCTCCCTCGTTGTGCTCTTACTTAGTAGGAAATATCTCTTTTCTTCCCTTCCCCTCCCTCGTTGTGCTCTTGCTTAGTAGGAAATATCTCTTTTCTTCCCTTCCCCTCCCTCGCTGCGCTCTCATTTCACAGGAAATCTACCGCAGTTTGCATTTAATACGCATGCGAGAAGGTAGCACAATTAACGCCCAAATAAAATGAGAATCTAACGTCCTGTCATGTCATCACCCATATGATTCCCTCGCACCTAAAGACAACCTGCGTGCGCTACTCCCGTGATGTGGCCCCTTGCCTACGCGTGCTTGCTAGCCAGTTGCTGAGCCACCAACGCTCAGCAGCAGCCTATCAAGCAGTGGTGGTTCGGCAAGCTGCTGCTGAGCATGGGTGGCTTAGCAGCACCCTAGCCCCACCTGCTGTCACGCCAGGCCATCGCCTCCCATGCGTGACCTCCCTGCCGCACCATCACCCTCTTGCCGAGCTACCTCGGCATGTCAGGTGACACATGTTGCTTACCGTGTTTTCTGAGCTTAAGGAAGGAACCATTTTTTTGCAAAAATGAGTATTCGGAGGTCAAAATTGAAAAAAAATGTGGCAACAGTGCCAAATAAGTGAAGGGGAAGAGGCTAACAACTTTGGGCATGCACCTACCGCCAATAGGATTTGCTTGGATGGTAAGTAAGCCCATGCTAGCTCCTTCATGCCTAAAAATGACTCTTCTCTTTCTTAACTTTCTTTGTATGATCCTAGCTAGCCTTTTAATTCTTTACTTCCTTGTCAACAGAGAACACCAAAGCCTAAACCGATGCCATTCACATCAAATGATATGTTCAAATCTTGTCCTTAGGTTAATACTAGCCATGGACTACCACAGAAGTTGATCTTCCGCCTAATCACCATTATTTCAGGACCAGCTTTAATTTTTTTAAAAAATATTTTAGGACCAGCTTTGTCGATGTCTATTCTCCAAAAGCGACAGTACTGCAAACACGAGCGCCCACAGTTTTGCTGATCAGATACACAAATCCTTTCTTAGGGGCTGGATTTGTTTGAAAAAAAAAACAACTCAGGCTCGTCTGGTTTGGACAAATAGGTCCAATTAACGCGTGTATTAGGGTAGCAACGAGAGCAACGAGTTGCAGTGACCGCGTCACCTTTTAGGTAGGATTTGCATACATGTGAAAAGTTTGTACCAACAATATATGCAAGCGGACGTGTATATATGTATGTATGTATGTATGTATGTATATATATATGTATGTATGTATATGTGTATGACGTTTGACATGGGTATCTTTATATATCTATAAAAAATATATATTTGAGATATCAAACTCTGAAAAAATTAAATTCAACTTCAGTTTAATTAGTTTGAGCTAATTTCATGATATATACTCACTATAGTCGTATCAAACTAAAAAAAATAGTTTAAACTAGTTTGAACTGAGTTCAAAACTCATTTACCATAAATATATCAAGGGTATAGAATATTTTCATATCTAAACTCTAAAAATTTATCAATTATACACGTATATTAGACAGCTTTTAATATAGATGTCTAGACATCTAAGTACCTTAAGTAATATATATATATATATATATATATATATATATATATATATATGAAGTCTCTTTTCTACACCCGGGTGTAATTACATCTATATCGTATCTCACAATGTAGGGAGTATCTCGCGTAACGAAAGGTATATACGTGTAGTATACGAGTATTTAAGGCTAACTTGGTGGTATGAATAATTTTTCAGAAGTGGTATATATTTTTTTTTGACATACTCCTTTTTATGTGCGAATGTAAAGATATTTATAAAATACACTAAAAACTATGGATTCCCTTACAATTTTTTCATGTGGTCCACATTGGAGTATCTTATAATTAGTACACGAGTATATCCAAGATGATAAATGAGTATTTTAAATTTGTTTAGATGGTATATTAAAGATGTGTATAATTATATCTAAGTGTAAAAGATATTTTTACTCTCTCTCTGTGTGATGATTTACGACCATTCGCAAGGGCATCTGGGCGTGGCATATTTCCTTGCTATCAAGGTACACTGCAAATCGATAAAGTATGGACAAATATTCTTCAACATCTTACCTGTTTTAACAAAGACGGGATTTATCCCTATGCATGCATGTTGCTTGTAAGCAAATACTATAGTCTTTATATGATTCCAACCTCAGAATCACCAAAGGAACCTCTCAAAAGAGAAATCAATCAACAAATTAAAGAAACCAATGTACTGAAGGTAGCAGCCACACCTTTCGTGAAAATGTGATCCAAATTTTCAGATTTGCTGTCATGGGCTGTGGTCTGATCGGCCTGCAAAGGTGATCTGACCACTGTTTAGGGGCGATCTGACCAGCCAAGGTGGCGGTCTGATCGGTGTCCGGTGTGATAGGATTTTGAGGGTGATTAGATTGACGATGCGATGCGATGTGATCGATTTTTAGTTGGCAGCTAGTTTATTGCAGATAGGTGCTCGCTTGTGTGCACGACAGAATTAGGAGTGGTTTGACTGGCCAATGGGTGGTTATCTGACTAGAGTTGGCCGAGCGGTCATACTGACATGGGTGCCGCAGTCTAACCGGCTCCGCTATTACCGGGGTATGACTGGTGCGGCCCAACCGGCTGGTCAAGGACGGTCATACTGGCGTGAATCTCCTGTGTATTCTGAGTTAGTTTCTGGATCAGTAGCAAACTCACACAATATAATATAAGCAAGTATTACATCTATACGTGTGCATAAGAAAAAGGAGTACTTAATATTACATAAGTAACCATAAATAGATCTTATGATCAGGTTTTACATAGCAGGCTGGCAGGCCAAATGAGATTGTTCATAATAAAGCAGCGAAAATTAAGTAAACCAAAAAGGGCCTATATGATCTATAACAGGCAATCAACTAGGGCTAAACTAAGTCTTGCCCTTTTTCTTCCATGTCGTAACCGAAGATATGGATGTATCCATACACCGAGTCATCGATTCTATCATTAAAAAACCACATATTAAGTAAAAATGAGTACAAAAGTATTTAGCAAATACCTATAGCAGTAGATATATATTTCCATTCTGGAATTCATACTGGTTGGAGTAGTCCTGTTGGACTCTGGTGTTCGGCCTTAACTTGATGGCATATGTCGCACATGGCTATATATTCAGCTGCCTCCTTTTTCATTCCAGGCCACTAGTATCTTTTCTTCAGATCTTGGTACATCTTGATACCTCCAGGGTTAATTGAATAGGTAGACTCGTGTGCTTCTTTGAGAATTAGGGTCTTGATGTCTTGATTGTTGGGCATACTATCGAGTGAGGGTCCTCGCGCTACCTCGGCCCACGACAATTTTAGTGCGATGACACACATCGGGGAATCTACCCCATATGAGATCCACGGACAAAGTCCGAAGTTTGCCCCAGATAGGGTCCAGGAAACCAAGATGGAGACCGAAGACTGACCTTGGCCAAGATTTGGAGTCCACCCCAATGATGTCCGGAGTCCCCTCAAATGGGGTCTGTGCCACCCCAGATGAGGTCTAGGGGCCGACCCAAGTTGAACTATTGAGGGAGGGTCCCCGCACTACCTCAGGCTAATGACAACTTCGGCATGATGATACACATAAGGGAATCTACCCCAGATAAGGTCTGCAGACCAACTCAAATGATGTCTGGAGTCCATCTCGGACGGGGTCCACGTCATCCCGAATAGGTCCAGGAAACCAAGATGAATTCCAAAGACTGACCTTGGCCAAGATCTGGAGTCCACCCAGAATGATGTCTGGAGTCCCCCTTGGATGAGGTTCGTGCAACCCTTAATGTAGTTCGGGGGCTAACTGAAACGACCCGCACAATTACCAAGGGGTAATTATGCTAGTCAACGGATTATTACTCGCTTTAGCAGATAAAACACCGCTCTAACGAGTAATAAGCCCATCAGAATATTGCAGCAGAACAATAATTAGAAATAATACAATCCATATAATTGCATTGCCACGCAGGGCTAAAAGTCTATACAGCAAGATAAGTCTAGCTATTACAAGACTATTACAAAAGTCTGACAGGTTTCTAATTAAACAATAGAAGAGAGTACAAAATACAATATATGGCGGCCACAGATACTTAAAACGTGGGCCCGAATGCTCCAACCACTCTAATCCTCCCGGTCATCGTATGAGGCGACCCCATACGGCTCATCCTCGAACCATAGCCCTCTCCGGGAGTAGGGCCCCTCTACTGGTCTCATCTCCTGCGGCTGCGATGTAAAAGCTATCCTCTAGACAAAGGAAATAATAGCAAGGGTGAGTACAGAGTACTCAGCAAGCTTAAACAACAAATATGCACCAAATGCCTCTATTTCTTCTTTCTCTTTTGCTTTATTCTCAAGCTCAAAAACCAATCTTTATGCTCATAGGGAAAATAAGGTTTTGGTTGTGAAAGATTCGATTTTATTATTTTGAAAGCTCTTGAGCATTTGTATGAGCAATGAAAAACTTCCGTAAGTTCCGTAATCTCCTTTCCGGAGGCAGGCATGAATTCATGATTTGGTTAGCATCACGCGAGCTTGTATCACTTTACCCAACACCATTCGATCCTAATGGCGTGCGGATTGCGCATTTCTAAGATCGGTGCCCGATCGAAAAAGCAAATTTTCGTAACTATCAAGTATATTATATCTCCACCCGACTATTCTCAATTGGTAGCTGGCGGAATCACCCTCGCCCAACTCACTCAAAAGGGACATAGCCGTTGGCTGGGCCGGTTTGCTCAACCCCACCCAGCACTCCACTGCGTAATATATCGCCTTCGCGTACCCCACTGCTGAATATCAGATCGGTCTCGGGTTATTGCGATTCACGTACCTGCTGAATATCGGATCGGTCTCGGGTTCTCGTGATTTACGTACCCCTGCTGAATATCGGATCGGTCTGCAGTGCGAGTTGGATCCCCTCTGCGATCACAACCAGTCTTGGGTTCATTTCCTTTGATTAATACTTACCCATGTGGAGAATATAACAATCCTCGATAGAACTACTAGCCTGTCCGTCTTGAGGCGAAATGTGGTTGATACGTATTATATCGGTCCCTTCATACGGATGAAGTGGGTTAACTCCTTAGATTATACCTATGCAGAGGTCCCAAACACCCCTTCGATACCGCCAAGGCAACCTCATCCACCCTTTATTAATTTACAAGGTGTTGCTCCATCGATCGCCTCCGTTCTTTCTCAATGACCTTGATTTAAATACTTTTTATTTGAATGCAGGGTGATATTAAATAATATCAAAATATCGAGATATCGAAAATACTCGAGGAATTGATCAATGGGATGCTTGCCTGAGTTATACAAAGATTGCTGAATCCCCGCACCACTCGGATATTCTTTCCCTTGTGAGGTCGGATTACTGCTGCAATAATAATATCTTTGCTTACTTAACTTAAGACTCGACGAAAATACCCGGATCTAATAAATGTGATAATGTCGTCGTGAGGCTTCTAAGTCTTGGAATTTGGTAGTTATTGGATTTTCCAAGTGTTGGCGATACTACCCTTAAATTAACCTACTAACGACCGGACTAGAAGTGCTAGCTTACGACTTACTACTCCCAATACTTAATTTTAACGAGCAACAAAATTTTAGGTTGGCGACTACTAATACTAATATACCTATGCAACAACATTGAAGAGTAAAACTACTCATGCAACACACTTTCAGCTAGGCTCTCGGACACGTTAATAAAATCTTCATTTATTTTTACTATGCGTGAGAAGTCTAAATGCGATGTTACTGAACAATTATCCACTTCTAACATTCTTTCATCTACAAACTCTATTCTTAACAATGCATTTACTTATCAATCTTTATTTTTATTTAGCTATATATATATCTATGTACATATGCCTATATATATATATCTATATATATATATATATATATATAACTATTTATTATTATTTTTTATCCGGTCGGCCCACCTCCTTTCTTTTTCTTGCGCTGCCCAACCCCTCTCCTTTTCTCTCCTGGCCCCTGGCTGCCCCACCTTTCTTGCCTTCTCCGCCGCCCCCACTTCTTCCTACTCCTCCCTGGCGCCGCCGCTCCCTCACTTCTTCTCCCCCTTGCGCGCCGCGCCGTTTCCCTCTGCCCCTTCTCCCTCTGCGCGAGCCGCCTCCTCTGCTCCTCTACCATCACGCCTTCTCCTCCTCTCCATCCCTCTCTCTCTCCCCTCTTCTCCTACCTAGCGCCGCCTCTCTCCCCTCTCTCTCGCGCAGTGCCGCCTCTCTCTGCACCACGCCGCGCCTCGCTACCTCGCCTCTACTCCGGCGCCACCGCCTCTCCCCTTCTACCACTCGCGCCGCCTCCCTCGCAGCTCACGGTGCGCGCGCCAGCCCGATCCGGGGCACGAAGCCGGATCCGACCTCCCCACGCGCCGACTACGCGTCGCCGGATCCGTGGCCTTGGCCCGGATCCGGCCCCTCACTGAACCCGCTTTCTACCCTTACATGTTTCTTTTTGGAAAAAATATACTCACGATGCTTGTTTATTTTGATTCTTCTTAGTACAAATGAAAGAGTTGGCATGGAGTGCGTCTTCTTTGCCTTCGGCCTGTGGGGATCGAGGTCATCCGCATCTGGGGTGTGTGATGGTCCTCGAGGCGCAGTGCTAGGCAGTGTGGCGTGCGTCGCCGCCTAACTTCTCGAGGTAAAACCCTATATGTTTTCTACTACTCTCCTCTGAGCCGAAAATTATTGGTGATGTTGGTGCTAGGAGCTCGTATGGTTGCTAAAAGCTAGACCATATATGCTATTGAAATACTAGTATGCTAGGATTTGTGGGCTACCTCCTTTTTGGTTAGCTTGGATGATGTCGGTTGAAGTGGTGGTGATGTGGTTGCTTGAGGTCGCTCCCCAGTTGCTTGGTGTTGGTGGTCCCGGTGGTGACCTCCTTTGCGACTTACGGTCCCCTTTGCTTCTTGCTCTTGACTGGCTCCGGATTGGCTGCTTGAGCTAGCTTTGGTTGGATGGTGGGGCTGAATCTTTTTGGTGGTTCTTGGCTTGTGGCTTGAGGATGGGAATGGGGAGGAGGAAAGGTGCTGGTTGTTTCCTCCTTGCCCCTCTCGGCTAGCTACTTGTGCTCTTTCTGTTGGTTCATGAATGGATCTCTGGAGATCTTTTGGGGCTGCTCGGCTTGGGGTTGTATCGCCTGCTCCAGTTCTTTGTGTACTCTGAAAAGATCTTGGCAAAGCCGGATCGGCCGCCGTCTTTGCCGCCGGCATCTTTGGGGGCTTTCTTTGAAGTCAGGGCTGGTTTCTTGGCTTGTGGACAAGTCTTGGCTTGTCTGTTGCTCCATACATGCTAGATATTTACCTTGGGAAGCCAGGCTGGCCGATGGTGGCTGAAAAAGAATTGCCTGGCTGGTTGGGGTGGCCTGTGGACAGGTGTTTGTTTTGGTTTTCTTTCTACAGTGCTTGCAACTCTAAACAGGTTTGTTATAAATCCGGATGATGAACCCTATGGTTGTGAGAGGTTCCGACTGGCCCCCGGACGGTCAGGTATCTCCGTGAACGGAATGCCCCGCCCGAGATAACCTCGAGGGCTCTGACGGCAAATTCTTCCTTTTTCTACTAGCTTTTGTACTTTTGTTCGGTCTTTTTTGGTATTTAATCTATTGGCTACTCTCAAATGAAAAAGGTGGGGTGTGTGGCTCGACGGTGATTCCTAGTGTATGAAATGAAATACGTGTCTTCTTTGTCTTTATAGTGTGTACTAGCATGTGTGCAACAAATCTAGTGTATGTGTGGATGTATGAGATGCAACATGCGTGCCACGGTGTATCCTTGTGACAGTGCAAATAATTGTTGTATCGTGTTTTTAATGCATATGCAATTGTATGAGATGAGTCTTTTATGTAATACAATTCCTTCTAATGTAAATGCAAAGTTTTAATAAAGTGAGAAATGATTCAGAATTAATCTCCCTTGTGTTATTGTGTGCAAGATTACAAAAGAATTTATTTCTATTGCAGGTTTAAACTAACGGCTTAGCTTATCTAAATAATAACTAATTAACCCCTGCGATTACTACTAATCACGCCTAATAGCTAATTAACGAATGAGGGTTATTTCAGCCTCCCCTCCTTAGAAAAGATTTCGTCCTCGAAATCAGAGTCTTACTGCTAGAGATGCGGATAGGCATTACATAGATCTTCTGTACACACCCGGAAAAGAAAAGAATAGTTGCACCTGGATCAACAATAACAATGCCCACTAAGGATGGAGTAGTGAGTTTACCTCGACCACATTTGTTGCCCCTCCCGTGATTCGTTTGCGATATGAGTGAGTCTTGTTTGTCCTCCGTGCGACTTCACGACTTGGTGCTTTCCCTTGCTGAATTCCCGGTGTTCCTTGTCCTCTTCCTCCCACCGAACTCCGGGGCGTATCGGAGGTTCGAAAAGTTGAGTTTTGTTGTCGGATGATCCTGTGGTTCTAGCGAGATAAGGGCAATTAACTCGAATATGCCGTCCTCCCCACGGTTAAAACATCCGTACCACGAAACAATCCTTAGTAAGGTGCTTCCCTTTGCACCTACCGCATTGAAGCCGATTGAATGTCTGCGGTACATTTGGTGGGTCTTGATATGTTTCTTTGGATCGATAATTGGTGGATTGTTGGGATGCGTTTGGGCGGTTGCGGTTGGGGCTATTGAAGCGTTGGTCGTACCTTGCCTTCTTACGCCGTTCTTCCATGAGATTAGCATGTTCCTTCTCGAATGATAGCCCGATCTATTAGATCCTCAAATTCGATGATCTTATGAGGCGACAAGCGCATCACGATATAGGGGTCCATATTGGCCTTGAATCTATCTATCTTGCGTTCATCTGTAGACACATCATCGGGTGCATATCTGGATAACTCATTAAAAAGATGCAAATACTCAGTGATGCTTTTACTCCCTTGAGTCAGGGCTCGGAACTCCATGCTTCTTGACTTCTTTACGGCCTTGGGGCACATGATGAGCACTGAAACTCTTCATGAAATCCGCCCAAGTGATGGGGCGTTCGGTGCCTCGGCCATTTGGAAGTTCAACCACCAAGTGGCGGCTGGTCGATCGGTTGATGGGATGCATATCGGACTTTTACGCATCCGAGCACCCTACCACATTTAGTTTCTTTTCTATCTCTTGCAGCCAGTCATCCGCTTCTATCGGATCCACTGCCTTAGAAAAGGTAGGTGGACGAGTTTGGAGAAAGTCCCCAAGACTTACTCCGATGTTAGCTGGCGCTGACCAGGGGGCACTACTTTTGTCAGTAAGGCTTCCATAAACTTGTTCTGACTTTCTTGTGCCTCCTTGCGGGAGTTCTCCATAAATTTAAGGATATCTCCCAGGTTACTAGTGGTGAGTGGAGCTTCCATATTGCTGGTGTCTCCAACTGCTGGGGGACTATTCCGAACTGGTGGTGGTTCACTTCTAACCTCTGGTTGTCCATTTCTTACCCACGAGGAGTCTATCGGTGGCCCCGACCTAGTAACACACCTTAACGGCTTTGATGGGTGATTGCCTTCCGACGGTGGTGACCACCCAGTGGTGCACTATGTTGGCGGATGGTGATGGCCCCACGATCGGTTGTGTTCCACGGACTCTAATCCTCCGTTACATCGGATAGGTTACGGCTTTGGTGCTCCATCTGTAATAAGACCAAGTCAACTCGGTTAACCCTACTTAGGTCTAACTATCCTGGTTCCAAAACAAGGTTTTCTTGGGTTTGGATTGAAGTGTAAAATAGGTTGGTAATTTGTTTTTATGGTTCAGCAAATTTTGAGGTAAGAAGTGAATTCACTTTTTTGATACTGCCTTAGTTCCCTCTCAACCTTGTTACTTCAACACAACTAACGGATGCCATTCATATCACATCACAGAGTCAAATAAATCCCAAGAAACAAGGAGATGCAAAAAGATCCAGATTTCTATTCTACTCTGGGGCTACGTGCCCAGCAACGCTTGAGAACTCGCTCTCGAGACCGCCCAACGATTACGCAGTTGGGACCACGCTCAGGGCTTGCCCCTGAGTGCGAACCTACACTACCCTGGGTCTCCGTGCCCAGGCACGCCCGAGAACTCGCTCTCGGGATCGCCCAACAATTACGCAGTTGGGACCACGCTCAGGGCTCATTCCTGAGTACGCCCAGGACTTCGTTCCTGGTTACGCCCGAAACTTACGCGTTCGGGAGCGCCACAGACCACTCGTCCGGGAAATCTCTTGTGCAGAATAAGGTAAGGACATTTTTTTTGTATCGTCTCTGCCATCTTTAAGGGCTAAATTTGTTATCGTACATACTTCTACTTCAATTTAAAATGATGGCAGTGAACTTCATTTAATTGTCGGAGTGAAAAGATAAGTGGTCACTGAATTGGTTTCTATCTACTCTTATTTTAATTTCTCCTAACTGATTTGCTCTATCCTATGTTGCTGATAAACCAAACAAAATTATACCATTAACGAGGATTAAGTTATGCAAATACAAAAACATACATATGGTAAGGTTTTCGTTCCCCAAGATTAATTATTTAGCGGTGGTGAATAATGAAATGCATGCAATTACTATTAGTTAGCGAAACAATAAAACATTTCTTTTAAGAGGATACCAATAGTGTTATTTCACTACCCTACCTTTTGCGTAACCATATAATAAATACATTAGTACCTCAGTCCTGCCCGTCAGGACTGATAGGATTCTTAATGACAGTATTCTAATACGGGTCATCCCCTGAGAATATAATAAATATTACTTAGAATTGGCAGTCCACTAAAACCTGATGGAAAGAAGCAAAACTAATGGGTGTTATACTAGTACCGTAAGGGGATTATAGGGTGATGAGAATAGTAAAGAACACCTAATAAGGTATTAGAGACCTCTATGTAAGGAGAGGTTATTACTAAATACAGTAATGGAGTATTAGAAACTTCTACTTAAGGAAGGATTATTACTAATTATATGCGTGGTTCTCAAACCATTGCTCTGATACCACCTGAAACGACCCACAATTACCAAGGGGTAATTATGCTAGTCAGCGGATTATTACTCGCTTTAGCGAGATAAAACACCGCTCTAACGAGTAATAAGCCCATCAGAATATTGCAGCAGAACAATAATTAGAAATAATACAATCCATATAATTGCATTGCCACGCAGGGCTAAAAGTCTATACAGCAAGATAAGTCTAGCTATTACAAGACTATTACAAAAGTCTGACAGGTTTCTAATTAAACAATAGAAGAGAGTACAAAATACAATATATGGCCAGCACAGATACTTAAAACGTGGAGCCCGAATGCTCCAACCACTCTAATCCTCCCGGTCATCGTATGAGGCGACCCCATACGGCTCATCCTCGAACCATAGCCCTCTCCGGGAGTAGGGCCCCTCTGCTGGTCTCATCTCCTGCGGTGCGCAGTGTAAAAGCTATCCTCTAGACAAAGGAAATAATAGCAAGGGTGAGTACAGAGTACTCAGCAAGCTTAAACAACAAATATGCACCAAATGCCTCTATTTCTTCTTTCTCTTTTGCTTTATTCTCAAGCTCAAAAACCAATCTTTATGCTCATAGGAAAATAAGGTTTTGGTTGTGAAAGATTTCGATTTTTATTATTTTGAAAGCTACTGAGCATTTGTATGAACAGCGAAAAACTTCCGTAAGTTCCCGTAATCTCCTTTCCCGGAGACAGGCATGAATTCATGATTTGGTTAGCACTGCGCAGGCTTGTATCACTTTACCCAACACCATTCTGATCCTAATGACGTACGGATTGCCGCATTTCCTAAGATACGGTGCCCAGATCAGAAAACAGAATTTTCGTAACTATCAAGTATATTATATCTCCACCCGACTATTCTCAATTGGTAGCCTGACGGGAATCACCCTCGCCCAACTCACTCAAAAGGGACATAGCCGTTGGCTGGGCCGGTTTGCTCAACCCCACCCAGCACTCCACTGCGTAATATATCGCCTTCGCGTACCCCACTGCTGAATATCAGATCAGTCTCGGGTTATTGCGATTCACGTACCCCTGCTGAATATCAGATCAGTCTCGGGTTCTCGTGATTTACGTACCCCCTGCTGAATATCAGATCAGTCTCGGGTACGAGGTTCGGATCCCCCTCTGCTGATCACAACCAGTCTTGGGTTCATTTCCTTTGATTAATACTTACCCATGTGGAGAATATAACAATCCCTGATAGAACTACTAGCCACATCCGTCTTGATTTAAATGTGGTTGATACGTATTAATACGGTCCCTTCATACAGATGAAGTGGGTTAACTCCTTAGATTATACCCTATGCAGAGGTCCCAAACCTGCCCTTCTGATACCTGCCAAGGCAACCTCTGTCCACCCCTTTATTAATTTACAAGGCTGACTGCTCCATCAGTCGCCTACCGTTCTTTCTCAATGACCTTGATTTAAATACTTTTTATTTGAATGCAGGGTGATATTAAATAATATCAAAATATCGAGATATCGAAAATACTCGAGGAATTGATCAATGGGATGCTTGCCTGAGTTATACAAAGATTGCTGAATCCCCGCACCACTCGGATATTCTTTCCTTGTGAGGTCGGATTACTCTTGCAATAATAATATCTCTTACTTAACTTAAGACTCAGACGAAATACGGATCTAATAAATGTGATAATGTCGTCGTGAGGCTTCTAAGTCTTGGAATTTGGTAGTTATTGGATTTTCCAAGTGTTGGCGATACTACCCTTAAATTAACCTACTAACGACCGGACTAGAAGTGCTAGCTTACGACTTACTACTCCCAATACTTAATTTTAACGAGCAACAAAATTTTAGGCTGGCGACTACTAATACTAATATACCTATGCAACAACATTGAAGAGTAAAACAACTCATGCAACACACTTTCAGCTAGGCTCTCGGACACGTTAATAAAATCTTCATTTATTTTTACTATGCGGCGAGAAGTCTAAATGCGGTGTTACGAACAATTATCCACTTCTAACATTCTTTCATCTACAAACTCTATTCTTAACAATGCATTTACTTATCAATCTTTATTTTTATTTAGCTATATATATATCTATGTACATATGCCTATATATATATATCTATATATATATATATATATATATAACTATTTATTATTATTTTTTTATCCGGCCGGCCCACCTCCTTTCTTTTTCTTGCGCCGGCCCAACCCCCTCTCCTTTTCTCTCCTGGCCCCTGGCTGCCCCACCTTTCTTGCCTTCTCCGCCGCCCCCACTTCTTCCTACTCCTCCCTGGCGCCGCCGCTCCCTCACTTCTTCTCCCCCTTGCGCGCCGCGCCGTTTCCCTCTGCCCCTTCTCCCTCTGCGCCGAGCCGCCTCCCTCTGCTCCTCTACCATCACGCCTTCTCCTCCCTCTCCATCCCTCTCTCTCTCCCCCCTCTTCTCCTACCTAGCGCCGCCTACTCTCCCCTCTCTCTGCGCCGTGCCGCCGCCTCTCTGCACCACGCCGCCGCCTCCGCTACCTCGCCTCTACTCCAGCGCCACCGCCTCTCCCCTTCTACCACTCCGCGCCACCTCCCTCGCAGCTCACGGTGCCGCGCGCCAACCCGATCCGGGGCCTGAAGCCCGGATCCGACCTCCCCCCACGCGCCGACTACGCCGTCGCCGGATCCGTGGCCTTCGGCCCGGATCCGGCCCTACTGGGCCCGCTTTCTACCCTTACATGTTTCTTTTTGGAAAAAAATATGCTACTGATGCTTGTTTATTTTGATTCTTCTTAGTACAAATGAAAGAGTTGGCATGGGTGCGTGCTGCTGCCGCTCGGCCCTGTGGGGATCGAGGTCATCCGCATACCGGGGGGTGTGTGATGGTCCTCGAGGGCGCAGGTGCTAGGCCGCTGGCGGCGCGTCGCCGCCTAACTTACTGAGGTAAAACCCCTATATGTTTTTCTACTACTCTCCTCTGAGCCGAAAATTATTGGTGATGTTGGTGCTAGGAGCTCGTATGGTTGCTAAAAGCTAGACCATATATGCTATTGAAATACTAGTATGCTAGGATTTGTGGGCTACCTCCTTTTTGGTTAGCTTGGATGATGTCGGTTGAAGTGGTGGTGATGTGGTTGCTTGAGGTCGCTCCCCTGGTTGCTTGGTGTTGACTGGTCCCAGCGGTGACCTCCTTTGCGGCTTGCGGTCCCCTTTGCTTCTTGCTCTTGACTGGCTCCGGATTGGCTGCTTGAGCTAGCTTTGGTTGGATGGTGGGGCTGAATCTTTTTGGTGGTTCTTGGCTTGTGGCTTGAGGATGGGAATGGGGAGGAGGAAAGGTGCTGGTTGTTTCCTCCTTGCCCCTCTCGGCTAGCTACTTGTGCTCTTTCTGTTGGTTCATGAATGGATCTCTGGAGATCTTTTTGGGGCTGCTCTGGCTTGGGGGGTTGTATCGGCCCTGCTCCAGCTGCTGTGCTACGCGAAAAGATCTTGGCAAAGCCGGATCGGCCGCCGTCTTTGCCGGGCCGGGTCTTTGGGCTTTCTTTGGGGTCCGGCTGGTTTCTTGGCTTGTGGACAAGTCTTGGCCTTCTGTTGCTCCCTTCTGTGCTAGATATTTACCTTGGGAAGCCAGGCTGGCCGATGGTGGCTGAAAAAGAATTGCCTGGCTGGTTGGGGTGGCTTTGTGGGCGTGTGTTTGTCTTGGTTTTCTTTCTCTGATGCTTGCAACTCTAAACAGGTTTGTTATAAATCCGGATGATGAACCCTATGGTTGTGAGAGGTTCAGTGGCCCCGGACGGTCGGTATCTCCGTGAGCGGAATGCCCGCCCGAGATAACCTCGAGGGCTCGGCGGCAAATTCTTCCTTTTCTCTGGCTTTTGTACTTTTGTACTTTTGTTCGGTCTTTTTTGGTATTTAATCTATTGGCTACTCTCAAATGAAAAAGGTGGGGTGTGTGGCTCGACGGTGATTCCTAGTGTATGAAATGAAATACGTGTCTTCTTTGTCTTTATAGTGTGTACTAGCATGTGTGCAACAAATCTAGTGTATGTGTGGATGTATGAGATGCAACATGCGTGCCACGGTGTATCCTTGTGACAGTGCAAATAATTGTTGTATCGTGTTTTTAATGCATATGCAATTGTATGAGATGAGTCTTTTATGTAATACAATTCCTTCTAATGTAAATGCAAAGTTTTAATAAAGTGAGAAATGATTCAGAATTAATCTCCCTTGTGTTATTGTGTGCAAGATTACAAAAGAATTTATTTCTATTGCAGGTTTAAACTAACGGCTTAGCTTATCTAAATAATAACTAATTAACCCCTGCGATTACTACTAATCACGCCTAATAGCTAATTAACGAATGAGGGTTATTTCACTAACCCAAAACGAAGTCCAAAGGCAAACCTCGAGCGGGGTCCGGAGGTCGACCTTGGAGGTCAACCTCGGTGGACTCCAAAGACCAACCATAGATGGGGTCTTGGAGTAACCCCAACCGAGGTCCCTTGACCGGCCCCTGAGTCCCTCGGACGCAGCGGGATGCACTTGGCGTGAAGAATGAAAATACCCTTAAGTGAAAAATGCACTTGGCCAAGTTTACAATAACATGACTCATGGCCAAACATAAAGATAAATTAGTGAAAAATAAATAAAGCAGCAGCCCATCCTGCTTACCCACAGGCGAATAATTGTAAGCTGTAGTCTAATCATCGCAATCCTCACCGTAGTCGATGAAGTCATCCTTTAGCAATAGATTTAAGCAAGGTGAGCACATAAAGCACTCACTCCACAAGTTACACCAGGAGGTTTAACAGAGTTAATGCACGCATAAGAATTTACAATGGAAGGCATATTATGATTATTTATATGAAAAGTAACACTAAAGTAAATACCATAAAGTAAGTGCAAAAGCTGAATTCAGTACAATAAGTAGAAACCACATTTTAATTGAAATAATATCATAAGTATAGTACCACATTGTGCAGCCTATTCGAATCTGCACCATAATTAACATCATCCGACGGCATATCATTGACTTCACTGGCGATATCATTATTACTACCTTCCTATGTAATCTCATCTTCGCCATGACCAGTCCAACATGCATACTTCTTTTTGAAATCCCTTCAAATTAAGTGCGCTTCAATCTGCGCTCGGTTCTTAAACACCTTTAGATTTTCGCAGTTAATGCATGGATAATACATATATTCCACCCCCTTATTTAATATATCCTCCTCGGCAGCTCTTGTAAAAGTAGACATGTCATTAATGTACTCTTCACTCACATGGTTCGCAGCATACATCTAGTTTCGGCACTATATTATGTATATATATATAACAATTTAGTATTAAATAATAAATTAATTAATTAGTATACTAGATATATACCACATGCATTGAGGCTTTGCTAACTTAACACAAAAGTCATTTTCCCAGGAACCAATTATAACCAACAATTTTGATCAATTTGGTCTTCCTACATGACGAGAACTGATCATGCATGGCCAAGTAGATCTAAACCATCTTCAATTCCAGTCACAAAAAGTTATATCTAAATTCTAATGCAACGAAAAACAAATTACATTACTAACCATAGGTAGTCAAGAACTTGATGAATTTTTAATCACTCTTGCCAAATAGTCTCATTTCATCAAATGGCCTGAAAGTTTTGCTTCCAATTCAAAGCAGTAGCTTAGATATGGAATTCAAGATAGAGGGTCCATGCACAGTTTTGCGCGTAATTAATATAGTAGAATTTCATAGAAGATTTTTAATACAAATCGTCTGTGATAACTTAATTATCACAGACGGTTTGTATTATAAACTATCTATAATAATTCACAGACGGTTCAAACTAAAAACCGTCTATGATATTTCGTAATATTACAGACAGTTCATGGTAAAAATTGTCTGTGATGATTCACAAACGGTTTTACCATGAACCGTCTATGATATTAAATTTTCACAGATGATTTTTATTACTGGCAACAACACAAACGGTCTATAAACCAAAACCTTCTGTAATAGTATACATCATAGACGGTTTTGTGAAACCGTCTGTAATGTTGCATCTAGCATTAGGCTTTCTGTAGTAGTATGTAAAATCTACATCTACAAGTTGTAATAGATCAATATTGTCCATCATATATTGTGTATTCTTACTCTTATTGATTTTGCACTTGTTTTTGTTAGTGTTTTTGCTCTCTCCCCTTCTCACTTGATCTTACTAGTTCTATGGATGTGTAAGTGATAGAGATATCTTATGAGAATCATATGCTATGTATCTAGGGACTAGTTGTTGCAAGATCTTGGAGGTTGCCCGATTTGGTTTAATTTGAAGCCCTTTGGTGATATCTTGATTATAGGGTTTTGGCATCGAATCTTGGGTACTCGTGCTTGCTATGACATTTGAAAACTCATCTAGAGCTATATTGGTCATCCTTAACCTATGAGAAAGTTATATCTCAAGTTCTTGAGTTTTGCTCAGTTTTAGTGTAACCTTGCTTGTCTTAAGAAAATGTTAAAATTCTACCCAATATCTATACAATCCTTAGATAGATTAGATTTCTGATATTCACAGCAAGGTGTGTGCAAAGTCTTATATCATTTGAAGGTGTATCTTTGAAGATTGCACCTTTTTGGGTTTTGGCTCAGATTGATTTCCTGTTTTGGGGTTAGGAGTACGATCAGACCGCCCTAGGCCTTCGGTACAACCGGACTCCGATTAGATCAGTCTCCCCCAATGGTCAAACCGTTCGGCCCAACGGCAAATCATATCAAGTGCTATATAATGCGTACTAATTAGTAATTAAAACTACTACTACTTCCATCTTTTAGCCTTTTTTAAGATTTTTGTAGCATTACATTCTGAAACAAAATTTGACGCGCTACCGACCGTTAACTAGCTAGGGAACCCCACAAATTTAGCTAGCGAGCTTGAGGTATCCTAAGGCCAATAATCCAAATTTGCTCCGTAATTAATAAGCTTGTCTCGCCTGAATGATTATGCGCCAAGTAGATTTCAATCAGTTACTCATAATCCAGCTTCTCGATCGAGTCGCTTCAATGAACTAGTGCACTGCATGCATGCAGTCAATTTGCTCCGTCGAGGTGCAGACAAAAGCCCATGCATGATGCATGCATGTCTTGCAGAGAGACCCTTTGATCATAACCACTGTACTATGCACGTATTATTACTAATTAAGCTTTACTTAGGCCCCGCTAGTTTTTGGAGACGTCGCGTTCGGCGTTAGCGATGAACTTTTTTGTACTATTTATTTTTTGTTTTTCTATTTATTTTTCTGTATTCTTTTGTATTGTTCGTGATGGATTAATATGTTTTTTTATTTTTAAATTTTTTAAAAATTAATTATACCAAATAAGTCAACTCAGCTACAGTAAAAAAACAAGCTAGTTACAGTAAAAAGTCATAAGCCAACGCCATTCTGAACACCTCTTAAATTACCTTCTGAACCAAAATACATGATGATAATATGCATGCATGGGCTTGTCGTGCTAGCTAGCAGATGCCAGACTCAGTGGTACATGCACTATTACAGAAAGTCTAATACTAGACGTCAAATCACAAACGGTTTTGTAAAACTATTTGTGATGTACACTATCACAGACGGTTTTAATTTGGAGACCGTCTGTGTTGATGTAGGAGTATCACAGACGGTTCTTACTGATGAACCGTCTGTGATACTAGAATATCACGAACGGTTTTTAATTAAAAACAGTCTGTGATAATTCCAGATTATCACAGACGGTTTTTACATACAAACCGTATGTGATTATTAGCTATCACAGACGGTTTTTAGTTACAAACTGTCTGTAATATTTACATCATAGACGATTTTCGAACCGTCTGTGATAATCTTCGATTATTACTGATCCATAAATTCAGACGGTTCAGAAAATCATCTGTGATGATATTTTTGAACCGTCTGTAATACGATTTTTTGTAGTAGTGATTGTACGTACGTGCAGTGGGCTAGCTACATATATATGATCGATCGACGTGCTAGTCTGACTATGATGTGTGCGCGTAGGTTGGACGCGCGCGCGCTGAGTTCGATCTTGTCTAACATTGTCGTCGACAGTAACAATCATGCAGGGGAATAGTGGGTAGAGCACGTACTCTTGCACGCACTACGGCGGTTAGTGCTAAAACTAGTCTTCAATTGTCCGTCAATGGAACAGGCAGACAAGTTAATTACCTATGGCTATCTGTCAACGAGTTGCAAGAAAAATCCGGTCCTCGATCATTTAGGTCAGGGATAGGATTGGATAAAAAACTCGAGGCTTGTGAGCTACTTAAATTCGTAGTCGGTTCGACTCGAGCTTAAAATTTTCCCCACCGAGCCAAGCCTAACATTTAGCTCGGCTCACTAACGAGCCGAGCTCGAGCCGCTCGCGAGCCCGAATGAGCTGGAGCATGAATATATTCGCTCGGTCGCTCTACCGCTCGGCGCTCGCTGAGTCGCTCTCGCTCGTCTCACTCCGCCCTCTCCCCCGCTTCTACGCGACTCCGCCCACTCGCCTCGCTCCGCCCGCTCCCCCACCCCTGCCCCCGCCATCACCGCCTCCTCCCCGCTCCCCCGCGGCCCACCCCCGCCCCCTCGCCGCCCCTCGCCGTCGCCTCCCTCCCCACCCCGCCCCCCCCCCACTCGCCGCCGCTGCCGCCTCCCTCCCCGCTCCCAGCCTCGAAGACACGACTTCGGCGGTCGACGGTGTGGGCTCGGAAGAGATCCAGGGCTGGCTTGCTCGAGAGAGATCTGGGCACCGGCGGTGTGAACGGATCCGTGTCTGGTGGCGGCGGATCGACGGGCGACCACCACGGCAACCGATCTGAAGCCGAGCACCCGAGAGGCGGCGGATCTAAGCGGTTCCGTGTTGCGGCGGCGCTTCGAGCGGCGTAGATCCAGAGGCGGCGGCCGCGGATCTGGGCGGCGCTTCGAGTGGCGCAGACCGAGAGGCAGCGTCGGATCTGGGTATGACGAAACCCAGACCAAGCCTCTACTCGAGCTCGCGAGCTGGCTCGAGCCATCTGTCAAGCCCGAGCCGAGCCGAACCTACCTTCTAGCTCGGTTTCTAAACGAGCCGAGCCGAGCCATGGCTCGGCTCGGTGCGAGCTCGGCCGAGACTGACTCGAGCTGACTCAGCTCGGCTCGTTTCCACCCCTAGTCAGGGATCACAATTTCGGGCCAAATTTCATAAAATTCATTGAAATTCACTTTTTTCGATTCACCCTAAAAAAGGCTTGATCTGATTAAAAATTTTGGCATGTTTTCACTTCTCTCGACCCAACAACCCCAACCCACCCAAAGCTTAGTAGTCACAATCACCAAAGCACAAGACATCGAGACCGCTTCCTTCACGACCAAAGCGGCAACTAGGTTTTCCTAGTCTCCTTCGATGGCAGCACACTCATGTGCTAACTCCACCTTCTCACATCCAAGGCCGTCCACGAGCTCGTCCTCATCAACTTTCCCGACTGGCCCCCTCAACATCAACCTCCCCGCTGAGGTCCTCTGCATCGCCTCCCTCCATCGTCTCTACCTTGTCTTCTAGGCTACTGCAGGTGGCGGGAGGGGGAGGGTTTGCTAACTACGGGAGGGGAGGCGGCGCCGGCGGGAGCGGCGGTGGCACCTGTTGCAGGAGGGGAGACAGTGCCGATAAGTTCAAACCAAAATTGTATGTATTTCATGAATTTTTCTTAAATTTAAATAGTATGTTTGAATATTTCGACCGAAATTCTCAAAAAAAATCTGAATTTTTTAAAATTTCTAAATTTTAGATTTCTTGGAGGGTTCAAATTTTTTTCTAAACCAAAAATATTTTCCCTGATTTGGGTAAAGAGATAGATCGAGATGGATCGGTCGGTGGACATATAGGTAGTAAGGAGTGAATATATGACAATATATACAAGCAACAGCCAATAAGATAATGATGTCAGAGATCGAGGGCATGCAAGGGGCGACAAACTAAGCGACGGTTGGTATATATAATTAGACTATACAAGCAAGGAAAGGATCAAGATGACAAAAGGGAACGTCACGTTTCTGTAGAATCAAGGTGACTCAATAATGGTTAGGTTGGGCCGCAAACAGCAAGGACCGATTTATCATTGTGATATGACCTGCTATCCGTGCGCAACTGTACGTAACAATTACGCACATCAACTTGCCCAGGAGACGGCACGCGTTGAAACCGGCTGCAAGCACTAACAATCACATTAATACAAAAGCACATAAGAGACAAAGATTTATAAACAAGATTTGGCAATGCTTATATCCCTAGAAACCGAATCACGGCGGCTCCATCCGTATGAGAAATTTATTTTCATGACTAGAGTTACAAGAGATTGATGGCATATATATTTATACCCTAGTTACATGTTTAATTCGGACACATAGTCTGTACCGCGGAGGGCTTCGCCCCCTGCACCATGGCAGACTTGCATTAGGTCATATGTGTTTAGTTGAACATTCTCATTAGGTCATATGTGTTTAGTTGAACATTCTTTCTTTTTGCAAAATACCAGATATATTAGATATATATTATTAGTTGGACTAAAACTTTATATGTGTTCGCAAATAAATTCAGCCCGCACTCTTTGTATTTCACGCGCGGCCCATGCAATACATTAGGCCCATTTTTCTTGCTACCTCAGCCCTCCTCATACAGGCTCAAAGAGGTAAAGATACAAACAAAACCCTAAACTACATTCACTCTCTCATCCTGTAGTTGTCTGTGTGGGAGGCGGCTCTGGCTTTCAAGTGGCGAGCGGGTGGAGGCGTGGGCAGCGAAGGCGAGCGATGGCCAGTAGACGCGGTGCCATGACGCGACGACGATCATGTGTGAGGTGACGCAGGGTGCAAAGAGAGTGTGCAGCAATACAGGGAGCAAGGCGAACGTGCGGCATCGCAGGCGAGCAGAGAGACATCGTGGGCAAGTAGACAGCGGCACGGCAAACAAGGAGGTAGGGAGTGGGCGATAGGACGGAAGTAGTGTGGTGGCAGGTGGGAGTGTGGCATTGAGAAGAGAGCAGCACCTTCAACTCATCGTCATCGCCCTCTCTCTAGATCTAGGTGTGCTTCACCCCACTCCACTTATTCTCCTTCTTGCTCCGCTTTGCCCTACTTGCTATGTTCCAAAGGAGCATACAACTTTCTCTTAGATGGGCAGTTCTTGCTGATGGGGGAAATAGCAAAAAAAAGGGTAGAATCAGCAAGGTACACAACTGTCATTAATCTCTATGATTTATTGTTAATTCATGTCATTATGCTCATCTTGTGTCGCTCATTTCCTCATAAGAAATCATTAATTTCTATATTTTCTATATTTTAATTTTATCTATATACATGTATCGGTGTTTTGGGGGAAACAGTGTGTCGCGATATCAACGTATCCGAGTAACCTAGCTCTGAAGTCCGAACACCCATCCTAAAAATCATGGGTCCGCCACTACCCTGCACCCCCAACCCACAATATTCTGTAACCCTATACAAATTATGTTTCCTTCCCTTGTAGAGCCTATGTCCAGAAAAAACGATAATCCACGTTTTCGAACACAGCACATTCCTTTGCATGTCTGAGCCATGCACATCAAATCTCCATTTGGCGAATACACTACCTTGGAAAACACCATTTCCACCTTGATGAGCGTATCACTTTGATAAAATAAAAGAAAACAACTTGATACTGCTCACACACTTGTGAACTTGAGGTTACCTTCTTGCTCAACAGCTTGTGACACCCAACAAGTTGAGGCAATACTCAAACTTGTTGGTAGTGGCGGGCTTGGTCAATATATCTGTGGCATTATCATCAGTGTGCACATTCATCAAATCAATCTCCTTAGAATTAATCAACTATTTGATCTTTTGATACCTTGCATAAATGTGCTTCATCCTGGTATGATGCACCTAATTCTTTGCACAACAAATTACACTATGACTATCACAATACAATCAAACTCCAACTTGCTCAATATTTAGTTCCTTCACTAGTCATGCAAGCCATAACACTTCCTTTATAGCTTCAACCACAGTGATGTACTCCGCCTTAGTTCTAGACAATGCAACAATAGACTAAATTGATGACTTTCAACAAGTAGACCCTCCACCTAGAGTAAAAACTTACCTTGTAGTTAACCTCCTATTATCCAAATCACTAGCATAGTTCGAATCCACATATCCAACAACTAAAGGATTACCTTATTGTCCATAAAAAATAATACCATGACTTGCTGTCCCTCTCAAGTACTTGAATATCCACTTGACTGCCTTCTAATATCACTTCCCTAGTTTAGCCATAAACTTGCTGGCTTGACTTACAGCATATGCCAAATCTGCCCTTGTGCAAACCATTGAAAACATTAAGGAGCTTATTGCATAAGCATAAGGAAATTTCACCCTGTTTAATTTTCTTGTTTGATATAGGGAAAATTTCATAAGAACATTTAAAGTGTTATGCTAATGGTGTACTTACTAGTTTGGCCTTACTCATATCATACCATTCCAAAATCTTCTCAACACATTCTCACTAAGATAACTATAGTTTTCTTGAGTTTCTGTCCCTATGTATTTCCATGCTCAATATTTTTTTTGCTGATCATATCAAATTCCTGACTTACTAAAACCTTCAAGCCAATCATATCACTCATGTTCTTTGCAGCAATTGACATATCATCAATATACAGTAGCAGAAAAATAAACAAACCATCATTAAGGTGTCGAACATAAACACAACAATCATACTCATATCACTTGTAGCCAATCTTCAACATGTAGGAGCTTGTATCACTACCTTAGTGACTATTTTAACCCATGCAATAACTTCTTTAACTTGCAAACTATGTGCTGATTTTTTTCAATTCAGTGAAGCATTTTGGTTGCTTAATGTACATTTTCTCATCAAGATCACCATTCAAGAACTATCCTAATAGAAGTATACCTCACAACTGGGGAGAATACCTGATCATAATCAATCTCTTTATTTTGTGAATACCCTTTTGCAACCAACCGAGCCTTGAATTTTTTCTCTTCTTTTTCTGATAGTACTTTCTTTCTCTTGTTAACCTACTTGCACCCAATTGCTTTCGTTCCTATGGGAAGACGTGCTAGCTCCCAAGTTTGATTCATTTATAAAGACTCCATCTCTTCTGTCATTGCCATTATCCATCTATCTTTCTCCTGGCTTGTAATTGTCTCCTGAAAACTAGTTGGATCATCAGTACTAATAAGAAGAGCAAAGAAAACCTAGTCTTCATACCCGAGTCTCTCTGGAGCTTTCACATTGGTGTATCTCTATCTATCTCTTGCCAATTGAAAATTTTGCAAAAATAATCTAAAGTGGCACTTTCTATAATGGAACTCCTATCCTGAGTCATTAAACAATGCTCCAACTCCACCTGCACTGTATCTGAACCTACAATATCCTGTGCCACCTCCTCTTTATTTTGTTGTAACATTGATTTCTCATCAAAGACAACATCCTTACTTATCAACACCTCCTTTGATGTCAGATCTCAAAGCTTGTACCCTTTAACACCTTTCTTGTAGCCAAGAAAAATGCATTTCTTTGATTTTTGCATCAAGCTTCGATCTTTCATCAACTGGTATATGCATATAGGCTGGACAACAAAAAAATATTATATTAGTATAATCAACTAAATTACTAGTCTATTCCTCCTCTGCAACCTAACCACCTAAAGATGCCCATGGTGATCTGTTTATGAGTAGCACGCCATGTTCACAGCCACTACCTAAAAACATTTAGGAAGTCCTACATTCAGTCTCAAGCATCTTGCATTTTCACAGATAGTCATGTTCATCCTTTTAGTCATAGCATTTTGCTATGAAGTCTTGTGCACTATGTAATGTCGTTAAATCCCCTACTCACAATATTTTTGAACCTATGAATAAATATATTCAGTACTATTATCAGATCTCAGATACTTTACCTTCCTACCTGTTTGATTTTTCACCTCAGCCTTCCTGCCTATTTGATTTTTCACCCCAGCTTTTCACACCTTAAACTTGGCAAACACTTCTGATTTCTTTATAAAATACACCCAAACCTTAAGGGAAAATCATTAATAAAAGTAACAAAATACTGAGTTCCACCTATTAACAATTTTCTAGTAGGCCCCCACACATCAGAGTGTATACAATCAAGAACTTGAGAAGCTAACCTTAAACTATTTTTCAAGAACACAGAACTTATAGAAACCCAATTCAGAACTTTTAATCCCTTCCAATAGGATTCTTTTATGCAATTCTACCATCCCATGAATAATAAGATGACTCAGCCGCACATGCCAAAGTTTGCATATCATCATGTGACTCAACTAAATTAACTCTACCTACAACAATGCTTCCTAGTAATATGTAAATATTTCCATAGGTCCTTTTATCATTTATCACAATCAATGCACCCTTACAAATTTGCATGGCTTCCTTACTCTTACCAGCTTTATAAGTAAGACGACTATCATATAAGACGCCTAAAGAAATTAGATTCTTTTTCAACCTTGTTATGTACTGCTCCTCCGCAATGGCTAGAAAACTAGTCGTTACAGGTGCTACCGGTCAGACTGCCCACACAAGGTCTGGTCTTATTACTCAACCCGGTCAGACTGCCACGAAGGCCAGTCAGACGCTCGGCCAATTTCCAAAAGAAATGCTCTTTAGAAAAATACAACCAGTAACAAATGCATGGTCGTACCGCTTGCATAACGCAGGTCAGACTATCGACTAGTCTAATCGCCAGTTTATCTGATCGCTTGTCATGAGCCGGTCATACCACCGGCAGGTCGATTGCTCACATAGAATCGGTCATACCACCTTGCCAACCAATCTACCACATAGAAGGTAGTCATACCACACTTAATTTTCTAGCAGAACACAGAGTGCATGTACTTCAATACATTTACAAAGCACATTAGCAAATTATAGTACAATACCACAATGATTAAAATATGATTCACGATAAGTTGCAAAATATATTTTCATACTTTAGAATTATGACACAAGGTTTAGGTACATGGACTCAAAACTGTTTGCAAAACACATTCACAAACTTAAGTCACATGCTATAAAGATTATACATGAGCCTCAACTATTTGCATAATACATTCACGAACTTAAGTCACATGCTATAAGAATTATACATGAGTCTTAACTTAAGTCACATGCTGTCACTTTTTCTCAATATTTACATGCCATATTTTTACGCAGTTACTTCAATTTTAGCTTTTTCTTTATTTTTCCCTTTTCCCCCTCTTTTTTCTTTTTTCCTCCTTTTTGCCCTTTTCCTTCCTTTTTCCTCATCTCTTTTTCTTTTTTCCCACTTCTCTCTCCTCTCATTTTCTTTTCTTGCATCAGTGCTTTGGGCCTCGGTGTCATGCCCATGTGTCCTTTCTTTTTCTCTCCTAGCGGGTGGTAAACTTGCCTTCCTCCTCCACGGCGGATGGCCCGCCCAGCGCTCGCCCTCTAAGGCCACTGCCCTCTGGATCTGACTGCCTGGGTTCAGATCCCGTCACCATCGACCGCTCGCCGTTCGTCCTCAACGTCACCCCTGGCTCCGCATCGTTGGCTATGGGTCTAAGGCAGGCAAGCGACGGCGACGACCAAGGCGGCGTGTGCAGAAGGATGCAAGTCAATGGGCTATCCCTCGCCTTCCTCCTCCACCACTGAAGCCACGCCTCATTGGCTCCTCATCCTCGTCCTCCATCGTTGACGCTCGAATGCCGATGTCGCTGCCCTTTGGATTCAACCGTCCAGGTCTAGATCCCATCGTCGTCCACCACTCGCTGCTCATCGTCAATGACGCCTTCGGCTCCACATCATCAGCTACGGGTGATCTTAAAGCCGTAGGATTCTTTGTTTAATGACGTCCTCCTCATCACTCTTTCTCAACCCAACAACTTGTATTAATCATACTTAGTCATACTTTGTGAAATTTTGTGCTCTGGAGTACTATGTAACAAGTGAGAGTGGGTTATCGTGTTTCAGTAAAAAAACTATCACACGAGAACAAAATATTGGGTTATTGTGCTCTGGAGTATGTAAAGTACCTATGCTGTTATGACTACAGCTGAAGGTCGACAAAAGTGACTCGCCAACGATCCGATAGATGTTCGTGGCCAAGAGGAGTATATATATATATAGATATATATACACACACGTGTAGGTATGTATATATATTATATATGTATATACATATATATATATATATGTATATATATATATATATATGTCTGTGTGTATGTGAGTATATATATATATATATATGTACATACGTGTAGTATACATTGATATGTGTGGGCTCGCGTAAAACAAAAGGAGAGGTTTTACGAAGACAGAAGACAGAAGCTGTTTGGATCAAACCCCTTAGTTGACACGTAAGATGTCAGTGCCGGGCATCGAAGCGACAAGAAATATGTCATCAGAGTTTCTAACTTTGCTTTTCGGCAACGCAAAGGGCGTTGGCTTGTCAGCTCCGCAGGAAAGAACGAGTTGTCGAGTCGAGCCGGAACAGGAAAAAAACTCGCTTTCGGACCGTGATCACTCACCCTCCTGTCCTCACTGTATATATACCGACTACCTGCCTTCAAACCCCAACAAAACACATCCTGCACAAGGTCTTCAGAAGCATCACAGGTTCGCGGCTCACCGCACAAGAAAAAAGTTACCCCATTGTTGCATACCAACTTACCAAGCTCTGCGATCCTGCGATCATGGCGAGCGCTCATCTTGAGGCAGTGATGGGCGACCGTTCTCCGCCGTGCCGGGAAGCCGATGCCGGGAACGCCGCGACGGTCATTGAAGACCTCCCGACGGACGTCCTGGCCCTCGTGCTCCGCCGGCTCGACGGCGCGTCGCTGGCCGCGCTCGGGTGCGCGTGCTCCAGCTTCCACGAGCTCGCCACCGACCCGGACACATGGCGCGGCCTCTGCCTCGCCGCGTGGCCGTCGGTCCGCGACGTCCTCTGCTGCTGCGTCGACGGCTACCGGGCGCTCTTCGCCGACGCGTTCCCCTTCCCGGCCGCGTCGCCGGCGAAGGCCGTCTCGGGCTCGGGCTCGGGCTCCCTCCCCTCCCGGCTCGTCTCGGCCGTTGACCTGCACCACAAGGGCGTCTGCATCATGTCGCGCGTCGTCGAGACGGACACCTCGTCTGAGTGGTTCCTGGGGTCGCCGTTCCGCGTCGATGCGCTCGTCCAGGAGGGCTTCTCGGCGCCGTCGCCGATCACGCCGGCCGAGCTGACGCTAAGCTGGATACTGACCGACCCGGCAACCGGCCGGGCCGTGAACGTCTCGAGCCGGCGACCCGTGTCCGTGGACCGGAGGTGGATCACCGAGGAGACCGTGACGCGGTTCACCGTGGTGCTCGGCGACGTCGCCCTGGACGCGGCGGTCACGTGCGACGATCGGTACGGTCATGTCCAGGAGGTGAGCCTGTGTGTGGAGGACGCCGAGGACGGCGGCGTGAGCGGGCGGGACGGGCTGGCCGCGGTGACCGCGGCCATGGCGGGCGCGAGGCAGGGCCGTGGCGGCGAGGCGGTGGCGAGGCGGCGGTATGAGGAGTTCACGAAGGGGAAGAATGCGCGGAAGGAATGGAAGGAGAGGCGGGAGGGCATCGTTGACCTCTGCTGCTCCGGCGTCGGGGCAGCGGCGTTCGTGGGTTTCTTGGTGATGCTGGCGTTCCGGTGACCCTACCACGCCCGGCGCGCGCGCGGGCAACGTACATAGTTGATGAGGAGTACAATTTGATGACACGCACAAGTAGTCGTAAATACTAAAATACGACAGAGCCGTAGGTTATAAGTACAGCTCGGAACGAAAGTTTTCTCTTTGTTCTTAGTTTCCAAAACCGAAAATTGACAAGATATTGTTGAAACCTCTAGTTCGTGTATGTATGTGAAATAACCCTCATTTGTTAATTAGCTCTTAAGCGTGATTAGTAGAAATCGCATGGATTAATTAGTGATGGTTAGCTAAGCCTAGCTGTTAGTTAAATCGGCAATAGGATAAATTTATCTCGTACGAATACCCACGTAAGCACACACAAGCACAAGAGATTTAAATTCTGAATCATCTCATGTTTTATTGAAATTTTGCATTTACATTAATTTGAAACGTATTACATACAAAGACCATTTCATACATTCATGCATACACTAGGAAGTTCACACACGCACGCTATTACAATTATCCTGAGATTACACGTTGGTTCACACTTTTCGCCTTGCATCCGTAGTTGCCGTCGAGCCACACCGTTGTTCAATTGATAGCAGTCAGTAGAGTAAATACCAAAAAAGACCGAACAAAAGAATAGAAATCTCAAAAGCCCATAAAGAAAGGAAAGAAGTACCGTCAGAGCCCTCGAGGTTATCTCGGGCGGGGCATTCCGTTCACGGAGATACCTGACCGTCCGGGGGCCAGTCGGCACCTCTCACAACCATAGGGTTCATCATCCGGTTTATTAAAACAAACCTGTTTTACAACACATGCACTGTAGCACAAACAACCGACAAGTGTCAAGAGCCAAGTAAGTAAACCAATCAGCCAGGCAATTGCCCAGCAGCCATCGGCCGACACGGCCTCTCTCTCAGACACAAATATCTAGCACAGGAGGAAGCAACAGAGGCCGAGCTAGCACTTGTCCACAAGCCAAACACCAGCCTGCACTTCAAAGAAGCCCCCAAAGACCCGGCGGCAAAGACGGCGATCAATACGGCTTTCCCAGATTTGCTCACGTAAGCACAGTGGCTGGAGCAGCAAACTATGGGCAGAAAACCTTGGGCAAGCTAATACCAGAGCAACTGTAACCCCATAGACAAAGCCATCCCAAAGCAAGCCCCAGAGCATAGCCACAAACCACAGAAGGTAAGCACACACACATAGCCACCTGAGAGAGGCAAAAGAGAAGCTCACTTCTTCCCCACTTGCAACCCCAAACCAGCCCCACCAGGATTCCAACCCCACCATTCGACCAAAGCCAGCTCAAGCAACCAATCAAGAGCCAGGAGCTGGATCAAGGAGGGGACCGCAAGCCACGAGCAAGGAGGCCACCACTGGAGTTGTCGGCATCCAAGCAACCAGAGGGCGACCTCAAGCAACCACCCCACCACCATCTCAGCCGACAGCATTCAAGCATCCAACCAGAAGGAGGTAGCCCATAAATCCTATCATACTAGTATTGCCATAGCTTATGCTCTACTGTTATCAAGCATGCAAACCTCTGGTAGCACCAACACACCACCGACCCATCCCAACAGAGCACCACCATCACCAGTCGTCAGCACATAGAAAATAGAAGTAGCAAGGAGGACTTACCACAGTAGGAGGATGCGCCAGTGAGCCACTGGCAGCTAGACCGCGCCCCCGAACACCACCTCGCACCCCCCCGGCATGCGGGTGGCGCCGGTCACCGCCGAGCCTAGCCCCACCAGTACCCACGAAGCCATCCCTTGCATGTGTACAAAATTTAAAAATAAACTTACATCAGTAAAGCATCATTCACAAGAACCTCAGGGAAGGTTAGATCGGGCCGGATAGGGCCGGATCCGGGCCGAAGGCCACGGATCCTGCGTCCGGGTAGTCGGCATGTAGGGGAGGGGCGGACCCGGGTTCCAGGCCCCGGACCGGGTCGGCGCGCGGCACCAAGGGCCGCGAGGAGGAGGCACGGGCCAGCTAACCCGAGGGAGGAGGCCGGCGGGACGGTGAGCCAGAGAGAGAAGAGAGAAGGGAGAGAGAGAGGTAGCGGCGGCGTGAGAGAGAGAGAGAGAGGGGGGTAGAGAGAGGAGGCGGCGGCGCAGGGAGAAAAGGGGAGGCGGCGGCGCGCAGAGGGAGAAAGGAGGCAGCGCAGAGGAGAGAGGGAGAGGGAGAGGATAGGCGGCGTGAGAAATGAAAGAGGAGAGGAAGGGGAAAAGATAAGGGGAGGAGGAGCACCGGGCGTGACCGCAAGGATAGAAGTGGGCAGCGCAAGGATAGAAGTGGGCAGTAGGGATATATATATATATATATATATATATATATATATATATATATATATATATATATATATATATATATATATATATATATATATATATATGTATATGTATGCACATATATACATATGCATATATATATCTATATATATCTATATATAGCTATATATAGATATATATGTATGCACATATATACATATGCATATATATGTGCTTATGCATATATATGTGCTTATGCACCTAGAGTTATATCACTGAATAAAAACAAAGTTTTATAAATAAATAAGTTGATAAGAGTAAAGGTTGTAGAAGAAATAAATGCTAGAAGTAAATAAATATCCGTAGCACCGCATTTAGGCCTTCTCGCAGCCTAATAGAAATCGATGTAGATTTTATTAACACGTCCTATGGCTTAGCGTAAGTTGTTATTGCCTGAATAAACTGGGAATTAGTAGTCGTAGGCATTACGCAAACACAAATGAACCTCGTTGTTACTAAGTAATCCAGTTGTAATATTTCCACTTGCCGTAAATCGCTACCCACCAAACCTAGCGCATAGAAGTCTCGCGTCGATATTAGCATATTTTTATTAAGTTAGTATCTTCCGCCGAAACCAATAGTTTGAGGAGGCGTATTATTATTGCAGAAGGCGTTCCGATCTCGCAGGAGAAAAAGTACCTGGGTAGAACAGAGGCTCAGAACTTGTTGGGCAACTCAGGCAAGCATTCCCTTGTTTAATCCCGAGTATTTTAATATCTCCGTATTTTGATAATATTCTACTATCACCCCTGCAATTAAATGGAAAGTATTAAATCGAGACGATTGAAAATGATAGAACGGCGACTGACGGAGCAGGCGACCGTATAGAATATTATAAAGGTGGGCAGAGGTTGCCGTGGCAGGACCAGAGGGACAGATTGGGGACCTCTGCATAAGTTATAATATAAGTAACCACCACTTCATCCGTATGAGTGGACCGTATTTTATCGTATCACCGACATTTCGCTCTCACGCGGACAAGACTAGTAGTGCTATTAAAGTTATTGTATCCTCCACACGGGTAAGTATTTTATGTAGGGGAGAACCCAGAGCCGGTAGGAACCGGGAGTGGGGGATCCACAGCCGCATGGTCCCAGACTGGCGAGTAGGCCAGAAGTGGGGGATGCGGATCGCAAGAACCCGAGCGTGGGTACGCGAAGGCGATATATTACGCAGTTGGGGTGATGGGCGCCGTCGAACCGCCCGACCAACGACTATGTCCCTTTGGTTGAGTTGGTCGAGGTGATTCCGCCGGATCGCCAACCGAGAATAGTCGGTGGAGATATAATATACCGAGATAGTTACAAAGTTTCGCTTCTCGATCCGGCACCGCATCTTAGGAAATGCGGAGATCCCCGTGCGAAGATCGTGATGATGTTGGGTAAAGTGATACAGGCTTGCGCAATGCTTTTCAAATCATGGATTCATGCCCATCTCCGGGAAAGGAGATTACGGGAACCCGGGGAGGTTCTTCGCTATTCATACAAATGTTCAGTAGATTTTAAAAGACATAAAAATCGAATCTTCGCAACTAAAAACATTATTTTCTCATATAAGTATAAACTGACTCATGAGCATGAGATTAAAGAAAAGAGAAAGAAAAGATAAAGGCTTTTGATGCATTTTGTTATATGAGCTTGCTGAGTACTCTGTACTCATCCTTGTATTATTTCTTTTGTTAGAGGATAGCCCATACACTGCTGAGGGAGATGAGACCAGGCGAGGAGCCCTACTCCTGGAGAGGGCATTGGCCTTGAGGCGGAGCCATATGGGGCTACACCTCATTTGGGCGACCGGGAGGACTAGGGTTGTAGGAGCGATCCGGGCTCCACGCCTTCTGATCGGCACCACTAGCATATCGTACTTTTGGGACATTCTCATCCTGTATAATTAGTTTGCTACCAGACTGCTGTATTAGAATTGTAGTAGTTGGACTTATCTGGCTGTATGATATTTAGCCCTGCGTGGCAATATGATTGTATGGATTGTATTAGCTCTAATTGTTGTTCTGCTGCATTAACTCTGATGGGTTTATTATTCGTTAGAGCGGTGTTTCATCGGCTAAAACGAATAATTAACCGTTGACTAGCGTAATTACCCCGTGGTAATTATGCGGGTCGTTTCAGTATGTGCTCTGTTTGTCTGACAAGTTCGCGTACGTACGAAACTGAAGCTAACGGAAGACATGTATTTTTTTTGGGGTAAATTTCACAACACATGGTTTTTGTCGTGTGACACGTAATCCTAGGGATCATGGTGTTGAGTCCCGCTCCTTTCAGCTTTTTTCGACTTCAGTTTTTTTTTTCACTATTCAGTAATTCGTTTTTTTCTGAATTTTTTTAGGTTTTTTAGACTTTTTTGTATTTTTCTTTTTTTCCCGTGTTCTTTTGCATTGTCCGTGATGGGTTAACATATTTTTTTTATTTTTATATTTTTTTAAATTTAATTATGTCTAAAAAGTCAAATCAGTTACAGTAAAAAAAAGTCAACTACAGTGAAATTTCAGCCAAAAGTCAGAAGCCATCGCTAAAACGAACGCCCATTTAAGTTTCACAAAACTCGAACCACACGCCATGATTGACGGATGCAAAATCTGTTAGCCCAGCTTCCTGCAACACACACAAATGGAGAATGGATGGACACACACACGCACTAGTTTTCTGAAAAACTAGTGGAAACAAGAGCACACACGCATGAAGATTTGGTGGTACTGCAACTGCTTAGCACTCACATGTTGGTCTCATTTTTATTCACTCCTCTCAACTGGTACTTATACACTAGAAAAACATACACACTAACAAACTATGCATGCACCCTAACAAACTATGACCACTAACGAGCCAACTCATGCATTTCCTACGTGCACGTCATGATGCGTACTCGGCGCAAGACTCGGCCACGTCCAACCAATCCTTCCTAAGCCCATTTCTTCTATGCCTGACACGGTCATCTCAGATCATAACTAACAACCTTAACTAGCACTAATTGACTTAGCTAAAACATGCGTGTGCATGCACATACAAACTAACAGATTAACTCACACACAATCTTGATTGTCTAATAATCTCCCTTCTAATCAAGATAGCTTCACAACAACGCCGGTAGTTGAGTCCGTGTACGAGTATGAGTGCACGATTGTATTTTGAGTCATTTGGCATAATAGGTGTGTTGCATGTGTTATTTATTTGGTCGTACACGTAGGAGGTGTGTTACATACGTGCACATATTTATGTCATGGTTGTGCAGGTGTGTCAGTGCATGATACATGTGTGTGTGTTCTTGTAGTTGTATCCAAGTTCTCATGTGTGTATGCTCTGGTGAGAGTCTCTGTCGCCGTCAAGTTGTGTCATCGACGAAAAACAATTAGAGCTAAGGAAAAGGTCAAAGTCATCGATAAGGTGTGTCACCGACAGTAAAGAAGTGAAAGATGCCAGAGAGGTATGTCGCCGACGGTATGGTCAATAAGAAAAAGATAAAACTCCTTGGAGATGTGTCAGAAGATCAGACTTTGTCTTGTGAAGTTTAACAAGTTAAGATTAGGGGAAGATTGTTGGAACTAATCTTGACTCGTACTAGTTGTGTTGAGTATGGTCGAAGCAGTCATAGCATATTGTAGTAGTCTGAAATCACTGTAGCACTCGTAAATACTATAGCTGTCTGAAATCACTATAGCACTCGTAAGTGCTGTAGCGGTCTAAAATCACTGTAACACTCATAAGGTACTGTAGCAAACTGAAAAAAACTGTAGCAGTCTTAAGGTACTGTAGTAGAGAGCAATCGTAAGTCGTGGGAGCCTAGACGTGATCTTAGCGAGACCGGTTTTCCGAGTAGTGTGCGATGTGCGCGAGTTGTGGAGTCGTGGTATGAGGTGTGCGCAAGTCGTGAAGTTGTGACCAGTACAACCGGATCACATAATGTCTATTTATATTCGTTGTAATCAGTCTGTTAAGATAAGAGAAGTGAATAACAGAGAAAAGAAAAAAAAAACAATGTAAGTTATGTTATACATCAGCAATTTCTTGTATTCTTGTTGTTTATTGTCTTCTATGTAAAAGTATGTGTCTATAAACAAACTACGTATATGATTCTTGTGTCGTGTGCTAACAAGGTTGAGCAGGCGCCTGCCCCCGGTGTCCATGGCCAAGTTCGGCGTCACCTTCCCCCCGGTCTGCGGCGGCGGCATCGCTTGGTCTCCCGGTGCGAGGGGTGGTGGGATGGATCTGAGTTAAGGGAGCAGCCGGCTATCGAGTAGGGGAGGCAGGAGGAGGGTGCTTCTGGAACAATCACAGCACAGTACTGGACACGTAGATGGATAGGGATGGTGATGGGCCTGGGCCCATTGTTGGCTACCTTGTAAGGTGGACAGGGCCCACTGGTTTGTCTTGTTGCACACGCAGGGATGGGCTGGGCCTGGTTGGGGACCAGGCAAGTCTACGAGCTGCTCTCCTCACGTATGCGATGTGGGATTTTTCCCTGTTCTTTATAGGAATTTTTCTAAGAATCAGAGGTGAGTTTTCTAAGAGCACGTGCTCATTGCTGCTTGCTGTGTTAGTTTCGTCGATCACCAGCCGTGCTCATTGCTGCTTGCTGTGTTAGTTTCGTCGATCATAAACCAAGCTACGTCTCTACTCTCTACTGCTCGTGTAAGAAGTATATGAACTGCACAAGCGTGCGGCAACTTCTTAGCACCAAATGAGATGAACTGACTAGAACACTCAAGTACGTACGCCGATGGATCCCATCGACCTTTTTGAATTGCATCGGGAAAGTATCTGGACAAAAAAGACCAGATCTAGAAGCAGCGGAGATATCGTTATCCATACACATGTCGAGAGCAGCATACGGCAGGCAGCGACGGAATCCATCAGTTCAGTTCCCAATTCGACTGTAACTTGCAGGTGTACGGCAACGACGACCTAGCTAGTGACTAGGGAGTAAAGTGCAGCCATGTGGCTCGCTTTCAGGGGGCACAGCTGGAGGCTCGGAACATGCTAGATTCAGTTTGACCTAACAATGGTAACAACGGAGAAAAGGGTTAAAATAAGGAGAACGATAGATGGTGTGCCTGCTCTTTCAGCTGCTTGTTTGTCTCCTTCAGTGAAAGATACTCCTGCATCACTGCCGCCTTCTCCTGCGCAAGAAAGCGTAAATGGCCGCTTAAGTTAAGCCAAAGTATATGCCAACTTTTGTTAGGTAATGTCTGTTTTTGCTACATGAGTCGATCGATGTATGACGATCTTGATAACACCGCGTCTGGCTCACCTTCTTCATGCTCTCGTTTTCGGATGACAGATCCGCAGCTTTTCTCGCCAATTCGTCTCGAATCGCCTGAACACGGCACAAAAAGAAACTTGAATTGTTCCAAAATTGAACGCCTTCGCTAAAACGTACTCTACGGAGGAGTTCAGAGTATAATAGAGATTAATTACCTGACGGCGGAGTATGGTTTGCCGGGCGGACTCCCGGTTGGCGAGCACGCGCCGCAGCCGCTTCGCCTCCTTCTCGGCCTGGTATCGCACACAGCCGGCAGGCAACACTAGTGAAGAAACAGCACAGATTTGCGGCTACGCAACACCACTAGTTCAAGTTATTTACCTCGGTGAGCATGTGCCGGGGCCTGGGGCCGTATCCCGTCGCTGGCCGTTGCGCCGGGCGCCGGGCGCTGGAGCTGGAGCTGCTGGAACAGGACGACGAATGGATGCCGACCCTGCCCAGCTCCAGGCTCAGCCTCGTGCTCGCCAGCTCCTCGTCGTCGTGTTCGGCCACCTCGTAATCACCAAGAAATTAACCAACATATTATCAGAACCTCCGCACGGGCGCGATCGAAGAGGAGACAAACGCTGATCACGCGCTGGCCGGCCGTTACCAGCTGGGGGCCTTGCTGCAGCGGGGGCGCCTGGCCGGAGGGCGGCGCTCCTGGGCCGACACCGGCCATGTCGGCCAGAGCCATGGCCGCGTCGAGCTCGACGTCGGCCGTGACGCCCCGCCGGCATTGCCGCTGGACCCCGCCGCTGTGATCGCACATGGGGGCAGCAGGGACGATCTTGGCATCTGCGGCCAGCAGGGCTGGTCGAGTTGTGATTAGCGAACGGTGCGAAGCGAGTGCGGCGGGGCCCTGCTCAAATATACGAGCATCTCCTCCCCCGCGCGCGGACGCGGGCATCTGGGCCGTGGCCGGCCGCCACGTATCGGCGCCACAGGACATCACCGGAGACGGCACACGTGGGAGCAGAGGACGCGTGGAGTGCCACGCCTAGCACTGCACGCATGCATGGAGCAGGCGCCCGCCGTCTCGTGGCCCCAGGCTCGGGTCGGGCCCGGCGGGTGGGCGATGCGTGTCAGCGGGAAGCTGCTGCCGCAAGTGTAAGAAGCTCCTTAGCGTTAGGTTTGCATTTCCTCTTACCTTTCGGAGATTTATTGGGCTTCTTCTTTTTCTTTTTTAGGTTAGATTGAGAAATCTTCTCTATTTATCGATGGCTTAGTTTCATTCAATCGCTTTACTAGTAGCTGCATACTTATCGGCCATATCGAATAGTTCAACGATTGTTTTTGGAGGGTTCATTGCAATATCCTCCGTAAATTGTTGGTTTCTTAACCCAATTTTGAAAGCCTGAATGACAGATGAATCTGCAAATCTAGAATAGAATTACAAACCTGACTAAACCTCTTAATATATTGTTGTAGGATCTCATTGGGCTCTTGTCGGATTCGATGAAGATAAGTCTTCCTTTCTAGGACGGTCGTACGTCCCTTCGAAGTTCACAATCAACAAGTCGCAGAGCTGTTCTCAAGTATAGATTGATTTGATCGGAACCACGATCAGGTGGATCCCTCAAGAATTGTAGGCAAGTAGTTTACCATCACATCATCATCGCCTCCCATGGCTTTGGTGGTAGTGTTATAAATCTGCAGAAATTTTAATGGATTTTCTTTCCATCAAATTTCTCAAGATTTACTTGTCAAAAACTGTCTAGTCAACATACAGCTTGAAGGCGTACCAAGAAATCCAAACAGCATGTGATCAAGTCATAGGGCCTTCTTTGGAAAGGGGTCGGATTGTGGTCTGGTGGAGACCGATTCCTTTGATAGTTGTAATAAGGAACTGGTGCTCCAACCAATCATGGATACTCACATGATGTCTCTGACTAGATATTTGATTCAAGTGATTTCATAGATCACGTGATCCATGTGTTCATCCCTCATAATTAGAGAGAGAAGTGGCTTCATTGTCGAAGAGCCTTCTTCCCTCATAGCTTCCTTGTCAGAATCTTCGAGAGGGTCTTGCACCAACTGTTGGATTATTGTCAGGGTGACCTTGTTGGCTTTTGCTAAGAAAGGAATGCTCGGATGAAGTCAAAGTATGACTCTACCAGTACCTTTGCTCCTTGTACATCTTCATGCACCGCATGGTTCGTTGAAGAATTTTCAACACTTGACCTGCAACTAGATCATATTCTGGAGTTTGTGCTAGAGTACGATCTAGGTTGTCTAAAATATCATGGACTTGTCGCAAGTTTTGAGTAGTTACCGAGGACCTCGAAGGATTCCTGTTGACAAAAGGGGTACGAGGATCTGAGTTTCTCTCTAAGTCCCCTGTTTGTCCCGTTCGACCTGTCAAGCGTGGTGGGGTAGAAGCATACTGATTAGTCAATCGATGTCCACCAGTTCTATTATTTTTTTCCCCTTGGGGTGATGCAGAATTGTTTGCACCATTCTAACCACTAGGTCTTTGGGAAGTTCTATTATTTTTGTCCCCTCAGGGTGATGCAGAATAGTTTGAGCCATTCTAACCACTCGGTCTTTGGGAATTCTATCGTGAAGAATGATGCACGACATCTGGATCAGCATCACCGATAGCATTAACTTCGTGCCTCCAGTAGGAATCTTCCGATGAACTCCTATTGAAACTAAGTGAGAGCCTTTCATCACTTCGGCAAGTAACCGCCACAGCGGGAAACAATTGAAAATCACCACCTTTGGAGGGCTTTGTGGTGGACTCAATCTGATCCGACGGACTACCGATCAGATACTGAGTGTTGTCATTTGACCTGGTTTTCTACTGGTGGTAACTTCATCGACCCCGTGACTAGGTGTCAATTGGCTCCTAAAATACGTAGGAGCTATTGGCGAATAGTGGTCGTCCATGACTACATTGAGAGTACTCCAACCCTTAGATCGTAGCGTCACGCTCTTGTTGCCTTGTTTAACGGTCAAAAGTACCAAGCTCGCAGAGGCATTTGGGCATTTCGACCTAGTCAGAAGGATCTATTCCTTTAGGAGCGTTGTTGATGGGGGCGGTGAATCTTCTTCCATCCGATCGATCTCACTGGTCTCAATGAGTGACAGGCCTGGAATGGAAGGGAGAGGGAGGAGGCATCATGTTCCATGGCGCAGATGCATGCATCCATATCGAGGTCAGTATAGTTGCCAAGTCGAACTAGTTTTCCTCATCCCATGTTCCTGCCACGATCGCATGAGTCATGTTCATAGAAATATGGGAGAATGATGAGTAATGTTGAATGAAGAATACTTCAAGGATTCAGCGCCATCTTCCCCACGGACATCACCAACTATCGATGATCGAGTTACCGATATTATGAAATAATGTAAGAAAGATGGCTAAATTATTTGAGAGAGAATAGGGATACTCTTTATTACTACGAGCTGATTACAAGATGCCTTTACAGAGACATGAAACTAGCTCTTAATCTCCATGTTCTTCCCACTGGTCAGAAGACTATCATTCGCCTGATCCACTTGACTCTCTTGTTTGTGATTGATTGATCAATCGTCCAATTGAATTGTATTGTCCACCCTTAAATACCGTTGAAGGGATGTCAATTATTTGCTTGGGGAGACGCCTCATGGAATCAACATGTCTGATCAGGGAGGTAGTTATTATCAGAGAGAGGATGCCTAATCATCAGTTGCTATCAGTGGGAGACGAATATGGGGAACAACTACACAACGGTTGTTTGTTAGAGACTCAAGACCGAGGCATCATGCTATTTCAGGTGGATAAGGCATGTGTTCTATCCATGGCATGGGAGGAATATCCTAAAAGTGGGTCCAAATACCACTTCACAAAATCTCCGAGTGGTCATCTGGTTGGGTAAATGCACAGTAAATATCCAACTAGGGTACATGGGAAACAACCTCTAGAGGCTTATGACCACATGGGTCTTTAGGCCTTAATAAAATATTAAAGTCGTATTTAAGGGATTATGCAATCCTCGTAAAACCTAAAACCAAAAGGCATAATATCAGCACTAATTCGCCAAAAATTAGTCTGACCACCATAATCAGGCCAGTCTGACTGCCGATGCCAATCTAACTGTTGGCACCATACCGGTCAAACCATGAGCGGTTTGATCACCATGGTTTAGCTGGTTTGATCGCTTAAGAGCATCAGAAAATACCTTCTCTAGAATTTTGAACAAATTCTATCTAGTTTTAGCTCAAAACTTTAAATTGAGTAATACCTAGTGCAAAGACATCTTCAAATGTACCTACACAAGTGTTTGGTGTCCATTTTCTAAAAGGTATGTGGCCGGTTTAACCGCTCCATAGCTACCAATCAGATCGCCGTTGCCAGACCGGTTAAAACCTGATAGCAACTCTGAAATTGCAAACTCCCAAAATCAAACTCAGACTATGATAATATTTGCACAGTAAGGTTAAATATTCATCATACACCGTATGGCAACTTCCTCATAGTCTCCCATTGTTGTACCCTCTCCTATTGCGATAGCCCATTGATCGGTTTTTTGCTTTGACCTCCCACGGCAAATTTCTAGCATGACTAAGTATATGACATTATCCCAAATGGTAGAGCGTGACTTTGATTTATCCATTTAAATGTAGCGACAACAAACATGACTCATGTATTGCATAGCAAAATAATAACACCGATTAGGTATGATATGAGGCAGTGGTGAAAATCGAGCATTACAAATCTAAGTGCATCATAAACTTGTTCAATGAATATTGAAATTAACCACAAATGGAAAGTAAATGACGTATCGTGGTGTCCTACACCTCAGGCTTGGTCATGGAGGGGGAGGTGTTACGTAGGATGGCCTTGGCAACAGTGGGGAAGACGACACGCACGACGGCCTCGGCGATGCTGGGGGAGGCGACACGTAGTAGAGCCTCAGAGATGGTGAGGGAGGCGGTGCGCACTTGGGCGTCACACATGTCGGGGGAGGTGGCATCCGACGATGGCAATAGGTTGGATGCACAGTCGGACATGACAACAGAGGAGGTGGCCGAGAACGAGGCGAAGCTGGAGGTCGTGACTGAGGCGGACTCGGAGGCGGAGGAGGAGGCACACCCGGAAGGGGATTCGAACACAGACGGAGATGCCAACTCGAAGGCAATGCAAACAACGTGCCGACGTTGCCAGGGGCAGAGGAGGCGGACACGACGCCGAACCTAGCGCCACAGCAAGAGGCCTCGGATGGCAACCGGGGCGGAGCTAGATAAGAGTGTATCTGACAGGGGATGGCCCGAAGGAGAGGCCGGTGACCAGATCTGGTGGGCCGACAGCTCTCAACGGAGCAGTGGCGCGACAAAGGAAACCCTAGAGATAGGTGCGAGCGAGCGGGGCAAGAGAGGGGGTGCAAGCGTCAGTGATAAGAGATTAGGGATGGCCATAGAAAAATAAATTATTCGAAGAAGCTACTTCCAAAAGGCAGAATCAAAGCTTCCTCAAAAGCCACATCGAACGGCCGCAAAAACCTATCAGAAAAAACCAATCGAAGAGGAGCTCGTTGGTGGCGTTAATGTGGATCCGGAAGGGATGGCTCGCGCGAACTTGGAGCGGCGATTGGGATCGAGCGTGCGAGTACGGGCTGAGTGCCAGCAACATGCGGCGGCGGATGGGCGCGTGGAAAATACGTCGGGCGGCAGCGTGCGACCGGGGTAAAACAGGCATTGCAATCGTATTCTCTCACCTCAGACACACTTGCTGTTAGAGACACATTTGCTGTTAGAGATGGACGGAAAATGTGACGGCAGCGCTATCTTCAAGATGGGTTTCCCTTCGATAAGCCATCGGCCGGATGTTTTCTGCAGAAAATCATCCAAATTGTTGGGCATTAATTGGTGGCGTTAATTTGGATCTACTTTGAGTTGGTGCATCCTGATGGGTTTTGTCTGGAGTAATGGGCACCCGTTTTGGAATCTATAAACACGCGATTACTGTTTCGAATTCTTTTCGTTCCCCGATTTTCCTTCCTAGATTGATAGATGAAGAGAATTAGTTTAGCGGACTTCATTGGTACCAGATTCGAATCATTAGTGGCCAGTGCTGTGTCTTCTTTGTATGTTTTCATTCAGTAGCCTGACGACTGGTGCGACTAAATCATTCTCTCCAGTTTCAGCATGAAACCTTTCTATTAAATGTATGTTCAAGAAAGAAGTAAAGAATGCAGCACTAGTGTCCCATTTTTAGTGCTGTTAGGGCAGTCCCAATGGTGTATTGATGATGGTTTCTATTCTCATTAAATAACTTGCCACGTAGGCAAAATGCTGACATGGCAACGTAATTAATGATGAAAGAGAGCACAAATCCTAGAAACGGTTTCCTCATGAAGAAATCAGGTCTTCACTCCACCCAATGCACCAAGAAACTATGAAATCGCTATTGGGAAGAAACCACCAGTTTCTAGGGGGCTCGTGGCACACTCTCATTGGAGGAAGAAGATAGAGTTGGGAGAGAGAAAGAGAAAATAATTATTACTCGAAGACACCTCCACTGTGAAAGATAGTTTCTATAGATGATTTCTTGTGCTATGGAAATCGTGTCAGTTTCTTCCATTGGGACTGCTCTTATATGCCTATTTGTAGCTCAATCCCATTTTTGTCACATAATTTTTTACTCTGCATTAACCCTCCTGTGTTAACTTTACCATATAGCAGCAGCCACAAAAAAAATTATGTGCTTCAGCATGCATTTGTTTTATCAGATCCACTTATAAATTGAAGATGGCTCTATATTACCAGAGAGAGAGAGAGATATGCTTTCTTAGTAGATAACTTATTTGTATTCCAGATAAATGTCCAAGAATCATGCTGATAAGAGAGTGCACTAGAGAAAGTCTACCTTGAAGATCCTGAAGTTGTTCAAGAGCAATTTGTGACAAAGGATGATGGAAGGCTTGGGAAATATCTCCAAGAGCTATACTTTCTGAATCCAGCAAATTAACCTTTTTTTGCATGTGAGAATAGCCGTGGATAATCATCTTTTAGTACTGATGATAGAACTGTACTCATGTGTAACATTGGCAAAGATGATAGAACTGCATTTATAAGTATCAATCTTCCACCCTTATATAAATAACTTGCTTCCTAACCTGAAAGTCTAACAGAACATCTGTCAATTATACTTGCAAACTCATGAATTCTGGGCTTAGTCACACACATAGGCAATCCCTAGTAGGTGAATGGGAAAGATTCAATCTTGCAGCCAAATATATTGGTTAAGAACTCTGTTTGGTCATGCTCCAAATTTAAAAAGACCATGAATGATTTTGAAATGTTGACTTTTAGTCCGGTGGATGATGCAAATATTTGCAACATTTCTTTCAAAAATGTAACCTCTTCTTGACAAGCTGTCATTACATCCAGTGTGTCATCAGCATATTGATAAACAGGAAAATCCAAAGGTCCAACCTCCATAATGGCTTTTTTTTACCAACCAAATCTGACCAACTGTAAATGAATTATTCTGAATGATGCCTCCGTTGGTATATCTTGGCTTCATGTTTTGTTTGGTGCCAGTGCCAGTGCCAGTCTAATTTTTTGATGTGGTAACCTGAAACTGAACTCAGCAGTCAAGTGCCTTGTATATGCCATGCATATAACCCTCCATTCCTGTGGCAACTGCTATATTGAAAATAAGTATATGACGAGAAGGAAAGAATGCCACACTCTTTTGTTCTCTTTCTTGTTCTCTACTTTTATCTGCTTATTTCAAGCAGACTCAATGTTAAGTATTTTTTTTTCTGATCTGCTTTTTTCCGACAGATTTGCATTGCTTCGGCAGCTTTAGTTCGGATCTACAGATTTTTCACGGAAGCATATGAGACGGTGCAAGATTTGAGAGGGATGGATGCATGCAAATTAGTGGATGAATCAGCAGACAAAGACGAAGCAGTTCATTTTAAATGCATGAAGAGAGACTCTGAATTTAGGGGAGAAATCGCCAAATTGAAATGCACGTAATGCTTTTTTTGTGTTTCTCCATGTCTAGTGGTTCGTGGATTTTTCTTCTTTTTTTCCAACTTTTTTTTAAAACTTCGGCAGATCGATTTGGTGCGCTCCTCTCTCCCATTTTCAAGTTTGGGCCGAACGTTGCCAATGTTTTGCAGAATGCAGCCCGTTTGTGGCTATTGGTTTTTTTTCCAAACCCGCTATAGCTAGTAGTGGAGCCGTCTTGTTCTGGTTTGTCGGGTTTGCTTTGCCGCGATCCATTAGGACTGACGGGCGGGGCCTGTTAACTGAAACAGAGCACGAAGCAGATGCGGAAGGCAGGTGTGTTTGATCGAGCGCCCAAAATTTGGATGCTTTTTAGGAACAAAACATCCGGGAGCTGCGTAGGGTTGACCGAATAGGTAGCTAGACAGGGCCCAGGAGAAATGTGAAGTCAAGCCGATGGGCCGAGCCGCGGGTCGGTGAGGGTGCGGGCCCAGTGCCTGTCCGTGGCGTTGGCCCTCTCCGCCTGCCTCCGGTGGTACTCCAGCGCCACCTTCTGCCTCGCGGGCAGCGCGCAGAACCTCCTCGCCAGCGCGATCCGGTCGTGCACCGCCCACCACTGCGCGTGCGCCTCGTCGCTCGCGAACTGCCGCAGCCACGGCACGTTCCAGTTGCAGTCGTAGTCGCGGAAGCACAGCCACGGCTTGATGCCCAGGTAGTGCACCACGTTCGCCTCCTCCACGAGCCTCCGCCGCCGCTCCTCTGCGTCGGCCTCCTCATGTCGATCTCGGTAGTACTTGAGGAGGTTCACGCGCCGCGGCAGCCGGTGCCACCACGTGAACACCTCGTTCAGGTACCCCTGGTCGCCGCCGTTGTAGGACACGATCTCGCCTACGCGCGACATGAGCATCTCGAAGGTGCAGTTGCAGGGCTCCACCACCATCACGCCCGAGTTGAAGAGCGCCCCGTTGTTCCCCGTCGCGCTCACCTCCGGCAGAGCCTGGTCAAACAGGAAGTCGATGTTGCGCAGCACCAGCAGGTCGGCGTCCACGAAGACGACCCTGTCGTAGTCGGTGAGCTGCCACAGCCGGAGCTTGCTGTAGTTCCACTCGTTGTAGGCGCCCCGCACCGCGCGCGGGTTGCGGATGCGCTCCATGGGCCGCACCTGCCACCCCGCCGCCGCCAGCCCGGCGCGCTGCTCGGCGCCGATGCTCTCCTCGTCCACTAGGGCCACCAGCTCCCTCGTCGACCCCGCCAACCGGATGCTCTGCGCCGCCGCGATGGCTCCACACACGTAGGCGTCCGTAGAGTGCAGCACCGTGGCGTAGGCCGCTTTTTGGCGCGCCGCCTCCTCGTGATTAGCAGCCTTACTAATAATAGTGTCTCCACTTGCACTCCAGTACCCGGAGAGCTCGCAGGAGCCGACGGGAAGGCGTATCCGGTCCCGGAGGTAGCTGGCGTCGGGCCTGTAGAGCCAGGCGTCGCCGTCGCGGCGGACGAGGTGCCTGCAAGGGAAGAGGTTGGGCAGGGGAAGGCACTCGGACACGATCAGAACATGCGCTGCCCCCGAACTTGCAGAAGAGGTGGAGTGCAGCAGGGCGAGCTTGGCCGCGGAGAGCTGGAGGTGCAGCCTGGCCACGTCCCTCGACCAGCTGCCATTTTGTTTCTTGCAGGGGAGCTTGACGGCGACGAGGTCGAAGGGCGCCGGCAAATCATGATCAAAATCTGGAAGGGAGGGGCACCTGGGTCGAGATGGGGAGCCCTCCTCGGCGTCCTCGTCGATCCACTCCGGGTAGAGCGCGTCCCAGGTGACGGTGCTGTGCGCAGGGCGCAGGCGCACCACCACGAGGAGATCTGAATTCGAACGCTTACTCCACTGCGCAACCTCCGCTGAGTTGAAGTTGAGCAGCGCCACTGATCTGCTTGTCGTCATCGTCGCCGCTGCTCCGGCGGCAGCGATGCTCTCCCACTGGATTTCCCTCTCTGCGGCGTATGGGGGCTCAGGATGTGCTAAATCTGGTGCTGCTGCTCTGCTGGTAGCAGCTGGAGCATGAGGATGATCACGCAGCAAGCTGTAGAGCGTACTGCTAAGTAGAGGAGGCCTCCGGCTAGTCTTGTGGTGGTCGCAGGCGGCGAGGGTGATGACAGCGCCCAATCCAACACAGAGCAGGGTGCACAAGAACACCACCTGCAACATGAGCTTCTTACTCGTCATCTCCGAAGCCGCTTGTCCCATCACCACCTTCTTCCGTACTGCTACTGCACCCATCCCCATCATGTCGTCGTCTCTGCAAAAAAAAAAAAAACACCGGGTACAACAAACAACGCACAACATCAATCAATATATCGACGAAACGTCATATCGTCTGCACTGATCCATCCATCGAGTTAAACAATTAAGGTGGCGGCGATGTTTCGGTTTTTTGAACTTCAGTTTTTAACTTTAGTTTTTTTTACTATTTATTACACTATCTACTAACTCAGCTACAGTAAAAAAAATCAGCTACAGTAAAAAAATCAAAAGCTAAAAACCATCGCTAAAACGATCACCACCTTAGAACATCCACACCACAAGACGAACTGAACAATAAACGTACGTAAGCGGAAAACAAATAAATCTAGCAAATTCAAACCCCGCTTATATTGATTTTTGGTTTTAACTCATAAATAGAAACAGCTTATAAAGAAAGACACCTACATAAGATTTTAGTTAATATAAATAAAGTCACTGCACTTCACTATAATGTGTACTACAATTAAAAGAATTGGCTTGATACATACAAGTTGTGTAGCATGGACACATGTCTTTTATGCCGTATCCATGTCGGACATCGTATCCGATACTGATACGACACGGACACGTATCAGCAGCGTGTCGATTGTTTTTAAAATAAATTTTAATTGTGAAAAATCCTGATACATATTGGACACGGTTTGACCGCGTGTTCGACACAGCCCAAGACACGGCCTAGCAATGGTGGAACCCTAAATCCCGACCACGGTATCTTCCACATTAGACCACATCTCACCTAAGGCTCGTACCTCCTCTCGCGTGCGTCGGCTCCAGACGTCGAAGCCTCCCGTTGCGCCATCGGATCCAGACGCCGGAGCCTCCTTGCCGAGACGGCGCCTCCTGCAACTTGTGCCACCAGATCCCCCTGTTGCGTCGCCGGAGCCTCCTCGGCTACACCGGCACCTCATGCAGCTCGCACCGCCGAAGCCTCCCGTTGCGCTATCGGATCCAAACGCCAGAGCCTCCTCGACTGCGCCGGTGCCTCCTGCAGCTCGCGCCGTCGGATCCCTCCGTTGCGTCGTCGGATCCAGACGCCTGAGCCTTCTCGACCGTGCCGGCACCTCGTGCAGCTTGCACCGCCAGAGCCTTCCGTTGCGCTGTCGGATCCATACGCTGAAGCCACCTCGACCGCGATGGCGCCTCCCGTCGCAACGCCAGATCCTCCCATTGCAACGCCAAATTCAGACGTCGGAGCTTTCTCGGTGTCTCTCATCACTCCGCCGAAGGATCCTCCACTCGATCCATCGGCTCCTCCCGTCAGGCCGCCGGATCTTGCAGCTCGTGCCGCCGTCTCTTGCCTCCTGTAGCTTCACACTAGCGCCTCCTGCGACTCATGCCGCCGGATCCTCCACTCACGTCGACGTCTCCTCCCGTCGCCCAAGCCGGTGGTAGCTGGTAAGAAATGAGCCCGAGCTCTATGATCCGATGGAGCGAGTGGAGTCATGTTTATATTGGTTGATTGAATTTAATTGATTGAATCGATACAGCTCTACGATCCCCTTATATCCCGTAAATTATGAAATCATTTCATTTGTTTAAATTGTCCGAACTTGGCTACTTCTTAATTTTTATCGCTTATCATTATCAATTATTGTTCCTCTATTAGTCTATTGTTTTGATTGTTCAAGAATCAAATATACATGTTACCTTTGTAGTCTTGCTGATCTGATCATGTTACTTTTTCTCAGGTTAATGGAATTATCAATTATTTAACAATACATTTATGTAATTTATTTATTATTTAAATATATATAGCCGTGTCGTCGTATCGGTATTTTTGGAAAAACGGCAAATTCCAATGTCGGTGTCGTGTCATGTTGGACACGTGTATCCGTGTCCGTGCAACATAGATACAAGGATCATCCTATACAAGTAACAGCAGCAACCTTTGTTTTTTTTTTTTGGAAAGAAAAGAAGCAAAGGACATACATAATAAACAAACCCTTTTAGACCTTAAGAAGCAGAGCGGAGACATGGAAACAATGAGATATTAAGGACGGACATGCCAAATATAATAAGAAAAGAAATGAAGAAGGAACCGCTACTGGTACTAGGCATGCAAGAAATGGAGGAGGAGGAGGAGGAAGAAGAAGAAGAAGAAGAAGATTAATTGGATCAGTGATTACTCACAGTAGTATCACGGTGGCAGGCCGGTGGCGCGCATCTGGAGACAGAGCAGCCATCATGCATGAATGAGTCGTGAGTTGTGCCAGAAGCAGTAGCAGTTAGCGCCCCCTGCTTCTGCTTTCCTTTGCTTTGCACTCTTTCCTACCCTATATGTAGAGGAAGAGAGACTTCAATTTCAGCTCTTTTTTTTGTTGGGGTTGTTGGTCTGTATCTGCGTGCATCTTTTACACAAGTACTTTTTCTTTTTAAGAAGAAGAGAAAAGTTGGTGAATACTGGCAGATAATCTTGGCTTGGAATTGATCGCACATGGATGAGCCATATATTTATATGGACATTTACATTACGTTTCTCATGCAGTATTTATTTGTTTATTTGACAAACGACACACGGACATGCATTTTTTAGACCCCCTTTAATACAGCTGTTTTAGCGGTTTGTCTTTCGGCTGTTAGCTAAAACTGCACTACAGTGGATGTTAGTTTTTTTTGAAGTCAATCAATTAAAAGAAACTGAAGAAAAATGAGAAAAAAAAAGAAAAACACGGTTCTATATCTATGAACAATACAGACCAAAAAATCCACAAAAACTGAAATTAAAAAGCTTTATTTAGGTGAAGCCATAATCCAAAACCGGTATGAACGGTGCCTTACATTAACTAGTGGTCAGGATCAAGGCATGAGTGCAGGCCATGTGGGGAATCCTGATGTGATAGCTTGGTAATCTAATTTTCTCTCTTGCTGTGCTCTAGTGATCACAATTAAGACTAGCCATTTGGAGATGGATCCTGACCGACCTGCAACTAATTAAGCGGGCAGTTTCAGTTGGGGGCATGCGTATACGTACAGATGGATGCATTCAGCAAGTACCTCCAATTTGAAGCAGTCCGGCCACTACTCCAAACCAAATATTCCTCTGGTAGCTTCGACCGTTCAGGTGGATCCTCATTTCATTTTATTTTATTTTATTTTAGGGGCAGGCATCCACGGCACGCACCTCATGCAGGCCAGGGCAGTACTGTACCGTAGTATCTTATCTTTTCAACTGCCCGTCGACCTCGTGTCGACCAGTACTACACCGTACTTACCGTAGTCACGTGAAATTCTAAAGTAACCGTTAAATTCAAAAAGTAGCTAAAATAGTTTGAACTGATATTAAAACTTATTTACCATAAATATATCAAAAATATAAAATGTTTTCATACCTAAACTCTAAAATTTTTATCAATCATACACGTGTATCTAACGGTTCTGGATATAGGTACCTAGACACCCAGACGGCCCATGTAATTTACTTGTATCTCTACTACTTAAAAGAAGTTGATGAGTGATTCGTTCTTTCCTCTCCCCTCTCAAAATATATCGACGTCAACACATGTGAGCCATCCTAATTTCTCATCATCCCCGAGCCTCTTTCCTCATCCATAGCCCCCGTCACCTCTCTCTCACACACACATTCTCTCCCTCCCTTCCCTCCTTTCTCGTTTGCTCAATCGCCCTCATCTCTATCTCTCTCTCTCTCTCCCGATGTGACGCTACTGGATCCGTCCATCCCTAGGCGTGACTCCACCGGATTTCACTGCACTTTGGTAATTCCTTAAGTTCTTTTAGTCCTACATGAGTTAGCTTAGAAGTAGGAGGTACCCTGCATGTATTTTTGCTTCTGACTGCATTCTACATTTAGTTTAGTTCCGTATTCCAGTGGAGCGATTCTTCCAGATCATGGAGTGGTCCTAAGCAAGAATTGGCCACCACTTTGCATGTAACTAATTCTTGTAATCAGCTAGAAATAAATGGAAGGCAAAACTGCAAAGCCACAGTTAGTTGTGCGTGGCACAAACGAGTATCTTTGTTCTCTCAGGTACACAAACTCTGAACTTCCGCTTGCTCTGAACTTTGTCGATCGACAATGTTCATCATCCAACACTCTTGAGAGTTGTGGAAATATTCATAGTTGTGCTGATTGTTTCTAATAGTTTGGTTGTTTTGACCTAGATCGGTGTATTTATGTTACATGAAGCATGTGTTTGCTAACATGGGTTAAGTTATGAAGAACTTATATCCAAAAAAGAATTTTTTTTTGTTTTTGGATGTGCAAAGAGGTTTAGAGTCAACTATGATCAATGGTGAGAACCAGAGCTACTCTTAGGAAGAGCCGAGGCTCAGAACGATTAAGTATACCTGGTGAGATGGCTGATCTCAAGCATGTCACATGGAAAGCGGAAAATGTTAAAGGAAAGATTCGAGCAATGGGTTACATCAAATAGCTTTAGTCAGTTTAAGTGAGATGTGGTTCAGTAGAACCAGAACAAGAAAGATTTGCCGATGCATGGTAAGTCAGTGATGCACCTACATGTGGCAAATATGGTGATTACTTACAAGTGAAGATGAAGAGTAGGTCAAGGAAGGGTATTTTGGTAAGGAGACCAAATACCAAAAACCATGTGAATCAAAGCCGTAGACTTGAGCGGTGCTTGGAAAAGTGGTTTAGGTCAAGGAGATGTTGAGAAGATCAAAGTGAATTAAAGGTTAAGAATTTAGCGGATTCGGGCTCATGTGCTTTAAAAAACAAGTATGAGTTAAGTGTGTAAGCAAAACCCATATTATGTGGGGTTAACATGTTTTCCCAAATATACTAGTGGATAGTATCTATTATGGTTTGATTTAGATTAATTGCCTCATCTATTTAATGGGTTAGGGATGAAAGCTTGCAAACCAACCATCTAGCCAACCAACCATTCCAAACTTGCATTCTAGGGTTAGGGTTAGTGAGTGCTGTGATATGCTCTCTTATTCTCCAAGTAGAGTGGCTATAAAAACTTTATCCTCAACTAGAAATAGATCAAATTTATTCATCACTCAATGTGTGTCTTTTTATTTGGTTGATTTGCTCTTGTTCTTGTTGGTTTTGATTTCTTCTCTCCCTTTTTTGATCTTGCTGTGCACTAAGAATGTGTAAATGATGGAGGTGACTCATGGAGATCAATTTCAATCTATCTAGCCACCAAGTCTTACAAAATTTCGATGTTGTATGGTTTTGCTTAGATTTGATATCATCTTGAGATTTCTTGATCCCAGAGTTTCGTTTTGAATTTTTGAGAAAAATAGCTTGCTGTGACATATGGGGACTCATCTAGAGCCGTCTTGACTATCCTCTACCCACGAATAAGTCATATCCCAATATTTTGAAGTTTGTCTGGTTTTGGTGCAATCTTACTTGTTTTTATCCAAGGTTAGAGCTTTGACCAACATCCTTGCAGTCTTTGGATGGAATAGTTTTCTAATACCCTAAGCAAGGTGCATGTTAAGTTTTATCTCATTTAGTTAAAGATTTTGGGACTATCACCTTTCTTGGTCTTTACTCGGGTTGATTTTCTATTTTGGAAACATGAGAGCGGTCAGATCGCCCCCAGACCCAGTCCAACCAGCCATCAGTCATATCGCTGTGGTCAAGTGGGTCAGACTGGTCAGTGGTTAGACTAACAGTAACTTGCTGGTCAGACCATACTCCTTGTGGAGGTCAAACCGATGAGGAGATGGGAACTTTCTCTCGCATGTTTTTGAGTGTGTTGCTTTGTTCTTGGCCTTCAATTATGATCTTCATAACACTGTAACTGCTGGAATGAAGAGTTGGTAAATACCAAGGAAAAAAATTTTAGAGACATCATTCACCCTTGTCGCCATACATGTCGTTAGGGGTGCAATCGGGTCGGATTCGGACGAATATTGTTCATACCATACCCTAACTCATATTTTTTCCTGAATTCGAAATCAGATATGGTAAGACCGGATACAAATATAAACTCATATTATTTGGAGTTTCGGATATAGTATCATCGGGACGGATACATAACGATTTTGGATCGAAAATAGATAATATAGGTGAACAGTATGTGCATACATAAAGAAATATACATTGAATCATACCACTATCACTTCAAGTCTTCAAGCAATAAATTCATCTAGATTACTTAAATACGACAGCCAATACAACACAAGTTCAACATAACCGATAAATTCATACATAAGTTCAAAAACTGATAAATTCATATATTAATTCAAAAATAGATAAATTCATATGCAAATTCAATATAAGCGGGAAGAATTGGTAGTGATTGACTAGAATAGCTGGACTCTGGAGTTAGGTTAGAACTTGGGTAAAATCTAGGCCGGTTAGTGTCAATGATGGTTGATAGGTTGGGCCTGTTGGGGTACTAACTTACTTATCGGATATTTGATCAGATAGTATGCATTTTACCATTTACCGATGCTATTCGATCGGATTTTAGCTCTTCCGTTTTCGCTACCGTATCCGGTAACAACTATCCGATACAGACCGGATTCCGTACTGAATGCTAAATTAATTTCCCATATTCGATATAAACCAAATTCAATACCGGATCAATCAGAATTAGAACATACCATTTGCACCCTTACCAATCGTGCGCTAACTCGTACCATCTAAGCATCCTATTATCGGAGGATGTGTATCGGACGATCGATGTATGGGTGGTTTCATTCCATACAAACAAGGCCAGAGCTAGCTAGCTCAAGTTGAATCACTGCAAACCAAATTAAGGAAAATTAAACGGGAACAAAATATTCAATTCTTTTTTAGAAAAGAAAAAAAGGCAGATTGAGTTGTGGACGCGTGGTGTACGGTACGTTGCTGGCAATGGCAAATCACTAGCCAGCTAGCTAGCTAAGCTATTACTGTTTCGTGGCATGCCATATATGCATGCCCGAGCCTGACGCCGCGCGCGCGCTAATCGTGCGGCCGGCGTGTGGACGTAGTAGGAGATGGAAATGCATGGAATATGTCCGGTATACAGCTTTGCATCCCTAGCTTCTCCTGTACCTCTTTCAAATCACTGAAGCTGATAGCCTACCAAATCATACGAGAGCAACTACTTAATTCATTTAATTAATTTATGCCCGTGACTTTTTTTTTCCAATGTGAACGAATCGAATATCGATAAGTCGTTTCAAAAAAGATTATCCCGGTAAGCCGCTTCGAAACGACGGCAGAGAAACAGTCCTATTTATTTGTTCAAAAGAAGTCATAAGCCGCATCTGAAAAGGGCCATGTTCTTTGTGACTTCTAAAAGCCGCTTTTGACTTTTGCTACAGTAACTAACTTTTAAACAGAGTATTTTTTTAAAATGTGGCCTACAAGTTAATTGTAGTACACGTTAAAAACCTAATATCTGTACCATCAAAAATCGCAAACAAGTATATCTCTTTCCGCAATCTCTGCCGCAAACAACCAAAAAGTCATCAGCCGCAGCCAAAAGCCATCAGCCGCAGCCAAAAAGAACAGGCCCAAGGAACTAGACTAGATTTTTTTGGTTGTACTTTATGGTTGTTGTTGATTATTTTTAATCTTAACGTAAGTGCTTTTGCAAACGAACCGAATACTGATAAGCCGCTTCGAAAAGACTATCTTAATAAGTTATTTTAAAAAATAATAAAAAATTATTTTATTTATTTGTTCGAAAGAATATAAACCATAAGCTATCGCTATGTTTTCAAACGTATGTCACTCCACAGTCCACAGTATGCATAGATAATTTTAAACTTTAACCATGGACGTACTACACAACTACTCTAGCTTGTTGGATGGGCCTTGCGATGCGAGTGCGAGCCCGGCCTCTCCGGGCCTCAAGCAAGGAACTGGGAAGAAAAGAAAGGTTGTGCGTACTACGTCGGCCGGGCACAGAAGAGGCCCATACAACTTCAAATACTACTGATGCTGGACTTGACTAAGAAACCAGAGTACGTTACCGAATCGTCGAAAAAAAGAGTTCGTTACCAAATTAAACATACGTGCTACTCCCTCCGGTTCAAAAAACAAATTATTTTAAATATTGACATAATCTTTAAAATACAATTTTAACCATTAATTACTATTATAATATATTTATAAAATCTAATAAAATTATAATATTATAAAAGTATTTTTTGAGATAAATCTACATATATGATTTTCATGTATCTATTCTAAATATTTAAAAAGATATTGATAGCCAAAGCTTCCAAAGTTTGACTGTATGTATTCCCAAATGACTTACTTTTGTGAACTAGATGAGTATCCTTTTTGAAGGAAAAAAAACCATGTACGTGCTACTGACGTGTACATAATGCATCATAGGGGCGGAATTAGGCTTATGGCAATATAGTCTTTTGCCTGGAGCATGAAAAATTTCCTAATGTATAGTCCAGGTAATTTTAGCCCAACTCAGGGTAGCAATTTACTAGTCCAGCCAAGGTAATTTCAATCCACTCCTCGCCTGGTTGCCACTCAGTTCAATCGTTGCCTTTCCCTCAAGAAAAGAAGCCCGCATCGCATGGCCAGCCAAACTACCAAAGCCAAACCCTACCTCTCGCATGGCCAACCAAACTGCACACCACCCTCACGTCGCGCAAGCGCCGCCCCCTCTCGCACGCCGCACAACCCCAGCTCCCACCCAGCTCTCTCATCACGTCGGCCCCTCTCAGCCACCTCCCACGAAGCACCGCCCCTCCCTACGCCGCCCCCTCCTGACCCCTTCCCCACATCGCCCCCTCCTGGGCTGCTCCCTGCATCATCCCCCTGTCGCTCGGCTTCCCTCTCTGCACTGCCCCTCTCCTAGCCCCCTCCCTACACAGCCCTGTCTTGGGCTGCTCTCTCCCTACGCCATCCCCTCCGTTGGCTGTCAGCTCCCTACTTCTTGTCACTGACTAGTAAGCCTATGTTGATTGTTACACAGTTCAGTTCCCTAGTTAGCGTAAATTTTATATCAATGATGCATTTTTGTTATGTCGTGGTGTGGATATAAATTAGAGTTAGTTCTAGGATGTTAGACTGCTAAAATTCAGCCTGGGACACAACAGAATTCTAGATTTGCATATATAGGATTGTCTACACCACGTTAGACTGTTTCCTTGCCCCCATTTTTAGGTCGTCCAAAGGCAATCACCAAATCAATCAATTCATTACCGTAGAACCCTAGCACCACTGCCTTCTCGCCTTGTGCACCGCCATCGATGCCAGTGAGACCCCCCAAAGCTCCGCCAAGACCTCTCCGAGCCTCTGCTTGTCGGTGCCTCCGGCGCAACTCCGAGGAGGGCATTTGATTGGGTGTGTGTTCATCGAATGGGGTGTTTGGTGGCGGTGGCGACACTCATGCGTGCTTGGATGTGGCTTCGCCAAAGACAAGGAAGACACCACCCTGAGTACGAATCCCCAAGTGGATTGCAAAATCAGAAAATCGACTGATTTCAAACAATTTTCATGCGACATATTTTTATTGTTTCCTAATCCTACATATATAGCTATCTATCGTTCAATTTCATTTTCACCCAAGTGATGATGGCACCTACAGACCAGCAATAACATGCATAAGCAGTTATACCCAGGACGGACTTAGTAAAAATTTTGAGTGGGGCACTCCCTTTACAAATTCTAAAAACTACAATGTTTTTTTTGCAATTATAAAATAATTATATATAATTTAAAAAATTGAGTGGGGCAACATATCCCTACTAGGGTGTACGTAGGATTGCCCCTAGTTATACCACTGGCTGGCTACTTATTGGCCAAGCATGCATGGATCTTGCTAGCTAAGATCACCTATGCAATAATATTTTTTCTATTCTGACTGTAGTTACTTTTTATATCTTATCTTATGGAATGGATAGTATGTACATATAGTATATAAGTATATAAGACTGTCTAGGTGATATGTATACTTTTTTAAGGTGGTGCGTATAGTTTTTTAAACATACTCCTTTTTATGTATGAATATGAAAGTATTAGCAAAACATGCCAAAAATTATATATCCCCTTGCAATTTTTTCATATAGTTAGCATTAGAGTATCTTGAAATTGGTATACAAGTATACCTAAAATGATAAAGAAATATGTTAAATTTATTTAGATGGTATATCATGAGTGAGAGTAACTACACTTGAGAGTAGTATGTGTGTGTGTAGCTCTCGTCATTGCTGCCCTTGCTGTCGCCGAGCACATCAATTGCCTGTCGGCGAGGCTTCTTGCGGATGTCCCAACACTTGGCCGAGGATACGTGGTTAAGTGGACGCTCCCACTTGTGGATCTCGCTGGACGACGCACGGCCAGGACACTTGCTGCTGTCGCGCTAGCAGTCGCGCAACGAGGATTGCCGTGCGGGCTCTCCATCTTGTTGCTTCCCCAGCGGTCGCACACAGACGCGCGGCCGGGACTCCCATTGCTGCCGCTCAATGATTTTGGGCTGGAGGGCTTCTTGTTTGCATCCCACCTTGAAACAAACAAAATTTTCAATCTTTTTTAAGTTTATTTGTAATTTGCTTGAATTTAAAATTTTACTAAATTAAAAAGCTTTCCTCAACTTTTTTGCTTTCCCATATAAGAAACTCGCCTTCACCTTTCCTGTGGCGCCTCTAAGCTGCATCGCCACTCCCCTGCTCCCACTGCCACGCGCAAGCACACCGTTCATGCCCTCACCAACATGTTCGTGCCTGCTCCCCGCTGCAACTGCGTCAACGAAGGCACAACTACTGCGCCACCTCACCGACCGATCGTACCGTGCCATAACACAACCGCTGGCCACGCACCATGCTCCTCCACCACTAGACCTCGCTGCTGCCACCACTCACTGTCAGCCACTTAACACATGCTCAACATCGCAACTCGCCTTGCTAGCTTGTGCTGGTGAGGAGCCATGCATATCTCGCCGCCAACTCAACCGCTAGCATCGCCGCGACAACACCAAAGCCACTCGGCCATCCACGCTGTTGTCCATAAGCTAAACGTGCCATCGCCTCGCCCCTGGCACCACTGTCTTCATTGACTATAAAGCCATGCCTAGATACTCCAACACTACCTTATGCACCGTATCTCAACCCCATAGATTTTTCTCTCCTCTTTGGCCAAGTCTCGTCGTTGACGTCGAATTATCGTCGGTGAGCCCAAAAACCGAATTCTCATCGTAGCCACATTTCTGATCATATGAACCACACCCATATCATCGCCTTATCCCTAGCTTCCCATCCTACCTCACCGTCTATAGCTCGTTGTCACCATGCGTCGCAGGTCGGCCATTCACGGTCACCGTCGCCAGCATAGCACAAGCCATCCTGAGCTGACGTAGATGCTTAGGCCACCCTTAATTTGGTTGAAAGCTCATCGTAGCTCCATGTGCCATAGCCCTGTTTCAGCCAAACATCACCGCCGCCAACCAATTTCAGACCACCTCCACCTACACGCATGTCAAAAATTGGTTGCTTATATCCCAAGCTTGCTCATCACCATTCACCTTCACCGTTGCCCAATTTTGCACCACCGTCGTTGTCTATGCTCAGGCTACCATGAGTGCGAGCTCTGAGAAAGCTGGGCAGGCAAAGTTTGCCCAAAACATTCCTTAGCCCATATGGCCGAATGGTTCAGGCTACACTGTTCAAGCTCAAAACTATTTATGATTAGACAGTACTATTTACAACCCAACCAATTACTGTGCAAGTGTGCAACCCATTAAGCTTAGCACAAACCTGTTCTATTCACCCAACTGACCCAGTAGGAATTGTGTCAATCCTATACTATTCATCCGATCCATTAATATTCATCTAAAACCCGTTAAACATATTTATACTTATTTCGGCCGTTTTGAGCTTGACTAGCCTATTTTTAGCTCCATTCAACTCATCCAAACATCGTTTAAACCCTAACCTCTTAAACCCATCTATGTTTAACCTTTTTCCCAATTTTATTATTCTGCAGAGTAAAATTTATAGTATTTGGATACGCCGTACTTCCGATAAATGAAGTTGTGTTTAATATGTGAATCCAATAATAAGACATAAGTAGAATTGAAATGATTATAAATTGGTTAAACCCCTTTTCTCTTAAGAAGATAATGTTTTGCTTTTCATGTTTAGAAACGTTTACAAATAAACTTGCATCTATGTGCATAATGATAAAACCTTCACACACTACTTTATGGACATATTGAAAAATAGATAACTAGATATTCTCATGTGACTTGTTAAATATGGTTATACTCATATTTACTAAATCATCAATAGAAGAAATTTGGGAAGACAATGAAGAACCATTTGAGGGAGACTCTGATGATCCTTTTAAAAGGAGACAATTATTGATTTTAGGTTTCATCTGCACTTGAGTATGCTTTTTGGTGTTGTAATATAAATTTTGGGTTTAGATATCCTTAATGTTGTAAATTCGGCTGTTATGCTATATTCTTCTGTAATAAAAATTTAGCCTTTAAGTATAAAGAGATACACTCATCTATAACAAGCCGCAATTGATCATCCTGATCAATTGCAGGGACAACCGACATTCTCAGAAATAAGGTCGTTACGTACACACCTCTCCACATAGTCCGCCGGCTGGGCTTGGAGGAGGGCGGCGCGAAGGAGGCGGGCAGGATGATGAGGCAGGGTGTTGGGAGCAGCGGCGTCATCTTGCTCCTCCGCGGCGTCGGAAGAAGCGGCGGTAGAACTGCGGTCGCCATGGCTAGCTAGCTTCGGATCAGACGCCGCGCGACAGCGCTCGATCGATGGTTGGAGACGGCTAAAACGCCACGAAGCAACGCCAAGTGGCCGGAGATGGAGGAGAGCTGTAGAGCGAACGAATGAATTGGTGGCTGCGCCGTGCGCTTGGCCACATATTTATGCCCGGGAATCCGCATGAATGGCACGAACAATCCGACTCGAATCCGGCCACTCTGCCATGTTCGTCTACTGACTGCCGCGCTATGCGGATTCGGATCATTCGGAGACGGGCGGGGCCTTTCAATGGCCTGCAATTTCGACAGGCATGGACAATACACGTTTCAGTGAGTGTTCGAGTGATCCAAACACTTCAAATCTCTCAGATTGACAAACTAGTAAGAGCTGGCTTTTGCAACGCATCTACAGTAATGTAAGTCACACCGGCCGGGCTGAATAGCCCAGAAAACCGTTAAATTTCTACTCGACTAACCTGACGACAAAATTCACACAAATTTCAAATGGAGGAAAATTCAGCCAAAATTCGACCGAATCATTTGCCTTTCGGCACCCAATGAAACGGCCGAAATTTCGCCGAAATACCAAAATTTCGGCCGAAATGTTTAACACTGGTGAAACTTTACTTTCTACCTCTCGGAATTTTGCTTTAGGTCTCCCTCAACGAACTTGACTGAATGCACCAGGTATATATCATCAAATTTGTGGCCATGCTCCAATAGTGCTAGAATTAAAATCCATCTCGTTGAAACTGAAATCGTCAGCAGCTGTACCGATCAGCGTGTTCCAGTCGATGGCGGCATCTTCAGATCCATCAACGTCGACGACCCCACGAGATCCTGACGAGGAGCTGTCATGAGAGTTCTCGGCTTGTCCAGTACTCGCGATGACGCCGTCGGCGAGGCTCGTCATCGCCGCCCTCGCCGACGACGGTACATGTTGGCCGGGCGGATTGAGGGGGCGACGGTCGAAGGATCTAAGGGTGCCGTTGCTGATGTACACCCGGCACACACTGAATTCGTTCCTCAGCTGCAGGGACAAAAGAAAGAGGAAAATAATTACTTCAGCACGCATGCAACTGAACTATCAGCATAAGATACAGGCACATATGCCCATCTAGCATGCATGCAAACACACATGTCCAGCAGCCACGTGTGCTCTGCTCGATCGGCGGCCATGCATGCATGGAAGCAATTCTCTTTTGAGATGGGCATAGCATGTAGGAAAGTTAATCCGATACCTTTACACGGTTGCGTTGAATCGCTAATGCATGGCAACACGCGTTAATTAATCCTCCAACGAAATTCCTTTTCCAAATAGGATTAACAAATTAAGCGATCGATCGATCGAGACCCATCGAATTAATTGCCACACGTGGCACGTACGTACCCTGAGGGGTGCTGTTGCTGCGGCGGCGACGGCGACGGCGACGGCCTTGTACTCGTTCATCTTCCACCTTGTCTTGGTCCCCGTGGGCGCGCGGCCCTGGTAGAAGACCATGGTCCTCTTCACCCCGATCACCTTGTTGGCCGAGGAGGAGAAGACGCAGGACGGCGACCCCGTGGCTTTCCAGTACCCCGACGGCGTGGTCCGCGCCGGCTTGCCGCCGTGCACCTCCCTCTCCGCCCTCGGGCAGAAGAAGAACCACTGCTCCGTGTCACGCACGCTAGCCTCGCCGGCCATTGCTGCATATATATCCATGCTCACATCATGCGTATACTAGTCGGTACACTACAGCAACTTTATTTATATCGGCTAAAATTATACATAAATTTCTCTTTATCCTACGATTTCTCTACAAACTGTTACTATTTATAAACTAAAATTAAAAACTATTAGTAAAAATTAATATGAACAACCTCTAAAGCAAGTGGAATATAGCGAAAAGAAGACAAAGAAGATGTGCCATTTTGGCTTTGACGAACTCACAGCAGAGGTCGGAAGGATGGTGGCTGTAGACGTCGACGACGGGGATGACATGCTCGATCTGGGGCCTCGTGTCGGCGAGGCGGTGGCGGAGGTAGAAGCTCAGCAGCTCCTCTTCCGTCGGGTAGAACCGGAAACCCGGTGTGCCGAATGGATCAGTACTACTACGACTGCTAGTTGTCATCACTGCACGAGATCACCTACTTACTGCTTCACCACGTTCGACTGCAACTCACGTATATATATATGCAAGTTTCTGTCTTCCTTAGATGCTCCTTTGGTTTGTCTTCGACCTTGTTGGTGCAACTAATCTAATAGCAATGGTGTATATATATTTGGTATTTGGATCATAACTAGGTTATATAACTAGGGGATGTGAGCGAGATTAAGAGAGTATATATTGAGCTAGCTAGCTTGCTAGCAGATGGAGTTGTTGTTGGATCCACTTGACAGAAGAAGGGAGGCAAAGCTTGAATGGTTTCCAAGAACTTGCATACATGTCATGCATAATTTTGTTTTTGTTTTTTTTGAAAGCCACAGGTCATGGTTGACGCCGACCAGAGAACGAGTAGACACCAGAAAAGCTAGTCTTCGTGCTCTTGCGAGTTACTAGTCTTCTTGCATTTGTAGTAGTGCGACATGTTCATTAATCCTAAATTAATAACGAGGACAAGAAGGACGACGAGCAAGAAGCGGTCAAGATTTTAATTTATGGCCACACGCATGTACGAGTATAGTAACAGTAACTAGTAGCCAATAAATGCTAACACTACGCATGCTAAGCTTCACAACGAGACAAGGATCTGTTCTTTCTGACTGTGGTTGATGGCTTTTGGCTGCGGTTGATGGCTTTTTGGCTGTTTGCGACAGAGATTGCAGAAAAAGAGATACTCGTTTGCGATTTTTGATGATACATATATTAGTTTTTTAATATGTACTACAATTAACTTGTAGACCCCATCTTAAAAAAATACTCTGTTTAAAAGTTAGTTACTGTAACAAAAGTCAAAAACAGTTTTTAAAAACCGCAAAGAACAGACCCCGATTGATGGACGCAGCATCACAAAATTTTCTACGCCGCTAGTTAGGGTTCCGTTCTTTTTTTTATTTTTTAGCGACCATTAACTTTTAATTTTTTTTAATAATTATTATTTATTAAACCAATAAATTGTAGTTAAAAGTCATTACGGCTAAGAGAACAGAGCCACCTGGAGCCCCTGACCTCCAATCAATCTGCCACGCGTGTCGCCAGTCACACCTGCATGACTCGCGCGGTGACCTGCAGTGTGGCGACGCGGTCGACTCGACCTTTCCAACGAAGCTACAGCATGTGCTGGAAACACGCAGAGCACGCGGACGGACAGGGCGGGCAAGGCACCACTGTTTTATCACTAGCGCAACAACATGCAGAGAGACTGGAGCAGAAGACCGACGTGACCATGTCAAGTCCAAGAGGACTCCGCAGAACTTTCTAGAATATTAGCCGGTTCAAATAGCTTTTGGTTTGTAGGTTCGAACTTTTAGAAATCGTAAATCTGGTTTTTTTAATGTATTTTTCCTTTATATTGCCCATAAAAATATAACTATACTTTTTTTTAATTTTTTTAATTAAATGTCTTAAACAAAAGCTAACGGCCGTTATAATACTCATTTTAATTAAAAGTTATCTGTCACAATTAAAAGCTATTATGAAAAGTCGTCTTGAATGGACCGTAATTTAGTAGCACTGATGGTAATTTGGCGACGAAAACTACACGCATGCGTGATGATATGATAAACACACTCCCGACTTGAACCGATGCACTCATCAGTTGATTCAGCCCTGTATGAGATCTGTCTTCTTCTCTCCACTGACTACGGAGTGATTGGTCAGGTCGTCTCGTTCTTCAGAGAACGACGCGTTCTTCAGTACACCTCTGCACGCTATAAAGTGAAAATCAGTGTTCACTGAAAAGGGGGGGAATTTGCGAAACAAATCAGGCTTTCGAATAAACTGACTAATAACATAAGAACCATCAGCGATGGCGTGTGTGACTGAGCGAGGACCAGACTACAATAATCGGTAAAATAAGAAACCAGGGAGGGCTTACCTTACGCTGAAGAGGAGCAGTGAGCAATGGTGACCCAACAGCCAGCGACCGATCTGTACACATGTAAGCCCTCACAGAACCTGCAAATTATCAACCACAAATCCGAGGTCCTGAATCCCACCTCTGCATTCTCGTCCTCACGTGCCTTGCCATGAGCACGATGCCAACAGCTGAAGGTCGCATACAATGCAAAGATATTTAAGCTCCTCAAATTGCAAGGAGGACTGCATAGCAATCTTCTGTAGCATAGAGTGTAGTATGGCCATTGGTTAGTAGAGTAATGTGGAGATCTGGGCTAGAAAAATGACCTTATGGTACATTTGATTCTTCATCTTCATAAGTCGACAGTAGCCAATTAGAGAATATGGCAACGAAGGAATCGTGCGCACACCAGAGTTTCTGCTTTATCTAACCAATATAGTATTTCATGGACAGAACTAAAAAATAATGTCATCTCTTCCTACAAAATTTCCATCTGCCAATGTCAGATCAGATTAAAGAGAAAGAAAGTACATTAGTAGTTTTGAACGATATAACAATGGCATCTATGAATTGCATCTGTGAATGAAGTTGAAATAAAGAAAACTCCAGCACTCGGCTATCCTGAACAGAAAGGGGGAAGTTCCAGCACAAGGAATAGGTCGAATACAAAGAACAGCATGCACCTGCTCATGGTCACGCAGAACCTGATCATCAGACTCAAGTACTGAAGGCAAAACTTCTGACTATATTTGCACATGAAGGTAGCTGATCTAGTGCAAATGAGGTTTCCTTTGCAATTAAACCAAATCCTGCATAAGGGATCAGCTTTCTCCATTACTCTAGTTGCTGCTTTAGATATGGGAGATTTCATCTGGCGATACTCAATACTCATTTGGTACAGTAAAGGTAATCTTATGATCCCCCCCTGATACTTGGAGTAATGTTTATCTGTAGCTGCACGCATGACAAGGTTGGTTACGTCATGTTGCACAACAATCTCTATAAGCCCTTGACTAACATCATCATTCTGAACTACCAGTTTTTCAGCTTTGACCTGAAAAGAGAAGGGGAGGAATCTGTGTTCACAGATATGTTGTGACTCTACAATGAAGAGAAGGGCACAATCCAAACCTTCATTTTTTATCACTGATGAAGGTATGCATCTAATTGCTCATGTACTTGTTCCATCTTAGCCTGTCTATAAGCATTGACCTCCTCTGATCTCAGTTTACTTGCATGGAATTTGGCCCCCACTGCAAGAAGAACACAGTAAAATCTCAAAGGTTATAATATCCAAAACAGGAAACCTAAGAGAGGTAGGAAAAAGCAGTAGAGGATCATGTTAATCGCAACATGGGAAGAAATGTACTTGTTCTGAATATGTTCCAGGAGGATACTGAAGAAGTCCAGCAATGTCACGAGATTGGTCAAGTAAATAGTATATACTATGGGGAATGACTTAGTGCATACCTGATTACTTTAGCTTTTCGTTCAGGCAAGAAATCCATGACAAACTACTATGAAGTAGTAACAGGAAAAACTTCATCAATCACACCCGTTTCCAGATACCAACTCTACACAGCACAAGGCGTCCAGTCCAAACTCTTCGGCGCGTTTTTGGGAAAACCGGAGGGCCTTTCTGCAAAACAGACAACGCGGATGACCTGGGACCTCTCTCATCCTCCCACCCTTAAGGAATTCTATTATTAGGAATTCTACTATCTGGTACGCACACCATTCCAGTCCAGAAGTCAGAGGCGTAATCGTCCTGTGGATGAAGGTCTACTGGTCTTTCCTCGTTAATTGTGGCTCTGAAAAAGCTGATTTATGAGATTTTTTTTGGAGATTACTTGTTTCCTTATTTCTCTCCCAGTTATTTCTGTGATGTTTGGCTGATGCATTCCCTTTCCAAGAAATACTATTTTCTATTAATGATGTGGCTTAAGGTACGGTAGATCGGGGGGAAGAGTAGAAATGCGTAGGAAATGGCAAAAAAGAAAATAATATGGCATATCTCAACATAAACCCGTTCTTGAGTGGCATTTTACTGATTTCATCATCTGAGTGCCATTCTCACAATTGCAAGCTTTTTGTTGTCGGTATGAATCCGTATAGTAAACTTAGAAGCGCCCCTAGTTAGATATGGAGACCGTCGAAGATGCGAAAGGACTCAAGGAGAAGCACTCAATCACTAAGTGTATTCAATATGAGAGTGTTTAGAGTTACAAGACCAGCCCCCTCTCCTATTATAAGGGGTCCTATTTATAGGGAGGAGATAAATGGGCATATAAAGTTACAAGTTTAACTTTAGGGTCTAGCTTACTCCTAGAGTAGACCAAGAGGGAGAGCAGTTGAGGAGATGAAGAAGAGGTCAATCTAGAGAGGTGTGGTCCAACTTCCTACGATGGCTGGATGGGGATGGCAAAAGCTAATTAGCAGGTCTCTCATGCCAAAAAGTAGGTAGGAATGGGATGTAATGTGAAAGAATATATATGTACCCATAATGCACTTGCTAGTATTTGGAGTGGGCCATACACCATCAAAAATGATTTCTGAAGTAAAAAAATCAAGGCTATAAAAACATTTTGTATTTTGGGGGGAGCAAGGCCCCTGCTTCTCCCCCCTTGCCTCCAACTTTGCATATGGAGAATGATATAATTATATTTAGGTTCATGATTATGTTGAAACATATGGGAAATAACTTGGTTAGGTTAATGCTTATGGTAGTGTTTATCATCTATTATATGTTTGCTAAGTCATATACTCACGTTTGCTTTGTTACTATTGTTAGGTGACCGATGAGGCGTCATATATCGAGGACGAGAGTAGCACCTCTACATCACACACAATAATAATAATAATAATGAGCTAGAGTGTCACATTTATCTTCTGTACTGTTGCCATAGGAAAATAGCTTGTCAATCTAGAAGTTGTTCAATAGAACCCTCGTAACTGATGATGAACGTTAGAAAATTTTTATGGTAATGTACATTTTCTCAGTAATGTTCTATTTGCTAGTTTAAGCGTTCTCGGGTGTGGAGTCCTGAGCGTTCTTGAGTGCATGGTCTCGAATGTTCTTAGATGTGAGTGATCTAAGTTTTATTTTGTAAATTATTTATTCTACTCTGGTCATCAAGTCATGTCTATTCTTGTTTATAGCACCATTGTTTTAATGCTTATTGTTAATTTATGTTGTTTACCATTTCGTTGGGATATAACTAGAGGGGTTGCTGCCGAAATTTAGTAGCGATGGATGTAAATGGTAGTGCTGTAGAGTATTGATGGCACTTTGTGCTTAGAGGTTGGGCCAGGATGTTACAATCAAAGTAAGAAAGTTTCGCCAATGGATGATCATCGTCATCCTTGGAGGTCTGAGCACCCTACCCTTGGTGAGGGGAACTCGACAGTGGAACTTGTGATCTCGCACAAATGGCGTGGTCACGGGGCTTCTTCGACAAGAACCTCAAGATGGGGGAGTGCAAACCGGGGCGTCTATTAGAGCGCTTGAGGAGGTCAAAAGTGCTGGTTTTTGCAGGCGATGCTGCTGAGCACTGTAGAGCCACTTAGCTGCCTCTAATGGCGACGTCACAAGGTGGGAGAAGGGTCCTAGCCGGTAGGCTTGTCTTGTTAGCAGCTGCGGGGAAGAGGTGAGGGAGGCAGCAGGATCACCGAAATATGCTTTCACGTGGAGGAGGCGTAACGGTAGAGGCGGCTCAGGCGGGGCACAGGTTCGATGCAGGAGTTGTGTTGGACCAGCGTTGGGTTTCGATTGAAAAGGCTGGAAGATTATTAAATTTAGATTTATCACAAGAAAATGATAAGGATAGATTTGTCATCAAAATACGTCTAGATAATTTTTATGACATATAGTTAGAAAAATTAATGATCAAATATGTGTATTGGAGGCTATGCCTGGCAGTAACATTCTACAACTAAAAGGTGGATCACCTTTTAGAGGGTCCAAGTTCTTGCTCAACATTCTTTCAAATACATTCAAACATCAAATGCATAACAAGAAAATTATATAAATAGATTTATCATCACAAGTACCTCTAGATCATTATATTTTTGATGATTTTATAACATATAGTTAGAAAAATTAATAGTCAAATGTGTGTATTGGAGGCCGTGCCTATATTCAAAATCACAAGTAAAAGAGAAGCCTCTAGACAACCGAAAGGGCTTAAGGGCCTACTCTTTTTTGCTACGGCTTATGGCTATTCGCGAGAGAGTACGGAGAGAGAGATCCGTGTGTAATTTTGGTCGATATAAATAAAGTCACTATAATATCTACTACAATTAGCTTATAAATCTCATCTTGAAAAAACACTCCGTTTGAAAGCTAGTTACTGTAGAAAAGTGGTTTTTAGAAGTCAAAAAGAAGAGACCCATAGATGGATCACCTTTTAAGAGGGTCCAAGTTCTTGCTCAACATTCTTTCAAGTTCCTAACGAACATACATCTTTTTAATTCAAGGGTCAATCAGTCAGCAGATCAATTGAATTCCATATCCAGACTCGTAGTGAGCTTGACTACTCCCTCACAAGTCCCATGGTTAATTGTTTGTCCATTTAGACATTTTATCACATTAATTATTCCACCATGCCGACTCTTGATTTCTTGCTAACAGTGCAATGCACTTCCAAACGGAATCGAGATGTAAGATGGGCGCGCAATTTTGGTCACCGAATCAAGCGATTTGATTTTGTTCTGGTCTAACACGTACGATTCATGCAAACACAAAAAGTATACCGTCATGTGTTCATACCGACGTTTTAGTAGAAATCTTCCAGGGTCAGGTCAGGTTTGAGTACGTAGCATGGCACGACTGTACATCTTTCTCAAGGCTGACTTCAAAGTGCAAACAGTCCACACAACGATTCCAAGACGTTTCAGATCAGTGAACAGATAAAAGCCACATAAAGCACGAATGCAAATAGGACAATGTGTTAGGACACAGACTACTTGAGATTCTTCTTACGAGAACGTAGATGTGAAATCAAACATTGAAAACCTAGTTGGGCCATGTTCTTTTGACCTCCATTGATTACTTCTTCCAGACATCCAGTACAAATCAGTGAGCCAAATTCCAGTAACTTTCTAGGCTTATAGCTCAAGATGATTCGGTCCCAGAAACCCTGGCAACTGTCAAGAAACCTGTAACTTTGGACCTGAGTTCCAACCAAATGAACAACTTCTGATTTCTCCTTTTAGGCTCCAGAGGACATTCAGAGTTTCAGACATCAAAAACATCAGCTCCAGAGGACATTCAGACATCAAATGCATCAGCTCCGAAGGACATTCATACACCAAATACATTCACTGACTGTTGTCCTGCTTGCACTGTATCATGAGGATTGGAAACTGTCATCTCAGGAGGAAGATTTATTATAGTGATATCTCCGAGTAAAGTTTTTACAGAAACTGCCACAGAAGTAGAGGAATGGATTCACAGCAAATTCATTGACAAACTGAAAGGACGCAATCTTCCTGTGAACCATCTTTGCAGGCTGCGACACCATAAAGTTCAAAACTCTTAACATATCATACTATCATAGCACTGGACCACAACAGAGCGTCATAGCCCATACCACCAGAAATGCCACAAAACAACAGAAAAATCTGATGAAAAACACGTAGATCACATGACCACAGAAAGTAGATCTGGGCCAGCAAGAGCACAACATTTTGTAATCTCCGAACGTGGTTCCATTTTTTTTCTTTCTGCGTGCATTGATTCCCAAATATAATCTGGCCCATGCTGCATAACCACACAATACTATCATCAGTTCATCACATCTAATAATCGTCAACATGATTACAGCAACAGTAATTATTGTGAACATCAGTGTTGCATATACAGCGCTGATAGTAAGATGAAACTTTGCAAAGAGAGAATGGATACAAGGAGAAAACAAGAAATATACACATTAATGTGAGAATACATCATACATTGGCCAGAACTGCAAGCAACCAAGGTATGGTTATGAAGCAACATATCCCTTTCAGATTTTCCCACACATGCAATCACATCATTACAAATTGACACCAAAATCCGAAATAAAGTAAGCAGTTGGCGATCTATGAGATGCTCCGAACACACTAAAACCACATGTTTTATAATGACTCGATCACTGAGGAACTGTGGTCCTCCAGTTTTCTACTCAGTGAAGTAATAATATAATGGAAGCACACATCATATGCCGTTTATTCTGTAATACAAATATGAGTTGGACTGATTCAAAAAAAAGTATGAGCTGGACATCACATATGCTCATTAAATAAGTAATGGTCATCAGCAGTACATAAAGGAGGAAAAAAGTATGAGCTGGACATCACATATGCTCATTAAATAAGTAATGGTCATCAGCAGTACATAAAGGAGGATACATTGCATATTCAAAGCTGTTGAGTTTCACAATGTAGAGCCCACAGGGGAAAAAATTGATGATCCAATTATACAACGGAATCAAATAAAGGGAGATCAGTGGACCAAATCATGAAAGGGATATCAAATTCTTAGACATAATGACAAGTGTTACTTTCAGCACGCAGAGGGTGAAAGCAATATGTATAAGGTCAACATCAGTTCCATTAACAACCAAAATATGGAACCTAACATTGGACTAGAAACAATGCATCTGCATGGTGGGTTGCCTTCTGAAAAACTATTCCTGTGGTCTTAATATTTCAGAAGCGAAGTGCTAAATCGAGTATAATTCATAGAAGTGCAGAAAATAGAACCAATTGCACAGAGATTTGCAGCTTTGGTGGGGCATCTATGAAAACAGTAAATATAGAATTGACCTTTCGAACAATAAAACATTATTTATTTGAATCTGCAATAACTGATCATTACACAAAATGGGCAAATTCACCAAAGATGGTCATGATATCATAACCTATCTCAGTAGCAATGGCTAGTCAAGTTCTTGGATTAATCTCCTGCCAGTGACAATTCAACACAAATCAACCATGCAACATTCATTATTTGTTGATGGTACTGCTTTTACCATTAACAGAAAACCAACAAAGCATATTGCACCACAAACTAGTGCAATTCTTTAACACACAGCAAATTTTTGACAAATTAGCTGTGATAATTAAATGGCATCATATTTTGAAATGACCAAAGTACCAAACCAAACAACTTTATTCCAAAGGATATGATAGCGAAGACATATTAGCTGTTTCTGATGGAGATAATCCAAGGACCTTGTGTGCTTGGGGTATCACTGTATTTAAATTAATGGACCATTTCATTAGTAACACTGGTAGTGCAGTGGTGGTCCTGGTACCTAAACAGAAGTGTGAAAATGCAATTGAATGCCTCAAAAGAATTGAGGACAAGTGCAACTTGAAATGGGTGATTATCTCCCTTTATATCTGGTCCTGGACTAGTCACAAGGGCAGATGATTCCATGACAGTACTAGGATGCCATGTAGTGGTTCCAGATTTAAGTAAATTTGGAGAAAGGACCACCAAATACAGGTGCAAAGGATTTCCAAGGAATCTGAAATTATGCTTTAGTTTTCTTATAGAGATGAAATTTTAAAACAAACAATTCTTCCTATATCAACTAAATTTGTTTGACCTCAAAGCTACTTGCCTCGAACTCCACATGAACACAATCATTGCTTACCAAACAGAACATGAAACAAACAAACATTCATGTTAACCTCCATTGTTAGGTTTCCATGTGACCTTATTCAGAATGTATTGACTTGACACCCTGCTAAAAGTAGAATCAGAAACAAAAAATGACAACTAATAGCCCTTGTAACAGTTATTGTTACCACTTTTGATAAGCTCCTAACAAGGAGAAAGCTTGCTCCTTGGAGGTGCATAGCACAAACACTTCAAAAATTTTACTCAACTTCCACCACACCGAACTACCAATGCAGCCAATGCTATATATATTGCATTACTGAGCTGATTTTTCCACACCATTAGCTAGAAATGAAAAACATGCTATGGCACCTTTGACCTAAAGATCACAACATATGATTAACAGCAAAAGACTAAACACAAACCTATGAACTTCTTTCCTCATAATAACCCAAATTGAACAATTCCTAACAATCACCAACTTTCGCCCAAAACACAACCAACAAAGAACTTAATTTCAGATTTTAGACACCCATTCTCTGCATCAATCACTACAAGAAGCTCGCACCTTCAAGGTCATTAACAGGTAGGTAAATATATGCATTGAGCTGAACATAATCCTTAAAGAAACAACATTCGTATACCACCCGACCACAAATGCCTTGCCTCCACGCCAAACCTAAATTTTCACCTTTTTTGAGATAAAATTATTCACAATCTCAAGAAACACAGCATACGAATTGAACAAATATAATGACCAAAATTTCCATATATACGTGATGGAATAGAACAATTATTATGCCGTGTTATACTCCTCGCTCACTCGCCCTTCTCCTCGAAGAAATAAAAATATAGCGGGAAACACAGAGGACGAAACGATGGGGGACAAAGTCAAAATTTGATCACGAAAGCGACGAGACGACTCGCCTCCGCCTCTCAGTCGAGGAAGCCGGTGCGGCGCAGGACGGCGTTGCGGACGCGGCGGAGGTCGCGGCCCTTGAGGGTCCTCCCGGCGCCCTCCAGCACCGAGCTGTGCGCCCCGGCGCGCCGCGCGACGATCTCGTGCGGCGGAACCATGGCCTCCCCGTCCTCGCCGCCCATGGGCTGGGCCCACCTCCCCCTCCACGCCGCTGCCTCCGACGGTATCCGCACCGGCGCCGACCTCGCCACCGCCAAAGGGGTCAACGCGGCGGTCTCCAGGATGGGGCGGGCGACGGATCGGACGGTGGCGCCCGCGCGCTTCTTCTTCTTCTTCTTCTTGCCCTCCTCGTCGGGTAGCGCCGCGAGGAGTCCGGGGGCGGAGGAGGCGGGCCAGAGGACGTCGGGTTCGAGGAGGTCGCCGTCAGCCGCCGCGGCAGCGGCGTGGGCAGGCGTTGGTCTCGGGGGCCGGAAGAGCAGGAGGCGCTCCATCTTGGTGCTCCAGGGATCACCAGCACGGCAGATCTCCGGAGAGGTAGCGGCGCTCCGGCATCGGAGGTTGGGGAGAGAGGTGGGTTGGGCGTGAACGAGGACACGATACCGGCGAGGGGAGGAGGGCGCCCGGCGGGGTGGTTATAGGAAGGGAGGGGGGTGTTTTCCTCTTTTGCATTTTACCCCTTGTGTTTTGTCCAAATGTAAGGAAATTCGGGGCGGAATTCGCAGGGGGCGCTCAGCAGCACAACGCAGCTAGATTCGCGGAAGGCTCCCTACAGTCTCCGCTCTTGCCTCCGGCGCTTGACTTGTGCGGTGGCTCCTTCCAATGGCGAGCTGCGCCGCCTCCGCTCCCAAAATTTTACGGCTCTTTTGACGGCTGGTTGTTATTCTTGATACTAGGATGCGACCCTGAACGTCCGCACTTCTTGGAGAACCTTCTCCCCAAAGCCGTTACACGGCTTCCAAGCTACTGTCTTTGCAGTGATGACCCACGCAATGAGTGTTTCACCATGTTAAGGTCGCTGTATGCTCGAGTGGACCTTGTTGTGGCAATAATTACCGTGCACTGGATCTGTTCTTTTCAGCTTCTTAAAATAGCTTTTTATTTTTACTATAGTACCTAACTTTCAAACGGAATATTTTTTTAGATATAATCTACAAGTTAATTATAATACACGTTAAAAACCCAACATCTGTACCACCCAAAATCGCAAGCGAATATCTCTCTCTCCGTAATATCTATCGCAAACAGCTAAAATTTAAAAATTTTAGCCAAAAACCAAAAGCCGCAGCTAAAAAGAACAGGCCATGTCTAGTCATCAGTTGTCTAAAGAATCCTTAAATTTCAGTTACCTATTTTGAACTTCAGATTTGGATCCAACCATCCCCATCTATCTCCCATCCCATATACAATCCCTACTTAAACCCAATCCAATCCCCACCAACCTTACCCTGCCATCGCCGCCACCCCACCTACTCCACGCGTGCCGCCTCATTGATGCCACCCTCGACACCAACAGGCCCACCGTGCGCGCCTCTCCGGCTGCAGCTTCCACCATCCGCCTCCTCCTCCATCGTCCTCCGCAATCGCCTCCACCTCTCCCCGTGGCCACCTTCCTTTTTTGTATTTGGCAGCAGTGCTGCTAGATCTGCACCACCTCCACCACCTACCGCACTTCCTCAATCCTCTCCTTCAAGCTCGCCGTCGACCAGCTGGGCGCTGCTGCCTTCTTCCTCTTCTTTGATGCCCTTGCCGTTGCTCGCCTCTAGCGAACGGTGACAGCACCTTTGGCTTATCCCCTTAATATAACGAAAAAGAAAGGGGTGACAACTGGCTGTGTTAGAGTATGGAGCATGGCGCACGGCTTCACTAACAAAGAGGATGATGCAGCCAGGGAAGAAGATGACAAGCTTAGTCGGTGCACAAATCACGACACAAGATCCGAAGGTTTGAAAATAGACTGAAACTTCATGAATTTTCAGTCACATGAAGAATAAAAATTATGTAATTACCATTCAGTACTCCCCTCAACTAGCAATTACATGTTGTCGACCGGGTATGTCCTCATGGTTGATAACTCTACACAATGGTTGGTACGAAGACATTGCCTTCTAACATGGAAAGATATAGATCATGTTCTTTTGAGTTGCAGCTGATGACTTTTATCTATGCTTTTCAAGACTGTGGCAGACGATGGAGCCGTCGATGCAGACGACTCATATGGTTTTGACCTCAAGAAGTCGTTTGGAGAAGTGGCTTCAAGGAGCCATTTGAAGAAGCCGCTTCGTTTGTTTCGGCTTTCGGAGAAGTCAAAACCAAAAATAACAGACCGTATGCTGTCAATATTACATGAGACATTTTTTCCCATAAGGTTAGCGAGAATGGTAAGAGCGTGGAGCCAAAGCTTTGTCCAATTAAGAAAGTGATAGAGGTACCACCGTTGCCGCTGAACTCATCGGAGGGGTTTTATGGTAATCTGAGGTGTGCCATAAAGTGTTACCTTTTTTGTCGTATCATGTGAAAAGTTGTTGATGGTTCGATGGAGAATTCCCTATATTTATCGTTTCTTTGGGGACTCAATAAAGCTACGCCAATCGATGACATTCAAGGTATTTGAAGTAGATATGTTTCTTTGTGGACTCAATAAAGTTACCCCAAGCGATGACATTCAAGGTATTCATTGGGGGAGGGTCCCCACATCACCTCAGAGCCATGACCACCTTGGAAAGATGACACCCGTTAGAGGGTCTACCTCGAGCCAAGTCTCTAAGTCAACCTCGGTGAGGTTCTCAAGGCCAACCTCGGCGAGGTGTGCCAAACCAACCTCGAAGAGGTTCGGGGCAAGCCCTGGGCGAGATGTGCAAGTCCAACCCTAGAGGGGTCTAGTATTGACCCCAGGGAAGGTCTGGGGCCAACCTTGGACAAAGTCCGAACCCAGCCACAAACCAACCCTGGAGTCCCAGATGTTGCAGGCCCACATGAGGCCCTTCGAACTCCATCCATGTGGAGACCCTTTGGACTCCGTCCATGCAAAGGCCCTTCGGACTCCACCCCAGATTCCATCCACGTTGTCATGATGTGGTGTTCTGGGCGTTGAAGTGTCAAGTCCTCGACAATCAGCTTGGAGGCCTCTGCAGGGATGGTCTGGGTAGTCCTCACAATGGAGTGGAGACTCCGTGGGAACCTGCATCCGAGCCTCCTCTTCTCCTAGTAGGTCCTGCAGTCAAGTCCCCAACTTCACCTGGGAGGTTCCTGCGCCCGAGCTACTCTTCCTGGGAGATGTCGCGCTTGAGCCTCCCCTTCGCTTAGGAAGTCCTGGGCCTAGCCTCCTCTTCCCCCAGGAGGTCCTGGGGTAAGCCTCCAACTCTGCCTAGGAGGCGCCCGAGCTACTCCACCCAAGTGATCCTGGGGCCTAGCCTCCTCTTCGCCTGGGAGGTCTGGTGTTAAGTCTCTTGCTCCACCTGGGGTAGCCCGGGGTTCATGGCACTTCTGCACAGGGGAGCCCACACCCATGCCTTTTCACCCAGGGGAGTCCCGGAGTTGGGCGGATGACATGCCTAGGGTAATCCGAGGGCACCCAATGCCTTCGCCTGGGGCAGTTAGAGATCACACAGCATCTCCATTCAGGGGCTTCAACGCCCGTGTTTCCTCCCCTCCTAGGAGTGCATGCGTCCAATTATCCACCTGAATGCTGCCCAGGGCTAACTGCCTCATCATCCAGCCACCCCCGGGGCACTCCACCTTGGGTCTCCCAGCCCCTAGGGCACTCTGCTTAGGGTCTCTTGGTCCTCCATGGCGCTCTACCTTGGGTCTCATGCCCCCTAGGGTGCTACGCCTTGGGTCGCATGACCCCCTGGGGCGCTCCACCTTGGCTCTCCCACCCCAAGGGTTTCGCCTTGGGTCGCCTGGCCCCTTGGGGTGCTCCAGCTTGGATCTCCTGGCACCCTTTGGACAGAGAATGTGATTGCTCTTTATTACTATGAGCTGGTTGCAGAATGCCTTTTACAAAGGCTTGAAACTGGCCTAGTCCCTATTTTCTTCCCATACTAGATGGAATACTATGGTTTGTACGATTTACTTGACTCTGAACTATCTTCAATCTCCTTGAATGTATCTTGATTCAGGTGTTTATCGTTGTACTTCTGTCTTCTCTCGTCACCCTTTAAATAGCATTGAAGGGGGCACCAATTATCCGCTGGGAAATACGTCTCATGAAACCAGCATGTCCGATCTGGGAGGTAGTTGTTGTCGGAGAGTGGAGCCTGATCGTCAGTTACTATCTGTGGGAGATGAACATGTGGTATAACTATAGGGTTGTTGTTGTCAGAGGCTGAGAGTTAGAACATTGTGCTATTTTGAATGGATAAAGAACATATTATATCCATCGCTTAGGAGAGATTATATGGGAGTGGACCCAAGTACCAGTTCATAGATTCTCTGAGTGGTCATTTAGTTAGGCAAAATGCATAGTGTTTCTCCAACTAGGTTACTCGAGGAGCAACCTTTAGAGGCTTAGAACCACGAGGGTCCTTTGGCTTTAATTAAATATTTAAGCCATATTTAGGGATTTATTCAATCTGCATCAACCATCCACATCTACTTCGACAATCTACACCAACAATGCTTCTACAACAACACTGCCCAAGCATCGACGAGGTGAAGCCACTCCACTGACATCCGATTTCCAATGAAGCAAATCACATATTGCTGGGCATCGATGAGGCGAAGGCAAATCATCCAATCCGACACCGACAAGGCAGACACCTCACATGACCAAGCACCGATGAGGGGAAGGCCACCCATCACCCGTCTGAGCTGACGAGGCCAGACACATATCATAGCCATTGACAAGCTGTAGGAGTTTACAACTAAGCATGGTTGGAGTGAGCATGTACCGCTCCACCACCACTTCACCATAGCTGGTGAGGTTATATTTGGACCCCCACCTATATTAGCACGCATCTATATCATGCATATGGAGAAAATGAGACTTGAAGACAATGACAATTGTGCAACTTAATTAGAAGCATTCTATGGGCTCGAGACATGAAGACAACGACCATTGTACAACTTAATTGAAGGCGTTCTGTGTGCTTGACATGTAGATGTAATTAACCGAGAGCTTTTTGAGGCCTCGGGAACCAGAAGACCACATTGCCTTAGTCAAATCTACAGGGCTAGCAGGCTACAAAGCACAATCCAATAGAGGAATCTTATAGTTTTGTTATTCTACGCAAGATTAATGAAATACATGTTTCCCTATCTTTGTCTTTCTTTATTTTGTGTACTTTAGTACACTGGCATGCTCGCACTCTTAATCCCCACCATAGAAATCCTAGAGGCCATTTCTACATGTCGAACACCTAATTACATCCATGTATTACATCCTATAAAAAGGAACTATAGAGTTTTGTTGGGTCACACCTAGTGCATTTACATAAGCAGAAATACAAAATTCTACTGTAGCTCTTAAATGATCCATAAGAATGGTGAAACTAAAGCTCTCCAATTTTCCATAGCTCAAAACAAGAAAAAAACATTTCAGAACATTACATAAAATTAGTATAGAAGAGATTAGACATATATAACATGCAAGAATTTGAGCAGAATGAGCAAAAGTCATGTTAACCTGTGACCGAAAGAATAGGGATGATTAGTCTTGGTGCTCATTTTATGCATATTTCTTTCACCAACATTGTTCTAATATTCATGATAGTTGTGCATAATTGTGTCATTTGGTGGCTAACCTTAACCAAAAAACTAAAGTTCCCTCGTCCTTTCATTTGTTTTGAAGAAAGAGCCAGAAGCATGCCAAATTCACTCATTTGGGGAAGTCTGTTCCTAAACTGGTAAATTGACAGGTTCCAAAGATCTTTTTCATGAGCTTTCAATGATCAATACTTTTCTAAATCCCAATTTAAGGGGCGTTCGGAATAGCGATAGCTTCTAGCTTCTGGCTAAATTTCACTGTAGTTGGCTTATTTTTACTATAGCTGAGTTAGCTTATTGAGCATAATTAAATTTAAAAAAATATAAAAATAAAAGCGGCATGCTAATCTATTACGGATAATACAAAGGAATACGAGAAAAAAAAACAAAACACAAAAATTCGAAAAAACAAAAAAAATAGAAAATGACAAAATAGTGCACATTGTTTCCATTGCGTGCACAGTATTTAAGTCGTCGAACGCGGCTTTTGGAAGCGAAGTCGAGCGCGGCCTTAAAAGCTCTCATGATGATACCCTCATCTAGATAATTGAAACAAATATATCATTTGTCCAATTCAAAACTCGGATATAAAAGTTATGATGGAAACACCGAGCCTTTAATGGGTTGAAAGTACTATGACATGGAGAATTGCAATGTGCTACCAAACTCTAAGGAGAAATCACAGGTGGGACCCACAAATTGAGTAGGGATACTTACTCTCTTGCTTCTAGATGATTGCACGTAGGTTTAGAAGAAACAAAAGCGAAGGAGATAAGGAAATCAAGAAATTCTATATTTGCCACACAAGAAATGAGTTAGAATGTATGCATCAACTTGCAACATATTTTTCAAGACTGTAGATATCTTAATAGACAATCAAGAATCACTTGGTTCAATTTAGAGAGGCTCTAATTAGGGATGATTTTAATTAGAACTAGGATCTGAAGCTTCTACACTGGGACGCTATCGAAGTCTGCAGCTTTTGTAATCTTCTCGGTTGTAAGCATTACTTTGTACTTCCTCTATTTTTATGCTTTGCTACGATGTTTAGTCATATTTTGCATCTATGATCTTCCTATGTGTGTGTCTTCTTGATATTATGCACGTAAGCATGTTTCTCAGTTGGTAATTAGCTCTTAATTATCAATTGTTTAGCCCTAGGTTTAGACTTGGTGTTAAGATGTTTAGATCGAGTGAGCAGAACTATATTAAGTTGTGCAAGTCTTACCAATGGTGATTATAGTGATAGATCCATGACAGTGGTGAAACTCGGAAAGGGCCGATGTAGATTTATAAGGTGAGAGCCACCTTAGTGATTGATCTTGCATCTTATACTTTCATCAAATTAGCATTGATACCTTGGATTCTTGTGCTCATTACCTAAATATAGTATGATATTTCTAGCTTTTAGACTAATTGCTCTGTGCCTAGCTATGATATTGTTAAAGTTAGATCATATTTATCTCTCATATTCATTAACCATAGCTAGCTAGATGATATTTGAGTTGTGATCCTAGGGCGAAGTTAGTCTATCCTCTATGGATACGATAATCTTGTAATACTCCGCGTGGAAGGCTATAATTGATCCGTGCGCTTATGGTATTTATTTTTTTGTGTGTATCTAGCGTCAACAATTAGCTCCTCTTTTACGATAAAACTGAAAAATAGAAAAAATGACTGCCAAATAAAAGCTAATGAGACAGGCTGCTAGCCCTGCATGAACCGCAACAGCATGCATGTGTTCTCTTGTACAGCCAACAGTGTGTAGGCAACGCTGCGTGCCGAGGTCGTAGCCATACATTGATAAAATTTACATGTGCCAAAGCAGTATACAACCTGCAAGAACATTAGATAAAATTAGTATCAAAGAGATTAGACATACATGCATAAAACTGAAATGTTGTAGGGCATTAAAATTAACATCAAATATCTAGCTAGTGAACAACCGTACTTTAAGGCATGACATTTGCCAGTTGAACATAAAACGCACAAGATCGATCGCATGGAAACCGGAAGGGACTAAAATTTTATCCTTCAACGTGGAAACACCCTTCTCCTTCCTGTAAACAACCACACTACGAACTGATGAAAGTACATTCCTAGCAAAAGTGTGCTCTGTTCTGGGTTCACAATCAAAGATCATTCTCGGGTCGTCAAATTTTTTTTTTTTTTTTTGCGAAACGATACGAAACAGCACTATCAGTACCAAAATGGAATACTAACATGGGCCCATATGTCGGTCTCGCAACAGTAGCAAAGCTTGCTTCCACTGTGGGTGCAGTGCAGTGCAGTACTGCAGTGAGCTATGCAGGCAGGCTGAAGGGGAGAGCAGGTGACCGTGGGACGGGCCAGCAGCAAGACTGCAGGCGAGGGGGACACCCGAGGCAAGACGGCATGTGAGCCTTGTCCCCTGCTTCCCCGCTCCTCCTCGAAGTCCCTAGCTAGCTACCCCGTTTCCAGTCCGGCGGCCAGCAGCTCCATGCTTTCCCACCCACCGGCACAGCACCGCCTCCTCGATCGTCGTAAACGCTTTTCTTTCTACCCGACTGTAAAATTCTTCCTTTCCCCTCTAAATTCTTCAAGTTGCAGAACGATCACATCTCTCGGTTTTGGGCACCACGAGGCAGGCGATCTGGCTACAAGGATTAAGAGAACATATAAATTTGTGAAATGATAGAGAGGAATAGGGTACGGGATACGCTTGTGATTTTCTGACTTATTCTCAGAGCGAGACGGGAGCTAAAGGAGTGAAGAAACTGTTTCGAAAAGCCAGATATTCATATTGACATCTGGTTTTTTCAAGCAAAAGTTAGAAACAGAATTCAATACGAACAGGGTGGAAGTTTAAACACGTTGAGGCATTAGCAACGCCAGCAAACAACAGCAAGATGAATTCAGTGGCGAACTTAGTTGAGACCAAACGGTATCGACGGTAAATCACCGTTGAGGAACCGAAGCTAAGCCTGCCGAAGGCCTCCTCCGTGCTCTCCGGTTGACGTCCCGCCGGTGGTCCTCCGGACGGCCTGTCCGTCATGCTCGTGTACATGTGAGGTTGGGAAGTCGGAGCCGTGGATTTTGATGGCGCTACACCGGGCTCGTCTGCTGAGAAAACAAGGAACACATTGTTCAGGTTGAGGCACGGCAGGATCATTAGTGACCAGGCCCTACGTTTAAAGCCGCTACAGTTGCGGCACACCACACCAGCCATAATTCCTGCCGCAGCAAAGCTAGTACTCAGCTCTACAGAGCATAGACAGCTACCATCTATTCCTAACACACACTTAGCTGAAGATCACTTTGAATGAAGCAAACAGCAGCAGCTCCTCTGCAGTGATTCAGTGCAGTTGCATCCCCAAAACATGGCCCGGATCTCACGGTTTATGTACTTCTTTGACCAATACTTGCTTTTCTGAGTTGTGCCATGCCCAAGTAGAAGCATACTTTTAGCATTCCATTTGGTTCCATCGCTTGGCACCACTGTAGATTGTGCTGAATCTTACAGCATCGAATATACAAATACCATGCGACTGAACCGCAAGCATGTACAGATATACTATTACGATCCTTTCAGATAAAGAAAATTCAAGGGTTTGCAGTGGATACATGCCAAACTCTAGAGCTTGCTACTCTGATATAATTTGCGCATGGCTTTTTTACAGCGATGGTTGGACAGGAATCACTCGATGGGAGGGGCCATGCAGTTGTGTTGATGGGGTCAGAGTATTGATATGTGCAATTTTGGTGTAAGCCAACCTGAATGCGGCTGCTAGGGGACATAACGCAAGTGCCGTTTCAAAAAATAAAAAAAGAGAGAAAAGAAATAATGCAAATACAGGCAGGAAAAAGAACCGCATAGGAGTGTTCGTATTAGATTTTATTGATGACTTTGCTGATGACTTTTAGCTAAAAATGACTTTAAAAAATACAAACGGTAAAGAAAATAAGAAAAAGATACATACGTGTTATAAGAGCAAAAGGAGTGAGATAGATGATACATCCGTAACTCTCTGTTTTATTATCGAAGCGAGACAATAATAAAAAAGTGAAGAAACCGTTTCGAGAAACCAAGTGTTCGTATTGACTGTTATCTTTTCAAAATAGAAGCCAAAAGCAAAAGCTAATATAAACATAGTCACAATTCTTTCCAATTTATAGCTTATGATTTCCCGGGATAAACAAGCGGGACAAGTTTTTCATCTCTTTTTTAAAAGAGCTTATCAGAACAACTTTTTTAAAACGGTCTATCAGCATTCAAGTTTTCACATATACACTCACACTAGAGGAAGAAAAAAAGACATCAGCTATAGCATAAGTCCAAGAGAATAGGGCCCAAAACTGCAGCCGCTCTTCCCTCCCTACTCACATGGGTCACTACCACCACCATAACCATCATTCATCCCCTGCTTCATTTCATTGCTCCCACAATTAATTTATCATCACCACCTTCATCATGGCATGGAGTGTAATTAGGGGTGCAATCGAGTCAGATTCAGACGGATAATGTTCATACCGTATCCTAATCCATATTTTTTCCCGGATTCGAAATCGGATACGGTAAGGCTGGATATAAATACGAATTCGAATTATTTGGAGTTTCGAATATGGTGTCATCGGGATGGATACATAACGGTTTGAGATTGGAAACAGATAATATAGACGGATAGTATGTGTATGCATAAAGGAATATACACTGAACCATACTACCATCATTTCAAGCCTTCAACTAGCAATAAATTCATCTAGATTGTTTAAGTATAATAGCTGATACAACACAAGTTCAACATAAGCGATAAATACATACATAAATTCATACGCAAGTTCAGCATAAACGGGAAGCATTGGTGGCGACTGATTAGAGTAGCTAGACTCTAGAGTTAGTTTACAATTTTGATAAAATCTAGGCCGGTTGGTGTTAATGATAGTTGATGGGCTAGACCACTTAGGATACTAACTTGCTTGTTCGGATATTCGGTCGGATAATATCTGATTTACCATTTATTGATGCTATTCGGTCGGATTTTAGTTTTATCATTTTTGTTACCATATCCAGCAACAATTATTCGATACGAATCGGATTCAGTACCGGATGCTAAATTACCTTTCCATATCCGGTACCAACCGAATTCGATATCAGATCGATCGGGATTAACCCATACCATTTGCACCCTAAGTGTAATATAAGGGAAGGCAGCCAGAAAGCTAAAGGCACTAAGTTTACGATAGTCAACTCCTGGAGTAACATGTAAAAAGTGCTAGCTGCACTACCAGTCATGCATAACACAGAGGAAAATAAAAGTAAAAGAAAAAAGAAAAAGAGAAGAGGAGAGAAGAAAAAGAGCGAGCTAGATGGACTCATTCTGATCCAGGGTCTTTCAACCAAGATGACGACGACGATCACCTGTGACCTCAGGAGGGGTTCCTTCCGGTTGGTTGGGTTTTTTACTTTGAACAAAGCAGCTGGTGAAAAAGCAACCGGCAGGCAGCATCTCGCCTCACATCATCGAGCAGCTGCTGGGGTTCTCGTCACTAAAGTAGGTGTAAGGTTCGGCATGCGGGTGCGACGGCATTGGGTACGAATACGGCATCGGCGGCCGGCCGTACCCGTGGCCCATGGGCGGGTAACCCGCCACGCCAGCACCACCGTGGCTATGGTGGCCAGGGCCGTAAGCGTGGCCATGCCCATTCATCATCATCTACTGCTGCTGCATCAATGCCATGTACTGCTGCTGCGCTGTAAGACCCGGAGCAGCAACTCCAGGATCTTCCGTGTATTACCGCACTAGTCCCAGATCAAAGCTAGTGCACACAGTTAAACAGATTTGATACATAACCAACAACGCTTTATTACAATACTCGAGAGTACAGACCTCGAAGTCTTTTATTACATATGAGGATTTAAGTCCTCACACAAACAGAACACAGCGGAAGCAAAAGATAAACCGGCGAAGTCCCATCAATACGCCACAGGCAATTGACTGGGGAAGAGCGACCTAGTCCCCCGGAAAGAATCCATCACAGCCGCAAGCAAAACAGTAGTCGTAATCTCCTTCTTGAGCTTCGACCTCCTCTGAGAGTTATTTTGAACTGTAGTATGTGAGTACATAAAGTACTCCGCAAGTCTTGGGAAAAATGCAATAGATGCAGGGTTTCTCAAAGGAAGGTTATATGGTTCTTTTGCGAAATCAGATTTTATTTCAAATTTACATACTTATCTTAAAAGCAATTTGTTAAACAGTTTATTTTCAACAATTGAAATTAGATAAATAATTTAGTGAAGGTTTCATCCACCTACACTAATAACAAAAGCTATCTCCGCCAAGATTTAAAATGAAGGTTAAATCCACCTGAACTGGTTACATCCACCAGACCAAAAATCACAAGAGTTCCTTCCACTCCCGAGTTTTACAAAACATTTTTATTTTAAATTCAAAACCAAAACTCTACCATGTGAATGCATTCCTTGCTCGCCCTTAACCGTGGGCACGGCTATTCGAATAGATTATTACTCTGCAGAGTGTGTACAACTTTACCCACAAGAGATAATTTATCTTAATAGTCAACATACTTCCTTTGGCATGAGACCCGGATAAAATATCACAAAGCCTTTACCTCACTCTAGTCTAGTTAGATACCACCCGCTGAGGTTTCACCGCTGAAGGGTTAAATCCACCACAGTCAGAAAGCCCCCTCTTGCGCCATGTGAGTACAGTAAATCTCTGTCCCTCACTGTGAGTAAACCAGTAAATCCCTAGCACCCACTAACCACTGGTGGTACCAAAACTAAACTATCGTAAGTTAGTTAGCTAGGTTGTACCCATTTTAATTTGTGGTTGTACGAGTTGCTTAGTTTGGACAAACACAAGCGTCGGTCCTTAAACGACTAGGGTGGATCATTCACAATCCTATTTTTCGTGCTAAACCGCACCAACCAATCATTCCATCCACCCTGGTCTAATTTTCATTTTGAATTTCCTTTTTAAGTTAAAATTACAGTGGTAACATCTATTACCACTTTCCAAACAAATCATTAAATCAAAAACATTCATTAACCATTTTTCTCATATGAGCATTTTTACATTTATCAGCTAAACTAAGCATTTGCTAATACTCTAAATTCAATCAACAAATAATACTAACTCATTTATGAGTCCAAGAATATCCTATGTTGACAATGGTACATGGTAAGCAATTTCCAAAGGAGGGTATAACAAGTTTGGCATTTAACTAAAATTTTCAAGATTAAATTATCACTTTAAATAACATAGCCATGCAATTAATTTAAAATATTTATGAAATCATTTACAAATTTGGGGTCAAAATGGTCAAGGAGACCTGCCTTCTTGAATTAGGTTGGAATCCTCCCGAGGTTGCTCTTGAAAATCTTCCGAGAATTCGGACTCTACACGAGAAACGAGAAGAACCAAAATAAATAAAATAAAATAAAACTCAAAAATTAAAAATAAATATACCAAATGAAAGTTTGAAATTTTAGATGAATTTAGAAATTTGAATGGGTCAATTTGGAGTTAAAATGAGAAAGATATGGCTTTTGGAAGTTTCAAAATAAAGAAAAAGGAAAAAAGATAATTTCTGGAATTAATTTTATTCTGAAAATAAATTATGACGTCAGTAAGAATTATTTTTCTAAAGAAAAATCGGAATAATGACGTCAGCATGGAATTTAAATAAAATCACAGAGGCTGACAGGTGGGGCCGGTCCACGGTGGACCGAGTCCACGGAACAGTACACGCGGGCGGCAGCGCTGACGCGGCAAGCTAGGGCTGACGTGGCGCGCGTTGGTGCCGCCACGTGTCAACTGCTGACGTGGTTGCTGACGTGGCTGCCACGTGGCACCTGGGGGTGGATTTTGGCTGACGTGGCAGTTGACGTGGCATGCCACGTGGCTGCTGACGTGGACTAGAGCTGACGTGGACTAGAGCTGACGTGGCACGCGCTGGTGCTGCCACGTGGCTAGGGCTGAGCTGGCGACTCGTGACGCGCGCGGCGCGAATCGGCGGCGTGGTGTGGCCACGCGCCGGATCGAGCCTTCGCCGACCGAGCGAACGGCGGAGATGCGGTAGCGCGGGGGCGGGACGACGTCCGATCAATGACGCGTGGCGGGGCTCGCCGCGCGAAGCGTCGTGCAGACGCGAGCGAGCGCGCACGAGCACGGACGCGGGCGGCGCGACCGAGGGAGCGGCGCGGGTTGGACGGTGGAGATGGGGACGCGTGGCGGGAGCTAGTGCCTCGCGTCTCCGATCTTGGATGGACGGCGTGGATGCGGGGACTCGAAGGCGGGAAGGCGATCGATGACCGACGCGTGGTCCGGCACGACGCGCGGCATCGCAGCGCGACGCGAGCGCTGCTGCGCAGAAGCGCGACGCGACGGCGCGACCGAGGGAGCGGGCGCGGACGCGCGGTGCTGCGCGGGGACCGAGGGGCGGAGCGAGCAATGGGGACGGCGGAAAAGCTCACCGGCGGCGACGAAAACGCTCTCCGACGACTCGAAGACACGGCGGCGACGACGCACGCGAAGAGGAGGAGAAAGAGAGAAGACGCGAAGGGCGAGAAGGCTCCCCGGGGTGACATTTTTATACGCCGCGGAGATGTAACGCACGCGCGAGCTCGCCGGAGGAAGTGGCGACGGTTTTAAATCTCGAACCGCGGAAACGAACGACTCGACTTCGAAACGGCCTAATGCGCGCCGACGAGCGGATGCTTCGGGACCAATAATGGCGAAGAGTAACGGACGGGAGGCGAAAAACGCGGAGCTCGGGGCGGTGCAGTAATGGCGACGGCGCGTCGAGGAAGAAACGGGCGGGGACGACGGGCCTGACAGGCGGGGCCCACCTGTCGGCGAGAGAGAGGAGAGGAGGCGAGCGGCCGGATGAACGACGGGTGGCGGAGGGAAAAATCTCGGCCGTCGGATCGAGACGAAGAGGTAAGTGAAGATGGGCGGCGCAGATCAGATCCGGCGGCGGGGAAGACTCCGATGCGTGACAAGTGTCAGCCATCGGGGAGGGAAAGGCGGGCGAAAGGGTAAGTGAAGATCAATGGTCGGGATTAGCGCGGGCAGGGACGGATGGTCCGGATGGGTGACACGTGTCGCCCGAGGAGTAATTAGGGATTAAATTCTTTTAAAGATTTTCAGAAAACCTTAGGCGGCTTTAAAATACTCAGAAAAATACCAAATAAATTTTAAAAAATTCCAGAAAAATTCACAGAAATTCCTGGAGAGGTTTTAGACTTAAGAAAAATATTTCCAACACATGTTACTATAAACTTTTATTTTTAAACAGAAACCTTTAACTCTGAAAATTCTAAATAATTTGAATTAATTAATTTAAAATTATTCTTTTCAAATAAAAGCAAAATTTGGGATGTTACATGTGCCATGGGGTTCCCGGTCGCCGCGGTAACCTGCGGCATCTCTGGCCCGGATGGCATACCGCCGTCGCCCTAGTAGAACCCCGCCGACGGCACGGCACCGCCACCACCCTGCACGTTCTCCATGTGGGGGTTGCCCATAGGCCCACCCATCGGGCCCATACCGGGGAAACCGGCACCGTCCATCATGTTACGTCTCATCATGGCCTACTGCTGCGTCATGCCGGCCATCGGGACACCGACACCGACGGTGGGGCCGCCGTCGCCCTTCTTCCCCTGGCCCGGGTGGTTCCCGCCGCTTGGGGCTCCTCCCTTGGCGTTGTTCGGCTGCCCACCGCCTCCGTTTTTACCGCCCCCGCCACCTTGGTTCTGCTTGCCACCTGCGTCTTTCTTCCCCCTGCCGCCGTTTTTGGCTATCACCTTGATCTGCACAGGGATCTCGTTGCCTCCGTCGCCCTTCTTACCACCATTGCCGATGCCGTTGCCACCCTTCTTGTCGCCCCCACAGGTGTTTGGTGGCATGGCCATGGGCTTCATCGTCATCTTGGGATCATCATAAAAGTTGTCGTCGAGGCCTTCATCGTCGAAATCTTCGTCATCATCAAAGTCGTCATCGAACTCGCTGCCACCGTCGTCCCCGAAGTCATCCTCAGGGAGGCTGAACTTCACGGACTTAGGGTCCTTCATCAGCGCGGCCACAGCGAACGGCGTCTTTGCATCCATGAACTGCGGCGGCAGCTTTAGTCCCTTTATCTGCATCTGCCGAAGCTGCTGCGGCGACAGCTGCGGCAGCACCAGCTTTGCATCTTTGCTACCACCTCCACCACCCCCGCCCCCTACGCCCTTCTGGCCCTCACCGCCGGCGTCCTTGGCCTGGCCCTTGCCACTGCCGTCAAGGTGGAGCTTTTGAAACTGGTTCGCCATGCCAGCCTTGGAGCCCCAGAACTCGGCCGACTTGCCAGCCTTGTTCAGCTTCTTGATGATGGTGGCCGCATCCACCGTGCCGGACACCGTCACCTTCCCCTGCTCCAGGTCTATCCTGGTCTGGTACATGCCTGCAGATCAATACAACGTATTTCCCTTAGGAGAAAAGAACAAAAATGAGCAAAGAAAAAAGAATATAACTCAAGCAATTTGCCCTTAAAAAAATCTTTCTTTTTCACCTTCAATCTTCTGGAGGATCTTCTTGACCTTCTTCTGGCACCCATCACAGTGGAAATTCACTTTCAGCACACAAGTCTGGGAATTTGGGAGAAACAGAGAGCACAAGTTTACCAAAATAGCAAAACAAAGAGGTTTCAAAACAACATAGCAGGAGCCATGGAAGGAAACACAGGTGAAACGAAAATGGCAGCAAAAACAAGTATTGTATGGAATGTCTGCACAAACGCTTGAGTTGAGAAGCAAAAGCTCACTTGTATCTTGAGGCCTTCCTCCTTACTCATCCCTGCCTGCCCACCTCAAATGCTGCACCCCCACAACCAATTGCACAAGAGCACTCACAGATCTGATACAGAGAGGCCTCAAATCAAGGGAAGAAGAACAAGAAGAAGGCAGCAACGAGGAAACATTGCTCTCTCAAAAAGGAAAAAGAAAACAGGAAGAGAATGAGAGAGAGGAGGAGAGTGGGAGAGAGAGGCTTACTCATCCCTGACCACCTTAAATGCCACACCCCTACGACGGCATTGGCGGTGGCGGAAGTCGCCTAGTCGACGGGGCGGGAGGGGAGGCGGCCCAGGCGGCGGCGTACTTGGTGCGACCGGAGACGTGAGGTGGTGAGGTCGGATAAGCGAGGATTTCTTGTTTCTTTTTTAGGGGAGGGAGGAGTTGAGGATTACAGAGAAGATTGTTGGGCTAACATGACCAACAATAGTAGCTACCAAAAAAGTACCAACAATAGTGACAATGGTGAAGATGTCTTTTTTTTAATTTTTATGCATACATCTGTCGCTCTAGATCTACGGAAATAAAAAGTTCATATTCACAGCCTACCTCCAAACCATAACCCAAACAAACAAAACCTCACAGATTTGGCATCTATCCAGTCTAACCGTCACTAGAGGTGCAGTCTGACCAGTGGACGATCTGAACGGTCATACACTAACGGTCTAACTGATAACTGGTCTTATCGGTACTATGAGCGGTTTGATCGCTCCCTTTTTTCCAGAACAAAAATTAGCCAGAGTCAAAATCATTTTTGGTGCAAACTTTAAAATATATGGTCAATAAAATTAAACTTTGCACATACCTTGCTGAGAATCTCATAAATCTATTCTATTCAAAGATAGTACAGATCTTGGCCAAAGTTTCAACATTTTCTCAAAACAAGCAAGGTTGTATTAAAACCGGATAAATCTCAAAAACTTGATAAACAACTTGCTCGTGGAGTAAGAACAGTCAAGATGGTTCTAGATGTATTCTCACATATTACAACAAGAAAAACCAACCAATGAAACGAAATTAAAAGCCTTAGATCAAGATTCATCAAGAAGAGCTCCAAGTCAAGCAAGAACCAGGCAGCTTCGATACCTTACAAACCACACTACCTAGATGAATGGGATTTAATCTACATAAGTTATCTCCATCATTTACACTTAGCAAATATCAAGCTCAAAAGGGGAAGAGAAGAGTAAAAAAATCAACAAGAACAAGAGCAAATCAACTAAGACAAGAAGAATTCATGAGAAATGAATCAAATTGATTATATTGCTAGTTGAGAATAAACATTCATAGTCACTCTAAAAGGAGAACAAGATTTCATAGTCACTTCAAAAGGAGAACAAAAGAGCACATCATAGCATTCACTCTTCTCTATTAAATCCTAACCCTAACTCAAGAATGAAATGGTTGGAATGATTGAAATGGTTTTTTTCTTGCAAGCTTCAATCTCCAACCCACTAAATAGATGAGACAACCAGTCCACATCTAACCCTAATGGATATTATCCATTAGTACCATTGTGAAAAAACCCGTTAACCCACACAACATGGGTCTTTATTCACACTTAACTCATGCATATTTTTCAAAGCATATGTGTCGAACCCACTAACACACTTAACTCATGCATATTTTTCAAAGCATATGTGTCGAACCCACTAAGTTTTTAAGCCTTTAATCCACTTGATTTTCTCAGCGTCTCTTTGCCCTAAACTATTTTCCCAAAATCCGCTTCAAGCGTCATGGTTTTAATCCAATGAAGTTTTTAGTATTCGATAAATTACCAAAATACCCTTGTATTAACCCGGCCTTCTCCTTCCCTTACTCAATTGTCATGTTTATCACATGTAGCTGCATCAATGGCTTGCCGCACATCGGCAAGTTTCTCCCGCTCCGGTTTTCCAGGCCACGCCTCACTTAGACCGACTAAGTCATTTGCTGCAACCTGTCGTTCGAATATTCCTTTCAATATTTCTTGGTTTCCTTGTACTACACTTGAGATCAACCATCTCATTTAGCATTTTTCACTGTTTTGAATCTCGACTCCTCCATGAGCGTAGTACTAGTCATCGCTGTTTACCATAGTTGACTACAAACTTCTATGCATATCCAAAGACCAAGAAATTGTTTCCTAGTATAAGTTCTTCATATCTTGACCTACGTTAGCTCAAACATACTTCATGCAACATAAATGCACTTATCTAGGACTATTTTACCTAAACCTCAATTAAAAACCCAAATTTTAGAACACACTGCCAAAAAACAGAGGTAGCTGGTCTCACCGCTATGCACTGTTGGTCAGATCACTACGCAAAACCTATCTGAACGGATCCACTAATTTGACTACTTAGCAGAGCTGGTCTAACTATCAGGGACTGAAAGCAGAAGGCTGAAAATCTAAATCTTTTTATAAATTTAAATTTTAACTTTATAAATATTGATAGTAAATAATATCGAACTTTCTCACCTGATCCCTCGTGAACCTCTGCAGGAAATTGTGCAGTCGAGCCTTAACGTGACAAGCTCGATCAGTCATCAAAGGATTCCAGCTTTGGTTTGTGCTCGAGTGGCTTGTCCAGCCCGACGTTTTTTTGACAGCCCTATGCGGCATAAAATTGCTCGTCAGTGGTATACTTCACAAATCTTTGTCTACATGGTTTCCCAAGAAGCAATGCAGCAGGAAAATAAACTAGCACTGTGCTTGTAAACCTCGACATACATGGGCTTATAATTGAGACGATAATACAGTTGAATAAGTTATCCCGACGAATATTCCGTCGTGCTGTAACGTATTTTGTGCAAGAAGTTAACATTGTGTATGGCAAAACCATGCACCGTTCTCGCACAATCAGTACACGAGCTAGCAAGCTTTATTTTCTTCCGGTGTGAAAAGGTTGACGGGTTAGCTAGCTCTATCACACGTTACATGAATCGTCGGACTTACACGTTGTATGCAACCATTATGGACAGCATTTTTCACTATATACGAACAATAGTTAGTCAAAGACTATACACACTAATTTATTTAGTTGAAAATCGATTAACTATAAAGTGATATTAACCAGATTAAATAATCTATTAAATATAGCTTTAATATTTAATTTAGACCCATGTAGGCATAAGCTTCTAAAAGCAATTGCCCAAGTATCCCTGGTCACAAGCTCACTGTACATTTTATCTGACCAGCAAACCACTCGGAGGTTTCAATAAACTGGTATAAAGGGTCCGCCTCTAGGCGATTCTTTCCCGTGCGACAGATAAAGCATGTGCTTTATCCACTCCTAATCATACGACGATTCGGCCTTATGTCCCTAACAACAACCGCCCTACAGCTATCTCCATGATTATCTCTCGCTAACAATAACCGAAGATCAGTTATTATCAGATAAATCTCTGACAGCAACCATCCCCTCGACCAGACGCGATGATTCAATAAGACGCCACTCACGTGGATAACTGACACCCTTCAACATTATTTAAGAGTTGACGAGAGAAGACAAAAAACGGGAACAAGAGCTGTAACAACCAGACAAGACAATCAAGATCTTTTGATCATTGAGAAGATTGTAGAGATTAGGGCTAGTCATATTCCTTTGTAATTTCTTAATAAGAGCATATTATAACCAGTTCATAGCAATAAAGATAATCTCTATTCTCTTCCTGAATCATTCCAAGAAATCCAGTCTTATTTCTCACATTTTTGTAAGATTGGTAACTCGATCATTGACAGCTAGTGCTATTCGTGGGGAAGAAAGCGTTCAGTCCTTACAGTTTCTCATCAGTAAGTGTCATCCTCTCCTGTTTTCCGCCAACATCATCCATTCGATCATGATAGGAACCTAAGACAAGGAGAACTGGTCTGATCTAGCCAACTATGCCGGCTTCAACATGAATACATGCATCCGCTCTATGGAACACGATGCTTCTTTGTCATTATCTTTCGTCCGAGGTTCGCTAGTCTTCAAGACCACTAAAGTCGACCGAATGGAATAAGATACGATGCCCCGTCATTAGTGTTACCAAGGGAATCGGTCATTCCGACCTTGTCAGAATGCCCAAACACTATGACCAGTTCGACACTATTGATTGGCAAACATGCCAATAAGAGTGCGACGCCACGATACGATAGTTAGAGTACTCTCAATGCAGTCATGGGTGACCGCTATTTGCCTATGACTCCTACGTATAGCAGGAGTCAGTCAGCACCTAGTCACAATGTCAATGAGACTGTCTCTGGCAGAAAGTCAGGTGAAGATAATAACACTCATCATTTGATCGGTAATTCACAGGATCAGATTGAGTCCACGACACAGCCCTTCGAAAACAATGATCTCCAATCATTCCTAATCGTGGAAGCTACTTGTCGAAGCAATGGAAGATTCTTCCTCAATTTTGACGGGAGTTCGTCAAGAGATTCATGCTGGAAGCACAGCAATCAGAGATGCCGTTGTAGATGTCATGCATGGTTCTTCACAATAGACTCTCCCATGATCCGCTGGTCGAAATAGTACATACATTATTGCATCACCCAAAGGGAATGTAAATAACGTTACTAGTGGGCATCAACCATCTAAACCGCCTATTTCTACCCCTCCACACTTGCTAAGTAACATGGAGCGCGCAGGGAACTCGGGGCAAAACTTAGGGCATCATACCCCTTCTAATGATAAGAGCGCTCTGAGGCCTTAGGTAATTGTTCAAAACCTATAACGTATGCATGATATTCTTAATAACCTGAACCCTATTCTAGTAGAAACCCCAGGATATGCTCAAGTTGCAGGTCAAGTATTAGAGATTCTGTAGCAGATCATGCGATGCATAAAAATGTATCAGGATCAGAGGCATTCTCAAAGCCAAATGTTGACTTCATCGTGCATTCCTCACACAACAGAAGCAAACATGGTCAGGCTGACAATAATCTATCAGCAGGCACAAGACCTGCTCAAAGATTTCATCATGGAAGCCACGAGGGGAAGAAGCGAAAGCATATAAGCCCCGATATTTAGGGTTTTGATAATTAATGATATTTTACGAACATGGGACTAATATGTGTGTTAAGATTGTATAGATGAAGTTTCAAGTGTGCAAAGGTTAAGAACAAGCTGCATGAAAATTTGGCGTTGAGAAGAATCAATAAGGAGGTACATAAAATACATGATCTTTTTATTTTTACCGGTCTTAGGAGTAAAGGTGAAAGACCGGATTATAGGTTAGATATCGTACTATTAAGAGGGATATGTGAAAGTAGCTTGATAGCATGTTTTGGTGCATATTAGATTAAAAGAAGTTTAAAAACTTACTGTGCTTTCTCAGAAAAATCGGTAGCACCGCACCCACCTGCGGTACTACCGCAGTGCAGTTTTATGCGGTATGTTTTTTCCAGAGAGCACCTATTTGAGGGACTTCAACTCACAGAAATCGGTAGTACCGAAATTTGAACAGCGGTACAACCGCAGGACGGTAGTACCGCACGGTACCGCGGTAATACCGATTTGCGGAATGTTTTTTCCAGAGAGTTCCCCGAGAAAAAACTTAACTGGCCAGAAATCGGTAGTACCGATATTAGCACAGCGGTACAACCGCAGTGCGATAATACCGCACTTTCAATGGCAGTAATACCGTACTAAATTTCAACGGTAGTTCTGTTCCTTCTAACATAGCCGTTATTGTGTGCTACAGTGAAATATGGTAGTACCGCACTTTGTATAACGGTAGTACCAATTTCTCTGATTTTTCAGGATTAATTCTCCAACGGCTAGTTTTGGTTGGTGAGGGTATAATACCCCCACCTGCACTTGGGCAGGTTGCTGAAGTTGTATTGAACACATTTGAGCCCTAGAGCATTCACTCCACTCTTATTTCTCTCTTGAGCATTTATTTCGAGTTTGTGGAGAATTTTTCAAGTGCATTCAATTTTAGTTGATCCAATTACACTTGAGCATCATCAAACGGAATTAAAGTTCTATTCTCTTGGTGCTTACCAGCACCTAGACGGCGATGAGGTTGTTTGCACAGTGACTTCTTTAAATAAGATTGTGAAGAAGCCTAGAGCCGATTTGTGAGTGGTTTGGAGCTCGTCATCTCCGGAGAGGAGAAAGAGCTACCCTAGTGATCGAGGAGCAAGGCTTAATTCGTGGAGCTGGTCCAAGAACGCTTGGGCTTTCCTCAACGTGGACTAGTGAAGACCGACAAGTCTTCGATACCACAGAAAAACATCGCTCGTGTCATTGTGATCTTTTTCTTACTCTCTCTTAGTGTTTCTTTTATTAGTTGAGCATTTTGTTACTTGATATATTAACTTGTGCTTGTAGTTTATTAAATTGTTTGGCTAGAATTATTATAATTGAGTATGATTAATTTTTCTAGTATTCTTGTCTAGTGTTGAAATTGAAATTACTTGTTTAATTATACAAGAATTTTAAAACCTCCTATTCACCCCCCTCTAGTCGGTTATCCTTAATCCTACAAGAAGGCTTTTTGAAAATGAAGCAACTCCTCCCGTCGTCATGAAAGACGAAATTAGGGATATGGTCCGGATGATTTGCATCGTCATCTGAACCATGTATCTAGTCAGAGATACAATTTGAGTGTCCATGACTAGATAGGGGCACCTATTCCCCACGATGACTATCAGAGGAATATTTCTTCAGCATTATAATCCAGCCCCTTTTAGAAATGGCACCATGACCTAATCATAGGTTGTCAAACGGAGGTCTAGAACTCGAGATATAAAATAAACAAGATCGTTGAGCAGAAAGTGACAAAAATTAATTAACCCCTTAATTATGCAATTATGTAAAATCCGTAAGAAATTAATCAACTAAACTTTTCTGATCACAAACTGAGCAAGTCAATCGAGGTTGAATCGCTCCCTGCGCAGAATAAAAAAAAAACACAAATGCTCGGCAACGTCCAGACCAACAAAAAATAATCATGCCATGCATAAACACAAAAGATTAGACTTACCTCAACTTTGATTCCTTCACGTCGTGGTCAAAGACCACATGAATTGATCGAGTAAAAAGGTTGTGAACATGCCGCTTCGCACACCCCTTTTTATTTGAAATCTCGTTGCGCTGCCCAAAATCACGATCTGTACTTACAGCCGCAAGCTTGCATGCAAACCAACTCCCACGCTGCTTCAAAAGTCACGGCCGAACTCCTCAATTTTTTTAGTCGGTCAATCCTTTTTTTTGTTTCAAAAAACCACGACAGGCCACAATTATCTCGTCGTCGCTGTGGATCTTCATCGCACGCCGCGCCAAGAACCTGCCTGAGCCGAAACTGCCTCCAATGCAAAGAAGATGAACACGAGCAGGAGTTCCCGAAGCAAGAACAGCAGAGACGATGAGGATGGCGGCGTTGCCTACGAGACGCCGGTGACGACGCGAACAAGACAACACGAAGCCATGAGAAAATGCGCCGTCGCCGCACGCCTTCTTTTTATTTTTTTCTCTATCAATTCAAGGTCGCCGCCTCTGCTTCTTTTCCTTCGAGCACGACCACGCAGAGAACAGCCGCCGCCTTTCCTTGCTTTCCAAAAGCCGCTCGAACAAAATAACCGTGCACAACTTTATTTTCCCTTGGTTGGTTACAAATCATGGCTAAAGAACAACTAGCCGTACACATCAATTTATACTATCTAGTCATCCTCTCTCACGTTACCTTTTCAACTAGCACACGAAATCTAATCTGAGTCCAACTCTCATAACTCAACATACATTAACACCAAACCAACTAGAAACACGGAACACTTTCTGATTCGAACTGTCTGCACACGACCGCACGTATGCACTCTACTTTTTCAGTCTATCACGTGTTGAAGCCTCCAGAACCGCACCTTCTGTATCTTCTCCACGCATCATCTCCATGCACATTGTTCTCTAACCTGAACATCTCGCATGACATCTTTGACCGATAGGACCCCAGTTCCTCCCTGAACTTATTCCTGAAACATCAGTTTTACTCGAACTTAGTTTCAGTCCCGTCATCAACGACGTTCCGCCTCAAGCAACACCTGCACATGAATAAACAAACAACCTCGTATGATCATAAGTCCACGACTTGACTCAAGTCAATCCGCACAATACCTCACATGAGCGTATCATGCAACATTATCATATCACCATGCTATCACAAGCGTATAAAGAAGCAACATACCATGAGTAATACCATAACCAACGTTGTTAATTATTCATCATCTAACCTAGATCTGACTACATGATCTAACAGAAACAGAAAAGAATAACACATCAAGAAGAGAAATATGTGAAGAGTCCATGCACGAAACTAAAAGCTAAAATTAACAGGGAAAATGGAAGCAGATGGTTACCAAGAAAAGGGCCACGGCCAGCCTCGTCGATGCCCATGAGGCAGGGATCCTTGGTGGCCCACTCCGGCGGCGCCGTCACCGTGGCCACGACCGCCGCCGTCTCCACTGGACAAGGGACCTCTAAATTGCTTGTGCAGCCCATGTCTGATTACCTTTCGGCCAGTCGAAGTGCTCTTTAGCTTACGGCTCCTAGATACTTCTTAGAGCCTGTTGTTTTCAGTTTTTTAAAATAGCTTTTAGTTTTTGTTATAGTATCTAACTTTCAAATGGAGTATTTTTTTAAGATAAAATCTACAAGTTAATTATAGTACACGTTAAAAACCCAACATCTGTACCACCCAAAATCACTAACGAGTATCTCTCTGTAATTTCTGTTGTAAACAGCTAAAATTCAAAAATTTCAGCCAAAAACCATAAGTTATAGCCAAAAAGAACAGGTCTAATACTCTAAAAAACTACTACTTATTTTCTAGACAATAATTGGCTCTTTGACACCCAAAAATGTTCTTTAATAATAGACAATGCATATTCCTAATCATTTGTCGGAACACATTCTAGCAGTTAAAAGATTGGTTTTCTCGATGTGCATCAACAAATAAACATGATTTTGTGGCTTGTTTAGGCAAGGAAGAGTAACCGCAAGCAAACGACCAAGAATTTACACAAAATTTGAAGTGTCTGTTAGCTATAAACGTTTTACACTTGTCGTGGCAAATGCCAACCAAATCAAGTTTCCAACGGCCAATTTTGACTATTTTGAGCGAGAACCACATGCAAACCCAAAGTTCCTTTACCAATTCTCATGTATCATTAACCATTATTCAGCAGTCAAATCATCATTGAGTAACCATATTATTTACCATTACCAAATAGCCATAGTTATTTATCATACATCATCAAAAATCAATTAACTAATAACGTCACTTATTCATCGTCAGATAGTTATCATAGACATTATAGACAACAAGATTAACTGGATCAAGCATATCAACAGTAAAGTAAATATGGCATGAGTATAAAGCATCAACACAAAGCAACCATATATTGTTCTACCATATACTTGCCTGTTTAACCTCGTAGGCGATGCGTGGACGGCACAGAACCTAAACCTTCATCTGAGCAAACATCACCCATCTCAATACATCACTAAAACAGTGCATACCCACACAAAACGAAAAGCATCGCTCCTAAGCGCAATCTGGCACATATGATCTCCTTTCATCGGACACTTTCCCGCATGTCCCAATGATTAAATGACCATAACTTTGAATCCCGATACTCAACATAGCAAGCAATACAAGTTTAATTACCTACACAAATTTACTCTCATAATACTTGTCATCATAATTTAAAAATTACGTCACCTAAACATCTGATTTTAGCCTCAAAAGTTGTACTACCCCATATCAGACAACAACCTTCTTGGAATCATAACTTTCAACTGTTCTACCAAATTCATCATTCTAGCACTCTATTAAAAAGATTTAACAATTATATACATTATTCATATTGCGACAAAATCTTGGTTTTGACATTTTTTTAAATTTGTGAAATACCGCAATATTGTCCAATCGCAATGATTCACTAAACAGCAATATTAAAGTTGTCACAACTTTCAACCTACCCCATCAAATCAGTTGTTCAATCACTCTATGAAAATTTAGCAAAATTAGCTATAAGTTTCTAGTAGATCAAGTTCTCATATTATACCCTTAACATGCTCAAAACCTAAATAGAAGGCATTACACGTGGAATCCATCTACGAACCATGTTCTAGCCATGCCAAACGCACCTATCTTGCTAATCCCCACTCTAACCTTTACACAAAACAATAAATCAGCATGAAAAAAGATATTCGAAGCATTACCCTAGCACGAATAGCTAGACTAGGCACCTTCCTCTTCATGATCCATGAGTGGAATAGGTTCCTGACATCTTAGAAAGGATTTGTGTTAAGTTTTACTGTGTTTGGATCAGTGGTTTAGAAAGTTAGCTCTTTAATTAGATCGTATGTAGTGTTATTCTGCACTTTGCCTCGGCGAGTGGTTGGACCATAGTGATATGAGCGGTTAGACTGGCCGATCCCAGTCAGACCGGTTTCCTTGCTATCAAGCCGGCCAGGGCAATTAGACCGTACCGAAGCCGATGGTCAGACCGATTGGAGCAGAGAATTCCACTGTGAGTTTATGATATTTGGCTCTTAGTTATGATGAGCATATGAGTTTTTATTTTTACTGTATTAAGGGGGTGATCGGAATAGCGATGGATTTTGGCTTTTGGCTAAAAAAATACTGTAGCTGGCTGAAAAAACACTGTAATTGAGTTAGTGGATAGTGTAGTGAATAGTGAAAAAAAAGCTGAAGCTTTTAGAAGCCATTCCGATCACCCCCTAAGTTGGTAATATTAGGAAATGATTTTAAAGAAGTTATTCACACTCCGCTGACTCGCCGCACCAATTCTACCAGCTATTCTTGTTTTGGCAAGCTCTTGTAGAAGCTTTGGCCTGAACAAACGATTGTGTATGTGAACGTTGGCTCGTCATCTCCCGTCTTGCCCGTAGCTCAGTAATCTTGCACACGAACTGTCTCTCCCGAGGGAACAGCCCCACATTGACAACGAACTCTCCCTAGTTCAGTATGAAGTTTGTGAAGAGGCTATTCATATTGTCTTCTATCTATATGGAAATCAATATAAACGTCTCAATATCTATAAATTGCTTTTATCAATTACTACTTTTCGTTTTTACATATTGTAATATATTTTGTATTTTATTATATCATAACTCCGTAAATCGTATGACGATCTGAATATTGTATTGCCTTTCAGTGTATCGTCTTTCTTATATAATATACTATTATCTATTAGACACTACTATTCACTAGCCGCGATAAAAATCTATTATCAAAAGCCCATATAAACAGACCATAAATTCTGTACTCCAATCAGGGACAAAACTCCTCGGGAACTGCCTCGAATTCATGCAGCCCCGACAGTTCCAACTCAAGAGATTCATTGTGTCCGACTGGGCTGTGCTGTTGTAACCTCTGCCAAACTTGTATTAATTGAATTATATATACCAATCAGTTCTTTTAAAAACTTTAAGTTACTAAGAAAAAAATAGACAACATAGAACAACATCATACGTATAGTAAACTCGGGGGGTTCCGGCCTTCTCGCGCGGTCCACGTCGCCCTCGCTCGCTCCGCGCCTGCCGCGTGCGCGCGCCCTCGCCTCCGCTCCGTCTGCCGCATGTATACGCTCGATAGCAAATAGTGTCGACAAATGACAATATTTTTTTGCAGCTTAGTGATCAACTAGTACCATACATGCCTTCCAAGGAAAACATAGATAGTAAAATTTTGCGAACAGAAATGTGTACAATTCTGTATCATGCTGTAAAAAAGCAATAAGAAGTAATCAGTCATGCGCGTGACTTTTTACTCAGCGTGAAAAAGAAGAAAGCTATATCAATCTTAATTGTGATCAACGCATCGATCAACTTTAGTGTATAAAGGGTCGGTTCTTTTAGACTTATAATTTAGTTTTTTATAGTAATTAATTTTTAAATGGAGTGTCTTTTTAAGATAGTGTATACAAGTCGATTATAGTAACACTGTCCCGATTTCATCTATATCGGTTAAAATTGCATGCGAGTAACTCTCTTCGTACTTTCTCTCATGAACAATCGGAATTCCAAAATTTAAGCTAAAAGTCATAAACCATAGCTCAAAGGAACCCACCCAAATCCCCCGGTACAAAGAGCTTAAGCTTCTGGCTTTGGCTGTTGTCTGAAATTGCACTGTAGCGGCTGTTAGTTTTTTCAAAATCAGTCAATTAAAAATTTTAAAAATAAGGAAAAAAGATAAAACAATTATATCATCACAAACAATGTAAAGGAATTAGAGAAAAAAAAGAGAAGCAAAAAAGCCAAAAATAACCAAAATTAGAAGTCGACACGTTTCAAATGGTTTCTGACTTAAATAAATTGAAAGTCAAAAAAGCTAGAAGCTGAAACTGTTCGGAGCAGACCTTAATTCACACAAACTGTAGACCTTAAGTCCGAACAAACTTTGAAAAGAAAGCAATGCTCCTCCCGTTAACCCACCTAAACTCAATCATCAACCAAAGTGTCAATTACAAAGGCGGGCAAACCTGTATGCTTGACAGGGGCCTTTGGACAAAGTTACAGCGGGGGATGAAAAGCAGAGTTACCAGTATTTAAGTCACATTTTCTAATAGTAGGGATGGTAATTGTACCTATTTACCTATGTATCTACGTGTAAATATCCTAATAGAGCTGGGTATAGGATGTATTTTTTTACCTACGGGTATGAAAATGGGGAAAACTTTTTACCCATCGGGTAAACGGTTATGGGTATGGGTGAGCTCCACCCGTACTCGTCTCACCTGTTTACCTACGAGTCCACGATCTGACAGTTGGACCAGCCCAAAACAGTCTCTGAAAATTACTTTTTTAAGGACATATATATTTAATGCGAATGTGATTCTTATATGTATGTGTGAATTTAAATGTGATGCTTTTATATTTTCTAGCAACAGCTGCTATTTTTATGTATCTGTCATTCTGTCATTAGTTCAATTCTCATACGCTGACTCTCAGTTCACGGGTAAACAGACATGCCTGTGGGCGATGGGTACCCGCGGTGTTCGCGGGTAAATAGGCATGCCCACGGGCGACAGGTATGGGTGAGGTTTTTCACCTGTCATCCTTCGCAGGTATGTCTGTGGGTGTAAATCAGAGTCGCGTTAGGTCCCGCTCGTTTCAGCTTTTTTCACTATTCAATAATTCGTCTTTTTCTGAATTTTTTTAGATTTTTTGGGCTTTTTTTGCATTTTTTTCTTTTTTTCCCATGTTCGTTTGCATTGTCCGTGATGGGCTAACATATTTTTCTATTTTCACATTTTTTAAAATTTAATTATGATCAAAAAACCAAATCAGATATAGTAAAAAAAGTTAGCTACAGTAAAATTTTAATCAGAAACCATCCCTAAAACGAAGGCCCAATTGCTATCTCTAGCTAATAGCATATCACACCATGCAACGGCAGGCTCAACAGGCAGCCAAGAGGGGACCCTGACAGCCCAATGTCAGAGATGGCCCTTGAAATCCTAGCCCATTTACCGCCCTGGCCCGTTCCTCTCTATCCCGAAATCCAGCCCGTTTCCGAGCCGCGGCAGTGGAACGTCCCGTTTAACTCGGCATTCCCTTGTTACTAATCCGCATCCGTGTCGGGAGAGCGGAGCCCTACCCATGGAAATGACGAAGCAAATTCTCCGAGTCCGAGTGTGAGTCGTCGTGCCATTATTGCGGATTCGTCGCCATAAACATGCAAAGGTGTCGGCGGCATTTCAATTCCACACTAGCCCTCGTCTCGGCCGCTTGCCTTGCCTTGCTTCTGTCGCCTCGATCACTCGATCGCTCGCGACGATCGCTCGCGCAGCTGGCCATGGCGGCAGCAGATTCTCCGCCGCTTCTCCCGACCCGCCGAGGAGCGAGATGATGCCGCTGCTGCCGACGCCTGCCTCATCATCTCCCGCCTCGCTTCGCGCTGCCCTCCTCCGTGCCCGCCGCGCCGACTCCGTCGAGAGGTGGGGCGCGCACAAGAAGCCCTCCACCCCAGCGTCGTCGGCGGCAGCAGCTGGAGCCCGCCGCGCGTCGCGTCGCGAAGCGCTGGGACCGCAACAAGATCATCAAGAGTCCGCGCGCGCGCCGACCTCGTCCAGCCGGCGGCAGCGCGACAAAGAAGAAGAGCCCCGGCGGGCGTCCGCTGCGAGCGTTAGGGCAGCGAAGAGCGGTCCCCACCGCGCGTCATCAGCCGAGCGCTGGGACATCCACAAGAAGCCTCGCAAACTGCAGACTCACGAGTTCGACCTGGAGATCGACAACCATGCACAGACCGACAACAAGACGAAAGCTTCCACGGTGGCGATCAAGGAGACGCCGGCCGTGTTCTCTGGAACGAGCTTCTTTGCGTCGCCGGAGCCGACCATGCTTCCGTTCCCATCGTTCTTGCTGGCGCGCAGAATGTAATCCATGCTCTTCATCGCTGTCACGTGGTGATCGACGCAGCTAATCAAGTTGCTAAGTAGTGTTTGTGACCCATTAATTGAAACAGAGCCTAGTTTGAAGCATACACTAGTTAGTTTGTACACGTTCGTTCTTTTTTTTTATGTGACTCTGGTTTAATGAAGTTGCCAATCTGATTGGTTTTGTTTGTGCTTACTTCACGTGAAGAGATGCGAAATCTTTGCGCGAGTTTGAACCTAGGATGATACTAGATTGATAGGAGTTACACAACATACACGAACTAGCTAGCTAGCTAACTCAACATGCTTGCAAATCCAATGCAGTTCCATAGATCTCACGTTAGAATAATTAGCTTAATTAGTCTTTTGATAGATCAGCACGAACTACCAAACAAGTTACCGATCGAAACCAATGCTCCCCACGATTTCGTTCACACCTCGCTTGGATTTCATTCGCACTAAACTAGATTACATATCCAGTCGATCTCCAGACTAGCCTGCATACTAAACCTTGGACGTGGACTAAGAAATGCCAAATGCGGAAGTTTTAGAGACTATCTATAGATTGATCAGTAATCGCGGAACACGCGATTCAGTGTGACAACATTAATTAGCGCAAGAACTGTTCGTGCTTAGTTTTAGAGTGTAAGAACATTAATTAGCGCAAGAACTGATCCTGGAGAGAATCAGTTGGATTTCTTATATTTGGATATACTCGAAGATTCATGCACGTCCACCTTCACCTTCTTCCTCCTCGCTAGCAAGCTCGAGAGGAGAATCCCGTCCCACCCCCCCACCTAGGATTCACCATTCCCTCCAGGCATAGAGGGAGACCAAGGGGCGGTGGCCCGGCAATGGTCTGCGGTGGGGGTGATGGTCAGGGTAGGAGAGTGGTGGGCGGTGTCGGAGAGCAACAGCGAATGAAGGTATTCGCTATTAGGTTGGGTGGGGGTAGCATGACGGAAGAGGGATAGGGGTGGCGCGGTGAGGTGACTGGGGCACCGCTGGCCACGGGTGGTGGAGGAGGGGCGTGGGTGGCGGGGGGAGAGGTGCGGAGCTGCTCCAGTAAGAAAGGAGGAGGGAGCCGTGAGAGGGGTTCACCATCAGTGATGAGAAAGAGGCGGCGTGGAGGGCAACAAGGGGCGGTTACGTGGTGGGGGAGGGGTGGTGGTGCTAGGTTTCCTTAGGGGCAGTTGGGTTCAATGGTTTTTATGGGTCAGTTGGGTTGGAGGGAGCCGGTAATTATTGGATTTCCATCCTACTCTCCAGGATTCGACTGACATCCTACTCTCCAGGATTCGACTGATTTATGAGGATGAAATCTGTCGATTGTTGCATAGACAGTCAGAGCTGTCAACGTGGGACTCGAGTACTTTGTTCCGTTCATAGCACTCGTATTTTTGCGCCGTTTGATTTTGATCTAACTATCCTCGCTTGTATTTGATTTCTCCGCCAGGGGCAGCCTTCCCCGCGGCACGCCCCACCGAGCAGATTAACAAGTCAGGCTTGTATTTGTTTTGGGCCTGTTCGTTTGGGCCTTTCTCTTTTTTGTTTCCAACAAAATATGTCCAGACTTGTATTGTTTGTTTTAGGCTTCTATTTGTTTTGGGCTTTTGTTTCGACCAAATTTATTAGGCTTTTGTTGTTTTTTGGGCTCAGTATCCTTCAACAAAAAGGTCCATTCGCACTAGATTTGGGCCCGATTGTGTAAACCGAGTAAACTTGGCATGCAAGAAGAACATGGCAGATCCAGGGGGAAAAGGAAAGAGAGAGATGAAGGGGGTAGAAGAACATCGCGTGGCAAAAACTTATCGACGAACACACAAAAAAAAACTTCGTGAGTGAAGATGGACGCGAGTGCAAAGGTTAGTAGAAGCAAAAAAAATTCCCTCTTGATATGCAGTCCCTCCCCATGATTTGCTCTTGCGTTCTTTGATTTTAATTTTGCGATCTTGATTACTTTTGTGCTCCATGGTGAAACATATACAACTACTACTATTGCAATCTTGATTGCACCTCCATGACTTGCTTTCTCTCTGTGAGTCTCCATAATGTGAGTACATATAATATGAGTACATATAAATTTGACAAAATGAAAACTTTGTGAATGTCCATAATCAAACAACGCAGTATATATGATTGTGCTGTCAAAACGTGTTTCAGTCGGAACACCCTTTTTTATGTACCTCCTTTGGTTCTTACATAACACATGTCCACATATTTCTATTTTAATTTTTTGCTGCGTAAAATATAATATGAAAACAAAAGAAACATATACAACGGTTATATCGTTTTTTACAACACCACATCTGGTGCTTGGGAGGAAAAAAAAGACCACCTGTCGTATAAGAGGCCTTTGTGCCCAAACGTGCTTTGTTTTCCCTCCGCGTTTACTGTGCAAAAAAAGGTTGCATTTCCTTTGGCCCTACAAACAAAAATAAATCAAAAATATTAAATAAAAACAAAAAGAACGTAAAAACGATGGTGAAAGATAAAAATACATATTACCTTGGATATGGACGAATTCACTAAATCAAGAGGAGCATTGTTCAATTGATGGCGCAACATCCTATTCAGCAGTTGAATCCTAATGTTTGCCATGTCTTGTCGAGTGAAATGATTATCCAGTGCAACTCTTGGGCTCCGCATGTCCATGAATTTCATCACAAATATGCCACAATCAAAATGTTTTTTAACACATAGTAGGTACATATAAATATATGGGCAAACATTAGGTACACACCATTCGGAATACAGACAAAAGTATACAAATAACACTGAAAAACAAGGGAGAAAATAAATGTCATGCAAATAGGAAAAATTACATATATTTAAATCTGTAAAACTAGCTTGCATTCCATTTAAAAAGTCTTATCCAAGGTGTTATATGGAAGAAAAAGAAGACAAAAATCATTACATTGTAGTTTGCTGACTGGAGGATACTCAACATCAAAAGAATCAAGCAGGCGACATGGTGCCTCCATTGCAAACTGGGCCACATGGTGCACGCATGGGCCTCGTGGTGTGGAGCTGGCGGGTTGGCTGGGCCATGACGCGAGAAGGAAAAGGGGGAGTAGGTCGAGCTGGCAGACGAGATTCGACCCAATGGCCTGGAGGGAATTAAAATAGGATTTAAAATTTAACTTCGCTTTGAATTTATGTTTGAATTTCTAATTTGAATTATCAAGGTAATTTGCACACAAAAATTTTAGGAAAAATTCCTCATCATCCAATTTTTTTAAAAAAAATGGATTTCACCTCTTTGTATCAAGGAATTTATTTTTAAAAATCTTCAACTTCAACCAAGCTTGGGGAAAATTTTATAAGACACCAAAAATTTTAAATTTCATGGAAATTCATGCATGTTTATTTGAAAACCAAAATTGGGCTATTACAGTCTTGGATTTCACGATGAAGGGAATCCCACAATGCATTGAAATGGATTTCGCATAAAAATTGTGTGACTTATGTGTGATCGCCCAGTGCCATAGCATTTTTCTTGGCACATTAAATCGACCTTTTTATATTTTATTGAATAATGCTATCATCTCTCTTAATTCTAATTTAATGTGAATTCAAATACTTGAATTAATTTGGCTAATGATGTCAGTTATTAGATTAATTTGATTTACTTAAGTTAATGGCATCAGTTACTAGAAGCATCTATGAAGACCTGGAGATGTCTTGGCTAGTGTGACCAAAACCCTTCTTTCTACTTTCTTCTCTGCTAATTTGTGTTGGTGGCTGCGGGGCCAAACCTCATCGGCCTTCTTTCTCAGTGTGCATCGAAAGGAGGGGAGTGGGATCTCCGAATCATTACCGTAGAGGGTTCTTGCACTGGTGGCAATAAGGTTTATGGGTAGCATATTTACGTGACCGCTCGTAGTATGCTACTTCTATGTCCTGCATTGCATCGAGCCTATGCTACTTTTGTGCTGCTTTGCTACTTCTATATTCTGCACTATATCAAGTCTACACTGCCTACTATTATTCATCAAACCTTATAGTAAGTCGTTATTGTGATAGATCGATCCGGTTATAGTTCTTTTCTTGTGTATTTGATGAGTTGCCTACCGTTAGTTATGAGTTTTGCATCACTAATATTTTACTATACTTGTCTGCTAGTAAAATTTGAAACTAAAATATTGCTCACATTTCTGTAAGAAATGGAATAAGGAGAAGAAGATAATGAAGCCAAGAACACATGCATAGACGAGATTGAGCTAAGTGAGATGTAACTAAGAAGGGTTCTCTTCTCTGTTGGTATACTTACGTAAATGTGTTAGGTTTAACCATGTGTACTTCTAACAAGGAGAAAAAGCTTAATTATGCAGCGTTAATGCAACATGCATGGTGCATGATTAGGGATGGTAATTGGGTGCGGCAGGTATAGGTAGTGCTCGTTCATACCTATACCTGTGACTCCGATTTACACCTACGGGTATACCCACGAAAGGCGACGGGTGAAGAATCTTGCCTATACCCGTCGCCCGCGGGTACCCATCGCCCGTGGAAATACCCGTTTACCCGCGAACTGAGAGTCATCATCTGAAAGTTGAACTAATGATAGGTACATATAAGCAGCAGCTCTTGCTAGAAAAATATAATACCTATCTTTTGTAGTTATGTTTAAATTCAATTTTAAACTAGTAGATTTCCTTACTAGGGTCATTTCCAAACTTATTATAAAAATTAATTATCTCCTAGATCAAGAACAAAAGAGTATAGGATCAGTTCTAAGTAACAACAATAGAGAAGAAAATTGCACAATTGAAGAAGATCCCCCCTTAATTAAAGTATTAAAAATACGCATATATAAGTAATCATACATCAGGTAATTGCAAACAAGGAGTGCTTCTAATGAGGAATTATAGAATTACAACCAGTAAGAATTGTCCCGATTATCTCAAAGACACGCATCTTCTCGTGGGTAAACGGGCGAGATGGGTACGGGCGATAAGGTATCGACACGTAGGTCTGAAAGGCCACGTCAATTGCCGATAAGGTATCGACATGACATTTTATTGTTAGACAATGATGAGCCTAAAACTTATGAGGAAGTAATGATGGACTCAGACTCTGAGAAATGGCTTGTAGCCATGAGATCTGAAATTCAATCCATGCATGATAATCAAGTTTGGAACTTGGTTGATCTACCTGATGGTGTAAAAACCATTGAGTGCAAGTGGATTTTTAAGAAAAAGATAGACATGGATGGAAATGTTCATATCCATAAGGCACGATTGGTGGCGAAGGGTTTCAAACAAATTCAAGGTATTGATTATGATGAAACCTTCTCGCCCGTCGCTATGCTTAAGTCTGTCCAGATCATTCTAGCTATTGCTGCATATTTTGATTATGAGATATGGCAGATAGATGTCAAAACGGCTTTCCTAAATGGAAACCTAAGTGAGGATGTGTACATGACAAAACCTGGATCCCCAAAATGCTAGAAAAGTATGCAAACTTCAGAGATCTATCTATGGATTAAAGCAAGCATCTCGGAGTTGGAATAAACGTTTTGATGAAGAGGTCAAAAAGTTTGGTTTCATCAAGAGCAAAGAAGAACCTTGTGTTTACATGAAGGTTAGTGGGAGCGCACTCGTGATCCTAATGTTATATTTAAATGACATATTATTGATTGGAAATGACATTCCTATGCTGGAATCTGTTAAGATCTCATTGAAAAATAGTTTCTCTGTGAAGGACTTAGGAGAGGCAACATACATCTTAGGGATAAAGATCTATAGAGATAGATCGAGAAGGCTGATTGGATTAAGCCAAAGTACTTATATTGACAAGGTGTTGAAACGGTTCAACATGCAGGAAGCCAAGAAAGGGTTCTTACCTATGTCACATGGTATAAGTCTTAGCAAGAATCAGTGTCCTTCGACAACTGAAGAGCGAGACCGTATGAATGGTATTCCATATGTTTCAGCTATTGGATCTATTATGTACGCCATGATATGTACTCGACCCAATGTATCGTATGCTCTAAGTGTTACAAGCAGATACCAAGCTGATCCCGGTGAAGGTCACTAGACAGCTGTGAAAAACATTCTTAAGTACTTAAGAAGAACTAAGGATGTGTTCCTAGTTTATGGCGGTGATGAAGAGCTCGTTGTAAATGGTTACACCGATGCAAGCTTCCAAACCGACAAAGATGATTATCGTTCGCAATCTGGTTTTGTCTTCATTTTAAATGGAGGGGCGGTGAGCTGGAAAAGTTCCAAGCAAGAGACGGTTCTTGATTCTACAACGGAGGCCGAGTACATTGCGCTTCAAGTCTGCGAAGGAAGGTGTTTGGATAAGGAATTTTATTTCTGAGTTGGGTATGGTCTCGAGTGCCCTGAGCCCAATGAATCTCTATTGTGATAATAATGGAGCCATTGCGCAGGCTAAGGAGCCTAGATCCCATCAAAAGTCCAAGCATATACTCAGGTGCTATCACCTTATTCGCGATATTGTAGATAGAGGAGATGTAAAGATATGCAAGGTACACACGGATTTGAATGTTGCTGATCCATTGACAAAACCTCTCACACAGCAAAAGCACGAGATGCACACAAGAGCTATTGGTATTACATACCTAAATGATTAACTCTAGTGCAAGTGGGAGACTGATGGAGATATGCCCTAGAGATAATCATAGAGATGATTCTGTTTATTATGTTCATGAATTATTGGATAATTTATCTTGTTCCTTGAATAACATCGTCAATATTTATTATCAAGTGTGTGACTTGATTGTGAAACTCTATATTGCTGCGATGATTATTCTTAGATGATCCCTAGTCAAACATATGAGGACACATATTAATAGACTAGCATATGTATTGGTTGATGACCATGTTTCACGGGTCATAGATATAAAAATATTAAACCAATAATATGGACACATGTTAGCAAATATGGGGTTGGATCGACCCACCATGAAACATCATGAGAATGTTGCATTCTTACCATCATCAGTTGGTTTCATTCACAAAGCGTATGCTATGTCCTTAAGACTTGAGATCGTCGCACGTACTCAAGTTGCATAATGACTGACTTAGGGGTTGCCAAACACTACTCCGTAACTGGGTAGTCATAAAGGTAGCTTTCGTGTTTTGTTATGATGCATGCATTGAGGCATGGTCGATCAAGATAGGATTTGCCCCTCCAAGCAATAGGAGAGATATCTCTAGGCCTCTCGAGTGATTGGATTCCAGAAATGCATGACCATGCTATTCACGGTTAAAGAGTTAACCGTAGTCGGGAATTCAAGTCACATAATCGAGAAAGAGTGGTTGAGCTAACCAAACAAGGATGACACGTACTCGCCTTGAGTTTAACCGATATCGTGAGGCAAAGGGAAATGCATAAGTTTTGTTGAGGTTCGTCCGATATGATCTTTGCATATATTTAGGAGTCGGCATGTCTTGCTAAGGGGCCGCTGCCGATTAATGGACGAGTAGGAGTACTCGGGCTATGTCTAAGTGTATGTGAATCTATAGGGTCGCACACTTAAAGGGCTGGGACTTAATTCGGATAGTGATCTGAATTCTTATGGGCCATGAGTTCCTAATGGGCCTCCAGTTCGAGACCCATTATGATGGATGTCTATAAATAGAGGAGAGGTGGCATAGGGTTTGCCAAGAGAATTCGGAATTCCCGAAACCCTAGTTGCCATACCTTCCTCATCTAATACCGTGCCGCCGGCGCTAGCACTCCGGCGCGTGGTGTTCCTGCCCCATACGTGTGGATACCTTGGAGGTGTTGATGTGAAGCTTCAACACTAGGACGATCCGCAACTTGTGACGATCGCAAGGACCTGAAGGAGGAGACGTTCTGCTAGAACGACTACAACTGCATCTACGCGCTACATCGACTCTACTTCCGCTACGAGTCTGCGCGTCTAGTGGTAATCCCGTGATCTATTACTAGAGGAGGTTCCTTTTACGTGGTAGAATTTTTAAAATTTTGCTTGCATAGCCTACCCGTAGATCTTCACATTCAACAGTAAAGTAAACATGGCATAAGTATAAAGCATCAACACAAAGCAACCATATATTGTTCTACCATATACTTGCCTGTTTAACCTCGTAGGCGATGCGTGAACGGCACAGAACCTAAACCTTCATCTGAGCAAACATCACCCATCTCAATACATCACTAAAACAGTGCATACCCACACAAACGAAAAGCATCGCTCCTAAGCGCAATCTGGCACATATGATCTCCTTTCATCGGACACTTTCCCGCATGTCCCAGTGATTAAATGACCATAACTTTGAATTCCGATACTCAACATAGCAAGCAATACAAGTTTAATTACCTACACAAATTTACTCTCATAATACTTGTTATCATAATTTAAAATTTACGTCACCTAAACATCTGATTTTAGCCTCGAAAGTTGTGCTGCCCCATATCAGACAACAACCTTCTTGGAATCATAACTTTCAACTGTTCTACCAAATTCATCATTCTAGCACTCTATTAAAAAGATTTAACAATTATATACATTATTCATATTGCGACAAAATCTTGGTTTTGACATTTTTTTAAATTTGTGAAATACCGCAATATTGTCCAATCGCAATGATTCACTAAACAGCAATATTAAAGTTGTCACAACTTTCAACCTACCCCACCAAATCAGTTGTTCAATCACTCTATGAAAATTTAGCAAAATTAGCTATAAGTTTCTAGTAGATCAAGTTCTCATATTATACCCTTGACATGCTAAAAACCTAAATAGAAGGCATTACACGTGGAATCCATCTACGAACCATGTTCTAGACATGCCAAACGCACCTATCTTGCTAATCCCCACTCTAACCTTTACACAAAACAATAAATCAGCATGGAAAAAGATATTCGAAGCATTACCCTAGCACGAATAGCTAGACTAGGCACCTTCCTCTTCATGATCCATGAGTGGAATAGGTTCCTGACATCTTAGGGAGGATTTGTGTTAAATTTTACTGTGTTTGAATCAGTGGTTTAGAAAGTTAACTCTTTAATTAGATCATATGCAGTGTTATTCTGCACTTTGCCTCGGCAAGTGGTTGGACCATAGTGATCTGAGCGGTTAGACTGGCCGATCCCAATCAGACCGGTTTCCTTGCTATCAAGCCGGCCAGGGCAATTAGACCGTACCGAAGCCGATGGTCAGACCGATTGGAGCAGAGAATTTCACTGTGAGTTTATGATATTTGGCTCTTAGCTATGATGAGCATATGAGTTTTTATTTTTACTGTATTAAGTTGGTAATACTAGGAAATGATTTTAAAGAAGTTATTCACACTCCGCTGACTCGCCGCACCAATTCTACCAGCTATTCTGTTTTGGCGAGCTCTCGTAGAAGCTTTGGCCTGAACAAACGATTGTATACGTGAACGTTGGCTCGTCATCTCCCGTCTTGCCCGTAGCTCAGTAATCTTGCACACGACCTGTCTCTCCCGAGGGAACAGCCCCACATTGACAACGAACTCTCCCTAGTTCAGTATGAAGTTTGTGAAGAGGCTATTCATATTGTCTTCTATCTATATAGAAATTAATATAAACGTCTCAATATCTATAAATTACTTTTATCAATCGCTACTTTTCGTTTTTACATATTGTAATATATTTTGTATTTTATTATATCACAACTCCGTAAGTCGCATAACGATCTGAATATTGTATTGCCTTTCAATGTATCGTATTTCTTATATAATATACTATTATCTATTAAACACTACTATTCACTAACCACGATAAAAAATCTATTATCAAAAGTCCATATAAATAGACCATAAATTCTGTACTCCAATCAGGGACAAAACTCCTCGGGAACTGCCTCGAATTCATGCAGCCCCGACAGTTCCAACTCAAGAGATTCATTGTGTCCGACTGGGCTGTGCTGTTGTAACCTCTGCCAAACTTGTATTAATTGAATTATATATACCAATCAGTTATTTTAAAAACTTTAAGTTACTAAGAAAAAATAGACAACATAGTGTCGACAAATGACAATATTTTTTTGCAGCTTAGTGATCAACTGGTACCATACATGCCTTCCAAGGAAAACATAGATAGTAAAATTTTGCGAACAGAAATGTGTACAATTCTGTATCATGCTGTAAAAAAGCAATAAGAAGTAATCAGTCATGCGCGTGACTTTTTACTCAGTGTGAAAAAGAAGAAAGCTATATCAATCTTAATTGTGATCAACGCATCGATCAACTTTAGTGTATAAAGGGTCGGTTCTTTTAGACTTATAACTTAGCTTTTTATAGTAACTAGTTTTTAAATGGAGTGTCTTTTTAAGATGGTATATACAAGTCGATTATAGTGACACTGTCTCGATTTCATCTATATCGGTTAAAATTATATGCGAGTAACTCTCTTTGTACTTTCTCTCATGAACAATCGGAATTCCAAAATTTAAGCTAAAAGTCATAAACCATAGCTCAAAAGAATCAACCCAAATCCCCCGGTCCAAAGAGCTTAAGCTTCTGACTTTGGCTGTTGTCTGAAATTGCACTGTAACTGCTGTTAGTTTTTTCAAAATCATTCAATTAAAAATTTTAAAATAAGGAAAAAATATAAAACAAGTATATCATCACAAATAATGTAAAGGAATTAGAGAAAAAAAGAGAAGCAAAGAAAGCCAAAAATAACCAAAATTAGAAGTCGACACGTTTCAAATAGTTTCTAATTTAAATAAGCTGAAAGTCAAAAAAAGCCAGAAGCTGAAGCTGTTCGAAGCAGACCTTAATTCACACAAACTGTAGACCTTAAGTCCGAACAAACTTTGAAAAGAAAGCAATGCTCCTCCCGTTAACCCACCTAAACTCAATCATCAACCAAAATGTTAATTACAAAAGCGGGCAGACCTGTATGCTTGACAGGGGCCTTTGGACAAGTTACAGCGGGGGATGAAAAGCAGAGTTACCAGTATTTAGTCACATTTTCTAATAGTAGAGATGGCAATTGTACCTATTTATCTACGTATCTACGTATAAATATCCTAATAGAGCTGGGTATATGATGTATTTTTTTACCTACGGATATAAAAACGGGGAAAACTTTCTACCCATCGGATAAACGGGTACAGGTATGGGTGAGCTCCACCCGTACCCGTCTCGCCCGTTTAACCACGAGTTCACGATCTGACAGGTGGACCAGCCCAATACAGTCTCTGAAAATTACTTTCTTAATGACATATATTTAATGTGAATGTGATGCTTATATGTATGTGTGAATTTAAATGTGATGATTTTATATTTTCTAGCAACAGCTGCTGTTTTTATGTATCTATCATTCTGTCATTAGTTCAATTCTCATACGCTAACTCTCAGTTCACGGGTAAACGGACATGCCTGTGGGCGATAGGTACCCGGTGTTCGCGGGTAAATAGGCATGACCGCGGGCGACGGGTATGGGTGAGGTTTTTCACCCGTCATCCTTCGCAGGTATGCCTGTGGGTGTAAATCAGAGTTGCGTTAGGTCCCGCTCGTTTCAGCTTTTTTTCACTATTCAGTAATTCGTCTTTTTCTGAATTTTTTTAGATTTTTTAGGCTTTTTTGCATTTTTCTTTTTTTTCCAGTGTTCCTTTGCATTGTCCGTGATGGGCTAATATATTTTTTTATTTTCATATTTTTTTTAAATCAGGTACAGTAAAAAAAGACAGCTACAGTAAAATTTCAGCTAGAAACCATCGTCAAAACGAAGGCCCAATCGTTATCTCTAGCTAATAGCATATCACACCATGCAACGGCAGGCTCAACAGGCAGCCAAGAGGGGACCCTGACAGCCCAATGTCAGAGATGGCCCTTGAAATCCTAGCCCATTTACCGCCCTGGCCCGTTCCTCTCTATCCCGAAATGGCGAAATCCAGCCCGTTTCCGAGCCGCGGCAGTGGAACGTCCCGTTTAACTCGGCAATCCCTTGTTACTAATCCGCATCCGTGTCGGGAGAGCGGAGCCCTACCCATGGAAATGACGAAGCAAATTCTCCGAGTCCGAGTGTGAGTCGTCGTGCCATTCTTGCGGATTCGTCGCCATAAAAATGCAAAGGTCCAGCCGCATTTCAATTCCACCGCTAGCTCGCCTCTCCGCCGCTTGCCTTGCCTTGCTTCTGTCGTCTCGATCACTCGATCGCCGCGACGATCGCTCCGCGCAGCTAGCCATGGCGGCAGCAGCTTCTCCGCCGCTTCTCCCGACCCGCCAAGGAGCAAATGATGCCGCCGCCGACGCCCGCCTCATCATCCGCCCGCCTCCTTCGCGCTGCCCTCCTCCGGCCCGGCCGCGCGACTCCGTCGAGAGGTGGGGCGCGCACAAGAAGCCCCACCGGCCAGCCAGCGCCGAGCGGCGGCAGCGGAGCCCCGCCGCGCGCGCCCGCTGCGGCGACGCTGGGACCGCAACAAGATCATCAAGAGTCCGCGCGCACGCCGACCGCGTCCAATGAGCGGCAATGGCGCGGCAATGCAAGAGCCCGGCGCGCGTCCGCTGCGAGCGTTGGGACAGCGAAGCGGCGCCTCTCCCACCGCGCATCACCGAGCGCTGGACATCCACAAGAAGCCTCGCAAACCGCAGACTCACGAGATCGACAACCATGCGAGACCGACAACAAGACGAAGCTTCCACGGTGGCGATCAAGGAGACGCCGCCGTGTTCTCTCGAACGAAGCTTTGCGTCGCCGAGCCGACCATGCTTCGCTCCCATCGTTCTTCTTTGGCGCGCGAATGTAATCCATGCTCTTCATCGCTGTCACGTGGTGATCGACGCAGCTAATCAAGTTGCTAAGTAGTGTTTGTGACCCATTAATTGAAACAGAGCCTAGTTTGAAGCATACACTAGTTAGTTTGTACACGCTCGTTTTTTTTTTATGTGACTCTGGTTTAATGAAGTTGCCAATCCGATTGGTTTTGTTTGTGCTTACTTCACGTGAAGAGATGCGAAATCTTTGCGCGAGTTTGAACCTAGGATGATACTAGATTGATAGGAGTTACACAACATACACGAACTAGCTAGCTAGCTAACTCAACATGCTTGCAAATCCAATGCAGTTCCATAGATCTCACGTTAGAATAATTAGCTTAATTAGTCTTTTGATAGATCAGCACGAACTACCAAACAAGTTACCGATCGAAACCAATGCTCCCCACGATTTCGTTCACACCTCGCTTGGATTTCATTCGCACTAAACTAGATTACATATCCAGTCGATCTCCAGACTAGCCTGCATACTAAACCTTGGACGTGGACTAAGAAATGCCAAATGCGAAAGTTTTAGAGACTATCTATAGATTGATTAGTAATCGCGGAACACGCGATTCAGTGTGAGAACATTAATTAGCGCAAGAACTGTTCGTGCTTAGTTTTAGAGTGTAAGAACATTAATTAGCGCAAGAACTGATCCTGGAGAGAATCAGTTGGATTTCTTATATTTGGATATACTCGAAGATTCATGCACGTCCACCTTCACCTTCTTCCTCCTCGCTAGCAAGCTCGAGAGGAGAATCCCGTCCCACCCCCCCACCTAGGATTCACCATTCCCTCCAGGCATAGAGGGAGACCAAGGGGCGGTGGCCCGGCAATGGTCTGCGGTGGGGGTGATGGTCAGGGTAGGAGAGTGGTGGGCGGTGTCGAAGAGCAACAGCGAAGGAAGGTATTCGCTATTAGGTTGGGTGGGGGTAGCATGACGGAAGAGGGATAGGGGTGGCGCGACGAGGCGACTGGGGCGCCGTTGGCCACGGGTGGTGGAGGAGGGACGTGGGTGGCGGGGGGAGAGGCGCGGGGCTGCTCCAGTAAGAAAGGAGGAGGGGGCCGTGAGAGGGGTTCGCCATCAGTGATGAGAAAGAGGCGGCATGGAGGGCGACAAGGGGCGGTTGCGCGGTAGGGGAGGGGTGGTGGTACTAGGTTTCCTTAGGGGCAGTTGGGTTCGATGGTTTTTATGGGTCAGTTGGGTTGGAGGGAGCCGGTAATTATTGGATTTCCATCCTACTCTCCAGGATTCGACTGATTTATGAGGATGAAATCAGTCGATTGTTGCATAAACAGTCAGAGCTGTCGACGTGGGACTCGAGGACTTTGTTCCGTTCATAGCACTCATATTTTTGCGCCGTTTGATTTTGATCTAACTATCCTCGCTTGTATTTGATTTCTCCGCAGGGGCAGCCTTCCCCGCGGCACGCCCCACCGAGCAGATTAACAGGTAAGGCTTGTATTTGTTTTGGGCCTGTTCGTTTGGGCCTTTCTCTTTTTTGTTTCCAACAAAATATGTCCAGACTTGTATTGTTTGTTTTAGGCTTCTATTTGTTTTGGGCTTTTGTTTCGACCAAATTTATTAGGCTTTTGTTGTTTTTTGGGCTCCAGTATCCTTCAACAAAAGGTCCATTCGCACTAGATTGGGCCCGATTGTGTAAACCGAGTAAACTTGGCATGCAAGAAGAACATGGAAGATCCAGGGGGGAAAAGGAAAGAGAGAGATGAAGGGGGGAGAAGAACATCGCGTGGCAAAAACTTACCGACGAACACAAAAAAAAAACTTCGTGAGTGAAGATGGACGCGAGTGCAAAGGTTAGTAGAAGCAAAAAAAATTCCCACTTGATATGCAGTCCCTCCCCATGATTTGCTCTTGCGTTCTTTGATTTTAATTTTGCGATCTTGATTACTTTTGTGCTCCATGGTGAAACATATACAACTACTACAATTGCAAACTTGATTGCACCTCCATGACTTGCTTTCTCTCTGTGAGTCTCCATAACGTGAGTACATATAATATGAGTACATATAAATTTGACAAAATGAAAACTTTGTGAATGTCCATAATCAAACAACGTAGTATATATGATTGTGTTGTCAAAACGTGTTTCAGTCGGAACACTCTTTTTTATGTACCTACTTTGGTTCTTACATAACACATGTCCACATATTTCTATTTTAATTTTTTGCTGCGTAAAATATAATATAAAAACAAAAGAAACATATACAACGGTTATATCGTTTTTCACAACACCACATCTGGTGCTTGGGAATTGGGAGAAAAAACAAGACCATCTGTCGTATAAGAGGCCTTTGTGCCCAAACGTGCTTTGTTTTCCCTCCGCGTTTACTGTGCAAAAAAAGGCTGCATTTCCTTTGGCCCTACAAACAAAAATAAATCAAAAATATTAAATAAAAACAAAAAGAACGTAAAAACGATGGTGAAAGATAAAAATACATATTACCTTGGATATGGACGAATTCACTAAATCAAGAGGAGCATTGTTCAATTGATGCGCAACATCCTATTCAGTAGTTGAATCCTAATGTTTGCCATGTCTTGTCGAGTAAAATGATCATCCAGTGCAACTCTTGGGCTCCGCATGTCCATGAATTTCATCACAAATATGCCACAATCAAAATGTTTTTTAACACATAGTAGGTACATATAAATATATGGGCAAACATTAGGTACACACCATTCGGAATACAGACAAAAGTATACAAATAACACTGAAAAACAAGGGAGAAAATAAATTTCATGCAAACAGGAAAAATTACATATATTTAAATCTGTAAAACTAGCTTGCATTCCATTTAAAAAGTCTTATCCAAGGTGTTATATGGAAGAAAAAGAAGACAAAAATCATTACATTGTAGTTTGCTGACTGGAGGATACTCAACATCAAAAGAATCAAGCAGGCGACATGGTGCCTCCATTGCAAACTGGGCCACATGGTGCACACATGGGCCTCGTGGTGTGGAGTCAAGCGGGTTGGTGGGCCATGACGCGAGAAGGAAAAGGGGAGTAGGTCGAGTCGGCAGATTTAGATTCACCCAATGGCCTGGAGGGAATTAAAATAGGATTTAAAATTTAACTTCGCTTTGAATTTATGTTTGAATTTCTAATTTGAATTATCAAGGTAATTTGCACACAAAAATTTTAGGAAAAATTTCTCATCATCCAATTTTTTTAAAAAAATTGGATTTCACCTCTTTGTATCAAGGAATTTATTTTTAAAAATCTTCAACTTCAACCAAGCTTGGGGAAAATTTTATAAGACACCAAAAATTTTAAATTTCATGGAAATTCATGCATGTTTATTTGAAAACCAAAATTGGGCTATTACAGTCTTGGATTTCACGATGAAGGGAATCCCACAATGCATTGAAGTGGATTTCGCATAAAAATTGTGTGACTTATGTGTGATCGCCCAGTGCCATAGCATTTTTCTTGGCACATTAAATCGACCTTTTTATATTTTATTGAATAATGCTATCATCTCTCTCTTAATTCTATTTTAATGTGAATTCAAATACTTGAATTAATTTGGCTAATGATGTCAGTTATTAGATTAATTTGATTTACTTAAGTTAATGGCATCAGTTACTAGAAGCATCTATGAAGACCTAGAGATGTCTTGGCTAGTGTGACCAAAACCCTTCTTTCTACTTTCTTCTCTGCTAATTTGTGTTGGTGGCCGCGGGGCCAAACCTCATCGGCCTTCTTTCTCGGTGTGCATCGAAAGGAGGGAGAGTGGGATCTCCGAATCATTACCGTAGAGGGTTCTTGCACTGGTGGCAATAAGGTTTATGGGTAGCATATTTACGTGACCGCTCGTAGTATGCTACTTCTATGTCCTGCATTGCATCGAGCCAATGCTACTTTTGTGCTACTTTGCTACTTCTATATTCTGCACTATATCAAGTCTACACTGCCTACTATTATTCATCAAACCTTATAGTAAGTCGTTATTGTGATAGATCGATCCGGTTATAGTTCTTTTCTTGTGTATTTGATGAGTTGCCTACCGTTAGTTATGAGTTTTGCATCACTAATATTTTACTATACTTGTCGGCTAGTAAAATTTGAAACTAAAATATTGCTCACATTTCTGTAAGAAATGGAATAAGGAGAAGAAGATAATGAAGCCAAGAACACATGCATAGACGAGATTGAGCTAAGTGAGATGTAACTAAGAAGGGTTCTCTTCTCTGTTGGTATACTTACGTAAATGTGTTAGGTTTAACCATGTGTACTTCTAACAAGGAGAAAAAGCTTAATTATGCAGCGTTAATGCAACATGCATGGTGCATGATTAGGGATGGTAATTGGGTGCGGCGGGTATAGGTAGTGCTCGTTCATACCTATACCTGTGACCCCGATTTACACCTACGGGTATACCCACGAAAGGCGACGGGTGAAGAATCTTGCCTATACCCGTCGCCCGCGGGTACCCATCGTCCGTGGGAATACCCGTTTACCCGCGAACTGAGAGTCATCATCTGAAAGTTGAACTAATGATAGGTACATATAAGCAGCAGCTCTTGCTAGAAAATATAATACCTATCTTTTGTAGTTATGTTTAAATTCAATTTTAAACTAGTAGATTTCCTTACTAGGGTCATTTCCAAACTTATTATAAAAATTAATTATCTCCTAGATCAAGAACAAAAGAGTATAGGATCAGTTCTAAGTAACAACAATAGAGAAGAAAATTGCACAATTGAAGAAGATCCCCCCATTAATTAAAGTATTAAAAATACGCATATATAAGTAATCATACATCAGGTAATTGCAAACAAGGAGTGCAAGATGGGTACGGGCGAGATGGGTACGGGCGATAAGGTATCGACACGTAGGTCTGAAAGGCCACGTCAATTGCCGATAAGGTATCGACATGACATTTTATTGTTAGACAATGATGAGCCTAAAACTTATGAGGAAGTAATGATGGACTCAGACTCTGAGAAATGGCTTGTAGCCATGAGATCTGAAATTCAATCCATGCATGATAATCAAGTTTGGAACTTGGTTGATCTACCTGATGGTGTAAAAATCATTGAGTGCAAGTGGATTTTTAATAAAAAGATAGACATGGATGGAAATGTTCATATCCATAAGGCACGATTGGTGGCGAAGAGTTTCAAACAAATTCAAGGTATTGATTATGATGAAACCTTCTCGCCCGTCGCTATGCTTAAGTCTGTCCAGATCATTCTAGCTATTGCTGCATATTTTGATTATGAGATATGGCAGATGGATGTCAAAACGGCTTTCCTAAATGGAAACCTAAGTGAGGATGTGTACATGACACAACCTGAGGGTTTTGTTGATCCCCAAAATGCTAGAAAAGTATGCAAACTTCAGAGATCTATCTGCGGATTAAAGCAAGCATCTCGGAGTTGGAATAAACGTTTTGATGAAGAGGTCAAAAAGTTTGATTTCATCAAGAACAAAGAAGAACCTTGTGTTTACATGAAGGTTAGTGGGAGCGCACTCGTGATCCTAATGTTATATGTAGATGACATATTATTGATTGGAAATGACATTCCTATGCTGGAATCTGTTAAGGTCTCATTGAAAAATAGTTTCTCTATGAAGGACCTAAGAGAGGCAACATACATCTTAGGAATAAAGATCTATAGAGATAGATCGAGAAGGCTGATTGGATTAAGCCAAAGTACTTATATTGACAAGGTGTTGAAACGGTTCAACATGCAGGAAGCCAAGAAAGGGTTCTTACCTATGTCACATGGCATAAGTCTTAGCAAGAATCAGTGTCCTTCGACAACTGAAGAGCGAGACCGTATGAATGGTATTCCATATGCTTCAGCTATTGGATCTATTATGTACGCCATGATATGTACTCGAGCCGATGTATCGTATGCTCTAAGTGTTACAAGCAGATACCAAGCTGATCCCGGTGAAGGTCACTGGACAGCTGTGAAAAACATTCTTAAGTACTTAAGAAGAACTAAGGATGTGTTCCTAGTTTATGGCGGTGATGAAGAGCTCGTTGTAAATGGTTACATCGATGCAAGCTTCCAAACCGACAAAGATGATTATCGTTCGCAATCTGGTTTTGTCTTCATTTTAAATGGAGGAGCGGTGAGCTGGAAAAGTTCCAAGCAAGAGACGGTTGCTGATTCTACAACGGAGGCCGAGTACATTGCGGCTTCTGAAGCTGCGAAGGAAGGTGTTTGGATAAGGAATTTTATTTCTGAGTTGGGTATGGTCTCGAGTGCTCTGAGCCCAATAAATCTCTATTGTGATAATAATGGACCATTGCGCAGGCTAAGGAGTCTAGATCCCATCAAAAGTCCAAGCATATACTCAGGCGCTATCACCTTATTCACGATATTGTGGATAGAGGAGATGTAAAGATATGCAAGGTACACACGGATTTGAATGTTGCTGATCCATTGACAAAACCTCTCACACAGCAAAAGCACGAGATGCACACAAGAGCTATTGGTATTAGATACCTAAATGATTAACTCTAGTGCAAGTGGGAGACTGATGGAGATATGCCCTAGAGATAATCATAGAGATGATTCTGTTTATTATGTTCATGAATTATTGGATAATTTATCTTGTTCCTTGAATAACATCATCAATATTTATTATCAAGGGTGTGACTTGATTGTGAAACTCTATATTGCTGCGATGATTATTCTTAGATGATCCCTAGTCAAACATATGAGGACACATATTAATAGACTAGCATATGTATTGGTTGATGACCATGTTTCACGGGTCATAGATATAAAGATATTAAGCCAATAATATGGACACATGTTAGCAAATATGGGGTTGGATCGACCCACCATGAAACACTGCGAGAATGTTGCATTCTTACCATCATCAGTTGGTTTCATTCACAAAGCGTATGCTATGCCCTTAAGACTTGAGATCGTCGCACGTACTCAAGATGCATAATGACTGACTTAAGGGTTGCCAAACACTACTCCGTAATTGGGTAGTCATAAAGGTAGCTTTCGTGTTTTGTTATGATGCATGCATTGAGGCATGGTCGATCAAGATAGGATTTGCCCCTCCAAGCAATAGGAGAGATATCTCTAGGCCTCTCGAGTGATTGGATTCCAGAAATGCATGGCCATGCTATTCACGGTTAAAGAGTTAATCATAGTCGGGAATTCAAGTCACATAATCGAGAAAGAGTGGTTGAGCTAACCAAACAAGGATGACACGTACTCGCCTTGAGTTTAACCGATATCGTGAGGCAAAGAGAAATGCATAAGTTTTGTTGAAATTCGTCCGATATGATCTTTGCATATACTTAGGAGTCGGCATGTCTTGCTAAGGGGCCGCTGCCGATTAATGGACGAGTAGGAGTACTCGGGCTATGTCTAAGTATATGTGAACCTATAGGGTCGCACACTTAAAGGGCTGGGACTTAATTCGGATAGTGATCCGAATTCTTATGGGCCATAAGTTCCTAATGGGCCTCCAGTTCGAGACCCATTATAATGGATGCCTATAAATAGAGGAGAGGTGGCATAGGGTTTGCCAAGAGAATTCGGAATTCCCGAAACCCTAGTTGCCACACCTTCCTCATCTAATACCGTGCCGCCGGAGCTAGCACTCCGGCGCGTGGTGTTCCTGCCCCGTACGTGTGGATACCTTGGAGGTGTTGATGTGAAGCTTCAACACTAGGACGATCCGCAACTTGTGACGATCGCAAGGACCTGAAGGAGGAGATGTTCTGCTAGAACGACTACAACTGCATCAACGCGCTACATCGACTCTACTTCCGCTACGAGTCTGCGCGTCTAGTGGTAATCCCGTGATCTATTACTAGAGGGGGTTCCTTTTACGTGGTAGAATTTTTGAAATTTTGCTTGCATAGCCTACTCGTAGATCTTCACATATCAACAGTAAAGTAAACATGGCATAAGTATAAAGCATCAACACAAAGCAACCATATATTGTTCTACCACATACTTGCCTGTTTAACCTCGTAGGCGATGCATGGACGACACAGAACCTAAACCTTCATCTGAGCAAACATCACCCATCTCAATACATCACTAAAACAGTGCATACCCACACAAACGAAAAGCATCGCTCCTAAGCGCAATCTGGCACATATGATCTCCTTTCATCGGACATTTTCCCGCATGTCCCAGTGATTAAATGACCATAACTTTGAATCCCGATACTCAACATAGCAAGCAATACAAGTTTAATTACCTACACAAATTTACTCTCATAATACTTGTTATCATAATTTAAAAATTACGTCACCTAAACATCTGATTTTAGCCTCGAAAGTTGTGCTGCCCCATATCAGACAACAACCTTCTTGGAATCATAACTTTCAACTGTTCTACCAAATTCATCATTCTAGCACTCAATTAAAAAGATTTAACAATTATATACATTATTCATATTGCGACAAAATCTTGGTTTTGACATTTTTTTAAATTTGTGAAATACCGCAATATTGTCCAATCGCAATGATTCAATAAACAGCAACATTAAAGTTGTCACAACTTTCAACCTACTCCACCAAATCAGTTGTTCAATCACTCTATGAAAATTTAGCAAAATTAGCTATAAGTTTCTAGTAGATCAAGTTCTCATATTATACCCTTAACATGCTCAAAACCTAAATAAAAGGCATTACAAGTGGAATCCATCTACGAACCATGTTCTAGACATGCCAAACGCACCTATCTTGCTAATCCCCACTCTAACCTTTACACAAAACAATAAATCAGCATGGAAAAAGATATTCGAAGCATTACCCTAGCACGAATAGCTAGACTAGGCACCTTCCTCTTCATGATCCATGAGTGGAATAGGTTCCTGACATCATAGGGAGGATTTGTGTTAAATTTTACTGTGTTTGAATCAGTGGTTTAGAAAGTTAGCTCTTTAATTAGATCATATGCAGTGTTATTCTGCACTTTGCCTCGACGAGTGGTTGGACCATAGTGATCTGAGCAGTTAGACTGGCCGATCCCAGTCAGACCGGTTTCCTTGCTATCAAGCCGGCCAGGGCAATTAGACCGTACCGAAGCCGATGGTCAGACCGATTAGAGCAGAGAATTCCACTATGAGTTTATGATATTTGGCTCTTAGTTATGATGAGCATATGAGTTTTTATTTTTACTGTATTAAGTTGGTAATACTAGGAAATGATTTTAAAGAAGTTATTCACACTCCGCTGACTCGCCGCACCAATTCTACCTGCTATTCTGTTTTGGCGAGCTCTCGTAGAAGCTTTGGCCTGAACAAACGATTGTATACGTGAACGTTGGCTCGTCATCTCCCGTCTTGCCCGTAGCTCAGTAATCTTGCACACGAGCTGTCTCTCCCGAGGGAACAGCCCCACATTGACAACGAACTCTCCCTAGTTCAGTATGAAGTTTGTGAAGAGGCTATTCATATTGTCTTTTATCTATGTAGAAATTAATATAAACGTCTCAATATCTATAAATTACTTTTATCAATCACTATTTTTCATTTTTACATATTGTAATATATTTTGTATTTTATTATATCACAACTCCGTAAGTCACATGACGATCTGAATATTGTATTGCCTTTCAATATATCGTCTTTCTTATATAATATACTATTATCTATTAGACACTACTATTCACTAACCGCGGTAAAAATCTATTATCGAAAGCCCATATAAACAGACCATAAATTCTGTACTCCAATCAGGGACAAAACTCCTCGAACCGCTCAATTCATGCAGCCCGATGGGTTCCAACTCAAGAGATTCATTGTGTCCGATCAATCATCTTTGTTGTAACCTCTGCCAAACTTGTATTAATTGAATTATATATACCAACCAGTTCTTTTAAAAACTTTAAGTTACTAAGAAAAAATAAACAACATAGAACAACATAGTGTCGACAAATGACAATATTTTTTTGCAGCTTAGTGATCAACTAGTACCATACATGCCTTCCAAGGAATACATAGATAGTAAAATTTTGCGAACAGAAATGTGTACAATTCTGTATCACGCTGTAAAAAATGCAATAAGAAGTAATCAGTCATGCGCGTGACTTTTTACTCAGTGTGAAAAATAAGAAAGCTATATCAATCTTAATTATGATCAACGCATCGATCAACTTTAGTGTATAAAGGGTCAGTTCTTTTAGACTTATAATTTAGTTTTTTATAGTAACTAGTTTTTAAATAGAATGTCTTTTTAAGATGGTGTATACAAGTCGATTATAGTGACACTGTCCCGATTTCATCTATATCGGTTAAAATTACATACGAGTAACTCTCTTTGTACTTTCTCTCATGAACAATCGGAATTCCAAAATTTAAGCTAAAAGTTATAAACCATAGCTCAAAAGAACCCACCCAAATCCCCCGGTCCAAAGAGCTTAAGCTTCTGGCTTTGGCTGTTGTCTGAAATTGCACTGTAGCGGATGTTAGTTTTTTCAAAATCAGTCAATTAAAAATTTTAAAAATAAGGAAAAAAGATAAAACAATTATATCATCACAAACAATGTAAAGGAATTAGAGAAAAAAAGAGAAGCAAAAAAGCCAAAAATAACCAAAATTAGAAGTCGACACATTTCAAATGGTTTCTGACTTAAATAAATTGAAAGTCAAAAAAGCCAAAAGTTGAAACTGTTCGGAGCAGACCTTAATTCACACAAACTGTAGACCTTAAGTCCGAACAAACTTTGAAAAGAAAGCAATGCTCCTCCCATTAACCCACCTAAACTCAATCATCAACCAAAGTGTCAATTACAAAGGCGGGCAGACCTGTATGCTTGACAGGGGCCTTTGGACAAGTTACAGCGGGGGATGAAAAGCAGAGTTACCAGTATTTAAGTCACATTTTCTAATAGTAGGGATGACAATTATATCTATTTATCTATGTATCCACAGGTAAATATCCTAATAGAGCTGGGTATAGGATGTATTTTTTTACCCACGGGTATGAAAACGGGAAAAATTTTCTACCCATCGGGTAAACGGGTATGGGTATAGGTGAGCTCCACCCGTACCTGTCTCGCCCGTTTACCCACGATTCCACGATCTGACAGGTGGACCAGCCCAAAACAGTCTCTGAAAATTACTTTCTTAAGGACATATATATTTAATGTGAATGTGATGCTTATATGTATGTGTGAATTTAAATGTGATGCTTTTATATTTTCTAGCAACACCTGTTGTTTTTATGTATCTGTCATTCTATCATTAGTTCAATTCTCATACGCTGACTCTCAGTTTATGGGTAAACGAGCATGCCTGTGGGCGATGGGTACCCGCGGTGTTCGCGGGTAAATAGGCATGCCCACGGGTGACGGGTATGAGTGAGGTTTTTCACCCGTCATCCTTCGCAGGTATGCCTGTGGGTGTAAATCAGAGTCACGTTAGGTCCCGCTCGTTTCAGCTTTTTTCTACTATTCAGTAATTCGTCTTTTTCTGAATTTTTTTAGTTTTTTTGGGCTTTTTGCATTTTTCTTTTTTCCCGTGTTCCTTTGCATTGTCTGTGATGTGCTAATATATTTTTCTATTTTCATATTTTTTTAAATTTAATTATGGTCAAAAAAACCAAATCAGATACATTAAAAAAGTCAGCTACAGTAAAATTTCAATTAGAAACCATCGTCAAAACGAAGGCCCAATTGCTATCTCTAGCTAATAGCATATCACACCATGCAACGGCAGGCTCAACAGGCAGCCAAGAGGGGACCCTGACAGCCCAATGTCAGAGATGGCCCTTTGAAATCCTAGCCCATTTACCGCCCTGGCAGTGGAACGTTTCCGAGCCGCGGAATCCTAGCCCATTTCCGTTCCTCTCTATCCCGAAATCCAGCCCGTTTCCGAGCCGCGGCAGTGGAACGTCCCGTTTAACTCGGCATTCCCTTGTTACTAATCCGCATCCGTGTCGGGAGAGCGGAGCCCTACCCATGGAAATGATGAAGCATATTCTCCGAATCCGAGTGTGAGTCGTCGTGCCATTCTTGCGGATTCGTCGCCATAAACATGCACTGTCCAGCGGCATTTCAATTCCACTGCTAGCTCTCGTCTCCGGCCTCTTGCCTTGCCTTGCTTCCTGTCGTCTCGATCACTCGATCGCTCGCGACGACTGCTCCGCGCAGCTAGCCATGGCGGCAGCAGTTCTCCCGCCGCTTCTCCCGACCCCGCCAAGGAGCAAAATGATGCCGCTGCTGCCGACTCCCTGCCTCATCATCCTGCCCGCCTCCTTCGCACCTCCCTCCTCCAGGCCCGGCCGCGCCGACTCCGTCGAGAGGTGGGACGCGCACAAGAAGCCCTTCACCCAGCGTCGCCGAGCGGCAGCAGCATGGAGCCCGGCCGCGGCGTCAGCGCGGCGAGCGCTGGGACCGCAACAAGATCATCAAGAGTCCGCGCGCACGCCGACCTCGTCCAGCGAGCGGCAGCGCGACAATGCGCAAGAGCCCCCGGCCGCGCGTCCGCTGCGAGCGTTGGGACAGCGAAGAGCGGCCTCCCCGCGCGTCATCGGCGAGCGGGACATCCACAAGAAGCCTCGCAAACTGCAGACTCACGACTTCGACCTGGAGATCGACAACCATGCACAGACCGACAACAAGACGAAAGCTTCCACGGTGGCGATCAAGGAGACGCCGGCCGTGTTCTCTGGAACGAGCTTCTTTGCGTCGCCGGAGCCGACCATGCTTCCGTTCCCATCGTTCTTGCTGGCGCGCTAGCTTCTCTCTGCAGCGCACGCGCGCAGAATGTAATTAATTCATGCTCTCTCGTGAGACTCTTTTCTACACCTGGGTGTAATTACACCCATAGTATCTCCCGTTCATCGATCTTGCGATACCATCAGATGATTTGGGTTATTGGATGGCTTGAAGAGTACTACCGCCCAAACCTCTTAACACACTGCAAATTAACCAACCTGTTTAACTTACTGAATACACTCGTGCATTAATTAACACAGCAACTAATGGCCGTGATTCTCGTACTTTCTCAACGGTTGCTATCTCGGGCTGAAGAAAGTAATAATCCTTGTATGCTTTTGAGATCTATTTCATAACGGGATAACAAACTCTCAAAAGCGAGATAGTAGCCTGTAACAAACTCAAAAGCATATTCTGCGGCAGTCTGCATGCAGTAGTATGTAACATGTATTCTGCCATAGAATACATGTATGCTATGGTGCACGGACACGTGGCTAAACCGCCGTATCCGTGTCCGACACCGTGTCCGACACGGATACGATACGGACACGGCGCGGACACGTGTCGGCGGCGTGTCAGACGAATTTCGAATAAATTAAATTTTAATTATTGAAATTTCCGACACGTATCGAACACGGGAAATGAACGAGTCGGACACGGCCCAGACACGGCCGGCCCAGGCCATATCTAGCCCACCAGGAGGAGACGCGGTCGACTTCCTTACCCTAACCACTCCTGCCGCCCCCCCCCCCATTCCCCACTCCCCATTCCGCCCTCCCCATCGCGAACGCCGCCCCTCTACTCTCGCCAGCGCGCTCCTCCCCATCGCCGGCCCGCTCTCCCTCCAGCCGCCGGCGCTCTCCCGCATCTCGCCTCCTCCAGCCGCCGGCGCTCTCTCCCGCAGCTCGCCTCCTCCAGCCGCCGAGCGCCGGCGCTCTCTCCCGCATCTCGCCTCCTCCAGCGGCCGGGGGAGGAGGCGGCGGGGAGGGGGATGTACCTGGGAGAGGAGGCGGCGGAGGGAGGAGGCCGCGACTTGGGAGGGGAGGAGGCGGCGGAGAGAGGCGAGGCGGCGGAGGGAGGGCCAGAGGAGGCCGCGGGGAGAGGAGCGGAGGACGCGAGGCATGCAGACATCGAGTGATTCGAGTCGGCGAGAATTGAATCCAGCTGCAAACTTGACGCGCGGGAGAGAGTCGGCGAGAATCGAATCCGGCTGCAGGCTTCGGGCGCGCGGAAGGGTCGGCGGGAAACGAATCCGGCTGCAGGCTTCGGGCGCGCGGGACTTCGGACGCGGGACGGCGGGAAACAATTATCATCAATCAATTAACAAAATAATTGATAAGGTACACATTCTGAATACACTTTATAAGTTTATATTATTTTAATTTAACAAGTATGAGAAAACAATATATATATATATGTAATTTATTTATTATTTAAATATATATATAGCTGTGTCGCCGTATCGGTATTTTTAGGAAAACGGCGAATTCCGGTGTCGGTGTCGTATCGTGTCAGACACGCGTGTCCGTGTCTGTGCAACCTAGCATGTATGTAACAAACTCTCGAACGTGAGGGGAGTATGTATTCTGCGGCAGTCTGTACCACGCTTGAAGTAGTATGTATTCTACAACAAGATAGCAGCCTGTAACAAACTCAAAAGCATATTCTGCGGCAGTCTGCATGCAGTAGTATGTAACATGTATTTTGCCGCATATGTATTCTGCCGCAGAATACATGTATGTAACAAACTCTCGAACGCGAGGGGAGTATGTATTCTGCGGCAGTCTATACCACGCTTGGAGTAGTATGTATTCTACAAAACTATTGCATGTATGTAACATACTCCCCCACGCGAGACTGCATGAAGTAGTATGTGACTTCATGAATACGAGACTACATATTCCTTGTGACTGCATGAAGTAGTATGTAACATACTCCCATACGTGAGATATTTTGCAACAGTATTTATTCGGATAAGAAGAAGAATTTGATTGGTTTGTCAAATCTAGAGTCAATTGAAACGGGAAGCGAGAAAACGGGGGAAAGAAACGGAGCGCAGTTACGCAACAACTAAACGGGAGAAGCATCGTATTGACGGGTGTGGTCTTCTCGTCCGTGACCCGTTAAAGCATGTACTAATCTAAAAGCAATCGGATGGCGATAAAGGTAGGTGTAATTACACCTGGGAGTAAAAAGTATTTTTCCTATATATATATATATATATGATTGTTTATCTTCGTCTGTTATCCTTATTTTTAATCTTAGGCACCCTAGACGCTCGGCTCCACCTCGCTGCCCTTCCAGTGCCTAGCGTCTTCTTGAACATTGATAGTGGCTAATAAATAGTAGTGATTGATAGAAATGACTTATAAAAATTAGATCATTCATATTAACTTCTACTTTTAAAAAGAGAAGCAGAAGTTAATATAAATAGGCCCATAAACTCTGATAGCACTAATTTGTTTGCTCGAGTGCGCCCTGCTATTGAAAGCAAATTACCAAAGCCTTACAGAAAAGCACACCTGGTCTGATACATGATTTTCCAGAACTATTTTATTTCTTTTTTTGGCACTATATAGATAAGAGTGATGCGACCACTTGTTTCACTTGTTTGACAACAATGATCCAAAGATAGCGAATGCAGACACACCTATGTATCACTATGCTCCCTAAAATCAACATTCTGATGGAGCAAAATGCAAATCATGCAGAAGAATGTTCGCAAAAAAAAAAAAAATCAAACGTAAGAAGGATCTTCCTGGCATTGCCGAGTAGACTGGCAACCAAACTGCAGGATTCCGTGTTAGGCAAGAAGGCTTAGTGAAAGAACAAGTTTGACCTAAAGCAGCCCATCTCATAGACACCCGGTCCAAGCCAACGAATTTGTGCGGCCCAAATCTGACTATAGAAAAGGCCCGGCCCATTTATCATCCTGGCTATCCCAAATCCAGCCGTTTCCGAGCCGCGGCAGTCGAACGTCCGGTTTAACTCGGCATTCCGTTGTTCCTAATCCGCATCCGTGTCGGGACTCGGGAGCACGGATCCCTACCCATGGAAATGACGAAGCAAATTCTCCGAGTCCGAGTGTGAGTCGTCGTGCCATTATTGCGGATTCGTCGCCATAAACATGCAGTGTCCAGCGGCATTTCAATTCCACAGCTAGCCCTCGTCTCCGGCCGCTTGCCTTGCCTTGCTTCCTGTCGTCTCGATCACTCGATCGCTCGCGACGACTGCTCCGCGCAGCCGCCATGGCGACAGCGATTCTCCGCCGCTTCTCCCGACCCGCCGAGGAGCGAGATGATGCCGCCGCCGCCGCGCCGCCTCATCATCTGCCCGCCTCCTTCGCGCCCTCCTCCCGGCCCGGCCGCGCGACTCGTCGAGAGGTGGGGCGCGCACAAGAAGCCCTCCACCCAGCGTCGCCGAGCGGCAGCAGGGAGCCCGGCCGCGCGCGCGCGCGAGCGCTGGGACCGCAACAAGATCATCAAGAGTCCGCGCGCACGCCGACCTCGCCCGGCGAGCGGCAGCGCGATAGCGGCAAGAGCCCCGGCCGCGCGTCGCTGCGGCGTTGAAGGCGCGCGCAGCGCGCCCCACCGCGCGTCATCAGCCGAGCGCTGGGACATCCACAAGAAGCCTCGCAAACTGCAGACTCACGAGATCGACAACCATGCAGAGACCGACAACAAGACGAAAGCTTCCACGGTGGCGATCAAGGAGACGCCGGCCGTGTTCTCTGGAACGAGCTTCTTTGCGTCGCCGGAGCCGACCATGCTTCCGTTCCCATCGTTCTTGCTGGCGCGCTAGCTTCTATCCGCAGTGCACGCGCGCAGAATGTAATTAATCCATGCTCTCTCGTGAGACTCTTCATCGCTGTCACGTGGTGATCGACGCAGCTAATCAAGTTGCTAAGTAGTGTTTGTGACCCATTAATTGGAACAGAGCCTAGTTTGAATCATGCACTAGTTAGTTTGTACACGTTCGTTCCTTTTTTTATGTGACTTGACTTGTTGTTATTTGCATAAAAGACTGCGGGTTTGTTATCGCAGTATACGGTGAGTGGTTTAAAGATGCTGTCTACCACTCTAAGTCTCAAGATAAAGTTCTTAAATCATACACATGGTGGTATGGTGGTGTTAATGCAACATGCATGGTGGCATGGTGCATAATCAAAGTCAGAAATAGGAAAAATGATGGATGGGGGATGCAGAAGCTATAGTGAGAAGCAACTGATAAGCACCTTCCTCTACAATTTTCAGACAGCAATTACTTTTTAAAAAAATAGATGGCAGCTGATCATATAATATCCTGAAAATATCTCTCTTGAGGACTTGTGCGTAAATAGAGAAAAGAGCATACATGGAAAAGGGATGTGTGGGATTTTGGAGGGATGGATTGGTTCTCTGGAACAGGTCTTACCAGGAGATGGAATCCAATTAGGAGGTCGTGCCAAAGATAAAAGGAATCGTGAGGGGGAGAGGAGGAACCAAAACCCAAAAACCCTAGCGCCTCGGTACACGCCAGTGTTGGTGCATCCACCAAGCGCCAGCACACACAAGCCTTCACACGCGCTAGCGCAGCTATTCTTAGGGGCGCGTCTGGCAATTGGAAAAGATCAGGGGGAGGGGGAGGGAAGAAAGGGGAAAAAAAAAGGATTAGATCGATCGGGGCTTTGGCTTTTGTTTCATGGGTAACATCTAGTGACCTCCCTCTGCTTTGTTTATTTTACTTGTAGATTAGAAATCGAGATTAGATTGGTTTAACCTGCGGAGTTGTTCAACTGTAAATTCAAATGTTGTATGGACATAATTTAGGAATTTCATCTACTAAAAAGTTATAGAGGATTTCGATATATATAGCTTTGGGTAAAATTTTTATTCATATCGATCGGATGAGCATATTGTGATATGTGAATTTTTCTATTCTACTGTTCGGTAAACATATCATGTTTTGGCAGCGTGTAGTAATTAGTAGATTAAACTTAGTACATGAATTAATTTGAGAATTTAGTCAACATGAACACTGTAGGTAATTTCTTAAGGTTTCCAGAAAGCTTAAGAACATAATTTTTAGATAGGTATAATACAAGTTATGAATTTTGGGATGCTACTATTCGGTACCAGGTTGCCGCTGAATACAGTCATGGGAAAATATTAATTTGACTAATTTAATGCTAGAATTAAATTTTAGGAATAACTAGAAAGTGATAGATAATTTCCTGTAGTTTCTGAAAATGACATAGTTCAATATATTTGCATATGTAGATTAAAATGTATTAAATTATTGAGTCGGTTATTCAGAAGATGACAGATCTATCTTCTGGGTTAAATACGGGTGTTTAAATGATTTAATCCAAACATTTGATCAACTAGGAAGTTGTGAGGAATTTTGTATATATTTCAGAACTAGTATGGTTTACTATATTTTGATATTGGAATTGAGAGTTATGATAATTTTGGTACTAGAACAGCGATATTGACTATCCGGTAAAAGGGAAAAATTGTGGATTTGAGAAGCGTGTAGGAGTGTTATTATTTATTTATTGCCTTATAATGTTGTGTCATGTATTAAAAGTGAGTAATTGCTGTAGGAGGAGTAGCGGCGGGTGTATTGTCATCTTCTGATCAAACCGATTGTTACAACTAAAAAGGTAAGTACTTAGTAGAATGATAGATAATGATTGATAATTACTCACTATTATTGAATTATTCATGTCACGTAATAATTTTGATTATCCTTTTGTTAGTATGATATTAATTTGGTGCTAATTATGATATGTAGTAAAATGATGAAAAATGGTGTTCATGACATGACATATGCATTATGAGTTAGGGCGGTGAGAAAATCAATAACTATGAGTAAAGTTATATGACTATTTCGGCGTGCTTTTGAGAAAGACCTATTTCGGTAGACACCTCCACGAGATGGAGGAAAAACCTAATTCAGTAGGTACCTCTGTAGGATGGAGATAGAGGGTGACATTGATGGGTGTACCCTTCGCTATACCGGTATAAGCAACATGTGAGATATGAGCATGAGAATTGCATTGCACTAAGAGTAATTGAGATGAGATATTGTGGCATGAGGATGATAATTGTTGAGAATGGGATGCGAAACTTGAGTTAATGGTAAATGGTTTAAAAATTGTTAAAATGATATGGATTCATTTATGGTTTTGCTTTATACTTACGGAGTCGTAAACTCACCCTTACTTATTTGTTGTTTTTGGTTAACGTTGAAGACGACATGCATGAGTGGATGTAGGACATAGATTATTGCACTTTTGTAGCTCATCTCTCCATCTAGTGAACCATCCACTAATCATAAATAATTTAGTCTATCCATGTAATGATTAGATGATTAATGTTTCCTTTAGTTCCTTACAGTTTGTAATATTGCTAATTGATACTCCTTAGCTTATAATTATTTACGATGCCTTCTGGTGATTATTTGGTTCCTATTACATTCAATTTATGGTCTATCATGCTACTGAAATTTATGTTTATTATCATGTTGAATGTTTATTCTTGAAGTATAGATAATGTTGATGCTTAATTATTAGTTAAGATTTTGATAGCGATAGTAGTTGTGGATGATATCTTGAACTTTTGAGAAGCCGGGGTGTTACAGATCAAATGAATGAATCCTGCTGTTTTAAAGCAAGTTTCCATGCCTGGCTGAACTCATGGGTTAGTTACATTATGCTCTGCCTACTCTACCATAATGTTAAAACCGCATCATCTTGAAATATCTTGAAATAGGTAGGGATGCTGTGTTGGATTTATATTTCTCTTAGATTTCGCATTTCAAGTAGTGATCTATCATCCATGGACCATGGTTGTGGTCCTGTGCAATTCTCTTTTTGCTAGCCCCAAGAGTCCAGTTGTGTGGCTCTTGAACTAGAGCCATACTCGAACAACCCAAAGTTTATGGAATCAAATTCCAGTAAATCCGCAAACTTTAACATATAGCTAGAAACCCAAGGTGCCACACCGCTTGAACTAGCAAACTCCCAAGAAACGATAGTTCCTTTATTTTAACTTATGATTTCTCTGAACAAACAAATTAAATAAGATGTTTTTCTACCATTTTTTCGAAACAACTTATTAAGATAACCTTTTTAAAACGGTTTATCGATATTCGATTTGATCGTATAAATACTTATACTAAAACTAAAAATCATCTGTTATAACTATAAATCATCAGTCGCGATCGTAAAAAAATCCAACCGATAGATGGAGCAATGCTGCTCCAGTTTAGATTTGGGAGAGGTCTAAACCAGTGGGCTGTGTTTAGACAACACAGCCGGGATCAAATCAGGCCCATCGTTGTTCAGGCTCAGAAGCGCCTTCTTCGTACTCTCCGAAGGGGCCCACCTGCAGTCTCCCGAAACGGCACCGCTCTTTCTTATCCTCTCGTCGCTTCCCTCTCCCTCCCTTCCGCAGAAATGGAGGCCACCGCACTCACGCTCTCCTCGTCACCCCCCGCCGCCCGCCTTTCGCCGGCGAAGTCAACCGCCGCCTCCCTCCACCTCCGCTACATCTCCGCTCGCAACGTCCATCTCCGTGCGGCCCAATGGCCCAGAGGCCCCGCCTTTCGCGCCTTCCCGTCCCCTTTACCGGTCCGCTCCCACTCCACGATTCCTGCCTTAAGAGAAACGGTTTGATCCTTCCTCGTTTTTATGTTTTTTAGGGGAGAAGGAGGAGGAGCGGGCTGGTGGTGCGGGCGGAGATGTTCGGGCAGCTCACCACCGGACTGGAGTCCGCGTGGAACAAGCTGCGTGGCGTCGGTGAGTGAGCCTGCTTCTTGATTCCCATGGTGCTCTTTTAAAAGGAATTTCGGTTACAATTGCTTGTCTAGGTGCGATTCTTGTTTCGTGCGTTGCTCCGGTGAGGATTGTGGTACTGCTACTGCTACAGTGCTACTGCCTGGGTCCTGCCGTGCTATGCCATGCCGTGTCATCTGTCTGTGTGCACGCTCGCTGATGCTAGAATTGGGTTATAAATTGTTTGGCGCACTTGTTTCTTATAAGGCATGGGGTGCTAGCTCCCTTCGAACGCTCAATGCCGATGTTGAACATAATGTTTGAGAAATACTCCGTTCTTACGCGTTTGTTTGTACCCTTCTATAGCTCACTCATAAGAATTAATATAATGCCCTTTTGATTTAAGATGTCCTAACAAAGGACAATATTGTTGAGCCAATGCGGGACATAAGAAGAGCACTTCTGGAAGCAGATGTAAGTGTGATTCTTACAGTTTCACAGTTTTGCATGCTCCTTATGAGTTCAATTTGTCCCTGAATGGTCTAATTCAGCTCCTGCTATATGCAGGTTAGCTTGCCAGTGGTGAGACGGTTTGTTTCATCTATTAGTGAAAAGGCTTTAGGTGCAGATATTATCAGAGGAGTCCGACCGGACCAGCAATTAGTGAAGGTATGTTGTGCCGTAAAGGAATTAACAGAAAACAACCCCACAAGTGTTTGTTAAAAAAACGAAGTAATTGCATGTTGGATATTTTCTTAACTGAAAAGTTCCTTTTTTCTCCCGAGCAATAATGAAACACACTAGCAAAAGAATACTATAACACACATGAACAATCTTCAATGGAATGTTCAATTATTACTTCTTAGTTTATGCTAACGAACATGCTGACTATCTTCTCAATCTAATTTATGTGCTTCTAGCACAGGAAGAATAACCTAATCGGTGGTGCAGATTGTGCATGACGAACTTGTACAACTGATGGGTGGAGAAGTATCAGATCTGGTATTCACAAAAACTGGCCCAACAGTTATCGTACTGGCTGGTCTGCAAGGTGTTGGGAAGACTACTGTTTGCGCAAAGCTTGCATTCTATCTGAAGAAACTGGTGCATTCCTCAGCCTTATATTTTCGAGCATCTAGTAGATTAGTAGGCCTCATACTCGATAACCTATGGATACTTATACCAGAGTTAGGTTACAGGGGAAGAGTTGTATGCTGGTCGCTGCAGATGTTTACAGGCCTGCTGCCATTGATCAACTCACTATACTGGGTGAACAGGTACGTCTTTGATGAACTTAATTTTAGGAAGAGCTGCTTTTTTGGCATGTAATAATTGTATGCTGCAGCTGTAAAACTTAAGAAACCAATGTGCCCCCAGATTGTTTTGAAACTTAAAAGTTAAACCAATCAGATTACTAAATTAACTCACGGTTACAGTTTGCCCCTAGGTAAAAAGTTTTTGGGCTTTGACAGGTGGGTGTACCAGTTTACTCAGAAGGAACAGAAGGCAAACCGGCACAAATAACCAAGAATGCCATGGAAGAGGCAAAAAGCAAGAATATTGATGCCATTGTAGTGGATACTGCTGGAAGACTACAGGTCAGTCTTCTGCGTATTTCCTTTTCATTTTTCAGTTTACATGTCACAAAACCAGTATGGTATTCTGATCCGAGCCTAATTCATCTGTGCCCTTATAAAAAATGGAAATACATTTCATTCAGATGACATATTTGCTTGCATTGCGGCATTGACTTTATGCTTTAATTAGTGTCGTTGGTACTAGCTGATCACCTTACTGCCAATCAGATTGATAAAACAATGATGGATGAATTGAAAGAAGTAAAGAAGGTGGTTAATCCTACAGAAATTCTTCTTGTTGTTGATGCCATGACTGGCCAAGAAGCTGCAGGTAGCCATCTGTTTCTTCTTGCTACTATTCAAGTCTTCTTGTTGCCAAGTACCAACATTTTATGCATTATTTGTTGGTACCGCAGCAATGCAGCATGGACACCCAGGAAATTAAGTACCTCTCTGAATTTGACTATCTGACGAGTTCTTTACAGTTGTTGCTGTTTCTAGTGTGCTATACAGAGCAGGACATGTTCTTGTAATCCTATAAAATCATAAATGCTTAAAAAGCACTTTCCTTTGAAAGAGTTGCAAGCTGCAACAACCACTTAACAATATTTCTTTTCTGACATGCAGCATTGGTCACCACCTTCAATATTGAGATTGGTATCACTGGTGCTATATTGACTAAATTGGATGGTGATTCTAGGGGTGGGGCAGCACTGAGTGTTAAGGAGGTCATTACTTGCCAGAAACTTGTCTTGCCATCATATCTATGAATGTTTGGCATCACTTATAGCATCGCTTAATGATAAGTTGATAATTCAAAGAGGATTATTGCCCATATATTTTGGTCCAACCTATGAATTCCTCTTTTAATAGACATGCTCGGGTGGAGTGAATTCACCTGCTCCTTTCACTAATTGATGATCAATACATGTGTAATGCAGTAGTTGCAGATGCCGGTTTTTGACCAACATAACTTTTGCTCTGTGTGTATATCTTTGTAGACTTATAGTTATCTTCTTCACTTTTATGTTGCATTTATCAAGAAAAATCTATGTTTTATCATCAGACTACCTATTGGTGCTGCACTGCATACATATATACGGTCAATCTTGAATCCTTAGTAGTTACTTGTAGTAAATTTGTTTGCCTTATTTTCAGCTGGTATATGTAAGAACATCACTGCTACATGAACCATACAGGTGTCTGGAAAGCCAATCAAGTTTGTAGGGAGAGGAGAACGAATGGAAGACCTTGAGCTATTCTATCCTGATCGGATGGCACAGCGTGTTTTAGGAATGGGAGATGTACTTTCATTTGTAGAAAAAGCACAAGAAGTCGTAAGTAGCTTCCTGTAGAACTTCTCCTCTGGTCTTATCCTAAGCAATACACTGATGATTTTAGGGTGTTGACATGATGATGCAAATTGCAAATAGATGCGTCAAGAAGATGCAGTAGAATTACAAAAGAAGATCATGAGTGCAAAATTCGACTTCAATGACTTCTTAAAACAAACACAAAATGTTGCAAAAATGGGTTCCATGAGCCGCGTAATTGGAATGATTCCAGGCATGAACAAGGTACATGAACCTGTGGAATTCATTGAGTCAACAACATCCCCACTGCAAGTATGTTTATATTTGATATGACAAAGGCCATAACTTGACAACACTTCTCATTGTAAATAGGTCACTCCTGCACAAATTCGGGAAGCTGAGAAAAGACTTGCATTCGTGGAGTCAATGATCAATGCAATGACTGCTGGTACTTTCATCCTGAACTGGCGCTATCATATGAAGCTTTTAGCCATGGTCCCTTGTGTCATGGACATAGATGCCTAATTGCATTTATTCTGGCATTTTCCAGAGGAAAGGGAAAGACCAGAGGTACTTGCTGAATCACGCGATAGGAGGATTAGAGTGGCTGAGGAGTCTGGAAAGACAGAACAAGAGGTTCAGTTCTATTCTTATGTTCTTACCACAATATTTTGCCTAGACCACCAGTTAGCTTATACCAAATTCACTCCCCTCCATGGAGCTAAACAGAGTGCCTTTTTTCACTATTAGGTGAGCCAACTGGTTGCCCAACTTTTCCAAATGCGTGCGCAAATGCAGAAACTGATGGGTATGATGCAAGGACAAGAAGCAATTCCGGGAATGGGAGATCTGATGGACTCACTTAAAGCCGACGAGAAGGTAACAATGTCTCTGGAGGTGTGAATGATTCCTACCAGTTTGCCTGGGGGACTTGTAGTTGTCTGAATTCTTGCGTATCATTCAGGCACCTCCTGGCACCGCACGGCGGAAGAGGAGGCACGGGCCAAGGCAGAGGGTGCTGGACGCAGTGGGTGGCGTCAGTAGATTTTGAGTTGATGTGCATTGGAGCTGAAAGTTTTGGCTGGGATAGGCTCCTGCGTGCAGCAAGACCAGACTTTGCAGCCTCCATCGATTGGGACATTTGAGTTTGGATTCAGAAGTGGAGCATGTAATGCTCCAGGCCTGTAAATGTGAGATTCACAAGACTTGACAAAATGATCCCCTTCTTGTAGATACGGATCCTGTAATTGAGTCAGATTTCTTGTACATTTTCGCATGCCAAGTTTGTGATCCAATGACCATGGCTGTGGATGTGGTTTAGTTGGCGCAAGTCTCTAGCACAGGCTCAAAATACGTTAGATGTTGAGCTGAAGCCTCTGTTTAGGCTGGCCACATGCCATCGATCGAACCTACATATTTGACTATAAATTTTTCTAGTTATATGTTACTAGTAGACATTATAGAATCATAAAAGTATTTTTATTTTCTTGTGGCCAATCCAAATATTTTTGTGTCTTTTTTGTGGTCAAGCTATAAAATTTTGACCGCAGGTTGCCATCAATCGAGGAAATGGATGAAGCATTGTTTTTTTGGGGTAATCTGTGTTGAGATAAGGGCTTGTATGATTGTCAAAATAAGCCTCTCATGGTGGTTGGGTTTTTTTTGAGCTGAGACTTATGATTTATAGATATGGTTTTTAAATTTTGATATGTTTATGAGAGATAATACAAAGAGGGAAATAGTCGCATGTGATTTTGGTTTGTATAGTTAAACTCGGCATAGTTTGTACTATAATTTACCTATATATCTCACTTTAAAAAAATAAATTATTTAATAATAAGTTACTGTAAAAATAGAAATTAAAATTTAAGTAAAAAATAGAAACCAAAGTCTAAATATAAATCTAGAAGAACTGGACGTCATGTATTTTGTTGCCTGGCCAAGTTGAAGGCCTAAAAAATGAACTAAGGTCCAACATTTCTAGCCTAAGGGCCTGTTCTTTTTGGCTGCGGCTGATGGCTTTTGGCTGCGGCTGATAGCTTTTTATCTGTTTGTGACAGAGATTACAGAAAGAGAGATACTCGCTTGCGATTTTTGATGATATAGATATTAGTTTTTTAACGTGTACTACAATTAACTTGTAGACTCTATCTTAAAAAAATACTCCGTTTAAAAGTTCGTTACTGTAGCAAAAGTCAAAAACAACTTTTAAAAGTCGTAAAGAACAGACCTTAAATGGGACGGATGAAAGTGGGCCCATTCCTGCCTTTTGCTCCAAAAGGTACGAGCCTATAAAGTCCGACGGCCCATCTGCAGTGAGTTCCCCAACGCTCTTATCCTCCTCGTTGCTTCACCTCCGGTCCGCAGATACTCCCCTCTAATGGAAGCCACTGGTGCACTCACGCTGTCCTCGTCTCCCGCCGCCGTCCGCCGCTCGCCGGCGAAGGCCACCGTCTCGTCCCTCCACCTCCTACGCTTACCCACTCCAGTCTTCCGCCTCCGCGCCGCCCAAAGTCCCGCCTTCCGTGCCCTCTCTTCCCCCTTCCCGGTTCGCCCCAAGCCTCCCACTTCTTGGCTTCTTCCCTCGGAGAACGGTCTCGTTTCCTTTTTCCGGATATTTTTTTTGCCTGATTATCTTTGGTACACTCTCAGGGATGGAGGAGGAGGAGGAGGAGGGGGAGCGGGCTGGTTGTGCGGGCGGAGATGTTCGGGCAGCTCACCACCGGGCTGGAGTCCGCGTGGAACAAGCTGCGTGGCGTCGGTGAGTTTGTTTGTTTGTTTGTTTAGTTACTCATTCAGTCCTGCTTCATATCTTTTACTTCTATGGATTTTGTTCTTGCCACATGTATTGATGCTCTAGTGGCAATGCGTTGATCGTAAACAACTTTACTAGTGCATGTGTGATGGGTCAAATTATCTTTCCGAGTGATCGAGTCTCTATGTACTTGTGAGGTATTATTATGGGCATCTAGCTAGCAATTGATAATAATTGTCTAAGTTTGTGATGTATGGGACACTTTATTCAAACGCTCAAATGCTCAATGCATATGTCAAATGTGATGCACAAATGACAATGGTTTTTCTGTTCAAACTTATTCAGCAACTATGGATGCTGAGCTGCACCATCCATATCTCGGTCATAATTACTAATGAATGATATGCCTTTTCTGGTTCAAGATGTACTGACAAAGGAAAACATCGCTGAACCAATGCGGGATATTAGAAGGGCACTTTTGGAGGCAGATGTATGTGTCATTCTTACTGCCACATGGTCTTCTTGTGTATTCTTCTTCTTCTTTGCCTTCACAATCTAATGCAGAACCTACTTTGTAGGTAAGTTTGCCAGTAGCGAGAAGGTTTATTGAGTCTGTTACTGAAAAGGCTGTAGGCACTGATGTGATACGAGGTGTCCGACCTGAGCAACAGCTAGTGAAGGTATACTCATATTCTTGGAGCGTATAATTGTATAAACAACACCTCTACAGAAGTTCTTAGGGATAATTTTATTTGTTTGACTTTGACTTGCTCTACAAGCCACTGATTGCATGGTGGATATTTAACAGAAACGTTCCTTTTCCCCTCTCTGGGACAAGAGCCAGATAAATTAATGGGGAGAATATTATTATGAAAACAACAACCTTAATTAAGGAGTCTAGTGGTTATTTTGGACTACACGAATGTGATCTTCCAAACTAATTTATGCGCTTCTAGCACTGGAGGACTAACGTAACTCAATGATGCAGGTTGTGAATGATGAACTTGTACAACTGATGGGTGGGGAGGTATCAGATTTGGTATTTGCAAAATCTGGCCCAACAGTTGTCTTATTGGCAGGTCTGCAAGGTGTTGGGAAGACAACCGTTTGTGCGAAGCTTGCCTTTTATCTAAAAAAAATGGTGCATTCCTTAGCCTTCTACTTGTAGCATTTCCTAGGTTGTCCAGACTATTGGTGCTTATAGACCAGACTCAGGTTACAGGGGAAGAGTTGTATGCTGATTGCCGCAGATGTTTACAGGCCTGCTGCCATTGATCAACTCACTATTCTGGGTAAACAGGTACTTCTGATGAATCTTTCCACAACATATTGACTTGGGTAACTTTTCTAGCTAATATTGTGACTCTCTTAGATTTTAAAATGCCTGTAGAATTTTCCAGTTGTTGCATATTATATCTCTTTTTTTGAAAGTTAAAATTACACTTTCTTTTGAATGTGCTACTATAATGTGTTCTTCAGTAGAAAACATTTGAATATTGATAGGTTGGTGTACCAGTTTACTCAGAAGGGACCGAAGCAAAACCTTCACAAATTGCCAAGAACGGTTTGAGAGAGGCAAAAAGCAAGAAGACTGATGTAATTATAGTGGATACTGCTGGAAGACTGCAGGTCACTCCTATTTTGTACCTCTGATTTGTTTCAACTATGATTCTAAAAAATGAATGTTGGTTGTGTTACTTGTGTACCAGTTTTCACCATTTGACTTATCGCATACATAGGTCCTGGATACCAGATCATAAACATGCTGAACTTTGAAAATGTTACTTTATTTCACATATGTGATTAATTTGCACTAGTTTCACTTATTAGTAAGTTATAAGTCTGTAACAACTCAAAATTGGTTCAATATTTTAGGGATTTGGATGAAATGTAGATATTTATTTCAAACTTGACATACTACTTCAACTCAAAAGGGGTCAGTCTAGTGTAGTAAGTTATAAATCTGTAACAACTCAAAAGTCTGTAGCGAACTTGTCTGAAAAATGAGAGTGTATTTAGATGCATGGTTATGTAGTTATAGTTTTTGAAATATAAATGGCGGACTTCTTGGCAGCTAGTGTCTCCTTCCTGCTACTTGCAACTATGTGTAACCAGCACCACTGATACCTGATTACCAGCTGATTAATCCTTCTATGATTAGGTAGATAAAGCGATGATGAATGAGTTGAAAGAAGTAAAAAAGGCAGTGAATCCTACAGAAGTTCTTCTTGTGGTTGATGCCATGACTGGCCAAGAAGCTGCAGGTATGTAGCCACTTCTTGTTGTTCTTCAAGTGGTCTAGGGCTCTAGCTACCATGATTTCATACTTCATCTATTGCAACTTACCTGATGCACTGCATGGCATGCAGAAAAAAGGAATTTGCACTTTGAAAACCTGACTTTTTCAGAACTTCTTGTTAATGTATATATGTCATGTATTTGTATTCTGAGGTCTCATATTTATCATGTCTCATGTACATGTGTATATATATTGGCATATTTTGTCTGCAGTAATGAACTAATGATATGAGTATTTTCCCCAATTTCTTGTGTTCTTTTCAAAGGAGAGGAAGTACAAAGAGAGGAAGCACAAAGTGCTCCCTATAAATAGCAGGACATGTCATTCTACTGAAATCAAATATTATACTTTTCATCATTTGCTAGAGCAGCACTGTTACTTACCCTTATTGCTTTTCTGATATGGCCAGCATTGGTCAGCACCTTCAATGTTGAGATTGGTATAACTGGTGCTATACTGACAAAACTGGATGGTGACTCCAGAGGTGGAGCAGCACTAAGTATCAAAGAGGTCTGTCAACTTGCAAACTTCCGTCCATCATTTTGTGTTTCCATCCAACTATTAATTCATGGGTCTTTCTAAAAAGAAGTACTGGTTCATGGTAATGCGAAGAAGGCACTACAAATATTATTTCCATACATTTGGTTGGATTCAACCTCTCTATTCCTCATTTACTGGAAAAAAATAGCATCGGTTATGTTAGTTCAATTGATACTCACAAATTTGATGCTCAATAATGTATCAACGAAGGGATTTCATGTGGCATGACTTCCTTCTACTTATTCTCATGGGCTGTACTTTGCAACTCTTCCTCTTGTATTATCTTTTTCTTGATTACTTTTAGAAAAATACAGTATGGACTATGGAGCATGGCTAAACAATAAAATCTTCACTGCTTACTTGTGTTGTGCCTACATTTGTCAGCAATTTTTCTTACTTCCTTCCTTTAGCTAGTATGTATATAATACATATGAACAACCGACAAACTTTGCAGGTGTCTGGAAAGCCCATCAAGTTTGTAGGGCGAGGAGAACGTATGGAAGATCTTGAGCCTTTCTATCCAGATCGTATGGCGCAGCGTATCTTGGGAATGGGAGATGTACTTTCATTTGTTGAAAAAGCACAAGAAGTGGTAAGGAGCTTCCTGTGAAATGTCCCTTTCCTTTGTCTTTCATTAAACAATAATTTGATATTTCTATGGTGTAACCTACTGGTGCAAGTAGATGCGTCAAGAAGATGCTGAGGAATTACAGAAGAAGATCATGAGTGCAAAATTCAACTTCAATGACTTCTTGAAGCAATCACAAGCTATCGCACAAATGGGTTCATTTAGTCGTATAATTGGCATGATTCCAGGCATGAACAAGGTGCAAATATAAACTTCTGGACCTCATGTATTACCTTACTTTAGAACTAGTCTTCTGAATTGACATTATGGCACCTATGTTCAAGCTTTAAATTTGTTGCTATTACCACAATTCTTGCCCCATTTTGAATAGGTTACCCCTGCACAAATTCGTGAAGCTGAGAAAAACGTTAAGTTTATGGAGTCAATGATCAATGTAATGACTGCTGGTATGTATAGATACACTCTACACTAAACAGACATCAAGAAGATATATTTTTGCATGTTCCTCCTGAACTCTTGCTGTATTAGTGTAACTGTTCTATATTTTGTTACATATTATTTTAAGCCTTGGATAACATGTTGGAGCCTGTACCTGAAAATTATAATTCATATTGATTTATGAACTCAAGAGTTTGCCATGTAAATAGCAGTCTGCTCTTACTTTTATTGTGAAGTACATGTTAATGTGAATAATAACATATAGATAAGCCTTCCACTGGTAATAAGCTGTTTGGTTGGTGTTCTCCCATCCACCAGGCACGCCTGAAAGTTGCCACAATTCAATATTACCTTCTTTGAAAAAAAACAAACCGGTTTTTTCTTTAAAATTTGTCCAATTCTTCTTTGTTAAAAAACAAATCTTTGATTAGTCTCTCATGGGGAATACCTTGCTCAAGGTTTAAAAATTTTGGCACATCACACAATGCATGCCTTGACATATAACTTGGTGGGGCTAAAATTTGAGAGCACCATCTAAATAGTGTCTCAGTTGGTATTGCTGGGAGCCTGGGACATCAGTTATGTGAGCCAAGGTCATCAATCAAGCAACACCTCAATCCTAATTGTATGGAGCATGATGGTGATGGATCGTTGTGACATGAATATTTTCCAAATAATATTTATCCTGACATTGTGCAGAGGAAAGGGAAAGACCAGAGTTGCTTGCTGAATCACGTGAGAGGAGGAGAAGAGTGGCCAAGGACTCTGGAAAGACCGAACAGCAGGTTCAGTTCTTATCTCATCACCAGTATAAACCAAACTAAAAAAAACCATGGAGCTAAATTGAATTTCCCTTCACTATTAGGTGAGCCAATTGGTTGCGCAGCTTTTCCAAATGCGTACTCGAATGCAGAAAATGATGGGAGCCATGCAAGGAAAAGACTCACCCGATATGGAGAATCTCATGGGGTCCCTCAAGGCTGAAGAGCAGGTAAAAGGCACCCTGGTCAATAGCTCGGGGCAGAGATTTGTTGTTCTTGTGTTTGTTCAGTTAAAGACTTTGTGCAACTGTGATCATTCAGGCTGCCGCCGGTACTGGACGGCGCAGGAAGTATGGCAAAATGAGGCGGCGGGATCTGGATGCAATGCGCGGTTTCCGTCGACGGTGAGATGTTCTTTGGCGGTTCTGACTGGAAGTGGCTGCTGCCTGCGTTTCTGCACGATCTATGCAAATGCAACCCCCATGGACTTGGCTTGGATTCAGAAATCAGAAGTGGGAAATGAAATGATCTTTGGGTGCTACATTGTAACAACCCAATTTTGCTTGAAAAATAAACATCCATGATTTTTCATGAATTTCTAAAATTTTTTGTGCATTTTAAAAACTTTTCCCAAAGCCTCGTGGGAGTTTTAAGGTTTTTTTTAAAAACAACTTCCTTAGCTCAAAAATATGATTTAAAAATTTCTAAAAATCAACTAGATGCAGAGGAATTTTTCCTATAAATCTTGTGTTCAAATACCTCTTGAAACTCAAACTAGAAATTCAAACTCAAATTGAAACTAGAGTTAAAGTTTAAGCTTAATTATTTTCCTCCCTTGCCTTCGGGCTGAAATCCACTCTGTGGCCCAACCTCTTTCTTGTTGGCCCGCTTTCTTTTTCCTTTCCTTTTTCTTCCCCGCTGCAGTCTAGCCAAACTGACCACTCCTGCACGTCCACCAGCCCGTTCATGCGCTCGCTCGGTCAGCCTAGTTGTGCCCCTCTCTCTCTCTCTCTCTCTCTCTCTCTCTCTCTCTCTCTCTCTCTCTCTCGTGTGGCTAACAACCAAGTCCTACGGTCCCATCTATCAGCTGGCTGTGTGCTTATTCCTTCTTACCTCATGCGTGCCCGAGCTCATCCTCTCTCATGTGTTCTCGTGCAATAGCGCATTGAAGCCCTATGCGCCTCGAACCTTGCATGTCATGACCTTGTCTAGTCACTATGACCTTGTCCCATCGCCAACTCGCTCTCTAACGCTCTCTTGCTTGACGCCCGAAGCCATTCATATGCCTATGCCCTCTCTCTCTCTCCTCACCCCTATTTAAGCCAACTCTTACACATCACAACCTTCACGCTCACCCACTCAGTGTCTTCCCTAAGCTTTCACACTCCATCGCCTTCGGAAAGGAAGAATTCTCCATCTTCCCAAAGTTCGACCACCATCTTCCCTAAGTCCGACTGCGAACTCCACCGCTCAATTCCTCGTTGTCCGGTGAGTCTCCGATGACACTATCATGCGCTTTGAGTTTGTCTCATCTCCCTCTTCCTTGTGCTCATCTTCCCTTGTCCGTTTGCCCTTGGAAAGCCCGAAGCCAACGTCTTCGTCACCATGCCCTGCGCTGCCACCGACCTCGCCACCCGTTCCCTTTGCTTAGGTGAGCTTCAGCCGTTGTCATCATGTCATTCTTGCTTGCCTTGACTCTCCTATGCTACTGCACCCCGTTAATTGCCTTGTCATGCCCTAGAGCTGTTGGGGCATGCTCCTCTTCTCCAACACCGACTAAACCCATCGTTGCTGTTGATCTACCTCTCTGCTCCATCTCCTAGTAAGCCCTTCTGTTCCTTTGCAATTTAACTTAAAACCAAACTTATAGGCTAGTCATTGGACCCTAGAACCAGCGGTAATGCCCTGATCACATTCACCCCTTCGTCGCCACTACCGGCTACCATGGACAGCACAGCACGCTACGTGAAAAGTCATGAGCATTGCTCTATTAGCTTCATCTTAGCTCATAAATCATGGAACAAGCTATATGTTCCTGAGTCGTCCGTTCGTTTGTTGTTGTTGCATGAGGATTAATGAGACATTTTAGTAAGGAAAATACCTATACACTATTGACCGACCATTTTTATTGGCCAAAAATAAAAAGAGACATCAAACGATTCGTACAACGATGCATTACATGCCATAAAGCTAAGTCCAAATTAAACTCTCATGAATTATATACTCCCCTTCCAGTACCTAAAGCACCTTGAGAAGACATTAGTATGGATTTTGTTCTAAGATTACCAAGAACTAAGAGGGGGAGAGATTCGGTATTTATGCTAGTTGATAGATTTTCAAAGATGTCATATTTTATACCATGTCATAAAAGTGATGATGCTTCCCACGTAGCTGATTTGTTTTTTAGGAAAATCGTGAGGCTTCATAGAGTGCCAAGGACAATTGTTTCTGACCGTGATGTCAAGTTCATGAGTTATTTTTGGAAAACATTATGGGCCAAGTTTGGGACAAAGTTGTTATTTTCTACAACATGTCACCTACAAACCGATGACCAAACAGAGGTGGTGAACCACACTTTATCCACCTTACTGTGGACAATGATAAAGAAGAATATCAAAGAGTGGGAAGAGTGTTTATTGCATGTAGAATTTGCATATAACAGAGCGGTACATTCTACTACTTAACTCAATCCATTTGAGATGGTGTATAGATTCAAACTCATCACACCACTTGATTTACTACCTTTATCACATCAAGAACATGCTCAATATGGAAGCATCCAAGAGTGCTGAATATGTCAAGAAAATCCATGCCAAAACTAAGGACGAAATTGAGAAGAAAGCACAATATTATGCAATAAAGGCGAATAAACTCAAGAAAAAGATATTGTTTGAACCCGGTGACTTAGTTTGGTTGCATCTTCGCAAAGAGTATTTTCCTGAAAAACGTAAATCCAAGCTGTTACCCAGAGGAGATAGCTCATTCAGGGTGCTTGAGAAGATCAATGACAATGCCTATAAAATTGAAAGCTTGAGAAGATCAATGACAATACCTACAAAATTGAACTCAAATTGAACTCCCAGGAGATGACTATGGGGTGAGCTCTACTTTTAATGTTTTAGACTTATCTCCTTTCTTTGGTTTTCCAGAAACAAAGTCCAGGATGACTCCTTTCCAAGAAGGGGAGCATGATGAGGATATCATTAGCAAACACACTACATCATCTACTTCAAGTGTTGAAACCATTGGACCAATCACAAGAGCTAGAGCAAAACAAATACGATAAGAGGTGAATCTTTTCCTTAGTGATTATTCTTGTACTCATGAGAATTTGTTGCTACCTAATGCTTTTATTTTATGTATTCTTAGATTCGAGGAAAAGATAACGGAAGAAAAAGAAACTTCAGTGACATAGGAAGCATAGCCATAGAAGATCGTGTGTCCACAGAAAATTATCATGAATATATTGTAAGCGCATATGTCACCATAGCCACAAAAGATCATATGACTACAGAAGATTGACACAAAGTGATGTAAGCACATATGTCATCGTTGCCACAAAAGATCGTGTAGTCACATAAAATCGTCCTGAACGTTATATAAGCGCATATATCATCATAACCACAGAAGATTGTATAGCCATAGAAGATTGTACAATATGATGTAAGCGCTTATATCATTTTTTTCTTAGCCCTCAAGTCATGTAATCCTATAAATAAGGGGGGCACCCCCATGTATTTATGCATAAGTTTCATGGTTGAGTTTTAGTAGAATACTTGTTTCTCTTTGTGTTTGAGTCATTTCTACCACCAACAGGGATTTGGTGTTATTTCTGAGTTGCTACTCTGTTGTTCTTGCAAATCTTTAGGGATTGCTTGAACGTGTCTGCTCCACGCTAGTGAGTAGACGAAGGCCATAGTATGTGGTTGAGTAATTTAAGTGTTGTAGGTTGCCGTATAGAGACGGTGATTGGCTGCATCAATTGCTAGGTTACATAGGCTAGTTATCCCTAATCCTACATCATTAAGATTAGGACACCCCTCTCCGCATCAACTCTACTACTTTTCGTAGAAGTTGCTTCAGCCGCTCACACCACTCGGCTGGAGTTGCTTCCACAATCTGGTAAGGCCCTGTAGTCATCTGAGTGATGATTTTTACATGAGTATTAACTCTGAAGTGCACAATATTTGATCATGTCTTGGTTGTGTTGCTCTTGTGATAGGTTTTCTGTGAGCTTAAAGTTATAGTGGAAATGATTATGATTGGCATGGTGAGCCTTCTTCTCTGCTTCTGCTTCTTCTTGCGGCACAATTTACAAAGATGGCATTGCAATCACTTTCTGGCTTTGGAATTACCTTGATTTAATAGTTTGATGATGAGAGAGGGGACCAGCTTATAGACCATGCTCTCCTGACGAATGTCCTTGATATATATGTTGAAATTGGGCTTGGTAATTTGGATCTTTACGAAGTAGATTTTGAACAAGCATTTCACAAAGGTACTACTGATTACTATTCTAAGAAGGTCTTCTCTAGGATGGAGAGTGGGCTGCTTGCAGACGCCTCTCCTCTGATGTATGCGCTCTACACTCTTACCCATCTATCTGTTTTTTTCTTTTTGTCTGTCTTCAAATCAAAATACTTTTTTACAAGGAACTTACCTTAGAAGATTATCTGGCAAGAGCTACTATTGTCAGTAGCCATACTGAGAATGTGCTAACACTGTTCTCCAATTCAATTGTCAAATAATCATAAATCATGTCCCAATGAACGGAGGAGTTACACAAGTTGTAAGGGTCGTCCCAACACAAACTGGATATGGTCTTGCGGATAGTATTCTTGTAGCTCTTGCTGTAAATCATATGCAGGACAGGGGTTGGGCTGGCTGGATTTTCTGTTGCTACCTTTAAGGTCATTCATGGTAAAGCAGATGTCGTGCAAGAACCAACAGACAATCTGGAGAGTCATAGCTGCCGTGATGATTACACAACAGTTGGTACTATATTCTTCAGGATGACTCTTGATGGTTGTCTTTCAATTTACATGAGTCACTTTCGGTAGCATATTAGACAAGTGCACCTCTCACAAGTGAAGGACAGACGTTTTATAATATTTTTGAGGACACACCCTACTGTCATTTCATTTTCTATGAGATCATCAATGTTCTGGCACATTGAGGTGGCCTATAATCGCCTGACCATTGCAGGAAAGAAAGGGTTCAAAAGGATACTGAATGGTATCAAAGTATCATTTAGATGGATTTCATTGGTATGTTTTATACCAATCTTTGAAAGGATTTATGAAAATGGAAAGTACTTGAACACATCAACTGATCTATTCAGGTTCATTAGGAATTCACTAACGCACGGCGCCGAGTATTTTACTGTAAGTCACATTTTTGCCTTTCTTGGCTTTACATTTCATATTAATGCCCCCTGCTGGTATAGGAACTCCAAAAAAAATTCTTTACTAAATTTCATGGAAGGAATATTTTATGTGACAGGCTACTGAGAATACACTATTCACCTGCCAAATTATGGATCACTTAGTGGAGTACTTCTTTGGTGACTTTTTAGCCGATGGGCTATATTTGCTCAGAGGCAAGTTTGCAATTGATGAATGGTTAGAATGGATCACCAATTCTGCTAGCGTAAAGACAGACAACTGAGAAAAAAAGTTTACCATTCATCAATTGCAAACTTGCCTCTAAGCAAATATAACACATCGGCTAAAAAGTCACCAAAGAAGTACTCCACTAAGTGATCCATAATCCGGTAGGTGAATAGTGTATTCTCAATAGCCTGTCAAATAAAATATTTCCTTCCATGAAATTCGGTAAAGAAATTATTTTGGAGTTCCTATAACAGCAGGGGCATTAATATGAAATGTAATGCCAAGAAAGGCAAAAATGTGACTTACAGTAAAATACTTTGCACCGTGCATCAGCCAATTCCTAATGAACCTGAATAGATCAGCTGATGTGTTGAAGTACTTTCCATTTATATAAACCCTTCTAAAGATTGGTATAGAACATACCAATTTAATCCATCTAAATGATAATTTGATACCATTCAGTATTCTATTGAACTTTCTCTTTTCCTCAATAAGCAGATGATTATATGTCACCTCAATGTGCCAGAACATTGACGATCTCACAGAAATGAAATGACAGTAGGGTGTGTCCTAAAAAATGTTCTAAAACGTCTGTCCTTCGCTTGTAAGAGGTGCACCCGTCTAATTTGCTGTCGGAAGTGGCTCATGTAAATGGGAAAACAACCATTAAGACTCATCCTAAAGAATATAGTATCTATTGGACTCCTAAGGCTAAATTTGTAATTTCTCAATTTGATAAATAAAAAATGAGGGTCCACTTGTAGGTGGGACAAAAGAAGGATATGACCGAAGCCCTCACGGACGCTCACGGTGCGGGAGAGTTCGGACCGTCCGAACTCTCTCAGCGGGAGAGTTTGGACCGTCCAAACTTGCGAAGGAGAGTTCAGACTGTCCAAACTCACGTGAGGCAAAGTTCGGACTGTCCGAACTTGCGCAGGGGAGAGTTTGGATAGTCTAAACTTGCGCGATGCAAAATTTGGACCGTTCAAACTTGTGATGAAGGGATAAGGAGGAGGAGACCCAGTCTTCTCCCTAACCAGCGCCTCACCCAGATTTGGACCTAGCCTTGGGAAACCTCAATGTCCAAGTCTTGATGCCAAAACCAGTGGCCTTGTTGCGGTCGGGATGCCACTGTCAACATTGACGAACTTGACAATGATGTTGCTGACACTGACTGTCCTAAAGACCTCAAGTTGCCCAAGGCTGTCTTCAGCAAAGGAGCGGTAATCGATCTTAAGGGCAGGAACTGGGAGCGGGATGAACTAGAGCTCAGGCGAATAGAGGGACACGTCGCAAAACAGGATACCAATCTTGTAATTAACCCAGCACATGACACCAGTGAAGAAGAACACGGTGGTGGTCACCCACTCAAACGCCTCGAGTCCCTTGTGCGAGAGTTGTACGGGATGGTGAGCGGCTTCACCTCCCACTTCTTCTTCACCGACGAGAACAGGTGCAATCTGGCCCCCTCCTGGTCATCCTCGTAGGTGTCCCCATCGATGCAGAAGATCTCCAATGCCGTAACGACAAACTACTCCCCTTGGTCGTGGCACGCGAGGCCGACGTCCTTGGGCAGGAACTGCCGGGCGCGGCCATGAGCGGGGAGGCTGTCCAGTGACGGACGGAGGGGTTCAGCCCTGTAGAAGAAGTAGTTCTCCAGGAAGGCGGAGAAGGACTCGCCTGGGACTGGGACATCCATGGCGAGGAGCAGGACGTTGACACATGTAGCGACCACCACGGGCCTCCCGTAGTGGTCATCCGTGTTGGGCACCTGCGGGAAGTGCATGTGGACGAATGAGGACGCCTACGGCTCGGCCAGGTTCAGGGTGACCACCACATTGAGCCCAGTGCTTGTGCGAGAGGAAGCCGTTGTGCGGTTCTCGAGATGGCGCAAGATAACCACATCGTCGAGCACGATCTAGTGGGGACGATCGGTGAGGAGAAGCGGAGCTGGGAGGATGCGGTGGCCATGTTGGTGCCTGGTGGATTTGGGGATCGAGATGAGTCGGGGGTGTTCTCGGCTAGGGTGGATTCGATTTTACGATGAGGGAAGTGTAGGGTAACCCGGTTCTCGTTCCCGTCTCGGGATTTCGTTCCGTTCTCTGCCACCTCGCGTCGGCCCCGCGAGGCACCGCTCTCCAGTGTATTTTGCTGTTTATCATACGCCGCCTTAGCTATACTAGTTGCGAAAGCGTGGCATCACGTCTTATTAGCTATCATGTGAGCATATGTTACGATGTGTCGTAGGGGTTTATTGAGAAAAGCAAGTATTGTGGCTATTATCAAATAGTAAGTGAGGAGACTAGTATGCTATATGTGGAGTAGAGAAAATTCTCCCGCTTGTTCATCCCAAGGGCTATATATACATGGCTGTAAGGCCTCCTTTTCAATATTACCTCTAACTGTGAGTACTACTCATAGGGTATACATGTCTTTTATATATCTTGCTGGACCTCTTGGACTGGTAGACCGAATAGATGTAGGTGGAGGTCATCCCCACAACAGTAGCCTCTCATGCTAAAGGGCTCTATCTCAGACAGGCCGAAACCATGTCGCCTAGTCTTTTGGCCCCCTCCGCCCCTTCGACCTGTTGAGTGATCGGTCCATGGGCCGGGTTATATGGACCACGGCAGTGGCGTGGACCGCTTCGGGCCACCTGCCCATGCTGCCCTGTCAGACATTTGTTGACTTGCGGTTGGTGCATCGTGCGACGCTTCACATCTTCGTGTGTTCCCGAGGTACGGTCGGGAACGTTGCGTGGCCTTAAAGGTCCGGATGGACCGCAGCGCGACGCTGCACTTACTACTCCTTTCTCTTGGTGCTCGCGCTCCCATTCTCGCTCCGTCCCAACATGATTCTTCTCGCTTGTGCTATTTCCACGCTGCCTTTGCCAGTGTATCGATAGTGACCGTTCCCGACGTTCCACCGGCGGTGCTTCCTTCAGCCACGGTGGCCCCTCTAGGCACAGGGGCTCGTTAGTGACAGAGGTGGAGTACGAGTTGGTGGGGCACGATTAGACAGTGGCCGACAAGTGTTGGAATGCGGCCAGGAAAGTGAACGGCCACTGCACCAACATGTTGGGGGCGAGTCTGCCCACCAAAGACTTGATTCGAGGCCTAGTGCACGATGGAAAGATTTTTGGCTGGGAGGTAGTCCGGCTACCTTCCGCCGGCGAGACGAAGCCCCATCTGGTGGAGTCGGAGATCGTCGTCTTCGCCACGTACTTCGACGAAGTTCGTGGGCGAAGTGCTTAGGCAATACGTGCTGGAGTTGGTGCAGCTAACTTCGAACGCGATCGTCCAGCTAGCCATCTACTACTAGGTGTGTCAGGTGGAGACATCGTGGCTAAGTCCTGCGCTATTCACCTTCCTACACAACACCTGGTGCCAGTCGAAGAAGCTTGCAGAGGGCGACTATTCCAACTTCGAAAGCGTAAACTTCATGCTTTGCTCGCATTGTATGAAGTTATTTCCGATGAATGCGACGTGGACGAAGTGGAAGTCCAACTGGATGTGGCGGTGGTTCTACCACTGGCTGGAAGGCAGCAATACTTTGAGATGGTCAGGTTGCATGATGGACTTCAACATGTCTCCCTTGGTGACCCTCGATCATGACGACGAGCAGCGGACGCAAAGGCTTGTCGGGGTGGCTCTTCGGTTTAACATGTCGAAAGCCGCACGGCCACCGTGCTGCTAGACCAATGTCGTACGCCCCCCATGCGGTAGCTAATTAAGCTGGCAAATTAGTTGCCTTAATTACTAGTTTGCGTGTAATATTTGTTTGAATTTTTAAATATAGCAAATGATCTTTAAAAATTACAAAATTTTATGTGTAGTCTCCCGACACAACGTACTTGATTATCTATTTTTTTGTAATTTTATCCATTCTGAATATTACTCAAAAATTCTTAAAACTTATTTGCTATATTAAAAAATTCTGACATTGCCGTAAAGCCACAGCTCCAGTCTACATGCTACAAGGTTATCGAACAGTTTTTGAGCATCGGACTGCCCGGCGCGGATTCTCTGACTTACCGTGGCTAAGTCACCGTGACTTTGCTTCGATCTGGCCGTTCATCTTTGGATGAACGGTCCAGATTATTTCTACCTTAATTTTTTTATTTTTAAAAATAAAGATAGAAATAATCTGGACCGTCCATCCAGAGATGAACGGCCCAGATCGAAGCAAAATCACGATGATTTAAGTCAGAGAATCCCGAGCGCGGACTGCCTTCCTCTTGCCGCTTGATCTATTGCTGATGGCCTCACGGGCGCAGATTCGGTCACAAAGTCTGTGGTGCCTTGGTTGCCATCGAGGGACACCAGGCCAGCCCAAAGCAACCTAGCGCGGGCTTCCGCTGCCCCCACTCTCGTTGTCGGGCTAAGGACAACGCCAAGCGCGGCCCAGGAAGTAGAGCGCAGCCCAATTACTTGGCCAGCCGAGCCACGAGCACACGACCACGTCCAGGAAGCTAGCGGTCGCAGCTTGTATCGCCCGAGACCCAGCTCACATCTCTTGACTCCTTGCTCCATCGACCATCTCTCTCCCATCTCATGAGGCCGCGGCCGCTAGTCGCCGGAGCCGAAGTCCTCGGCCGCCACATTAGCAGTAGATTGCCTCGCCAAGCACTCGGCATGGCAGCAAGGATCTCGAGTCACGAATTATCGGATTCCTAGGGTATTACTAATTTCTCTCGATTCTTCTTATTTCTTTGAAGCAAAGTGGTTAAAATTTGCAAGTTAGGGTTTTAATGTGATAATTATTGGTTGATTTTTGTCAAATTGTAGGATTAGAACGTAGGATTTTAATTTGGGGTTTTTTGAACACTGGTCTAGTTCGCTACAAATCGAGGCAAAATTGAAGTCACCCCATCCATGTGTCCATCTATGACCAAGCTTACTAGCTGAGATACAATGTCAAGTAGGCTTCTAGATGTATGTTTCTACTCTATTGTTCTTGAACACACAACAATATATGAGTTTTCATGTTATCGACAAATGGCAAGTAAATTTATGAAACGGTTTCCGAAAAGGGAAGTGCCACATAATGGTACTAATTATGAGAATTCACCTATTTTTTGTAGGCCATTGAGGCTAGATGTTGTATTTTACCAATGCCGATCATCTTTTGTATGTAGTTTGGTCCTCCTTAGTAGGCTACTAGGCTTCATAGTTTGGTCCTTCCTTAGCGGGTTTCTTGCTTTTAGTAAGCACTTTCACCACTTCTTTGTTACGTTGTACATTGCTATGTTATGTTGAATTTTTATACTAAAAATTGCCAAACACATTACTATTTAGTACAATATTGTTTAAAAATTATATATGTGGTTATATGTATGGAGAAGTGGTGAACCCCATTCATTTTCGTTCTGCCTCCGCCCCTAAATGATACGGAAAATTAAATAAAGTGGCAAAAATAGCAAAACCAGACAATCTCCACCTTGCCCTAAGATACATGCAATTATAATAACTTCACCATTGATTAAACTTTAGTATATTATGGTTGTACTTCATAGTACATACTAGCAATGTACTTCATAGTATGATTGCTAATTAGTATGGCCACTAGCAATGTACTTCATAGTAGGCTTCATAGTACATGCAATTATAATACCTTAGTGGTGAAATGAAGTACCAGTGTAGTGGAGACTCGTGTGAGTGGTTAATTGAAGACCGGTGTAGGGGTTGCACATATTAGATTGGCTAGTTAGAGATTGCATGTGTCATTTTTGAATTGGTCGTACAGGGATTGCACGTATTTTTTTTGGATGGGCCATGCAGGGATTGCACGCGTTTTTATGGTTGGTCTCGCTTGAGTCATTTAAGGACCAAATTCTTATACTTCTCTTTTCTACACAAAAATCGTGCAATCACAGGTCTATTATGGGATGGACCTAACTCACTAATTTGCTTAGCTCTGGCATAAATCCTGCACTTTTAGATAGATATGTAGATTTCTAAATTTTTGATGTGATTGGTGAAAGTGACCCGTAATGATCACTACCCTTGTGGATTTCGTAAACATGAATGGCCATAGATTCCCTAACAACTTGGTCCTTCATTGAAAATGTAATCTAGTAAGGGAATGTTCTGGAGGTGAGGCATATCTAGGATGCGAACGGTCACTATCACTAGTGTCGAGGATTCACCTTAGAGTGGGAGTAAGCATCGAAGCTAAGTATTGTAAAAGTCTTGTTATGATTTTCTCAGTCGCATACCTACGGAAGTGTGTAGTGGCCGATATTATAAGTTTATCATATCTTGTGGATAAAACTATATAATCTCTGCAGAGTATTAAAAATCTATTTAAATAGTCATGCCTATGGATATGGGCAAAAGTGTAGAAATATCACACTTGCGTAGTTTTTATAAATAAATGGTTACTTGGTAATGGTTGCAATAGCCAAATTTGGAAATGGGAATGAAAGCAAATGGGTTTCGCTCTAATGATAAACTTGACTCAAAAATAGATATTGGTTTTAACATAAAACGGCCATAGGTTTGAAAATTAACTAAATTAGTATATTTGAGAAATTGGTTTTATACTAAAAAAGATATAAGACCTTCACTTGGATAAGCCTTGCATGTATACGCGTGCACACACACACTTGTATTCTACTATAGGAACTTGCTAATTACTTTTGTACTCATTGTTGTTTAATATGTGGTTTTAGATGACAGAAATGATGACCTGGTGTATGGTTTCACCCACGCTACCAGCTATGACATGGAAGGCGAAGGCTAAGACTAGGTTTAGCCCCAGTTGATTGTCTGTGGTAGATCGTAGAGGCCTCTTTTTGGTTTACTTACTTTTTTGCTGCTTTGTCATGAATAATCTTATTTAGCCTATCGGCCTGTTATGTAAAACTGGATTATAAGATTTATTTATGATTGTCTATATAATATTAAGTACTCTTTTTCATATATTCATGTATGGATGTGATACCTATCAATATTATATTGCGTGAGCTAGTTATTGATCTTGGGACTAGCTCAGAATACACAGGAGATTCGGATTATTAAATCTGGGTCCCTACATACATGGAGCTAGTTGCAGGGTTACCATGTGTTATTGATATTCTTGCCATCGATTTGGTTTGTATGTTGTGCATTTGTGATCTCTGGCTTCAAGTTGCAGGTGGTGGCAAACTGGTAACATACAACATACTCTTGTGTATCCAATGTATATTTTTTGTATAAGTAATATCAGTGAAACGGGAGCAATTTTGTGTTTTTGAGAAAATCTATGGCTGGTGTCTAGTTTCTAGGATTGTTGTTTACGAACAGAAATCATAGTCTTTGAAATACTTTTTTCAATACAATTTAGGAAAGAAAAATTGTTTATGTAGAACCACTATTTCTGTCATCGATTAACTGATATGAACAACCTATTTCCGGCTTCCAAGTTCCCATAGCCATTTACTCACAAAGTCTTCACCAGCTAACCGCCAGATCTCACCAATCCGACGGCTGCAAACAACTTCGCACTTCTTATATAGAACCTCCTCCCATTTTCCCAGCTAAACCAAAAACCAAAACCCTCCCACCTGTTGCCACTGCTGCCACTTCGCCCGAATCATAAGCCCACCTCTCCCGCCAGTCTTCACCATCATGGTTGTCATGGCGGAGTCGACGACCACGGTGAGCGAGGAGCGCCTAGACGCCTAGGCGAGTCATCGCGCGTAAGTGTGTAACCAGGAGCCAATAGCCCAGTACTTATTTCCCGCGCGTAAGTGCATTTCCCACAGCGAACCGACTCCTCTCCCGCGAAGTCTGCATGCCGATTTGGTTTCTACCGACTCTCTCCTGCAGCATCTCCCGCACAGGAGCACACCTCGCCTCCTCCGGCCCTCCCTCCGCCGCCTTGCCTCTCCCCGCCGCCTCCTCCGGTCCTCTTCTCGCCGCCTCCTCCCCCCACCGCCTCCTCTCTCAGATGCATCCTCCCTCCCCGCCGCCTCCTGACCCTCCTCCCTCCGCCTCCTTCTCCCCTCCCCACCGCCTCCTCCCCTCTTGGCGGCCTCCTCCCCCCAAGTCGCGGCCTCCTCTCCCAGGTGCATCCCTCCTCCCCGCCGCCTCCTCCCCCGCCGCTTCCCCTCCCCGCCCCTCCTCCCCCGCAGCCTCCTCTCCTCCAAGTCGCGGCCTCCTCCCCCTCCCCCAAGTCGAGGCAAGCGTGCATGGCGTCCCCTCTGTGCCGCCTAGACGCTAGGCGACGCCTTGACAACCATGTTCACCATGGTAAGCAACACCTTGACCTCCATTTCACTCTCCCATATATGATGGCACTGGCCTTCTTGGCTCTAATGCTGTGCTATTCTATGATGTGCAGGCTCCAAAGAAGGACAAGGCCGCACCGTCGTCGTTGAAGCCGGCTAAGTCCGGCGAAGGCAAGCAGAAGAAGGTGATGTGGATGCCCTATAAACTATTCATATTTTAGACTTGGGTTTAGTTTCACTCCGTAAGCTCACATCTTTGGGTGCGTGGGGTTGCAGAAGTGGAGCTACAGGAAGTAGAAGGAGAAGGTGAACAACATGCATGCATGGTGCTGTTCAACAAGGCCACCTACGACAAGCTGCTATCCGAGCTGCCTAAGTAGATCACCCCCTCCATGCTCTCTAAGAGGCTCAGGGTACGTATCTCACTTTGCCTTTGGGACGCCAAGTATGTTTCTGTAGCACGTTCTACGTTAACTCGGGGCATTTGGATTGGTGTAAACTGGTAATGCTTAGGCTATGTTGTTTTGATCATAATGCAATGACTCTATTGTTTAATTTTGCTTCTTGAGAAGCTCGGTCTGTTGCTTCTGGTCCTTGGCTTACTCGTATAGGGAATGTTAATCTTGTTTTCCGTTTGCTTGTCGTATCCGAGTATGGAGTTATTGATGAGTCCGTATACGAGGTGTAGTCCGTATATGAGGAATCAGTGTCTTAGGGTCTGTTTGTTTCAGCTGTAGATTCTGAGAAGTAGCTGGTGAGTATCTAGCTAATCAGAATCTGAAGAAGCTGGATAACCCCAGCTTCTGGCTACTAGTTTATTTTCTGGATTCTGTAGTTTCTGGCTACTTAGAATCTGGATGAAAATCTAGACTGTATGGGGGAGCTGCAGATTCTGGAAGTAGCTGCAGCTACCAGAAGCTAAAACAAACAGGCCCTTAGTTAGTTATCGAGTATTATATAAGCAGGAGGTAGCTATATAACTTAAGACGGGCATGCAAAAGGAAATAGAGGGCGAAGGGGGAGGTGTTCCCAGTGGGAAAAGAACTCGCGTGCTCTATTCTTTGGTTGTTTCATTGATTGCGTGTTTTGTGTTTTAGTGTTTTAGCAAGAGCATCGTCCTGTGCAGGCCAGGTGAGGCGTGAGCAAAGCAAGCAAAGGGCTGCATGTTTTTGCGTATAGACGTAAGACTCGTGCATACGAGAAAAGTCATGGGCAAGGCAAACTATCAAACCAAAGCGGCATCTTGATCAGATTATAGTTACAACAAGTGGTATCAGAGCCTTTGATCTTGGTGGTACCTGAAGAACATGGGAGAAGCATTGACTTCGAGTGCCCGGGATGGGTTGATCTCTCTTCAGTACTCTCTCTTGACGACCGACAATTACTCGGTGTGGTCAATAAAGATGAAGGCGAACATATATACCCAGAGAGTCTGGGGTGCAGTCAATCTAAAGGGAAAGGACAAAGGGGTGGATGACAAGGTGGATTAGACGGCTTTGGCTATCATCTACCAAGTGGTACCGCAGTTCCAGACTCGATGATGCTCCAACTCATCGGGAAGGAGCTAGCACGAGAAGCGTGGAAGATGCTTCAGAAGATACACGAGAGAGTTGATCACGTGAAGGAGGTTTGGCACCAAAATTTATGGAACGAATTCGAGAATCTTCAGATGGGAGAGACAATGGACGAGTTCGTCGGTAAGCTGACTTTACTATACAATCAGATTAACTCTCTTGGTGATAAGATGGAGGAATCTGTGACTGTGAAGAAATACCTACATTTCACAATTTTAACAATTTCTAAATTTAAGATGTTACAGAACCAAGAGCTAAACGACGGAGAGTGCGCTGGACAGCGAGGAGGCGATGGCGGGGAGCCGTCGCGCGCCAGTCGCCTCCCCTAATCGTTTATGGTTGGGCTAGTTGGATTTTGTTCAACTTTTGGGTTTTTTTCTGAATTGCGTCAAGAAATGGGAACCCAGGGCCAGTGGTGCTATTGGGTGCCTAATGGCGCCACTGTTATTTATCAAGTATTTTTAGGGAGCATCTCAATTGCTGTTTGAATTTTCTCAAAACAAATTGCTGCTTGATAAAATATGACAAAACACAGCTAGGTTTTCCAAAAAGAAAACACAAAGGTTTACTAAACTGCAAAATCAAAAAGGTATTAATCATATGGAAGACATTTTAACTGAAAATCAGCATGGCATGAACAAAAAATGGTCATGACGTCAAGCAAAATATAGAGATGTTCAACCTTTTTTTTTGGCGAGGAATAGAGATGTTTAACTGAGCGCAAAAAGAGAAAAAAAAAAGGAAAACGTACATTTTTTCATGAGATTTGTGATTCCATTCCGAATAAAGAAGAGAACATTTCTTGGAAGACATAGGATCGTACGTATCTGGTACATTTTAAAATGCAAAACTATCAAAGATCATGGGTGCTATATGAAAACTTAAAAAGGATTCACCGTAGGAAAATAGAATCTGGATTGTTCACAAGAGACACTACGCTGAGAAAAATAATTATATATAATTTTTATCGGTACAGCTGAATTTATACAGGCCGCATATAGGCAGGGCCATCAACTGCAGAGAGGCGCGCGGCAGAAAACCCTAAAATCTCTCTCTGCGACTGCGCGCGTGCACAGGCTGCGTCGCGTCGCCTCGCCTGCGTTTGTTTGCGATGGCTCGCCAATGCATCGTCGTCAGGCGGCCCACTGCTCTGTTCGTCTGCCTGCTTGCGGCGTCGGTGTTTCTATGCTTCTTTCACCGGGCGAGCGCGTTGATGGTCGGGAGCGCCAGGTCCGGTCCCCCTGAGGTGCCGTTCAGGCCCGGCAGCGTCGTCGCCATCGATCTCGGCAACACGAACTCCTGCGTCGCCGGCTACCGCGACGGCCACGCCGAGACCATGTTCCAGCACTGCATCCCCTCCTGGGTTGCCTTCGCTGATGATGGCGCCGTCCTCGTCGGCGAGGCCGCCAAGAACCACGCCGCCTTCAACCCTGAAGCTGCCATCTTCGGTTTCAAGCGCCTGCTCGGAAAGAGGTTTGACCACGAGGACGTGCAGAGAGTCGCCGAGCATGTGCCGTACAGGATTGTGAACAGGGACACAAGAACTCGCATCCAGGTCGGGCTCAAGACCACCGGGGACGGCGGCGTGGCCAAGCTACTCGACGTCGAGGAGGCCGCTGCCGTGGTGTTCGCCGAGCTGAAGGCTAACGCCGAGGCCTACCTCGGTCGCAAGGTTCACAACGCCGTTGTCACCGTCCCTCAGTACTTCGGCGACGCGTCCCGGCGGGCGGCCATGGACGCCGCCACGATTGCCGGCTTGACGACCGTCAGGATTATCGACGAGCCGACTGCCGCCGCCGTTTCGTACGGCCTTCACAGGAAGCTGCGCAACGAGGGGAACGTCCTTGTGCTCCACCTTGGTGGTGGCACGTCTGACGCGACCATCTTGACATACGAGGACGACGTGTTTGACGTCCTTGGATCATGTCATGACATACACCTTGGAGGAGAGGACTTCGATCAGAGGATCATGGACCACTTCATCCAACTGATCCAGAAAAAGCATGGCATGGACATTAGCAACGACAAGATCGCTCTCGGAAAATTAGGGACAGGGTGTGAGCATGCCAAGAAGGCACTGAGCAATCAAGACGTTGCCCATGTGAATGTTGAGTCGCTCTTGGATGGCGCAGACTTCTCCGAGCCGCTGACGCGGGCCAAGTTCGAGGAACTGAACCATGATTTGTTCCTCAAGGTCATGGCACTGGTGGAGAAGGCGATGATGGGGAGCGAACTAGCCGACAGGAAGGACTGGATTGACGAGATTGTTCTCGTCGGCGGAAGCACCGGGATCCCAAGGATTCAGGAACTCGTGAAGAACTACTTTGATGAGAACCAACTGAATACAAGGCCGGAACCTGATGCAGCGGCTGTCCATGGAGCTGCTCTTCTTGGCCATCCTGCGGCAGGCGGCTACCAATGTATGGGAGGTGGTGACCGGCGTCAGCTTGGGGCTTCTACAGACTGGTGTTATCATTACTGACCTTAGTCTGGATCGATCCGGGGGCGCCCATTTTGGCTTATTAATCAGGTTTATGATTGAATCTATATTATAGTTGATTTATTTTATACTGTAACTGATGGTGACTTATTTGGTATAATTAAATTTAAAAAATTTAAAATAAAAAATAGGTTAGCCCATCACAAACAATGCAAACGAATACAGGAAAAAGAACCGACAAAAAAGCTCAAAAAAAACAAAAAGTCAGAAAAAGATAAAATTTAGAAATGACGAAAAATAAGTCAGAACCTAGAAGCTGAAGCCGAAATAAGTGGGGCATACCAAGTTAGTTGGATGGGTTTCAGTTCATTAATTGTAGAGGGTTTATTTAACCGAGTATATACCAATGTTGAATGAATCGTTTCAGTTTTTTTCACTATTCAATAATTCGTCTTTTTCTAAATTTTTTAAGATTTTTTTGGCTTTTTTGTATTTTTTTCCCGTGTTCCTTTGCATTGTCCGTGATGGGTTAACATTTTTTTATTTTACATTTTTTAAATTTAATTATGCCCAAAAAACTAAATCAGTTACAGTAAAAAAAACTAGTTACAGTGAAATTTCAACTAAAAATCAGAAACCATCGCTAAAATGAACGCCCGTAAATCAATCCAGATGCTGTGAGCAACTATGTATGCGATTTGGATCGTCCCATCAATGTCGTGTAATTTGATTTGCGCTTATAAGCAGATGATACAGTATCGCAACGAATCTCCTTGACAATGAACCGGAAATGCATGTTAAACAGATAAATAATAAAAAGGATAATCTTCTAAAGTGATGACAAAAAACGCCAACCGAGCGGCGGCGGAGCCGAGAGAGTAGAGCAGGCTGAGCCCATCAATGTACTAGGGTATACCTTTTGATTTCTGTAATTTTACTTGTTTTTTTACTTTCTTGAATGTTTTGTTTCCAGTTGGAGGCAAGTACTCTTACGGTGGACAAAAACTTACTTCGTCGATCGGTTTCAAACTATAAGGCCCTATAATTTTTATAATTTCATTTTAAAATATAAGACATGTACGCAGAGTTAATTATCTTTTCTCACTTTTGATCCATTAATCTTTCCTCTCTCTCTTCAATATTTATGAGTAAACACACAGAACTATCATCTCTTTTATTCCCAAGATACTAACGCAATAGACTCTCCTCCGACTTCTTTGGAGCCTCCAGTAGCACAATTGAGACAGTGACTGGTCCTCCACCCATATAAGGATAGAGCGACAGAAGTATGAAAATAAGGTAAGGTAGCGGTGAGACGGACAGTTTAAATATGTGTCATATGGAAGTACAGTGATATTTGTAGCTAATGCATCCTAACGAACAAACAATTTAAACTTTGTTCCTATACGACCTTGATTTCTACCATAACCTATACACATTAGCAGCAAAGGGGTAACCAGCAATGCCGCAAGCGCCTTGTTCCATGTCCTGGAGCAGTTTCAGCCTCCAACGCTTGATGGACATAGACAACATAGGGCAGGTGTGAGTAGAAGCCGATCAACTATTAGCAACCAAATCCATGCATCTGCTGAAACTGGAAAGTGGGGCTCTTCTCTATCTGAGAGCCTTAACCATCTCCCTAGAAAACTAGACAGTTAATGCCAAAATAAACCAAATATAACCTGAACAATCCCAAAAAAAAAAAAAACCCAAACAGACGGTATCTTACTGTAAGGGTGGTCTTTTGAATCCAATAGAGATTGCTCATAAGAAATAGACGTACCCCAAACTCTATGGCTCTCTATGGTTCATTTCTCGTTACCATTATCTTGGCTCCGTATGCTCCTCTTGACTCCAATACGCTCCTTAGTCCCTGTGCCTAACTAAAATACGTCTTGTAAAAAGAAACGGAGGAGTTCATCTCAAGGCACGTTTGGAATGTAGGGGATTTCATATGAAGTAATTCAATTCCCACAAGAATGAAGGAAATACAGGGCCTCAAAAAAATTTCAAATACCTCAGAATTGGACTGCAGCTTCCTGCAACCACATACGTCTTATTTTGGAACAGAGTGAAACACTGTCGTATTTATACCATCTCAGGATGTTTACATGCAGAAGAATTTCTCCATCAGATTAGATTCTATGTCCTGGTCCATTTTTTTTTTTACAAATAGAAAAACAAGAGATGTGCCTTTTGTTTCGATTGGTTGGTAATCAGACATTAAAGGCTTGTTTGAAATCCACAAAATTTATAAATATTTTATACAAATGTAACAGGTAATAATTTGTAGGACTGAGTATGTCGAATCAGAGGAGGTGAATAACTCTTTTCAAATCTTGTCTTAAATATCAACAACAACATGCAGTGGAAACATAAATTCATAACTTCATTAAAGCCTTGAGCCAAGGAATACAAAATCTCAGAAATTCAAAGTCAAACCGGTTAGACCTCTAGCTAAGAGCAGTTAGACCAATAATTGTTGGTGGTCAGACCTCTATCGAGGGGCGATCAGACCACTAGCTGAATGGCGGCTAGATCGAATGAACAATAAGATCAGGCAAATAAATAGTAAATTCGCTACTACTTCAAATCCAACAATTCACGTAAATTTGTTCTCAAAGCTGTTACTTTTTTCCATTTAAAGGAAGATTGCATCAAAACTGAGCAAAAGAGAAAAATTTTGATCTACTCTTACTCGTAAGTCATAAATGATCTAGGTAACTTTGGATGGGTTCTCACATATCATAGCAAGCTAGATAACAATACGAATTTGATCCAAATCACCCACAAGAGCACAACCCAAAAAAACATATCTCTTGAGAAAAACCAAGTAAACTCAAAAACTTTATCTAAATTATGTCGAGATGGATGAGATCTCGTCTTCAGGAGGCATATTCACCTCTTACCGCACTAGAAAAGCTAAAGAGAGAAAAAATTCAAACAAGAAAATCAAAAGCACAATAGAGAATTCATGGCCCAACATACTTGAGCAAACTTTGGATATTCATTTCATTTGGAGAGGAATATTTTATAGCTAATCTCTTAGAATAGCATAGCTCTAAACCTAGATCACTCCTTAGTTAATCACATCACTTAGATATAGGAAACTCGGTAACCCATACGCAAACGGGTTTTACTCACACACACACTTGCACGTTTTTTAAAACATGACTTTCACAAGGCTCCAATAGCCTGATAATATATTTCATTCACAAATATGTGACCTAAACCATTTAGATCAACGCTGCGGCTTTGCAAACCGTTACTCTACCCGGCTTCAGATAATTTTCTCAATTGCCACCCACGGTCTTCACGAAGATGTGATGCCCATGACTTGTCGCCAAAATTGCACTTCTGCGCCGAGGTCGCCATCACTTGAAGCGTCCAAGTCACATGGCATACCAACATCACATCATAGTATGTGATGCTCAATGCTTGCCGCTAAAATCGTACGCCTGCTCCGAGAAACATCACCACTTGAAATGCACAAGTTCAATTGACACACCATATTCACTCATTGTATTCTTATGATTCTTATCTTTCTTCCATGCTTCTCAGTTTGAGATATTGCTCCACCTGGACTTACGTGACATGTTATAACCTCAAGACCCATTCCGTAGCCTCGGTTTTGCCACTGACCATAACAATAATTAAAGCGCATGCACATCAAAAAATAAAGCAATCGATCCAAACACAAATGATATGCACTTAGTCTCCATTAGTAAACCATATGCATAGATTTACACCATGGCTAACACATACATGAAAACCCTATAACTAATACTTGTATGGACACATTATAACTAATAATGCATGGATACCGCCATGACTCATAACCAAAATCACATAACAATATCAACTCAACTCAGCTCAAAGGGGCTGGTCTGACCGTGGCTAGCAAGCTAGTCAAACTGTCTTAGACCCACTGGTGAAATCGCAAGCTAATGTCGGTCTGATCGGTGTTTCCAGACAATAGAAGACACATAGCAAATTATCACAAAATCAAACTCAATTGATAAAAGCAAAGCACAAGCAGTATCAAATACTTATCACTCTTATGAAAAGTTACCACCGTATAATCTTTCACAATTCAATTTTTACTGGAATCTAAAAAACTTCACGTATTTTAAGTAGGCCTGAATCGTACAATCAGATGGGCCATGGGTGAGGTCCCCTGCTCCACGATAGGCCTCTGTTAACCGCCACCTCTAGGCATCAGCACCACCAAGGCCCCAAGAAAAGCAAGACGTCTTCGCCGACCTCCTCATCTTTACCTTTCTTCGCTTGGCCCCCTCGCGCTCCGGTGACTGCGATGAAGATTTCGCGGAATTGATTAGGCCATTGGCGTCGGGAGATGGCGGGGAAGAGGTACGCCGGGCGCACCATCCTCGGCGGCTGCAGCGGCGGCGACGCGGCGGTGTGCTGTCCGCACGCTATCTCCCCGTATTTCTTTATTGCATTTTTCGTTTTCCATTTCGGTATGTTTGTGAGTTTTTTTTTTTGAAAAAAATTCACATCTGGATAACACTTTATCAGTACAAATTTATATAACTGTTTCTTGGGGTTCTTATGTTCTTGGTTTTGTGCATGTTTGAACCCCTCGACTGGCAACTGCTTTTGCACACAAGTTGTTGCGGAACGGTAGCCTCTTGAGTTTATCTCTTCTTTTGTATCATTTTGTTCTTTTCGGTAAAACTGATGCGCCTAGTTAAATTTCCAAGTGTTTTCCTCGCTCTTGTTGCTTCACCTTTTTCTCTTTTGGTGTGAACGATTTTAACATGCGATTTGCTTATGTTGTTATTAAATTTTGTAAGGTTGAAGTATAAGTGAATTATTTATTTTTTATCAGCTTAAATTATTAGATAAACTAACTCGTGTATGCAACTTAATATGATATTAGAGTCAAAAGATTTTGAATTTAAGATCTTATTAGTATAATTAAAAAAATAGTTACAACTCACTTCTATTCCACGTATTAAGTCTGAACGAGGCTATATATGAGAGAAAATATTGAAGTATAAATAAATTGTTCATCTTTTTTCATTGATTTAATCTTTTACATGAACTGACTGGTGTGCAACTCAATAGTGCGGAAAAGGAGTTTAAGAAGGAGAGCATTAAGGCAGAGGAACTTCCATGATCTCTCAGTTCTCGTTCACTCGCGCGTGCCAAGGAGGAGGATTACTATTTTTCGGCTATGCATTTCTTACTTATGTTTTGTCTTTCAGCTGCCAAATGTTCTGCGCTTAGCAAAGGGGTACCTCTTTCCCCAGAGTAAGCTCTTCGAATATTATATTTTGCCCTTTGCTTTTTGCTCTACCATTCCTTGGTTTTCTGTTTCGTAGCACTCTTTCTGTCAACATATGCTGCAGCACTCTGATAGACTTATTACTTGTTAAAATGATATTTTATTGGTTAAAATAAATAATAATCTGTTAACTAGTATTATTACCCTGTGGTAATGATGTGGGTTGTTTCACTCTTTCCCCAGAGTAAGCTCTTCGAATATCATATTTTGCCCTTTACTTTTTGCTCTACCATTCCTTGGTTTTCTGTTTCATAGCACTCAAGTTTTTTTGTCTTTCTGTCAATAGATGCTGCAAGACTTCCGGGATATCATCTCTGCAAAGGGAGTAGGGGAAGGCTATCGTCTAATTCATACTCAAACAAAGGCCACATGCTTTAGCTGGTTTACTACTTTACATGCCTGGTCTCACATGAGCCAAGGTTTATGCAAAAAGGTGATTCCAATCAACACCAGATTTTTTTTTATGAAATTGGAGGAAACTTTTTTTTGGTTCTGGATCTTCTTCAGGTGATTACTTTTTAGGAAACTTAGGTGATTACTTTTTAGGAAACTTAGACTCTGTTAGAATTTCAACTCTTAGACTTTGACAAATGAGAATAAAATAGATAATTGAATTTACCTTGTTTCTATTCTGGCTTTGCATGATCACATTCGGCAGGAAAACTGAGATAAAAGAGAGCAACTGCACACTAACTCAATTTTGTTTCACTTCGTAACTGAAAAGCGTACTACACATTAAGCCATATGAAAATTTGATGTTAAGACATCTGCAGTTAGCAAGTGTTTGTTTACAGGTTCTTCTAAGATTGATTTTTTTATTGCAGGTTACTGCATTTCTCTACATACCTACCTTCTTTTCAATCCTACAAAGGTGGACGAGCGCAACAATAGCAGGAAGTCCATGTCTGAAATGTTATTCATATGCTGACTGAAATGTTATTATCGTTCTTGGTTGTACAAATTGAAACTGCAGCTGAATTATAGATTTTCAAAGATGATTTTGGATGAATATTAGATATGATTTTTTATGTGGTTGATTCTAAATTTGAAATTTCTGCCTGGAATTTTCGTTAATATTACTAGCTAGGCCTAATTTAATTAATATGCCTACAAAATTTAATTAATTTATGCTTAGTGGCGTTCTCGAAACCGCCTAGCTATAATGTTTGCAGGCGTTGGCGCAACGCCTTCGCTATAGGAAAACACTTCCGTTTGGTAGTATTTCCAGCGTTTTCAAAAACGCCTTAAAAAACATCTACAGGCGTTTTTTCCCAACTTTTTTAGGCGTTTTAAAACGCCCTTGAGTCTGCCATGTTGTAGTGAATGTTCAATTTCGCAATTACTAACCAAACTACATAATATCTGAAACTTATGCAGTTGGCATTTCTTCTCATTCCACGAGTCACATACACAAGAAGTGGCTCTGTTCATTAAATCAGAGTCACATAAAAAAAGAACGAACGTGTACAAACTAACTAGTGTATGCTTCAAACTAGGCTCTGTTCCAATTACTGGGTCACAAACACTACTTAGCAACTTGATTAGCTGCATCGATCAGTACGTGGCAGAGATGAGGAGTCTCACGAGAGAAGCTAGCGCGCGTGCACTGCGGAGAGAAGCTAGCGCGCCAGCAAGAACGATGGGAACGGGAGCATGGTCGGCTCCGGCGACGCGAAGAAGCTCGTTCCAGAGAACACGGCCGGCGTCTCCTTGATCGCCACCGTGGAAGCTTTCGTCTTGTTGTCGATCTCCAGGTCGATCTCGTGAGTCTGCAGTTTGCGAGGCTTCTTGTGGATGTCCCAGCGCTCGGCTGATGACGCGCGGCTGGGAGGCCGCTTGCTGCTGTCCCAACGCTCGCAGGCGGACGCGCGGCCGGGGCTCTTGCCGCTGTCGCGCTGCCGCTCGCTGGACGCGGTCGACGTGCCGCGCGGACTCTTGATGATCTTGTTGCGGTCCCAGCGCTCGCAGGCGGACGCGCGGCCGGGGCTCCCGCTGCTGCCGCTCGACGACGCTGGGCTGGAGGGCTTCTTGTGAGCGTCCCACCTCTCGACGGAGTCGGCGCGGCCGGGCCTGGAGGAGGGCGGCGCGAAGGAGGCGGGCAGGATGATGAGGCAGGGCGTCGGCAGCAGCGGCATCATCTCGCTCCTCGGCGGGGTCGGGAGAAGCGGCGGGAGAACTGCTGTCGCCATGGCCAGCTGCGCGGAGCAGTCGTCGCGAGCGATCGAGTGATCGAGACGACAGGAAGCAAGGCAAGGCAAGCGGCCGGAGACGAGGGCTAGCTGTGGAATTGAAATGCCGCTGGACACTGCATTTTTATGGCGACGAATCCGCAAGAATGGCACGACGACTCACACTCGGACTCGGAGAATTTGCTTCGTCATTTCCATGGGTAGGGCTCCGCTCTCCCGACACGGATGCGGATTAGTAACAACGGAATGCCGAGTTAAACCGGACGTTCGACTGCCGCGGCTCGGAAACGGCTGGATTTCGGGATAGCCAGGATGATAAATGGGTCGGGCCTTTTCTATAGCCAGATTTGGGCCGCACAAATTCGTTGGCTTGGACCGGGTGTCTCTGATATGGGCCGCTTCAGGTCAAACTGGTTCTTTTACTCAAGCCTTCTTGCCTAACACGGAATCCTGCAGTTTGGTTGCCAGTCTACTCGGCAATGCCAGGAAGATCCTTCTTACGTTTGTTTTTTTTTTTTTTGCGAACATTCTTCTGCATGATTTGCATTTTGCTCCATCAGAATGTTGATTTTAGGGAGCATAGTGATACATAGGTGTGTCTGTTCTGCTATGCTGGATCACTGTTGTGCAGCAAGTGAAACAAGTGGCTGCATCACTCTTATCTATATAGTGCCAAAAAAAGAAATAAAATAGTTCTGGAAAATCATGTATCAGACCAGGTGTGCTTTTCTGTAAGGCTTTGGTAATTTGCTTTCAATAGCAGGGCGCACTCGAGCAAACAAATTAGTGCTATCAGAGTTTATGGGCCTATTTAAATTAGCTTCTACTTCTCTTTTTAAAAGTAGAAGTCAATATGAATGATCTAGTTTTTATAAGTTATTTCTATCAATCACTACTATTTATTAACCACTATCAATGTTCAAGAAGACGCTAGGCGCTGGAAGGGTAGCGAGGTGGAGCCGAGCGTCTAGGGTGCCTAAGCGGCCGAATTAAAAATAAGGATAGCAGACGAAGATAAGCAATCATATATATATATATATATATATATATATATATATATATATATATATATATATATATATATATATATATATATATATATATATATATATATATATATATATATATATATATATGATATTTAGATGAAGAAAATTATTACCTTGAGCAATAATTAATGATATCTCTTCATCCATTGATATAAATGCTTGATGTAAAGTTGTAAAACATGCACATTAAGTAATGCATGAGTTTTTTTGGTATTGAATAACTATTGTGCATTTGTTCTTTAAACTTGTAAATTCAAAAGAATAAAAGGAATAATAGCAACATAGTAAGACGTACATAATAGATTATGAAGTTCATAACAAAACACACATAAGCATTGTTCTCAAATACACATAAACAAACAACATAGTTAAAGTAGCAAACATGATAATGTGATGATAAAATAAGTCAATTTTTGTCCTCTTGTCTATAATCTTTGGTTGGTACCACTTCATCTTGGTTGGATTCAAATTCAATATTTTCAAGGTCCTCATTGATCTCCTCTTCTTCGGATTTGGAAACGAAATCATCTTCATGAAGCTCTCTCACTCTAGTACTTCTACAAGGTTGCATGGCTTCATTGGCTCCCATTGCCTCAACAATTAGATTCCATGAAAGACTAGTTTCAGGATCAACATCATCATCCCCGTCTTCAATGATCCACCCTTAAACATTACTAGCATGCAAAGCTAAAAGGACATTAATGTTCTTCTATTGCTCTTCTCTTTTTTTATTCAACAATCTCATATTGAATTGAACATGAACTAGACTATTAAGGCTGTGAGCATCTAGTTTATTTCTCTTCTTTGTATATACCTACGAGTTGTAAAGTGAAGTTTAGCACTAGACTTTCTTGACTACTTGAGTTGAAACATGTAATTTTTTCTTGAATAGTAAGAGCAGAGAGATACCATATCAACAGTTCTCCAATTTCTTTCACATCTCGATGAATTTGAGGTCGAAGTGAGGATTTTTTATGGCCAATATTTTGCAAGTAGGGAACATGACATCCATATTTCGACCACCAATTAGCAACATAATAGGAAGAATGAAAGATGAGTTATTAGTAAATGATGAAATGTCAATATAAATATGTTTAGTTAAGAATAAATTTACTTTATTAGAAATAAATCTCTTTTTTGACATCCACGTCGGGCGGGGGGTTTTCCAAAAGGCTCTTTTTTATCCTTGAATATATCAAGGTTAATATTGAGTACTTGATCCATTGCTTCACCATTACCACAATAAAATATTTCAACACATTCAATAAATCCATCCATAATATCTTGTTCCAAAAAAATAGATCGATCACGATAGCTATAATATAGGTTTAACAGATATGCTGTCAAATAAAATGGAGAATCAAGTCTTCCCTTCATCTTTCCATCAATGGCATCAATGATCAAGTTTTAATTGCTCTCCGAATTGTTCAAGGCCTCCTTGATCTGCTTCTTTGCCTCTAAAATTTCTCCATAAAGAAATGCCATAGATGGACCATGCCCATCAACCAAGCAAAGAACCTTCACTAACGGCTCAAAAACCTTCAAGCAATGTAGCATAACATGTTAGCAAATTGGAAAAAAAAATCAAATACATAACATAATGGACAACACTAATATACCTTCAAAGCATTGTTCACACCATTCTAAAATAATCTACTAATGAGTGTTACAGTTGTCTTGACACCTTTGCCTTTTTTAGTGTGGGCGAATTCTTCCCATTCCTTACTAAGTGTCATCACCCTTAGTTCAGTCTTCTTCTCAATTAAACTTTGCAAAGTAAGAAAGGCCGAAGCAAATCTAGTCACATCCGGCCTTATTATATTTATTCTCTTTGTGTGTTTTCTCATCAATGCCAAGGTCTTGTAGTGTGAGTAGATAAAAATCATAATTTCTTTTGTTTGTTCATGCATCTTCTTGTACTTCGGCATATTGTCAATTCTTTGTAGCATAAGGTTGATAGCGTGAGTTGCATATGAGCTCTAAAAGATATTTGGCCTTTTGGCCTTCATTAATTCCTTCGCTCTCATGTTATTTGAAGCATTGTCCATCACTATTTGAACCATATTTTGGGGACCAATAGTGTCAACACATCCATCCACATACTCAAAGATATACCTACTTATGTGTGCATCTTTCGACACCTACTTTGATCCTATGAAACTTATCCTTAAATTACAATGAACACACAAGTTCATGATGCTCCCTCTTCTTTTGATCCATCCATACATCGGTCATGAGAGAGCACCTAGTCATGGCTCTTTCTTCTTCATGTGCTTTCAACAACTCATTAGTTTTCAACACTTTCTCTTTCAATAGTGACTCTCAAACATCGTATTGAGAGAGACCTCCAAAGCCCGGGCCAAAGCGACCTACAACCTCCAACATTTGTTTGAATTCATCGTTGTTAATAGCATTGAAAGGAACACCACATTTGCTTCACTTTGTGATGTCTCTCTTTCCAAATTGCCTCCATAATTTTTTGTTGCCTCTTCAACTCTTGAGTGCTCAAAGTGCTCTCTAATCAATCGGATTCACAAATATATCTATAGGCCCTAACTTTCTAGGTGCCGATCCTCGATCTCTTCATGTTCTTCTTCATTGTCACGATCACCTATTATGCTCACATTTTCTCTAACCTCATCTTCTTGAGCTTTCTTGCCCTTTTTCTTCTTTTTTTGCCTCCTCAATAGAATTACGACACTTTGCTTGGTCTTCTTTTGTAGATTTGGAACATCGTGCAATATTTCCTTGAATATGTGCAATATGTTGTTTGATCCTATAGATGTCCCCGAAAATAACCTTTCCGCATAAGATACATTTCACCTTGTCCAAATTGTTTGGGTTTACCAACACCCCATATTCCCACCATATGTCACCTGACTTTCTCTTAAAGCTATCTTCGGTACCCACCTGAGGAGCTGACGCAGTGGATGACATCCTAGTGTAGTATAAAATTAGTGGATTACACAAGCATAAAAGAAGCAAAGATGCATTAGTGAATGCATATGGAAACATATCATTGCAAATGTTACAATTTTAACTGATAAATGAGTAAAATGGAAACCAATAGTATAGCTTACATGCGAACAACACTAGTACCGAAAGAAAATAGAGAATGAGCATGTAAACTATGAAGGACTAGCTCTGTAGCTCATTTAAAGGCAAGGGACTACTAGTTGCTCATTTAAAGGCATGGACTACTACCTCTGACCGCAGCAGCAGCCACTACCTCGGTCCTGGGCAGAACCGTAGAGGTGAAGCACTGGAGCCGACACTCCTCTCCGCAGGCCAGCCGCTGGTGCTCCTCCCCGCAGGCTGGTGCTCCTTCCCACAAGCCGACGCTCCTCCCTGCTAGCTCCTTCCCGCAGCAGAGGTACTAACTCTCCCCTTGGCTTTTGTTCTTGCACTACCTCGGTAACACCTCTCCGCGCCGGATGAGCTCTTGGATGAGCACACGGTGACGGCGCAGATGCAGAGAGGTCGTGGCGACGGCGGGTAGGCGGTGCGACGACGACGCGAGGCAGTGGCGTAGAAAAATGCTAGCCTGTTCCTGTTTCCTACTCTTTCGGGGTGTAGTGGAGTGGCTTGTGGTCCTGTGGAGTGGCCTTTGGCCCGTGACTCCTATCTTCAGGGCTCTGGGTTCCTGGGCCGCCTCACTGCCTAGGTGGCCACTCTACCGCCTCAACGATTTCTCCCCTACCCAGCACCCAAGGCGAGGCGCCAAGTGGTGCCCAACGCCTAGGCAGCCGCCTAGGCCGCCTTTTAGATCTATGGTCACTACTTTTTACTTTCACATATTGTAACGTACTTTGGGTCTGTTCTTTTCAGCTTCTCAAACGGCTTTTGGCTTTTGCTACAGCACCTAACTTTCAAACGAAATATTTTTTTTAAGATAGAGTCTACAAGTTAATTATAGTATACGTTAAAAGCCCAACATCTGTACCATCCAAAATCGCAAGCAAGTATCTCTCTCTCCGTAATCTCTATCGCAAACAGCTAAAATTCAAAAATTTCAGCCGGAAGCCATAAGCCGCAACCAAAAAGAACAAGCCCTTTGTATTTTATTATATCATAATTTCGTAAGTTGCATGACAGTCCGAATATTATAGTGCCTTTTATTGCACCATCTTTTTTACATAATGCACTACTATTTATCACCCACTGCTATTTATTAACCGTTTCTATTAGCCACTACTACTATTTATTAGCCACGTTTATTAGCAAGTACTATTTATTAGTCACTATTATTTAGCAGATACTGTCAAAAACCATTAAAAACCAAAATGAGACCCTATGTGTTATATACCGACTTGAAACAGACGCACAGACCACAAAGGCAGTGAGCAAAGCACAGGCACCATTCAGATTCCAGAAAGCTAATGGCAAGTAGGTAACGGCCTTACTCGATCTGGATTCTAGAAGTTCTCGTCAAGCACCCGTCCATGCATTTTCCACATGGTTGCATCACGCATCATTATTTGCTCAGGCTTGCTCTATCAACTCTTAATTTCTTCGTAAAATAGTCTCACCAAAGTATGCTTATTATTTCTACCGGCTTAACGTAAGCAGTAGTAGTTGATTTGTTCACCACTCTTACGATATGTATAATAGGATGACATTAGATGTCCATATTTTTTTTTTATCATATAAGATTTCTAATGATATGGATGAGAGAGAACAAAAAGAGAGAAAGAAGTAAAGATTTCTAATGATGTAAACGAAAGAGAAGGAGAGATAAATTAAGGAGTGTCTCACATGCAATAGACAGGCTATAAACCCTTATAAATGGCTTATTTGCTATTGCATCCATGACATCTAAAGAAATTGTGAAGTCAACTCAGCGACAATCTATCGTATAAGGGGTGATCGGAATAGCGATGGCTTTTGGTTTTTGCTGAAAAAACACCGTAGCTGACTGAAAAAACACTGTAACTGAGTTGGTTTATTAATTATAATTAAATGTAAAAAATTATTAAAAAAACCGAAAACGAAAAACGAAAAAGAAAAGTATAAGTAAATTTTTAAAAAAAACGGAATTTTTTTTACTGTAGTAGGTACTGTAGCTACAGTATCAACTACAGGGAAACAATCGCTGACGCTAGCGATGGAAGAAGCTGTATTTAGTTTTATATGATATAAATAGTACTAAACAGCACATCTGTCTTGTACGCGCCTTTAGTTGCCAGCACCACTTGCTAGCATATGGTTTGCCGATCCGAAAGGCTTCGATCTAGAAGTGTCTGGGGAAAAAAAGCCTCTAGAAGTGGCCCATGATTGGTGTATGAAGCATGAGCAAGACAAATTGCTCTTTACCGTAATCTTGATTTTCCAATGATAGCCGTCAGTATTGAGGTCGCTACTACGAACAAGCAAACAGGCAGGATCTAATGACTGTTCATGCAAAATGGCAGTGTGGCAAATTTCATTTTTCAAATTTAACATTAAACATCTATTTTTATAAATCTAACTCTTCTAGTTAGATCTACCAAACTTGATAAGCAACAGTAGCTCGAAAGGTCATCTGCTGAGCAGCCCACCACATAGGGCTGCTCGGCTCTCCTGCCAAGCTCGGTAGGTTCACGGATGAAATTAGATTTACTAAAAGGTGTTTAGGGTAAATTTTAAAAAAGTTGCTACATGATATTTTTGTGCACAGTTCGGATGTAATATCTGAACAAAAGGTGCTACTTGATCTTATCGGAACAGTTAGCATCGAATACATACTGCTGCTCTTTTAGGGCATGGTTACTTGCATCAACAAAAAGTACTTGCATGGCATGGTCTTTCTGCACAGGGGTAACCGGTGAGACGGTACTATTGTGACATCCGTACTTTGAAGTCTGTATAAATTTAGAGTCTGTTCTTTGCGGCTTCTAAAAACTACTTTTAGTTTTTGTTATAGTAACTAACTTTTAAACGGAGTATTTTTTTAAGATAGGGTCTACAAGTTAATTGTAGTACACGTTAAAAAACTAATATCAGTATCATAAAAAATCGCAAGCGAGTATCTCTCTTTCCGCAATCTCTATCGTAAACAGCCAAAAAAGCTATCAGCCGCAGCCAAAAAGAACAGACCCTTACTCCTACTACTGTATGTTGGAATGTTTCCAAGTTTCGGGTTACATCAAAGAGCAGGCCAAATCAAATAGCACAATGAAAAGTAAAAAAAAAAGAGGGAGAAAGAAAAAAAAGGTACTAAGGGCATATATTCTTTTTGACTAATGAAGAAGCTTCCGATGTTTCTTACGAGTAGGGGACTATTAAACCAAGTGGAAAGCTTAGCTCTGGCGACCGTGCATGCATCCCTTCTAATTTGTCTTGTGCACTGAAGTCCTTTTTAATATATTCCTTTTTGTAATTTGTCTTTATTCTTCACCTGGAGCTCATCAGCTTGGACTCCCCGGTGTGTAATGTTTGACTTTTCCTCTCTGTTTTTTATGGTATCGACTTCTGCGAGACAAAAAATTATGTTAAGGGGCGGCAATGCTAAACTAGCCGGCTTGTTTAGATCGAAGAAAAAAAATTATAGTTTACTCATATCATGCTTCCCTCCAGCCTTGCTCATTTGGGCTTTTAAACCTAAGCTTTTGATTTATTTTTTTTACAATGTAGTGGGTTTTTTACACAGCAATTGTTGGTAGCTTTTTCAACGTAATTAAATTTTTAAAAATTTAAAAAATAGAAAAAAATTATATCATCACAGACAATGCAAAAGAATAAGAGAAAAAAAGGAAATACAAAAAAAGTCAAAAAGCGAGAAAAGTGATAAAATTAAGAAGTTAGAAACCAAAAACTAGAAACAAAAGCTCTAATGGACGGTACCTTAGGAGCTGTTTGGAATGCACAAAATGCTTAGATTTTATAAGAAATAGTTCAATTCCCTCGTCTTATGCTGTTGGTTGGTCTTTCCAGCATTGCATCATATTAACAGCTGCAGCTTGCCATTGAAAACACGGAGAGAATCGTGGTGCACATCGTTTTTCATTTTTGCTTTTTTTTCTGAAATGAGATGGATATTTGCTATTCGAGGTTCTCTATAAAAGAAAATGGAAGGCAGAGTGATTAATATGACCTGAATGTGATGTAGAATGTTACAACTGAAGTCAAAGTAGCTGAGCTATTTGGAACGTGGTTCGTTTTGGCAGTAACTTATGATTTATAGTTACGACTTATGATTTTTTATCTTAATATAAGCGTTTGTGTGAACGAATTGAATATCGATAAACCACTTTTAAAATATTATCCTGATAAACTGTCTCAAAATAACGGTAAAAAAGACATCTTATTTATTTATTTGAAGGAAACCATACTATAGAATTTATAGGTTATAAGTCATAAACCGAGATACAGTGATGCTGTATTGACATGTGCAACCGATCAACCAACTACAAAAACCCGGGACAGGGCATCTGAGATGATACCCCTGCCTTTGTTTCTTTCACGTACATGTGCGAAAGCGATTAATACGCTGCTTCAAGAACAAGAGAAATGAATACTAGTGCTGATCAAAGAAAAAAAATACAGTAACATTCAGTTGACTAGACAAGTACACGCAGACACGGTTGAAGCGGCTAACACAGGGAGGCCTGTTCTTCTGACACTGCTGCCCCTGTTTGGAACAGCAAACACAAGCAGGCGAATTGCTCGCAATGCGAACGCATGCGCTCAAAACTTTTCTTTCGTCTCTGCTCTTCCCGTCATCATCCTCTGCAAATTCTTTCAGTGTTACTGTATGCACGTCGGCTGCTTTAACTGGTGGAAAGATGTGTGCCGTGTGTACGCTTTGCTTCGCAGTCCAAGTCTAAAGATGCGTGCCAGAGATCTTCGTTTGACAAAAAATATGGAGGAGTACATTCCTTTCCAAATGGCACTAAATATTCTTTCTTTTTTTTAAAAAAAAAAGAGTAAAGGCAATGCTGAAACGATTGGTGATGAGGGGGACGTCGTTACTGAAAGCTCAATCGGGAACCAGGTATCGTTCGGAACATTCTGCAGAAGTGATTTCGTCAGAGATGTTAGCCTACTGACCTGTGCTTGGAAGTCAGAGAGTGCAGTACGGCCGACGTGATTGGCAATCCGCTGAACGTTGACCGATCGACCAAATAGGTAGTCTTGTCTGCTGTCTCCACCTAATTCTGGGCCTGCACACAGTAAGATCAAGGTCCTGTCTATTTCATCTTAAGTTTTGAGTTCTGGTTTATTTTTATTATTTTTAAATTTTATTTTTCTAGTTTTTTATTCTTTTTAGATTTTTTATCGGTTTTTTTTCTGTATTTGTTTGTATTATACGTGATAGACTAACATGTTTTTTCTATTTTGAAATTTTTTAAATTTAATTATGTCAAATAAGCTACCACCAACTACAGTATAAAATAAACCAGTTACGATGCAATTCAGTTATAAACCACTATTTTCAGCCCAACTGAGCGGACTCCAAGAAAGATATGGTGCTGACACACTGGGACTTTTTGGATTTGTTTTTTAAAAAAAATAACATCTCTGTTGTCCACTGCTATATAAAAAAATACAGATAAAAATCTTCAACTATAGCATAAAAGAATAGACATGTGAGCTAGCTAGACCATGTGCTGCCATTGTTTTACCACCACCACACCATCACCTGATTAATCTTCAGTACAGAACATGGTCATTGGTTAGTCATAATACACTCATATGTAAGCGGTTGCAATCTATGGATAAGACGACGAGATCATGAGAGACTTAGGCTGGATTTGTAGTTGAAATTGTACTATAATGAATTCTAGTTTTTTCTAGGTCATTCAATTAAAGAAAAATAAAAAATATTGTATCATAATAGATAATACAAAGAAAAAATAGAAAAAAGCAAAAAAAAATAAAAATCAAGATATTTATTCTAAATCCTAACCTATGATTTTTATAAGTTAGAAGTTAAAACTGAATTAAAAGCCCCTTAATTTAAGAGGCCCTTAATTTGGCTTGACGAGCAGATGTCCGGGGGCGTGGGACCCCTGTCCTGCACAGCCCAAGGTACACAAAGTCCACAAACCGCGGGAAATCAGGGATGCCTGAGAAGAAGATGGCCGCCTGGTCGGTCGACTCGAAACGGCTGCAGCACTAGCTTCGAGAAAGGGCAACTGCTAGAAACGATTTCCTTGGGTAAACCTGTCGTTAATCTCAAGGTTGCTCAGCGCTAACACCAACTGCCCATAGTACCTAGGAAGCACGCACATTGTCGTTAATCTCAAAGTCCCGTACGAATTTTTAATTTAGGTCCTTTTCACGACCACAAAAGACGATACGTACGTATCACCTATGGAGCTTCTACATCATGATAGATTTGAGATACCGTGATACCATCAGCTGAGCTCTGCTATCTTCGCAGGAGCACCTGCCGTACTAGCTGCAACAGGTGGCCACAAATGCATACTCTAAGGTGGTGATCGTTTTAGCGATGACTTCTGATTTTTAGCTGAAATTTTACTGTAATTAACTAAAATTTTACTGTAACTGAGTTAGTGGATAGTGTAGTGAATAGTGAAAAAAAGTTAAAACTAGAAATTGAAACCGAAAAAAGTCGAAATGATTAGAGCCTAAATATGCTTAAGTTAAGCACTAAATTAGAGTAAGTAAGCATCTGTAGATGGTTGTTTAGCTTGACAGATGATACCAGTCTTTTTAATCTGCCGTGACGCAGAAGTTTAGTAGGTGACACGTGTTCACTGTTGTTGCTTTTGCCGTCATAAAGAGAAAAGAAATAAAAAATTATAATGTCACAGGCCAGATTTAAAAAGAAAAATTGAAAGCTTCGAGAAAATGACACATATACGCTCCTGGCAATCCCAACCGCACAACTCCTTTAAAGCCACGCCACACGCCGTCGAAGCAGACGAGTTATCTCTCCCGTACCCACAAACTCCACCACGAGTCTCCCCCCCCCCCCCCCCACGCCCCAATGGCCGCCGCACGCGACCTCGCCGGCGACCCGCCGGAGTCCAGCCGCCTCCGCATCGGCGACGACATCGCCTGGTTGGACGTCAGCAGCGTCTACGACCGCGACGACTCCCTCAAGGAGAACACCAACCCTAAGTGCCTCCTCAAGAACCACCCCGGCCACAACGGCAACAGCGCGTCGCAGCGATTCTCCGGCAACCTGAAGCCCACGGCGGCGCCCATCATCGGTATCTCCGGGAAACTCGGCCAGGGCGGCGGGTGCGCGCGACGGCACCACCCGCCAGCGATGTTCCCCAAGAAGGCCAAGACCGGCGGCGGCGGGCGCAACCCGAAGCCGGCGGTCCCGGAGCACGAGCCGAGCTCTCCCAAGGTGTCCTGCATCGGGAAGGTCCTCTCCGACCGCGAGAGAGCGCGCCGCCGGCGACCACCGAGGTCGCCGGAGATGAGGCCCGGCTGTTGCCCCGGGTTCGGTTTTCTGATCCGTCGCAGCCGCTCGAGGAAGAGCGCTGTGGAGTGCGTTGACTGGTCTCCTCCTCCGCCACCAGCAGCCGTGGCTAGGCGGAGGGAGGCGAAGGAGGTCGAGACGGAGGAGGCGGCGCCGGCGCTGGGGCTGGGAGGGATGAGGCGGTTCACGTCGGGGAGGCGGGCGGCGGATTGGGCGGCCGAGATGGAGGTGGACGGACGCGTGGCTAGATCTGGGCCGTTGTAGTGCGTGCAGGGGAATATGAGAAGACATGTACTGGACGGTTTGGTTTGGTGTGGCTTTCTGTCTGTCCGTACTCCGTTGGTTGTTGCTGTGCTTTCGGTAGGTGTAGTTGAGGTGTGTACATACTGAAATTAGGGCATGGGATTTAGAATTAGATAGGCAAATCAGACATTTTTTTCTTCTCTCTGTTTTAGCTTGTTTTCTGCCTGTTGCAAATTCATTGGTTCTTGGAATTAATGGAGTGTTGCTGTACGGCAGTTGTCACAAAATTTCAGATTTGGATGCAACAACAAACTTCTCGCGATGCCCCAGCATCTTCGTATGCAGTACATGAGCCAAATTCAAATGGCTCATGCATAGAAGTATACAACCACCTCAAGAATTGAAGTGCACCATATCTTGGGGCACATTCCCATTGATCCTTACATGTAATTTCTAGCAAATGTTGATTTGTGTATATACACAAATATGGGGACGTTCACATTGATTTTTGTTGATGACTTTTGGCTGCAGCCGATGATTTTTGGGCTGAAAATAAATATTAGTGGCTAAAAGAAATGGTTTTTAGAAGAAGGCGGTGAGTGGTGCAAAAAAAAGATGGAGAGATGCGTGCGCGAGACAGGAGCGAGAGGAATAGGGTACGTTATGCACCTGTGACCTTTAATTTATTGGAGCGAGAGGAGTGAAGAAACCACTTTAAAAAATTAGGTATTTATATTGACTTCTAACTTCTCTAAGCATAAACCAATATAAACATGGCATTCACACTACATACATATGTGCTCAACAAATTAAGCAAAATTAAGGCAATTTAACAGCCAAAAAGCAAGGAACCCAAACTAAGTTCATGTGACAATATATCAGCGGTGATACATAAATACTAAGTTGAATAATGGAATATATATACTATAGGTTAATTAGTAGATTAATTACATGTCGAAAGAGATGGTGCTGTTGGGCGGGTTGTAGAACTGCACGGTCCTCCCGTTGAGCGGCTGCGCCGGCCTGGCATCCTTGGCCGGCAGCGGCGCGGTGAGGAGGTCGAGCTGTTCCTTGCTGATCTGCCTGACCTTGCCCAGGATGTTCCAGGTGACCTTCTCCGTGCAGGGCGGCGTGGTCAGGGACCCCGAGTACCGGAAGTAGCTGCCGGTGCGCTTCTCCAGCGACCTCAGGTGCACCAGCCCCGCCGCCACGTGGGAGTCCTCCTCGCCGTAGTTGCACTTGTCATTGGCCAACTCAGGCAGCTTGTTCTTCAACTGCAATTGCATGCATTTGCATGGTGCAATGTTAAATCATTTTGTACACAAACAGATGATCAGCTTCAACTGCTTGTTGCAAATGGATGGATCGACCATAATCGCGTATACCTGGAAATAGAAAGAAATTGCGTATACCTGGAAATAGAAAGAATCAGGGGCGCCTAACTTGTAGAGGATTGCAATGACTGCGATCTGGCCATCGTCGCTCTTGTGAACCAAGTGGAGCTCCAAGGGGAACCTCTGCCCGTTGATGGTGTGCTCCGAGGGCGAGTGCCAGTGGATGTTCTTGAAGCTGTAGACCTTGCCATTGACGGTCACTGTCCCAACCTCGCCCTCGAACGTCATCTGCGTGCCAATCAATTGATGTACGAGGGAAGAAGTGACATTCGATCAACAAGGCAAGGAGGAGGTAGCGATGCGAGAAGCACAGGGTGGATACGATCATATGATATAGGGTGGGAAGGTGGGTAGAGCTTGCCGTGATGTCTTCGCCGTTGTTGACGAGGGTGGCGTTGGCGACGGCGTAGGTCCGGTAGAGGGAGTCGAGGTTGGGGTTGGGGACGGCCTGCTTGGTGACGATGTTGATGGGGGACTGCCGCTTGCCCTCGCCGCACAGCTTGTACTCGAGGCTCAGCTTCCCCCAGTTCTCCGGCCCCAGCTTGCTCCCCGCCGTGTAACCGAACTCCGGGCCCTCCTTGTTCTCCTCATCGTCTGCTCAAATCATGCAAGCACGCATGTCAACTGTGTAGGCATTGCAATGTTCAGCCCTGCATAATCAATGCATTCATGGAGCTAGACCGATCGAGCCGTCTGTTGCGTCGTTCACGTACGCGAGAGCGCGGCGGCGAGGGCCGACGACGCGACGACAAGGAAGATGGCCGCGCGAGAGGACACCATTGCCGGCACTACGGATGTGCAGTACGTCCTCGTTTCTATTTGATCTCCTGGTTTGAACCAGCTGATTAATTAACCCTTTCCAGAGGGGAGACCGGACTCCATCGCTTGGTCGCGCATGCATATATGTACGGATTTGCACCGCGAATTCAGTTAGCGGGACGAGCGGGCAGGAGCAGCTAGAGGGGCGGGTTCGCGGTGGAAATCCGCGTGAGGATCGAATTTAGCCACGCCAAAATTAGCGTTCCGTTTCCGTGGGAGCTTTCGTCAGTTCTCTCGGGAAGAAAAAGGAATACCGTGTGTCCTGACTGGAAAATATTGCCATGTATAACGTATCCTGATTTGCACTGAGGTGATTAATGGTCTGTTATTTTGGGATTTGCGGCTTATAGTTTTTAGCTGTGATTTATTAAACTAATAAATAGTGATTACAGGGAGGAGTCAAAAATTAAAAACCACGGAGAAGCAAAAAAGAAGAAGCCCGAAGCGTTGTTTATGTTGAGGAACTCTCGCTGGCGACCAGTCCGAGCGAATCCTCTGCTTAGAACAAGAATGAATCGAATGACAAAGCGACAGAATAATAGATTGAACACAGAGAGATAGAGAGAACTCCTGGTCTTTCTTTTATTGCTTCATATGCATTGGGTACAAAATCAGCCATATGGCTCTCTATTTATAGGAGAGGGTGAGGTGCCTAATATGGATAGAGATTCGTTTAAACGGAAAGAATCCGTTTAAACGGAAACCCTTATCCCTGGTTTCCTAATACTCCCCCTTGGGCACTTATCTGACATACTCATGCCTCATTAAAACTCCATAAAAACCCAGTGGGAAAAATTTAGAGAAAAAGTACATGATGCATGTTATGCTGCGATTGCACGAATTGCCTTATTAAAAACCTTGGTCGAGAAATTTCAGGAAAACTCGTCAAGGGAAAAAGAGTACAATTCACCCAGTTTCATTTAGCCTTCAGGACTTTTATCCTCTGGGTACTTGATCTTCAGGATCAAGATTCATTAACGAGCTTGAGATAATTCTCCCCACTCTCGCACTTCTCTAAGTCTCATCATACCAATCCCTCGCACGCACCTTTCAAAACTAGATGCGGGGAGGGACTTTGTGAATAAATCTGCTAGATTTTCACAAGACTTAGTGTGCAGTACTTTAATCTCGTCCATCTTTTGCAATTCATGAGCATAGAAGAACTTGGGGTTGATATGCTTTGTGAGATTACTCTTCACATAACCCGTTTGTACTTGTGCAACGCAAGCGGCATTATCTTTATAGATAATAGTGGGGGTTTGCACAATGTTCATCCCACATGACTGCTGGATGTGGTGAACCATTCGGCGTAGCCAAGCGCATTCACGTGCGGTTTCATACAGCGCTATTATTTCTGAGTGGCTCGTCGAGGTAGCTACAAGGCTTTCTTTGAGGCGATTTCCAGAAATTGCGGTTCCACCACACAGAATACATAGCCTGCTTGTGACTTTGCGGTATGCGGGTCGACAGTACCCAAAGATCTGCATAGCCAATCAAGTTCAGATCTTGATTTTTTCTGTAGAACAATCCAAGGTCCTTGCTTCCTTGGAGATATCGGAAGATGTCCTTTATGCTCTACCAATGCCTTTTGGTGGGATCTGCACTATACCTTGCTAATAGGTTCACGGTAAAGGTAATATCCGGTCTAGTGCAGTTCGCTAAGTACATGAGTGCTTCAACTGCACTCAAGTATGGGAATTCCGGTCCCAGGACTTCCTCCCCCTCTTCCCTAGGTCGGAAAGGATCTTTTTCTTACTGTAAAGATCTCCCGATCATCGGTACTTTTGATGGGAATGCTTTCTCAAAGCCGAATCTTTCTAGCACCTTCTGGGTGTAGGTCGATTGATGTACCAAGACTCCTCCAGGGACATGCTCAAGCTGCAGGTCTAAGCAAAACTTGGTTTTGCCTAAATCTTTCATTTCAAACTCTGACTCCAAGAAGGAGCTTGCTTCTTTTATATCTTCCACTGTCCCGATGATATTCAGATCATCTACATACACTGAGATTATACAGAATCCATTCTGGGATCGCTGTATAAATACACAAGGACAGTCTTCATTGTTCGTGTAGCCTTTCTTGCAGAGAAAGTCGCTTAAGCGATTATACCACATTCATCAGATTGCTTGGTCCATACAGGACTTTCTAAGCTTCACATCGCATGATTTCTATTTGCTCTGTCTTGGTTCGGGAGAGGAATTCCTTCAGGGACTTTCATATAAATCTTCGAATCCAAGTTACCATAAAGGTATGCAGTTACAACATCCATCAATTTCATTTCTAAATTCAAGTTCACTGCCATTGAGATCAAGTATCTCAAGGTAATTCCACTCATGACTGGGGAGTAGGTTTCTTCATAATCAACTCCAGGACGTTGAGTGAAACCTTGTGCTACCAGCCTTGCTTTGTATCTCACTACTTCGTTTCTTTCATTTCTCTTTCGAACAAATACCCACTTGTGCCCTACAGGGTGCACATGGGAAGGAGTGCGGCATACGGGCCCAAACACTTCTCTTTTGTTCAGAGATAGCAATTCGGTTGCTTTTACCTTCTTCCAATCTTCCCAATCTGATCTTTTCTTACATTCAGCGAGCGATGCAGGCTCAGGATCAAGATCAATGATTGTGGTAATTTTCTTTGCGAAGTAGATATCGACATTGGCTGTTGTCCTGTTCAGGGACTCTCCCGTGTGCACATAATTTATAGCTATTTCTTCATGAGTTGCTTCTTCTAGAGCTTCATCTTGCGCATCGCTTCTTTCAATTGCGGTGCCAAGTTCCTTTAGTTTTTTGGCTCCGATGTGTGCGCACACATCCATACCGACGGAGATATTCAGATCCGGTATGCCCTCTACTGGAGGTGTCATACTTATGCCAGGTCTCAACTGGCTCCCCTTCTCATTCTGGGGGATTTCGGTGATCGGCTGTGATAAGTCCTTCTTATCCTTTTTCGCCAGGCGTCCCCGGTTACTTTGGATTCGAGGGGCCGGAGTTCTCGTCCTTTTATTCGGAGGCCTTTGGACGGGATTAGGGATACCTTTATTTTTCTTTGGTATTTCGACCCTCTCCGGTGCATTGCGTGCAGGCACATGCGACTTAGTCACGCTCTTCAAATCACTAAAGTGATCAGGCAGTTGATTTGCTAATGCTTGCAAATCGATGATCTTCTGGACCTCTTTTTCAGTTTCACTAGTGCGCGGGTCATGTGCAGGAATTCCCGTGGCTTCCCACGTAATTTCCCGACATTTTTCATCAATGGGTTGATTTCCTCCCCCTAATGTCGGGAAATTATCCTCATCAAAAATGCGATCGTGGCGGCGGTATGTAAATCTCCCGACATGGGTTCCAAATACCTGATTATGGATGCAGTCTCATAACCAACGTATATCCCAGTCTTACGGAGAGGACCCATTGCAGTTCGCTGTGGAGGAGGTATAGGACATAAACCTTGCATCCAAATCTCCTGAGATGAGAAATTTTTGGTGGTGACCCTTACGCAAGTTGCATAGGTGAAAGGATGTTGTAGGCCGAGAGTCTAAAGTTGATGAGATTTGCTGCATGTAAGACTGCGTGTCCCCAACATGTAGCTGGCAAATTACAATTCTGCAAAAGTGATCGGGCAATAAATTTAATTCTCTTGATTAATGCTTCTGCCAAACCATTCTGGGTATGGACATGCGGTACCGAATGCTCAACTGCAATCCCCATTGCCATGCAATAATCATCAAATGTCTTTGAAGTAAATTCTCCAGCATTGTCCATTCTGATGGACTTGATGCGATGATCAGGGAACACATTTCTGATGCGAATGATCTGCGAGATCAATTTGGCGAAAGCATGGTTTCTTGTGGATAATAAACCCACATATGACCATTTTGAGGAAGCATCAATGAGCAACATGAAATACCTAAATGGCCCTGAGATGGGCTGAATAGGACCGCAAATGTCTCCCTGGATGCGTTCCAGGAATGCAGGGACTTCATCCTTCACTTTCAGAGTGGAAGGTCTAATAATTAATTTCCCGGTGGCACATGCAGGGCACACAAAATCTTCATGATTCAGGAAATTCTTCACATTAATGTTATGCCCGTGAGAATTGTTAATTATATTTCTCATCATCCTAAGACCTGGGTGGCCTAATCTGTCATGCCGAGACGTAATAGTTGAGCTTCGAATCATGTCTTCAGATGCGATGTATGCAGCTGCAGCGCCTTAATGTTGGTATAATATAGCCCAGTTTCTAGTGAAGGAAGTTTTTCTAATACCCTTTTGCCATTCTCTTCGCGCTTCGTGATGAGTAGGTATTCCTTACCGTACTCTTCTTCAGTCTCAACATGGAAACCATTTACGCGAATATCTTTAAAGCTTAAGAGAGTTCTAGTCGAATCTGGGTACAATAATGCGTCTTCAATGACCAAAGTTGTGCCCATGGGAAGTATAATTGTGGCTCTTCCGGAACCAATTATACATGCATCGCTTCCGGCGATTGTAGTAAGGCTGCCATTGCTCTTACGAATCGACTGAAAATACTTAGTCTCTCTTAAGATGGTATTCGTGGTACCACTGTCGGCAAGGCATACTTCCTCCATAGGGCGCCACACGTGCTCTAATATAAGGTATTTTATTAATATGTATTAAAATACATACATCACGTAAATAAAACACACAAATATTAGAACATATCATGCCATTGTAAACTGAATAAATGAATGAATTATTCCAAAATCATCCAACCATTATGAGAAAATAAAACTAGAGTACCATTCATGCAAGATCTAACTTGCCCATTTAATGCAAAATAAATGACAATTAACGTCTTATGCATTCTGTGCATCAGACGGAATCAACTAGAAAATCGTTGACTTCTTCGGCTATCTTTTCAGGCGTGATGTTCTCTTCGAGAGAAATCATGGAGGTGGCTGCCTCTAAGTCGTAAGGGGTGCTGCTGCCGGGATGAACTCAACCTCCATCATTTCAGGCAACGGCTCATGATGCTCCCCCTCAACATCTGCAAAGTGAGCTTCAGGCTGCCCTTTGCCATTGTTCTTCTGGGCTTGGTGGACATCAATGACATGTTGTGGTGCTTTACAGATCCGCGACCAATGTCCCCACTTGCCACACTTGTAGCAACCTTGGTTTTGCTGGTCATAGGTTTTGCCACTCTCCTTAGCCCTTTTGTCATTTGGAGCATCTGACTTGCCTTTCTGGGCAACGGTCTTACCCTTCTTTCCCCTTCGTTTCATCAAGGGCTTTCGCACCTTATAGCTTCCAGCGTTGGCTTCACGGCCACGTGAGTCGCTGTTGGTGAGTGGCGTAATTCTTGCGGAGAAGTTCGTCCTGAGCCTCCGCAACCTGCATCATATCAATCAATTCGGCTTACTCCTTGTAGCCGTCTTGACAATAGTTGCGGGCGGATTGTACAGCATTGGGGTGAAAGGTGGACAGAGTCTTCTCAATCTTCTGCTCATCTGTGATCTGCTTGCCACAGAGTTGAAGATTGGTACAAATTCTGTGCAAGGCAGAATTGTACTCCCCGACCGTCTTGAAATCGGCAAACCTTAGTCCGATCCACTCCTGCTCTGCTTGAGAAAGAATGGTGTACTTTAGCCTCTCAAACCGCTTCTTGAGTGCGGTCCAGAGTGTTAGCGCGCTTTTCTCCGCCATATACTCATTCTTGAGAGTAATGCAGAGGTGGTGCCTGAGAAAATAAAGTGCCTAATCATTTTCCTCAGGTGTGGGTTTGGCGTTATGCCGTCCGCCAATCCCAATAGCTGCGCGGAGCTTCTTGGCTCCAAGTACTATCTCGACATCGGATGCCCACGTCAGATAGTTCTTGCCGTGCTGGGCAAGCTCCTCGAACTCCCGGTTCGTGATGCCAGTCATCTACATGTGATGAATGGAACATATAAGTTTACTTCAGGTAAACATGCATGAAATTATTTACTGCAGGTAAATAAATGGTACAATAGGTTCTCATAATGTCTCATAAATTTCTATGCATTTTTCATAATTTACTGCTAATTTTCAGTGATTAAAAGCAAATAAATAATTACAATTAATCAAAACAGTAAATAATTGCAGAAAATACATAAAATAATAATAGCATAACGTGCAGGGCGGCGGCCGTGGCGGGCGGCGGCGCCATGGAGCGCGCGTGGGAGGAGGTCGTCTGCGGCGGCCGTCGGGGCCCGGCGCGAGGCGGCCATGCGAAGCGGCGGCCGTCGCGGGCAGCGCGAGGCGGCCATGCGGGCGGCGGCCGTCGCGGGCGCAGCGTGTGGCGGTGGCGAGGCCGTCTGGCGGCGCCGCCGTCGCGGAGCGGCGCGCCGGCTGTTGGCGCGGAGAGGCCATCGCGGCGGCGCGCGCGAGGCCAACGGCAGCGCCATGCGCGAACACGTCGCCGGCCGCGGCGGCGCCATGCGAGCGCGCGCGCGAGGCGGCCAGCGGGAGGCGGTGGCGGCGAGCGCGCGCGGCGCGCGCGCAGGGAGCCGAGGCCGATGGCGGCAGCGCGCGTCGCGCGCGACGCGGGAGCCGAGGCCGATGGCGGCGCGCAGCGCGCAGCGCGGCGCGGGAGCCGAGGCGGTGAGGCGATGCGCCGTTCGGGCGCGGCGTGGCGGCGACGGCGGTGCCTCGTGCGGGGCGGCGGTTGGTATGCGCGCACGAGAGGCGGGGCCAACCAAGCGAAAAGGCAATGCAAAAGAAATTTTGTTTCTCATTTACGATGCAATCAACATCTACCCCGTTTCATAATCTACCGATCGACATTGTGTCGGCGACTTCGTGTCTGCTCGCGGTAGATTCGGGCGGATTTGCATCGTTTTCTACAGTGCAATCAACATCTACCCCGTTTCGCAATCTACCGATCGACATTGTGCCGGCGACTTCGTGTCTGCTCGCGGTAGATTAGGGGTATTTGCACCGTAGAAAAAACCAATCTAGAACGCGAAGAAAAAGCAAATTCAAAGCGATCTAGAAAACCAATCTATTAAGTGCTTCGATGATTACCTTCGTTCACCGGAGCGATTCGTGCTGATAACGTGTTGAGGAACTCTCGCTGGCGATCAGTCCGAGCGATTCCTCTGCTTAGAACAAGAACGAATCAATTACAAAGCGACAGAATAATAGATTGAACACAGAGAGGTAGAGAGAACTCCTGGTCTTTCTTTTATTGCTTCATATGCATTGGGTACAAAATCAGCCATATGGCTCTCTATTTATAGGAGAGGGTGAGGTGCCCAATATGGATAGAGATTCGTTTAAACGGAAAGAATCCGTTTAAACGGAAACCCTTATCCCTGGTTTCCTAATAGTTTACTCTCGAGGAAGAACGATCGTGTCGATTTGATGCTGCCGGGCGTGAAAAGAGGAGGGAGTAAAATTGAAGAGGCACCCAGGACCTTCGGATGGATGACAGAAGCGCCCGGATCCAGGCTATGGCCTTGTAAATTGCACGGCCCAAATGAGAACGATGGCCTTTCTATCTCACTTCCAGCCCAGTCCAGGAGGGTTCATTGCTCCTGCTGGCTATGGTTTTTGCCTCTCTTTTTTTGTTTATTATACCCTCGTAAATCCAGGGGCGGATTTGGGCCCCCGGCAAGGTAGGCTCTAGCCCGGGGTGTGAGAAAATATGCAATGTATAGCCTAGGTATTTTTAATTCAGCCTGGGGTAATATTTTAGCATTCAGCCCAGCCCATATAACTTATATCCCACAGACCGTCAGCCGTCAGCCCAAACGCTCGTCGCTCGCTCGTCGCTCGGCCCATATGGCTCGCGCTCGGCCCGTTCGTCGCTCGGTGCCTCGCTCATTCACTCCCCATCGCAGCCTGCCTCGCTCTTCACTCCCCAGGCTAGGGCGTCCGCCCGCCCTCAGTGCTTGCGCCCCCTCCAGACCCGCGCGCACGCCCCCGCCGCCTTCCTCCCCCTCGCGGCCTCGCTCTCCCCCCGGCCCCTGCCGCGCTCCTCCCACTCCCCCCGCCGCCCCCGCCCTCCCCCCCGCGGCCCCCCTCCCCCTCCCCGGCCGCCCCCCCGCCCCCCTCCTCCACCCCGCCCCCCGCCCCCCTCCCTCTCTCCGCCGCCGCCGTCGCCCCCGCCCTCTCCCCGCCGGCCCCGCCCTCCTCCTTCCCCCCCCGCCGCCCCTCCTCCCCTCCCCGCGGCCGCCGCCTCCTCCTCTCAGTCTCCCCGCCCCCCTCCTCCTCCCCCCCGCCGCCGCCTCCTCCCCTCTCCGGTCTCCCCCGCGCCTCGCCCTCCTCGTCCCCAGATCTCCCGTCGGGCCCGCCCATCCGCCGCCCTGCGCCGGCCGCCGCTCCCCTGGCCGGCTGACCCCCTCCCGCTTGGCTCCTGCCTCCTGGCTCCTGTTGTAGGTAAAAAATGGATGTGTTTGGGGTTTGGCAGTTGGCACATACTTGGGAAAATCCAGAATTCCAGATCATGTGCGTGCTCAAGAAAAATAGTGTTCTGTCATGTACTCATGTTCTGTCATTGACTCATTTACAAATCCAGAAAAATAGTGTGTATGAGCAGCCCCTGTGTATGATATGAGTGTATCATTTACAAATGCTCTGTCATGTTTGTAGATCAGAAAAATAGTGTGTATGACTGTATGAGTGTATCAATTGATTTGTATAGCCTTTCTGTGTTTGCTAATTGCTAATTGTGACGCTTGATTGATCCTAGCTGAAATACTAAAATGTGACGCTTGATTGATTCTAGCTATTAGCTAATATATTGAAATGTGATGATTGATTTACCCTAGTTGTTTTTGTATTGTAGCTCTTGAACAAAATGAAGCGGACGAAGACATTGTCATCTTATTTTTCAACAGAAGCACAATCCAACGAAACACCAGAAACAGGAGCTAGTAATACGCATCAAAATAATCCTCGTGTTGTACTCAATTCGGATGATATTGTTGCTGATCCTGGGCTTCGAAAACCAATTGAGGATTTGGATGTGGATATCAGAGATGCTGCTAGAAGAGAGTATTTGCAAATAGGTCCATGCCAACCAATTGGTTATAAATTTCCACATAAAGAATATGGGAACCAGAGGAGGAGCTTTCAACAATCATGGTTCGCAAGGTATAAATGGTTGGAATATAGTGTTGCTAAAGATGCAGCATTTTGTTTTTATTGTTTTCTCTTTAAGCAGCCTAGAGCTGAGAATTATGGTATTGAATCATTCACAAGAGTAGGATTTGCTAATTGGAAGAATGCAATTAAAAGTTTTGATGAACATGTTGGTAAAGTCTGTAGTTATCACAACAAATCAAGAAAACATTGCGAGGCTTTCAAAAATCAAAGACAGGGTGTAGATTATGTGATGGCGTTGCAAGAAGGATGAGGAAGAATATAGATCACGTCTTACTATTATGTTAGGTATTGCAAGATTTCTTTTATTGCAAGCTCTTACTTTTCGTGGACATGATGAGTCCCCTAGCTCAAACAATAGGGGGAACTTTCTAGAAATGGTGAAGTGGTATAAAGAGAAGGATAAGAATGTTGCAAAATTGCTTGACAACGCCCCTGCTAACCATTTATTGACTTCACCGCAAATACAAAAACAGTTGTGCAAAGCTTGTGCAGAGGAGACAACTAAAGTCATTATTGATGATATTGGAGATAGACAGTTTGCCATACTTGTTGACGAGGCCCGCGATGCATCTATCAAAGAGCAAATGGCTGTGGTTTTGAGGTTAGTTTGTTAGTATTTTTATATCCTAGTAAGTCTAATCTATATTAACTATGCTTTCTTACCATATGTAGGTACGTCAATAACAAAGGCCAGGTGATAGAGAGGTTTCTCGGGGTTGAGCATGTTTCTGACACGACATCGTCTTCGTTAAAGCTAGCATTGGATGGTATGTTACAGCTTCATGGTTTATCAATCTCTAAATTGCGAGGACAAGGATATGATGGAGCATCAAACATGAGAGGTCAATTTCATGGATTGCAAAGACGCATATTGGATGAAAATCCGTATGCATTTTACGTCCATTGCTTTGCTCATCAGTTGCAGTTAGTGGTTGTTTCTGTTGCTAAGTATTGTTCTTCAATCTTAGATTTCTTTAATTTCCACTACACCCTCCTAGTAGTAGTAGAATGAATGTTAAAATTCTCTGTTTTTAAAAACTAGAGCATGTGGTACGCACTCTGGACAGCGCCACCGGATTTGTAGAGGCACCGATGACCTCGCGGCCGGGGTGACCGTCCCTCACTCGTGCTAACCCCGTCCACTCGATCGAGCCGTCGATCAAGTCTGAAACATGCCTAGAACGTGCGATTTTGAAGGAGGCGACGAGCCATATTTTGTGGGTGAAAAGTCCACAATCCAAAGGAGAAAAACGAGAGACCGCGCCATGAGCGAGACACGACACCACACGACATAAATCCCCACATTCGAGATTCCATCTCTAAATATTTAAGAATATATGTCCATCCAGATTAGGGGTAAAAATATATCATATACGATTGAATAGTTTCAAATACGAATCCGGATATATAATTTTTAAGATGGATACAAAAATAAATTCGAATATTCTCGAATACAAATATAAATCGAATGTCGTAACGAATACGAATATAAATATTCTTGAATACGAATACGAATATTCTTAAATACGGATATAAATATTGTCAAATACGGATTTTTACTTACCACATTCGTTTTTCTTATATACGAATATAGGATAAAACGAATTATTCGTTACCGTTTCCCACCCCTGATCCAGACCAAGCTACTTTTCGTGGAAGAAGGAAGCTCACAAAGCACAAATGGAAATGAACGTACAATTTGAATTACTCTTCGGTTTGCAAAAATAAGTTGTTTTAAAATACATACAGTTAAACTTTAAAAACTTTGACATCGATATCTTTTTATATATTTAGATTAGATATATAAAAATTCTATGTGCACATTTGTCTCAAAAAATACTTTTATAATATTATAATCTTGTTAATTTTTTATAAATATACCGTAACAGTAATTAATTATCAAAATTATATTTTGAATATGGATGTCCAAACGACTTGTGGACCGGAGGAGTACCTACTAGAAGAGCAACGACGTACACATTCACGACCACAGTTGAAGTCTCGTTAATATCCTGTTCAAAAGTGCTATAATTATTGGTTTTTCAGCTGAAATAAGTCTGTAGTGGTTATTAATTTTTTTATAAGATATTCAATTAAAAGAAAATAAAAAATTATATCTTCATAGATAATACAAAGGCAAAACAGAGAAAGAGAAAAAATATGTTAAAAAATCGATGTGTTTTAAATAATTTTTGACTTCTGAAATTGGAAGCTGTTTGGAACGGAATTGATTGCAACGCACGCGGGAATGCATGGATATGGGCGCCATCGAGCGAGCGCGTACGTCGTCTTCCGGCATCGGTAGTGCTCGACCGCGACGTACGTGCAATGCTCCAGTCTTCGCGGCGGTGCCGCCCCACTAGCGCGGCGGCCCGGCCGGGTCGTCTCTCTCTTACCGCTGTGGCCCACTAGTTGTAGATCCATTGACAATACGTCTTTCCCTGCAAGGAATCAAGATCAGGTCTGCACGGTTAAAAGTGTTCAACGAATAGGCAGAAAAGAGCCTTATTAGTCGCCTACTACTACTACTAGCTAGCAGCTTAGTAACATTTAGTGGGGAAGTGTATTTTTTTTTGTTTCGGTTTGCAGCTTTTGACTGTGGATTATGATTTTTAGATTGTTTACGAGAGAAAGTACGGAGTAATAGAAATTTACGTATGATTTTAGCTGGTATAAATAAAGTTGCTATAGTGTATGCTATAATTAATTTATATATCTTGTCTTAAAAAGACAATCTATTTGACTACTAATTACTGTAGAAAAACCAAAAATCAACTTTTACAAGCTAAAAAGAACAGATCCTAGCAGCTTAGTAACTTTTAGTGGGGAAGTATATATGATCATTGCAAGTGAGTTTTGGTTTAAATAAGCCAAAAGTAAAAAAAATAAAGATATTAAAAGCTAAAATCATTTAGAACGGAGCATATATACTATTGTGTATGATGTATATATCAGATGCCATCTCCCTTTTCAGCACTAAATTGATCTAATTACCAACATATGAAATTAATACTCTATCTGTCCTGTAATACAAGTCCAATACGTATATCTAAGAGTTATATTATTGGAGTAATATGTAACGAAATTAGATTATATTTATTTCTAATAGAAAGAGTATTGCTATGTCTATTTAATTGGAATAACTATAGTCTAATTTTATTAAATATTATTTAAATAGTATGTTTATTAGGTATGCACACTGAACTTGTATGGTGGTAGTAATCCACTAAGAGCCATCCAGTGGCAACACGCAAGATATTATAGGTTGTTCGTTCAATTTTTGGGAGCTAGCACTCTGGTAAGATGAAAATGGGCACTGCAAAATCCAATTTCGAAGGACACACTGTCAATTCTTGTATTGATCGATTGTATGGCTCCTGATGGAGTCCATATGTTAGCATCCAGAAAAAGATGAGCAGAAAAAGAGGACTGATACTCCGCTCATAAAAGAAAGTTACCCTAGAATGCGTGTAGACAAATTGTATCAATTTTGATCAAAATATTATCTAAAATATGTAATTTGGATATATAAAAATGATATGAGTAAATTTATCACGAAAATTTTTTATAACATTACATTGCACTTATATATATATATTTTTAAAAAATATGATGCTAAAATTTAGTGGTCAGAGTGATATATTGTTGACTTTAGAAAGTCAAAAGCGGCTATCTTTTGTGATTGAAGGGAATATACACACACATATTCTACTCCTGAATGTAGTTACTCTTATCAATAATATACCATCTAAACAAATTTAACATACTCATTTATTATCCTAGATATATTTATATACTAATTCTAAGATACTTGAATACCAACTACATGAAAGAATTACAACGGAGTATATAGTTTTTAACTATGTCATATTATAGTAACTTAGAATTATTATTGAAGTATACCGAAAGTGATAAAAAGATATAACATGTTCGTTCAAGTGATATATTAGAAGGTAGGAGTATGTACTCCTGAGAGTACAGAAAAACCTTCTAGAGAGAGAGAGGAGAGGATACAGTACAATTAAACAACTAAACAGTTTGAATTAGTCTTGTAGGTAATGTTGACTGACCAGGTTAGTGCGTATCACTTTATTGTCCATGATGATAGCAAATTTCCTATGTTGCTTCAAAAAGGGATTTCCATAGTGCGCACTACAAAGATAAAATGTATCAGCAAAGAAAAGTACTGTAAAAGATGACAGAAATTAAGGAGGATTGATCGTAGTGGGGCTTTAGAATGTGCGAAAGGGTACTTCCTTTGATCGAGATCGACCATGACGCGCTTTCGTTTTCTTGCGCTTCAACCCTTCGCTTACATCGTGCCAACGAAAAAGCAAACGACTAATCGGAATTATACGGTAATTTGGTGTTCACAGTAATATGTAGGCCAAACATATTTAGAGGACGTTGGGAATAGCGATAGCTTATGATTTTTAACTGAAATTTTACTGTAACTGGTTGATTTTTTACTGTAACTGAGTTAGTTTATTAGACATAATTAAATTTAAAAAAATATAAAAATAAAAACGGCACGTTAACTTATCATAGACAATACAAAGAAATAAAAAAAAAAATAAAACACAAAAATACCAAAAAAATAAAAAATATTATATGATAAATTTGCTATAGTACTTACGAACTAAATACCATCGCTAGTCGCTGGCAAAAAACCATCGTGAGTGGCCCCTTAAACTTTTCTAATGTCAGAACTACCAAACATATTTATACTACTCTCTGGTTATACCATGGTTTCATGAAAATTATGGGGTTATAGAAATATAAATTCTTGTGACAATCTTTTTAAGGCTACCATAAATATAAAATAAATCATTGCTTAGAATAAAAGAAACTAAATCAGCATCTGTATAGGGTAATGTAAACAATTTTGGTGACTACATTATCTAAAAATGGCAGATTAATAGGAAAAAGAGCTGATTAATCGTTCGATGGCGTGAAAAAAAACCCCTCTCATTATACGTCTGGATGAGCAGTGCTCGACGGTTTGGCTGCGACTCCGATTAAACGTCTGACTAGTCGGCCGACTTGTACATCCATTAGTCTGTGTTATGGATGCATTAATTTAATCATAGCCAGTCTCACATTTTTTGTTCTTATGGATGCATGCTTGGTGACCAAGTTAGAGTATAGAAGAGATCAGAAAGACATCCGTAAAGGGGTTAGTTTTTTTTTGAAACGTATAATTTAAAAAAAACGACGGCACAACCTGAATTGATGTCATGATGCAAATTCAGTCTGAATTAAACACTTGAAATAAAAGGCACCGTTGATGATGAATTGGTGTGTCTAGCAGGCTAAGTACGATTCGTAATTTCATATAACCGTGAATATATATATATATATATATAATATTTTTTACACCCAGGTGTCGTGTATCGATCGTCCTGTTTGCTGATGGCTGCGGTTGATAGCTTTTTGGCTGTTTACGACAGACATTGCGGAAAGAGAGATACTCGCTTGCGATTTTTGATGGTATAGATATTAATTTTTTAACGTGTATTATAATTAACTTATAGACCCTATCTTAAAAAAATACTCCGTTTAAAAATTAGTTACTATAGCAAAAATTAAAAATAACTTTTAGAAACCGCAAAGAACAGATCTAAAAATCACCTAGGACGATATAAAACAACACGCACAACACAGCACGATTCGTAAAGTTTGCATGGGTTGTTTGTGGGTAATCGAGAGGGGTCGTTTTCGGCCTGTCCCCCGTATCACCAAACGTACGCATTGTTAGATTTATTTCATTTTCAGTTGCAATTTCGACAACATGCGAATGATTCTTACCTCCACTACCTTCCGAAAGGTGGCAAGCACAACATGGATTAGGCCTGCCCCAGATGTTGGGCCCACATGCATCCTAATGGTTTCTGATCTCACCTTTGCCCTGGTATCCATATGTTGCTGCCGACTTTCCCTCCTAGCAGGCCCCTCAACTTAGCGCATAATTGTAGTTTTGCCATTTAATTTGCATTCGCCAGCATGAGTGCCAGTAAAGAATTTGTTTGTGAGAATATTAATTGTTTGATGTAATATATTATATATGTTAACTCTATAGGTTAATTGAATAACTTATATCGCCTTTTTATTGTTTTACTATGAAAAGTAATAGCTAGCTGTAAAAAGGTCATCTAATATAATTAGCATACAAAAGTTAGAGAACTCATGATATTTGGTTCAAACTTCAAACGTACTGTTTTTTAAGAGTTATTTTATATCAATTAAATAAATGCATGTAACATTGAAGGACTAATATTTTTTACAGTGTTTTCATAAAAGAGAGAGGTTTGCAATATCCATTTCAGGGTTTTAGTTAGGCCAGTTGTTGCCAATTTTTTTTTCATTCCTGTTTACTAGGGGGTGATCGGAATAGCGATGGCTTTTAGCTGAAAAAACACTGTAGCTGGCTGAAAAAACAATGTAGCTGAGTTAGTGGATAGTGTAGTAAATAGTGAAAAAAAAGCTGAAGCTAGAAGCTGAAGCTTTTAGAAGCCGTTCCGATCACCCCCTAAACCTGAGCAAAATCTGCGCCAGGCAGACAAAAAGTCTCATTTCGGGGGGCGGGGTCCGGCCGGCTTTGCTCATGGTTACTGTTTAGAGTGGTAGCCTAGTACATTGCGCTTAAATGCGTGGAAGAATGAATATATAAAAGTTAGTTGTATTAATCTCTGTCAAAGAGTTATATATATAGAGTATATAGGATGCACAAGATTAAACCCTAAAAACTAGAAAATATCATAAATACCCTTATACTCTTAACACCCCCTTAAATGCAAGACATATGCAAATAACATTGTATTTAAAAGGGTTGACATTAAAATAAGAAAAATCTAAAATCCGAGTCTTAAAGATATCATCGTAGCGTGCAACTCTTAAAAATTATGTCAAGTACCAAAAGATCTCCATCCAGGGTAGTGTGACAGGCCATAAAACATGCGGCGGCCTTAAAAACTTGAGGCGGCGACTTAGAGAGAAGCAGTGGTCTTAAAACTTTTACGATCTACAACAGCTCAGAGAGAAGAGCTGCCACTACAGTCAAACGAAAAGGAGAAGACCACACTCTATCAAAGATGATGGATCGTTGGTAGCAAAGCAATCGATTGACTGACATAGAAATGTATGGACTTCTATGGCTTTGACAAACTAAAAAAATTGAATTTGGATGGACGCAATGGAAGACTCAAAGAAAAAGACTGAAAAGAAAAGACTCAAAGGCAGCGAATACTTGTAGCAGTCATCTCTGAGGGAACAATAAAGCTCTAAACAAATATCGGCACTGTGATGAGCAGGACATGAGTCGAGAGACTTCAGCATAGGAGTGGCCAGAGATGAGGCATGTGATGAGCAAGACCAGAGCCGAGATAGCCAAGAGATAAGTCCAAGAAGCTTCCCTCTCCTCCCAATCCCATTAGTCATCTCTAGTTCCATTGTTGAGTCGGCGAGATGAAGCTCTCCATCCAGGCTCAAGAATGCTGGATTCGATGGTGAAGAGGCCAACGACAAAGAGGGCCTACGGGGAGATAGAGCCAAGCATAGGGAAGACACTGGAGGAGGATGCGGCTGCGGAGAGCGTTGGATGAGACAACGACAACGTGGGAAGAGTCTCCAGGTGATGATGAGCCAGATTCAGCATGGAGAAGGCCGGATTTGGGCGCAGCGAGACTGGCGGCCATGAGCTCGATGATGAAAAGACGACGAGGAGGATCCAGGCGGGGGAGCCTCCAGTTGGCGGTGAGCCAGATCCGGTGCTACGACGACGCAGTTGGCAGCGGCCATGGCGGCTCTAGAGGGGCGTCGGCTTGGCGGTGGCTACCCTTAGGAGCGGAGATCGATCCTCCCAGAGGCACCGCAGCAGAGGACCCGGTTGGTAGCTAGGGTTTTTGGCTGAAAAATCTAGAGTTCTGATACCATATTAGATGCGTAGAAGAATGAACGCATAGATGTTAGTTGTATTGATCTTAACCCAAAAGGCTATATATATAGAGTATATATGACACATAAGATTAAACTCTAAAAACTAGAAAATATCATAAGTACATTTATACTCTTAACAGAGACCTAACCCAAAACACATGTCAACGATGTTCAACGACAGCAAGGAACAAAACGGCAGGTCGGCTTAGTGGCTATAGGTTGCTTTTCTATCTTAGGAGGCGACTTCACTGAGGTAGCCCGGCCGATGGCGTTCATGAAATATGTGGCCGTTGTCTGCGAACACATCCTTTAAATACAGCACTCCACTCCTCTCTCCAAGCCCTCGCTTCCCAGTTAGACAGACACACACACGCACTTGTCAATTGTGATCTTTCAGTTGTGCTTGATAGTTCATCATCATGGGGAACTGCCTAGTGATTCAGGACAGGAAGGAGATCAAGATCATGAGAATGGACGGCGAGATCCTCAAGCAGCCGTCCCCGTTCAAGGTCCAGGAAGCCCTCGCCGAGTTCCCGCCAGGACACGGCATCTCTGACGAGCTCCCGGCGCAGCAACATCTGTCCCCGGTGAAGGCGTCGGCTGTCGCCGATCCGGGTGTCGTCAGAGTGAAGCTGGTCATCAGCAAGCAGGAGCTCAAGAAGATGCTGAACAAGGAGGCTCTCTCTCTGGTCGACATAGTGTCTCTCATGCGCAAAGAAGCAAAAGAGCAGGAGAGTTGCAGAGGTTGGAGGCCTGCCTTGCAGAGCATACCAGAAGGCAGTGATTCCTCCTGTTGAAGCTGTCACGAGCGCATAATACGACAAGAACATTTTGGAATAAGCATATAAATATATATACATACATGTGTATAGATAGATATATGATAGGAGTTTTGAGATAAGTACTCTCTTTATCTTTTCTTCTTGGTTACATGCTTGTAAGAAGAGGTAAAGATGGTCCTGGAAATCAAACAAGTTGATGGTGCCATTATGTAATGGTTATCCTCATAAGTTGCCACCAAGCTTAATTTCTTATGAGCAATCTCACGGAGGTTTTCGATGATTTCCTGTTTTCTTGAATTATGTTACTCCTCGCCGATGTTGCGATTTTTTATCTTACTTTGTTTTATTGTGCTTTGTTCTCTATACCTGTTTTGGGCGATGATAAAATTAGTAGACATGATCTCGTCATGCATCTATTGATTGACGTATAGTCTAGCCAGTTCATTTGTTTGCAAGGCAGCTGAAAACACGAGTAATCCTTTGAGCAGCATATTACTACCATCACCAGGACCTCTGCAGAACACATACTGAAAACAGTCAACTGAATTCTGCAGGCAGCGCAGTGCAACACTATTTTTCTTTAGGGTAGGCAGAACACTAAAATATGTACGATCGAGACAAATTGCAGATGAAAATTATCCAAGAGAAGCCTTTTTTTTAAAAAAAAATTAACTGCCGCCAATAGGAATGATCGAGAGTGAATATCAAAGCAGTCATAAGAGCTCAAATTTAGCAATTCTGATGAGATGAGTAATTGAGATTATACCAAACGGTCAAGTGTCGGGGCCAGTGTAGCTTCAGTTAGCTGAATTGCAGGTAAAGCAACACACATGTTCTTAGAGAATTCCCACTTAGTCAGCATGCTTATAAAACAGCAGACAGCACGGGAAAACTGGGTACGGTGATGCGAGAGCACGCACGCAAAGACAGAATTAAGATGCGGCTTGCACATCAATTGAAATCGACCTATACTTGATGAATGATGACTGAACCTGGCTGTTATTTTACCTAAGGAAAAAAAAAAGCAAATTTAAGCCATTGCACAATTTGTCCCCTGATCTGCTATAAGCTAATTAAGCTAGCTTTACGTTGCCAATTATCATGGAGAAGGACGCATGTTTCCATCCCATGAACAAAAATATCTACCTACATCTAGCTGGGTCTGCCATGTTGGTGTTTGCATGCATGCCGATTGCCGAGAGCTCGACCATGTTCTGAAAATTTTGAGTGGACAAATTACCTCAGAAACTAGCTAGAGTAGTTGAGTAACGTTCAAGGAGGAAGAAATTTCTCCAAGTTTATGGTTACATGTCATTCACCAAAATCCGGCTGTGATCATATGGATCTAGCCCAGAGCTAAGTCCACTTGGATCTGTGAAATCGACTTGAATTCAATCATTTTGTTACTGGTGCCAAGATAGAAGAGATATCTGCCTATAACTTGATGAGAAGAAATAGACGATTGGAGGTGAATTCGGCAGATCAAATCCAACAAAGGAAGTTCCAGCATACAAACAAAAAGGCCCAATTAAGTGGGTGACGAGCCTACGGGCAAATGTAGGCCACAGCCTTATCAAGGGCCTACAAGGAGGTGGGCCACACGCCTACAGCCCTCTCAGGTTCATACCGGTCCATCTTCCCAATCAAATACAGCGATCACTCCGTTGCTCCCTCGGTTCCTTTTTACTTCGTAGAATCCATGACTTCAATTTTTTAAAAATTTAAGTATTTGTTGTGGCTACAGATCAAACAGAAAAAGATATATGATAGTGAAGAGTTAGATGAGCAAATGACCTCTTGGGTCTTTCCCAAGGGTTGGTCATGATATATATACGTTCCCTCGTAAGGAGCGTCTTTACCATCGTAACCTTACACCGAGCCTCCCTTCGAGGACAAGCTACGTCATTTACATGGTTTATAACCTTCTCAACAGGCTAGCTGGGTTTAGGTGGGGGCCACCCCTACAACAGGAGTCTCTCATGGTGAAGGGCTTCACAAACCGAAGCCCCCGGGCGGAGACCCTGTACCGCTGCGTCGATGATTGTTGTCTCATTGACATCTTTAACCTGGTAGCGGACCTTCGCGAAGCGTTTGAAGTACTCGCGGAGCCTTTTCGATGGTTTTTGCTTGATTGCGAAGAGCTGATCCGCGTCGACACGCTCGATGTAGTTCCCCTGGAAGTTGTTGTAGAGGCGATCGCGAATCTGCTCCCATGCGTATATGGAGTTCGGCTTTATGGTGACGAACCATGAGAGCACCACTCCCTGCAACGCGAGCGGGAGCCCCTTCGCCTTGGTGGTGTCGTCTCCGCCTGCCGCCTCGATGGCGGTCTCGTACACGCGCACGAACTCTCGGGGATCCGTGTCGCCCTTGTACGATGTGACAGAGCTGAGGAATTTAAAGTCCTCCGGCCACGCTGCCTGCTGTAGGCCCACCGATAGCGGGGATTCCGGGTCCACGCGTCGTAGCGAAGCGCGGCTGGAGGTGGGGGCGTCGCGGCTGGAGGTGGGGGCGTCGCGGCTGTCCGCCCTCTCGGGCACGGGCTCCGACGCGATCACCAGCGGGGTCGGCTGACTCCGAGCCTTTTGCATTCTCCGCACGGCCCCCCGGAGATCCGCCAACTCCTATTGGAGCATGCTGAGGGCTGCCAGCAGGGCGTTCTCCACTGCGGGCGTAGACGGGGCCACGGGCGCGCCCGGTTGCACGGTCGAGGTAGTCGCAACCACCGCTTGTGCCCTTGGATTGCCCGTCACGTCCGCGCGGTGGACTTCAGCGCCGACGTTGGGGCCCGTGTCGCCGCTCGGCACTTCCGCACCGGGTGCAGAGACGGTGGTCGCGCCTCGGCGGTCGTCGAGGCTACAGCTCCCTAGCACCCGGCCGGTATCGTCGAGGTTGACCGTCGCACTGATGGCAGGGCGGGGTGTGACGTGCAGGGTGGGACCGATCGTCACGTCGGTGGCAGCGGGGTCGATGGCGTCGGTGGTGGCGGGGTCGATGGCGTCGGTGGTGGCGGGGTCGGTGGTCGTGCGATGAGTGTCGTCATTTTCGCCCCCGACCACCGATGTCGAAACTCTGGTGTTGACGCGGGGCCTCGCCGCGACCCCCTCCTTCTTCTTCGCCGCCGATGATGAAGCTTTCTTCAGTGCCATCCTTCTTCTTGCGGTCTTGAGGCTTGCTTCTGTTGTCCCCACGGACGGCGCCAACTGTTGTGGCTACAGACCAAACAGAGAGAGATGTATGGTAGTGGAGAGTTAGGTGAGCAAATGACCTCTTGGGTCTTTCCCAAGGGCTGGTCATGATATATATGCGTTCCCTCGTAAGGAGCGTCTTTACCATCATAACCTTACACCGAGCCTCCCTTCGAGGACAAGCTACGTCATTTACATGGTTTATAACCTTCTCAACAGGCTAGCTGGGTTTAGGTGGGGACCACCCTTACAACAGTATTAATATATTTAAAACTATTTAGATTATCTATATAAAAATTATATCATTATATTTATCGTTAAAAGTATTTTTATAATATTATAATTTTATTAGTATATCTTAATGCAAAGTTATAAAAAATAGTGGTTAAAGTCGTACCTTACACTACAAAAAGTAAAAAGTGGCAAATAAAATAGAAAGGAGGAAGTATTATTACGGTTTTCTCATTATGAACCACCCAATTCTGTTTTTGTAGCTCATAAAAAACTAGGGTATTGCTACAGTGCGGATGTACGTCACAAAAATAAAATTAGACGCTGAGACCGCCCACTCATCTTTCCCCTTTCCCCTCTTTTCCTCTTGGCTGCTTCCTCCCTAAACTAATCAGCTCATCAGCTCGCTTTCCCTTCCAATTTCTGATCTCTCCCTCCTCAAGCTCCTCACCTCCGAGGACTGTCGTCGTCACCTCCAGGACCACATATTCTCCCAATAGGAGGACCTTCGCGCAGCTGCACGCTGCATTGACCTACTCAAGGTCTTATTCTCTTATTTTCTTGACTTCTCATTTCTTACCCATCCCGATTCTGATACCTCTATGCTTGGATCTCCTTGAATGACTACCTGACTAAATCCCCCTCCCCTCCCCTCCCCTCCCTAGGCGGAGTCCACCATGAACACCGTGGGCCTGCGCCGCTATGTCTAGGATTAGTCCATGACCACCACCTACAACGACCTCTCCTCCCACCCCATCTCTGCTTCCCCTCGCCTCACCTGGAAGACGGCATGCGCCGCCGCGCTTGGATCATATTGTGGTTGTGCTTAAAAGGATGGGAGAGGCTAGTAGCAGTTCTGGACATTCAAGGTAGAATACTCATGTTCTTGGCTATGGCTTCCATGGCACCATGGCCAACTCCATGCCTTCTACAAACTTCTTGTAAGACACTCTCACTCTCTCTCTCACGTTTCTTTTTTCCATCTTTTCCCCTTTTGGTGATAACAATTTATGCAAGGGGAGCAAGAAACATGAGTTGCATCATGAACTTCCTTTCAATTTTACTCAAACTTACTCTATGCTAATCACTCTCTCCATCCTTTAACTTATTTTGTGATATTGGTGGCCTTTTTGTTTCTTTACTGTTCTTCATGCTTCCTGCATATGTTACTACGTACACAAGAATCTTTGTGTAACTGATGTTGCGCAGTAACCCAATGTTGTCGCCCTCGTGATTTATTAATGGAAGTATCTAGCGGGGATTCAGGTATTCTTTTATGATTCAGAGAACTTAGTTTTTTACTGTGTACTGAGCTTTTGCTTTTGCTTTGGCATACAGAAGGGTTCAAATGTGACAACAGACAGTAGACTCGGAGAGCAACAGCAAGAACAACAGCAACCACAAGGCCTCATCACATCAGCTAGGGGTAGTAGTAATGTCAAGCCAGTTTGATCAAAATTCAAAGCAGCAGCGACAACAACACAAGGTATATGCATTAGTGTGATCATATCAATTGATGCTACATGGTGGCGTATCTTGATGCATTGGTATACTTCTTGGATCTATGTTCCTTGCTTCACCATCTCTCCTGGTCATCCTTATCATGTAAATGAAGTGTATTGTTGTTCCCTATTCTGGCATCATGTCCAGGGAAAATAATTTCGGTTTGTATAAATTTTCGGTCCACTTCGAGAAAACCAAAACTCGAAAATTTCGATAATCTCAGCATTGTTTTTCAAAAATACCGTCAAAATATTCAAAAATATAATTTAAATTAAAAAATACAAAGAAATTTCAAAAATTATTGGCGGTTGCAGCCGCATCCGTGCCGCCTCGGCACCATGCCCGCCTCCATGCTCTCCCTTGCCGGCGCCACCTCCATGGGCCCGACCGAAGGCTCATCCCCTCCCTTACCGCCTGCACTTACACCCACTACCTTGCTGCCACCTCCGCCTCCGCCCTTCCCTTGCTACTGGCGCCGAGCCTGCTACCTTGCCACCGTTGGCACCTTCGCCTGCTACCTTGCTACCGCCGCATCGTGTGGGGGAAAAACTAGCCGCTTACTATCATCGGATGAAACAATGAGTCGGGGTGGAGGGGTTGGGCCTTTAGAGTTGAAGCGAAGCGACTGTGTGAGTGTGTGTTTGGGCCGATAATTTTGAAAGTGGGCCGAATATTTGGGCCAGTATGGACTTTTTTCGTCGTGGTCCGATAAAAGCGAATATCTCTGTTTTTCGTTAATTTCGCTTTGAAATTGTAATCCCTACTCATGCATGTCACTAGCTAGCCCACAACTTCCAAGATGCTCATGTAGGTAAATGTTCCTACAGGTAGAAGAACCCGTTGTTCTGGAGCATTTAAGATCTTGCTGCTCCCAAGATATCCAATCCTAATACGTTAGGTGAATCATTTGGCCCTATAGAAAGTTCCAACTTCTTTCCCTTGAGGCTTCTTCCATGGGACAAGTGTTTGCCATGGTTAAACATTTAGGAGAAAAATGAATGAAATTTTGGTAATTTTGGTCATTTTGTTACCCAATGAAAGGAAAAACATTCGATCAAATTTTGGCTAAATTTGTCTTCATTCGAAATTTGTCCAAATTTGGTTAAATTTCATCAAAATTCAAATGAAATTTGAAATTTTTGTCCAAAATTTTGAACGAAATTCTGAAATTTTGTTCCATTCAGTTGTTTTCCTAGCTGACAAATTTTTTTCCAAAGCGAAAGATTTTTCCCTGGTGTTTGCTATAGTATTAGGTGAAGAACATGATCACTCATCCTTGGAATTTTTCATTTGATTGAGCTTACTTGTAGGTGGATGGATTACATATTCCACAAGAACTAGCTATTCTAGTTTTTTTTTGTTGGAAATGGTAGGCAATATTTTAATTTCAGATTTTACTAGGAGACAAATACATTATATTAAAAGACTAATGATGTAATAAATACATCTAACAGTAGGCTATTCATTATACTTCAGAAAAATACACAAGAAATTATTATAACAAAGTCGATCAATTGTGCGAATGACTTACAGTTGGGCGTGATGAAGAATAGGAAACAGTGCAGGCTCAATGCACTGTAGAATCTAAATGAAGTAGCGAAGCAAGCAGTCGCACAGATGTACGCTACCTAGAAACTTTATTGCTTCTCTGTGCAGGTGTTTTTTGCGGCAACGGATCGGAGATACCTCTCACCCTCCTTCCTGGTGGGCCAGGGAGGAAGGTCAGCGTGGTTCAGCAGCTTAATACCACAGTATAGCTCTCCAGCAAGGAGGAAGAAGAATTAAGAAGAAATTTGGTTGTCCTTAGGCCTAGATGTCTCCAAGTCCTTGTAAAGATGTGACAATTACTTACTAGTAATTGACAAGATTAATTCAATTTAAACCAATTGACTTACAATTAACTGACGTTTAAATCACAATTAAATAGTATAGACAAGAGAGATAATTCATGATTCAACATAAAAGGTGGATTTAATGTGCTAGGAGATGTGTTATGACACAGTGCAGTCGCTCGTCGCAAGCCATACGATTTTTCACATGAAAATACGTAAATACGCGCGTGCGTGCGCATGTGTACGTGTGTTTTTACCAAAGTCCTCCTTATGCCATCTCCATGCCATGTGTCACATGTTTCAAGGAATGTCAATGACTCCACCTTATAAATCATCTTTCCTCTACTTGGCTAGGCAATATAGTATTAAATCGTATATGCTTTAGAATTTCTAAAGGAAATGGGCCACAATTCATAGGGCTTGGATTAACGATTGGTTACTTTAGTTGTTCTTCTAATGAGCCTCGATTACTTTCTTATGCTTAATGATGTTGTCATTGAATCTGGTCAACCAGTCTTCGATCAATTGGTCCTTGGCTTTCCACGTCTCTTCAAGCTTTACAATGGCAGCTCCTTTTGCCTTCACTTCCTTCTCAAAACTTTTCAATTCTGTCGATCACGATAAGGAAGGTAATAAGAAAAAGAAATAGTGAAGATTTACGAGCAATAAAAGAAAAAGATCATGAAGTAACTTACTTTTTAATTGGATATTTTTCTCCTCGAGGGTCATGAGGAGCTATTCATTCTCGGTTAACATCAACCTAAATAGCTCTCTCTCCATAAGGGTACCTCAAGCACCTTTATGGTGCTTCCCAACCTGTAAAATTTTTTATAAGGGTTACGAAAGAAAATATTTCACGACTAGAATGTAATGAGAAGAGAAAACTCATTCCAAGTTGTCAGCTTGTTGGTGGAGGTTAGCCATCTCCTTCTTGAGGGCTAATGACCGCCTGGTCATTTTTTCAACTAGGGCAATTCCCTCCACCATGTGCTAAAAAAAGAAAAAGAAGAAACTCAGAGAAGTTTCGATAAGATCCAAAGTGCAATAAAAGTGGTCTTAAGAACTTACCATGACCACTTTGCTAGTAAATGCGGAATAGAGTTCCTCCAGGCCGGTCTTCAGCTCGACGTTTGACTCATTCCTCCACCAAAGATTCTCGAGTCTTTGGTTGTTGAATATGTGGCCTCAATTGGTAATATTCCTCAGATCAGGAGACTCCTTGTAATTGAAGAACTCTCAACTTCTAGTCCTCCAAAGAAGGGAGAAGGTATTTCTACCTCCTCTTCAACCACAACTTTCCGAGCAGAGACAAGAGTTTGCTGAGACTTCATCTCCACTTCTGGATCCTTGATGATGTCGGAACTACCGAAGGATCCTTGGTCATAACAGCCTCTGTTCCCTCTGTTGACGTCGCTACCACCTGAGGGGCTACTATGATCACTTCCTCCTTTGATGCCTCTTGAACATAAGCACTCGAGAGAAAAGCAACTGGAGTGGTACAAGTGCTACAAAACCAGAAGAATAAGAAAAAGGAAAAGTAAGAACTTCATGGCACAAAGAAATAAAAAAAGGTATGACTGCTTGAAATTTCCTATGACTAGCATATACTTGGTTTTCTTTGTGTTAAAGTTAAATTGCCCAGGAGCATAATCTAGAGCACTCGCCTTCCTCTTCTTCTTCTTGGCCAATTTCACCAGTGTGGTACTAGTAGGGCTAGTTGGACCCTTGGCACTTTTCGACTAAACGCTTCATCCTTGGTGGCTGCTCCTTAGGGCAATCAGAGATTTCTTCTCCAATCCCCTGCACCTCCTTGGAGGGTTGAGCTTCCTTGACCACACAGAGTGCTTTGTGTCCGCTAGGGTCGTAGAAGTCTTGGAGGTGGCCACTAGGTCCTGGATCTTCTCGGTTGCAATCACCTCGGTGCTCATGATCGGTGGATTTGATGCCACTATGGGTTCTGTGGTCATGGTACCACCGATCAGTGGCTCATTTTTTTTGCTCCCACCATGTCATCAACCAAGATAAGTTTGGTAGTGAGTCCCTTCATTCAAGAAATGCATTCCCGTCGGTATAATTTGTTCATTCTTCTACAAGAGTAGGTGTGGGTTTGTAGAAAAAACTCTTAGAATCGTAGTAAAAACCTACCTCTGATGGGATTTCTACCTTCTTCTCAGGCATTCGAACGATCAGAGGAAAATGAGAAGATCCTGTCACCCGTACGACTTCATGATAATCCGTTGTTTCTTGGGGGGGGGGGTCAGAGCAATCTTCTCCGTGCTTTCCTTCAGCTTAGAGCCATCTGACTCCACCATCTATACATACCAAGAATGTTATGATACACCGAAGGAAAAGAAAAATACAGGTGAAGATAATCTTCTATTATATTAAGCCTTTTGATCCTATCCTCCGAAGAGATAACTACTAAGATTAGAAGGATTTCTTCTTTCTACTTAGGTTCCCCCTAGTAGACTACCTTTACTTTCTCTCTTATCTCAGAAGGGGATAAGGCTATCAAAACAAAACAAAGGGAAGAAACTTTGAGTCAGAAAAACAATACCAAATAAAAGATGATTCATCTAATCAGAGTTCTCGATGCTTACCTTCCGAGAAGTCCCTGGTCGAATATTTCACGCCTTCATACCACAACATGATATGATTACACAACTTCAAAGTACTAATTTGACGCATGGTGAAGTCCCTCACCACGTGCCACAAAGTTAGCCCCTTCTCCTTGAGGTACACAATGGCCTCAACCCATCGCTGTATTATCCCCTCTTTCTTCGAAGAAGACCTCCATTATGGGTTCTCCACTACTATCTGTCCCGTGAAGGATATGCTATCTTCTTTGCTGATTATCATGTAGAATGAGAGCTTCTTCCATGATCATCGATAGGTATCACATGTTGGTTCAGAAACTGTGGGAAGTTTAGAAATTTGATTATTCTCATATTTAATATTTTCAATTTGAATATTCTTAGTTCGTGAAGTACTTGGCCTGCAGCTCTCATAGGATAAATATCCTCAAAGAATGAAATATCTCTAGATTCTATTATTGTGTTAGCAATAATGTCAGGAGTTTATGATTTAACTACGAAAAATCTATAGGTTGTTCTATTATGAGCATATCCTATTGTGTTAGTAATAATCTCAGGAGTTTATGATTTAAATATTAAAAATCTATAGGTTGTTCTATTATGAGTATATTATAGAAAAACATAGTCGACTGTTTAGGTCCAAGTTTTCTCTTTTTCTGCAATGGTATATTGACTTTTGCTAAACATTTCTAAGTTCACAGAAAATTGACATTAGGTTTTCTCATATTCCATTCCTTCTATAGATTAATCCTACTATTTTTAGTGATTACTCTATTTAGGATAAAAGTTAATGTCAATATTGCTTACTCCCACCATACCTTACGCACACCCCTACTCTCCAATATGCATTAACCAAGTCTATTAGTATTTGATTTTTCCTCTCAGCTACCCCGTTTAATTGGGGTGAATATGGTGGTGTAAATTCATAGACTATTTCATGCTCGGAACAAAATTGAGAGAATTTATGAGATATATACTCTCCTCTATGATCAAACTTCAATATTTTTATTTGATTCTTTAGTTGGTTCTCAACCTCAGCTTTATAAATCTTAAAGTAGTTTAAAGTTTCATAGTTAGTTTTTAGAAAAATATACATAACAGTAGTGTGTTGCATCATCAATAAAAGTTAGAAAATATCTTTTCTTTATAAAATTTGCATCGTTTTGGCCAGAAGTGCTGGGTGCATCTTTTGCTTTTGCCTCTCTTTCATATCTAGGACAGCAATGAGATCCTCAATATAAATCTCTTCCCTCTTGTGTTCCAAACTAGTGATAAATTCCTGCCAAAAGCAGAAAGTTTGGCAACAATACCCACAACCACAAAGTTAAGAGGCAACACATAACCTATGTGTACAATCTTACCAACCAGTAGATGGAGGTCGTAAACTTGTCCAACTATAGATTTAGCCTCATCTATGCTAAAGTCGAATAATTGCTCACACATGTAGAGCTAGCGACTTGCCTCTGTCTCTGCATTATTTGCTCTAGTGCATCCCACAACTTTGTGACAGACTTGTAATCCATATTCACATCATAGAGTTGATCTGCCAGAATGGTTAGAATGCAGACAAGAGTGGTATTGTTCGCATTTTCGAATTGAATGTATTGGTCAATCTTAAATGGATGTTGCGGGTGGATAACCCACCATAACCCTAAAGACACGAGTCAAAACTTGGCTCTAGTCTACCATGTACTATAGTTTTGAGCAGAAAACTTTCATTGCATCCGGAGCACCAGCTGTTACTGAATTGCAACAAAGTTCTTTATAAGGTTTCTGGAACGTTGAAAATGTGGGTAATATTTTAATTTTAAATTTTACTAGGAGACAAACACAATAAATGACTAATGATGTAATAAACAAATCTAACAGTAGGCTACTCATTATACTTCAGAAAATACGCAAGAAAAATATTATAACAAAGTCGATCGATCATGTGAACGACTTACAGTTGCGCTTGATAAAGAACAGGAAGCAACATAAAGCTACATGTAGTGTAGAACGTAGATGTAACAGCGAATCCAGTAGTCGTGTAGATGTGTGCGATCTAGAAACCTTATTACCGTCTCGTGCAGGTGTTCTCTGTGGCAATGGCTTGACAATACTGATCACCCTCCTTTCCGATGCACACCGAGGAGGAAGGCCAGTGTGATTCAGCTGCTTAATACCATAGTACAGTTCTCCAGCGAGGAGGAAGAAGAAATTAGATTATCCTTAGGCCTGGACATCTCCAGGTCCTTATAAAGACGCGTGATAATTACTCACTAGTAACTGACAATATTAACTCAATTTAAAACCGATTATCTCACTAGTAACTGAGGTTTAAATCACATTTAAATAGAGTAAACGAAAGAGATAATGCATGATTTAGCAAAACAAAAAGTGGATTAATGTGCCAAGAGACACGCGATTTTTCACGTGAAAATACGTGAATACATTAGATTAGTGCTGCCATTGGTGTCGCAATAGGCGACAAGTGAGATTCTTACAATATTGTCTCTAGCTTGCAAAAATTGTGCCCTAGCTAACAGAAATGCACCAACCGATACTTAAATAATGGCACTCTGGTCAGTGGTGCTTTAGGTACTTTCTGGTCAGTTGATGAACCGCCAAGATCACATTGGGTAAATAATTATATCAACTAATTAATTCACACTTAACTGAAAGCAAACTTTGCAAATTAGGGCGCGACAGCAACATAAACAAAAAGCAGAACCAGGTTTTGTCTGTTGCTAGAGTGGGTGGCTTCCACCAAATGTACATGACTGTTTTTTATCTGTGCTTGATGTAACGTGCATGTAGGATTGTAGGGATCGTACGTACCATATTATTTACGCAATGGACGCATATGCACAGCATTGTTCTTCCAATTCTCTCTTGGTTTCTAACAGTACATAGGTGTAGTAATTTGCATCTTGTGACTTGTTCATGTCCACTTGGCATGCTTAGGATGGCAACAAGCTCCACTCACAGCGAAAGAACTGGCAAGACACTTGATCCAAAGGTATCTATCTCGTTCTCTCGATCGATGCTTAGATTATGCTGGCGTGTGGAATTGCGCGTGCATGGAAAGTATATTCACAGAGCCATGCAATGCAATGCAATCGCAAGCTAGTCGTGATCATGATGTGCATGCAGCATTTGACAGTTTGAGATAACGAGTTCTATCTTGGTGTCACCAGACGATGAGAAGGTTAGCCCAGAACCGAGAGGCTGCGCGCAAAAGCCGATTGCGAAAGAAGGTGAATGTTCTGAGCATTGGCTACTCGGAAACTGAAGCATTAATTCAGCAGTTAAATTCTTAAGTTATCGACAGTTTTCTCTCTGTATCTATCACAGGCTTATATTCAGCAGCTTGAGAGCGGCAAGCTGAAGCTTGCTCAGCTCGAGCAGGATCTCCAGCGAGCTCGTTCCCAGGTACCTTTTACACTTATCCTTTTGTGTGTACTGACTGACCATGTACATCTATCGATCTAGACGATCTTATACATGCAGTGCAATCTGAATGACCGAGCCTGTGTGTGTTTTGTATAGGGCCTCTTGCTTGGAGGAGCTCCACCAGGTGGAAACACCAGCTCAGGTGCGTGATTTGATCGCCATTATCATGCATACATTTTAACATTTGTGTAGTTAAAAGTTATTCACTATTAATTCAGTGATGCCGAGCTGCCTGACTGTGACATCTATGTTCCAGGCGCTGCTATGTTCGACGTCGAGTACGCCCGGTGGCTGGACGACCACAGCCGGCGCATGGCCGAGCTCCAAGGCGGCCTGCACGCGCACCTGTCGGACGGTGACCTCAGAGCCATCGTCGACAACACCTTGACACACTATGACGAACTGTTCCGACTCAAGGGCGTCGCGGCGAAGACCGACGTGTTCCATCTCCTCACCGGGATGTGGGCGACCCCCGCCGAGTGGTGCTTCCTCTGGATGGGCGGATTCAGGCCCTCCGATCTGCTCAGGGTATGGGTTCATGTCTGAATGAAACACCTGACATCGAATTGCAGTACACATGATTATGACATCCTCCTAACTTGCTATTTGCTAAATTGAGCAAAAGGCAAAAAAAAATTTATCAGAAAATGCATCTGACATCAGAAGTACGAAGCTCAATTCACAGTTTAATATGCAAAATGATCACCAGTCAATTCAGGAAAGGAAAATGAAATCAAGCTAAATCTGAGCTCATCCTCAAAGTACATATATGATTTTATAATGTCATTACATAGTTTTCATGTTGCTGCAGACACTGATACCCCAGCTCGATCCCCTGACCGAACAGCAAGTGGTTGGCGTCTGCAGCCTACAGCAGTCATCACAGCAGGCAGAGGAAGCTCTCTCCCAGGGCCTGGAGCAGCTGCATCAGTCAATAGCTGACACGGTGGCCAGCGGGTCCCCGATCGAGGAAGGCAACATTGGGGGCATCATGGGTCATATGGCCCTCGCCCTCGGCAAGCTGTCCAACCTTGAAGGTTTTGTCATACAGGTATAGATTTTTTCAGTTTTTCACTTCTCCAATCTTCATCATTCTGCCAGCGTATAGATAGGGGCTGCCACACTATTTCCCCCATTTGACTAAACTTTGTAGATGGCAATTAAGCCACTTGATGAAACTTGTAGGTGTAAAAAAAAATGTAGCTGCATCCCCCGGGGGGGGGGGGGGGATTGTATTTCTCTGGCCACACCTGTATCATATTAAACCTCATCAGTGCGACCACTAACTGTGCCAAAAATAAGCAATTTTTGGAGTCATCAACGCTTCGGGCATATCACACTGCAGGTCCACATGGCCGATATAATCATCGGCCTGCTTGATCATCGTACTGCCTCCTTCCCCATTACCCACATAGACATGCCACTATATAGAGCCGACCAGGCTGACAAGGACGGAGTTCTAGCCGTACATAGACAAAATCTCCGCCAGGTTGCCCACGTGGAAGGCTCGCCTGCTCTCCAAGGTCGTGAGGCTTGTGCTCGTCAAAGCAGTCGTCATAACTTCCATGTTGATTTACCCACTCTTAGCCTTGGTTTTTCCGGACTGGGCGATCAAGGAAATCGACAGAAAACATCGGGCATTCCTTTGGACGGGAGATAGTTTGACCTGCGTGGGGAGGTGCCCTGTCAGCTAGAAGCAGACTTGCAAGCCTTTCATATTCAGAGGGCTGGCCATACTTGATCTTAGGCTCACAGGCATTGCCTTCCGAGTCAGATGGGAATGGCTGCCGCGTACCGAGCCATGACGCCGTGGACAGCAGTTCGTCGACCAGAAGACGTCGCAACTGAGGACCTTTTCTATGCTTCCTCGTCGATTCAAATTGGGGACGGCTCATCCACCCTCTTTTGGATCAACAGATGGCTTCTCGGCAAAGGTCTACGCGAGTGGGCACCAGTCATCTGGGGGGAAGGTGAAACACACGCAAAAGAAATGCACCACGGTCAGGGAAGCGCTGACCAATCGCAAGTGGATTTCAGACCTGCAAGGTCCTTTTGCCGCCCCAATCATTCTCGAATTCCTCAACTTATGCTCAATGTTAAACTAGGTGCAATTGCAGCGAGGGGTACAAGATGTCGCTCACTGGCGATGGACTGCGGACGGGAAATTTACTCCTAGATCGGTATACAATGCGCTCAACATTTATGGTCAAGCGTGTCGCCGCTGAAAGCAAAGCTCTTCACCTAGTTTTTTTTAGATAACGGAATAAAAATATTCTGACCCTGATCATTCCACGAGAATGACTACAGCCACTCAGAAACAAACACAGAATTCAGACTACAATCCACCAAACGGTGTTACAAAATCACCAAAACCCTGAACTTATGCCAAAGGACTTAATCCTGCAACCTAAAACACCTGTTCCACCCAAACTTATTGAAAAGCTCCAGCACCACTCTCTCAAGTTTTATGCAACCGTTTAAGAGCGCCCTTCTCGTTTCCTCTTTAGATAGTTGCGATCAGTATTTGATCCAGTAAGTCCCTCTGAAAATTATCTGCAAGAAAGAGTGAGGAGTGGTCCTTTTTAAAACACCAAGATCGAGTTTGAACCTTCCCGTGGCTGAATAGTCGCTCTATTCCCGCGCCTTTGTCTGCTCAGTGACCAACTCGAAGAGACGATCGATCATCTCCTTGTCTGCTGCCCGATGGTCAAACAATTCTAGTTTTGCATGTTGAAGTATAAGTGAATTGTCCACCTTTCCTTATTAACTTAAGTTTTTAGGTGAATTGGTTGGTACATGCAACTCAATATGGTATCAGAGCCAAAAGGTCTTGAGTTTAAGACCCGGTTGGCGCAATTAAAAAAATAATAATTGCAGCTCACTTCTATTCCACGTCTTAGGCTTGAGGGAACCTACACGTGAGGAGGAGTGTTGAAGTATAAGTAAATTGTCCACCTTTCCTTATCAGCTTAAGTTTTTGGGTGAATTGATTGGTGTATGCAACTCAATACTGCATCCTCTCCTGGTTGTCGCTCTGCAATCTTACTCCTTCACCGAATGCTCCTTGCAAGACCAGTGGATGGCGTTGCGACTCCTCGCAGCAGCAACCAAGCGCAAAGGTGTAGATTCCTTAGTGATCCTCCTGGTTTGGATGATCTGGAAAGAGATGAATGGAGTCTGGCATAATCAGAGCAAACCAGATTTTCAGGAGTTGGAGCAGCGCACGACGCAGGAATTCAGTACTTGGTCTTCGCTGCGTAAATCCAGACTTCAAGATCCTTGCCTTGTCGTTGTCGGAGACCGGCCTTAGCAAGCTGCTCGCCGTTATCTTACCACTAGCTGGTCCTGTGGTCGTTGTCGCTCCTGTCCCTTTTGTCGCTGGTAGTCGTCCCATACCTTCCTCCCCCCTCTCCTACGAGGCTAGCAAGGCCGATTGCCAATCTGTGTATATTATCTATCTGTATCCCCTTTGCTACTTAATGAATGGAACACATTCCTCCTGCATTTTTGAGAAAAAAAGAAAAGAAAAATAAGCAATTTGTCCATTTCAGAGAATGAAACAAGTTAGTTACTCCAGAGTTTGCAACTCCCCCCTTTCTAATATCTTAGGCCATCAACATGCAGAGATGTTGCAGTATGCATTGTACAAATAAACGACATGTCACCTAAACATGTAACGTTATCCTTCTTTTAGAGTACATCTGTTTAACCATAACATGGAGTAATCAGAACAAATTTATTACTAGCATCTGCTTTAGCTGCCAAGAATAACGATCCTGCAAGATGTACTAAGACTACAAGTGTGACATGTAATTTCCAGGCTGATAACTTGAGGCAGCAGACTCTTCACCAGATGCACAGGATTCTGACAGTTAGGCAGGCGGCTCGATACTTCTTGGCCACCGGCGAGTACCATAGCCGCCTCCGTGCCCTAAGCTCCCTCTGGGCTTCTCGCCCTCAAGAGTAAGTACCATGCAATTCCTATCCAGTGTCCTACCTGTAGTTGTTCTTTTTTTCCTTTTTTTTGTTAAGAAAGTCTCCTACCTGTAGTTGTTCTTTTTTCCTTTTTTTTTTGGTTAAGAAAGTCTCCTACCTGTAGTTGTTGAAGGTAGTGTTTGTCTATGATTGGAAAATTTCTAGTACATATGATTGATCCATGGCTTAATAGAGGCATGAAGCATCTAAATTAATATACCGAGATGCGCCCTACTAAATCAGCATGGAAAGGATCACCCTCCTACCAGATATCAAAAGTCAGCAAGCTTATTTTGTACATGCCCTTTATTTTCCTCATTTCTTTTTGAAGGTTAAGAGGTCCCTAAAAGGATCACCTCTGATTATATTAAACGTAGGTGAGTTACGTTTAATATAATCAGGATTGGTCCTTTTAGGAACTCTTAACCTTAAAAAAATTGACAAAACAAAGTGCATGCTATGGCATACAAAATAAGAAATATACATGGTTTCTGTCGCCTTTCTCTAGATTTTTCAACTATTTCAGCCAACTAACCAAATTCTGTAAGGGCCTAAAGGAAGAATAGGATCAGCAGCTATAGTAGCATTTTTCTGGATGCATCCCTAATCTATTTATTGCTGGTGCTTGTATTGCCTGCAGGATACTGGTGGCAGAAGAAGGCAATTGTGGAGAGCTAAGCATTCCAGCACAACCATCTGGAAGCCAATTTCACCCTTCTGATTCAAATGTATTTTGGAACTAACCCTCAAAGTAGGAGGAAAAGTAAAACAACTGGGAAGAAAAAGTTTTAGATGCAATCTAGCAAACATGTGAGAAACACAGAAGAGAGTTGGGAAACAAGGGAAGCTCTAGAACTGGGAGAATTTCTCAGAATACGTTGAACTTTCATGAGAATTTTCCTAGGATGTCAAATGGTATAATGTATTGTGGAGCGAGAACAAAAAAAATGATAGCTAGAATTTATTGTTGAAATAGCACTTATTTATGTATTCTCGTGGTTACTTCTGCCAAGCCTACATTCTTATAAGAGCACTCTCTACATGATAAAAAGGGTCCATCCTACAATCCTACAGGTGATGACTAGTACAGAACCTAATAGCATGCATCAGCACCAGAATATCTTGAGTTGAATGGCAGAGCTATCTAATAGAATATGAAAATATCACACTAATGAGAAACGAAGAGAAGGTTATATACAATAGATGGAATCACTTGATATTCATTTACATTTTTACTATCATGAGGGGCGAGGGATAATCTCTGAGCATGTATGCACCAATCCGTACCAGATGTCAAATCGGGTACTTCATTCAGAGTCTGACATTGCACACATTACTGTTGAGTCCGAATTCCGAACTACATTTGGTTATTATGCTGAACCAGTATCAATCAGTATCTTTATCCACCTACTAGGCTACATACAAGTAATTTGTTGAGGCAAGTCTGCTTGCAGTAGATAAACAAATAGTATTTGATAAAGAATGACCTTTAGGCGCGCTCAGCGATGTAGAAGCTGGCGATGGGCGGCCAGCGGCGGCTTTTATTTCACTGTTGGTTTTTTTGTTTTTTGTTTTATTTTTTGTTTTCTTTTGTTTTCTCGTATTCCTTTATATTATTCATGATGGGCTAATATGTTTTTTGATTTTTAAATTTTTAAAATTTTATTATACCAAATAAGTCAACTCAGCTACAGTAAAAAATTAGCCAGCTACAGTAAAAAAGGTCATAAGCCATTGTCATTCCGAACGTTACCTTAAAACCCAGCTATAATTTTCCAACACAGTTTCAAGGGTTTACACCAAATTCTTGGTCTGCAGAGTTCAGCATATATAGCTCTGAATTTCTAATACTAGTCCAAGACCCCAAGTCCCCAACTTTCGGAAAAGTTGCTTGCATTATAAATAAAGGTGTACACTGCACAGCACTGGTTATGCTGTGAAAAGAGTTGCTTACAGGAGCACTAAACATACAGCTAACAAGCATATAAAAGAATTAAAAAGGATTTTCTCGTTTCACAAATGATTGCCATACACATTGGATTATTTCAAATTAAGAATGTTATGCTATCCATAAACAACATGACTTTATGGTGTTTCGAATAGACTTTAAAATCACAAAACCAGTACATCACATAAGAAAAATTGACTCACAGCTAATTCTCCTTGTTCTGAGAAACTCGATGTTTGCACCAATCTTCCAAGGTTTTCCGTGAAGGGCATTCATTTTTATCTTTCTTCTTTCTCGGATGATGTTTTCAGCATCTCTCCAGTTTTCAGCAGTGGCCAATGCTACTACAATTGCACACATCCTACGAGCACGACATAGTCATAAGCTATTCTACAACCACCTTATGGTCGTGAGCTTGCCACGACCACTTCAAGATCGTAAGTCGTCCTACGAGCACAACGTCGTCGTAAGTCATTCTACGACTGCCTCATGGTTGTAACCACAACGTGGCGGCTCTGGCTCTGTCGGGGGACATCGCCACCCTTCTCGGTCTTTCTACCTCTGCGAGCATAGTGCACGCCTTCGGTTATGCCTCTACGGGTGTCGTTTTTGAAGGTAGAGGAATGGTTGTCCAGCCTCCCTACCTCTGTGTGTGTAGCGCCTGTCTTTAGCTATGCCTTCGCGGGCACCATTTTTGAAGGTAGGGGAATGGTCGTCCGACCTCCCAACCTCTGCATGCATAGTGCCCGTCTTCAACTACGCCTCTGCGAGCGCAGTTTTTAAAGGTAGGGGAACGGTCATCACTCCATCGGGGGACTTCACCGTGCTCCTCGTAGGCATTGCCTCGGAGGGGCGGCTCGCCCCGGCCCTGTCTCTACTCGCCACCTGCATCGGAATCTTGACCTCGATGCGGCGACTCCGACTTCGTCGGGGGACTTCGCCATGCTCCTCGTAGGCGTCGCCTCGGGGGGAGGGGAGTGGCCCAGCCCCGGCTCTGCCTCTACGCTCCTCGTAGGTGTCGCCTTAGAGGGCCGGCATGCCCCTGGCTCCTCCTCTACACGCCGCCAGTGTCGGAGGCACGACCTCAACGCGCTAGTTCTAGTTCCGTTAGGGGATTTTGCCACCCTCCTCGTAGGCATTTCCTCAGAGATACGGCATGCCCCTGGCTCCTCTACATGATGCCAACATCATAGGCATGACCCCGACGCGGTGGCTCCAGCTCAGTCAGGGGACTTCGCCGCTCTCCTCCAACTGTCGCCTCGGAGGGGCGGCTCGCCCCTGCCCTACCTCTACGTGCCACCCGCGTCGGAGTCTCAACCTCAATGTGGTAGAGGCACGACCTCGACGTGGCAGCTCCGGCTCCATCGGGGAACTTCGACACCCTCCTCGTAGACGTCACCTCGAAAGGGCGACCTACTCTCGGCTCCACCTCTACGTGTCGCTAGCATCGAGGCACGACCTCGACGTGGCGGCTCCGGCTCTGTCAGGGAACTTCACCGCCCTCCTTGGGGGCGTCACCTTAGAGGGGTGGCCCGTCCCCGGCTCCGCCTCTACGTGCCGCCCGCGTTGGAGGCTCGACGTCGACGTGACGGAGGCACGAGCTAGGTGTGTCGACTCTGACTCCGTCGGGGGACTTTGCCACGCTCCTCGTAGGTGTCGCCTCAGAGGGGTGGCTCGCCCTTAGCTCCGTCTCTACGCGCCCGTGTCAGAGACTCAACCTCGACGTGGTGGCTCTGGCTCTGTCTAGGGACTTCGCCGCACTCCTCGTAGGCGTTGCCTCGGAGGGGTGGCCCAACCCTGGCTCCGTCTCTACGCGCCATCTACATCAGAGACTCAACCTCGATGTGGCAGCTCCGACTCCATTAGAGGTCTTCGCCGTCCTTCTTAGAGGCATCGCCTCGAAGGGGCGACCCTATCCCCGGCTTCATCTCCACATGCCGCCTGCTTTAGAGGGGCTACCTCTACAGGAACGGTTACGACTTCATCAGTGAAGGGAGAACCTAGTTCCGAGACGTTTGGAGCGTTAAGACCCCTAGGGGCTCAAGCAAGCAGTTGCTTTGCCTCGCATCTTGGGACCTTCGTACTTGCTGTGTGGGGACAGGGGCTAGGGCGAGCAGTTAGTGGCGTCAGCTCTCCCGTCGGGACCTCCACACATACTGTCGAGGGAATACTGTTGTGGGAGTGTCCAGCCCCTACGCCCGTTAGGTTTAGCTACTAGGTCTTGAAACAAATCTAATAGCATATTATTATGTATAGAAGGGAATGTACTGATTTACTCTCACCTTTTGTAATTAATTATTAAGGGGTAGATGAGAATTTTCCATTCTACCTATTTATATATATATATAAACCCCTACAAGGAACCCACTAGCTCTTAATCTAGCTAATCCGTATCCTCTATGGAAAGGGTACTAGTACCTATTGTTGTAGCGTAAGCTACAACATGTTAGGAGGCGCTCGTTTTAGCGATGGCTTCTGGCTTTTGGCTACAATTTCACTGTAACTGGTTTTTTTTTAACTGTAGCTGATTTGGCTTGTTGGGTATAATTAATTTTTTAAAAAATGTAAAAATAGAAAAAACATGTTAACCCATTAGGGACAATACAAAGGAACACAAGGAAAAAAAGAAAATACAAAAAAGCCTAAAATATCTAAAAAAATTGAGAAAAAGACGAAATACTGAATAGTGAAAAAAAAGCAGAAGCTAGAAGCAGAAGTCGAAAAAAGACTGAAACGAGCGGTGTTTCAGAGCATTTGTGATTCTGGTACATTCCACCATTTTTGGGGGTCCAATCCAATCAAGAACGAGGAAACCAGATACTACCTATATCAAACCATTCGGCTAAGGTCGATTAAATCCAAACAGAATGGATCAAGAACCAATGAGAAAGTTAGCCAATAACCATATTGATCTGAACTAATGACCACAGAAGACGAAACGACAGTTTAGCGCTGAGGGGGGGAAAGAAAGAGGGAACAGCCAGCGCATCGGGATTACCTCGGGAGAAGTTGTGGGGGAGGAACGCTAAAATTATTTATGTATTATCTATAGAAACACATGCTAAAATTATTGGCATAAACACACGTTAAAATTATTTGCATGCGATCTATAGAAACACATGCTAAAATTATCCAGCATCTCATATGGAACACGGTCACATACTTTTTACTGATATTTATGTGCGAACTACAGAAATACACGTTAAAATTATTTATGTATTATCTATGGAAACACACATGGAACACGATCGCATACTATTTACTGATATTTATGTGCGAACTACAGAAATACACGCTAAAATTATTTATATACGATCGATAAAAACACATGCTAAAATTATGTGCGATCTATAGAAACATGCACAGAACACTATCACATACTATTTACTGATACGTGTGAACCGCATAAATACATACTAAAATTATTTATATCCGATCTATATAAATACGTGTGAACCGCATAAATACGTGTGATTGTGAACACGTACTATTTGCAAGGAGGAGGTGCGAGCTGGGCCGTAAGGCCCAGTAGTTCTTCTTGGACACTGTGCAGTTTTGGTGGGACCACTTGATCCGAACAAAAGATGTATGGGCCATTTCGTAGCGTCTATAGGATGGGCCAGCACAGAGCCCAGTGCCGTCTCAAAAAAAAAAGCAGAGCCCAATAAGGAAACTCATCATTAATACCCAAGAGGCCAGCATTTATCGTCGTGTCCTCAGTGCATCTCCAATGGTCCTAGCTAAGTACTATCTATAAGAATTTCACATCATCTATAGAGTACATACTAAAAGCTAGCATTCTAAAGAACTATCTATAAGGATAGCTATTTGATGTTTACATACACATACAGTTATTTATAGAGCCTACCTCGTTTTACGTTATAAACTAGAGACGAAATAGTAGCTAGCTATTTGTGTTTTGTATACTCTCTTTCCTCCACATAGAATATATGCTGATGTGTATATGCAAATAGCCAGCTAACTCAACACCATTGGAGATGCCCTCACCGATCTGCCGTCCATAATGGAACGAGGGAGCAGCCGAAGTAGCATTTGCTGCTCTGGATTCAGCATCCAGCCCATGGCATGGCACCACCCAGAAAAACAGGTCATTGTCTAGTCATGGGTTGTTCTTTAGAGCAGTAGCTTATAATTTAAATTTTTTAAATTCTAATTATTTATAAAAGAGAATATAAAGAGAAAGATAGTTGTGTGTGATTTTTTAACTGATATAGCTGAAGTCGATATAATATCTATTATAATCGACTTGTAGTCTATCTTAAAATGATATTCTATTTAAAATTAATTATTGTAGTATAAGTCATAACCTATAAACAAGAAGTTAAAAAGAATAAGGCCGCGGTCTCATCGTCTCGTCGCTCTTAAAAAAGATCATTTCATGATCTCACATCAGAAAGAGAAACAAAACAAAGAATATAACATCAAAAATAAAAAAAATAAAAAGTTTCTTGACGAGGACAACCAAAAGTCCAAAAAGGCCCATTCCACGCACAGCGCAACAACAGCGAGACAAAAGAGAGACCGTCCATTAACTCCAATAATGCAGTCCAAGTAAGCTTACAATAGACGATGGTGTCCTCTACTTTTGTCTCTACAAATTTTTTTACACGGGTATTTTATATTCTCTGATATTTCTCTATTTTTCAGTCATTGTGAGTGAATAGGTTACAATAGACGATGGTGTCCTCTACTTTTGTCTCTACAAATTTTTTTTACACGGGTATAAAATTTTATATTCTCTAATATTTCTCTGTTTTTCAGTGATCGTGAGTGAATAAGGTTACAATAGACGATGATGTTGCTAGATTATTCTGTTCACCATCAAGTAAGACCGTCTCTATTGGCCTAAATATGACCTAATTTAGCCGTAGATGACACGACAATACTAATAGTTGTTTGAAAATATGATATAAGCTAAACTCAGCAACGGAGCCTAAGGTGAAGTTTACTAGACGCTACGACGAAACCAAAAGTATGGTATAAGCTAGACCCATCAACATCAATTTGAGATGCTGAGTTACACTTTTGTTTTGGAGCGGCGGACAGACATTAAACTAGTAAAAAAAAAAAGAAAACCAAAAAGAATCCCACGTCCCACTCGCCTCCTACAGCCGTCTGCCCAGAGCGCAGCAACACGACAAGCACTGCGAGCGAGTCCCCGGGCGGCTCCACCCATGGCTCTCGCCACCTCCCACCACCACCTCCTCCGCTTCGCCTCCTCCTCCGCCAACTCCGGCCTATCGCGGGGTTTCGTCCGCTTCAGCGCCTCCCGATCTCTCCTGCCCACCGCCCCAAGGTGAGCGATCTGACCCTCTGCGGGTTCCAAAACCCGATCCTGTCTGTTCACCCTACTGCTTCTGTAGTTATTGGATTCGTTCGAGTCGACGACGAGAGGATAATCATCGGATGGCACTTGCGAATGGATCGCTGTGCACCAGGAGAGCTGAGTGCTGCGCAGTTTGGAAATTGGAACGGGCGCTGAATGGATTTCCTTTCGTCGCTACAGTTTCGCTTGTGTGGATACTGGGATAGAGATTGCTACAGTTGAATAATCCAGCTTGGATCTGAGTGGTTTCGTGAGTTGGTTATTGACTCTTCAGATTAGCTCCGGGAAATTCTAGGGACTGGGGAGTAATAGATGCTGTCGTTGGCGTTGGGATCGGTCCTGCGGTTGTTCATGGTATTATGCACATGTACTTTCTAAGGTTCTCCTAGATGAATATACATGTTAGCTGGAGAGTCCCTGATTATCCTTCAACTTTGAGGTGATGTTGAATTGGATTACATATAATTGTGACATACTATATCTTACTATATTTTAAAATTTTCGAGTTCTTAGAGTTTGGAAAATTTTCTGTTGGGGTAGTTGGTGTGTGAACTCTGTTCTGGTTTTACCTAATGTTAGGTGCCAGCTGAGTGGGCTCAGGTGTTGAGCCTTTTTCTGTTATCTTTTTTGCTCTTTTGTTTTGAACTTCTAAGTGTAAACCCTCAGTTTCGTTAATGGAAATTCGTGAGGCATGTTTCCCTTACTTCGTTCAAAAAAACTTACTACACACACACACACACACACACACATATATACAAGGTAGCACTATTGAGCGCACGCTATGCGCAAGTCCTGCTGCCTGGCTTCCTGGTGCAAGCTATGTTACCATCAGACAAACATGGAGTTACTTACTTACGACTGGTATAAAAAAACATGAATTTCGTAGCATCAAAACATATTCAACATAGAAAGGAGAAAAACACTACATAGAGAACTTATGCCACAGTTTGCAGCTGATTCAAAATCATATTAACACAATGTAAAACTACACTTAGACCTTTATTCTCATTTGGAAAAAGTCCATATAACACTCCGAACTTTGTTCGAAAGTCCGTCTAACACTCCGAACTATGAAACCGGACATTTGACTCCCCGAACTTTGCAATCCAGTTCAAATAACACACTGACCTGGTTTTGGATAGTGGTATTGCCCACGTGGCGCAATGAGGACGGTTTTACCACATAAGATGACACGCCGGCCAAGTTTAGGTCAATGATAGGTGAGGCTCACCAGGTCTTCTCTTCCAAATGAAAATAGAGAGGGAGGGAATTACAGTGGGCAGTGGTCATGGAAGCACGACTAGAAGCTCGGTGGGGGAGGAGCCCTTGTGGGCCCTACATGTAATTGACCTGACTTGGCCAGCGTGTCATCCTATGTGGTAAAACCGTACACTTATCATGTCACACAGACACAGGTAATACCACCATGTGAAACCAGTTCAGGGTACTATTTGAACGGGATTGCAAAGTTCGGGGAGGTTAAATGTCTGATTTCATAGTTTGAGATACTGGATGGATTTTTAAGCAAAGTTTGTGATGTTATATGAACTTATTCCTTCTCATTTTTCATCAGTCGTAAACAATTAAACAACTACAAAGGACCAACTTGCTGCACAATAGGCTTTGTTTACTTTTTTTTCGCCCCTAAAGGACTATCTCTTCATTTTTAAAATTTTATGGGCTCAACACTGAAGTGTGGCATACAACCTTCGCAAATTTTCTGTTTGATGCATTGACATGTGAATCTTACATAATCATAAATGAAATATTATATTATGTGGAAATTTGTGTGCTTCGTAATCAGAAAACATGTAAATATTTGGTGTTGATGCATAAGTAAAGGGAAAAGGACTCTGTAGTCTACTATGCAGTCTTTTTTTTGTTCAATTTACTTTTTCTCCATTTTATGTGACTCCAAAGTAGAGTATTGGCGTCTATTTATATCACCCAGTCAACTGAGTACCAACATTCAGATATATCATGATTCCATTTCTAATATTGTTACTTAATCATTCGGTCATATGGTCAGGATTATGCTTCCAGTGTCCTGTCCTAAACTGTTTCTCTGTGCTAATCATTTTTCCCTGCTGCCATCTTTCTAGAATTTGTTGCCAATCTATCAACTCAGCTAATGAGTTGGGAGCTTCTTCAACGGTATGTTCACCAGACCGTTTCACTCATATCACCACAACTTTATGGATCATACGGTACTGTCCATTGCACTACAGTATGTCCTTCAGCCTTGCAGTTTTGCCTTAAAAGAAATCCTATGCCTAAGGGTCGAATCTTCTTCCTGAGCACTGAAATCTGGATCTACGACCCAGTCTACAAATTAGGCCTTAATGTGCAATTGATTCATCTGAGAGCTGCTGTGAGGCAAAATAGTCCTCAGGTGTAAAAAGTGCTTGTGTCAAGAATGTCTGCATAGCGACTGCTAATATTCTGATATACTCAAATGATTAGGTTTTGCTTTAGAAAGTGCATTTTTTGTTTCTCATATGCTCTGTTTCTTTTACATGTTGTCATTCTAATATTAGAAAACATATTCATGGACTGCTAAATGATACTTTCTATTGTGTATTTCTGCCAAAAAAAATTATTGCAGACATCTGATAACGCAGTTCCGCAGCCAGTTGTCCTGATAGATCAAGACTCGGACCGTGATGCTACCATTGTGCAGCTGAGTTTTGGAGACCGTTTGGGGGCACTACTTGACACGGTATATATTTCTTATGCTGGGGATGCTTTCTGTTTGGTCTGGTCCTGCTTACGGTTTTTTTTTTTTTTTGTGATTTGTAAGTTTTGCTGTATCAATAAATTACTTTGTCCTGGTACTCATTGTTTGCAGATGAAGGCACTCAAGGACCTGGGCCTTGATGTGACGAAAGGAAGTGTGCAAACTGATTCAGCTGTCACACAAACAAAGTTCCACATCATGCGATTGTGGGTGCATGCCACTTTCTGTTTGCTGCATTTTCTTGTACAGTGTTTTGTTGTTTGTTTGTATTTTGAAAAGTAAAGAGGGCATTCATATGTGTGATGCATCATTTTTTGAATACTACACTTTGCTCAATTGCACAATGTCAACATATTATTAATAACAGTAGTATTAAGCTGCCTTGTGATCTGTTTTCTCTGTAGTTCACCATTGAACACATGCATTCATCTAAGTACTGTTTCACTAGTTTCCAACTGCGAATTTTCCAAAATACTAGATAGAAAATTGCACTCAGTGCTATCATGCTAAGATAGCTTGTTGTGGTGATTTGGATCATTTCATGTTTTAATTTTTTTGTCTCTTCTGTCTGTATACAGGGGACGCAAGGTTGAGGACCCTGACATGTTAGAAAAGATACGGCTAACCATCATTAACAACCTTCTGCAGTATCATCCTGTATGTTTCAAAATTCAGATCCATTACTTTGACTTTTGGACCTGTTCTTATTTTGCTGAATCATAGTATCAAATTAATACATAAATCTTGTTGATGTGCATGTAGGAATCAAGCGAGAAGCTAGCTATGGGTGAATTTTTTGGAATAAAACCTCCTGAGAAGAAGGTGAGTTTGCTGGATGTTCTCATTCTGCTAGTTCAGCACCTTTGCTGATCCATGCTTCTGTTTTCTAGGCATCTGTTCAGTTTAAATGGTGTGTTTTCCTCAGTGTTAACACACAGCATATTTCAAACAGTTAGACCTCCAAATGTTATACTATTATGCTGTTAATTTTGTATCCAATAATATCAGCCTGAATTTGATTTCTTCTTTAAACTGGCAGATTGATGTTGATGTTGCAACACATGTAATTGTTCAAGATGATGGACCAAAAAGAAGGTTAGCTCCTGCTATGTCCTAATGATTCTATATTGTTTGTTTAGCATGATTTCAGTATGTATGATAAATGATAACCACTCGTACAATAGTTACAGCTTCCACATTTAGAGTTGTATGTTGTTACTACACATTTGAAAAACGAAATCTGTCACGATCATCTGCTAATGCTGCCAAACTAAGATTTACTGAACTTAATAATGAGTATCATACTGGGGATGGGTATGGGCATGAACTGAATTTTGACGAGTATCTGTAAAAGCTCCAACGGCATCCTCCAAGTTTACAGTGACGTAATATGCATTGGCATTTGGCCAGTGGCAAGGCATATGCCTCTTGGGGTTTGGGCCAGTCTGCAAAAAGGCTTGGTTGTGTTGGGATGGTCATATGCTGGCACTGTAAACATATTCGGATTGGTCGGACTCAAGCAAGGTTGTGCATCTCGCGCAGGCCACCATAAACTGGGTTGGTTCGGGCTTAGAAAATTTTAGGTACATCAGGTAAAGGACAGGCTGGACACAGATCGGACTGCACTGGACCTGGTTGTGTTTGGGTAAGTGGCTCTGCTGACCAAAACATGCTCACGTTTAGGTACTACCAGAAACCACTGATGGGAGCCAACAGAATGTCTTGCTTCTCGGAGTAGGAACGCTACATGTGCACAAATTGTCTAGCCAAATTGTTACACTGGAAGGGCATGTCAAGTGGACAACTGGACACTTACTTTTAAAATAGGCATATGGAGACTCTCAACTCAAATCATCATTAGTAATTTGTCCACAGATACCAGGACCAGACAACACACCTTGCAAATGCAATTAGTAGAAGAAACTCATCAGAAATTTCTCTCTTTTTAAAATCTTCTCTTTCTACCTATTTAGTCAATGGAATTTTGCATCGGGTATCACACTGGTCCCAACTTGCCCTAGTTTATATAGTTAGAAATTTTCCATGATAATTTGAGTTGCTAAATCAATAAATTTCTGCCCACCTAGTATAGTTGATCATGTTTGATGCACCTCTGTGTATTAGAAATGCGTATCTATCCTTCGCCAAGAATTAACATCTGATGGAACCTGAATTCTCTGTTTCTCCTTTTTCTTCATATGATGTGCGTCGTCTGCTTTCCTCATTGGTGTTAGTTGAACATGCGCAGCATGCTTTACATAGAGACAGCTGATCGGCCTGGCCTACTTCTGGAAATAATCAAGATCATCACTGACGTAAACATTGATGTGGAATCAGCTGAGATTGATACTGAAGTATGCCACGTTCCCATTATTTCTTTGTTACGGTAGTCAGTCACTCAAGCTGCCAAGGCCCGCCCTTAGTTCATATCTGATGTCTCATGCAGGGTTTGGTTGCCAAGGACAAGTTCCATGTGAGTTACAGAGGTGCAAAACTAGACAGCTCCTTATCTCAGGTGTAGTCACGTCTTGATTAAATGTTTTATTTCCTTGGCCATCTTAGCAACACTATACTCATATCTCTTAACTTGATTGCACAGGTGCTGGTTAATTGTTTGCGCTATTATCTCCGGAGGCCTGAGACAGATGAAGACAGCTATTGATTCTTGTGTAGCCCAAGACTAAAAAAACTCTGGCTTGAGTTTTTCCCCCTTCTGTGAGCCCCTTGCACATGAAATTTCTGTTGCGCTAGGCAAAACAGGGCACATGTGTTCCCAAAGTACATGCATACATATGGAGATGCCATTGAAATTGGGCTCATTAAACTTTTCAATATTGTAGTCGGACCTGGGAACTTTTCAGCTCTAGCTTCAGTGGCCTATATCCCATTGATTCCTATTGTAGAGGAATCACGTTGGAAGGCCCTCACGTGTTTCTTGTAATCTTCTTGTCTGTATGTCCATATAATCATATTCGGAGAGATTGCCAAATTACAAGGACGAATAATAGTTTTTGTGGGTAATACCCATCTAAAACTATCGAGACCCGAATATGTAAATCCAGACTCTTTGTGTATACTGCAATAGTCTAGAATCACGCTAGTGCACATAGTTAAATATAGATGAAATATTAACCATATACACGTTTAAATAAAGAAAAAACTCAAATATTAACAATCATCCAAAGTACGACCTTATGGTCAAGCTTACAACTCACTAGCCAGAATGGCTTAAAATTTAGCAGCGAAAAACAGAAATAAATGTGGAAGCCATTCGACATACCCACAGGCAATTGACTGGGGAGCGAAGTCCTAATCCGCGAAGTCGCTGAAGTATCTTTTCTCTGGTACCTCCTACAAGTATAACTCCTCCTCAACTGAGCAACAGTGAGCATAAAACCGTAAGTACATTGGTACTTAGCAAGTCATTTCTAACAAATGAATGCAATATAATATGCAAGGCTTGCGAATGGGATGGCTGAAAGGTTAATTTGCATAAAGTGATATTTTAAAGTAAATATGATAAATAGATTGAAAGCGAACTTTAAGAAAAAATAATAAATAAATAAACAATAGAATTGAATAAGCCACTTGTGAACCTTCCATCCACAAACTAATCCAACAGTGAACTAACCATTCACTTTCCAACATTAACCAACAAGTTTTCATGAAATCTCTATTTTTCGTGTGAAATCACCGAGCATTGTCCATAACTGGGGACATGACTATTCGAATAGTTTTACATTCTGTAGAGATTGCACAACTGTACACACACGATGTGATTAGCCTCGATCTAAGGAAATCATAACAAGATCTTTACAATGTTCAACCTTAACTCAATCCCGCCCGCTAGGGTTTCACATCACACCCCCCTTGCGCCTCATGAAAATCAGCAACCATGTTCATCACAATGTCGAGATTGAAATTAAAATATCCTAAATTAATCAGTCAGGTTTATCCTATACTAGACATGTGGGTTGCATGGTAAAGCTCATATCAATAGCTCACATCAATACTCAGAACAATGCCAGTCATGACACTATCATCCTCTTTTTGCCAAGCCTTTATTACCTCAGTATCAACCTTCTTGGGATCAGTGAATTGTCAGTCAAATGGGAGGCCAAACCATAGCCCCTAAGAGTAGTCTTGACTGAGAAAATACATGCTCTGTAGTTCAATCCATTGAGCTTGATATCCGTGAACACGAGAGATGAACTACCCCCAAACATTGAGTCAGATTTCGCCATCTTGATGGACCACAACCACATTGTAGCAATCAAAATATCCTATTGAAGCAAGCAATCTAAGGCAATCTATCTCTAGAGCAAGCAAGCAATCTATCTTTGGAGGAGTACCACTATGGGAAGCAAAAGATCTAAAGCAATCTATCTCTACAACAGCAATCAAAAGATCTTACTGAAGTTGAGGAGCTACTATTGTTGCAGAGCAGAGGAGAGGAGCTGTTGTTGAGGGATCTCACTTTGTCATTGCAGAGGAGAGGAATTGTTGTTGCAGAGGAGATGCTCCACTTGGACCAAAGGAGAGGCAACGCGGATCTGGAGAAGCAGCCACGAGTGGTGATGAGGTGAGGACGAGGCGGCTCGAATGTGGTGGCACGAATCCGAAAGAGGCGGTTCAAAGGAGAGGTGGCACGGATCCGGAGGAGGGGTGGCCACGAGCAATGACTAGATGAAGATGTTGAGGTTGTAGGCAGTTCGGGCAGCTTAGATCCAAGGAGAGGTGACTAGGAGGCGTAGATCCGAGGAGAGGATAATAAGGAGAGGAGACACCGATCAGGATCCTACTGACCGGCGATCCGATCGGTATCTTGCTGGCCCGTGGTGATGAGGGGCCTACCGGCCGCTGCCAGCAAAGATCCGAGGAGAGGGTGTGATGGAATTCCTAGAAAGAGGATTAGGGTTGGACATGATCTGAAACCATGTTAGAGAAATGAGGCTAAGGTATTTTGCTATTCACAACTGTGCAACTTATTCATTTATTGAGAGGTATTTATAAACATTGCTACATGGGCCTCATGGGCTATATGGGCCAGAGAGGGAGAGAGAATGTACAATACTCCTAACAGCGTCCACCACCGAGAAAAGCAGCGACTTTTCTCCTTTTCTCATGTTCGCTGTCCATCCTTCTGTCTCCTCAAAACCCTGACAAAATCGATCAAATCAATGGAATTCACCCATCCAAATCCAAGCCCCCTGAATTATGCAAAATTTCCTGACAATAGTTTAAAGTGAGTAAGTTAGCTAAGGAACAAGTACCAAGGTTTCACATGTTGTAATTACTTAATGTACTGGAGAACAATAGTTTAAAGTAAGTGACAGTATCGTCTATCATCTGTTGAATAGGACAGAATTTGATGTTCAAGGGGTAAAACCTAGAAAAAAAACCTTAATATTGTCTGCACTCTGCAGTGCTCAGCAATTTGAAAATGGATCTTCACAGTCACAGAGCTAAGGACTCTTCTCCTACCAAGAGTGCCTTGAGTATTTTGTCAGTATATCCACCCACCATCATGAGCATATGCCCTCCTTCTTGGAATTCATAATACTAGATCCATGGAAGCTTCTTTGAAATGTACCGATGCGGTATGCGAAAAACGTGGTTTTTGGTGATTCGGTTTTTTTTTTCAAGAAAAAACCGGCTGGAAACCAAGCAAACCGAACTCTTGAAGCCTTTCTGCGAGTTCGCCCACTGTGTTCGTGAGTTGCTCCCAGCCCACTGCGGCTGCTTACTTATTTGCTTGGCCAATTGGCTGGCCGACTGTTCTTTACTTGTTTGCTCCATGCGCATGTGTGTTTTTGGTGTTTTATTCCCCTGTTGCTGCCACCCGGTGGATCTGTAGTTTATAAATTTATTTTCTTGCTGCCGGCATCATTGTTAATTTGTTATCGTGCTAAAGTGATGTCATATTGTTTAACAATTCATGCCAATTTTGGTAAATATGGTATTTACCTACATATATTGAAATAATTTGGTATTTACCGATACCAAGCTATATTTTTAAAAATACTGTATTTATTGAAAATACTGTATTGACTGAATTGTATTTAAAGAAGTGGGGACGTTCGTTTTAACGATGATTTCTGGCTGAAAATTTTACTGTAATTGGTTTTTTTACCGTGGCTGATTTGACTTTTTGGATATAATTAAATTTAAAAAAAATATAAAAATAGAAAAAATATGTTAGGCTATCATGAACAATACAAAGGAACACGAAAAAAATGCAAAAACATGACATGCATGTGCACGGTTCCAGATGTGACGTGGCGCTTTTGCCATTTTATGTTCAATCCTTGTCAGTTTGCCTAGCTAGGCGTGCCTTCTTTTCAAACTGTTTTTATAACCTTCTTTCCAAACTATTTTGACTTACTCTTCCAACTCATGATGGGTTCGGTCGGATTTGGGATTTGTGTTTGCATTGCATCTTGGCTCCTGTCAGTTTTTGGTGGACATAAGGTACGGCTGTCCTGTTGCTTTCATCTCTTGTTCCGCACTGCATCAATGACCCCTGTGCAGGGTTACAAGTACAGGCTCATTTAGACTAAAAATTAGTAATTTATAATTAAATTTATATTATAATTAGTTTATTTTATACTATAACTGATAACTGATAGTAGTTTATTTGATATAATTATATTTAAAAAATTTAAAAATAAAAAATAGGTTATCCTATCACATATAATGCAAACTAGTAAAAACAGAATTAACAAAAAAGCTTTAAAAATTAAAATTTAAAAATAATAAAAAAATAAGCTAGAAGCTAGAATCTCAAACCAAATTAAGCGGGGCAGACTCAGTGGAGGTAAAGAGGAGATGAGATTTGCTAAGCTGTCGCGGTAGGAACGCCTCGTCTCTCAGCTGAGTGGAGAGGTAAACAGAGATAAGATCAGAGGCGTGAGGTTGATATCAGAATCGGATAAACATCGGCTGTTGCGACGTACTCGATGATCTTCGCTCGATGACATGAACAGCGTCACTGAGCTCTTTCGCCTGCAAGGCTGCAAGTGAGTACCGAGAAGAATCTTTCGAAAGTTGCCATGTGCAGGTTACTGGAAGAAGGAATTACCAATGAAAATAGTATTTTTCATATTGGTTTCCATGGAAGAAGAAGAAGACGACGACGACGACGGTTCTTTTGTAGCTCAAAAAAAACACAACCAACGGATTTGAGAAGGATGTCTGAGCCATCGACTCACGGAATGAAGAACTGTTATCGAATGGATTCGGTTTAGGCAGCGTTTAGTTTGACGTTGATTTATAATTTTTTTATTATATCTAGTTTATTTTTTTACTATAACTGAGTTGATTTATTTGATATAATTAAATTTAAAAATAGAAAAAATATGTTAGTCTATCACGAACAATACAAAAGAATACAGAAAAAAAGACAAAAAAGCTCAAAATATCTAAAAAATAAAAAAAGACGAAATTACTGAATAGTGAAAAAAAACAGAAATCAGAAGTAGAAACTGATTGGCTTTAAACCGTTTTGAGTGGTGGTTTAGTAGCCCATATGTCAGTCTGCCTTGTACATTTGCAGTTTTTTTTGTTTGAGTTTGTACATTTGCAGTTAGTCTTCAAAGGGAAAGAATTCTCATCGTTGTCTTGGGCTCAGGTGCAGCCCAAAATCACCGGCCTTCTTGTTCCTTAGGGGACCGAAAACGTCAGACCTTTTTTGAAACGGAAAAAAAGGATACTAGGAACTTGGTATCTTTTCAGTTGAGAAGAAGAACAATCATCCAAAGCAAAGGCAAAGAGGACTCGTACCTGGATGATGGAATAGAAGGTGTACACCTACACCTCCCATCAACTCAGTCAGTCCTTCAAAAAAAAGGTACTTAACCATCCTCTTTCATGCATCAAATTATGCAAAGAACTTTGAACAACGATCCCAAAATGACGAATTCTGGTTCAAATACGTTGTAAGTTGCAACACATTTGATCAGCAACCTTGCTTCCAAACCGCTGCTCCCGGACAAGGTAAAACGGCAAATACGAACACTGACCCAACCTTGGCTGTTTCTTACATTTTCGACGTTCGAGTTCAAAATTTTTTTTACAAAACATCTTCCACGTTCTAACACTCAAATAATGCAAGGGTCATAAGACTGCATTTAGATTAAGTCCAGCATAAAAAAAAACTATGTTGTCCTGAACTGGCCAGTTTTCAGAAAACAAGTTTAGACATGTAAAATTCATTCCGCTGCAAATGTTCTGAACCTGGGTGAACAGCCAACTACTTGCACTATGGGTATGAGCACAAAGCCATAAATTGCAATGTAAAATGTGCGTCGGCACTCTGCAATTTGACACATAAAGCTTATTTAAAGAAGGAAAAAGTCCAAATTACTACTCTCAAGTATAGCCTAAGTCTGGATAACTCCCAAAGAATGAAAAGATTTACTTAACCCCTTGTGTTTGTTAAACCAGATCAAAGTTCACCTTTTATCCATCTCTAAAACTGGTTTTGCTAAGTTGACCGGTTTTGTTCATACATTTCCTATCATACGTTTCCTAAACCGGTTGTGTTTGCTAAAGTATTTTTTTTAGAACACAGTACTATCATACGTTTCCTTAAAAAAAAGATCTATACCACCAAGTTTTTTGTGAGCTCAGATTATAACATGTAGATTTTATCTCCTAGGTAAGAAACTACATAATATATATTACATATGGAATGAATAAATGTTTGTGTAGAAATCCAACAAGTTTGGCATTTTGCGTATCTATATCCATGCATGTTTGGAAATTAGAACTAATATAGAAATTAACTACAAATTTGTGACCAGGACTGTTAGAGTAAGAACTAAAATAGTATGTAGATGTCCACGTGCATACCAATATATACACATAACGGAATCCGATTTGAGAGAAAAAAAACACTAGCAACTTTGAATGCTGATCTAAGGTGAACAAAACCGGTCAACTCAGCAAAACTAGTTTTGGATATGGGTAAAAGGTGAACTTTGATCTGGTTTAGTAAACACAAGGGGTTAAGTAAATATTTTCATTCTTTAGGGGGTTATCCAGACTTAGGCTATATTTGAGGGTAGTAATTTGGATTTTTTCCTTTAAAGAAAGAAGAAAAAATTGTTCACATTTCAACTAATCAGCGGCTTGCCGTCAAGTGGGGTAAGAAATTAATGGTCTGTTCATACTAATATGCCTTATGATTTCATCCGAACAAATAAATGGGACGTCTTCTCTATTGCCGTTACAGATACTCTATAATAGTTAAAAGCTATCAACTGTAACTATAAGCTATCAGCTACAGTAAAAAACACACACACACCCAATATTCCCACATAAGTTCAGCATAAAAAACTATGTTGTCCTGGACTGGCCAGTTTTCAGAAAACAAGTTTAGACATGTAAAATTCATTCCGCTGCCAATGTTCAGAACCTGGGTGAACAGCCAACTACTTGCACTATGGGTATGAGCACAAAACCCTAAATTGCAATGTAAAATGTGCGTCGGCACTCTGCAATTCGACACATAAAGCTTATTTAAAGAAAGAAGAAAAAATTGTTCACATTTCAACTAATCAGCGGCTTGCCGTCAAGTGGGGTAAGAAATTAATGGCCTGTTCATACCCATATGCCTTATGACTTCATCCAAACAAATAAATGAAACGTCTTCTCTATTGCCGTTACAGATACTCTATAATAGTTAAAAGCTATCAACTGTAACTATAAGCTATCAGCCACAGTAAAAAAAACACACCCAATATTCCCACAACTATTGGCCACTGAACGCCTCATCCATGAATGAAGTTCACACAGAACCCACTAGTAACCCAGGCAACAAACAATGTGGAGTATTCTTTTGGTCTGCGGTCTATGATTTTTTACTATAGTTTATTAGTCAAATAAGTAAGTTTAAAAAACACAAGCGATATATTTGTATAATGATTATCGAGAGAAACCAAAAGCTAAAAACTGTTGGAAAACAAAAAAAGGACAGGCGTGTTTTGTGTGCTTGGGTACTGATTCCTATCCAATCAAGAGGCGACACACTGATCCATTGGAGAATCTTTGGGACAAGGATATCCTCCCCCTAAAATCTCCCTGATATCATCTGAATATCTGATTGCCTCCCCACACTGGCCCACAATGATCCTCCCATCGACATGCTTTGAGGTTCCTTACCGCTGCACGTTGGCCTGAGGATTGGTGGGTGGCTCCTTTTTGCTGCCACTTCAGATGTGTCGAGTAACAGTTACGACAACAGTCAGTCTGCATGGAACTGGAAAGTGGTTATCGCGTCTAGACATATGAACTCACTGATGAAGTAGAATGCGATAATGCTCGTAATAGCGTTGGTTTATGATTTTTTTATTATAATTAAATTTATTATTTTTCTATAGTTGAGTTAACTTATTTGGTATAATTAAATTTTTTTAAAAAATTTAAAAATATATATATTAGCTCATCACAGTGTCTAATCTATGTTCTTACAGAAGTAACTAGCGAAGTAAGTAATGTGACAACCAACGGGTAACTACAGGTGATCATGCCTGCGTGTAAAGCCTGTCGTAGCCAGCGTACCAAACTAAAGATGTTCATCGAAGGGCTATGAAATTTTCTGTATGCGAAGTCTTGATAGGTGCCTAGTATTGTTTTTTTTTTCGTACAACTTGGTATGCCGGCGAGACGTGCAGCTTTGACCCACCTATCTACTAAAAATATATTTCAGCGAAAAAAATAACGTGAAGCTCACTGAAATAAGCGGAAATATTCGAAGTAGGGGGAAAAAACGCAGCCAGAATCACTAGTGGAGACAGACGGTTACCATTGGTTGGATTAGCTACGAGATTCCACTACTTCAGCTAGGTGTCAAGCAACTATCATGGCGGCGGATTCGCTTGTTCCAGCTTCAGATTCTGACTTTTAGTTTCTAATTTATTATTTTTTATGTTATTTTTTTTCTGATTTTTTAATTTTTTTGACTTTTTTCTGTATTCATTTACGTTGTCTGTGATGGACTAACATTTTTTATTTTTAAAATTATTTTAAATTTAATTATACCAAAAAAACTCCTAATAATTACAATGTAAAATAAATCAACTATAATATAAAATAATCGATAAACCATAAAAAAAACCTAAATAAGCAGCCTCAACCTAATGGAGCAGAAAAATATCACAAGCTGTACTTGATTCCACTGCCTCTCCTCGCAACAAGTGTCAAGCAGGCATGATCACTCGACTTCGGCTCCACTACTTATGGAAATCTAGAAAGATTTTTTATTGCCTCAGTTAAGGAGAACCTGTGATCTTTTCTATGACTGAAACGACATCTCTGCACTAGACAGCACCCCTACACGATGAAGTGGTGGCAGCCCTGCATTCGATTCCTTTACTCGAGATTTCCATGGTGTGTTGCCATAGCACTCCAAAGAAGAGAATACACAGCAAATAATGGTAATCCAGTTGTTACACAGTTTTTGAGGGAACATTCTAGCAGCGACTGAACAACTTCTCTTTTCCTTAACAGAAAAAGATGAAGCTAAATGAGGCTCACCTAAATAAATAAATAAAAAAAGCTGCAAAGATGAACATTTGAGGGTGCAGAGGCTTCCACGAGGGCAGTGCAGCATGTTTTTATCTCCTAGATAACCCAAAAAAACCATAAGAAAATAGGAGGGCAAGAATGTCAGCAAGTCCTTATTTTTTTTCGCAAGTAAACATCAAATCAAGCACGTAAAAATGGACTGATAGTTTAGGCAAAAAAAAAAGCATCATTCGAAAGTGTTATATTCCCCTTTTTTTTTCATTTGCTCTACAAGGGCATACTTCCTAACTTGCCGCGAAAAATTTCAGCTAGATGTTCCTTTTTTAGAAGGTATTTGAAGTGTGCTATAACAAAATCAAATGTTGCTGCAAAATCACTGTAAATTTTGCGGAATAGCTCATCTGTTTTGCCTTTGGAAAGTAAAGAAATAATGATACACAACAAGTTGATCACGTGCAAAGCTAAGCATCAAATTCTGCAGAGTGCATTGTCATGCAGACGCACTGATAGGAGGATGGTCACTTTTTCCCAACCGGTAGAAGATTCAGCAACATAATATTCAGAGACCCACATGCCTGAAATAGGGGTGGTGTTCTACTATACTTTTTTATGGTTTATTATAGTACATTATACAGATAGTAGAAATGTGCTAGCAGAAATTAAATCTAGCCGTTGATTTGTGAGGATATTATATACTTTGTTTTTAAACCTTTTTTTTTCAAGAGGGTATTTTAAACTATTCATGTGAACATATATGTGTAAACCGCCATTGCCTCTACATTCCCTGCATCCCGCCGCCTCTCCATTCCTTGCACCGCCGCCTCTGCCACTGCCACCACCAAGCTCGTCGACATTGTTGCCTCTCCATTCCCTGCACCGAAGCCGCCTCTCCATGCCCTGTGTCGCCGTCACTGCCTCTACTGAGCCAATGGACGGACCGAACATTTGGTCACGCTGTCCATTCCCTAGTCACCCCTACCACCTGGGATATGTCGTTCCCGCCACCTCTCCATTATATGCATCGTCATCGCATGTCCACTCCCTATGACTTCGTCGCCAAGAAGGAGGCCATGGGCATGCTACAGTCGAAGGAAGCAACCATAGTTGGCAAACTGAACTTGAAGGACAACTGTGTTTGATTTTCCTTTTCGATAAGTTTTTGGAAATTTTGTTCGTGTCAAAACATATTCTACCACTTTCTCATCCAATCCTAAAGGATAATTGATTTCCTTTTGCTCGAAGTATTTGAATCAAGGTTTTTTATTCGGCGTTTCCAACCAGGATTCACCGTCGTTGTTTGTCATCGTCGATGAGAAGTTGTCCAATTCGTTTGCACGTGGGCACCCCTCCTTCCTCTCTTCCTTTTGACACACTAGTTTTGAGTGACTCACCGCCGACTTGTCTCCAGTGCTGTAATCCTCAAACCTTGGCATCCCATAGTTGCAAGCAACCCATTGTGCCCATCTCTAGTGCCTCTTCCCCCCTCCTCTTTCCTCGGCCTGTATCTGCTGATGCCATTGCCTCCTCCTTATGGTTTGTACGATCGGATGGCAACAGCGGATGAGTGAATGGTGCCTTCTTGAAATTTTTTCCTACGTATTTAAGATCCTATTCTCACACAACTACAGAGTTGTAGAAAATAAAATTTTCATCCAAAATTCAAGACAAATAGCTTAAAAATACTAAACCTTAAAGCAACCACTTTCTGGCAGTCTAACCGGTATAGAAATGACGGTCTGACCGATCCCAGGCGGTCTGACAGGTGCTTTAAGGGTGGTCTAACCGTTGCTACAATAAAATCAGGCAAATGAACAATATTTTCAACGCTATTTCAAATCCAAAAATCGATAAAACTTTTGATCCAAACATCCAAATGACATAAATTTTTGCAAAGATTTTATCTAGAGTATTAAAAACCTATTCCAACAAACGATCATAAAAATCATGTATAAAGTTGAGACCTTTTCAGTTTGAAGGAAATGTGCACTAAAACTGAACTAAAATCAAAATTGGTGAATACAACTTGCTTGTAGGTGGACAATGACCAAGATAGATCTAGATATATTCTCACATATCCCAGCAAGCAAGAACATGAAAAAATCATGTCAAAAACGTTGGATTAAGAAATCATACTTTGAGACCAAATCAAGCAAAACCAGTTTTTCTTAATAAACTTGTTATCAAAGTGTCTAGATAAGTGGAGATAGATTCCTAAAGGTTACGTCCATCTCTTTTACATTCTTGGCACAATAAGATCAATAAAAGGGAAGAGGAGATCAAAATTAACCAAATTAGGAGCAAATCAATCAAAACAAGATGGATCCATGGAGTTGATCAAAGATTGATGTATTGCTTACTTAAGAGGGATAATTTTATAACCACTCTACCTTGGAGGATAGAGAGCACACAACGCACTCAACTCTCAAACCCTAACTCTAGACATAAGAGTATAAGCGATAGATTGGATGATTAACACAAGTCTCTATCCCAATCCCTTTATATAGATGGGCTAACCAGCCACACCTAACTCTTAGTGAATACTATCCACTTAGTATAATGAAAAAAAACTCGATAACCCCCCCACAGATAGGTTTTAATAATACATGTTCACTTATACATGCTTTTCAAAGTACATAAATTTGAATCTGCTAAGTTTTTTATCTTGATCCATCTTGATCAAACCAACTTCTTCTTGATCTAAACCGCTCTTCAAGCGTCATACATGTAGCACGGTTTTGATCCAAGACAGATTTCGGTATTTTAGCTAAACAACCAAAATACCTTTTCTTGATCGGTCTCATCTTCCATTACAAGCAATCACTATGCTTGCTACGTGTAGGTTCGCTATTGGCTTGCCATGCACCGGCAAGTCTCTCCCTCTCCGGTTCTACTAGACCACACTTAACTTAGACTGACTAAGCCATATGGTGCAAACCCGCCGTTCGAACTTACCTTCAATATTTTTCGTATTTCTCGTGCCATGCTTAAACTCACCATCTCACCAGGCATCTTTGATCATTCTGGGCCTCGGTTCCTCCCTGTGCGTAGCCCCGATCCTCGCCATCGACCATGATGACTCCAAGCGTTTCTATACATCCAAAGGCAAATAAATCATTTTCGCCTACAAGTTCTTCACAATTTAACTCTCGTTAACCAAAACATGCATCATACAATCTTAATGCAATGACCCAGATCACCTCAACTCAATCCATGACTCAAAACTCAATATCCTCAATTTCTGTGCAAAACAAAAAACAGTCCAGATAATACACTGTCTTTGCAAAACCAAATGACTACTTCATAAAATTTGCAATGATTTATCATAATATTATCCTGGATCTTCTCACATGGTCATTCAATCTCCCCCTTGATAAACCCATTAGCAATACTCAAAAATGCAAATAGGAGTTGGTTTTAGACAAAGAAGAAGAATTTTGCAAATAGAAACACAAAATAGTCACAAGAGGAATGCAATGACTGAAAATGACCATATGAGGTAGAAATAGAGTGAAGCTAGTGCAAATGATAAGTTTTCCACAAAAAACTATACATCCACCAAATGAGTTGAAAAATCTCACTCTAGGTCCATATAAAAGAAAAATTGTTCTGTTTGACGTTGGTCATTATGAGAAGAAATTAACTGATCAAGAGAATCATAACCTTAAAGCTCCAAGTTAGCAAAAATTTACAAAAAAAACTCCAAATTATGATCTAGATATGCATTTTTATCGATCTTTCTTCTCCTTTGACAATGGAGTCATCAAGATCATTGAAGAAGACAGGGTATGAATAAAATAAAGTAGCTACATTTTAGTCATTTTTAGCATTTCAGAGCCATAAAAATTATCCAAAGTGACTCTAGAAGTATTAAACCAAACAATATTATGTAATCAAGATCATTGAAGAAGACAGAGTATGAATAAAATAAAGTAGCTACATTTTAGTCATTTTTAGCATTTCAGAGCCATAAAAATTATCCAAAGTGACTCTAGAAGTATTAAACCAAACAATATTATGTGAAAGAGCTATCTAGATCATGGCAAACCGTATATAGTAAAATTAAAGCCAAATGAGTAATAATCTGATATTAAATAGATTTTTGACATGTTAAATCACTCAAGATCATAGTCTAGCTAAAAGTATCTAAGAATTAGTCAAGTTATGTTAATATTCTAAATGGAACCAAAAAGCTAAATTGAGTCAAATTATAGTACTACAAGTTCAATGTTGAATCATTTTGTTCAAGTACTTGGTACCTCTTGTATTTGAGCAAACTTAGCAAATTTGGTATTTTCTAAAATTTATTTTTTATAGTTTTTATTTTCTTAGCCATGTGCTTGATCTTAAGTCTATGCAACTACCCTAAGTAAGAAACTTAAGGATGTGATCTTGGTCATCCAAAACTTCCCCTGAGTTCATGTCTAGTGAATGACAACCCATCTCATAAGAAATAATTAGTAAGATCAATTTTTTCGCACAAAAGAGATCATTTTTCATTTGTTTACTTAGTTCAAGAATATAAACTTCAATGGATAACTAGTATAGCTCAATTTAGATTCAAAACTTAAATTAACCTATTTGACATGGTGTGATTCATACAAGGATTACTAGAGCAAGACTAGTCATAATATCCAACAAGATATGATTTAATTCAAGCTCACATTTAATAAAAACTAGCATGGCAAAAGCTAAGCTACATATAGAATGACATGATAAATCTAGCAAACTAACATAAAGTATGGTAAGATGTAAATCGAGATATCATGTCACACATAGATAATAGTCAAGGCTCCATGTATTTATATTACAATGCATATTGCTGAATTTAAAATGAAATATGATACAATAAATACAAAAGAGACAAACCCCCCTCAAAACAAGCTAAAAGGACTAATAATCCCCAACTCTTTTCGTAAAGAAGCAAAACGAGAAGAATCAAGAGTTTTAGTGAAAATATCCGCAACCTGCTACTCGGACTCTATAAAGTGAAGCACAACATCACCCTTCTCTAAATGATCTTTAAGGAAATGGTATCTAATATCAATGTGCTTGGTCCTAGGGTTTTGCACTGGATTTTTGGCAATGTTTATGGTGCGAGTATTGTCACGGAAAAGAGGAATACTATCTAAAACCAACTCATAGTCCCGCAGAGTAGATAAGATCTAAATAATCTAAGAACAACTACTAGCAGCAGCTACATACTACGCTTCATCAGTGGACTGTGCAACAGAAGACTACTTTCTAGAAGACCAAGAGATAAGAGATGTGCCTAAAAAATAACAAATGCTAGAAGTAATGAATTTTGCTTATCACGTTCCGTAGGAATGAGATTGAGTTGGATGCAAAAGCTTCTGTGTCAATTCCCTTCACTTTGATAACTGCAGATCCACTAGAGAAAAGTGTTGCTCATATTTACACATCGATCATGTTCAAAAAGGTAAGGGAGTAGATCAGTAAACTATCGGAATGGGAAGTTGTAGAGGTGATGGAGCAACACGGTTTGGTCATGTATGATGTTGCGTTAAAAGATGGCATGCTCAGCTTGTTCGACCTGGGCCATAGTAGTCCTTGCTTGTTCATCACGGGCCACAGTAAACCTTGTTAGGTCACGAGTCTCCTCCCATTGCTTCATCATCTTGTCCCATTACTTCTTCTGCCTCCTGTTTATCCTGACGTGGTGAAGGAAGCTCTGGTGTAGTGTTGGATTTGGTTGTGTAGTGCTCTTTCTCAGATCTTTTTTTACCTCCTTTTATAAGCCAAATGGTGGGCATGGTGTGGTTAATTTCATGTGAGTAGCATGCGAGATAGAGTGTTGTCTTGTCTTTCGAAAGAATTGCTGGCAAAAAGCTGCCCTGTCAGGTCTTGTCACTATGCAAAGTTGCACTCTTTGGTCTTATCACTGTGCAAAGCTACCCCGTTTGGTCTTATCACTGTACAAATCTGTCATGTCTAGTCTTGTCGCTGTACAAAGCTGCCTAGCAGGTCCACACGCCACCCGACTGGGGCCTTCAGTAGGAAGGCTGCACCTCCCACGATAGGAAGGCCGAGAAGCAGCGAAAAGTCCTGCAACGTATGGTCTATCTCCCCGAATGGGAAGTGAAAAGTGTGCATCTCTGGCCACCACCAGTCCACCAAAGCTATCAATAGGAAGCGGGTGAACAAGAAGCATCGTGACTGCTCCGCGCCATCATCCTCACCCGTAGCTAGTGCCAGACTGTCCTCGTCTGTGGCCGCACCATCCGGGCGAGAGGTAGTAGTCCCACATCACTAAGCCTGCGAAGCAAAAATAGTTCAGCACGCAACCTATGTATGGCAAGAAGATAACGTCGCCAAAGTGCAAACCTGGCTGTCTAGCATGGGTCTAGCTTCCAGGCCACTCAAGGTGTGCGCGTACGGACCACCCCCAAGTCAATCGCCCCCTCTGCGCTCCCAGGAGGTGGGACACATCACGACGCGCGATGCTCCTGGTCGACACGCTCAGTTAGCAGGCCATACGGCCAGTCCGATCTACGAAGTTCACGAGCCAAGCCTGTAAAATGAGTTCAAGTTACCATTTATGCAAAAAAAAAAACATGGAATAGAAAGTAACAGTAAATATAACTTATAAATAAACAAACGAAACAATACTAGACTACCAGAACAATACTTACAACAGTACTGAAAAGGAGGAAATACCACAATAGTTGTATAAACGGTACATGCAACGTACGGTCAGTTACTACGGTACTACGTACATCAAATGTGCAACTAACCAAGTACAAATTACAGTGTATAATGATTTATAATCTTGAAGCCACTTTGTACACTCCAACAACTGGTAGGGAAAACCATGCCGGTGTGCCTACTCATCAGTAGATGCCTTGCATCGTCTAGTTGTGTGGCCCTCTTGACTGCAGTGCTCGCAGCGTCTACCTAGCGCTTCGGCTTGCGCTTTGTCTATATCATTGGTAATACGACGGTTCTACCGTTGATCCTTCTCAGCCTTCAGCATGTCAACATCCGGAATCCAAGTCCTCCCTGCAATATCTAAGGTGGTGAAATTTCCCACAACCTTGAACCCCCTAAGCTTGCCACACCATGCCTGCATCACCCTCTCCTTGAAGAAGTACTCGGATATGAAGTTCAAAGGATCCATGCCCACAGTCTTGCATGCAACGAGGACATGAGAGCATGGCTTGTGTAATAGCTTCAACTTATTGCACAAACAGCTAGGTTCATTTACATGATCTCCAAGGCATACCTCATACATAATAAGATAATGAGCCATCCTAAATCTGGCTCTATCGTGGAGGAGCACATTGAATGATGCTCCCTGTTGGCCATCACGTGCACCATGTGCAATTGGCCCTTCTCTGTCTTCATCTCCATGTATGCTGTAATATTTGAGCGATACGATGTTTGTGGGTTGGCTATATAAAGTGCGGTATTTGCATGCCTCTCCCTGAAATAGCCTATTGTGTTGTGCATTGCACATTCCACGATGGCGATGAAGGGCTGAGAACGAAGCCCCCTGAGAACCCAGTTGTACACCTCAACAAGATTAGTCATCATTATGTTGTACCACACATTGTCCGTGTTGTGCAGCAGGGACTACTTCAATGGCTCGACCTCGATCCACTACGAGAAGCACTTGATGTTTCATGAGCTCCTCCTCGGACTAGCTTCGTCAGGCTCAGCCAGTGCCGTGAGACATTTGGGTTGTGCCGCCCTAGGCATGGCTGGTCCCTTGTTCCTCTCGTTGACATACGTCTTGCTATGTTCGTCCAACAGCGCCCATAGAGCGTCAAATTTTTGCTTTTAGTTCTACATAGCCAGCCTTTTGAACAACTTCATTAATGGTTGCTTTAGAAACTACTTGAAGAAGTTCGTCCTCAAGTGGCGAATGCACCATCTGTTCTCATATTTGGCCAAGGGAAGGGCTCCTCAGGGTCTTCCTGAATTTTTCTTATGGCCTTCACCATCCCGGCGTGGTGATTATGGATTACGCATACACCAGGATGAGTACCAACAACTCCAACCCTATCATGTCAAAAGAACCACAACTAACTGTCGTAATTCTCACTTTTCACAAATACGATGGCAGGGGTAGAATTTGATTGTGGACATCAACGCCAATGGCTGTAAGGATCTAACCTTTGTATTTGCCAGTCAAAAAGGTCCCGTCAACTGAGATCACGGAAAGCATATGTCTGAATGCCTTGATATATGCACCGAAGGCTAAGAAGGTCCTCTGCAACACCGCAAAGCTAGCGGCCTTGTAGATGGCTTGTTCTTCATAGCAGTATACATGCCTGAGTTCCCATCCTGCAACACCTGAAGTATACGAGGAAAGTTTTCGTACGCCGCCTCAAAAGACTGCTGAGAATGGACATTAGGTTATGATGCCTCAACAAAATACTGCTGAGAATGCAAGAGTACGACTCCACCTTCAAGACAATTCAGTGAGTCTCATACTTCGGTCTACGTGCGTGCACCCTCCAAGGACAACCGGCCTGCTCGCACTTCATGGTGTACTGCTCTTTGCTAGATTTCACGACCCAAAAAGTCCGTTGGATGGACGGGGCCCATAGCTTGATGGAATTCTGTAACGATGCCTTGTCAGCAAACATTGAGTGCAATCGAACCTCTGTGCCATTATACTTCAATGGTGATTCATGCCCGTAATACGCAACAACTGTCCTATTCCTATGGGATGAGAGCTCGTCCTCATCGGAACTGTCCTCCTCGTCCTCTTGTACAGCTTCTTCTTCAGCCCAGGCCATCCGGTTATCACTCTTCATTTTATGTACTATGTACTCCTTATATTCCCCTTCATCAGCATGTCTTGTAGGTTCACCTCGCCATGACCCTTCTTCCTCTCCTCCATGTATTGCATCGACCTCATCACGAGTAATTTCCTCCGCAACCTCTGTGACACCGGCCTCCGGGTCCTCCTCTTCACCAACATGCTAGCCACCCAAGCTGCTTACACCACCCAGATGATAGCCGTCGGCACAGCTTTATACAAATTCTATTGGGCATGGTTGCACAAACAGCACACACTCGTATCCACGGTGCTGACAGCTTTGTACAAACCCCTTCCACGCTATAGTGCACATCAATGTTCTCAACTCCCATCTAATGTTCGAGGGAGACCGGCTCCAAAGCCCTTGTATGATGATGCTGCTAACCGCAGGGTCCAAGGAGAAGCTACGAGTGAGCCAGTACGTCACATCTGTGATTTGAGCATTCTCGCTGTCTAGGTGTACCAGAGTGGCTTGCACAAAATTGCTCAAGTCAACACTGTTCGGACCTTCACGAACGGTGTCGACATCGTAATGCACTTTCAATGTAGTAGGTATCAGCACTACTGATGTTTGCCTGCAAACATATTCAATGTTGCAACTAGTCAAATCGCATCGCACAGTATGGAACTACTGCTGTATTGTAATTTACATTTCTATAACCGTTCGCCTATCATGAACTACTACACTACCCTCATAGCGTAACTCCTCCTCATTCACACCAATACCGCTCCCTTTCCTCCGCCCCAATACGCATCAACTCCCTATCTGCTCCCACGCATACCGACGTCGCTCTTCTCTTGCTACTCAACCTCTCTCCTACTGTAAATTATTCCTAATGGGTTTCCACAATATACATGATATACTGATTTAAATACCAATATGTGAGTTGTAACGGTACACGTGAATTTTTAATGTACTAATGACATTAAATTCATTCCTAATTAATCATAAATATTATCTAATAATATTTTGCACAAAGCAAACTATTTACTGCATACGCAAATATTTACTAAATTTTATACAACTATAATTTTCAACGAATGCTAATTTTTTACATAATATTGACTAAATTTTCTATAACTATAATTTTCTACAGATGCTAATTTTTTACAACTATAATTTTCTATGAATCCTAATTTTCTACAACTATAATATTTATTAAATTTTCTACAACTATAGTTTCTATAGATGTTAATTTTCTATAACTATATTGACTAAATTTTCTACAACTATTTACTTCATATCAAAGTTCTACTACTCTTTTTTACAACTATAATTTTTTACGGATCATAATTTTACACTAAACAAACTATTTACTTCATATAAAAATATTAACTAAAATATAAAAAAATACCTTGTAGAAGTAACAAAACCTCTCATCTCCTCTCCTCCCTCTCCTCTCCTTTTCTTCCCTCTCCTTTCTTCTCTTCTCTTTCCCCTTCTCTTCTATTTGCTTTCAGTCTGCGTAATGAACGAATGGGAGGCTTGCCCAAGTGGGCGATCTTATATCCCGTGCAGTCGTCTAACGGTTAGACGACTAGACCCTGTCACCCAACTATTGGGCGACTGCAATTATATCGTCCGTTCGCTGACTGTATGTGTGTCGCACGGCCGTTGGGCAACAGGATCCAGTCGCCCAATGACTAGAGGTCATTCCTGTAAAAAAAATTTCTGCAGGTATATTTTTGTAATTTAGAATAAAAATGGATTATTTAAAAAAATCCCAACTCAAATATGCGGTGTGCTCATTACGTATTACGAAGTCCTCTCTAGTTATAAATATTCGACAGTTCATCTCTATGCTTAACAAATGTCACTAAACAGCTGCAAGGAATGGAGAAATATTTAGGGCACTCACAAGATGATGCAGCGCTTTAAACAAATTGGCCTGACCGCAAAGTTGCAACTTGGCCTCTCACAATTGTACAACGGATACCATTGAAGAAGGATGGGTACTTTACACATCATCGCTTCAAAACAAATTAGTTTCTTTACTGAAGTAATGCTTTCCTAAATATTATGAAATCATGTAGCGCATCCTGCGTCTCTAGATGATAAAGTACATGTAATATTGGACTCTAAGGTGGGTTTTTTTTGCTGCGGTTTATGAATGTGGCTTTTAAATTCTAGTCTTTTTAGGAGAGACAGCACGCAGAGAGAAATACTTGCATACGATTTTAGCCGATACAGTTGAATTCGGTACAGTTTGTACCACGATTTTTCTGTAGACCACACCTTTAAAAAACATATTAATTTTGAACTGGGTCCTGTTCATCCGTACATAAGCAATAAGCCAAAGGCACAAACGAACCCAGTACATTTTCACTTATTTGTACTTCCTACGACGCAGGATGATATAAACATTTTTAGACGCAAACTAGCAGCCATCTTGGTGGACTTTGAGATAAACAAGATTACTGGAAGGCCAAAGTCCAACAAACAAACCGGCGGCGGCAATGGAACAGAGTAGACATTCTACAGTGGCAATTATACTAGCCAATAGTTAGACAGGAATGAGGCCATAAACAAAGGGGATGCCTGATGCTGGAGTTCCTATTTTTCCAAGCAAAGCTCGAACTTATGTTATGTCTTATTGCAATATTATAATTTGTCTTATGTTTTGTCTCAGTGCAATACCAATCTGGTGTAAATCGAGTAATGATGTTATTCCTTGCTAAATTACCTAACAACGTTAATAATTAACTGTTCAGAGCACACCACAGCACAAAGCGACCAAATTAGGAACACAAGAGTACCTAAGTTCAGACATATCCAATTACGTTCATTTCACACACATTTATAGAGAAATCCAGCTCAACAAAACACAATCACCTTAACTAATTAACTCATGAGGACTGCAGCATTGAGAGGAATCCTCGGTGGAGCTTCACATCTCGCAAATTGCCGTCGGTCGTCGCCAATCACAGGTGTCGGCCTTTCCATATTGCCGGATAGAATTAATACTGCAAGAAAAGCAATAAGCCAATCACAGGTGTAACAAACCTTACATGCGAGTTCTTGGTCGTAACAAGAATCTGAACCATTGGATCGCAAAGAATGAATAACTTATATTCTTTTTAAGGTACCGTAAAAGAGCTCTTTTTATGACTACAGAGGACAATCTGTCAACTTGGAGCGCTTCTCATTTCAATCAAAACAAAAATATTATTTTTTATCTACGAAGCATTATTATCAATAACCAAACAAAAGTCCTGAAATGAAGTATATGAACAAAGAAGATAAAACAGTCGTGCGCATTTGTAGTCGTCGTCGTCGTTCATACAGCTTGAAAGAAGATTGCATGAAGTATTGCTTGTATAGATTCTATCTGCAACTGTTAGGGAAGAAACAAGACCCTTGGTTGGCATATCGAATTAAAAAAACACACATACCACTCATGCCTCACATTCTCCTTTTGAGCTTACACTCGACAGAAGGCTTCTTGCCACTATATATAGAGGCTCGTAGTCTACCAATGCCCAGTAAGCAGCCCAGGGCACATCGAAGTGCATTAGCTTTGCTACAACTAGCCAGAGCATTGGTTGTGCAGAATACAGAAACCTGTCCCCCCAGCCATGTCTAGGTCTGCGGAGCCTCTCATTGTCGGGCGGGTGATCGGAGAAGTCCTCGATTCCTTTGAGCCGTGTGTGAAGATGACAGTGACCTACAACTCCAACAAGCTCGTCCTCAATGGCCATGAGTTCTACCCATCAGCAGTTGCATCTAAACCAAGAGTAGAGGTCCAAGGGGGTGACCTGCGGTCGTTCTTCACATTGGTAGAGAGCATTCAACTCAATACTGGGAGTCCCACAGTTGACTTCGAGTATTTTGTACTTACTATTTCTTCCTCAATGGCCATAATTCTTCGTATCTCAGGTTATGACGGACCCAGATGTGCCAGGACCGAGTGATCCATACCTAAGGGAGCACCTTCACTGGTAATCTTCAGCACTTCCTATCTGAAAGACGTACATTTATTTCTGTTAAGTGGTTACTGATTAACTGGACAGTAGTGTATGTTTCTAAGGAAGACAGCACCACATCTTTATCTTGCATTTATACAAAACAGCCTATTTTCTGAATAATTATAATGGGAAATTGGGAGTGGTTAAATTTTACCTTTTACACTTGCACAGGATTGTTACTGATATACCTGGGACAACAGATGCCTCTTTTGGTAGGTCCTTCCTCTGAGATTTGTGTTAGTGTGTTCCATGTTCTGCATCTATTTGTTCTTCTGAATAGATAAACGTTCATATTTTGATTTGCAGGACGAGAGGTTATAAGCTACGAGAGCCCAAAGCCCCACATTGGTATCCACAGGTTCATTTTTGTGCTCTTCAAGCAGAAGCGCAGGCAGACTGTAACTGTGCCATCCTTCAGGGATCATTTCAACACACGCCGTTTTGCTGAGGAGAATGACCTTGGCCTCCCTGTGGCTGCTGTCTACTTCAATGCTCAGAGAGAGACTGCTGCAAGGAGGCGCTGAAAAATTTAGATCTCATTGTCCCAGATATGATAAATAAAGGTCTCCTGATCTTCTTTCTCTGAAGGCAATGCTTCTCTGCTACACTTGCTCGTGAATCATGTGTCTTTACAGCAGTACTTGCTCGTGAATCTACAAATAAATCAAATGCGATTTGCAGATTGTATTGGTGTTAGATTGCTTTGTAAACAGTATGATTGAAAACCGCGTTGACAAATGCTGGTATACTAAGTGATCCATGCTAGTAGGTCGAAGTCATGAATAAGCCAATCCATCACTTGAACCAGGGTCGGGTGGACAACCCCAAATGGCAAAAAAGCTTTATCTACTGTATGTCGCTTGCCATCTCCACATTATGTGCGCTTTTTTTTTTTACGTGCGATCTCCTGGAAATGAACTTTGTTAGATCTTGTTGTGCCACCTTGTAGAACATTGAAGGCCCTCCTAACTGTATTGCACTGCTACGATATTCTTACAGGCATGGATAAAAGGGAGACATCTGTAACATCCCGTTTTTGAGGGTTTGATGTTATTGAATAAAATTCGCTATTTGGCTCTTTTCAAATTTTCAGCAAAGCAAAAACTCAAATTGAAACTCAAAAATGGAATTTGAAACTTGAAATTCAAAATCATAACCAAAAAACAAATTCAAAGTTCAAACTCAAAATTAAACCTGAATTCAAAATTCAAACTCTGAAATCCAAACAAAAATAAAAAAATTGAAAGCAAATTAAAAAATCCAAAATTGGACATTGGGCTGGCACACTCCCCACTTGGCCCAATTAGCGCAGCCCAACTCCCTTTTCTCTCTCCCCTCCTCTCCTGTTTGTTTCCTGCTTTAGCTACACTCGACACACCAGCACTGCACCTGCACCTGTCGTTCGCACCCCGCGGTCCCTGCTGCACCTCATGCCCATGCCATCTTCGTGTTGAGTGCCTCCTCGCGCAGTGCCGCCCGATTGTGCCTATTGCATGTGCTGCGCTTCGCTTTGCCGCGCCGCACGCACACCTACGCCGCACGCTCATGCACTCACCCACTCCACGCTGCCTCCGCAGTGCCGCCTGTTCCCTCCACAGAACTGGATTCTCTGGCTATAAAAGCCACCCAAGCCTTTTCCCACGCTCCTCACCCCTCCCTCAACTCCCCCACGCTCTCCAATTGTCCATTCCGAGCCCGGAGCAAGCTCACCTCCTCCACCATCGAGCATCGTCGTAGCCTCACTGTCACCACGTCACTCCGGTAAGCCCCTCCATCTCCCAACCACTCCGGCAGGACCGCCATGCCTCCTCTCTATCACACCTCACCCAATTCGGCTTTCGTCTGCAGGAGCTTGCCGATGTTGTCGTATTCCCCAACTCCAGCCACCTCGTCGGCCAATGAACCGGTGCGCCATCATTCAATTCCTCGTATCCGAAGCACCCTAGCGCCCTCCTCCGTCAATCCCTACCACCAATTTCAGCCGTCGCCTCTAGTTTGTCGATGTCGTGGTCCCCCGCCGTTTCGCCTCGGGCCACCATCGTCGGACCTCCATGCTGCCTCCCCCACCTCACTGACCTCACCGATGAGTTCCCCACACCTAATAGATTCTCCCAATACATTTATTTTGTTAATCGTGACGCTAGTTGTAACGCTCTAGGATCCAAACCGGTTTAGACCTAACCCCATTATGGATAAGCTACACATACGTAACAATTTGCTTGCGCTTTCGTCCTCGCTTCGCGTAAAACAATTAACTGGAGGTTATTACCAATGGTGCATATAGGTTTATATATTAGTGCTTCTCATGTTAAACTAGCAATATGGGACTAGTCCACATCCTCATGTGCATACACACATGAGCCATCATGGGCCGAGGTGTTACACTAGTGCCATGGCTGCCATGTTGACCAACCGCCGCCACTACCACATGCTGTCACGCCGCTGGTAACACTACTGTCGCCAATAGGACCCTTGCGGTCTTGGCGACCCATTTTGGGCATTGTCGGCGACTGCCACCGCCTCCCTCACCAACGACAAGTACGGCAAGCCGCGCTCTATTTGGGTGAGAGAGCCACTGGATATAATTAATTAAGCACTAATGATGTCTTAAGATGTAATTAAGTTAGTATTAATTATGCTCATTAATTAGTGTTGACCAGTCACTGTCACATGGACCCAACTCATTAAGAATTCTAATTAAAACTAGATTTTTGTTTTGAGTCACCGACAAATGGGCCACCTTCACTATGCTGGTCTCAACTGTCAGTGACTCTCCTCTTTTCCTTAAAGAAAACAAATAAAAGAGGAATTAAAAACCCTTGGGTCCCACCTGTCAACTTCTATTAGCTTTTCCAGTATGAAAATAAATCAAAAATAAATTAAAACCCATGGGCCCCACTGTCAGTGAGAGAGCACCTTCTCTCCTTTGTTTATTTTGGGAATTAATCCTAATTTAAACTTTGAAAGGCCTATTCTCATTTGTTTTAAATCCAAATCAAATTAAACTTGTTTCTAAATTCATTCAAAATCAAGATCTTCCTAATGGAAGTAAAATAATAAATTTTGGAGTTCATTTAAATTTATTTATATGTTTGTGAAATAATTTACTTCTTTGTCATGATCATTCGATTAGAGTATGAAGACCCAAAAGAGCCATAGTTTGAGCCCAACCAGGACCATCAAGACCAACAAGCTTGTGAACCAGCTGAGTCAATACTTTAATCATTTTGTATCTACATTTTGAATGCAAATTATGTTAATTTAAATTAATAAATTGCATACTTTAATTTATTATGCAAGTTATATTCATATAAGCTCGTAGATATGTCCCAAATAATAATTGAGCCATTATACCCCACTCCTTGACTTTGGATATAAAACCTTGTCACTCTAGGATTAATGGTAAATATACTAGATATAAGTTCGTATTTAAGCGCCATGCTTAGTCTTGCCTAGATACTTGGTGGTATTAATTTTCCCTGATATTAGCATATTTGAACTAGAAAGGATATTTTGAAATCTCAAAACTCTAAACTTGCTTAAATATCTAAGCAGTTAGTAAGAGGTATTGGTGCGGATGTAGCACGAGAATATGGGTTATGGACTTAATATGGTAAACCCTTCCTAATGTAAAATAGTACAACTACAAGTCTATAATGGGTATGATCTGACTAAATAGTTTGCATCAACTTAGTGCGGTTGCGCCATTCGGATGAACATAGGTCATGTCGCTAAATATAAGCCACCCTGCGGTGCAAGAGGGGGCCTCTGGAGTGGATGGACGTAACCCCATAGTGGTGAAAACCTTAGCGGGTGTAGTACCATTGGAAAGATGCATTGTAAATGCCTTATGGTGATATTCTTGATAAATATGTCCAAGAAAATATGTGGAATATAACAAGTTGATTATCTCTTATGGGTAAGTGTGCGACCCTATAAAGTGAAAACCATTCGAACAACAGTGTCCACGGTCATGAGTGGGTATAGGAATTTACTTGAGTTGGTGTCTATTTCTAAAACTTTTTGGGTGGGATGGAAAACATCATGGGTGGATATAACCTAGATTGATTTGCCATAGGTGGATGTAACCCTAATATCAAAACAAGCATACGGTGGATGAAACCACGTAAAAGGTGGATGGAACCTACACTACTATTATTATTGCATTATCTCACACTCTTCAGAAAAACATGGTTTAGTAAAAATGCTAAGTCTTAGGACCTTTAATTACTATAAATTTTAACTATGCCATTTAGCAAATAAAAGAGCCTGAGCCTTCATTTACTAAGCCATACATCTATATTATTGCATTATGTGTGTTGCCTTACGGAGCATGGTTGTTTATACTCACCCTTACTCACTAAATCAACTCAAAACCTGAGGATTAAGGCTACTACGCTTACTATGCCATTGCAGGATTAGATGGAGAAGATAGTGGTGATTATGATGTCCTCTAGTAGCTTAGTCCTTATCTCAGTTAGGCAGACTTTGATGGTCATTATGTGCATATCTATTATCCAGTCTCTTGGAAAGTAGTAAGGCATCCTTTACCCTCAGTTGCTTGGCTATGGTAAGGTGAGGCCCCACCCTTTTGCTATCACTTTCGCTTCCCTTTTTGTAATGTAAATATTTGGCCTGATCGGCCCATTATGTAAACTCCACTCGATATAGGATATTTAAACTCTGATATGTAATATAAATGTTTGGTATGGTTTATGTGATGTATGAGTTTGATTTAGTAATGTATCTATGAGTACTATTTACTGATCTAGAGAATAGTACGGTGAAATCACAGAATTCTGGATTAGCAAAATCCAGGTTCAAAAAAGTTTGTATTAGAGTGTATAACTGTAGGGTTAAAAGTCTTAGTTAGAATGACTGTTATCTAAGAACTCGAGTCTTATTTGTAACAAATAAAACAAAATCTTTTCCAAAAATATAGCGTACTATCGTTTCTACTTACCACTCTTAGTTCTTGACTTACCCTTCTATCTTATATCTTTAAAATGTTACTGACTCACTCTTGATCTAAACTGTAGATGGATGGATTAGCTGACCTTGGTCCTTGGGACTACTTCACCCATAGATAGGATGATGAAGAATTCACTGATATCCTTCGAAAGTTGATGTAGTACCTTGGCTATTAGCACCATCCCATTTTCAAGGGTCGGAAGACTCACGAAGGAGAGAAGCCTAGATAATGGAAGTCTTCCTCTAGGCAAGGGAAGGCGAGTACGCATCTCACACCTTCAGGACCAAGCACATAACGAGCTCCGCCTCAAATGCCTTATAGGACATAGCCCGCCTGGCTTCTGCTCCCCTGTGTGAGATTCAAGAGGCTTCCTTGTTGACCTCCCTATTCCACTAGGAGGGAGGATGCTACTATGAGACCTAGGTCCTGTTCTTTGCGGCTTCTAGAAGCGGCTTTTGACTTTTGCTACAGTAACTAACTTTTAAATGAAGTATTTTTTTAAGATTGGGTCTACAAATTAATTGTAGTACATGTTAAAAAACTAATATCTATATCATCAAAAATCGCAAGCGAGTATCTCTCTTTCCGCAATCTCGTATAAGCGGCCCAAAAGCCATCACCATGCAAAAGAAAGAACAGGCCCCTACTCACTTCTGACACACCAGGTCCAGCTCACCTGAGCTATAGGGGCCACCTACACTAAGGCTCTTGAGGAGATCTCTGACCTTCGCCAACTTCTTGTAAATAAATCATATCAAGCACTACAGGTAACAGCGCAAATCAAAACAACACTCCAAGCGTTATACCTTCAACACAACAACGAACACAAGAAATAAAATAGCACACAACATTAAGTTAATCCTGTTCTCCAGTCTATCAAAACAATACGTGCTTACTGGTAGAAGGTGCCTCACACTACCCACATGGAGTTTGTAGTGGGGGCTGCCTCGAACGTGGCTGACCGACGTTGTAGTGGCACGCACATATACAGTTAGGATTTGTGTAGCAGCATGTGGGATCATACGAACTTCCTATGTTTATGATCTCCTCGTTGCCACTCTCACGCTGCATCCGTTGGTAAATGTCATCGTTCTCCTCATTGAGACTGTCGAGTGATGTGCAGTTAGAGAAGCTTCATAAGGATGACTTAGCACTGATACCCACAAAATTCATGAGAGGTTACCATAGAGTGAGGAACAGGAAGAGAAGTGACCCTGTCACTTGCTTCAAGTATGGTGAGCTTAACCATATTCGGGCAAAGTGTCCCAACTTGTTGGACAAGGACTATCGAAGGTGTTTTTAAGCTCGTAACGCGAAGTCCAACAAGTCTAACTACTGCAAGTTCATCAATCGGGTCTTTACCGCTTTTGAGAACATCAATATGAGCAATATGGACTCGGGGACTAAGGACAACTCAAGGGCAAGAAGAATACCTAAGGCTTCACCAGTATATACTTCATGGCCAAGCGCAACAATACCAGCACTTGCTAGGGCGTGCGGCCAGATTGCTAGGAGATTGTCGGTCAGACCGACCGAGGCGAGTGATAAGACTATTAGGCAGTATGACAGGAGTCTAATTGGGGGTTGCATTTTTCCAAAGTGGGTCATTTTGCTCTGTGCACGATCGGTCAAGTGGGTTTCTAGTTGGAAATCAGACCAGCCCCAAAATTTGATTTTTAGATTTTAGGAATTTGGTCACAGGGTGATTTGAATTATGTTTAGTCAGTGTATTAATGTTGCATAACATATTTTAGCTAACGTGGGTCAAGTTATGCAGAACTTATATATGAAAATAATTTCTTTATCTTTAGATGTGCAAGAAGCTTTAGAGTCAACCATGGTCAACAGTAATGATCGAGGCTACGCTCATGGAGGAGTCGAGACCCAGAACAATCAAGAATGCCAGGTGAGATGGTTGAGCCCAAGCATGGCACGAGAAAAGGTAAAAAATATTAAAGAGAAGGTTTGACCAACAGGTTGCATCAAGAGACACGGTCTATCTAAATGAAGTATAGTCTAGTGAAACTTGAACAGGAGAGATTTGCTGATACGTGGCAAGCCATGGGTACACCAACATGTGGCAAGCGTAGTGATTGCTTGCAATAGAAGATGAAGACCAAGTCAAGGTGGGAGTATTTTAGTAACTTACCAAATATAAAAAACTATGTTCGATCAAAACTGCGACGCTTGGAAAAATGATTTATGTCAAGGAGATGCAGAGAAGATCAATTGGATTAAAAGATAAGGACTTAGCGGATTCAGTCTGATGTGTTTTAAAAAGCGTGCATGAGTTAAATGTGTGAGTAAAACCCATATGTTATGGGGTTAACGAGTTCCCCCAAATGTGCTAGTAGATAGTATCTATTAGGATTAGGTATGGGTTAGTTGCCTCTTCTATTCAACGGATTAGGATGGAGACTTGCAAATTAAATATGCAACCATATCTTATTCCAACCTTGTGCTCTATGGTTAGGATTTGAAGAGTTAGTGTTATCATGTGCTCTCTTATCCTCTAGGTGGAGTGGTTATAAAATCTTTATCCTTAAGTAGCAATAGATCAATTTTGTTCTTCACTCATGAAGTCTTCTTGATTTGGTTGATTTGATTTTGTTCTTGTTGGTTTTGAACTCTTCTCTCCCATTCTTGATCTTGGCATATGCCATGGAGTTGTAAGCGATGGTAATGACTCATGTAGATCAACCCTCATCTATCTAGGCATCAGATCTTATAACATTTTAAAGTTGCCTAGTTTTGCTTGTATTTTACCTCTTGAGATTTGTTGATCCCTGAGTTTTTGCCTCAAACCTTTGGGAGGAATAGCTTGCTATGACATGTGGGAATTCATCTAAAGCTATCTTGGCTATCCTCTATCTATAAGAAAGTCATATTTCAAGATCATAAAAAGAAAGGTCGTACCTTCTTAAGGTTGCCAGTTTCATCGAAGATGGTCCGCACATGCTCGATGGTAGTGACAGATGGGAGTGTTATCTACTAGTTGGTGATGGGGGTTGAGGAGAGGGCATTGGCGGTGATGAACCAACCGTGGGATGACCCAAAGATGTAATGGTCCGCGATGGTGGGTCCAGTAGGTCAGGCAGCGCGTGGGACCTACGCTCGACGAGGCTATACAGTTCGTTAGCATGCCTGTTGGCTTTGTCACATGTGTAGAGGAGGTAGGGGGTTTCAGGCGGGGAGTACATGTCGGTGGGGTGAAGGTTTCGGGAAGTGGCATGCCTGGAAGTGCATACGGCAACAGAGTAGAAGAGGTCTACGAATTCCATCTTTCCTAGCACAATGGCCAAGAGTTCGTCTGGCAGCTTCGACCACTTGGGGCCAGGGCTGGGGGCCTTCCATGGTGATTGGGAGTTTAGGTGAGATGTGTTGTGAATGGCTCATGTAAGATGGTAAACTACAGGGACGTCAAAATTGGACATCATGGTGTCATAGCATCATGATTTCAAATACACGAATTCAACATAAATTTAGGAATATTTTTTAAAAATATCAGTTTTAGGGCATATACTTATCTATAACAAATTTAGATCACATGCTTGTTTTATATATATATATATATATATATATATATATATATATATATATATATATATATATATATATATATATATATATATATATATCAGCACATACCTACAATCACACTATCATAAAAAAAAGCAACTACAATTCAAATTTAAAAATTGATATATTGGCACCATAGTTTCCTAAGTAATTATACTATATGTATATGTATGTGTATGTGTGCATAACTACAAGGTGGTTATTGTCAGAGACATAAAGCCGAATCGTTGTGTCGTTAGGAGCAGACAAAGCACGTGTCTTATCCATCGCAAGAGAGAGAATTGCTGGGCCCTTATACAAGTTTATGAAATCTCTAAGTGGTTGTTGGTCGAATAAAATATGTAGTGGGCTTCCGACTAGGGATACTCTGGCAATTGCTTCAACCACATGGGTCTTAGGGCCTTAATTGAGTACTAAAGCCATATTTAATAGATTATTTAATCCTCGTCAATGGTATTTGAACAATGCCCTTATTTATGTTTACTTCATATAGGCCATATTCGTATTGGTTTCTACTTCTGATCTCTATTTAGAAAATCCAATACTAATGCCGGCTTTTCAAAGCAGTTTCTCCACTTCTCTCATTGTCATCTCGCTCCGGAGATAAGGCATGGAGGGGGTCATGGGTGCATCATGCATTTCACTCCTCACATTCTCTTTATTAAAGTCATTTCTTTTAGTCATTGTTATTTATTTTTAGTCAAAAACTATAACTTACAATAAAAAATCATTAGCAAAAGACACTACTATGGCCCTCCATAAATCGGTGGCGTAGAAAATGTCTCATATTAAGTCCTCCGACGGAGGAGGCGCAAGAAGAGCCCGTGCTCATTATCGTGTAAAGAGAGGGGACAGAGAAAGTTTGTTGGTAGGCCTTTGAAATTTGGTAAATTTCAATCCGAGCAGAACATCAGGCCCATACATATGGCCTGTGGCACCTGCATGTGGCGGTGGCTGTAGACGAGTTACCTATCCGATCCATCCACTCGGGCCAGGTTTGAACCATGGTAGGTGGCGTAAAACACACCAATCAATCCAAGTTTAGGCCCAGCAAGCTTGCCCATAGCCATACGAAGAAACGGAGTTCCCGTTATCGGTAAGCGGTGACTGTCGTGGTTCACACATAACTATTTAACTCAATGATACTTTAAAATTATATATGATAGTATATGTATACATGAAATGATGAATCCCTCATTATATTCGTTCTAGTTTCGCCACTGCCAGTACATAGTCGTATGCTCTTACCCTTTGATGATCCAACAGCATCTTACTGAAAGCTGTTCTATCCCTTCTCTTTTACTTTTGCACGGTCCAATCAATTCAGCACTCTCCCTGGCCTTGCAAACTTGCCACAACTAAACTTTGACTGATGAATTCTCTTCTCGAGCTTAAAGTGTAGTCACCCTAATTCCTTTTGACACCCTCATCACATTTCTCATCCTTGCAGAGTCTGTACTCAATTATCTTGCTCTTTCACTTCAACTTCAGTTACGACGTCAGAATTGCAGCCCTTCCACAACCAATTAAACCAAGATCACTCTGCGGCCCGATCACTCCACCGACAGTTGCTGGTAATAAGTATTTCATGTTGGTTGTTGATGATGCTACAAGATGGATGTGGGTGTTCATGCTAAGAACCAAGGATCAAGCATGTACCGAGTTTATCAAGTTCAAGACTCAGGCTGAAAACACCAGTGGACGCCACATCAAGACACTGCGATCTGATCGTGGTGGTGAGTTCTTGTCTGCAGTGTTCGCCAAGGTCTGTGAAGAGGCTGGTATCCAGAGGCACTTTACTGCACCCTACACGCCGCAGCAGAATGGCGTTGTGGAGCGTCGGAACAGGACAGTCATGGCGATGGCACGGTCTTTACTCAAGTGCATGAGTGTCCCGGGGAGATTTTGGGGCGAGGCTGTGCGACATGCAGTACATCTGTTGAATAGGTTGCCGACTAAAGCAATGGGAGAGCGTACCCCATTTGAGGCTTGGAACGGGAGAAAGCCGCACTTGGCGCACCTACGAGTGTTCAGGTGCACGGCACACGTCAAGACGGCGGCACCACATATGAAGAAGCTTGACGACAGAAGCCAACAAATGGTGTACTTCGGCGTCGAGGATGGGTGCAAGGCGCATCGTCTGTTTGACCCACGTCGCAGCAAAATTTTTGTAAGCCGTGATGTGTTCTTTGAAGAAAACCAGAAGTGGAAATGAACTACAGGCATGGAGGCAGAAGAACTGGGAGACTTTCAGTTTGAAGAGCATGCACACACAAACTCCTCCGTGTGGACTCCTGCTGGAGGACAAGCCGCTGTGCCAGGAGGGTCTGGTGCGGTTCAGCACAGCAGCCTACGGCATGGTTCTGGTGAAGTCCAGCGCAACGGCGAGTCGGCGAGTGCAGACCAGCAACTCCAGTCTGGTGCGGTTCAGTACAGTGGCGAGTTGGCGAGTGCGGCGTCTGGCGGCGCGCCAGTCGCAGCGTCACCACCGGGCCCAGTGACGAGGGCGCGGGCTGCTGCACGCATGGGACGAGTGGCCGGGACAACGTCAGGACTGCCAGTCACTCCCATGCACGTGCAAATGACTGGGACAGAGCCAGTCATGGAGGGCTCAGTTGGAAACAACAGCTCGGTTGGGAACAGCAGCTTAGTTGGCAGCAGCAGTTTAGATGAAGGCCCAGTTCGTTATCGCAGCCTAGAAGATATATATCAAAATACATCTGAGGTTGCACTCAATTTTGACTCCGATGGTGAGGCCCTGCTTGCAGAAACTGAAGAGCCAACTTGTTACAGTGAAGCAGCAGGGAACCCGGAATGGGAGGAGGCCATGGTTAGAGAAATGGAGTCAATTGAGAAGAATGCAACATGGACACTGACCACACTGCCTGCTGGACATAAACCCATAGGACTTAAGTGGGTTTACAAACTGAAGAAAAACTCAGAGGGTGTGGTGATCAAGCACAAAGCCCGGTTAGTGGCAAAAGGATATGTGCAGCGAAAAGGGGTTGATTTTGAAGAAGTGTTTGCGCCAGTTGCAAGATTGGACACAGTGCGTGTGATTCTTGCAATCGCAACAAACCGTGGTTGGGAGGTTCATCACCTTGATGTCAAGACGGCTTTTCTAAACGGCGAGCTTGAAGAGGAAGTGTATGTGTCACATCGGAGGGATTTATTGTGGAAAACAAAGAGCATTTTGTGCTTAAATTGAGCAAGGCTCTTTATGGTCTTCGACAAGCGCCGCGGGCGTGGAACATTAAGCTGGATAGAAGCTTAAAGAAGATTGGTTTCAGGAGATGTGTGCAAGAACAGGCCTTATACACAAGGGGAGAAGGAAGGGCAGCAATTGTAATTGGGGTATATGTTGACGATCTTATTGTCACAGGAGGGGATCCAAAGGAGATTGCAGTTTTCAAGAAACAAATGACAGCTGAGTTTGAGATGAGCGATTTGGGGCTGCTGTCTTATTATCTTGGGATTGAGGTGTCATAGCAAGAGTCTCATTTCACACTCAAACAGGAAGGCTATGCAAAGAAGGTGTTGATGCAGTTTGGAATGATGGATTGCAACCCCACAAAGTACCCTATGGAGCAGAGAGCTCAGCTGCACAAGGATGCTGATGGCCAGTCGATGGATGCAACTGAGTATAGGCGGATGATTGGATGCCTCAGGTATTTGCTCCATACTCGCCCAGATCTGTCTTTTTCTGTTGGAGTGGCCAGCAGGTATATGGAGAGGCCAACAATGATGCACTTTAAGGTTATGAAGCAAATTTTTCGGTATCTAAAGGGTACCACAGATTTTGAGCTGATGTATAGCCAAGGAGGAGCAAAGGAGGTGCTCACCGGTTACACGGACAGTGATTTGGCGGGAGATCCTGATGATAGAAAGAGCACGGGTGGAATGGCTTTCTACATCAATGATAGCTTGGTGTCTTGGTGCTCACAAAAACAAAAAAACAATGGCACTTTCATCTTGCGAAGCTGAATTTATGGCAGCTACAGCAACAGCTGCACAAGCACTTTGGTTGAGAAGTTTGCTTGGAGAGATCACTGGAGAAGAGCCAAAAACGGTGAAGATGTTTGTTGACAACAATTCAGCTATTGCGCTTATGAAGAATCCAGTTTTTTATGGACGAAGTAAGCATATTGACACCAGATATCATTTTATTAGAGAGTGCATCGAAGGAGGACAGATTGAGGTACAGCGTGTTTGCACTGAAGAGCAAAAAGCTGACACTTTGACAAAGGCATTGCCGGCGGTGAAGTTGGCAACAATGCGACATCTGCTTGGTGTTCGTGATCTTGGCCCACACCAGAATTAGGGAGGAGTATGTTGGACATAATTCTGGTTGTGAGCTGTTAGAGTGAAGACTGCAGGTGCGTCATCATTTTACTTGCTTCTTCAGTTAGCATGCAGGGAGTGCCGCAGTAAGCGGACAGAGCATGCGTGTGAGTCAATAACGTGCAGCTTGCACGAAGTCTGTCTTTTCGGTTTTAGTCGCTGTTAATTTGGATCTGTGATCCGTTTTAGTCGCAAGTGTTATTTGCATTCAGTTAGCAGGGCTTCTGCAGAGAAGTACTTCCTTTTGTATTCTGAACATAAGCTTCGTCTCAGTTTTCTGAATATTACAATCTCCAGTTTGCCGTATCAATACAGTGCTCTTCTTTGTGTGTTTGTTCTGGGCATTGCGATCCTGCTCTTCATTTCTACAGAGAGCGGCTCGACGTCCAACCTCTACTACTCCGTCGACGCGGCCGGCGGCGCGGTCCACGTGGTGATGCTGGGCTCGTACACGGGGTTCGAGGAGGGGTCGGAGCAGCACGCGTGGCTTGAGAGGGACCTCGCGGCGGTGGACAGGCGGAGGACGCCGTGGCCCGTGGCTTGTGGTGCTGCTGCACGCGCCGTGGTACAACACCAACCATTCAAGCATCACAAGTCAGCGCACCTGTCGGCGAGCTTCGGGCACGGGCGGCTGAGGATCGTCAACGAGACGAGCACGGTGTGGACGTGGCACCGCAACGACGATGAGTACGCCACCGTCCGCGACGAGGTCTGGCTGGAGAGCTTGGCTAGTCCAAAACCAGCCCTAGCAACCGCCGGTCGTCATACCGATGAGTTGTAGGATGCCCATGCACTCCGCCGATGTGACTGTTTGTTGTAGTAGCACTAGTACATCGGGCAGCATGCACACGTACATAGACGGGCTAGTTTCCTATAACAACACCACTTCAGATTGACATGTTAGGAGGTAGCCCACTGGGATATTCGGTTTTTACACTCCATCTGTTAAGGCTATGATCTTACCAGCTTATGATCTGAGACTTTTCTCAAATAAATAAACAGAATAATTTCTCTGTCGTTATTTTAAAATGATTTATCAGTATAATCTTTTCAAAATAGTTTATCGGCATTCGATTTATTTATAAAAACGTTTATGTTATGATCAAAAACCATTGGTCATGGGAAAAAAACGCACCCGAAGGCTACAGCATCCCTATTTCCCAGCACTGCCTGCCCCCCTTTGACGTCGCCTCTTGACCGTAACGCTCCGCATTTCTAAACTAGCCGTAGTTGCTATCCCCGTGAGTTTAGCACAAAATTAACCACATAATAACAAAGTCGTCGCAGCCACTACAATCATTAACATTTTACAACAATTCAATCAAAGCAACAAGTGACAAAGTAAAGAGTTATAATTTACAATATACATCAGAGTTCAATAATATTACATTTATTTCCATACATGCAAAGAATACAGTAATTAAATGTACAATTGACCTCATTGCATACACATTTACACTTCACTAGATATTTTGGAGTAATCTGCAGTTTTAATTGAAAAAAAGACAAATAACAAGATATTGAAAAAGACCGAACGAAAGAAGAAATTAAAAGTCATATTGCTGTCAGACCTATGTTAGGTTATCAAAATGGGTGTTTCGCTCATCGAGATACCAGACTATCTAGGGCCAGTTGGCACCTCTCGTAGCTAGAGGTGGACATTCAATTTATGCGGTTCGGTTTATTCAGTAAAAAATTATTCGATTTTTGAAAGTTGACAACCGAATTAAATAAACTAAAATAGAAAACCGAACCTAATTAGCCAAATTATTTTGGTCAGTTAATTCAATTTTTCGGTTAACCGAAATATGCACAACGCTTTAATTTATTTTTGAGCGAATGATATCTCTAGAAGCTACTAATGTTCTTTCTCTTTGACATGTTGAAAAATACCTACAAAATTAAATAAGAATAGCCTTTGTTTACTACAAATTCACACAAGGGAAAAATAATATTTCGGTTAATTCGGTTTTTGTGACTTCAAAACCGCACCGAAAACCGAATAGCATGAAAATATAAACCACACTGAATACCATACACCAAATAAACTATAATTTTTTGTTTATTCGATTTGGTATTTTAGATTTAGTATAAAAATGCCTACTCCTACTCGCAGCCATAGGGTTTCATCATCTGACGTTAGAAACAAAGCTAAATCCATTCCAAATTCATTGCCAGCCACCCCATACCTAAAACCAACCCTCCTCTACATAGTGAAAAATCCCCACAGCATAGTCATGACACAAAGGGGAGAGGACAACACCAAGCAACTAGATGGGGAGAGAGAGAGTTCATTTTCACCCATAACCGCAGCCAACCAACGCCAAAGCCAAACCATAGCCAGCAAGCAATATTCCACCAGATCCACTCCATTTCCCCCAAATCCACCAAGCCAACTGAGAATGACGAGCATGGAGTGAAGCTTGACGACCAGGCCAAAGGAGGAGGAGGAGGAGCCAGCGAAGGAGAAGGACGGAAACTCCAAGAGGAGGTTCTGTCCAAGAGGAGGCGATAACCGAACTAAGCGCTAGCCAATCGGAGGACAGCCGAGCCAAGCACATGCAACCAAGAAGGCTATACCTTGGTTCTTCCCAAATTGAGCCCAACATCATCCAACAAGGTAGTCCCACAACACATTTTCGATCTTTGCCATCACTATCACGAGACCATACCACACACGTCATCACATTCACATGCATCTCACCGAAACTATAGCATCTATACTAGTAGACTAAAGTAGTAGGAGAGGAAGCTAAGGAGAGGAGTAGAGTATACTAGAGGAGAGCCAACCACGGGACGACGTGCCACCATCAGCCACCATGCGCACCCAACGGCCACCCACACTCCCTGGTGTGTGAGAAACCTCGAGCCCTATCACGACAAGCCAACAGGATCCACCACCATCACCACCTCAACCCCATCTTTATCAAAAAAAAACTCAAATTAAAGAGTAAATTACGTAAAAGCAAAGAAGAGGGAGTGGTGGGCCAAGAAGGCACCTGGGCAACTAGCAGTAGCCGATCCAGATTAGGGCGGCGATCGGGTAGAGGTGAGCCGAGCAGCAGCAGGGTACAAGGGAGAGAGAGTAGCCAGGGGGGGTCGATAGTGCAGCACCCAGGGCCAGCTAGCCAAGGAGTCAAAGCAAAGGGAGGCAGCGGCGTTGAGGCAGCGTCGACAAGACAAAGAACCTAGAGGGAGGATGAACCGAAAGACAGAGGGAGCTGAGAGGAATGAGAGAGAGAGAGAGCGACAACATAGGGAGTAAATAGGTTGAGCCAAGTCGGCCAGGAGTGAAAAGAGAGGGAGTAGAGGGTATATATCTCTGTATATATATGTATTGAGTATTTTGTTGCATGTATAGTTGCATGCCTAATTAATTAGGTAATAACTAAACTGCAAAACTCAATTAATAACCATTCATAGATATTAAACTAGAATCATTTTCATTAGTAAACTAATTTCATGCGACAGTATAAAATAGCTTTTATTAATAAATTTCATAATCGGTTAAATTGACCTAGGAATCATACGGGAACACATCGACATAGCTATCCTCCAAATCGAGCTATGACAGAACAACTTGTATCTTGACTTGCTGAGAGAAAATCTTTTGTCACGATCCAGCAACGAAAGATCATACTTTATTAGGGCCATGTCGAGTATGCCCTAGATTGATTGGACGAAGAACCAAGATCTAATACCACTTATTATAAAATGCATGATAAAATATAAAACAATAAAGAATAATTAAAAGCACGAGACAAAGATTTAACATAAAAAACTCTTGCAAAAAATCATGAATGCACAATCGGCAGAATTACTATATAGGGGAGAAGTTACAAAACGCTCTTGACGTTATATAGGTAGATAACTTGTGATGCGCTCTTTATCTATTATGAGGCTTACAAGGAGTATAAATAGCCTTAGTAATAAGAGTCTCAAACGAGGAAGGAGTTCTAATCAGCAATGAAAATAGAGATCTACTTATAAACTGGGGCAGTATCCTGCTCGAAAATAGAAACAACACCGTGCTTAGGGATGAAACAAAGTCTTAGAAGATGACATTGAAGAGTTGTAGTCAAAAATGCATCGGGTAGTCACGTCTGACTCCAATCGGCGCAAACACCTTTGGACAGCATGTCTGGTGTAAGTTGGTGCAGAGTCTATACGGACACAAAAACAATCACAATCATAACCTCTGACCAGTTCACATTACCAACTAGTTATACTGAACGGAATATATCTTTTAAGCAAAATCTATTCAGATTCTTCCTTTACCTAGTGGGTTACTCAAACCCATTGAGTATACCCTTTTTTATTAAATTAAAATTGAGTATATGCCACCGCAATTGTGTTCGGTCTGAAAAATGACACTGCAATCGAGTTCCTTTGAAAAATACCACTCCAATTATGAAATATTCTTAGAAATAAAATTATGCTCAATACTAGCCAATTTTTAATGAATACATCTTCCGTATTTCATTTTTTTGTATGGTCAAAATACATATCGACATAAGAGTGGTGTATTCATATAAAATGGGCTTTTATTGATGCCATTATGTTCAATACAAGCTGATTTTACATTAATACACGTTCCGTATTCTAATTTATATTTTTGTGTACATAAATACCACTCCAATAATCTCATACTCGTATAAATACCATTATAATCAATAAAAACCTATTTCGTATCATTAAAAATTTATTAGTATTGAGTATAATCGACCGAACATGGTTCCAGTGGCAAATGTGCATGTATAACTTGACAGGATCAAAAACTTGTGCGTGGGCTTGGCATCTGTGCATGCAATCACCAAGCCAATTCAACGCCCAACCTGCATCTATTGCATCCATTTAAAGGAGAAAGTAGACGACAACATCATCGTCTGCTGTATATGTCTGCATCAACAAAACGGACGTGAGCAGGTAGCTGCTGCATGTCGCGTGTTCATGCCATGGCCTTACGAATCACCTTGGTACGGCACGAGTCATGAACACGCGAAAAGGTATCGGATTCGGTTGAAGCGATCGACGTCACGTCACCATGGATGGCTCAGGTGTAATCTGCACGGGCGTAGCTCGGCACATCGCCGTGGGCGCCCGTTGTAGACTAAGTCAGGCAAGACTTTTTAGCACTTTTGACGTATTTTGATCTCGTATCTATAAAAATGATATTTAGTCATGTAAAATTAGTAAAAATATCATGTTTATCATATAGTGCGACGGTCCTAGAAGGAGACATGTGGCCTCTGTCACATGACCACCGTGCAACAACCCTTGGTTGCCTGGCCATGGTACGGCAACACCCTGGGCCATCTGGCCACCATGATGCAGGGACCTTAGCCGCACGACCATCATGCGGCAGGCTCCTCTGCCACACGGCCATCATATATGAGGCGATGGGATAGGGTAATTAGCGCTAATCTAATCGTAATTAGATGTTTCGTTAAGGTGTACTGCTTGTCCGGTTTTTTAGATATAGCAAATGAGCTTTAAAAATTACAAAAATTTGTGCGGTGCCTCCTGACGCAGCGTACTTGATTGTGTAATTTTTTCTATAATTTACCCATCCTAAATTTCACTCGAAAATTTTATAGCTATCGCACAGATGTCATGCAGCAAAGACCACGTATTGCTCCCTAGGGCTGTTGTACGACCACAATAGAAGTGACATTCTTAGGCTCCACTCAGAACCGCGTTTAGTGGTAGCGTTGAGCATTTTTCTTACTTTTTTTGTTTTTTCTAATTATTTTTTATTTTAGGTTTTCTTTTCTTTTTTTCTTTGTATTGTCCACGATGGGTTAATATGTTTTTCTATTTTTATTTTTTAATTTATTTATACCCAATAAGTTAATTTAGTTACAGTAAAAAAATAAATCAACTATAATAAAAAACTATAAACCAGCGTCGTTTGAAACAACCTTACATGTTCAAAAGCGTCAAAAGTGCAAAAAAAAAATGTCCGAGTGAGGCTGGGACGTAGAATGCCATCAAGTGCGTGTGAGTTAGGCATACAATCCGTCGCATGATCCTAAGGAGAAGTTGAGGTTGCTTTCTTCGGCCTCTTTCTTTTCATGTGTTGATTTATAGTTTTTTTAAATAAATAAATAAAATAATTTTTTTCACATTTTTTAAAGTAACTTATCAGAATAATCTTTTTAAAACAGTCTAGCAACTTATTAACATTCGATTCATATACATAAACACTCATGTTAGAACCAAAAATCAATAGATGCAACTATAAATCATTAACCACAACAAAAAAAAAAGAACACACCCTTTAGCATCTGTCTCTGTATATAGGCCATGCTACTGTGGGCTGGATGAGTTACACATGGCCTGGAATTTTCTAGTTTAATAAACGAGTTTTTTAGACCACATGCAAATAGCCCAGATTTTTATTAGAAAGCTGAAGGTGGTCTTACAGAAAGGAAACACGCTGGGATTACCAGTTTACAGTCGGAAAAGAAGAGTACTGCCCCCATTCCTCTATGAAAAAGCATGTTCTACATGAGATGTGAATAAATGGAGTCCAATGACCACTCTAAACGACTTCTGCTTTTAGTTTCTATAAGACACATCGGTCGTAATTATCTTTTTGGATATATTTCTTTTTTCTTCTTATTTCTTTATATTATCTATAATAATATATTTTTTTATTTTTTAAATATAATTACTCAGAAAAGACTAGTAACCACTACAGTATTTTTTTCAACCGTTATGATATTTTTTTTAACCGCTATGATGCTAAAAATCCAGAAGCCTTCTGCTGTTTGGAGCGCTACCTAAATAGCTTTTAGAAACGGCCTATCCCTACGGGTGACAACAGTAATCAGAACTGGGAAAGGGAGGTTTCCAAAACATTCGTTTTTGTGCCAAAACTTCCTGCCTGACACCCTATTACCCACGAAATAGCTTGCCCCTTTTTTCTTGAGAAAACCCTCCTCAGCTTAATATTGTTTGCAGACCATCATATAGTTTTTCAGAACATAGTATCCTTCGTGAGCGAAAACAGGCGTACACTTTGTGATGGTAATCAAATCAAGGTCAATGACTAACTGACAACAAAGCAGCAACGCCCAAATCAAACAGAGTAGATAAAAAATAGCACTGTCATATCGGAGTCACAAACCCTTTGGCACTGTCAAAATATGACTGATAACTCGAAGCAACCAAAGCACAATAAATTTAAAAAAAAAGACTTCTCAACATAGTTCAAAATTTGCACTTAAGCTTTTAGGAGCAACTCAGATGGGTTTGAGTTGAAAGTAGAAACCATGTTAAGCTGAGAAACTAAGGTAGATAAGTTTGCTGCTAGCTGTCTCTGTTATATAATATCTTCCTTTTCCAGTGAGTTCTTTTGATCAAACAAGCAAAGACATGATGCTGTTCTTTTATCAGAGCAACCATGCAACATATCACATTCTGAAGCTATTCATCATTCACAAGTGCAATAGGCTGACAGAATTCACAACTCACAAGTACATGGAGGGATCAATTGCACTGAAACTAATCAAAGATTAAATTTCTAACACTAGCCAAAACAAGGGCGAATTGATCCTTGATGCTTGACACACATTACAACTACTGGACCATCACAACATCCTGGCAAATAGATGACTCACAGTTGGTACATTACAACTGCCTCGGCGCGCTTTCAATTAGAAATGGATGAGCACTAGATTACAATTGAAGCATTCATGGCTTAGTAGATGAGTCGCAGTAGTGACTTACTACAGCAGATATATCATGAACCAGCGCATACACATACAGAGACATAATAGCAATACTACAAATAAAACCATTTAGTATATCTGAACGACTAAAGCATGAGAAATTAAACATATAATGAGTTCTTCATTCTCATAATTAAGACATAGGCACATCACAGATATAGATCCACACACGGTTCCAAAACTCTCATTGCAACATTTTAATTAAGGATAAAGCAGGCAGCAGTTTTCAAGTAAACTCTCATTGCAACGTTTTAATTAAGGATAAAGCAGGCAGCAGTTTTCAAGTAGCTTGAACTCCTAATAGAAGCGGTGATAACAAAAACTAGAGATGGAGAGACAGTACGACCACCAGCAGATCCGCGAGCCTAATCGATCTCCTGGAGCGAGGCGCCGGTGGAGGAGGTGGCCCCGGCGGCAGCGGCGACGTCGTCGACCGTGAACTTGCCCTTGGCCTTGTCGGCGGCGCGGCCGCTGGCCTTGCGGTCGAGGAGGGCCTTGCGGTCCTTGTCCAGCTTGAGCTTCGTGACGACGACCTTGGATGGGTGGATGCCGACGTTGACGGTGGAGCCGTTCACCTTCTCCCTGGTGATCCGCTCTACGTGGATGACCCAGCGGCGGCGGTAGACCTGCACGACCTTGCCCTCCCGGCCTCTGTAGGTGCCGCGTACCACCTGGACCTCGTCGTCCTTGCGGATCGGGACGGAGCGCACGTTGTACTTGTGGCGGAGCTCCGACGACAGCGCTGCGGACATGAGCACGCGGCGGACGGAGGAGGGCGCCGTGAAGTGCGCCTTGCGGCACTTCCGGCGGGAGCTCGTGACGCGGGGGTTGCGCTTCATGGCGGCGGGGAGTGTCTCGTTCCTTACCTGGGCGACGGCTAGGGTTTTTGGTGGGCGAGGGAGACGAGGGAGTGTGTGGTAGGAAGGAATATATAGAGGATTGTAGTGGGCCGGTAAACTTGGAGAAGCCTAGTTAAGGTTCTAGTATCATACAGCCCACGGACCGTTTAGAACGCGACAAGATGGGACGACGTTTTCTTACCATGAATGAACCAATATTCTAGACGTCCTCTTCTTTAGGCCTTATCCTGTATATAACCTTTGTTTAGAGAAGACAATATGCATACCAGTTTCTCAAAATAACTTCTTTATTTTTCTTGCTATCATCTCGCTTCAGGGATAAGATAGATCACGGATGTATCACCCAATCCACTCCTCTCGTTCTCGTCACGCATATGCATCTCCCTCACTTTTTGCACCACTCGCTCTTTGTTATAAAAACCATTTCATTCAGCTACTACTATTTATTTTTAGCTAAAAGCTATAAGTCACAACAAAAAAACTATCAGCAAAAATCAATACAACTGTCCACTTAATCTATCCTCCTCATTTTGTAGTTCATAAGTACCACTACCATGCCACACCTCTACGGCCCTATTGCCCATATTCCTAATGGTTTCTGTTTCTGATTTCTACTTAAAGAAATCATAAATCAATATGAATAACTGACTTCTTAAAGCGATTTCTCCACTCCTCTCGCTCCGGAGATAAGACAGAGGACCACGAACGCATCACGCATTCCACTCCTATCACTCTCATCTCACGTCCGTATCTCTCACTTATTTTCCCTATCGCTCATGCTCTTCTCCTAAAAACTAGTTTTTTCAGGTACTACTATTTATTATTAGGTAAAAACCATTAGCCACGACCAAAAAACCATCCACGGTAACTGATATGAACATACCTTATATCATTACAAGGCACACACATATATTACATATTGAAAAAAAATGGTGAAAGGATGTCACACAGTACTTAACGTACATAATCTAATTCCAATACATCAATTGCACACGTTTATTGCTGTGCACTTGGCAAATATGCAGTGTCGGCACGGTTGCTGTAAAAGTCAAACAGTATCGATATCCTCGTGCTCACCCATCGAGCCACATAACGATCGAAAGAAGTCACGTTAAACCGGCAAAACACATTGGCGCACGACTACAGAAGAAGTCAGGAAACACCAGTGAATGACATGCCAAACGGGTCGGTTCATTTACACTTATGTTTTGGTTTTTAATAGAAACTAATTTTTAAATAGAATATCTTTTTAAGATGATGTTTATAAGTTAATTATAGTAAATATTATTCTAACTTCGACCAAAATCGTACACAAGTATTTCTCTCTACTCTCTCTCTTATAAATAATCAGAATTTAAAATTTTAAATAAAAAATAAAAAAACACAGCACAAAAAGAACACACCAAATTTTCCCTCAATGCTACTCCTCTGCATACGTCATCACATTTTGAGATTTTATTTTGGTACAAGATAATTTCGCGCAGTAATTAACGTACATATGTAATCGAATTCCAATACATCAATTAACAAGGACACACGGCCTTACTGCTGCGCGCTTGGCCGGTACAACTCAGAATCACAACAACAACAACGTGCAGTTTACGCAGCACTGTGAGCGTGTGGAAGCCTCTGTTTTACTCCATGATATAATTATTTTCTATACTAGTTACAGACAAACCCATGCGTTACAACAGAGTTATAAAAATAATGAGACAGAATTTACTGTCTAGCCAACTTCACACATCAAAACATTAGAGAGCAAGCGACAGAGAGAGATGGCTAGAATACGCGAGGAGATGAGAAAAGTGGAGGAGATAGGCGGTTGTATTCTGAGAGAGAGAAGAGGAGAGAGACGAATGGTCTAAATCAAATCGGATGGCTCAGAAGAGAGAAGGGAGGCCGTACCAACCACCAACTCTTTCTTTTATAATAGTAAAGATAAGCCTTCAAAGAAACTGCCCGTCGGATATAAATGTATGATTGATTCGAGTTTCGGAGTGTGATATGAAATATTTTTATACCCTTGAATATATTTATGGTGCGTGAGTTTTGAACTACTTTTGAATTCAATGTTACTAAAATGATTATATATATAATACCTGCTACTCCCAGGTAGAGGTGTTAAACAGATTCGGATTATTTGTTTTATCTGGTATTCGTATCTGGGCAATTCGATTTATATTCGATACACTAAGACTCAAAGAGTGTCAATTGTACTTTTATTATCTGTTTTTATCCAGCATCCGTATCCGAATTATTCGATTCGTATTCAATCCGTTGACACCCCTACTCCCAAGTGCAACTACTCCTACATCTGATATACCACTAAAACAAATTTAACATACTCCTTTAGCACTTTTAGTACACTCATATACTAATTATAAGATACTACAATATGAACCATTCAAAAAATTTGTAAGGGAGTCTATAGTTTTAGCATATTTTGCGAAATACCTTCATATACGCACAAAAAAGGGAGTATATCTGAAAATATAAATATCACATAAATAGTCTTATATACTTATATACTACACGTATATATCCTCTGTTATACAATATACTCCCATCTATAACAATCTAAATGAAATGCATACCTTTGAAAAAAATATACTCGAATTCAAAGATTTAGATTAGATGCTTTGCTGATTTTTATATAAAATTAGTACATAGCTATAGTTAAACTATCATAAAAAACGCAATTGTGGTTCGAATTTCAGTTTGAACTAGTTAAAATCGGGCAAAACAAAAAATGGTGAATATAACTTGCTCTTGGGCGAATGATAGCCAAGATAACTCTAAATATATTTCCACATATCTTAGCTGCGGCAACCATGGAGCGGCTACGGCAATGGCAAGGCATTGGACCGAAGGACAAGGGACCCCGATGAGGGCAATGAAGTAGATGAGGATGGGAGGAATTGGTGGGAGGCAGTGATAGCGACAACGAGCCCGTGGGATATACAGCACCGGGATGTAGGTAGGTTTATTTCCGCGTTGATGACAGAAGAAAGGCCTCACATCTAGGCTACAACAACAAAGGAGAGGAGTGAGGCGGAGAAGCCAGAAGAAGTTTAGGGTGACAATGGTTCTACTGCCATACATAACTTTTATTTAAATATCACTTGAAATTAATTACTAATAGTCTAGGGCACAATGTTTAATAAGCGCATGCGCACGCACATTCTATTCCGGGGTGTAGTTACTCCATCCATGATATATCACATAAATGAATTTGATATATTCATTTATCATTTTAGGTATTCTTATATACTAATTCTAATATACTTAAATGCCAACCACATGAAAAATTACAAAAGAGTACATAGTTTTTGGCATATTTTACTAATACATTCGTATTCATATATAAAAAGGAGTATGTTAAAAAAATTGTACATACCACCGAGATAGTCTTATATACTCATATATTATAGGTACATACACTCTGTTGCGTGATACATACATACATATGTACGTACATAATTGTATTTTAACAGAATCCTTAGTTAAATTTGTACTTTAAATTTAATACTAAAGACACACTAATTAACTCTAATCAGTATCTAACACCAAATATTTTTAATAATCATCAAATTAAGCGGAGCATATTAGTCCTATAGGTTTTACCATAAATTGGTTTTCAATGAATTACTAATGATCTAGGGTCCACTGGTCAGTTGGTCATTGGTATACAAAATTATATTTTAACAGCATTTCTAATTGAATTTGCACTCTAACTCAAATAGGGATGACATGCTAATTATCCTTGGTTAACATCCAATAGTAATTAATTTTGGTTAATAATCTAATTAAGTAGCCCTATTGTCATTCTGATGGTTAACTCCTAATTAGTACTAAGTAATCACTCGACTTATCACTATTAATGGCATTATTAACTTAATTATGCTGCTATAGTGCTCTTCTCCCTTTCCCCCGAGTCCAAAGCAGGGGAGCGCCCATGGAGCTCCTGACCAAGCTCGGCGCCGGCGAGAGCAGAATCGGCGGCGCCAGGAGAGCATAAAAATGGAACTATACGGGCATGACGAGCTTATGGGTGGTGACGGCGCTGCGGGAGACGGACTACAGCGGTGGTGCGGCTACGTACGGCGGCGATGACACTGCTACTACAGCGACGGCTATAAGTCGACTAATCCCAAAACCTGAGCGTGTCATGAGTATCTACGGGTGGAGGGGAACTCACAGCTGCGAACGGTAAGGACGGAGATGGGATGGGGTCGTCTGGTGACGGGAGCTGAGGGCGGCGCAGTGAGGTCCACGCGGCGGTGGCGCTGCGGAAGGAGACAACTGAAATTAGGGGTTAGGGAAGATAGAGGATGGTGAGGAGACGCACTGGTAAGGACGAATCGGACGAAATCTCACCGAGTAGATGTCCACCGCTGCTCGACTTGGAGGAGACGTCACTATGCAGCGGCATTCTGGGCGTTTGAGTGGGCAAGAATGAGGGTGAATAGAAGGAGAATGAAGAGGAGACCAAGGCACACAGTGGTGCGGACGGAATGGCTTATAAGAGAGAAGAACTCGATGCTTTCTTGCGGCATTGCGGTCGGTGTGCGCGAGTTCTCATGGGCGCGGCGCTACGCGTGCTCCCGAGGCAATGTGACAAGGCCGCAGCAGTGCGAGGCTCGAGGAGCACGGCGCAGCAGAGGCGCTAGATGGCGGCCTCGTCACCATCTGCAAGTGCGGCACGCGTACGTGTGCGAGCAAGAGGAAGAGAGAAGGGGGAGGTGGCTTTGGGAGGAAGATGAACAGAGCCGGCTGACTCGTGGGGTCGGTCCCAGTGGAGTGGGTGCAGGTGGAGGGAGTGGTGATGCTGGGCTGGTGCTGGGCCGGGGAAAAGAAAGGAATAGGTAAGAGAGGAGAAGGTAGGTCGCCAGCGGCTGGGTTTCGACCCAAATTAGGGTAGTTTCAAAAATAGAGTTTGTTCATTTATTTGCTTTATTAGGACTAATTTAAATTTGAATTTTGAAATGTTATTTGTAAAACACATTTAATTTCTTGAGAGTTGAGCTAACACATTTGATGGTTTTTATAGTTTCGCTTTGTTATGCAAACAAAGAAATTATTTGAAATTTTAATTCCAAGACAATTGTTTTGTTTGGAAATTTCAATTATGCAACAAAATTTCATGAAAATCATGCATTTTTAAAATGAAGCAAAAAGAAGAAACAAGGGGACAGTCTTGCGTTCCGGCTACCCATATTCGTCAAATAAGTTTATTTCACGCCTCTAAACTTTACAGGAAGTTCATTTAAACCTCCGTATATACAAATGGATATTTTACCCGTCCAACTTACAAAGAAAACCATGTTAATTGACACCCTAATTAGCAGCAGCACCCTTGTCATGGTAGAAAAGGCCAAAGGTCGAACCGCGCCAGCCAGCCATGATGTCACAAATAGCTTGGTGCAACACGTCGAACGATGAGGCAATGATTGACGCTTAAGGGGGTTGGCATGCACAAGACAAACACATCAGGGATCCTTAACGAGCCGAACTCAAGTAAGTTTGTCCTCTTAAGTTCGAACATAATGTAAGTTTAAATTAAGCTCGAATAAATTTAAGTTAAAGTTTAAGTCTAGACCTAGGATGAACTCGACCCAAATTTAAATAGGCTCGAGCTCAGGTTAAGTAAGCTGAATAAGAGTCAATAATTCAATATGCACTAATTTTCAACAATTAAAAAAAAACTCAAGTTCGAGCTTGACTCGAGTAAACTTGATAAAAGTTAATATGCATAAATATTCAAACTCGAATCAAGTCTCGACAAGCTGTTCGAGTTCGACTCATTAAAGCTCACTAGCTCGAGACGAGCTCGAAAGAAATCTAGAGCGAGCTAACCTTGAGCAATTCGTAAGGTTCAAACTTTTTTTACAACCTTAAACACATCTTTATGGCTAGCAATGGACCAGTGGTTCACAGTGATCTAATTAAGGGCATGAGATATATTGGGTTTATTCTTTTCAGTTTCTGACTTTTCTATATTATTTAGCTTTTAAACAAAGTGTTTTTAAGGTAAAATCTACTAATCGATTGTAGTAAATACTGTAGCTACTTTATTTATATCGGCCAAAGTCTCTTGTGGATGTTTCTCTCCGTACGATTTCTCTATAAACTATTACTATTCATCAACTATAGTAAAAAAAAAATAGACCCATTATCTATAGTTTTGGCGCGAATTAAGGTGTTCTCTGTGGCTTAAATGACTTGATAAAAGTGGATAGAAGCCCAGCATCACTCGTCAGTAGGAGACCATTGCTAGCTTTGCTTCATCATGGAAGTTTTTTTTATTTTGGCTTTAGTTTATCATTTCTTGTCATGGTAACTAGCTTTTAAACGGTACGTCTTTTTATGATAGAGTTTACAAGTAAGGCCCTGCTCATTTTGGCTTAAAGCCAGCTTCTACTTCTGGTTTCTTCTTTTTTTCACTATTCAGTAATTTCGTCTTTTTCTATTTTTTTTAAATTTTTTGGGATTTTTTGCTTTTTTTCTTGTATTCCTTTGTATTATCCGTGATGGGCTAACATGTTTTTCTATTTTTAAATTTTTTAAATCTAACTATGCTAAATAAGTCAACTCAGATATAATAAAAAATAAGCCAGCTACAGTAAAAAAAATCATAAGTCAACGCCATTCCGAACGCCCCCTAAATTATAGTAGACATTATACTGAGTTCAGCTATATTGATCAAAATCACATACAACTATTTAACTTTACGTATTATCTCTCACAGACAATCAAAATTTAAAAACCATAAATCAAAAAATCAAAAGCCATAGTTAAAAAACTCACCCAATAAATGGTCGGCCAAGCTTCTTTTAAGGCCCCGCTCGTTTCAGCTTCAGCTTTTTTTTCACTATTCAGTAATTTGTCTTTTTCTGAAATTTTTTAGATTTTTTGAGCTTTTTTGCAATTTTCTTTTTTTCCCGTGTTCCTTTGCATTGTCCGTGATGGGCTAACATATTTTTTTCTATTTTTACATTTTTTTAAATTTAATTATGCCCAAAAAGCTAACTCAGCTACAGTAAAAAAGCCAGCTACAATGAAATTTCAGCCAAAAGCCATAAGCCATCGCTAAAATGATCACCCCCTAAGGTATGCAGTGGATTCTAGTCCTTTCTCCGCAGCTACGACAAGTGATTCTTTACTACATACCATGCTATATTGGACTTCTTAGGCGGCGCTCTGATTGGGCTTTCGCTGGAAGTTTGGCTTCTGATTTTTATCTAAAATTATATTATATCGGCTATTAGGTTTTTTAAGAAAAAATAGAAAAAATTTGAGAATACTTTTAAAAATATCGTTATATCATCATAAACAATGAAAAAGGAATAAGAGAAATAAAAAAAGGTAAAAAAGCAAAAAAAAATTAAAAAAAACTAAAATAAGTCAAAATTAGAAACCAATACATTCTAAGTAGCTTATTTATGGCTGGGTCTTATGATTTATAGTTATGGTTTTTTAATTTTGATCTGTTCGTAAAAGGCAGTATGTACAGGGAAATAGCCACGTACAATTTATCTTTAAACTTCGTCTTAAAAAAATTCTGATTTTAAATTGATTACTATTTATCTATAGAAGCCATAAGCAAAATGCCACCTCGAACCTAGTAGGGCGTCTAGAAAGCATTTAAAGCGTTTACTACAGTGTACCGCTGCTTACAGCGGAAGACGACGACGAGTAATTAAGGTCTTCGTGCAGCTCGTGCCAGCATAGAAAAAGCAGCTAGTTGAACGGTACCTCTCCATCTGCCCATCTGCGCAGCAAACGACAACCACCAAACAATGAACAAGCAATAGTACCCCCCCGGCCCATGGCTTGGACCAATCTATAATATTAGATCGGCTTAAAAGGTAAAGTCGAAACGAGCATGTCCTAGAGTACTAGACGTTTTCCGTCGTCAAACTCACTGCTAGGGTACTGGGGTTGCCGCGAACCTACCATGAAAACGTGCCGAACTTGTTGTTTTATGCCTTCGATGTGCCATGATGCAGTCTACCTCGGTCCTTCTCTTTCTTCCATGTGCTAGATGAAATTAACTGGGACTCCTCGATCCGTCTTTATTTCAGTTCATTCATTTGATTCTTAGGAATATATAATGGTATAGATAGTTATTATCTATAATATTATCTATATTATCAATAAAAAGCACTAAAGACGGCTTATATAATAGATTATTTTTTTACATATCTCTATAGATAGCTTCTCTATGACATAATATGTCTAGTGTGTTATAGTCAGCTATTGCATAATATATGGTCCAATTCTCTATGTTTATCGTCTCTCCTCCACATCATCTCGTGTCCTACGTTATAACATTATAGACAACTAATATCATACCATTGTATATGATATTAGGGTATGTATAATGATATAGATATATGCTGTCTATAGTATCCTCCATGTCATCTGTAGAATGGCACTAAATACGGCTCATACAATATGTTATCTTTTTGCATATCTTTTTAGACAGCTTCTCTATGACATAATATATCTTGTTTATCGTGTTACGTTGACTATTGCATAATAAACGGTACAATTCTCTATGCTCGCCTTCTCTCCTCTACATCATCTCGTATTCTATGTGATAAAGTTTATAGACAGCTGGCATCATACCATTGTACATAGCCTTATACTACGAGTACTAGAAGTGAAAAACTGGTGCATGGAGTGGCTGTCATTTCTAGTTTGTTAATCTAACCATAAACTAGCTGCATCACAACACGATAACCATAGACTAGGGTCGTGTTCTTCTGAGCTACGACGGATGATTCTTGTCTACGTTTTTTATACGATAGCAGATAGCCAAGACGTCGACGGAAGCAACACATACGGTTCTATGCTTAGAAAGCCATTTAAAAAAAAACCCAAATCAAGAAACCGCATCATTTATTTTGACCTTTAGAGAAACAAAAAAACCAAAACTTAAAACCCAGAAAAACACAAACCAGCTCTTACCAACCATTGCGTGCTTACCCGACGCTCGTGGAAGCTACGGAACACCGCGTGTCTGAGCTGAAAAAGTCAAAGTCAATGCGCACGCAGCCGCATTATGTGCACTGCAGCCGCGAGCAGCTCGGTCCGCAGCGACCCGGCACGGAGAGAGACCTGTGTTGACTTGTCGGCAGGAGGACAAGCTGCTGCCACATCTGTGTCCGACTTTTGCTCAACCACTCCGAGACCGAAACCGCTGTCCCCGTCAGCCTGCCACTCGCTGGCCCATCGGGACGATCGTGCCTCACTGCCATGTGGGCCAGGCGCTCGCACGCGATCACGGAGCCACCTGGCATGGATGACATGGCCGGACAGTGACACGCTTGCGCTTTGGTGCGCTGGTCTTTCGTCGTGCCGTGGATTCGGCTTCCTTCGAGTACGTTTCGCGCAGCTTGTTCTTTTGTCGAAAGCAAAAAATAAAACCAAAAATAATAATAATAATGATACGAGCATTTGCAGCCGTCGTCCACGCGAGGAGCGAGGTGTGAAGTGTGAACACCATGCATGCATGGATGTTGTCTGCGTTTTTTTTTTGAGACATAGGTTTAGATTCCAAAAATTGTTTGAGAAATTTGTCTCATTTATTTTGTTTTTTTAGAGTAGCTAAAATCCAAAAGATGCACGGTATTATTATTGTTGTAATAAATACGGTATAAGTATATATAGTAATATAATTTTAGTATAATTATGTAAACACAAAAATGACATCAATTCAAATATAAACAACATAACATGTAGGTAATCATATGAATTGAACATATCATTCAAGGTATAACACGTATTCAATAACATAAGCAGTTTTCCAAAATTGAATATGTATGACAATGTGTAAAATATGTATCAATTAAGACTAGCAACAAGCTCAAGTTTTAAATGATTTTAGTACTCTCAGTAGTAGGGTTACACAAGATTAATTCTTGGCCGTCCTGCTACCAAAATCATACACTCTTCGTCAATTGGTTATGCCAAATATAATTTAGTTTTTGAGCTCTAGATTAAAACTCTACAATCTCAAGGTTCAAATTATATTCATCATGCGTAGATTCAGCCAGCAGCAGTGCATCCAAGATATGGCAAGTTTAAGAGCAAATCCAATTACAAACCTACTGCCGTTCCTCCAACCAAATCAAAACCCAACTTATCAAGGATCACTTATTAGCAGAAGTATGACGTATGTTTATATGGAATTGCTACAATCTTAGTGACAGAATGAACCGAACAACAGATGACCATGTAATGAATCTTAAAACTGACTGATACGGATCACAGTTAATGGCAATGATGGAATTAACAGTGATGAGAGCTCAAAGACTAATTCAACTAATTTCAGCATATGATTTATATCGTCATCGAGCAACAAAGCCCACAATGTTCTTTGCAATCTTCAATGTATGAATAAGCCCAAAACGCAAAGAATTGAATTTTACTCACAAAGCCGGTGATACTCAAAACCATTTTGAAGATACAGAGCTAGGCACGCTGTAAGCGCTGTCCCAGAAAACCTATTGCCCTTCCGCACCACCGTGAGAGAAGGCAGTAAGCAATGGAGATACAAAGCCCCCTTGCCGGAGTATGAGCACACACCGACAAGCCGAGGTCAGGGGATGCCGCATAAGCCCACAGTAGGTGTCGGCCAAAACACCTTGCCGCCAAGCACCGATGGAACTGAAGTTTGCCTCTGGAGCCAAATAACCACCGAGACAACATAGGGAACCAAATAGAAGTAAAGAAGTGAAAAGCTCACTCCCTGATCTTATATTCCAAGGAAGAGGAGGCGAGGTCTTCTTATAGACGGAAGAGAGGAGGGGTTGCGCGGCGGCCTCCAACGACCGGGGCCGAAACCCTGCACCTATCACCTGCGCCATCCGCCTCCATCGCCTCCACCCCACATGCGGAAACCGGATCTAGACCGAGTCAAACACGGGAGAAGCCGCACGGGAAAGACCGGGCCACACGAGAGAACGGGCGCACAGGGAGATCGGGCTGCACGGGAGAGCAGGCGCGCAGGGAGACCGAGTCGCCGGATGGGCCTGCCGCCGGGTGCACCGCCACTGCCGTGTGAGCCGCCGCCACCAGCGCCTTCTCCGCTATGTGCTCGGCCCAAACCGAGCCAATCGGTTTAGCTCCTCCTCCTTTATCTCTAGGTCGGCCCACCGACAGGTGGCCCCTATTTTCTCTCTTTTTTTTTCTTTTATCAATTTATGAAATTCCTTTTTTCCCCTATGCAAATACAACAATTATTAGGTATAATCAAGAGGTTCGCACCAGACCAATGATGGGGCATAGAGAGACGGTGTTGACTTGACTGGACTAACCAATAGTGTACCAAATCAGACCAATAGTGTACCAAATCACTCTCCCAATTGCTAGTAATAAGCTGGCAGGTGGGCTGCCTGGATCACATGGGTAGCTACTAGCTAGACTCACAATACAGTATATTTCTACTCTTTGTTCGCACTTCTATTTCTTCCGCTACATTTCCCGCGAGTTAGCGTAGAATAGAACACTAGAATAAACGCCCTTAATTATTCTCTAATTTCGACGTGTCAGTGTCCGACTTTTGCTCAACCACTCCGAGACCGAAACCGCAATCCCCGTCAGCCTGCCACTCGCTGGCCGATCGGGACAATCGTGCCTCACTGCCATGTGGGCCAGGCGCTCGCCGGCGATCACGGAGCCACCTGGCATGGATGACATGGCCGGACAGCAGCACGCTTGTGCTTTGGTGCGCTGATCTTTTTGTCGTGCTGCCATGGACTCGGCTTCCTTCGAGTACGTTTCGCGCAGCTTGTTCTTTTGTCAAAAGCAAAAAAATAAAAAAGAAAAAGACACGAGCATTTGTAGCCGTCGTCCACGCAAGGAGCGAGGTGTGAAGTGTGAACACCATGCATGCATGGATGTTGTCTGCATTTTTTTTTTGAGACATAGGTTTAGATTCGAAAAATTGTTTGAGAAATTTGTCTCATTTATTTTGTTTTTTAGAGTAGCTAAAATCCAAAAGATGCACGGTATTATTATTACGCATATTCAAGAGGTTCGCACCAGACCAATGATGGGGCATAGGGAGACGGTGTTGACTTGACTGGACTAACCAGTAGTGTACCAAATCAGTCTCCCAATTGCTAGTAATAAAGCTGGCAAGTGGGCTGCCTGGATGACATGGGTATTTAGACTCACAATACAATATTATATTTCTACTCTTTGTTGTTCGCTCTTCTATTTCTGCCGCTACATTTCCCGCGAGTTAGCCACAAGGATTTAGGATTTATTGATCATATACTCTTCACTTAGATAAAAATTGAGGATTAATCTTCTGGCCCACGTGTCAGTGATTTACGATGACCCCATATGTTATTGAGTGAGAAAAGTAAATTCTCAATTTCCCAACTATGAGAAAGATATATGATCTAAACCTCAGTGTAGAATAGAATACTAGAATAAACGCCCTTAATTATTCTGTAATTTCGACGTGTTAGTGTTACAGCGACACAACTCTGCTTAAATTCCTACTCCTGCCTCCTCGAGAAGACAACAAGCCATTCCTACTGCAGTCTCTCTCGTCTCCAGAAGCTGCTTTAAACATCAAGAATGGGGGTGGAAACGGCGACGCCTCCTCCGGTCTGCTTGGATCACATGGACTCTCCCAGGTTCGAGTCAAATCCTCTGGAAGCCTCCTCGCCGCGGGTGGCGGGAAGCGGCGCCGGCGGCTGCCTGAATGGCGCCGCGACCAAGTTGCAGAAGGTGTACCGGAGCTACCGGACCAGGCGCAAGCTCGCCGACTCCGCCGTCGTCGTCGAGGAGCTCTGGTAACCAGATCCTACACCAACTTTTCCTCTCTTTTTTTCTTTCCCTTTTTAAGCTTCTTCGTTCCCGATTTGTTTCGTCCGTTTGGCCGGTTAAATTTGGTAGAGAAAAAAGCTAACCCTTTCTTGGAATACTTTCGCTTATTGCTTTGCTTTTCTTGCTATTGATGTATCATCATTTGGCTTCATGAAAAGATGATTCCTTTCTTGGAGATTGTCGTGTCCCAAAAAAATTTATGATTTGGTTCTTCTTGATGGTTACGGGTGGCGATATCAATTTTAACTGAGAGGTTTTTTGGATGGAATTAACGAAGGTGGCAGGCGCTGCAATTTGCAAAGCTCAGCCACAGCACCGTCTCCTTCTTCAACGACCCCGAACCGGAGACCGCGGCCTCGCGCTGGAACCGCGTCAGCCTCAATGCATCGAAGGTCTTGTTCATCATGAAAGTGATTCTTTTTGTGCATCAATTGCTGCCACAAATCCTCATGAAAGTGGTTCTTTTTGTTTGGATCTCTCTTGTATTGTTCTGCTGTGTGTGTTGAAGTTGGTTCTTGCTTGTGAGCTTGATACAGGTGGGTCAAGGTTTATCCAGGGATGGCAAGGCTCTGAAGCTGGCTTTTCAGCACTGGATCGAGGCTGTGAGTACAAATCGTACAAATCCACTGTTTTTTTCCTTTGGATATTGCGGCTCTGCTCATGTAGTCGTGTGTGTGAAAAGAGGCTACTTTCCTGTATCAGTTGACTTGGACTTTTTAGTCAGGTCTGAACATTGATCATAAAAAGTCCACAGCTTGGCATCGTAGAAGTTTCTGTCCCTTCCTTGCTAAAATTCCGCTTGCAGAATTTTCGATGCAATCGTGATAGCGATATTCATTTGTTGTTGTATAGATCGATCCACGGCATAGATATGGGCACAACCTGCATTTCTACTATAATGTCTGGTGCCAAAGCCAGGCCGGCCAGCCGTTCTTCTACTGGTAAGAACTTGACCGCGATTTGTGTATTCGCATTTGCAGATTCTATAATTGAAACGAATTGGGGCAAGGTATATATAACATGAGAGATTTGCATATAGGATAAGTATGTTCAGTGTTGCACTGCTTACCAGAAATTTAAGCGAGTGGTTTGATTGACAGCGATTTTATTGAGCCTTTTTTTTTGCGTATGCAGGCTTGATGTTGGGGAGGGAAAAGACGTTGATCTTCCAGAGTGTCCAAGAGCTCTGCTGAGGGAGCAAATCATAAAATATCTTGGTCCGGTAAGATCATGTTCTGTAATAGTTGCCTATCCTTATTTCAAACATCTTGCCATTCTTATTGAAAATATTCTGAGAAGAGCTGCATTAGGACTTAAGAATGTTAACTTCATTCAACCCTCAATTTTGTTTCATCAAACCTTAATTATTATTAAATATCACCAACATTGTAATGTTTTATCTCATGTTTGCCTTTTTAGAATTTTTTTAATTGAAAACATGTGTTATGTCTTGATGTTATTGTTAGTTATCGAATCGCTGCATATTTGAGCTATATTTTTCACAGCCGAAGGTCCACAAGTCTTGACTTATTGTTAATACTGAATAGGTTCCCTAGCCTACCTTCCATTCACACTTTTCTTTAGTTGTTGATGATAACTACAAGAATAACTGACACAAGCCCTTCAAATCCGACAACGCTTGAAAGTACTTAAACAAATGTTACATGAACTTTATATTTTGCTGCAGCTAAGCCTACCAGATGGTTCTAACAATTGTCTGACGTTTGCAGCAAGAGCGTGAGCTCTATGAATACATCATTACAGAGGGAAAGATTATCCATAAACTGTCTGGAGTACCACTCGATACAAGCCAATGTCCTAAGGGGACGAAATGGATTTTTGTTATGAGCACAGCAAAGTGCTTTTATGCCGGCAAGGTAGTTTGCCAACTCTCACAAGGATTTTGCTCTCGTTGCTGCTGAGCAATGTTATATCATATTTTGGTCGTTTAGCATCACTTAATCTATTATTCATAAGCTGATTTCTCCATCCAGAAAAAGAAAGGTGTATTCCAGCACTCCAGCTTTTTAGCAGGAGGTGCAACCATAGCTGCTGGAAGGTTTACTGCAGAAAATGGAGTTATCAAGGTATTGTTGATAAACATGCCCTATTGAAATGGTAATATTTACACTTAGTGTTTTGCTTTCCTGATATGACTGCTTATATTGTTCCTTAATCCTTCATCTGTGACCCAAAAGATTGATTATTTTATGGGAGTTGATCACTACATGGTCCTTCAACTTCAAACCATTCTTCTTGTGTTCCATGGATTGCCACGAAATATTATTTGAATATGCCTCCTTTTGTGAGGACAGATTGGAAAATACCCTAAGATTGGGCTGTATTTATGTACTATTTTCACATGATTCTGAAAGGAGCATAGTGGACCGAACTACAATTTTGTAATTCTACCTTTTTTTCGCCCCTAGTATCATTAGAGTATCTACTTATCATGCTTGTTCATTGGGTGCATTCTGCTAATCTTTGATAATCTGTTCTGATTTCAGTCCATCTGGGCATATAGTGGTCACTACAAACCAAGTGCAGAGAACCTCCGCAACTTCATGAACTTCCTTGAGGAGAATGGAGTTGATCTGAAAGAAGTTAAGGTACCCCATTTTCGAATCAGCACAACCTAAAAATGCTCCTATGTTACCAAATATAAGATTGTTTCATTTATGAGGTGGTTTTGCGTATGCAGGTGCGTTCATCAACCAATGAAGACTACTATGAAGATCCAGTGCCTAATAACACAGAGAACCCTACTGCTGCTATCATGGCTTCCAATCCTCCACAATTGATTCTCCTTCCGAACATGATACAAGAAGACAAGGCACCTGGGCCAGATACACAAACCGAAGGTGACGAAGGCGACAATGTTCCTACAGAGCAAGCCAAGCCATCGTACCAAAGAACCTTATCAGGTGGTCTGCAGAGCCCTAGAGCTGCCGAAGTCCCGCAGAAGGCGATTCTCGAGAGGTTGAAATCCAAGGGAGAGTCAAAATCCTATCAGCTTGGCCACAGGCTGTCCCTGAAATGGAGCACTGGGGCTGGTCCAAGAATAGGGTGTGTGACAGATTATCCAGTGGAGCTCAGAATGCAAGCACTGGAGATGCTAGACCTCTCACCAAGGGCATCAACTCCTTCGACCTCGAGGCGGCCACCGGCATGCTTCTCACCCACCTTACCAACATCTCCGCTCGCGCCAATGCAGGCCTCCCTGCCCTCGCCAAGTTAGAATAGCTTCAGCTGATGAGTATCTAGCTGGTGTGCACAGCAGCAAGAGACCTTTTCAGTTAAGCTGCTGCTGTAGTAGTATCGTCATTTTAGTACTGCATCGCCATGGTTGCTCTAGAATGCAGAGGTAGACACTTGGTTCATGCTCGCTGCTTTTTCTGATGTTCTCTGGATCAATGTATGCCTCGAACGATTTCGTTATGTAAGTTTTATGAGATGTTTGAATAAGATTAATAATGTTCACTGGCGCTTTTGTGCGCCGAATGTAAGTTTTATGAGATGTTTGAATAAGATTAATAATGTTCAGCACCAAACTAGTTAATGCCGTTCCGGCCGGCATTCTAGTTTTCCATTTGGAACAGAATGTTAGATACCGAAGCATTCTGGTGTACCCATCCGGTTCTTTCTTTCTTTTTATTATTATTACTGTCAAGTTTATCTAATAGACTAAGGGGACGCTGTTTTAGTGATGACTTCTAGGTTTTGACTGAAATTTCACTGTAACTGGTTTTTGGCTGAAATTTCACAGTGGGTAGAGATGGGTAAATAAGCGGCACGATCCGGCATAGCACGGGCCATCGGGGCACATCTATTTAGATATATATTCGTTTGGCCTGTTACTTAGGTGGATCGTACCATGCTGACTTAGGCATCGATTTAAGCATGATCTGATAAATTCACGAGCTATGTCGGGTTGGTTTGGCACGATTAACCTATCAAACTAGTCTAGGCACGGTTAACCATTTGGCATGAATTTGAAAAATATATAAAAAATCCTATAAAACATATAAAAATACAAAATAAAATTATTTATACTTATAAAAAACTATGTAAAATTCAAAACCTATAAAATAAAATCATATAAATATTTAAAAAATAAATGGCCCTAACAGATATGCTGGGCTAGACTGTACCTAGACTGTCTTGTGCTATGCTAGGCCCAACACTATTCGTGCTATAATGCTATAGTGGACCGGCGCGCATGACTAAACATGGCCCTAGTGCATAAGGCCAGATCGGACCGGCCCATTTATGTTATAGATATGTTGTATCTAGACCCACCGAGCTAATAATGTGGTGCATCCTGTCTAGCTGGCACATCCATTTGAGTCATTTGACCAACTATGCGCATGGAAGATCTCGCTGTACTAAATTAAAACAGCCCAGGGCTAGAATATAAATGGACTGTTCTTTTTGGCTGTGAATTATAGTTTTTTTGCTAAAATTTTTGAATTTTAGTTGTTTGCGACAGAGATTATGGAAAGAGAGATACTCACTTGCGATTTTGGATGGTACAGATATTGAGATTTTAACGTGTACTATAATTAACTTGTAGACCCCGTTTTAAAAAAATATTTCGTTTACAAGTTAAATACTATAGCAAAAGCAAAAGGCAGTTTCTAAAAACAGCTTCAAACAGGTCCAAAATATCGGATTAGTCCCATATGTGTGTACACATGAGGGTGTGGATTAGTCCCATATTACTAGTTTAGCATGAGAAACACCAACATATAAACATATAGACACCATTTGTAATAACATCTGGTTAACCGTTTTGCGCGAAGCGAGAATGAAGGCGCAAAAAGATTGTTACATATATATGGCTTATTTATAATAAGATTAGATCTAAACCGATTTAGACGCTAGAACATCCCAATATACTACATCTGTGAAGCAATCACACTAGTCGCCACTAGCGCAGCCACAGTGAACATCCACAGTGAACACTCCACGATCTGTTCGTCCCTCAGATTTTTTGGGACACATGTGGTTGCAAAGTTGTTGTCTCGCGTCTGGATACAGTGCAGGCAGCAAAGACCTTCATATCCTGGCTGCAATGATTCAATGCAAAATCCCCGTCAATTGGGCATTCAAATTAGACCAGAAAATATACAGCGTCCAAATTCCAACTGGACTGAAAAAAAAAATCATTCGGAATTCTCCATGACAGACCTCGGTTCGTTCTCTTCACTACTTCCTTAGTATTTCTGTCACTCGAGATTCTTTCTGCATGTTTCTTTCCCAAGCGAAATATGCCACTGAGCTTCTTGAGCACGCTAGCATGTCTTCTTGTAAATCATCTCTAACCCCCATTGACACTTCTAAACTCCCCTTGGACACTGGTCCTCCCATCGTTGATCCCTCCTTCTACCGGAGTATGGCAGGTGCTCGACAGTACCTCACCTTCATATGTCCTGACATTGCGTATGCCGTACAATAGATTTGTCTACACATGCATGATCTGCACGAACATCACCTCACTTTGATTAAGCGCGTGTTATAGTATATCCAAGGAACTATTCATCATGGGGTACAGCTCACTTGATCAGCCACGGACTCTCTAGTTTGTTACACCGATGCGGACTAGGCCGGTTACCTCGTCGCTCTACATCCGGGTACTGTCTCTTTCTTGGAGAAAACCTTGTGTCTTGATCCTCAAAACGGCAGCATACGATATCCTGATCTAGCGTCGAGGCAGAATACCGGGCCGTCGCTAATGCCGTTGCTAAGGCCACTTCGGTTCGACCGCTTCTTTAGGAACTTCACCGCCCACTCCGCCGACCCACTATTGTGTTTTGCGACAATGTCAGTGCTATCTACATGTCATCTAATCCGGTTCAACATCAACGGATCAAGCATATTGAGATAGACTTGCATTTCATTCGCGACAAAGGGGCCTTGGGAGAAATCCACGTCCTGCATGTTCCTTCGTCCTCACAGTTCGCCAACATATTTACAAAGGGCTTACCTTCGCCATTATTCTTGGATTTTTGGTTCACTCTCAACATCCGAGCGAAATCAGTTTTGACTGTGGGGGGAGTGTTAGTCAATATTTGGTATATATCAACCGATATCTTATTATGATCGGTTAGATATGTTCTTGTACATCTGTATATGGGTAGTTATCCCAGCATGTATCTCTTGAGATATCTCCTTCCTTTGTAACCCAACACCTGTATGCATTATATACATACATGTATACAGTAGCTCAGGTTGAGCTGTGCATTTTGCACTCCAACACGTATGCGTGTTCAGGGAGAAAGCGTGTGTCCGCACTCCGTAAAGTCTCAATGCATTTGCAAAATTCCCAAGCGTGTATTAGGGGATACACACGCGTGTGGTGCGTGCGTAGGGCTGAAGTTGTATGTGTGCGTCGACTTTGTATCCTTTAAACAAAAGAATTTCCTGTCTCATAATCATGACAGCTTGCAGCTGATCATATGATCCTAGTATGCTTGATTACGACAATCAGGAAAGATTAAGGGACAACCTGAAAGTCGAGATTGATTTACGAGCAAAGAAACTCCCAACTGCAGGTTGCTCCATAGCCTCTCTAAATAGACATATCATATATTCATATCTTTCAGAACTCAGCAAGTTAGAAAGGAGTCAAATTCGCTAGTAAACTGGTGAGAGTGCTAAAAGATTTAAAAGTTCTACCATATATACATAAACAGAAACTGGGAAAAGGAAGGAATTGAAATAATATGTAGGGTGATAGCAAACTCCTTTTTCTTCATTACAACATGCAGCATCTTACAGGCACAAGCTGTTTACTGTGGTAACAGAGTTACGAACTCGGTAAGCATTTTTCAAGTACATCAGGGATATCTCTACATTAGTTACATTCATCAGCGTACGCCTGATACTTAGGAATCACACTAGTGAAGCAATCACACATTCATCAGGGATATCACTACATCTGTGAAGCAATCACACTAGTCACCACTAGCGCAGCCACAGTGAACACTCTACGATCTGTTCTTCCCTCAGATTTTTTGGGACACAGGTGGTTGCAAAGTAGTTGTCTCGCGTCTGCATACAGTGCAGGCAGCGAAGACCTTCATATCCTGGCTGCAATGATTCAATGCAAAATCCCCGTCGATTGGGCATTCAAATTAGACCAGAAAATATACAGCGTCCAAATTCCAACTGGACTGATAAAAAAAATCAAATCAGCTATGTTGGATTTTCTTTATGCATGAATCGTGATCTGCTAGTATATCACTAGAACACCTAGAGGGGAGGGGAAACATGACTTACTGTCGCCAATGAATGCCATGAGCGAAGAGCGAAGACCCGTGCCTGCGTGATGCAGGCGTGAGGAAGAGTTGGTGCAGAGGGCTGTCGCCGGCGAGGTCCTGCGGTGGTGGCGATGGCGACGGCCTTCCCGTTGCTAGCAGCGCACAATAGATCGGCTTTCGTTTTGGGTGTGTACGGGGTTTCTTGATCTCACGAGTACGTACGTCCGTGTCTGTGAGATACCGGAACCCCTCCTTTTATATTGCGCTGCGCAACGGGGGACCGTAACCAAAATATGGAAAGCTCCCCGATCGAGGCGCTGAGATCTCTTTCGTTTTGGCGATTGGCACGAGATCACATACCTAACATTCTCCCCCTTGATCGTAAGGCTAAACATCATAAGCCCTCTCTCAATAAAAATTCACACCAAAGTAGTGCATCACAACAATCAATTAAGTATCGCTGGACATCAGTACTTATAGTGCTCCATTCTATCTCGATCGGATAACATAATACTTCATGGGAGTTGGTTACTTTATTTGGTCCACTTATTCCGGATCACAGCTCTCCAATAAACCCATGCCGCAACATGATCACGAAAATTATTGGGTGGTAAGCCTTTTGTGAGCGGATCCGCGAGCATAAATTTAGTTCCAATATGCTCAACCTTAATTGTTTGATCCTCGACTCTATCTTTCACAACATGATACTTTATGTCAATGTGCTTGGCAGCGCGACTTGACTTGTTGTTACTTGAATAGAAAATGCGGGTTCATTATCGCAGATTACAAAGTGAGTGGTCTAGAAATGCTGTCTACAACTCTTAATCCGGGATAAAGTTTTTAGCCATACACCTGCCGGTAGCCTCATAACATGCCACAAATTCAGCTGCATTGTCGGCGATGCATGAAGTGTTTGCTTTACACTTTTCCATGATATTGCTGCTCTGCGAGGTGAAAATATAACCCGATGTGGACTTCTTAGTGTCTTTACACCCCGCAAAATCAGCATCAGAATAACCGACAACCTCAAGGTTATCGCATTTTCTATATGTGAGCATGTGACCTTTAGTGCTTTGCATATAGCGTAGGACTTTCTTAACGGCTTTCCAGTGGTCCGGTCCTGGATTTGACTGATATCTGCCAAGCATTCCAGTAACAAAAGCTAAATCAGGGCGTGTACATACTTGAGCATACATAATACTTCCGACAATGAGGCGTAAGGTATAGCCTTCATCGATCAGATTCATAGTCATTCTTTGGGCATTGAAATTTCCCAAACTTATCGCCCTTAACAATAGGAGCAGACGAGGCAGAGCATTTATGCATATTGTATCTCTTTAGTACTCTGTCAATGTATGCCTTTTGTGATAAACCTAATGTTCCTTTGGACCTATCTCGGTGAATTTCAATACCAAGAACATAAGATGCTTCACCGAGATCCTTCATGTCAAAATTGGACGAGAGAAATCTTTTAGTTTCCCATGACATGTCCACACCGCCTTTGGTCAATAATATATCGTCCACATAAAGAATTAAGAAGGTGTAATTACTCCCCCTGAACTTAACATATGTACAATTGTCAACATCATTCTCCTTAAATCCAAAATTCCTTATGACTTCATCGAACTTAAGGTACCATTGCCTAGAAGCTTGTTTCAGGCTATATATAGATTTCTTTAACTTGCATCCTAAATGTTTCTCGCCTTCCACAACAAAACCTTCCGGTTGTGTCATGTAAACGTCCTCATACAAGTCTCCATTTAGGAATGCAGTCTTAACATCCATTTGGTGCAACTCTAAATCAAAATGTGCTGTGAGCGCCATTATGATTCTAAAAGAATCTTTAGTCGAGACAGGAGAAAATGTTTCATTATAGTCAATGCCTTCTCTTTGTGTAAACCCTTTTGCTACAAGTCTCGCTTTAAACCTTTCGATATTCCCTTTGGAGTCCCGTTTGGTTTTGTAGACCCATTTGCAGCCTACTGTTTTGGCTCCATTAGGAATTTCTACTAAGTCCCATACATCATTATCGCTCATAGACTTAATTTCATCTTTCATGGCATCTAGCCACTTAGACGAATCCTTACTCTTCATAGTTTCTTTATAAGAGTTAGGATCATCCATCTTCCCAAGATCATCTTCATTTAAGTAAACCTCATAATCACTTGGGATAGCAGATCTCCTCACTCGCTCGATCTCCGATGGTGTAATAGTAGGCTCATTAGGTCGTTCATTAATTGTCACGAGGGTCGTGAAAGTTCATCATTAGGTACTGCACTAGCATTTTCAGAGCCCTCAACAGGAGGAGTGGCCACAGGATTAACTGGAGATGCAACAGGAGTTGCAACAACAGGGTCAACTGTGGGCACAACCACTTGGGGTACAACCGCTTGGGGTACAACCATTTGGGGCATGGGAAAATCAGTTTGTCGGATTAGCGGTGAAGGGACATAAATCCGCTTCTCCTCAAGATCAATTTTCCTAGGCTCCAAGTCCCCACTGATCCCATCATTTTCCAAGAACACTGCGTGTCTTGTTTCTACAAATTTTGTGGTACGATCGGGCAAGAGAATCGGTACCCTTTAGACTGTCGGGGTAGCCAATAAAATGGCAACTCACGCCTTGGGGTCTAATTTCCCAATCTGTGGGTTAAATAATTTAGCTTCACTGCACAACCCCACACATGTAGGTAGTTCAAACTTGGTTTTCTCCCATCCATAATTCATAGGGTGTTTTAGGCAGCGATTTATCGGGAACCCGATTGAGTATGTGTGCAATGGTCTTTAATGCTTCCATCCATAACTTTACTGGCAAGGTGGAGTAGCTCAACATACTTCGAACCATGTCCATAAGTGTGCGGTTTCTTCTTTCCGCTACTCCATTTTGCTGGGGATCACCAGGCATTGAGTACTGGGCGACTATACCATTTTCTTGTAGGAACCTGGCAAAAAGATCAGGAACCTGTCCATAAGTTGCGTGTCGTCCATAATACTCTCCCCCGCGATCCGAACGCACTACTTTAATCTTTAGATTGTGCTGATTTTCAACTTCAGCCTTAAATATCTTAAATTTATCTAGTGCTTCCGATCTCTCTTTAATGGGATAGATGTAGCCATAACGTGAGTAATCATCAGTGAATGTAATGAAAGAATTATAACCATCCACTGATGTCACAGGGAAAGGACCACATATGTCAGTATGGATTAATTCCAAAATCCATGTGCTTCGAGTAGCACCTTTCTTTATTTGCTTTACATACTTGCCTTTGATACAATCAAGACAATGATCATCCGAATCATTAAAATCTAAAGGGTGGAGAATTTCATCTTTAATGAGACGTTCAATTCTCCCCTCGAAATGTGGCCCAAACGACAGTGCCACAATTTCGACGGTCTCATCAATTCGCTTGCGCTTTTTATTCACATCACATACATTCATGGATATAGGAGAATCTTGCAGGGATAACATATAAAGCTTGTCGTGTCGGATGGCACGACCAACATTATTATTATTGAAGTAAACAAGACACTGTCCGTGTCCAAAATTACATGAATATCCATCATTATCTAATAATGAGACAGAAATTAAGTTTCTTCTCATCGAGGGAACATAAAGAACATCATTAAGGTCTATTACAAAACCTTTATTCAAAACTAAAGAAACTGATCCAATGGCTTTAATTTCAGCTTCTATTCCATTAGCCACTCCTAGGCTTCTTTCCCCTCTGAGATTTCTCAACATATGGAATCCATGCAAGGAATTAAATGTAACGTGCAATGGCACCGTAATCAATCCACCAAGAATTTACAGGAAAATCAGCATAAAATGCTTCATCAACGAAAGTAATTTCATAAGTACCTTTCTTGGCGAGCCATTTTAGCCATCCAGATGCTTATCTTTGAAATGGTCCTTGGGTGACAAAAATGACACTCATCATTTTTCTTTTGTCCATTTGAGCTCCCAGGACCTGAAGCGTGTTTAGGCGCTTGAGGACGCTGTGGATGCTGTGGCCTTTTATTATAAGGGGAGTATGTTTGCTCCTTCTTGCCCTTTCCTTTATAGCCTCCTCTATTTCTAGAGGAGCCAGCTCTGTTTGAGGAGTTGATGTGATTCACAACATCATCACCCCCTTCAGCCTTGAGCCTCTCTTCCTCTTGAGAAACATTGGCGATTAACTCGCTCATTGTCCACTTGTCTTTAATGGTGTTGTAGTTCACCTTGAAAGCTTCAAATTGCTTAGGAAGAGACATCATAATATAATAGACAACAAAACCGTCGAAATTGCCATGTCCATTGTCTTAAGTCCGCAAGAATATTGATTATGGTCATGATGTGCTCACGGACATTTCGATACCATTGTACTTTGTGTTCATGAGCACGTGCATCGGTGTGGTAGCATAAACCTTAGAGGATCCTTTAAAATGATCCTCGATGGAGGACAAGTAATCCTTCACCCTTTCCTTTTCGTGATTGCTCCCTAATAGCCTCACCGATGGAGTTTTTCATGACAAAGAAGTGAAACGCGTTAGACCGCTCCCACTTTTCAACATTAAGTTTGTATTCCTTCATTTTATCATCAAAATTGTCATCTCCTTCATTAGGAGCGACAGCTCATCGAACCTAAACGCATAGTCTAGGTCCAAGAGTTGGAAAGTCGTCATAAGGGTGAACTTCCATTTCTGGAAGTTGCTGCCATTAAGTGGCTCAATTGCATTAACCTGAGCCGAAATAGAACCAGCTGAAAAAATTTAAAAAATTTTACATTAGGAAAATACATAATTGATTTGCATGAAAAATTAATCTTACGTTGGTATGATTAACAACATGCTCATAATAATTTTTCGTATCACCGTTGGGCAGATGACGAAAAATTTAACATAATTTAGGGCATACTATTACAATTGACGTTGGTCAAAGAGTAATAGTATGGCCAAAACAACATATCAAAAGAAACATAATCGATAACATGCTATTACAATTAACGTTGGTCCAAAAATAATAGCACGTAAAAATTAATTATACCCCTCTAATTGAATTTCCCGTTGGTTCCATTCAATTAGGGGAGAACATAATGCAGCGGAAATGATAGCATAAAATTTTAGCAGCTTAAAGACATTATCCATAAAAATTTCATAAGAGACATTATGTAATAATCAATTAAATAACATGAGGCATATCATAATACATGAAATAACTTAACAGTATAAAAAAAACACCATGAAACAAAATTCATGTGTATATGTATCCGTAAAAAATATATATATATATACACATGCTGAAAAATATAAAATTATACGTGACACATAATTTCTTAAAAGTTGAGAACTCTGGTGGCCAGTAGAGTTCTATTGTTGTGATCAAATATCCACCGACACTTTTGGTCAAACATTCTCCACCACACATGAACCAGTCAAAAGGAAACTCCATCTTCCCCAACAGTTGGCTTCAACTGCTCCCACCCAAAAAAAAACTGAGGGGAAAAGCACAGGCCGGCCAGGGGCTTGCGCACGGAGGGGCCAGCAGGGAGCTGCAGCGCAGGGGCTGCAGGAGCCGGCTGCAGGGCTCGCGGGAGGCGCCAACGCGTTCGCTCGGGCGGCAGGGTGCAGCGGCAACGCGCAGGGGCGGCGCGGGCTGGCGCGCAGCGGGCCGGGCCAGAGGCGGCGTGGGAGGCTGCGCGCAGCGCGCGCGAAGGCCGGCGCGACGCAGAGGAGCGCAGGGCGGCGCGGCCGTCGCGCAAACGGGCCGCCAAGAGCAGCTCGGCGCGGTCGGCCGTGCAGCTCGCGCGCAGCAGCAGGGGCCGGCGCGGCGCGCCAGCGCCAAGGAGGCGCGCGCAAGGGCGGCCAGAACGCCGGTGGCCGGCGGCCAGCAGCTAAGAATTTTTTTTTTGTTCCTTTGCCCGATCTGAGTTTTGACACAAAATTCCCTTCTTCTATATGCTACCCAAGCCATTAAACATCAGATCCGAGCCTCTGGATTCTAAGAAAACTAGCAGTGCTCTGATACCAAATGTTGGATTTTCTTTATGCATGAATCGTGATCTGCTAGTATATCACTAGAACACCTAGAGGGGAGGGGAAACATGACTTACTGTCGCCAATGAATGCCATGAGCGAAGAGCGAAGACCCGTGCTGCGTGATGCGGCGTGAAGAAGAGTTGGTGCGAGGGTCGCGCGGCGAGGTCTGCGGTGGTGGCGATGGCGACGGCCTTCGTTGCTAGCAGCGCACAATAGATCGGTTTTCGTTTTGGGTGTGTACGGGGTTTCTTGGTCTCACGAGTACGTACGTCCGTGTCTGTGAGATACCGGAACCCCTCCTTTTATATTGCGCTGCGCAACGGGGGACCGTAACCAAAATATGGAAAGCTCCCCCGATCAGGGCGCTGAGATCTCTCTTTCTCGTTTTGGCCGATTGGCCTGAGATCACATACCTAACAAGCTATACCATCTGCTGCACTGTGAGATTTACCATTCCTGAAAGATCTACTGCAAGATGCCGACAATTATCGTAGACTTTAACTAATTTGAATTCCAGCTATCAGCAAAATGAGAAGTACAGCCCCAATCAGTTGCGAACTGGTTTAATGTCCGGTCATAGAGGAATCATCGATCTTTTTTATGGATTATTTTTTTGTTCAGTTGTACTTAGAGAGGCCCACAAATTAACGTAGCACATAAGCATCTTCTGAAGAGAACAAAATGCATGCCTTCTTCCACTTGGCAATGAGGTTACGGTCAGCATGGCCCTGATCAAGGCAGAACTCATACAGCTCCTGCGAGATCTTCTTATCGGAGTTATTAAAACCCCACCCATTCTCCTCTCGCGAGAGCGCTCCACGCAGCTCCACTCCCTTCGCGCGGCGACGCGTGGCAAGCACTCGCGCTCGCTTGCGCTCACGAGCTGCGCTCGCTGGTTCTCTTTCCCCGCGCTGGCACGCCTGCTCGCGCCATGCCGCCCGGGATTCGCGCGCTGAGACTCCCCGTCGCCCTTTCCCCAATCGCTCCCGCCTCGCCCTGTCCGCCCGATCCCCCTCCTCCCCCGCCGCCTCCCCGCTCCCCGCGCCTCCCCGCTCCCCGCGCCTCCCCTCCTCCTCCCCGCCCCGCCCCCTCCTCCCCGCTTCCCATTGTCTCCTCGCTCACCCGCCGGCCGCCGCTTCCTCCCCGCCGCCCCCTCCTCCTCCTCCTCCCCCCCCCGCCGACCCCTCCTCCCCGGTCCCCTTTCCTTCCCGCTCCCCGCCGCCTCCCCAACCCCTCCTCCCCGCTCCTCGCCGCCCCCTTCCTCCCCGCCGCCGCGGATTCGCAGAACGCGCCGCCGACATCGCGGGGTCAGCAAGGTGCCCGCCAAGTTCGTCAAGGTGGCCGTGGACGGCGCTCCGCCTCCCCGGCTGCTCCTCCTCCCCGGACCCCGACCGCAAGCGCGCCTCCTCCGACGCGGACGCGGACGGCGACCCCGACCCCGACCACTCCCCCCTCGCCTCGGAGGACGGCCTCGATCGCGTGGCGAGCGCGGCGATGGTGTCGCAGCAGCAGCAGCAAAACTAGCGGCCGATCGCCGAGCCCCATCCCAGGCGTCCGAGGAGAGGCGGCAAGACGCGCGCGCACAAGAGGAAGAGCATCTCGGGTCTGGAGGAGTTCGAGATGGCGTCCAGCTCCAGGTCTCAAAGCGGCTCTCCGTGCTCCACCCACCTCACCAGCAGATCCAAAGACCACCGCGACGCCCGATGCGCGCAAGCAAGAGGTGCCCGCGATCCTGCGATGCCGCTGTCCACGGCCCCAAATGCAGCGACGCCCTCTTCGCGGCGTCGGCGCGTCGTAAGCTACCTCGGCCCGTGGCTGCCTCAAACCCCGAACCCTTGGCCTAGATCTGGCCCTAATCCGGTTGTTTTGGTTTGCGAATGCGGAGCTCTTCACGCTCACGTCACGGCACCATCGTGCGGCGGTTGCTCACGGATCGGAGGAGGTCGAGGAGGTCAACAAGCGACTCGATCGGATGTATGCGGCTCGATTTTCCTCTGTCTCTAATTTTACGTGGCAATTTAGAAACTTTTGATTTGTGGTGATCTTTGTGTTAATATCTCAATTGGAGATATGCAAGAGTGATGTGGGATCTAAAATTATGAATTTGCCCATACCTGGAGTTTTACATCTTTTCATATCCATCCCAGGCTATACATCTCATAGTGTTGGTCTTGTTGATGTGGCAACACATCATTCATTACATGGAAGGAGAAGATTTGTACAATTGTATTATACTCCAAAATCGACCCCCCCCCCCACCCGCGTGCTCGCGCCCGTGTTCCAACTTTTCATTCAAACTATTTTCTTATGTGCTATATTTTTTTTACTTTTCAGGGGTTACAACATTGGAACCCGATTGGTTGATGATTTCTTAGCCAAGTCAAATGTATCAATGTGTGTTGACTTCAAGGAGACTGCTGATGTTATTGCAAAGGTCTTTAGTTAAACTAGCTATTATTTGGTTCAGATTTAGCAGAAACATAATTCGTCCTCAAAATTACATAGTTGTTGATCCTACGGTCGTTATCCATATTCTCCGCTCGCACCGCCATCACCTACGCCGCCAACATCTCCATCGTCGCCGGATGCTACGGCGGTGAGTTCTTCAACGCGGAGGCATCAGATTTCTACAATTACTTGTATTATGAAATTTGTAATTTTGAGCTAAACTGAATCGCTTTTGTTATTTGGTGCGGATGTTAACAAAATGCAGTTTGGTATCAGTAAATTGGGCCTTGATGCTTGATTTTGGATTGTTGTTGACTTGTTGTAGAATTCTTCACCGAGTTTTATGGCTTAAGGAGGATGGTTGCTTGATGTGGGAGGGGAGAAGTGGACTTGGTGTACTTTGCTTTATTCAGCATTTAGATGTAGATTTAGCTTAATACAAGATACTTGTGTTGTCACTACAAAATTTTTGACTATGCTATGTTGATCTGCCCTTGTAGTGTGCTTGGTGATGTGTTGTTATTAATCGTAAGACTGAAATGATCTTGGGAGGCAGCCTGTCTGGAGCATTTGGTTTAGATGATATCATGATATAGATTGTTTTCCAATTTCTAATGCCAATGTTTGAGATGCCAATGTTTCATCTTTCTACCTGAACAAGGGGATTTTGGTTTTCAGTGAAGTTAATCATTTTCGTGTGGGGTTGGATTGGATGTGTTACCTGACCATGTTATGAATGGTTATCAAACTGTTATGCTCATACCATACTAGGGCCTTCACATAGTAGGGCCTTGTAGGATAGGGAACATGATTTCCCATTATACCTGCATGTGCTGTACCTTTTGCTATTAATGTATACAAGGTTAATGCGAGTATAAGAATGATTATATTAGATTGTTGTCAGTGTCTCCTAATTGTCTTTGTGCAAAATTGCAATATCTTCATAAAGAAAAGCAAATCTCCTCGCTTCTCTTATTGGATCATCCCTGTGTTGTTCTTCAATATTTTTGTCATAATAATTTAAGGTCATATAGCTCATCAGTTGAACATTGTGGCAGCTATAAGATTACAATGCAGCATTGCCCATACAGGACATTGTTAATCCTGCTATATATATTAGCATTGCCCATGCAGGTAACCTGATTTGACCTTTTTCTCTTCCCAATTACCTGAGGTCATCAGCTTATTAATGATCCTGTTCTCCTTGTGGTGATATTTCTGCAGATTATCGGCCTCTATGTGGTTTTCGCTGTGGCTACTGCCCTTATTCAGGTAAAGTTTTAACACTTTCCTCTTTGTTAAGGATATACAGTTTAAGAGGAGTTTGAAGCCTCCAGATGGAAGTTGCAATTTTTATCTGAACAACTCGGAGCATATATTATCTTAAAAATGTTTCCTATTGGGGATTTTCACGAAAGCAAATGTAGAAATAGGATTGTCAATTGTGGTATCTGTTTGGTACAGCTTCTGCTGCATTAGCCTCTTGGCAAAGAAACATTTGATGGGGCCTCATTAAGATTCTACACCTCACTAGGGGCAAAATGACACAGTCACACAGGAGCTGATAGGAAAATTTTGCAGTTGTTCAGGATTCCGAATGAGCTACAACCGAGAGGTTTAACTTAGTAACAACACTCAGATGCACCAGCCATACAATAAATAACTACTCATCGTCATCCTCAGCTTTGGACTTTTTCTTCTTTTTCTTCTTGCCTTGATGGCGTCTTAGTTTCAAAGATCCTCGGAGGCTTCACGGTTCTTCTTTTTCTTCTTCTTGGGAGTTCTATTCCCTTCGGCATCGGCAATGACATGTGTTTGTGCCATCTTCCTATTCTGTGACTCCTCTAGCTTGTGCTTCTTCTTTTTCTTCTTCTCGTTCCAGGTTCAACTTCTCCATCAAGAACGTTGGAGGGCTTATCCAGCCCATTGCTTCACCGACACCCTCGGCTTTAGACTTCTTTTTCTTACTTTTCTTGGCGGATGCATCGATCTTTTCGTTTTCTGCGCATGTTGTTTGAGCAGAGTGCAAAACAATCGAATTATAAGTAGAATGAATAATGTGTTACTCAGAGACAAACTAAAACTAGAAGATGTTAGTATATCCGCAAACAGTGTTAGCCAACCCTTACCTTCATCTTTTGAGGCACCATTTACCATCTTTGTCTATTGCAGCTTTCATCACATCAAGGTTTTTACGAGGTGCAATACCCTTATCATAGAATTCTAACCTCTCCTCAACTTGCTAACGCAGCTTTGACCCAAATCTTGAGGTACCGACTCAATCCCAAAATATAGCGGAAAACCATCGGAGGATGCTTTGAATGACCATGAGTCGCATACCAACAGTCGGAAAAGAGCTCAGAACTAACTCGAATAACAATCAATGCGTGATGCAATAGAGCATTTGTTTGCTAGGTATCGAGCCATTCTGCCCTTATTCCGGGCTGAAGCACGGCCAATGAAGGACGAGTGGAATATAAGGCCATACTTTGGTGTATTCCCTCGAGTTTTCAATGCTCTGGGGGACAATGGAGAAGCATAAGGGGTATATAATTTTGACTACTCGCCGAAATTCACTCTATATGATCAGTTTTCCAAAGCAAGTTTTCCTAAGTGTGATCACTTACATGCATGTAGTTCTTATAAAGTTTTCCATGTGAAACTACTTTCATGAGGAACTTTATATTAATCGGTGATCTATTTTCCTTGTAGAATCAATAGAGGATCATACTTGTGGCTTTCTTGCAAATTGTGCGATTCTTGCCTCAAGCTTCTTGTCTCCCTTTGCCAAAGCTACGAGCAAAACAGAAAGTTCTGTCAGTTTACTTGAACTGTAAAATTTAATTTTAGAAAATTAATCTAGAAATGAATGGCGCCGTATGTTGCTGGAAATCAATCACTACTCAATAACTGCATATGCATTTGATATGGCAATACCATACTTCTCATTTTCATCTACTTTATCTTGATGTTGCACCTTTATCTTTGATGCTAGCATCTTTAACTATCTTGCGTAAACATTGTTCAGTTTATTCACTTGCGATGTACTTTAATTTGTTAACCTACTTTAGCCTTATTGTTCAAGGAATAGCAAGGCTAAATTCCTAATTGTTGAGACGCTGACCAAATGCTTAATGATGCATATTGTGAAATATGCCAGATATTATATATGAAGCATTTATTGTGCATGATTGTAAAAACTGAATGTGAAGTTGCATTGACAAATATTATTGCAATTGTTAGCTTTGATTAATATGAAATGTGGTTTTCCAATTGGGCTGATTGTAAAATATTTCATTTGTGGTGTTAATAGCAGTAGCCCCACCCTAATTGTAGTTTTGTTTTTATACAACTCATTTTAGGGCCCTTTTGCCTTTTTAAAATCGCCTCTCAAGACTGTTTGAGGCGTTCTTCAAAATGGCACCATAAACTTTTGAAGGCGTTCTCGAAAACGCCTAACAATATCGGAGATGTTTTTCCAAAGCGCCTCAGATTATATCTGTAGGCACTTCCAGAAAGCCTTTATTAGTGTTTTGAGGCGTTTCTGAAAAACGCCTCAATAGACTTTTCCCTTTGGCAGTATCTCCAACGTTTTTTCAAAACACCTTGAAAACTTTCTAGAGGTGGTTTGCTGACTTCTTGAGGCATTTATAATCGCCTTGTAAAGGTGGTTGTGTTGTAGTGACATTGAGTAGAAAAGACGGCAAGAAATTTCTGGGAGGAATAGACTCACTACACTGCTCATTGCTATGGCAACATCTTTCGCTTAAGGCTTGTGCCACTTCTTAGCATGCTAGGATGCATGCACATGTGGATTTTCTTCCATTTTCTTGAATGATACCTTTTAGTTGTGTCTGTAGCAATTGATTTTTGTTAGTGAGAGATGCTTCATTTTTTCATAGTGATGCCCCTTCTCTGATTTTTTTTAAATACCAAAACCGGTGTGTAGGTTGTATTAAGAGATATACTTCCTTTTTCATGTACAGTGATACTTGTTCACAATACTTACCTGCACATGGCATTAGCCTATTGGGGTTGTCTTCCCTTTTTGTAGTATCTCAGATGGATATATGCTATGACCAATTCAAGGTGATACCCCTTTTCAATTCGTTTATACGGAAATTATGTGTTGGCCATGTATCAACAGTGAGCTCAACTTCCTTTTGTAAGTATGGTGATACTCCATTCTTTGATAAACGAAAGCATGTATTTATAGTACTTGTTCATCCGAGGATGCTTGCTTCTATTAAGTTTCAAATTTGATACCACATACTGATGAATGATGATATACATATGCTCCTTTTTGCTTAGCCATATACTCATATGCTCTCACGGTCCTTGAAGAGTACTATTAATTTGATTGGAGCATACTACTTTTTAACTCACCCTAAGGAAGATTAGAGAGAACTTTTAAAACTACTAAAATTTTCCCACTTTTAATTTGAATTAATTAGTAGCAGTATCTACAAAATAGATGATGAAGTTGAATTTAATGGCACTATACCCTTTTCTGCCACACCCATATACTCCTTCAAAGCATGCACGGTTACTGGTTCAGAGTTCGAATTTGACGTATGCATGTTTCAAGTGATTAGTTCTGCTTGCGCCGTTATTAATTAGTAACTTAATTGTTTTTTTGAGTTGGTTCGGCCACTAATGGGTATATCCGTTACGGCAGCTCCGTTGTCTTGGTTCTAATCGCAAGTCCTCGTCATCTTCAAGCAAAAGGAGAATTGACAATTTTGCACATCAGTTCAAGCAGCTCATGCAACTTCTACAGGAATGCCCTTTCCTATCAGTTAAGGGACGGATATGCCCTTTCCTATCAGTCAAGGGATGGATGTACTCTGTCTTTGTACTATATCTTTTGTTCCCGGTGCCTTTTGATAATTTATCCCTCTGGTCAAGGGATTTCAGGATATCAAAAATACAAGTAGCTGGAGCAATGTACTCTCTTGTCTTCAATGGTCATGCATTCCTTTCTTTCTTCCTTCTTTTTTCCCCTTCTCTTCTCCACAGAATTGATCTTTAGTTTCAGAAAATGCTAATAGGTTGGAGGAGTAGCATACACACAATCGAAAAATTAATATAATCCAGTTGAAAGTAGTTATATGCATATTGAAAACTTCATTTCTTTAGTGAATTGAATTCGCCTCAAGTGCATTGATGTATTTTTAAAACATACGTTTGTTCCATTTGAAATGAATAGAAAAAACAGTTTAGAATCTTTTTCGAAGCGCTATTATAAGTTCTCCAGACAACTTATATATATATGAGCATATACCAGTTACAAACTTTCAACTAAATTATGCACCAATTTTCACTTGTCTGCTACTTCTCCAACTGACGAATATCACCAAATTAATTAGCACTGGCAACATTCAAGCTTTGCTCACAGATTTTGAAAACACTAACATGCACAATCCTCACAAATTAACCAGAAAGAACTATACATGTATGCGCAATTCACCAAGTAGTTCTATTTCTTAGTTAAAAACATTGATATGCACATGTCATTCTCCTTCAGGTAGATTCACGATGCACACACAGGAAAGCATCAGACACTGTTCGTTGCCTGATCAGCTGAGACGCTTTGTAAATGTCATCTTGATAGTACTCCGTCTACTATCTTGAGGTAATCTTAGGTAATCGAGAGGCATTGATACATCTTAGGTAATCAAGAGGTATATATTTCTTGAAGGCATGATGGATGGTGAGACAGTGCTTATTATTTCCAATTGATCTTGTGTTCTATATTTATGTATCACTACAATCATAGAATGTTGGCGTTCAGTTCAAGTTATTTCTTATGTGTTTTGGACAGTTCGAGCTTGGTCATGTGTGTTCTTGATAGGTGTAATATTTTCACCTCTCTCTAGCTTTACTTTTGTTGAACATAAATCTTTTATAGATAAACAATGCCTTTTCTCATTAGACCTATAATCTATCGTACCAATGTTGGGTTGAGGCAAATGTAAAGGTTAATTTATCTATTCTCTGCAGTAGTGATATTCGAGATATACTTGTATGTTCTCTTTACTGCAGCTGAAGTATCTTTCTACAATGTGCTTGAAAAGGTTATTATAAAAAGTCCTGTAGAGTGAAGCATGATTTGAGGTCTGTGCATCTCTCTCCAATTTCTTTTCCCTATTAAATTCTGATGCAATGTAAGGCTAGATTTGCTTTGTATGGCTTTGTTTCTAAGCTAGGAATGTAAGTCTATATTGAAACGTGAATTAATTTCTACAATTGAAGTCATGGCAAGGCGCACAACGTGCGCCCGATTTTCTAGTTGCAGTAAAGATCATACAAGTATCGGCTCCTCTGGTGATTTATCTTGAAGATGGGCCACAGTGCCTTACACTTCCTCTTCATATCGTGCGGATCATTCCCAGATGCACCAAACGGCAACAACAACAACAGCGCATTATCACCACTAGCACTTCAACAGTTTATAAGGGTATGTACAATAATATAGATAATTATTTTCTATAATATTCTTCATGTTATCAATAGATGGTACTAAAGATAGTTCATACAATAAGTTGTCTTTTTGTATGTCTTTATAGACAGTTTCTTCTTGATACAATGTGTTTTGTTTACCATGTCACAGTCAATTACTATATAATAGATGGCTTAATTCTCTATACTCCACTTTTCTCATCTATATCATCTTGTATCCTACGAACCAACATTTGTAGAAATCTGACATCACACCATATACATAGCCTAAGACTTCTGATGAGATTATGGATGACCAGACTGACTTTCCCTCATCTTAGCCTGAAGCTCCAACAAGGTGAACTCTGCAAGTTCCCACCCATCACGGTATTTTACACCACTCGTTTTTATCCTAGGCATGGTGCTTCTTCTGCTGCATAGCAGAAAAATTGGGAATGGACTGACAAAAGTGAACTACATAATGATAATGATAGAAACAGTAGGGAAAAAAAGTGATTGAGGCTTAGCCACAACCAAATTACTACTAGTAGTATTTATCCGCAAGGAAATTTACATACAAAAAATGTGAATAGTCAGCAGCAAACACGTCAGTACGATTGAGAATGTGAGTAGCCAGCAGCAAACACGTCAGTACGATCGAGCCGTCACATACATGTAGCCATCAACGGTAGTTCCACTTTCTACAGCGTCATTGGGATGTTGCGAAAAACGCAGTAAAATCGAAGTTAAATTGGGCTAATCCAAACCAAGATACTCCAAACCATCCCGTTTTATCATGTATAAGCCCTGCTCGTTTTGGCTTTCAATCGAAGTGTCTTTTTAAAATGAGATCTACTAGTCAATTGTAATACATTCTATAATGACTTCATTTATATTGGTCAAAATCTCACGCGAATCTCTCTCTACAAGTTATTACTATTTATAAGTCAAAGATAAAACCATCAGTAAAAGTCAATATGAACGCTCTCTAAACCTGACATAATTCTCCCCACAAATCAAGGTCCAGCACAGAACCCTCAAATTCTTCACAGAAATACTAAGCCAGAACGAACAAAAAGAGCAAAAAATTACCGTTGTAACACATATACGCACCTTTGTGACAATTACTAAAATAAGAGGAAAGTAGGGTATATTCATACTAGCTTCTTCTAATTTCTATGTGGAGAAGACAAAAGCTAATATCAACCCCGGCTTCCTAAAGCGACTTTTCCACTCCGCTCACTGCCGTCTTGGTCTAGAGATAAGACAGAGGGTCATGGGCGCATCACGTACCCCACTCTCACCCCCCATCTCGCGCACTCATCTCCTCTCACTTTCCCCACCGCTCGCTCACTCCTTCTAAAAGTCACTTCTTTCAATCAGTACTATTTATTTTTAACCAAAAGTCATCAGCTACAACTAGGTTGTTAGTAGCATTACAACTTCTTTCGCTGCCCGGAGGAGGAAGAGAAGAAATTTAGGGCTCCACTACGAAGAGGAACAGGTGGTCGGAGGATTTGGGGGGAAGGAAACCAGTGCACATGGCGGCATGTCCAACGGCAAGCTGACATGGAAATAGGCCTCAATGGGCTTGACTAGGCCCAATATTGCCCATGAAAAGTACTGGTCTTGTTCCATTAGAAGGCCCAATATGCCTACGTGATTGAGAGGTTAATGGGCTAGAAATATTTGCTTCCCAAACATTTCTGTCCATTAGATTCGATACGCATGTTTCACTGATCTGTGAATAGGCTGGTGAGATGAATTCCAGGGGAGGTCCAAAGGGTACTCCTCACCACTGTTCTTGCTTCCTGGAGTGGAGTCCTTGGCTGAGTTGATTTGATTGCATTTGTGCACTTCCACTAAGTAAGCATTGTAAAATTTTTAGTTCTTTTTGCCATGTCCTCGATTCATCTATATAACGATATTCTGTTCTTGAGTCTTTATTTGTGTGTATCATGAAACATGTAGAATTGATTCTGGTTTGTATATGAATGCTCTTGTCTGCTGTGTGAAAATGAATGCGAGATTAGTAGACCACCTTACCTGCATTGTACATGTTTGGACCTATGATTCATGTGTGTATAATTTCTATTGTTGCTGGAACAGCAGCACATCAGCTAGATATTTGTGTGATCTATAACATTACAGCCATTTTATACATGTAATTGTGTATTTGTAGTAAATCTGGAAAGATGCTTCGATATAAGCTTATCAAGTAGCTAGATGGCTTGGGATGCATCTTATGAACATCCATTCTGTGAAATGATTGGCATAGTTTCACGTGTACTTTGATTTTGTTGACAAAAAGCATATCTATAGCTTTTTAATCATGTGAAGCAGGGGCGGAACTACCACCGGGGCAAGACGGGGCGGCTGCCTCGGGTCTCCTGGGCTGGGCAGAAGACTGGCTTCTCTGCACTGCACGGAAGACTGAGTAATGCTAGAGAGAGAGAGGGAGTATGGATGCACCAAGATGGATGGATAGATGAGTACCTTTGTCATTGCTAATTGCTAGTCTTCTATATCTAGGAGTAGCTTTCTTCTCATGGTTCTTTGCCTACCACCCACAACAATGCAGAGGCAACACGCATGCCTCGGATCTGTCCCAGCGGTCGGTGACTCGGCGGGTGCTGCGACGCCGGCGAGGGACTGAGCGGCTGCGGCTCCGTGGGTGGGCCGTGATTCTTGGTTCCAGGTTCACCCCGGGTCTCTCTGATTTCTGGTTCCGCCACTGATGTGAAGGACATTGGACATCAAATGTCAATGTTTGTGCTTGTTAGGAACAACAGCCCTTCACCTAATGATTTGACTGGCATCCTTGAGTAAGATATTTAATCCTCTTTGAAGTTATCAGTGCTATATATATATTTAGCGTCGGGAAACTTCATCATATACCCTCCTCACATTTGAGAGTTTCAGGATTTACCCTTCCCACTCAATGACATGTGGGGTGGGGATGAGTCACTGACACGTGGGCCGAAGGGTAAATCCTAAATTTCAATCTAAGGGGAGGGTATATGATGACTAAATCCTTTAGCGTCTGTTCGTTTGTGCATAATGTGGTTCCTGATACCCACTAACATGGTTAGAAGCTTGTAGAATGCCATGCCTTCATCAAACGTTTTGTCTTCTAATGTGTGCCTCCATGTGGTGTTAGCATTTTCTTTTGCTAATGTTCATTAATTAGGCACATGGCTTGTTATGGATGCATATGTCTGAGTCAACTCATGCTTCTGTTAGTCAGAAAAAAATAGTGGTGTTTTTAGTACTCGCTTTAACTCTCTTTCAACTAACTAGTCTCTGACTTTTGTTTGATTGTACTGTCTGACATTCATTGGTGCCGTTCGTGGTTGAACTAGTGGCAAATATTGTTGATCGAACCTGCCTCATTTGGTGTCAGATAGTGTCACCTGATCCTCTATAATTTTGATAATCCTAGGATGACAATTGGTCCTACTAGTTTGGTTATCTTATGATTTCATTTGCATAAACTGTAGCAGTTCAAATGCGGTTATATGATATTGATGTGAGCAGTGATGTGCATATTGTGATAAAATATTTTATTTGTAATTATCAATTCATAGTTGCATCATTTTAGCTTTAGCCGTTCAATTTCTGCTATACTTCTGTTAAAATGAACATCCATGAAATGCTGGGCTCATAATATGCTTTAGACATGTACGTGCTTACTATGCATACTTGTTTAACATTATAGCGTGATGTCATACTGCTCGAATTTATCGTATCATGCCATTTTTTAAAGAGCTATTTGTTGTGAACAGTTGGAGCTGAGGCAGAAAAGGAGTGAATATAATTTCTTCTTTCTAAAGTTAATGGTAGAGATTACTGAAGTAATTGTTGCTGGAAGTGAATAGTTTTGCTTCAGTACCTTGCGATGGTGGTGATGGTGTTGCAGTGGATGTGCCTGCTGCTGGTGGCGGTGCTGCTGCTAAGGCAAAGAAAGAAGAGAAGATGGAGAAGGAAGAGTCGGATGATGTAAGAAATTGGATGAATATCTTGTTTCATGAAACCTCACTCCTTTATGTCTTGCTCACAATAGTCGTTTCATTTGTTGCTCGCAATAGTCATTTAGTTTAACATGGCAGTTGAAGAATTTATCCATAGGTTTCTATGTTAACTGACGACTCCTTGACTCACAACGACTCCTTGCCTCACAACGTCACAATAGTCGTTTAGGTTAACAGGTTAGTTGAAGAATTTCTCTATAAGTTTCTATGTTAACTAATGATTCCTTGCCTCACAAAGTCACAATAATCATTTAGGTTAACAGATTAGTTGAAGAATTCCTTGCCTCACAAAGTCACACTAGTTGTTTATGTTAACAGGTTAGTTGAAGAATTTCTCTATAGGTTTCTATTTTACCGATTATTTCTTACCCTACAAATATGTTTCTATTTCAACTGTTTATGTTAACAGGATATTCTATTAATATGTTGTAATGCTCATGACAGGAGTGTTGGAAGATGGTGGCCTTAGTGAATCGACCATCTTCGTTTTGTTGTTTTCTTTACTTGTGCAGGATATGGACTTGGTCTATTTGATTGAGTTGGTTGATTGCAGATCTAACAGAACATGCCTTGGAGTTAAATTTGGAACTGCAGAGTAATTTTATGAGAGTTTATGTTAGTTTGGATCAAGATTTTTAATGACATCACGTTGTACCCTCCAACGAGGTGAGTGCAGTTTCTACTATGTTTTTTATTGAAGTATTTGACATAAGACTTCCTTTCATGTATACTATCTATCACGTATTAATCTCTGGCTAAGTGTGTATGACCCGATATGGCAATCAGAGAGGGTGAATGACATTTTCAAATTCAATCTCCCCAAATGGTATTCCAAAATCTTTACTCTATTAGCTATTGGAAGTTAGAAAGATTAGATTAGCTCACTAACAAAGAACTCACCAAAACACGGAAATGGAGTTCAATTCCTTAGAACTGGTCATACCGCTATGGAGAGCGGTTGGATGGCTTGGTGTTCATGGTCATTGCTTCTTTTGCAAGCAATCCTCATGCTTGCACATGTAGATTCACCGATGGCTCATGCATTGGCAAGTCACTTCGTGTTGATTCTCCCTGACCACACCTCACTTTCACCGACCATACCAATCAATGAACCGTTACTCAAACTTTCCCTTCAATATTCCTTATCTTCCTTTGTGCTTCGCTTGAGCCCAACTGTCCTGCTCGGCTTCCTTGACCATATCTCAGCTCATCCCTAAGCCTTGTCCCAGTCCACACTGTCGATCATGGCTACCTCCAAACTCTATGCACATCAAAGATCAATAAACTATTTTTGTAGACAAGTTCTTTATAATTTAACCCACATTAGTCTAAACATACTTCATACAATATAAATGTAATGACTTAGAACCTCAAAACTCAACCCATGACCAATTCATGTAAATTTCAGAACCCTCTCGGCCAAGAACAGTCATGGCTAGTCTGACCACCATTAAGCGGCCAGTCAGACCGCCAGGACAGAGCATCAGAAAACACCCTATTTGAAAATTTGGTATCTAGTTTTAACTCAAAACTCCATTTGAGATGGCACGTACTACAAAGACATCCGAAGACATTCCTATACAAGCATTTGGTGTCCAAAAGCCAAAAATTCCTAGGGACAGTCTAACCGCTTGACCCACGCCAGTCAGACCACCACTTGGCAAATTATCTGAGGGGCAATTGGTCGGTCAGACTGCCTCTACATAGCGGTAGACTGCCCCTGGTAGGCAACCCCAAAACTTGTAAATTTTCGCAAATACAAATTTTAACTCGACATGATTGCCAATTGTTCAGACCGCTCGGCAGAAGCAGTCAAACCGCCCCTAACAGGCAACCCTGAAAACTACAAACTTTTACAAATGCAAATTTCAACTCGACACAATTGTCAATTATTCAGCATGGATAAACCATAGATATTCTCAATATGGTTCAAAGTGTCTCTCCTGAAGTACTTGATTAAAAAAATCTCTACATCTGGGATTGTGTAGCTTATATCTGTGATGAGACGTGTCTTCATGTTGCTTCCATGATTGTGGAGTTTGCATTGTGCAGCAGCAAGTAATGGCTCAGATTCAGCCTTAACTAACCCGTGCAGCCGCAGCCTTTATTCCGAGAAAATTCCTCATGTGATCATTTGTAACTGTCGGGCCTGCTCAACTTCTGACGTACATATCTGCCATCTAGCGCATCCATACCTGCAGACCCCAGAAAGCGAAGTAAAATAAAAATATAAATTCAGTCACTCCTCATCTCTGTACTTTTGCACTGCTGTATACACTTCGTGCTTGACTTCTGTTTCTTCTTTTTAAAAATAAATCGGTTCTCGATCAGTTTACCATTGGAAAAATGTGCTGCTTGATGCTTCTTGTTCTGCAAGATACCCGCGTCTGTGGTGCATGGCTGAAGTGTTTACTTGGGATTTATACCAAGACTAGTCATATACCCGTGCGTTGCAACGGAATTCATTGAATATATAGAGAATAATGATATTAAAGAGAGTTACTCTAATCAATTAGGAAGTGGAGAGTGGTGAGAAATTAAAAGAATAGGACGGTTGGAGGAGAACGGACGACCACTAACTCATTCTTTTATAATAGTAATGATAATGATATTAATAGATAAATAGAATTAAAAGGAGTTGATCAAACCAAAATTGATACCATTGATTTCAACAACATGAGTTCTAAAGGTTGTAATGGAGATGTTAGAACCATATTATTTGAAAGTGCCAATTCAATTCTCTTTCCACCACACATGACATCTTAAATAGCATACCCTATAATTTTATAATCTTACACCATGCATTGGAGGAGCCCAAAAGCAATTCATACAATTCTCTTGATCTAAATTCAAATAAGAAAATTTTGAAAACAACTAAAATAAAAAAGGATAAGTAATAAAAATAAGAATACAAAATAACATCAGAAGCAAACCAAAATAGCCGTAAGATAGTAACAAATTGCAAGATCAACATCGCCCTTCTCCTGCATGGAAAAATAGAATGCATCAATCACACAATTTGACAATATGGTTTTCAAGAAAAAATATTTACTCATTTGGCAATAGATTGTTGTTCCCCAATTTTTGCCACTACACCAGAACCTGAAGATGAATAGGCCGTCTCCATTCACAAATCTAAATGGCCAAACAACCTTAATAGCTTAATAACCTACAGGCCTTTATCAAATTTTGATGACAGTTTCTTTTGTATGATTTAGGCAAATAACCAATACAGATCGAAACTCACCACCATATTACTAACTCAATTGCTCGATCACCATCTCTGGAACCGAAAGATATGACATCATTTTCCATAATAGTTATGATGATGACGCATAACCAACATCAAGATTGAGATTGACTGAAACAAAAGAGATGTACCATTTCTAATCTAGAATAAACCACCAGAAACTGAGATATCCTCTTCTAGAACTTTCATTTAATCTAACAATTTCTTGAGTCTGCATGGAAGAAAATTTTGAGGATCTTGGGCAGTACGACATCTATAAAGTGCTCACAAGTCACAAAGAATGTGCTCAGAAAAAACAAAATGAGGTTTTGGCCTGACCTTATTTTCCAGCAGCTTTTTTCAATTGAAGTTAATATCCCCGTTAATCTCCCACCTGAAATTCTTTGAATCCTGCATTTGTAATAAAACTGCAGTTAAAATACAGCAAACCAGCATATTCCTTAGAAGGATGGCTTTTATGAAGGCAGAGACAAGCTTTGAAATGAATAGGTTATCCGAATTCAAGTACATAAATAAACCGATGGATTATGGATCAAAAGTTGTATAGCGAGTCGATGAATTGAGGAAGGAACGCTATCTAGCGAGTCAAATTTCACTCACAGAGCGTAAACAATGATGTTGCGGCGGAGCGGGGTGGGAGGAGGCGGGCGCGGCGCGGGTGGGGAGGAGCCGCGCGCCCAGAGAGGCGGATCTGCGGAGGCGAGGGGAGAGCGAGGGGAGGCGGGGAGAGCGAGGGGCGGTGGGGCGGCGGGGAGAGCGAGGATCTGCGGGCGGGGAGAGCGAGGGGAGGACGGGGAGCGAGGGGAGGCGGCGGCCTGGGGCGGCCGTGCGGATGCTGGGGAGAAGGAGGACGGGAGCCAGGGGAGGCGGGGGGAGCCAGGGGAGGCGGTAGGGGCGGCCGTCGCGAGGCGAGAGAGAGGAGGACGAGGAGCGAGGCGCGCGCGGCGGGAGGGTGCGGCCGTGCGGAGGCAGGGGAGAGGGAGGACGGGGGGAGCGAGGAGGAGGCGGCGGGGGGTGGGGGCGCTGTGTGGGAGAGTGAGGGGAGGGCGGGGGGAGAGCGAGGGGGAGCGGATCGGGGCGGCAGGGGGAGAGCGGATCGGGGCAGCAGGGGGAGAGCGAGGGGAGGGGATCGGGGCGGCGGGTGTGGAGGGGGCGGTGGGGGGAGAACGGTTCAGATTCTATCTCATAATCAGATCGAATAGCTAAAGAAAAATGAGGGAGAGCTCATCAACCACCAACTCCTTCTTTTAAAGTAGTAAAGATATTGTGGAGGGGACAGTGTGCTCCTTTCGGTGAGGGGTATGGTTTGCCCTTGGCTTTTCGTTTCCACGCTAGGTGGTTGACTTGCTTTTGATGGTGCACAGCATGATCATTGTAACTGCAGTCTTGTGCACCCTTTGCCTCTTTACAACTGCCGTTGCTTTTAACGGTTTAACCCAGCTATCTACTCCACCTTCGCTGTATATAGCAGCATCTTTTACGTCCTTGAGCATATGCTCCCCCTCAGTCCCCTCCCCTGCGTCATTTCGATTATAAACCGAGTTCTTTTTAGCTTATGGTTTCTCTCTAACAAACAAATAGAACGGTTTCTCTACCGTCGTTTTGAAGTAATTTATCAAGATAATCATTTTAAAACGGATTATCGGCATTCGATTTGTTCATATAAGTACTCACGTTAGGATCAAAAACTATAAATCGCGGCCGAAAAGTATCCAACCGTAGCCCAAAGGTTGCGGCAAAGCTCTACCACAGAAACTGCTCGGCGATCATGCACCGTTGCGCCTAGAAGTAGGCGTCCTCTGCGAGTCTGGTGATGCGTTGCAAAGCGAAGCGCAGGGGCAGTGTCGCGCGGGCAGAATTCCCGGGCAATGATCGCCACTGCCTGCTCCCCGTCTCCTTTTCCACGTCTCGTGTCCCCCGTTGCCACCCAAAGCCCAGACCTAGTGCACCCTGGCCTCCAACCTCGTACCCCACCCCAGCACTCCATTATCGTTAGCCATGCATGCCCCTCTCCTACCGTCTCATCATTCCATGATCCCACCCCCAAAAACGCGCATCAATCAAGGGCTTCGATCACATCTCTGCAAGTTGCAACGAAGAACTCGGCCGGAGCAATGTCTCTAGATCTTAGCAGACAATAATGCACATAATATAACTACACTACATGTTAAGCTATTGCAAGTTGCAGTGAAGAACTCGGCCGGAGCTGAGAGAGAGAGGCGAAAGAAGAGCAATATTAAAGCTATTGGGGAACGGTGTGTCCGTTGCCGCTTGGCATGGCGCGCGCGAGCTACGTCTCTTGGGGACAAGCAGCCGGCAACTATTTGACGCGACAACGCAGAGGCTGCGCGCCCTGCCGCCCCGGTTCGTCCCCCACCACGTGCGCCGGCCGGGTCGGACAAGAGGCGGATGGGTCCCGGGGCCCGGCAATGGCAGCTTCCTTTTGCACGTACATGGGAGCTTCCTTGGGCTGTCTAGTCTAGTAGTACTCCACGGGCGTGCCGGGACAACTGTCGTCGGACATGTCATCGTTGGCCTTGTTGCCGGCGCGGGCGGTGGCGGTCGCGATGCTGAACGGTGGGGGCACGTACGGCGGCGTGGCGCACCGGAGCAGCGCCCAGTTCACGCCGTTGAAGAACGGGTGCCGCTTCATGGCCGCCGCGCCGACCGTGGCCCCGAGCCGCCGCGTCGGGTCCTTGGCAAGGAGCGCGGTGACGAGGTCCTTGGCGTCCGACGACACGGACGGCTCCTTCGGGAACTCGAGGGCGCGCGCGACGATGTTGGCCAGGGTCATCTCGTTGTCGTAGCCCTTGAACGGCGTCACGCCGTAGAGGAGCTCGAAGATGAAGACGCCGAGGGTCCACCAGTCGACGGAGCTGCCGTGGCCCTCGCCGGAGACGATCTCCGGGGCGAGGTACTCGTGCGTGCCGACGAACGACATTGACCGGAGCTCCACCGGCTCGGCCACGAACTCCAGGTCGAGTCCACCCGTGGGGAAGCTGCCGTTGGCGCCACTTGAGGCCTTCTTGCGAAGGCGCCGGCGCCGGCGGCCACGGCCGGGGAAGATCTGGAAGCACGACACCGCGGGGACAATGCAGGACGGGATGATGCACGAAGTGGACGTCGAGGAGTGGCCGGTGAGGGAGATGGGGTCCGAGATGACGTGCGCCGGCGTCGGCGCCGTGGGGTCGCACTTGAGGGAGAGGTCAAAGTCGGTGAGCATGATGTGGCCGTCGGCGCGGACGAGGACGTTCTCCGGCTTGAGGTCCCGGTACACGATGTCCATCATGTGGATGTACTCCAGTGCCGCCACCACCTCCGCCGCGTAGAACCTGCCGCAGTAAATAACAGTGTCATCGTCATCATTTAGCAACTTACCCCTTCTCGCTCCAGAAAAAAAACCACTAATTAGCACCTATCACTACCATATAATCAAACCTGTCAAACAAACAAGTCGGCCATGCAAGATGCACGTAAAAGAGATGCCTTTCATTACAGATGTTACATCAAAATCGAGTGTTGAATCAGCATTCATCAACTAGTGGTTAGAGGTTAGAACTTGCAGGTGTTATTCGCAGTTGTACAAGAGCAAGTTATAGCATACTACACAAGTATACAAGTGCATCCATTGACTTTATTGACATGACATGTACCCAAAACTCCAAAAGAAACCCCCATATGTGATAAAACGACGGAGCCACCTGCATCTGAATCTGTACCGATGCATGCTGGCATGGTGGATGCCACTGTGCGCTCCAGTACCAAGCAAAGTCACAAGAAGCAGAGGAAAAAGGCAACAGACAGTGCTCGAATTAGTGCATCATTGATGTTGGGAGTTGCACGTTGCAAGCCTAGTTTAATGTAAGAAAGGAGCGCACCTCATGTGTGCACTCAATTGATAACTCCTTGGGTTAATTAGATTAATCCTTACAGCAAGTACATATGTTGATCTCGACTGAACCCATTCTTTTGAGCTCACGACTTCTCTCGAAAAAAACAAACGAGATAATTTCTCCGTTGTCTTTTTGAAGCAGCTTATTAAAACAGACTTTTCAAAATAGTCTATCGACATACGGTTCATTTACACAAACACTCGTGCTAGGGCCTACAGCCATTAGTAGCCATGGGGATGGGGCGTATGTGTTTCAGAGCTGTGATTCTTAGGGGGTGCTCATTTTGGTTTTTAAAAGTTTCAGCTTCTAGCTTCAGCTTGTTTTTCACTATTCACTACACTATCCATTAACTCAACTACAGTAAAAAAACCAGCTACAGTGAAATTTCAACCAAAAGCCGCCGCTAAAATGATCACCCCTTACTCATCACACACGGGGTTAATAAAAGTCTCCTTGACCAATGGCATCTGTATCCACGAGAGTGATATAAAGTCATGTTCTCCAAACGGTTCCAGCGCCGTAGGACAAGGGCTTCGCTCGTGCCACACCGGGATTAGGACGACCGACTCCACCATGCGTTGATGGCAGTGTAGTTGGTCGTAGGCAGGTATGCGTGTAACATCAAAATCCACAACGCCACTGCATAACTACTACTCTAGTACCAGTACCACTACACCATAAAACGAGGATTGATTCTTTTGGGTTGGAATATCCACATCACACAACGCCACTGTATAACTTCTTGAATGAGGTGCACGCATAGAGTGCCGCCGAAAGGCACTAGCTAATTGGCAGGTTCTTGTAAACTTCAATATTTGTTAGTCTATAGATCTATCATTATTTGTATTTATGTTAGCTCATCTGGCCTAATTACTACATTTAAAAATGGAAAAGCTCGCTAATTCAGCCGGCAGTAGACAACGGCGATACATCAGCGGCTCAACTCTACAAGCGAATGCTATGGCCGGACTAGTGACGTTGCGTTATGTCCTTGACTAGGTGAATATATAGCCAAGCCATACGAGGCTGTAATGGAGCAAACGCAGCCAATTACGCTACCACTGTTTCCTATCTGTACAGTTTGCTTAGTGGACGTATTTTGCCGTCTACAATCTCGGGTATGGACTGCATCCTGATATTCCACAGGGAAATACGGCAGAGATTAATGACCTTTTAAGTTCATTCTGGAAGGAAATAACATCGCTGTCCGTGTATAGTGGGAAGGTAATATTGGCTGGCAGTGATCATCGCCTAGAGATAAGGCAAGAAAAAGATCCTAGTTGTGCGATGCAGGATCCCTAATTGGCTGGAATGAGCAAACCTGCAAACGCGTATGACAAGCACAGCTTTACTTCCATATGGGCAGGCTTGGCTTCAGGGAGCTGTATGTATGTGTCAACACGCAAACACTGGTAGAATTACATGTTTGTTGCTGTACGGCAACGATGGATTGGCTTAACGTTTTTACAAAAAAACTGGTTCTTTAATAGCACGCTGATAGAAACGTTTAGTTTCGAGGTATAGATGAATGCACATGTTAACAAGGTGGCAATCGAGGAATCGATGTCACGTACCTGACGGCGGCCTCGGAGAATCGGCGGTGCGGCTGCCGCTGCCGGAGGACGTGGAGGTCTCCGCCGGGGCAGAACTCGGTGAGGAGGCAGGACCACCGGTCCCCCTCGGCGACGCCGTAGAGGCGTGGGAGGAAGGGATGGTCGACGGCCTCGAGGATCTCGCGCTCCGTGCGCGCGCGGCCCTCCTTGTTCCTCCCCTCGAGCTCCTTCCTGTCCATCACCTTGGCCGCCACGAGCGCGCTCGCGGCGCTGTCCCCCTTCCCCTTGACCTCGGCCAGGTAGACGCTGCCGATGTCCCCCGCGCCGAGCCGGCGCACGAAGCGGATGTCGGAGAGAGCGACGGTGCCGAGGCGCGGGACGGTGGAGGGGGCGGTGGCGCGAGGGGGGAGGGGCCCGGAGGCGGAGGTGGCGGTGGAGACGGTGGAGGCGGAGCGGGAGCGTTCGGAGGAGCCGAAGCTGAGGCTCTGGAGCTCGTCCGCCGCCAGGTCGGCGTCGCCGTCGGGAGGCATTGTTGCGGCGGCCGGCTGCGAGAGCGGCGTCGTGAAGCCGAGTTGGACGGGTGATGGAGCCGCGGGCTGCGGAGCCGGAGGCAGGGGAGCAGGAGAGGGTGGTGGTGGCCTGGTGGGGTTTTAATTTGAAGAGCACGGGAGGGTCGTTGACGGATGGTGGTGGGCCGGGCCGGAAACCCCGTGTCCGCTTTCATCCAGGTTGGTGGGATTTTCTTTTTTTTTATTTTTTACGTTTGGATTTCCGGGGGACATGCAGGCCCTGTTCTCCGGTGAGATTTTTTTTTTGGCGTTGTTTCTGTGCTAGTATTCCAGGTCATACACGGAACATTCCATGGCGATTCCAGTTACGACCTGATTTGATTAGATCCTTACTGAAGATTGCCATTGCTTTCCTTGCATGACGACTAGCCTAGTGATTCACGTCTCGAAAAAGGATGATCTGCCGTGCAGCAAGCTTGACCCATGTTGCCTCAGTTCGAATCAATCAGCAACGGCGGCGGCGACCACGAAATTTATCTCGTGATGTTAAGATAATTTTCTGAGCTTAAAATTATATATATCATCTATATCAATATTTTTCATCGTCTTGAAAAGAACAAAACTAATGTGTGGGGGATCAAGACGAAGCTGCGACCTTCTCCCGGTTGCAGTGCCGGCCTTTTTTATGGTTGGATGAGTACTCTGAATCTCAAGGGACCCATATTAGGATGGACGTGTCGGGTTGGTCTAGTGGTACGGTAGAGGAGGTCGGTTTGTGCGAGACACGTATGCCTTTTTCAGGGGATTCAGAGAGGCATCTTCAAGTCCTAGGACCCCACGAGTACAGGGAGACATGCGTTTTTTTTTTTACTTTGAAATACGCATGTTACAGTAACTAACATTTAATACTATATTTTTTCAAAAACATAGAATCTATAAGTATATTATAGTAAATAATATACCAAGTTCAGTTAAATCGGTCAAAATTACATGTAATTATTTTTTTCTACTCTACATACTATCTCTTACAAATAGATAAAATTCATAAATCATAGACCGAAAACTAAATCCATAGGAAAAAAACGCCCCCATGACAAAGGTTAGGCCAGGCCAGGCCAGAGCATTTGTGCCGGTGGACGAGACCAGCAGCCACCTCACAGCAAGGAACATGTTCGGGGGTTGAGAAGCAAATGCTTCTAGTTGTTGAAATCCACGGCTCTGTCCGCGAGAGCAGGGACACGCAGGATGCGGCACTTCTTGCGATGGCCGTCGATGCTGTTGCAGCAATCGAAGCCCGCACCAAGCAGCAGCGCACACCAAGGCTCAGCTCGGCAGAACGCACAGGTCAATAACAAGGCTGTCATGGCTGACTGCATCCAAAAGGCTATGGCCGGCTACCGAGCCCAGGGAAAATTTCAGAAAGGCCCACAAGGCGATGACTACCGGCCCAAGTCCACCAAGAATAAGATCGACTACTGCAGCCTCCGTGGCATCGAGATCGTGCACAGCATGGCGCACCTAGACTGCGAGCTCGCGGCCCACTGGGCCAAGCTCCCGCTGCTGCGCCGCCTGATGCTGTCGCACCCGACGGTGGAGTGGGTGTGGTGGATGGACAGCGACACGCTCTTCACCGACATGGCCTTCGTGCTCCCGCTCTCGCGCTACGAGGGCCGCCGCTACCTCGTCATCCACGGCTACCCGGACCTCCTCTTCGAGCAGCGCTCCTGGGTCGCCCTCAACACCGGCAGCTTCCTGCTCCGCAACTGCCAGTGGTCACTCGAGCTGCTCGACGCATGGGCGCCGATGGGGCCCAAGGGGCGCGTCCACGACGAGGCCGGGAAGCTGCTGACGGCGAGCCTGAAGGGCCGGCCGGCATTCAAGGCGGACGACCAATCGGCGCTAACACACCTGCTGCTGGCAGAGAAGGAGCGGTGGATGGAGAAGCACTCAAGCACCACCCGGGGCTCAGCGACGAGCGGTGGCTATTCGTCACGCACTTCATCGGGGTGCAAGCCCTGCGGCAGCTACGGGGACTACCAGCCAGAGCGGTGCCTCAGCAGCATCGAGCGCGCCTTCAACTTCGCCGACAACCAGGTGCTCAGGCTGTACTGCTTCCGACAACCAGGTGCTCAAGATGGACGCCAAGATTGAGACTTGACAAGGAATGAGTGATTTTTGCTGTTGGGATTCGAATTCAATTTTGCACTAGTGCACAATTACCTGCAGTCATTTGTCAAATACTCTACTCTCTGGATTGGCTGCATCTCAGCTGTCTCCGTTACGACTACAAAAGCAGCAACAAGACAGCATGTTGATGTACCAGCCACCAGTGGCGGAATCTGTAATGGTAAAGGTCCAGTTACCACATTCGTTAGAGGATATTCGTATTTGACTGAATTAAGTACATATCCAATTTATATTCGTATTTAAGAATGTTCAAATTCATATTTATATTCGTATTCGAGACTATTCGACCGTATCCAATCCATTTCCACCCCTAATTGCAGTATGACCACACGATGTATTGTAGTCGGACCGGCCAACGATATGACCGTTCTAAGTGTGACGGTCTGACGGGCTTTGTGTATGTAGTCTGACTGGCCATTAGTTGGCGGTTAGACTGGTGCAAGGCAAGCGATCAGACGAGGCTGGTACGACTAGATTTATGGTACTACTGGGCATTTGTTGCCAGTAGTTATTTTTCAAAGAGCACCTTTTTTTGGCTCAGCTCGGAGTGGTCAGACCAATCTATGCGGCGGTCCGATCGGCCCCTATGAGGGTGGTCAGACCAGGCAAGTCCTGTAACAGCTAGTTTTTAGCCGTTGTGAGGAGAACAATAGTACCGGTCGATTGTGTGCCACGCTACCACATTTTCCTGGTTTTTACTCCCAACAATTAGTGTCTTAGTGTGCAGTATAAATATCCCTTTGTGGTCGGTTGGGGAGCATGTTGTTGATGCTTAATTGTGCATATGTTGCATTTTGTGAGTAAAGAAAGATGTCTCTAATTGCATATGTTGCATCTAGAAATGGATTTTGTATCTACATTAAGATTGTGGATTTGTTGTATGTGGTGAGGGTTAAATAAGGGGCTTGACTTGTTACTCTTGAAGGTTGCTAACTCTTATATGGTTGTGGAGGTGCCGTGCCCAATGATATTCTCAAGAAAGTTTGTGAGAAGGTCTGGTTATGTTGTTAAAGTTGAAGCTCACCTACCCGAGGGGGGAAAGAGTTACTACAAGTGGATTTGCAATGATTGACTTAATTCATGGAGTTAGTCCAATTTGTTTAGACTTGCCGCAACGTGGATAAGGGGAAACAACAAGTTTCCAAACACTATAATAAAACATTGTACATTAATTGTGGGTTACTTTCTTGAACTCAATTTATATACTTACATTTTTTATGGGGGCAATTTCAACTTTGCCATGGAATTTAATTACCTTTGAAACCGACAGTTTGATGTATATGACACCACACATGCAAGTTACTCTTTTAATGAGCGTGGTTTGTCGAGTTTTGTATTTCACGTGGAGCCTGTCAAATTCCATTTTATGAGTTCTTCGTTATTGATCCAGCACCACAAACGATGTTTTGGCTTATACTGTTCAATAATTGAGCATTTATTTCAGGAGGTCAGTTGCACAAATTCAGACTTTTGCTGAGGTTATGAATTGTTGAAGACTCAAATTTGTTTATCTACTTTGTTGATAGTTATGTGTTTAGATCTGCTAGGGATTTGCTAAATTTTGATTCACAATGACTGTTTGGACAAAACTATTCCAATCTGTCTTGTTTAAGATTGGTCCAATGGACTTTCAAGGCACAAAGTCAAGTGATAAAAGCTTACTTTGAGGAGATTTGATATTTGAATTACAGGAGTGAATTTGTCTAAAGGTGGAGATTATTAAAGTGTGATCTGAATTCATTATTGTATTAGTGTAGGACACTACGCTAGACGTGACGCCGAGTGGCACATGTGCTAAGCCGTGTCAGACATTGCAACGACTGACGTATCCAACTCTAATTCGGTGTCCTCTGTTTGAGACTTGTCTCTCTAGTCCTATATATGTACCTATAGTCCATAAAAAGAGTAGAATGCTCATTATAATATCTCATCATATAGTAATTCCACCTCCACGTGTCTGTGATTTTTTATGCAAGGATTTTCGCCTTTAATCCGTGTCTCTCGTTTATTTAAACATCTATTTGTGATGTACATTTTATAACATGCCAACAGCCCAAAAATCAGGTAGGATATCATAGGCTCATGGGGCCTTCAAGATGCAAAAAAGATCGATACTTTTGTTATGGCCTTCTGCCTCGGTAAATCCATCGGAAAGGCCGGGAAAATTGGAACATTTTTCTCCGCAAATTAGGTCGTACAGTTTATATAACAGTAGAAGTTTTATATGCAACCAACCGGGGATGTAGCTCAGATGGTAGAGCGCTCGCTTAGCATGCGAGAGGTACGGGGATCGATACCCCGCATCTCCATCAAGTTGCTTTTGTTAGAGCGCTTTCGGAAATTGCGATTTCCGAATTCCAATGTTAAAAGTCGATGAGAGATGCTCAATTGTTTTTCCACGCTAGCTCGGCATCCAATCTACATGCTAGTGATTTTTTTTCTTTCGTCTTCCTCTGTGCGTTTCAAGTTTTTTTCTTCTTTGACACACACCGCGTATTCAGGTTCACATGGCATCTTCCTCTTTTCTGCAACTCCGCCGTTTACATATCCATCCTATCTGCTACTGGGCTAGCGCGCGTCCTCTGGTATCACGGCCATGCTATTCAAGTTACAGCCCTGGTATCACGGCTATGCTATTCAAGTTGCATCCTCCGCTCAAATTAGCAATGACTTCTAACTTCTGATTTTTTCACTATTCTTTAATTTTATTTTTTATTGTTTTTTTATTTTTTATCTTTTCTTTTTTTGGTATTCCTCTACATTATTCATGATAGGCTAATTTTTTTATTTTTATTTTTTAAAAATTTAATTAGCTAAATAAAACACCTCAGCTACAGTAAAAAATAAATTATCTACAGTAAAAAAAATTATAAGTGATCGTTAATCTAGACATCCAATTTAATAGCTGATCAGCTGTTGACATTGCATTACTCCCTACCAATGAAACCTTCTGGAAAACATTATAAAACTTCATGAAACTTGAGCCACTCGCGACGCTGCAGAGCCTCGTCACGCTTAACATCTCCTACAACGCCTTCTCTGCTGAGCTCTCGAACACTCCGTTCTTCTAGAAAATGATGCAAAATAAAGAACATTAAACGGCCAAAGCTAACATGGGCCATTGAGTCCCATTTGACGGCCCATACTATGAAACAAGTAGAAGACGTACTCTTAGGCCGGGTGGATGCTTAACAGGCCAGGATCCACAGAATCCATGTCTACTTCGAGCTGCTGTTCCACTTCGAAGACACATCATATACGCAACAACTGTCTGTCTCCCAATCTAGCGTCAGCAAAAATAAAAAACCATCGTTATTCCGAACGCTACCTTAATAAAATACCATAGAACTAACCATGAAACATCATATAGTTTAGTCAATTTAGGCATAAAAATCTCTTAAATTTTTATAAAACGCTATGAAACTAATCATAAAACTTAATCATAAAACCTCATAAAAACATTATAAAACTTGACCCACTCGCGACGCTGCAGCGAGGGCGTTCGTTTTAGCGGTGGCTTCTGGTTTTTAGCTGAAATTTCACTGTAGCTAGCTTTTTTACTGTAGCTGATTTAGCCTTTTGGGCATAATTAAATTTTAAAAAAAATGTAAAAATAGAAAAAAAATATGTTAGCCTATCACGGACAATGCAAAGGAACACGGGAAAAAAGAAAAATACAAAAAGGCCTAAAAAATCTTTAAAAAATTCAGAAAAAGATGAATTACTGAATAGTGAAAAAAAAGCTGAAACTAGAAACTGAAGTTGAAAAAAAGCTGAACGAGAGGGGCCTTAACATCTCCTACAAATGTCGTCTTTGGTGAGCTCCCGGACACTCTATTCTTCTAGAAAAATGATGCAAAACAAAGAACATTAAACGGCCCAAGCTAATATGGACCGTTGAGTCCCATTTGCCGGGAAAAGCAATGTGACGGTACACCGTTGCAGCTTAGTTTTTCTCTAAAACTAGTTATGTGCCTATGCGTTGCAACGGAAAACCAAATAAAAGTGGTACATACTATCAAATATTATCTCAAACTGAATAATAAATATCAACTTTTTCTTATGTCATCATATATCAAACAAAACATATATGTTCATACTCGTAAGTAAATCAAACATCATATTAGTAAGATGTAACAATACTATATATACAATCATACAAAGGTACATATTTTTAGAAAAATTCTAAACCTACAGCTTCAAGTACATGAGCCAAGAGCAATAAAGATTACGCCACACACGGCCAAATTTTGTACTAACAAATGGCTAACATAATCAATGGTGATTACAGAAGAAATATAAATTTTAGCAACATCAAAGTACAAAACTAAAAGACATAGAACTGCAGACAGTAGTAGAGGAACAATGGTAATACATTCCAAGTGGATGAAGAATTTTTTTCCATTCATGGCATCTCATCAGTATATGTATAATAAAGTACATTTGCAAGACAATAATTATATCAATTTAAGACGAGGTATTTAAGTTAATTTGATGACAATACACAATGTTCCAATACTGATAACTATGTATTGCTTTTAATTTGGATGGTACAATTGCCCGAAGGGGTTTGGAAAATCTTGTTAAAGCTGTGGTCACATCCTTGATCAAGCTACTCTCCTTTTTCTGCCTTTTCATATCCAAACCAGTGATGAGGCTTGAGAATGTCCATCCTTCTATGGCCCCAGTCCCAGTTGCAGATAAGCCACACCATCGGTCTATAAGTGATGCTGACATGAGCACTTGTTTACAACGTCTTGACAATCTTGAGTCTTTGTGCAACATCTAGCAAGCAAACCACCAGAGATCCCCGAGGAGGAGCATATATTACTGAACTCATTTGAGCGGATCAAATCCATTGAGGTCACTGAGAGGACCAAAAGAGTAAGTTCTTGTGCTGTACCATTTTAATTGATTATGCTAGCTTCAAAGTTGATATTTATTATTTAATTTGATATCATATTTGATAGTATGCATCACTTTTATTTGGTCTTCCGTTGCAACGCACGGGCACTTTGCTAGTTAAGGCTAAATTGTTTCAGTATAAGGAAAAATATATATCTAGAGAGAACAAAAATTTGTGAAGGATTTTATGACAGTGTGATTATTATGTATTGTCATCAAATAATACCAAAGAAGTTGGGTTAAGTTCCCTTCCAAAAAAATTGAATCACTATGTAACACCAAATATGTATCTGCAGAAAACTGAAGCAGTGTTTACTGCGATGCTTAAGTATTGTCCTGTTATTTCCGAAGTGCAAATTTGGTTGAAGAATTCGCATTCAGTCATCAATTAAACTACATGAAGAGAATAAGGCATAATAACAGATAATGTCAAAGTCATGTGTCAAGGCGCTGCAATAGGAAAAGTAGAAACATGTCCTCTACGATCTAAAATTAGGTTCTTTTCCATGCTTGGAACCATCTCATCAGGTTATAAAGTATAGGGCACCACTGTCGTATAATACCACAAGCATGAAAGTTAAGCGAGTAAGGTGCATGAAGATAAGAACAAACTATTTGGCACCAGTTCTCTTTTTGCATGACGAAAAGAAAAATTATTTGGCACCAGTTCTCTTTTAACATCCAAAGTTATAATGAATGAGTGTCACGCAGTTGGAGATTGATATGTTAAAATAAGAGTTTTGTGCACTATGGATACCAACAGGAAAGTTGTAGATAATAAATCAGTTTATTGAACCCTCAAAGCAACTAAGGGATCAGTGCTACCATAAAACATTGTGGAGAGCCTTGATGAACTGAATGAAATTATCTCTGGTTGTGGCTTCCTTCTTCGTGCATTATGATCAGATAGACGCCCGCGACAGTTTCGCTTTTTCTGGTCAAACTCAGCTAAGCCATGAAACCTAAACCAACGAAGTATTAAAGAAGGAAAAAAGGGAAGCAGGCAAGGTCAATTGTTTCAGTTAAAGAACAAGCTGTAATCATTAGTTGTAATTAACTTCTTTAAATTTATTTTTTATGACATATAAGGCTTCTTTCTAAGATTCCACTTCCACATTATTAACAAACTTGTATAGTAGTATGCAAACCAAAAATAAATGCCCATTTTGTTCATAGTTCCTATGGCTCCACTATTTCTGTGTATCTTGATTAGTTAAGCAGGTGATAAATATAAACAGATCTCATGCAAAATAATTCAGCAAACTTAGCATCATCTAACAGCGGTTCATGCTATTATAGAATTGGCTAAATCCTATCACCTTTGGCGCGACCATGAAGGCGCCTCACCGGTCCGACTCGCTAAACACCGCCGAGCTACACAATACAAAGCATATCTCACATTGTAAATCCAAAGCACTTGCCTCCAAGACTCTAAGCTGTAAATTCGTAAGGGTTAGGAGGAGCTCGCGCTTACGTCAGAAGACTTGAAGGTATAGGGCAGGTTGGAGATGAAGATGGTGGAGGGGCTGTGCCCTCCAACACCGTCGCGGGTGAGCGGCCATTGCACAGGCTCCTGCGCGGCCCCGTCGCTGGACCGCCCGATGCTCAAGAAATTGAAGAGGCCGCGGCGCTGCTGGCGCTTCTCCGGAGTGAGGCGCGCGAGGACGGCGACGGAATGGTCGCCCTGGCGGAGGCAGACGACGGAGAGCGTGCCGGCGCCGAGGTCGAGGTTACGGTCGGGGTCGATGAGGTGGAGCTGCACACCCGGGATCTCCTCAATGGTGAGCGGGGGCGGGGCGGCGTCATCGGCGGCGTCGGGGAAGAGGTTCTCGGCGAGCTCGCGGGAGGGCGAGGAAGGTAGGGAGGGGGCGGGGGAGGCGAGGGGAGGCGGGAGAGCGAGGGGAGGCGGGAGAGCGAGGGGGAGGTGGGCGGCGCGGGGTGGGGGAGGAGGAGGCGGGGCGCAGGGAGCGAGGAGGCGGGGGCAAAGGGCGGGGAGCGAGGCGAGCAAGGTGGGGGGAGAGAGCGAATGGAAGCGGCGGGAGAGGGAGGAGGACGGCGGGGAGCGGCTGGGGGAGGGGGAGATGGGGGGCGGTGGGGGAGAGCGAGGGGGGGCGGGGGAGGCCAGGAGGGGGAGGGGGGCGGTGGGGGTAGAGGGAGGAGCGATGGGGAGGAGGGCCGACGAGGGGGAGGGGGAAGAGGGGAGGCCGGGAGGGGGAGGGGGAGGGGGAGGAGGGTGGCGGCTGGAGGGTTTTAGGGTTGGCCAGGTGGCGGGAGGGGGAGGGAAGATCCGACGGTCCAGATTGGATGGAGGTTTCGGCAACCACCAACTTTTTTTTTACTAGTAAAGTGCCCGTGCGTTGCAACGAAAAACTAAATAAAAGTGATGGATGCTGTCAAATAAATGTACGGAAGCATTATGGCTTCATCGAAAGCCTGTAAAGAAAAATTTAGCAAATCCATAATACACATAGAATGATTAAAGAAAATTTTAGCAAATCCATAATGCACATAGAATGATTGGTCCAACTGAAATGAAAAACAAGAGATGTTTGGGCAACTTGAGCATAATCATGCTAAGAACAAGGAACTCTTGCAACAGCTCGAGTGGAATCATGCTAAGGAAAAGGAACTCTTAAGGTCATGATACCCTTGATAATAAGCTCACTTATTGTCACTAACCTAACAATTAACCGACAGCTAATACAATGGACAGATATCTCATGTTCAAGTTCATATTCCAAAATAAATTATTGTGCAGAAAATATCATGGTAAGTTACCAATAAATCATCCCCACACACTTCACAATTAGCAAACCAATATGTCCAACAATGACAAAGAAAGAAATATAGACGTTTGACGTGAAGTAATGCCGAAACCGGATGAGAACTATATGACTTCCACTACAAACAATGTACTCAAATTACACAATTGTAGCATGTGGTGTCATGAGATCACAACAACGTTTATACTCCAGTGAGAAAAGTACACTCGCCTTTATAACCAAATATGCACATCTATAGCCTTAGCTTGAGCAACGCATGTCATCAGCAAATGAGCCTGGCCTATCATCCATAAAGTAGAAAGTGGCACAAACTTGCTTTGCAAGGTTGCAAGCCTTGTCAGGTGAGTTCAGAATCTCATAATAGAACACGGAGAAGTTGAGGGCAAGCCCAAGTCTGATGGGATGAGTAGGAGCCGGTTCAACAAGAGCAATATCCTATGAAGTACTTTGTACAACAAACTATTTCAGATAAACATGTTATTTACTTTAGTAGACCAAAAATAAAAATCATAAAAGATAATCCAACAATTACCACAAGCAGTAATCATAACAAATCTACCATTGGCGATAAAACTACAAGGCACCTGATAGCTCAAGCAATTATTGTACAAACATTGTAATGATTAACAAACTAACCTGGGCTGCCTTGTAGGCCGCCATTGTGCTCTCAGCTGCTTCCTTCCTCTCGTACATCTTGAATTCAGCAAGGTACCTACATAAAATTAGAAATTAACCTATCGAGAATTATTTGAAACTATTTTTCAACTACACGGTACTATTACCTTGACGGTGGCCTTACCTTGACGCGTCGTGGCCGGCGAGGTGGAGCCGGCGCTTGGAGCATGCACCGTGGCGGCGGAGAGGACGGCGGAAGTGGTCGCGGCGCGGCGCCAGGTGGGAGGCGGAGCGGAGGAGGCGGCGCGGGTGGGAGAGGGGAGGAGGCAGCGCGCGGGGTGGGGAGGAGGCGGCGCGCGGGGTGAGGAGGAGGCGACGCGCGGAGTGGGGAGAGAGGAGGAGGCGGCGCGCGGGGTGGGAGAGAGAGGAGGAGGCGCGGCGGGGCGGAGGGGAGGAGGTGGCGGCGGGGAAGGGGGAGGAGGGGAGGCCGGGAGGGGAGGGGAGGCGGCGGGGAGAGGAAGGAGGGCGGGGGAGAGCGAGGGGAGGGGGCAGCAGCGCGGGGGCGGGGGGGGAGGAGGAGGCCGCGGGCGCGGGGAGAGCGAGGGGAGGCGTGGGGCGGCGGGAGGAAGAGCGAGGAGGAGGCGGGGGCGCGGGGAAGAGCGAGGGGTAGGCGTGGGGGCGGAGGGGTGATGTTGGGATTTTAAGGTTTAATCAGATCGTGTGGCTGAGAAGAGAGGAGAAAGATCGAATGGTTAAGAAGTGAGGGAGAGTGGACATGACAGCAACCATCAACTCCTTTTTTTAAATAGTACTAGTAAGGTGCCCGTGCGTTGCAACGAAAAACCAAATAAAAATGATGGATACTATCAAATATGATCTCAAACTGAATAATAAACATCAACTTTTTCTTATGTCATTATGTATTAAACAAAACATACATGTTCATACTCGTAAATAAATCAAAAATATATACAGAAATGATAGTAAACAAGAAGTATCATGTATCACAAATTCACAATTAGTTGGCAGGAACAAGCATTTACCTTGGCACATTGCATCTGATCACAATCAAGCAGATATGAAGGAAAAGCACCCTCTTGAACATCATCACTGACCTTTTGTCGAGAAGTTGACTCATCATGCATTTTCAGGCTGCAAAGAAACAATTGACAATAAGGCCCCATAAATGCGATCGCAACCAAAAAGGCGAATCTACATCGCAAGGAAAACTTAATTTTCATGCTCACATCCCCTACTCCATAATTGTTTGAGAGTGCTGTTTGCTAGAAAGAGTTGTGTGCTACGTCGCGCCAAGTGGATTTATATAAAATGATCGGAAGACAAAATACAGTAAATAATGCAAAAGCATCCTGATATGTGTGGATCAATTTTATTATCTGATTTGGCGGCAGTCAGTTGCCGACCCGGTAAATAAATGAAAACAATCTGAAGATTATCAATTTATCATATCTCTTCAACTTTCCTTTGTTCTCTTTTCAACTGATTCTTCATAGCTGGTTTTGCTACACTTAATGGTGTGCGGTGCTTCTTAATGGCTCTGCTGCGTATAACGAATGCATTGAGATATTGAAATGTTTTAGGTTAGGCTAAGAGGTAAAAAAGATTACCTTTTCACCCAATTCAACTACTTTACGGTTCTCTATTTGCTTCCGCTCCTTCCATGTAGAGGCACCTATAAAATTAGCATCAAGTGAATGTTTGTACAACAATAAATCCTAACAATCAAAATTAAGATTTTTAAGGAGAGATGGAATACATATCCTTTTATTCTAGTCTTTAAAAAATGTAAAAGTGAAATGTTTGAATACCAAAACCACATATATTAAACGGTTAATCGATATAATTTAATTGACAAATGTTTTACTTCTATTTCCTCAAGGATGTAAGAGGAGCCATTCAAGCATGTCCAGTGTCCACTCAACTGATGATCTGACTTGTGCCTAAACACCAAGCGTAACTCGAACAATTGAAAAGGTCGCATTATAAAGCAATTAATGACAGTAGATATGTTATATTATCATACAAAGGCATGTACATTCAAGAACTCCAAAAGCACATGCAAACATCAAGCTAACAATTCCACACATATTCTCTTTAACTTGTAGCATGCTCATTCTAAGCAAACAATACACTAATCCAAGAATGTCTGTATTGAATCAAACTTAAGAGATAATATTGAGCGTCCCACTTTAAGAGCACAAAGAAGGTGAACTAAACATGTTTAATTCTCCCAAATATTTCTACATATTAAATTTCGATAAGTAGTTATATTTCACTCTGCACCACAATAGCATGGATGCATTAAAACCAATGTATTCCTCCACCCAAATCTTAGCATTCATGCAAAAAACTAAGCAACCGAGCCAAACACTAAAAACACTAATGAAGCCTAAAAACAAGGTTTCCCTGATCCAATAGCCCATTTGGTGGCGGCGCACCTCACTGTGGGCATATAACTCGGAGTTTAAAAGATTTTTGCTTCAGCAAGACATGTCTCAAATTTGAGGATTATTTTTTTTGTTCGCCTCAGAAGTGATTAAGTTAGGTGGGTTATTGCATTTGCAGATAACATCAAAACAATAGAAGATGTGTTAGGCAATGCTGATAATCTAACATTGCACAAAAGATCCATATTGAGCGCCTGATAGGAGGACACATTTAAGGTATGGTGAAGCAAGGTAGGTTTACATAATGAAACTCAACGACATCAGCCAAACATTGCATGTGATTTTGCAAAACATGAACCAGTCTGCTGCTTTCAAACATATGCTTTACCAAACAGACTAACAGACAGTAGTTGAAATCCAACAAGCAAACACTTCCTCAACAAACTCCTTCACCAGCATCTGCAAACATCCAAGCAACAACAAAACTAAACACAACCCCCAAACACTTTCGAGATATCTTAGCCAAACCGACAACTCTACATGCTTATACAATAGCAAATCAACCTTCCCAACCTGCGGACACATCAGAACACAGTAAACAGAGCATCTCCACAACTTATCCTACCATTCACAAACCCACAGCAAATCTCCACCACCTTCACTATCGAAACCCACGTACGTATCAATAATCCATTGTAAATAACAGAACATCAACACATCCGAAAACCGACATTTGCCAAACCAATCCCTCTCACTTAGCTCCCACTACACAAAAACCCAAACCCTAATCCGCCGAATCAGCGGTCACCAAACCAAGAAACAACCAAAAGGGGGGATCTGACTGCGTCTCACAAACAGTCAAGGCGTCGGTGGCGAGGCCGAGAGGCCAATGTAGAGCTTGTCGTGGATCTTGAACACCCTCTGAAATCGGTCGCGACGGTGCTGCACTGCATGCCCACCTCCACCACCGGCAATAGCGGCGATTCTTCCCACCTTCACGGCGGCGATCCTTCTACAAATCACCACGACACAACAACACAAACGCACGATTCATTTGTAATTTCAGCGCGTGAAGACTTGCCCGGATCAAGAACCAACCCAACCCAGAAGGAAGTGCGCGAGAGACGTGGGGAGAGCAGGAGGAGAAGAAAAGGGCGGGACCTTGTGGAAGTCGACGGAGCGACGCCGAGAGGTAGAACCAGCGCGCGCGCCATGAGTAGGCGAGGACGAGGAGGAGCACCAGTTGGGCCGCCATGGGTGGGGTGGGGATCACCACTTGAGGACGGCGCGCGCCCATGGCGGCGTCGGCGAAGTCGGTCCTCCAGTGCCGCACCTCCTGCGAACACCACCAACGGGAAGGTCTCGATCGTCTTGAGCACCGCTTCCTCCTCCTCTGGCTCGGTACTCGGGAGTTGCAGCGCCTTCTTCATCTTCCACTGTCCATCGCTCACCTCGCGCGCGGCTTCTTATCCGGCGCCACTGCCGAACGAAGTCTTGGCCGCAGAGGAGGGGAGGATGCGCGCGGAGGAGGGAGAGGGATGGGAGGTAGGAGGCGGCGGTGCGGGGACGGAGAGGGGAGGCGGCGACGCGTGGGGTTGGGGAGGAGGAGGAGGCGCCGGGGCCGGAGGTGAGGCGGCGGCGCTGGGGGAGGAGGAGGAGGCGGCGCCGCGAGGTGGGAGGGAGGGGAGGAGGCGGCGGGCGGGGTGGGAGGGGAGGAGGCGGGGGTGGAGGAGAGAGAGGCGGCGCGGGGTGGGGAGGGGAAGGAGGTGGGGGGTGGCGGAGGGAGAGCGAGGCGGCGGGGGGAGAACGAGGGGGAGGCGGGGGGTAGGTAGCGGCGCGGGGTGGGGAGGGGGAGGACACCGCGGGCCGCGGGGGGAGAGCAAGGGGGAGGCGTGGGGGCGGCGGGAGGAAGAGCGAGGAGGAGGCGTGGGGGCGGTGGGGGAAGAGCGAGGGGTAGGCGTGGGGGCGGAGGGGTGATGTTGGGATTTTAGGGTTTAATCATATCGTGTGGCTGAAAAGAGAGGAGAAAGATCGAATGGTTAAGAAGTGAGGGAGGGCGGACGTGACGGCAACCACCAACTCCTTCTTTTTAAATAGTAAAGAAAAGATAACTGGGCAAAAAAAAAAAAACCACCGTCCGTCACACGTCCAGTGGTTACGCTTTGCTACAAATGGCGACGCAACCCAACGGCGAGTGCGCAACAGAGGCAGCGCCCAAATAACTGACTAGGCGAGACTAGAGCCCGCACTCCACTCCCATCCGCCGCCGCGACCAGGCGATGGCGTCCGGCGTGTCGACGAGCATGGTGCTCACGCTGCTGGGCTTCTGCGTCAGTGTCCTCTTCATCGTCTTCGTCTGCTCCCGCCTCGTCTGCGCCCTGGTCCGCCGCCGCCGCCGCCGCTCCCGCCCCTCCCCGCTCCCCCGCTTCCCGCCCCTCCCCGCCAGCTACTCCTTCGCCATCCAGGTCGACCTCCCGGGCCAGCCCGTGGCCGGCGCCGGGGGGCTCGACCCCGCCACCTTCCCCACCCGCGCCTTCTCCGCCAGTGGTCTCCGCGGCTCGGCCTCCTCCGACTCGGCGGAAGCCGCCACCCAGTAAGTGCTTCTCGATTTGCCTGTTCCGACCGTGATTCATTGCCACTGATTTGTCAATTGACGATTCCAATCTATGCCTTCCTTTTTTCTGGGTAGCGTAGACCTGTAGCATTGCGTGCCATCTAGGCTTGGTATTTACCGTGTGGCGGTGCAGGTGCTGCCGTTTAGTGTGCGGTTGAGTTAATGATCGCACTGGGAAAGAATTGGTTATTCGGTCGGTGGAGTTGATCGCTAGGATTGCAGTGGAGTTGCAGTTCGAATGGAATTTTCGGGCTCGATCGCGCACGTTTTATTTGTAGGATCAAGTCGATTATTGCGGGGAAGCAACGTTGCAATTAGGGCATTCCCCTCCCATTATAAAATAACTAAATAAGATAGGAAATTATATGTTTAAGCAGATGTCCTTACCAGTGTTTAGTACTTTAGTTGGATTGTTCTGGATACTAGTGCTGTGTTCTCTTCAGGGTACCCGATCTTCACATATGTGGGATACGCTTTTGTTCAGCGTAATCGTATGATTCTGGGGGTGGAACTGGGATTGCGATATCAGTTCTACTGGTTTTGATCATATGGCAGTGCATGTTTTTAGTGCTTTTAATTAGGGAGAAATAATGATTGGGCCTTACTCGCCATATTTAATCTCAACATTTTTTGCCTAAAAAGGAGTACTATGTTAGATGTTTACTCAACATTTTCCATCTTAATCTTTGGCAAGTTTGTGCTTGCTTCTAATCAATCCCAACATTGTGCGTATCCCATCATGGCAAGGCACAGCCATAGATGAATGTTACTGAAAATTCTTGAACAAGCAGCACAGCGTTGGGAGATACTTTTTAGTACCAAAGAAATTGTCCTTGAGGATGTTGATAGATATTTTAGTACCAAAGAAAACGTCCTTGTGGATGTTGGTGCCCAAGAGAAATGGTGCGACTTTTTTAGTACTGAAGTCTCGACTGTTGTGTTCGACTGGAGATTGACTATTGAATCATGAGGTCCCGGAGCTTGCATTGTTACTGAACAGCTAAGGCCACTCGATCAATCACATCAAAGTGGAGTACAATTATTTAACTTCTCTTGAACAAGATGGTAGAGAGGAATGATGTGGCAGTGTCATCAAGTAGGTTAAACCCTCGCCTGTGCTTGATGAGAGCGAAACATGGATTAGCTTGGTTGTCTGATGCACTTGACTGTTAGCTGAAAAAGTTACTAAATTGTGCTCGAACCTAATTGCATGGATCACTTTGTGTCCATAATCGTGAAGGATGAATTTGAAAATTTGACATCGTAAACATTGAACATTATATATTTCATCCCAAGTTTTTCAGCTGAGTGCTTCTTTTTATATGAAAACAAGTTGATTATCAGACATATGTTCCTGTCAATTTTATGGCACTGCAGAGATTTCACTAAGAAAACAACAGTCCATCAAATGACAAAGGCATAATGATGTCAAAGATGCTTGTGCTAATCATAGTGATGTTGTTTGCCTTTTTTTTAATGTGTTATATTAAACAAGAGTAACTATGTTTGACATCCTTTTATTGCATCTAAAGTAAAAATGGTGACACACTGTTGTTAATTCTTCTTATATATTCTGAATCACCATTTCGGTTTTGTGTTGATGTTTTCTAGTAATTGTCCCTGATTACATCAAAGCTAGACTCTTTACTGTTTGTGTCATCATTGGCAGGTGTGTCGTCTGTCTTGCGGAATACGAAGATAAAGATGTACTCCGCGTTCTTCCTTACTGTGGCCACAATTTCCATGTGGCCTGCATAGATACTTGGCTAAGGCAGCACTCAACATGCCCAGTTTGTAGAATTTCATTGTGTGACTACCCTGATAACAAGCATACCGTGCCTACTCTACCAAGTGCAGTGATAATACCTCCCTGTTCTCCTGAAGCATCAAGATCAGATCCATGCCATTGCCTATTTGTCGGCACAGGGCATTCGCCAAGGACATTAGAGGTTCTTAGATATGAACCCGACCAGGCGAATCAGATAGTTCGTGGTCCATCCGTGGATGGAGGAAACAACTTGACATTATCTGAGGTTAACTCTCCTGGTGAAAATAACAACCAGACAGTAAAGAGATCTCAACAGTAAAACAGCACATGGAGAGTCCTCGTATTCTTGACAGGTCGTGATCTACCCAGCTAGGACCCCGCAAATAGCTGCTTGGAGTATCTTTTGTGCAGTCTTCATGGTGAACTACCTGTAAAATTACTAAATTAGAAGCATCTGCTCATGTCGATGGCTTGCTGTTATAGGTTAGTTTTCTGGCGGTTTTGATGTAAATACGAGAAATCATTCGGGTTTGTTATCAAAAAACCACATTTATTTGTTAATCACAAACTGTTGATTGTATCCAATAGCTTATCCCACTCATGGTAGCCCAGTGAGGAATTGTTGTTAGAACAACAGTACATCTGCCAAAAGGAAGTACCTGTCAGTGCCCTCAGCAAACAGGATGAAGGGTATCTGGATTAGTCCATTGGTCAGAGCATTTTGAGACGAGTATGGTGGCTGTACTGCATACCAACTGATCAGCAAAACGCTGTCGTCTCACTCATGCAGGCATGCAGAAATTCTTCTTGAACAGCATCAAGGTGACTCGCCATTATTGTTTGCATCCACTTGGGAGACATCAGTCAGACATCACGCAGTGCTATCCGTATGTCTGCTGCAGCACCATGTGACACCAATGTCCATTTTTGTCAGGTTCGATGATTGATCTCACCATGATAAAGTGAGCCAATCCAACTGATGAAGCGTGATCTATATTGGTGGGAACCAGCACAGCGCTAAACAATTCCGAGTCAAGAATCTTCCAGATCATAAGATCTAATTCCAGATGATGGTATACCTCTTCTGAAAGCAGATTCTGGAGGGGCCTCCAGTGTCAGAAGAACAGCCCATGGTTGTCCATGCACCGATGTCGATGCGTTCGTACTGCCAAGAAAAGCCGTAATAAGCTTTACGGTGACTCCTGTCGGTGGTGGCGGCCCTCACCGGAGCAGAGCTCTCCGCCCTCAAAATGGTGAGCATCATGCCGTGATGATCGCACTCCAGCAAAGCCATTGGAGAGGAAAGCTCTGCCTTGCACTCTTCGAGCTTCAGCCATGGCGGAAGTCAAGCACCTGTGCCTGGTGATCAGATCGAGTGTCCAGCAAGCATCTCCCAACCATTGTATGGCTCCTTCTCTCAGGTATTCGTCTATGTGCAGATGTGATGCTATGAATGGTGTACCTAATCCTCCCTGTCCTGCTACTTCAGTGTTGTCAGCTCAGTGCCGTGCATTCCGTTCGAAGGTTGTTTGGTTCATCCTTGGAATAAATTTCGGCGATCTTTCCTGTACCTGCTGGTGCAACTTCATCTTCTCCTTTTTCTTTTCGGTCTTTATGATGGGATTGATGGATTCCTAAACGATTTTATGGCTCAGTCGTGCTTATTGCTTTAGCTTAAATCTTGGCAAGGGCAGGTTTGCACTGACTAACTTTGGTGGCTACTCGAAGTACGTCGGTAAACAGTGAAATGCCAGTACTTTCATGTGAAGGCATTTGCATAGACATTTAAATTCCGTCCGAAGAGGGGGGCGGTTCTAGCTTTCTTTCTTTTCCTTTTGGGACATGTTGGAGTGGTATCTTCCTAACCTTCATAGAAAGCAACCTAAAAGGATCGAAGATGACAACAGAGTGGAAATGAATGATATCTTAAATTTTCCTCTTAAAAAAGATCCCTACTCTTTATTCTAGTAGCTATAATAAGCCATAAAGATCAAGAGTAAAGAATATGACCAGAAAAACCAGAGTGGTCAAACAAGCTAGTGTAGTAAAAAAAATAGTAATTGCTCCAAAATCAATGTGGTCGAAAACCCGTGAGTGGTCGCAAACCCTTTGTGGTCAAAACAAGACCAGTGAGTGGTCGAAAACCAATGTGATCGAAATCTTGAGAGTAGTCGAAAAATCAATATGGTTGAAATAAGACTAGGATGATCGACGACCAACCGATCAAAAAACGAAAACGGTGAATACAACTTGCTCGTAGATGAATGATGACCAAGATGGTTCTAAATGTTTTTTCACATATCACAACAAGTTAGAACACCGAAAAATATGGCCCAAAAACCCTTGAAACAAGAAATCACTCGATCATGTCAAAATCAAGTAAAATTAAATTTCTTTATAAACTTGTTCTCAAAGTGCCTAGATAAATAGGAGATCGATCTCCAGATATTATCTCTATTTCAATCATATACTTGGCACAACAAGATTAAGAATAGGGAACATGCGAGATCAAAACCAACCGAAACAAAAGCAAATAAATCAAAACAAGAAATATACAAAGTGATCATCAAAAATTGATATATTGCTATCCTGTCATTCGAATTCGCTTTAAACATTTTTCACCTTTCTTGTGCCATGTTTGAGCTCATCGTTTCACCCGACATCCTTGATCGTTCTGGACCTCAACTACTTCTTGAGCTTAGTCCCGATCCTCGCAGTTGACCACAATTGACTCCAAGCGAATCTACATATCTAAAGATAAAGAAATTATTTTTGGTCATAAGTTCTTCATAACTTGATCCACGTTAGCTAGAACATGCATCATGCATTCTTAATACAATGACACAGGTCACCCCAACTTAATCTATGACTTAAATTCCAAAATCCTTAATTTCTGACAAAACCAATTAGGACAAAGTGCGATATTTGTAAAATCAAATAACCACACCAGAAACCTTGTAATGGTTCATCACAATATTAATCTAGACCTTCTCACATGGTCTTTCACATTTGCAGATTTCTCATAGTATGCTCACGAATGAAAAGAGAAAAAAGAAAGGCAAAAAGGGACCACGTGAAAGCATGTGAAATACTGAAAGCTGTCGATCATAGTGTCTCTTACACAAGGATGGAAGGAGATGACAATAATTGGGTATTTTAGTTCTTAAAAGAGAAATGGAGATTTTTGTAGTTATCATCTATAATTTTCATTTTTGTGGATGTGCTTATTATCCAGTTGATGCTTGGAAGTAAGATAATGGGCATCCTATGTATGATATATACTATCACAATCGTGACCAAAAATCCACGAGCCACTGCATATTTAAATGACGCGAGATGATGAGACTGGAGATAACATATGCTGCCACTAGTTGAAACATGCGCCCCTATAATCTATAGACATATGGGCGGGCAAGACTTGTCCACTGGGCCATGCCGGGCTATAGGGGTGAAAACGGATCGAATTCGATCGAATATTACTCATTCCAGATTCTATCCTATATTTTTTCTTGGATTCAGAGTCGAACACGAATAGTACCGGATAAGAATACGAATTCGGATAGTGTCGGTCACAGATACGGAGCAGTTACAAATACGATAACGAATATCTAGTCGGATATTACACAGGAATACAAATGGCATACATAGTGCGCACGACACCCACCATGTATTTGTAAAGAAATTTTTTGGCAGGGTTCTGGTAGAAAATATTTCAAAGGTGGCTCCACCAGATTTTTTACACTTCCAAAAAATTATTTGGATTTTATTGGATTTGTTGGAATTTGTTTGAATTTTTCTAGATTTTATTTGAAAGCACAGAGCATGAAAACTTATTTTAACTATTTTCTAAAAACTAAAAATAGTTTATATTATTTTCTTAGAGCTCTCCTAGATTTATAGTATTTTATAAAATTTTTAGAATTTTTCAGAGTTATTTGCATTTTATTGGATTTGTTGAAATTTATTTGGATTTTTTTAGATTTTATATGAAAGCTAAGAGCAACAAAAAACTTATTTTAACTATTTTCTAAAAGTTAAAAATAATTTATGTTATTTCTCTAAGTTTTCCTAGATTTATAGTATTTTTTGTTAATTTTCTAGAATTTTTCGGAGTTATTTGCATTTATTGGAATTTATTTGCGTTTGCTAATGGGCTGAAAAATGATGATTTGGCTGATGGGCCGGATATCTAATAAATATATCCGGGTATTATCCGATAAAATCCCAAATAGTATCTGTATCCGTCAGATAGTTCTTTTTCGAATCCGAATCCGTATCCGAAAACAACTATATGAATCCGACTCCGAATCCGATAATTATCTGATATAACTATCGGAATTCGATCCGACTCGAATTCGGCGGTCGGTCGGTCGGAAAATATCCGATCCGTTTTCACCCCTACCGGGCCATCACGACACGGCCTTGATTTAGGCACGACCCATTTAGGCACGGCAAATAAACGGGCCGTGCCATGTCGGCCCACAGGCCGAGAACCGAGCCCAGGCATGACCAATGATGTGCCGTGCCGGCATGGGCACGGTTTAGTCTTAACGGGCTGTGTTGGTACAATTGGCCCGTTTAGCCGGGAAAAGGAGAAAAAACAAAAAAATTAAGAAAAAAAATTGTAAAAAATTACAAAAAATTATTAACCATCAAGATAATCATTGTCAATGAAATAATAAGTTTTATTAACTTGTTAAATTACATTGCATGACTGTCTCGTTAAAAACTTTACCAAGTAAAAACTCAACTTTAGAAAATCTTGGTAAAGAAAAAAGAGTACAATCTATAAAGCTCACTAGTGACTACATCTGAAGGAAAAATATTAGAAATCATATTCATTGTTATCTAGATACAAATTGTCAAAAGATTTTTCTAAGTCCGTATTCTCTACAGTATGTTGGAGTTTTGATTCAGTTTGTTCCCAGTCTTTGACGATCAGGAGAATTTCGACCATCTCGTTTGGGAGACTTGTTACCGCTCCTTGATTATTCTTCCAAATAGACTAAAAGCTAACTCTGATAAGACTGCAGAGACAGGAATAGTCAACACATCTCATGCTAATATAGATAAAACTGAATATGTTACTTTCTGAATTTGCTACCATAGGAGGATGTTCAACTTTTGCTCGAAACTGACGCTATCACTGTTGAGATAGCTTGATAGGTCTCCAGTGCTTTGTCACTTTGCTCCTCCGTGAGGCCAAAATCTTTTACAATTTTAATAATACATTCTGCAATTGGATATCCTTCTTAAAAGGATTGCATATCCTCCACTGTGAGGCTAAATTCGAAAAGTTGAAAATCGTAGTTCTCCATTGAATCAACTGCAAATTGAAATAGTAAAGTATAATTAACTTACTATTAAATTAACAAATAATAGCAAAAAATTGAAATAATGTAGCACCATTACCTCTTTTGCAGCTCTCTAAAAATTCCTTGAAGCTTTTTGAATTTTCTGAATTTTATACGATTTTCTCACTAATTTTGTCAAATTTGCGCAAACTCTATCAAATTTTTCATAGCTAAACAGAGAGATGAGAGTCAGATTTGAGGTATGGAGAATGGAGGCCGGATGCCCGTATTTATAGGAGATAATTCCTTTTTTTTTTGAATTTTTGTGCTTTTTATTATTTTACACTCCAACAGTAAAAAAAAAAGTAAAAAGGCTATTTTTCACCATACCGGTTAGGGCCATGCCGGCGCCGGCACGGCCCATTTACGCTTGTTGGCACCGTGCTAGCCCGGCGTGCCGTCCGCGGTCCACCGGGCCGTGTCAGCATAAGCCACGATCTAAACGTATCGTATCGTGCTTGAGTTGAACCAACAATGACAGGCGGCGGGCTAGTTCGCTACGGCCCAGCCCATTGCCACCGCTATGGGCGGCGATTCCCATGTTCTTCAATTGAACCATTCTTGCAGCGATACAAATGGGTAACCAGTAAGATCGGCGACTTGTAAAATTGGATTAGACCGAAGAGAGATTGCCAATAGACTTCAGAGAGTGACCAGGTCAGCGCGATGAACCTGCTGCTTTCAGCCTCTCACCTATCACCATCATACCCATATAAACCGGAGGTTTACAGGACTTGCAAGCCTTAGCCTTATCAACCTATACGTTGCATACCTTGAAAGCAATGCTCAGCTCAGCTTTATACCCATATAAACGTCGAGGTCACAAATAGCTGAAACAGTACGAACACTGTCCGCAGCTCAGCATACCATCTATACATCGGGTCACCATTCATCAACCTATACGTTTCATACCTTGAAAGCAATGCTGCATTATGCCAACCTCCAATCAAGCCACAGCTCACAACCAAGATAAGGCCGGCCTGCCGGAGTTGAGTCCATTCCATTGATCAGTGCCGACGTGCCGTGCCGGTCTGGTAAGCCAGAAACGAAGTAAAAGGTACTTCCAAAGTTATTTGATGATTAGATTTCAGATGCATGCAACAATGGAAACCAAACCATAGCAAGGACACCAAAATGTTTGGTCATGTAAAGTTGTACACTATTGTAGCAAGTATACGAGGGAAAAAAAAGAGGACAAAGAAGAATTCGCAATATACCAACATGGTTGTTTGGCAAACAGAGTTAGCGTAGAGCTGATGATGGAGACAACACCTCACATGTGGGGCGACTGATATCAGCATCAGTCTCTTCCCCCCACTACTACTGGCAATTTGGCATCAAATGGAAGAGTAGAACAAAATCCAGAGAACAAACATAAGCACAAAGGAATGCAGAATCTAATACAACTCATTCTCTCGTGAGAAGAAGCAGCAGAAAAAGCGAAGCTCTCACGAGTCGGTTGTACTGGGAGAGGGGAAGCAAACACCAAACAGTACCCCCTCTACTTGTATGCTGGGACAGCTGGGACCATGGCGAAATCAACTAATGCCATTACATTTACACCTCTATTAGACTGTACAATGTAGAAGAGCATGTGCCGCACCAGCGATACAGTCGTGCGGCGAGGACAAATTACTACTGGGACAGCAAAGAAAGTTCAGAAATAACATGGCTTAAGAGTGAGCATGATAGAAATAGGCGTTGTTTAATGCACATATGCATGATGCAAGACATGACAATCAAGTGATAGGCTCATACGATCGGTAAACATGTGGTGGATTGCAGGAATCAGTACTAGATAGAGTTAAATTGCAGCATAAGAGTAGCATACAGATGAACTATGCAAGAAATATGATCGTGCAGTATGCAAGAGATATGATCGTGCAGTACAGACTGTACAGTGCAAGAATTTATGCAGACATTATCACATTGGTTGCAGTATATAGTATAGACACACAGTACCAGATAAAATGGCGCAAGAATGACCAGTATCACTGTTACTGCTTCATTGCATACGAACAGTAAAGCCAATGGAGGAGGTAAACATTGATTTCTATTGCACAACAAGCAGAAACTAGTACCCCATATCTACACCACCTCATAGAGCATGGCGGAATCAAAATGCACTCAAATGTTTTCTTGTTGTTGTTTATTAACTGTACGGGCACACATAAGTAAAAAAAGATTCAGAGAAGAGGAAAAACAAAAGGAATGTAATGAGAAGAGGATCCTACACACTCACAGGCAGCATAGCAATCTCTCTGTATACCACCTGTTCATGATCTTGTTTTACTTATCCTTCAAAAAAATAAATCTAAATTCTATACTGTAAAAACCACACCAACGATTGCTCTGTTGGTTTGCTTAATTCTACCAATTTCCAAGTAGGCAGAGCAGTGAGCAAATGGGACCTCATCAAGACCATCAAGGCGGGCTCTTGAAGGCTTGCACAACGAGGGAGAAGCCCGGCGCGGCGGCCTCCTCCTCCAGCCATAGCCGGCTCTCGAGCGCGCTCCGCGCCCGGAGCAGCAGCACCGCGCAGCCCGGCGGCTCCCGGAACCACCACCCGTGGAGGTCCCACATGACGTCGATGGGCGCGCCGTCGACGAACACGGTCTGGTTGCCCCTGAAGTTCCACCGCAGCCGGCGCGCCTGCACCGCGCGCCTGCCGTCGATGCTGACCCAGAGCTCCTCCCCTCCCGCAGAGCTCGTCGCGCACCCGACGCTGACCTCGTGGTCGGGCCCGCCCTCCACGAACCTTACGGGCGCGGTGTGGATTGCCGCCGGGTCGGACACCACGACGCGCTCCCTGCGCGCGAGCGGGAGGAAGCGGGCCTTGGGGATCTGGCCCTCGAACTTGGTCTTGACGAACTCGGCGGCAAGGTCGCCCACGGCCAGCACGACCTCGGCGTTGGCGACGGCGACGAAGTAGTACCCGGAGAGCGGCTCCGGGGAGGCCGCGGGGTCGTAGCGCGCGGCGGTGAGGTCCCAGAACAGGGCGAGCGATGGAGGGGAGTCGGCGTTGTCGTCGGGGGAGGAGCCCGACGGGACGGAGCGGGTGCCCTTGCGCCTGCGGAGGAGGAGCGCGGGGGCGGAGGCGGAGGGGGCGAAGGAGAGGGTGGGGCCGAGCGGGGAGTGGGTCCAAATGAGGCGGAGGAGGAGGGGCCGGGAGCTGGAGGAGAGGGGGGTGGCGCGGTAGGAGGCCGTGACGGAGAGCGTGGAGGGGGCGGAGGAATTGGAGGAGGTGAGGGTGGAGGAAGGAGTGGCGCAGGCGGTGACGTCGGCGACGCGGACGGCGCCGTCGCCGATGCAGGAGGCGAAGTCGCGCACGGATGACGGGAGCAGGAGGCTGAAAGCGCTCACCATTGCCGATCCTCTCCTCCGCTCTGCCCTCTCGCAGGCGAGGAATGGGAGATCTGTGCTGCGCTGTGGTGAGGCGCAGGGAAGGGGAGGAGTTAACGAGGGAGGAAGAAGGAGGTGGTGGTGGTGGGCTTTATAGCGACCCGACGGCGAGGCTGCTGCTGCTGCGAACTGTAACTGCCGGAGCGGAGGTGGCGACGAAACTTCTGCGTTAAGGCGCCCCGTTCAAAATGCTGCGTCTTTTGTTTTTAAGTGGATTTTGTTTTTTTCTTCTTCTTCGAAAGTGGTAACGTAGCAGCCATTAGTTTGTTTTCTACGTGGATTTTGTTTTTTTACGAGACAGAGTGATACTGTAGCAGCAGTTGTTAGCTTTTACTCGATATTTAATTAGAGAAGATAAATAAAAAAATAAAAAAACCAGATATCTCTATGAATAACATAAATAAAAAAAAGAAAAATCATGACAAAAAATTGGCATATTATAAATAGCGAAGCCAGATACTATTTGGAATATCGCTGAAAAGGCTTGGCGGTCCCATCTCGGGTGCGTAAGAATATGAACCGTCCGACCAATATCATACCAACAAAACAAGGTAAGATCTCGGGTGCGTGGTTTCTCTTTTTCTGATGGTGACTCTAGAGCCGAGAGGGAACCGAAGATTTTCCTCCTCCTTCCTAGCCGTTCTTACTTTTGGAGTGGGCCGGTGATCCTTTTGCCGGCGTCGACATCCGGCTGCAGCCACGAGTAGCCGAGGCTGACGACGACGAGGCGCGTGCGGATGGAACATGGGAGAACTGTTCAAGCAGGAGGGGCAGCAGGCACGCGGAATCCATGTCTCCACGAGCACATCAGCTGCTGCAACCGAACGCTGTCTGTTCCTGGGCAGCCTTGATCCGGCTCCTTCCTTCACGAGATCGTCAGCCATGAGAGACCTACTCATTGTGTTAACTAACAGATAGAATGTGCCAGATTTTGGTAATAGGCAGCAGAAATGGGACTCACCTGCTGCAGCTTCAGACTGCACAAGCTCACGGTCCATCTGATAAGACTGAATTGGTCTACGCGTAGTGAATCCATCTGATCTGAGGGGTGAGAATGTGAAATATATCTTAAGAGATGCTCGACTGAAAATACTAATTTGAGACTGGAGCAATCTTCTCTGAGAGGTGAGAATGTGATTCATGCGTCGGCAAAAACAGGCACTTGATCCCAGAAGCATTATAAAATCGGTGCATGGTTTGTCGACTTTGTTTTTATATTCGAGCGGGAAAAAAATAGTTGTCCCATACCACATACTTTGTAAAGCAGAAATGGGGCACACACCTGAAAACAAGGAAAGCAGGATCCTGGAAACAATAGACAGCAACTCTTTAGCTTTCAACGACAGGCAAAAACAGAAATCAAATGCTAATGCTGCAAATTAGTTAGCTCCTTCTTATAGTAGACCAGATACTGTGGGTATTCAAACAGAAGGGTCTACATGATTTAATCCAGTTGGCAAGAACACAGATGTACTGCCAGGAAAGAGAGATGCAAATAGTATTCTACAGTATACCTTTATGTTTGAGAAACAGATAGATGAATTGTGTCCTAACAAAGAAACAGATAGATGAATTTTTTACAATGGACATGGTTTCGTTTGTTCTTGTTAAACTAGAACAAGTTGACAAAAGAGGCCTTTCTGTTTCAAACCTACTATAGAACCAGCTGACAAGATACTATTATGCAATTGGTGAGAAGATATATTTCTCTAACCAGCAGCAGCAAGGCAGTCGAGGAGTAGAAAGCCTTTTCTTAATTTTCAAAATACCAAACCAAAAAAGAAGATAAGCATCAGCTATGCATGTAAATTTTAGATTTCCAGAATGAAGGCATACATCAGGAAGGAGGGCAGCAGGTTGCTCCTTTTTTTTTGAATAGCAGGTTGCTCCTATTAGAAATGAACTAGTCTTCTGCCATGCTGTAGTTGGAAGGGATGCAGTCTGAACTTACTAGCGTTCTGAAGTTCAGAATGTTGGACCGAAAGGGCCTTCTCATATTCAAAAGCTAGCTTATGAGATGAGAGATTTTTCTATTTTTAAGTTAGGTCCCTTGTTATTTCATAATCAATATGAAATTATTCCAACAATCTCTCCCTTCACACATTGGTATCCCTCAACCGTTCACCGTACACCGACGGTTCCTCAAAGTCATGGTTCATCGGGCTTTCATATACTAGTGTCCATTGGACCAGAGATGTTCGAACCAGACTATGATACCACTTGTTGGACCGAAAAGGTCTTTTCATCCCCAAAAGCTAGCTTATGAGATGAGAGATTCCTCAATTTTTAAATTAAATCCCTTGTCCTTCCACAACCAATGTGGGACTATGCCAACACAGAACATACTCAGAAATTTAGAACTTTGTAAACAGCTTGCACTTCTTCGATTTTGGTCCATGATTCGAGTTAAGGGGGGATATGACCGAGTTGTGTAAGTGTTAGTTGTTAGGGAGTCGGAGTGGCTATTGCTACTGCGTTGCGTGCGTGTGTGTTATTAGGTTTTGTTAGTTTCTATTCAGAGGAATGTAGAGAAATGTAGCACATCTGAAAACACAATAATAGAGAGAGGAAAAACAGAAAACTGTGTGGAAGTTTTAGCACCACAACTGAGTTGTCTCTCTGCTTGCTTCCATCTCCGGTGTATCCAATAGTGTTTGCGTGTGTTTTAGCAATCTCTGGGCTAACATTTGGTATCAGAGCTTAGCCTATGGAGGCGATGGGTGACAATTCACCGGAGGGGAAAGACACCACTGAAGGCATCGGTATCCGGAGAGGAGGCATCATCATCTGGCAAAGCACTGGCAAGAGTAGGCAGAGTGCCAAGTCAGTATCCAATGCTGAACGACACCAACTACAACCTGTGGGCCATGAACATGAAGATCATCCTGCGCTCTCTTGGTGTGTGGGCGGTGATAGAAGGCAATGCACTGGTAGAAGGGGATGCACTGGTCAAAGAAGAGAAGGACCATGATGCCTTGGCCACAATCTCCCAGGCCGTGCCAGACGCCATGATGATGGGCATCGTGGAGAAGGAGATGGCGAAGGAAGTATGGGAAGCCATCAGGGAGATGCGTGTTGGCAAGGATCATGTCAAGAAGGCGAGGGTACAGGTGCTGAACGGATTTGCTATTGCACAGTCGACTAAAATTTTTTATCTCTCAATCATCTAAAGTTGCATAATACTAATTCTCCCCCTAAAAAAATCCTCCCCTCAAAAAAAAAGGGGTTGTTGGAGTATGCTTATCCAATGGATGAAAAAATGACTAAGAATAAAGGAAAAAAATACTTGCCTATACAATAGTCAGTCCCAGTGCTGAAATGTCAATTCGACCACATAATCATGGAGGACTCCGAGAGTATTGCTGAGTTCTTGCAAAGACTCACCAGCACAGTGGGTGAAATCCACTCCCTTGGCACAAAACTAAAGGACAATGTGATTGTCGAGAAGCTGTTCATTGCTGTCCCTGATAGGTTTCTGCAGATCGTCAGCACAATCGAATAATGGGGAGGCGTGTCGTCGATGTCCCTGACGGATGTGATTGGACGGGTACGGGCTTTTCAAGGAAAGCCTGAAAGGGAGGCGACACCACAAGGAAGAAGGGGAGCAACTAATGCTCTCATGTGAACAATGGGAGGCCTTATCTGTGAAAGAGAAGAAGGGAGGAGAAGGTTCCAATAGAGGCGCGAAGAGAGACGGTGGGCGCGACGGTGGCCGTGGCCGCTGCCAAAGTCAAGGCTGTGGGCGAGGCATTGATTTCGAGAGGAAGCCTTATCATACGTTTGATAAAACCAAGATAAAATGCTTCAATTGTTCTAAATTCAGTCATTTTGCATCCGAATGTGTGAAGACTAAGAAAGAAAAGGCTCATTACATGGAGAAACATGGTGATGAAGAACTAGCCATGCTGATGATTGAAACTTGTGAGCTGACAAGGACTGCTGAGCACGTCACTGAGGTGATTATGTTCAATGAACAAAAGGTCAAGCCCAAGCTAGGGACTGGAGGGAAACACTCAACCGATCTGTGGTACCTAGATATAGGTGCAAGCAACCACATGATCGGCAGCAAGGATGTGTTCACGAAGATGGAGACGTCGGTGAAAGGCTCAGTCAAGTTTGGTGATGGATCTATAGTAGAGATACAGGGGCGAGGCACATTACTTCTCCAAGGACTCTCAGGTTAACACAAAGCACTCACAAGTGTGTATTATATTCCTCATCTTCATAACAACATCGTCAGCTTGGGACAGCTTGATGAATCCGGATAAAATACCATGATTGAAGATGGCAACTTGAGCATCTATGAATGAGAAAGGAAGCTGCTGGCTAGAGTCAGGAAGTCATGGAACCGGCTGTATGTTCTACCATTGGATCACACTAAACCGATCTATCTCTTATCCAAGTATGAAGAAGAGTGGCTTTGGCATGCCTGGTATGGGCACATAAATTTTCGGGCACTGAAGAACTTGTCACAACTTGAAATGGTTGAAGGCCTTCCTCGCATAGAGCATATGGAGCAACTCTATGAGGCATGCCTGGTAGGCAAGCAGCATCGCAACCCATTTCCACATGCCTCCACGTATCGAGCTGAGAAACCCCTGGAGCTAGTGCACACCGATCTCCATATGAGGTGTGGTACCAAAGAAAGCCCAAGGTACATCACCTTCGTGTATTCGGTTGTGTCGCTCATGTCAAGGTGACAATTCCTCATCTCAAGAGACTTAAGGATAGAAGCATAACAGTAGTATTTATGGGTAGGGCTGTAAACGAGCCGAGCTCAAGCGAGCTTAGCCTTCTAGGCTCGAGCTCGGTAGAAGCTCGGGCCGAGCTTGAGTTGGGGTCCGAACCTAAATCTGGGCTCGAGCTCGACTCATTGAAGCTCGATAACAATTAAAATAATTTATTATGCACTAATTTTCAAAAATAAGAAATATTCAAGTTCGAGCTCGGCTCGAGTAAACTCGATAACAGTCAAAATAATTCAAATATACACTACTTTTCAACAAGAAGAAAAGCTCGAGTTCAAGCTCAGCTCGGGTAAACTCGGTAAGAGTTAATATGTATCACTACTTAAGATCGAATTGAGGCTCGTGAACTATTCGAGATCGGCTCGATAAAGCTCGCGAGCTCGAAATCAAGCTCGAGTTCAGCTCATTTAAAGCTCGAGCCAAACTTGAATCGAGTCTAGAACAAGCCGAATTTGAATAGTTCGCGAGCCTCGAGTTTTTTTATAGCCTTATTTATGGGTTATGAACCTAGTTCAAAAGCTTAATTGTTATTTAACCCGAGCACTAGAAGGTTAATTGTAAGCCGTGACATGATCTTTGATGAGAAGAGGTTGTGGAGTTGGAGCCATGCAATAGGAGAGGAGGTGATTGAGTCGGAGGTACCTTCACCGTGGAGCTTAGGACTTACTTTAATGCAGGTTCGCTGGTGCTGAACCAAGAAGGGGTGATGGAGCCAGTGACGCCAACACCGAGCACACCGTTTGTTTGGTGTCGGGACGCCAAAAGCAAATGCCGTAGTAGAAGAATCATGTGCAACACCTTCCTCTACACCGATGCAAAGAAGAAATAGCCGCCGCACCATCCTCTCTAGCTACCATGGCAATGGAATTCCCGCGCAATGGCCACATCTCCTCAACTCCAACCGTGAATCCACCAACATGCATGGAGAGCCCTGCCACATCAACACCAATATCATCCTCAGAAGGGCCGATGCTTTACCGATCACTGAAGGAGGTGTATGACGCAACCACTGAGGTGGAGACAAACTATTCTGGCTTATACATCCTAGCTATGGAGGAGCCGTCTAATTTTGAAGAAGCAATGAAGGAGAGATGTTGGAAGAAGGCCATAGAAGAAGAAATGGATTCCATTCAAGACAACAAGACGTGGAAGCTAACACATTTGCCGGTAGGTCACAAACCCATTGATTTGAAATGGGTATTCAAAGTAAAGAAGGACTCGACAAGAAGAGCGGTGAAGCACAAAGCCCAGCTTGTTGTGAAAGGCTATGTACGGAGACAAGGAGTCGACTTTGAGGAGGTGTTTGCACCAGTTTCAAGAGTGGAAACCGTGAGGCTGCTTATTGCAATGGCTACTCATGGCAAAAAGGAAGTGCATCATATAGATGTCAAGTCAGCCTTCTTGAATGGAGAGCTAAGCGAGGAAGTGTATGTGTCACAACCTCCTGGCTTTGTTGATGACAATGAGTCTCAATTTGTGTTGAAATTGAGAAAAGTTCTCTACGGATTGTGGCAGGTGCCTCGTGCTTGGAATTTCAAGCTAGATAGGACCCTTATCTCACTCGGTTTTGAGAGAAGTCCTCAAGAGCATGCAGTGTACAAGAAAGTACATGGTGGCACGATGCTCCTGGTGGTAGTATACATGGACTATATCATCATCAAAAGATCAAATGTGAAGGATATCGAAGAATTCAAAGACCAAATGAAGAAACAATTCAAAATGAGTGATCTTAGACTATTGAGTTACTATTTGAGCATTGAGGTCAAACAATCACCGAATGGGATAGCTTTGTGCCAAGTGGGGTTTGCTGCAAAGATAGTTGAGTTGTTAGGGATGAAGGGGTGCAATCCATGTCAAACACCAATGGAGAATCACCTAAGTTGAGCAAGAAAGGTGAAGGTTCTGCTGTGGATGCTGCCATGTATTGTAGCATTGTTGGAAGCTTGCAGTACTTGGTAAACACAAGACCTGATATTGGTTATGTTGTCGGGATTGTGAGCAGATTTATGGAATCACCCACAACTCAACATTTTGCCACGTGTCACACTCATGCCTGTGCGCACCTTCCTGGCCTCCTCCACGCAGATTGCTAATGGTAATCTTCTTTGTCACTATCTCATCTCGGTCCATGAATCCATGTCACTCTCTCCAACAGATAACCACTTGGGAGCAGACACATGCGAACAGATCTATCCAGTCATCCATGCTTGGTGATATAAAGGAGATGCAAGTTTTATATTGAGTGTAACTAAGAGCAACCTCATAAAACTGTGCCTACTTGTACAAAGGCACACGCTATTCAAACTACAACACAATAGCAGCATGATACTGGACATAACACTATAACATAATACAATGGACATGTTCATTACATATCAGATACTAGGATGCTATGTACGTCAGTGTAAGATATTTACAGGCATAATTTCATGAAGGATAATACACCAGAAAATGGAAGATGTTACCATCAAGCAAGCTAGAATTCTTCATCAGTTTCTGTTGTTCTTGTAATGGGTATTGACCATCTGCCTAGATGGGCTGTGTAATTTGTGCACCTGATAACACCTCTTCCTTTTGGTCCATCCGGGAAATCGATCACGCTGATGCTGCCATCGTCTAGATGAAAAGATGGCATGTACTCCATTGTTAAATTAAGGCACCGGCAAATTAGTGCTAGGTGAATGGCAGGATGGCCTACGGCCACAAGAACTCCATCAGATGTACTATCATCTGGAAATTCATTTAGCAAGGCTTGCCATGCATCCTTTGATTGAGCCCATAATCCCTCTAGTGTTCTGTATTCCATGCCGCCCAACCAACCAGACTGAACTATTTCTCCGAAGCTCTGCAGAAAGGAAGCAACGAATTGTTATTTTCCACCCAAAAATGCAAAAAAAAATCTAGTTCTAAAAAGCTTCCAAGCAACCAGCGAGTACGCACATGAGACCTCTTTAACAAGAAACATATGGTGAGCGTTCATAGTAATTTTGAACTCTAGATGTCGTAATTTGCCGTCTCTTCATAAACCATAGAAATTGGACATGGTTGCACCTTTTGCTTCGTTTGAAAGGCATCATCAATTTTGAGTTCTAACAATTTCTTCATTTCCACATAGCGAGGCACACAGTCAGCGCCTAAGCAATCTGCAGCCTCTTGGACCTGCAAATAACTCCATGAGATCAGATCGAGCAGGTGAAAAATATATAGAAATATAAGAGAACACAATTAACTGAACTTCACGGTTAGTTCAGATTATAGTCACCTCACATATAGTAGTTGCAGTATCAACAGCTCCAACTTGTGGGCTACAGAGAATACTGTTCACATTCAGATCTAGAAGTAGTTCTGCAGTCTTCTGAGACTGAAAGTATTTGACCAAAAATAAGCTCAGTTTTTGTATTGGAATTGTATATGTAAGAAACAAAGTGAAATACCTGTATAATCCCAAGCATGTTCAGCGGTGCATAACCCATTCCGGCTACACTAATATGGAATTCAAAGCAATGAAAATTATATATATAACTCAAAAGCTACAAATGGTGTATTGTGTGGTTCTCTATATTCTCAAATTCCTAGGGAATTCACATTACATAGTTTTCATGCATAGGTTACATTAGGTTAAATTGGATTGGTTCACTGATTTTCCTAAGGTGATTTCAAGCATTACAAAATGTTGGCGTGTCTTGATCCACAGAACAAGTGCAAATTTGTTCATGCACAGGTGCAGACAACGAAAATCCACACCTCGGAACTGTTCTGTGTAGCACCTTGACAGGCCAAAATGATCCTCTTGCTTGTCTTTCTTCCTCCAGAACTTCCCACAGCAACAGGAGAATTCGGAGTCTGTACCAAATACAAACATGGGGGTCAAGATTAGATCCGGTGTTTCATTTGTTTGATTACTTCATTTCTATGTTGACTTGGAATTTCTTTAATCTATAAGTTATATAAAGTAGCAATATGTCGCACCAATACAAACAGGCAAGGAGTAGAAGGTTCATTTCATAAGCATATCTTACTCATAAAAAAGCAAAAGTCAGTGATCCAAACGAAGTTACACTCACCTGATTTAAGCGGTTAAGGCATACACTTGGAGGGCATCCACCAGTCTGTGGGGTGAAATCCAGCACACTAGCACCACAATTGCTTTGGAGCAGAATCCGAAAGTACCCTGTGCCAAGTCCTAAACACAAAAAACCAGGATCCACACATGAATTGCGGACACACCTGTAGCATTACAACATCCACATCGAAACCTAGCAGCACCTACCCAACGAAGTGGCAACGAGCACCTGGTTAACTGCATTGTGCGCAACCACAAGCACCGACTTGCCCTCGTGTGCCAGGATCCTCTCCCAGCAGCTCTGTGCGCGGTCCCACAGCTCCCGCACTGGGTAGTGGCCGTCAATGCTGAAGTTGGCCGCGTTCTTTTGCCACTGCCGGTAAAGAACCCCATACCTCTCCTTCCCTTCATGCTTCAACAGTCCCTGAAATCAGAACCATCATTTCATCAATAAGGCAATTTCACAAGCACCTGCCAAGCGCCCATCAAAAAATCAACAAGCTGACAGAAGTGTTCAGGCATTTGCACAAACACCCAGCGAACAACCTAACGACCAGAGCAATTTCCTACCTGGAAAGAATAGAGGTCGATCTCGCGCAGGTCGGAGTCCGGGATGAGGTTGTTGAATAATTCTTGTGCATCTCTTGGTTTAGCTGTTTCTTCGGTTTGGAGTTTTTGGTGCATGGCTGTTTGTTTGGCTGTGCGTATTTTCTGGAGCTCTGACTTGCACTTGTTGTTTGCGGTTGGGAGCGCGTCGTACGCCACGTTCTAGACGTCTGGGATGGCATTCGTTGCTAACGGACGTAGCGTGCATGTCGGGATTATGGTCCCAGTTTCTCGTTGTAATCTTTTCTATATGAGCTAATGAAGTCAGAAAACGCTGTATGCTTTACGCAGCACAAAAACTATTTTGTCATTCACTGTTTTTATCCTTTGGTGTTTCTGTGAGTTTTTGTGCGTGTGTGCAGCTCCTGAGTTCACCGGCGACGTAGGCGACGTCGTTACTCCGGTGATCTCTGACAAGTGGTATCGAGCCGCTGCGGTCGGGACTCGATCGCGGCAAAGTATTGCCGTTGGAATCGTATCCGCGCAATCGGATTTGCACTGATGACGGGGCCGGAGTCGCCGCCATCGAAGGACGGCGAGAAGGGCGATGGGACGAGCGGCACCAAGGATGGCGCCGTGATCCAGCGGGTAGTTCGTGAGGTGGCCGGCGGGACTAGCTACCCCGTTCTCACCAAGAGCAACTACTCCAACTGGGCGCGACTGATGAAGGTGAAGCTCAAAGCTCGGGGGCTTTGGAGAGCCATCGACAAGGGCGATGTCGATCCTCAGGAAGACATGATGGCGCTCGATGCCCTCTGCAGCGCCGTCCCCCCGGAGATGGCGTCCGCGATCGCCGACAAGGAAACATCGAAGCAGGCGTGGGACGCCATTGCCACCATGCGCGCCGCGACGCATCACAGAAGAAAAACACCGCCAACACCGCTGCGGAGTTTGATCTAGCGACATGCAAGGACGGTGAGACCGTGGAAGACTATGCGCTTCGTCTGAGCGGCATGGTGGCCACCCTAGCGACGCTTGGCGAGGTCGTGGAGGAGACCAAGGTGGTGGAGAAGATGCTCGGCGTGCCGCCACGATACCGAGATCGTGGCCGCAATCCGACGCCTCGACACCTCCACGCCATCGCTGCCGACCGACGGGCGATCAAGGCTGCCGAAGAATCGTTCGAGCCGCCATCAACGATGCAACACGACGGCAAGCTGTATCTAACAGAGGAAGAGTGGGACGCTCGGCGGAAGCGGCGTGAGGCGGAGAACCAGAGCAGTGGCGGCACGAGCGGGAGCTCTGTGCGTCGCGGGAATCGGCGTGGACGTGGCCGAGGACGTGGAAGCGACGGCGGGTCGTCTTGGAATTCTGGGCAGGCGAACAACTCCGGGAAGCCCAACAAAGATGAGTGCCGGAGGTGCGGAAAAACCGGGCATTGGGCCCGTGACTGCCGCTCCAAGCCCAAAAGGGAACAGGCCCACGTCATACATGAGGAGGAGACACTGATGCTGCTTAGGTCAAGCCCCCTCATTCACACCACGCCGCCTCCCCCACAGGAGAGCCCCACTGTGCCGCCTCCCCTGCGGGCGATCTCCGCCGTGCCGGCCCCCCTGCGAGCGGGCCCCACCGCGCCGCCTCCCCAGCGGGCGAGGCCCGCCGCCGCCCCCCGGGCGAGGCCCGCCGCGCGCCTCCCGGCCGGGCGAGGCCCGCCGCCCGCCCCCGGCGGGCGAGGCCCGCCGCCGCCTCCCAGCGGCGAGGCCCGCCGCGCCGCCTCCCCAGCCGGGCGAGGCCCGCCAAGCCGCCTCCCCTGGCGGGCGAGGCCCGCCGCGCCGCTTTCCTCGCGGCCGCCCCACCGCGCGCCTCGCCGGGCCCAGATCCGCCGCGCCGCCGTCATCCCCTGCGCGCTTGCGCGCACCACCACCACGCGCAGCGGCCCCGAGCACACATCCCGACGCGTCGTCCCGGGTGCAGGCACGCGCGCTCATCGTTAGCGGATCGGAGGATGGGGCGAAAACTGAAGCTCCACTGCAACTGCGAGAGGAGAAGGTTTTCGTCCACCTCGATGCGGAGGAGGCGCCAGAGTGCCAAGTCATGGATCCTGACACCGGCCACGAACCACATGTCGGGTCCCGGCGGCGTCGCGGATCCGACACGGCGGTGTGCGGACGGCGCGCTTTCGCGACGGCGGAATGGCGCGAATCGAGGGTTGCGGGACAGTGCTGTTCGCGTGCAAGAACGGCGAACATCGCTCCCTCACCGGCGTCTACTTCATCCCCCAGCTCACAGCCAACATAGTGAGTGTTGGGCAGCTCGATGAGGTCGAGTACGACATCAACATCAACTCCGGGGTGATGCGGATCCGTGAGCCAGGAGGACGGCTACTGGCCAAGGTCGCACGCGCAGCAAACCGGCTATACGTGCTCGACGTCACTCTTGCACGGCCGGTGTGCCTGGCTGCGCGTGGTGAGGAAAGCACCTGGCGATGGCACGCCAGGCTAGGCCACATCAACATGCCAGCGCTCCGCAAGATGGCACGGGAGGAGATGGTCCGTGGCTTGCCTGAAATCGAGCAGGTGGACCAGCTGTGCGAGGCATGCCTCGCCGGCAAGCAGAAGAGGACACCCTTCCCGGATCAGTCACATTGGCGTGCAGAGCGCGTGCTTGAGCTGGTCCATGGTGATCTCTGCGGACCGGTGGTGCCGGCGACACCGAGCGGGAACGTCTACTTCCTGCTACTAGTCGACGACCGAAGCCGCTACATGTGGGTGACTCTGCTGCCGTCCAAGGATCGAGCAGCGGCAGCCATCAAAGACTTCCAAGCACGCGCAGAGGCTGAGTCGGGCTGCAAGCTGAGGGCACTCCGCACGGATCGAGGCGGGGAGTTCACTGCCAAGGAGTTCATGGAGTACTGCGTGACTGATGGTGTTCGGCGACAGCTGACGGCGCCATACTCCCCGCAGCAGAACGGCGTCGTCGAACGGCGGAACGGCATGGTGGTCGGGACGGCCCGCAGCTTGCTCAAGGCGAAGGGGCTGCCGGGCTGGTTCTGGGGTGAGGCGGTAAATACCGCTGTGTACCTGCTGAACCGGGCACCGACAAAGAGCGTGGATGGCATGACGCCGTTTGAGGCTTGGTACGGGAAGAAGCCAGCTGTTCATCATCTGCGAACTTTCGCTGCCTCGCTCACGCCAAGAACACGCCCTCATCCAAGAAGCTGGACGACCGTGGTAGGAAGATGATCTTCGTCGGCTACGAACGGGGATCCAAGGCGTACCGTGCATATGATCCAGTCGCGAAGCGTGTCCACGTAACGCGAGATGTGATCTTTGACGAAGCTGGCCAGTGGGACTGGTCCAATAGCATGGAGCACGGTGTTGATACAAGGAACGATGACGACATCTTCTCCGTCAAGTACAGGGTTGTGGCGGAGCACGGCGAGATGCTGGAGCCAACCTCTCCAACTTCTCCTGCTTCACCAGCAACTACTCCTACTTCCCGGGCCACCAAATGACTACTCGGCAAGAAGACTCCTCACGACGCCTTCGACCACACCCACCACTGAGGGTGTCACGACACCGGGGGTCCAGTTCGTCTCACCACCGACGGAGCCAAGAGACCAGCTGGACGACGACCACGATGACGAGGCTCCACTGAGGTTTCGAACCTTGGACAACATCATCGGCCCAGCAACCCCGCCCGGGTACGCGGTGCGTGACCTGGGCGACGGCCAGCTCTTCGCGGTGAGCGCGGAGGAGCCTCACGCTGCTCGCCAGCGGCGGGACCCACGCTGGCGTCGGGCGATGGAGGAGGAGCTACAGGCGATCGAGGAGAACCGCACGTGGACACTCACTGAGCTCCCACCTGGCCGGCGTGCCATTGGACTCAAATGGGTGTTCAAAGTCAAGAAGGACGAGCACGGGGCAGTGGTGAGACACAAGGCACGGCTCGTTGTCAAGGGGTACGCACAGCGCCAAGGCGTCGACTACGACGAGGTGTTTGCCCCAGTAGCACGCATGGAGGCGGTGAGGCTACTATTGGCACTGGCAGCACATGAAGGGTGGGAGGTCCACCACATGGACGTCAAAACGGCGTTCTTGAACGGCGACCTCAAGGAGGAGGTGTTCGTGGAGCAGGCACCGGGGTTTGCTCAACCTGGTCATGAACACAAGGTATTCAAGCTCCATAAAGCTCTGTATGGTTTACATCAAGCTCCTCGTGCCTGGAATCAAAAATTAGATGAAAACTGGGTGTTTTGGGATTCAAGAGAAGTCCATCCAACATGCACCCATCGCAGAGGTATCTGGGCCGAGAGGCTTGTGGTGGGTGTCTATGTAGATGATTTGGTAATCACGGAACCACCAAAGAACAAAGATCAAGAAGTTCAAGGTACAAATGGCAGAGATATTCAAGATGAGTGATCTTGGGTCACTCACTTACTATCTGGGCATTGAAGTGAAGCAAGATACAGAGGGAATTGCTTTGTCTCAAGGGAACTATGCAAGGAAGATCCTTGAGAAAGTTGGCATGGTGGATTGCAACTCATGTCAGGTGCCTATGCAGGGTAAGTTGAAGCTGAGCAAGGAGAGCAAGCATCCATGTGTGGATGCTACTGAGTACATAAGCTTGGTTGGGAGTTTGAGATATTTGGTGAATACCCGACCTGATTTGGCCTTCTCAGTTGGGTATGTGAGCAGATTTATGGAAGAACCTCATGAAGAACATCTTGCAGCTGTAAAACATATTTTGAGATACATAGTGGACAAGTGATTGGGGTCTTCTATCCAAGAAAGAAAATGTGAAGGTAGAATTACTGGCTTCAAAGGATGTTGATCTAGCCGAGACTTGGACAGCAGGAAGAGTACTTCTGGAGTTATATTCTTTCTTGGAGATAGTCCAATCAGCTGCAGTCCTCAAAGCAGAAAGTGGTGGCATTATCAAGTTGTGAAGCTGAATATATTGCTGCTGCATCGCTGCTCTGTCAGTTGTTTGGTTAGCTCTACCGCTAGCCGAGATCTTGATTCATTGTAAGCAAGCCGCTGCTAAGGGTGGACAACAAGTCCGCCATCTCATTGATCAAAAATCCTGTACATCATGACCGGAGTAAACATATAGACACAAGGTTTCATCTCATCCGGAATATGTACACAATGGGCGATTGAGGTGGAGTTCATTAGAACTGATGAACAGCTTGGTGATGTTTTAACAAAACCACTCGCAAGGGCAAGTTCCAAGAGCTATGCGCCAAGATCGGCCTTCGCTCTCGTAAGTAGTCTAGTGCACAAGATTTAGGAGGAGATTTGTTGAATAATTCTTGTGCATCTCTTGGTTTAGCTGCTTTCTTCGGTTTGGAGTTTTTGGTGCATGGTCGTTTGTTTGGTCAGCGCGTATTTTCCGAGCTCGACTTGCACTTGTTGTTTGCGGTTGGGAGCGCGTCGACGCCACGCTCTAGACGCCCGATGGCATTCGCTTGCTAACGGACGAGCGCGCATGTCGGGATTATGGTCCCGCCGTTGTAATCTTTTCTATATGAGCTAATGAAGTCGAAAACGTCAGATGCTTTACGCAGCACAAAAACTATTTTGTCATTCATCGCTTTTATCCTTTGGTGTTTCGTGAGTTTTTGTGCGCAGTGTGTAGCTCGAGTTCACCGCGACGAGGCGACGCCGTTATTCGGTGATCTCTCGACAGAGGTCCTCGCCGCGTCCGCCCAGATGATCTCGGCGGCGCGGCGGAGCGCACGAGCGGCCGGTGAAGCAGCGCCGAAGGAGTCGGAGAGGAGCATGAGGCGGAGGTCTCGCCCGATTCACCCTTGGGCGTGAGCACGGAGATGTCGGAGCTCCCCGATGCGCCCCTCCTCGCTCCACGTGCTCGCCTGCGCCGCACCAAAGACCACCCGCCGCCTCCCGCAGCAGCCGGCAGCCGCCGCCGCACGAGGCCCGGGACCTCTCCACTCGCAAGACGCCGAGCAATGGACGATGGGATAGTGCTACGCCTAGTCTCCGCGAGTAGCGCCGCGCGGCGGTGAGGTGGGAGCGAGGAGGAGCATGGGTGGAGAATGGTGGGGAAATTTTTCCCGCTTTTGGACGGTATGTCATGTGGATGTTCATAGCGAGAGGGATGTGTGGTTTGGGTTGAGTTTCCGCGATGATTTTGCCGGACAAAACCGTAAGAGGCGATTTCAGATATTACGTTTTCTTCTTCTCAAGGCGTACACAAAAATGGATTTTATGTATGTTACAACAGAATCAACGGCACATCTTGGGCCAATTTGTACTGTAGTTCTACATATTTTAAGAAATTTCGTTATTATTAGGATCAGCTTTTCTCATCAAATATAATTACATTATACGCTTTATTTGACTCTGCTTTCAAATCCTCGACTCGCTTTTGCGCATGTTCACTCATGATCGTGCAATTTGGCCGAAAAACCCAAATTATCGAATTGACATGCCATGCTTTGCCTCCTTCCAATCGGCGAGATCGCGAGTCGTTGCACGCCCACCTACCGCCATCGCCAGCGACATCCGTCACACGCTCACTTATAGCCACCGCCGTTGTGGTATCTCCATCGTAGTTCATCGCTTCATCCTTCGCTTTAGCCCTCACGGCTTACTAGTGTTAGCACGCCAGGCCTATATATGGTAAACAACTCATTTCTTTTAGTCATTCTTTACTCCCAACGCAACTCATTTCTTTTAGTCATTCTTAACTCCCACGCTTGTCCGTGGTAAGATGTAGCCTCATCTTTTGTTTTCTTCTTCGCTTCTCATTTGGTTATTTGCAATATAACATTTGATGTGATTAGCTCGTTATGTAAAACTATATCTAATATGGGTTTTTTAAATTCTGATATGTAATATAAATATCTAGTATAATTTATACGAATGATGTGAATGATTCAACAATATATTTACGTGCACTAGCTAACGATATAGGGAATAGTACAGTTGGAAACACAAAGGGTTCTGATTGCAAACCGAGTCCGACACTTTAGCAGCTCTCGGATCGAGTTTGTGAGATACAGTATGAGTGTGCATAGTATCAAAGGACAAAGAAAATGAATCTCGTAGAGAGAATCAAAATAACAACATTAAAGCAATATGATGAGAGATAAAAGATTTGATGAATTCGAATATAAATTCCTTAAGCACAACCTCAAAAGGAGTACATGTGATTGTCGCTTCTTACAACCCTCTCGAATCTTTGAGGACCCTCGATCTTTGCCCTATATAAGAATCTAGTGCTAAAGAATAATCTAGTCTCTAATCCTCTCGCACCTCTACTTTTGTATGAGTGACTTCTTTGTTTTTTTGTTTGGTTGCTTGGATTCTCCCACCCATCATGGCTTTATATGCAAAGCTCCTTAGCTTACAGATAACAAATAAGAGCAATCACAACTAATTGAATTTGACCAACTAGTCCAAATATAGCTAAATCTTCATTATCGAGAAGAATGACTTGTTGATTGCTAATCCCATATTCGTCCTCAGTTGTTTTCCTTGTTCAAATTTCGCCACCCTTCGATTTACCTCATCCACCATCAGTTCTAGCTTTGATTGAATATCTGATGTATGTTACTTGTTAATGTAAGTTAACACTGTCCCATATCATGGAATGACTAAATGTAAGTAACATTCTAGATTAATTTGTTTCATGGAATGTAAATAAAAGCAAGTGTACGAATAACAATAATCCTGATTATTTGATTAATTTGTTCTTTGATTGAATATCTGATTAATGTAAGTTAACACTGTCGTTAATGTATGTTACCTCATCCACCATCCACCCATCATGGCTCCCACCCATATTTAATTAGTTGATCTGAACTAGTGTTTCCTTAAGAAGCTTCTTCAGCTCACGTGAGATTATTGCTGATTAGTTGAGCCAAATGTAAGTAACATTCTAGATTAATTTGTTTCGTGCCGAAGATGGTTAACACTGTCCGGTATGTATGTTACTAGCTAGTTATAAATACTGCCCTGTTATACGTTGGATTTTTGTGAGTGTTCTCGATTTTTGTGAGTATCTCAAGTTCCTTCTCATTTTCCCGCTTGACTCGGCTTGTACGAGTGTACGAATGTTTCATGGAATGTAAATAAAAAGCAAGTGTACGAATAACAATAATCCTGATGAGGTTTCTCCCCATCGGTGTGGTGTATCCTCGTTGGGCCGGTGTCTATACCCCCTATTTTTAATCTTGGTTTATCAATATAATGGACGGTTCTTTCCTCTAAAAAACATTATATAGCCACGGTGTAAGCAGGTACACTCAATCGGACTCGAATACATTAGTAATAGATTCAGTCTACCTCAATGGGCGGCACAACACAAAGATAGCATATCGTGCCGTGCTTGGGGCACTCGCCTCCCGGCTCCCCTCCCACGCCCCCGCCCGCCTCCCGTCGGCATCCCATCAACCAACGGTTCCATACCCCATAACTCTACAAGCAATCACAGTCACAGAGTAGAGGGAATAGAGTGGAGGGGAAGTAAAGGGGCGTACTCGAGTTGCCGACCGAAACCCCCACCGCCGCGTGCCTGAGACCCGGAAGTTGACAGGCGAGGATGCCGAAACCCCCGCCGCCAACGTCCCACTCATCATCTCCATCTTCCTCACCACCACTGCTCGGCGGCAAAGATCTCCTTCCTCCTCCTCCTCCTCATCGTCGTCGACTCCCCTTTCGCCGCCGCCTCCGCCCCACCTCGACGAGCACCATGTCGGGATGGACACAAGAGCCGACGACCTCCCCTTGTTCCTCGTCGCAGCAGCGCCTCCTTCCTCCTTGGGCACGGCGGCGGATCTGGTGAAGGGGAGGAGGAGGCGGCTGGGGGAGGTGGAGGGGGTGGGGGAGCGGTGGAGGTGGGGGGACCGGGCCGGGGAGGAGAGGGCGGCGGGAAGGGTGGAGGAGAGGGCGACGGGGGAGCGGGGGAGGAGGGGGACCGGGCCACCGAGGGAGGGGGCGGCGGGGGAGGAAGAGGCGGCGGGGGACGGTGGGAGGAGCGGGGACGCGGCGGGGACTAGGCCACCGGGGGAGGGGGAGGAGGGGGCGGCGGGGGAGTGGGGGAGGAGGGGGAAGGGGGGAGGCGGCGGGGGAGAAGGGGGGACCGGGCCACCGGGGGAGGAGGGGTGGTGGGGGAGGGGGAAGGAAGGGGTGATAGCACTAGCGGTACCGATTTTTTGATGAAAGTGGTAGTTTCGATTGGGGAAAAAGAAAATGTTGACGACCCGACTACAACCACCTCAAGGATGTTGCGCCTTAGCGATCAATACACCAACTCTAGAGGTTGTTCGTGACCTTGTCGGAGCACAATCAACCTAACCATGAGGGTACTTGTTTCCCACAAGCAATCGAAGAACAGGCAAGAACAAAATGAACAGCAACTCAATTGCGAATAAAAGATATAGGTCTCAATCTAAAAACAGAAAACGGTGGGGTTCCGAAGACAAGTATTCAGACGGTCTTACCAACACGCGCGAACACAAGGCGATGTAGCAAAGGCTAACTTTGTCTATCAAAATCCAAACCCTAGAAGAGGGTGCGGCTGCCTATTTATGAGACACAGGAGGTGGAGGGTTGACCATAACACTTTGAAGCCGAATAGGACTCGATTAGAAGGCCCAAGGTCCACTTTGACTCAGACTGAAAAAGTGATACAATTTGTTTGGCAGTTTCTGATCGGTTTGAATATAGTTTGGACATAGGACAAGATTCATCTAAAAGTAGACTCCAAGAGCTTTCCAAAGAGTACTCACGGGCCCCGAGAAACCTTCTAGATCAAAACTTATGATCGTTTGAAATAGACGCCAAAGAAGGCCGAATCTGAGTTGAACTCGTGAATAGGATTTGGATTACGCTTGGCGGTTCCACTTCCACACTTGAGCTCGCGTGGTTCTTCCCCATGGTTCCTAAGGACAATTAAATCATCACAAGAATTAAGTAGTATTTTATTCTTTGAAATATTTGTATGCAAACTTAGGAACGCATTCACTTGATGGTTAAGTTGACGTGCTCGCGCTCGAGTCATTGGTCCTTGTATCATAGTTTCAGTTTGTTGAGCTTGTATCACGGTTGTATCCATGCCAAGGATATCCTCATCAGGGGGCAACAAAGGAGGAAGAGGGAGGAGGAGGCGGCGAGGGTGGCTAGGACTGGGGAATGGCGGGGATGGGGAATTGGGGAGAGGGTCAGTGGGGACTGGGGACTGGGGAGAAGCCGAGTGGGGAGTAGGAACGGGTCTGACCGTCTGGGGAGCCGCGCGTGTGGCGGGGGGGACGGGCGGGAGTCTTTGGGCTAGTGACGCGGGTCTGGGGAAACAGGGAGCAGAGAGCCGCGTGCGGGGGGGATGCTGATGTGTCAGTGCGGGGTGGGGGGCCGGGTCCGGGTGTCAGCGCGAGGGGGGGTGGGGCCGAGTGGATCGAGGGTTTTCCTTTCGTAAGCAAGACAAGGCAATTGCACAGTGAAAAGCAATTGTTCAAAGCAAAAGCAAAAACTGGAATCCACGAAGTGAACGTTTGATTGAAAGACAACGGTCTCTTAGAAACGTTAGGGAAATAACGTCGAAATAACATCCTAATCTCGACGCATATAAATTCACAAAGTAGGCTCATTTCTTCTACACTTTACTTATTCAATATCTCTCTATACTTCTCATTTCTTTAACATCCCTTTACACTCCTTATTTCTTCAACATCCCTCTACATTCTCCATTTCTTCAACATCTGTCTATACTCCCCAAGTCCTCCACAATGCCACCAAGAAGTCGGAGTATCAAGGAGCTCCCGAGCGGTATGTAGAGGAGTCGGCACGAAAAGGGCGTAGGATGACTTAGTGTAAACTCCCATCGCCGCTCTCCTAGTCGCTCGTTCCGACTCCGCTGATCCTCGCTCGCCTCGCAAGCACAGGAGACTACGGCATGGATGACCGCCATATGCACGGTACACAAGGCTTCGAAGAGTATCAAGGTGGTCCGGGGCCAACGGAGAGTCCAGAGTTCCCTCGCCAGCCTGCAGACGATAACACTAGCGGGTCTGGACGAAGGGCGAATTGCTGGAAACACATGACCTGGAGCCAAGAAATCTGGTGTTTATTATCCTACCTCCTACTTAGTTATAGAGTTTATTTGGTTAATTGCAGATAAAATTACCAAAATCTAGGGATGATCCACTTTTAAGCCATACCGTCGTAGCAATGGAGGAAAAATTTATTAAATATTTTGGTTTTATTTCACACTTGTATTATTTTGCTATTATTTTCAATCCTACAAAAGTTGGCAGGTTTACATATTGCCATGGAGGGAATAGGTGAATATCTTGGTCTTGATTATTCAGAAACTTTCACACAAGTCAAAAAAGGAGTTTTTCGTGTTTTCCAAATGTATCATGATAAGTTTGGCAGCAGCGGAAGATCGGAGGCCTCACAGCAGACACACCAAGGAAAGACTAGCTTCACACTTATGGAAGAAGTTAAAGGGCAAGTCTACTTTTTCGTCCTCTCGGCCTTATGCGGCTTCTAAGTGGAATCCTGCCTCAGAGCTGAACCACTACTTGGAGCATGATTTTACAAATGTTGATCCTGATCTTACCGGTGGAGGCAAGATAGACTTGCTCGAGTGGTGGAAGAACAACAAGCGGATATTTCCAAAGGCCGCCGATTTTGCACGGTTGTTTTCCGGTGCCGTGTCCACCGCCTCTTCGTGGCGATGTTCAAGACGGTAGGAAGAATAATCGAAGAAAGAAGATCATCCCTCACGCCCAGGATGGTTGAGGCAATCACATGTGCTAAAGACAGGGAATTAGCTAAAAAGCAGCAACAACATCAACTAGAGGTGGCAACGGGCACAAACCCGCTGGGTTTTGCCATCCCAAACCCGTGCTCGTCAAAGTTGGATGTGCCCGCTAAAAAATCCATGCCCATTGACAGGTGCAGTTTTTTTTGCCTAGACTCATGCCCACTCGGGTAACGGGTACCCACGGGTCGCCCGTGCCCGACAACGGCTGTGCAGAATTATGAATCTTAAAGTCGTGAATTATGAATCTTAAAGGCATCAATTATGAACAGCAGTCATTGAACTCAGGAAAACGGTGCCAAATTTAAACGTCTTCGCGCAGAGTATAACTAGTCCGTATGAATTATGAATCTTAAAAGTAACATAACAACAAGATAGTGCGAATCATATTTATTTTTCCAAAGTATCAGCCAACACCTGATTGACTTGTTGCTAACTCATCTAGAGTACTACTGCTGAAGGATGAAGAACACATATAGGGAATTGTGGAAAACCAAACAACACAAAGAGGTGGTCATTGAATCGGGTGGGGACTGGGGACTGGGGCTATTGAATCAGCAGCTAGGGTTAGCCGGTTAGGGCTTGAGTTGAGGCGGTTGAGGGCCGTCCTTTTATACTCACTAGTTGGGTGGTTGGGCTAGGCCGGCTGGAGAATTGTGGCCGAGGTATGGGCTGGTTTGTTTGGGATGGTCGGGTTTATATTACCCATGGGTTTACGGGTTCTGGTATAGTACCCGAACCCGGCAGACCCGATGGGTTGGACTTTTTGCCCATTAAGAGACCCATATGTTAGGAAATTGATCCAGACCCATGCCCTAATAGAGTAAAAACCCAGCGGATATCGAGTTTCGTACCCATTGCCATCCCTAGCATCAACTGAAGGATCCTGAAATCGTGCAGGCGTACGCTGATCTCGAATGCATGAACGATCAAGATATTGATGAATAGCTACTATGTACTATGTTGTTACAGTTAGTATGTACATATACTATTACTGTACTCTTTTCCATACTCGCAAAACCCCACTCTGGGGCGTAAGATTTTTAACAAGGCAGTAACATTGTATTTTAAAATATCAATACAATTTTATTTTTTCTGAAATATTTACGTCATTGCGTGCCCATGTTTTCATACAACTAATTTAACTTCAATTAATTTTGAACGAGGCGAGTACGAGAGAAAGAAAGATGACGGATGTCGCCACAATTATTTCCGTCGCATTCATCGTGCATAGTTCCTTCGGACTAGGCTTGGGCTGGCACGGCACGAACATCAGCACGGTGGGCTTTGGGCCGTGCTTGGGCCTGGCCGGAGGTGAGGCCGGCAGACACGGCACGACATGGTGGGATGATTCGCCGAGCCGGCACGGCACGAATCGACTCGAAGCATGGTGGGCCCAGGTCGTGCCGGCACAGCATAGCCCAACTCCCAACTCTAGTGATACCATTCACCGATACCAACTAAAACCATCCCATGCTAGAACAAGTACGGTACTCAATGATGTTGGCTAGGCTTTTTTTAGACTCGTATTTATCAGAATTAGTTTTTAAATGATATATTTTTAAAATAAGATTTATAAATTAGATTTAGTAGACACTATATCAACTTTAATTATGTCGATCAAAATTATATGTGACTGTCTATCTCTTCGTACTCTCTCTCATAAATAGTCAGAATTCAAAAACCATAAGTTACAATGTAAAAACTCACCGTTGGTGGTAATGCTTCCTCCCATGTCATGCAAATATGCAACTCGCACATTAGTTTGTGGCGAGACGAATGCATGCTAGAAGTCTGCATCCTTAGCAAGTTGTAAGTTGCAACAGAGTGTCACTGCGACTCGACCAAGACCAAAAGTGTACTTTTATGCTTAAGAAAGCCTCAAAGAAAATCATAGATGCAGAGCATGCTGTAATATGTGCACTGCTAGACATTTCTAAAAAAAGTATGGTTATTTGTGCACTCTAGCAACATTCGCTATTCATTGTGTTCAACTTTGGAAGGTTCTAGGGGATCTAGGCCACACTCATTTTGTTTTGAGTTTCTGGTTTCTGATTTATTTTTTACCATTTATAAATTTTGTCTTTTTCTGGTTTTTTTTGACTTTTTTAGCTTTTTTGTCGGTTCTTTTTCTAGATTCGTTTGCATTGTCTGTTATAGGCTAACTTGTTTTTACTATTTTTAATTTTTTAAAATAATTAATTACGTCAAATAAACTACCATAAGTTACAATATAATTTCAGTTAACTACAATGCAATTTCAGCTATAAGTCACTAAATTTCAGCCTAACCGGGTGGCCTCCTACAAGATACTTCAACAGCCAAACTTGGCAAATCACCCTGCCCACTGTAGCGGACTTGCGGTAAATCTGTTCATGGTATATATATTTTAGTTGTTCGGAGATTACCTAGGCGCTAATTATGGATTATCTGCGCACAAACTAAAAGTTTAGGACACCTTTTTTTAAGAAAAAACTACGTACCTGGCTCCATGACATCGAAGGTGGCCGGTCGGACGAGGCGACGACGGTAGGGAGAGAGAGGGCTTGACGATGGTTGCTGCGCACGGGTGCATGCGGAGCACAGGAAGACAAGTGGCCGCGACGGCTCAGTGGGCGTGGGTCCTCGTGCATGTGCGGCGGCGCTCACGCAGCCCTCTGGTGTCCTCGTCGTGGGCGAGTTCCTGTGGAAGTTTCTTTGAGACAAGACTGTGTTCTGTATCACCGGTTTTATAATTTACCGGAGGAGACTAGTAAGGTCGGTATGGCTAATTTTTGGATTTTTTCAAAGAAATTTGGAACAAAAAATTCAAATAAAATTTGAAATTCAAATACAAACTGGCCGATTATTGCCAAATTCAAATAAAATTTGAAGTTCAAATTTGTTGGAGTTCTTAAAACTCGCTCGAATTTTTCCACCTTAGGTGAATCCCTCTAAAATTTAAAATTTGTTTTTTTGAAACCCATTTCAAATTTTTCTGAAACTTGAATTTCAATTTTTGAAACTATCTGACTCTATGAAATGTGAGTGACACTTGATGAAATGCGCCAAAATACCACTAAAACTTGCTTGAAGAATCAAGCTCAAAACTTGTCATGAAACGCGCTGAAATTTGCTTTGAAATGTTAGACTTGAATCACGAGATCTTCGTGAAACTTTTACACCAATGAAACCCCCATAAAACTACTATATATATTGTTGAAAATGCATTCCAACAATACAGTGTCGAATATTTTTTTTAAAACTAGGGAGAGGGACTACTATGTACTGAGTGATGCAACACAAGCTTCAGAATATAGCTAGGCAAATCAGGTGTTATTTTGGATGCGCTAGTAATCAGTTGGCTCTTAAGGAAAACAAAGCAAGAAGACTCTGAGATTAAATGGTTAACATATATGCACGCAGTTTAGAGTAACGGTACTGAGTAGAGTTATTTTACCCTTCTCGACTTCTCGCAAAACAGCGATAAATTCATTCCAATGATATTTCCTTGCGAATAAAGTTTCCTATACAATCCTTTCCATTTTCGTTTTTTTTGGAATGTCGTTTCATTCCGCATTCGTACCGGAGCTCCCCTGCTCCATAAATTTCCACAACTGGCGCGCTCCCGTACGCAACAATCCACCACTCCTCCCTCCTCTCAAACCTCCACTAAGCCCTAGCAAACCCTAGAAGCGGCGCGATGGAGGCGGCGGACGTGGCTAGCTCCCGCCGGGCTTCAAGTTCGATCCCGAGGACGAGGAGCTCGTGGCGCATTTCCTTCTCCCTCGGATCCAGGGCCAGCGCCTCCCGTTCGACGGCATCATCCTCGAGGACGACCCGCTGAGCGCGCCGCCGTGGAAGCTCCTGGACACGCACAAGCGGAAGGACGACGCCTTCTTCTTTGCGGCCGGGCAGGCGAGGAGCGGCAAGGGCAGCCGGCAGAAGCGGACCTGCGCGGGCGGCGGGTGCTGGGAGGGGCAGAAGGTGTGCGTGGACGGCGAGAAGCTGCGCGTCCCCGGCACCGGCATGGAGATCGGCTGGCGGAAGTACGCGCTCAACTTCCACGCCGACGGCGAGAAGGGCAGCACGGGCTGGGTCATGCACGAGTACGCCGTCACGGCCCCGGCCGAGCTGGCCTCGTCGCCGCTGAGGCTGTACCGCATCCGATTAAGCGGTCACGGCAAGAAGCGTAAGAGGGTGGCGCAAGATTCTGGCGGCGACGACGCTGGAGCGCGCGCCGCGCCCCGCCGCGCGCTGGCAGAGGCCGCTCTGCCTCTGCTCGATGACTTCATCTTGCCGGCAGTGGAGGGTTCTGGTGCGGCAGCAAGTGCAGAGGGGGCAGCGTCGACGACGAGCGAGTGCAGTGCAGCGCCGGCAGGGACGTCATCGTCGGATCAAGGCTCCTCCACCGCCGTGATGGACGATCTGTTCTTGGATTTTGAGCTGCCGGAGAACATCGATGAGCTGCTGCAGACCTTCAACTACGACGACTTCTGCGTGCCTGGCCCGTGCGGCCTGCTCGGAGCGCAAGGTCCTGGAGCACATCTGGACGCCGATGGTTCTGGTGCGGCAGCAAGTGCAGATGGCGCAGCGTCGACGACGAGCGAGTGCAGTGCAGCGCCGGCAGGGATGTCATCGTCGGATCAAGGCTCCTCCACCGCCGTGATGGACGATCTGTTCTTGGATTTTGAGCTGCCGGAGAACATCGATGAGCTGCTGCAGACCTTCAACTACGACGACTTCTGCGTGCCTGGCCCGTGCGGCCTGCTCGGAGCGCAAGGTCCTGGAGCACATCTGGACGCCGATGGTTCTGGTGCGGCAGCAAGTGCAGATGGCGCAGCGTCGACGACGAGCGAGTGCAGTGCAGCGCCGGCCGGGACGTCATCATCGGATCAAGGCTCCTCCACCGCCGTGATGGACGATCTGTTCTGGATTTTGAGCTGCCGGAGAACATCGATGAGCTGCTGCAGACCTTCAACTACGACGACTTCTGCGTGCCTGACCTGCCTATTCGCCGGCAGCGCAAGGTCCTGGAGCATACCTGGACGCCGATGGTTCAGGCTCGAGCGGCTTCAGCGAAACAACCGCATGACCAAGACGGAGATTGTGCACCGGCGAAATCAATCTTTTTTATGCTGTTTCGTCGACTCTAGATCTTTGATTAGACCCCTTTCATTGAATTCTGCCGTGCTAGGTGTCATGAGATCATTGAAATGGTCTAATAAGGGTCCAAAATTGATGAAGTCTCGTAGGATTTATTTTCGAAGGTAGACATTTGAGGTATCTTCAATCTTTTTTACCGATATATATATACCAGAGAATACCATGTCTGTGATGGAGTTGGATATGGACAGTAATACCATGTCTGTGTAAAGTGATGACTTGGTGAGTACGCAGTACTAAAGGAACAAAGTAATGGCACAGGGTCACCCTAAATGAACAAAGTAAGTTTGTCCGAGGTGCTAAATTTGTGTGCACTGACTTCTTCTTTAATTCTTTATTTTTCTTTTTTCACTACGGCGATGCCATTTGTTCCTCTGCTTCGTTCTTGCGAGGCTCTTCCCGATGGTCTTTTTTCTGAGTCTTTTCTTATTGCATTCGCAGCCTTTTTTTTTTCTCTGCAAGTCAAGTTTTCGTCTACAATTTCTATGGGCCTATGGGCTTACAACAGCCTGGGCTTAACAATTCTGTCGCGAACTCTAATGGGCCCAAATGCGAAACAGATTACAGATCTAGGTTGACAACGGGTGGGAATACGAGCCAACGGAGCGCGCAGGGCGGAGATAAATGGTTTTGCGTCTCAGATATTTTCTTTTTATAGATCCGGTATTGTTTGATCGCTGGAACGGCGGATAGGACGGATCCTCCCGAGACTAGGGATCACCCCGGTTTGGTTGATGGGACAAAGTGTAATTGGTAAGGGTGTAAATGGAGTCGACGTCTCACCGAACGACCGATCGAAGATTTACGAAGTAAATATGAAAGTGGTAAAAAGGTATTTGGTATTATCTGTGTCTGAGTTTGACTCTGAAAAAAATACGAAATATAATACAGGATGAGCGATATCCGTATATCAAGTTATATAAGTAAGTCTGTTATGACTTCATTTAGAAATAAGATAATAGATAAACGGATTGTCGCATCTAAATAGATAAGCAATACTGAGTGCTCTTCATTTGATATCTCGACGATTAATCTCTCTATATTCGCTCTAATTGCATCACTATTGTTCAAAGTCTTGTATAGGGGTATAAAAAAAGCGGATAATATCCGTTCGATTGACTGTTTGAAGGGTTGTGGAGCGAATATGGAATTGAGAAATAGGTATCGGTATTATGTGTTTGACTCCAAGAAAATATATGGAATAGAATACAAGATAAGTGATATCCATCCGTATCCGCTCCGATTGTACCCTAGTGATTGGTTCATCCTATTTCAGAGAATATTCCACTCAGATTCGGGATGGATCGGTACCGAGATTTTGGCCGGGCGAGCTCGTCCTGGATCGAGCGTGGACACATGTACGCACGATGGATTCGGTTTCCACTCGGCTCCGATGGCGGCCGGTGGAGCTCGAAGAAGCGACGGTCAATGGCGGGAGGCTCCGGCGGCAGCGGGCGGCGCACAGGAGGCGGCTTCGATGGTGGCGGAGACAACAAGCACGACGGCGGGCGGGGCTGTGATGGAAGTACATCAGAGGGTTTGGGAGGGACGAGACGGCAAGACCTCAACGCCGAGCTCGCCGAGTTGCGCGCATGTCCACAAACAACGATAGCATGTCCTTACTCTATCTTGTAGATACGATATATAGTATCTTTATCATAAATGGTTGTTCCCTTCTCAAATCTCTACCTATTCCTAAAAACGTATTTTGAATTTCATGTTTTGTGGGCAAAACAACCAAATAGAGGGGCTTGCTCCGATGAGTTATGGCCCAATAGGCTAGTATTCTCTTTATTAGCTAAGCAAGCTATACAACAGAACATAACACATCCTATATGTACCATTGAAGAAGATGGCTTTACACCTTGATCTAATGGTCCAAAAGAGAAGAGGTATTTAGAGTATTTTCACCATCTCTAAAGAGTAAGTTACCATGTCTGCCTGTGTCTTTATTTTTAGATTACAATGAAGGATGCACACTCATATACATCACACGTTACTTAAACACATACTAGATCAAGAAAGGAAGTCGTTGAATAAATTATAAATTTATGTAGTGCCACATAAATTATAGACACATATTTTTCATTAAAACACGCGTATGTGTAAGATGAGATGTCCCGACCCCGAGGATGGAACCAGAGCGGGCGGGCTGCTCCACGGCAACTTCACTCACTGGGCCGGTTTCTTGAAAGCATAGACCTGCTCGACTCCGCAAGTGTACTGTAGACTACAGAACAAGTTAATGGGCCTGTGGGCAAGTTTTCAGCCGGAACACTACGGTGGGCCTCTTCGGTCATCTCCATGACTCCATTGCGATCGCTAGGACAGGCGAACTACTGACCGTTACTGTCCTGAGCTAGCCTGCTTACCTTGTAGCAGCAGTTATAGTAGGTGAGTACGACAATACGTGCAGAAATACAGCACAGTACGTAGTAGTCTGTCCTAACTGGGTCAGAGGCAAGACCTATCAAGCTATCAGCCCTTGCAAAGAATGAATTTTTGATACTTTTGGCATATTTTAAATTCATATCTACAAAAAAAACAGCTTTAGTTGTATGATAATAGCAAAAATAGCACTCCTGCCGCCTAGTGCGGCACGAAGGTGATACGTGTGCAGCGGAGCAGCCTGCCGCCCTACCATCGGGTGGTCACACGCCTGTCACCCGGCCATCGAGCGGCTTCCTACCTGTAGCTCTGCCACCAAACGGTAGCTAATTAAGCATGCTAATTAGCTAACTTAATTACCTACCTTAATTAGAAGTTTATATTTAGTGCTTGTTCAAATTTTTAAATATAGCGAATGAGTTTAAAGAATTACAAAATTTTATGTGTAAGCTTCTGACATACCGTACTTTATTCTGTAATTTTTTAAAAATTTTATCTACTCTTAATATTGCTGAAAAAAATCATATCATTACGATATTTGTAGTAGTTGTTATATATAGCAAACGAGTTTTAAAAATTATGAAATTTTATATGCAGACTCCCAACATAGTCTTCATAATTATCTCACTTTTTAGGAATTTTGTGTATTCTGAATTTTTCATGTTAATTCATGTTCATTTAACAAATCACTTCTATTGATTCATGATGTATCTATCGACTGTCACATCCTTAACATGGTAAATGTAGAGCACATAAATTTTTTAAAAAATTAGACAATTAGGATGACTAAGTTGAAGGTTGCACATAAAATTTTATAATTTTTAGACCATGTTTGCTATATGTAATAACTCCTACAAATATCAAAATTATATAAAATTTTGAGCAATATTAAGAGTGAATAAAATTTTAAAAAATTACACAATGAATTACGTTATGTCCAGAGCCTACACATAAAATTTTGAAATTTTTTTGAGTTCATTCGCTATATTTCAAAATTCAAACAAGCACTAAATGTAAACTTTTTAGCCGATTTAATTACCGCCACGGTGGCGTGGTGGCAGCAGTGGAGCCGCCTGGTTGGGCGTCAGGCTGCTCCGTTGCCCACGTGTCACCTCTATGCCACTGCCATCCAGTAACCGAGTAGCAAAAGTGTTATTTTTGCGATTGTCGTGTGGCTATTTTTGTAAATACGGATTGAAAAGTACCAAAGGAGCCAAACTCTTGTCCCAAGCTGCCATTAAACAAGCCTGATTCTGCCATGCGTGCGTGCATGCGAGCCTATACTAGAAGCTATACATTTATACAGAAGTTTTTTAACATTGCAGTTGAATCTATCCGTTAATTTAGTGAGGGTATAGGATTAGCATTGCGTAGCTTGTGAACCCTAGAGTTAAACCGTGTTATCATCTATCCCATCCCCTCACTTTTGGATTGCGTTGTAATCAGGATCGATCATGGCGAGACGCATCGCCGCGCGTGCATCCTACCGCCTCTCCATTACCGGACAATTTCCAAGGACGTACAGTAAAAAACCAGAAAAATAAGTATGAATATTGTACGGTTGACGATACGATATACCGCATATACAGTTGCAGACAATGACTTTAAGGTCCTGATCGTTTTGGTTTTTTTCGACTTCAGCTTCTAGCTTCAACTTTTTTTTCATTATTCACTATACTATCCACTAACTCAGTTACAGTAAAATTTCAGCCAACTTTAGTGAAATTTCAACCAAAAATCAAAAGCCATCGCTAAAACGATCACCACCTAAGACAGCTAGTATATATGCTACTGTTGTTCATGCATGTGTATCTATCGTGCTTATGCACGGATGGACAAATCGAAGATGCACTTCATGGTGGTACGTAATTAGGACCATGGATGCACGGAGGCGACGGTGGATCGTGTATACAATGGAAGCTTAGTTAACAAGGGGTAGGCGGACGGTCGGAGGCGCACAATCGCCATGCTCATGTAACCGCTTCTTCTTCTCGTAGCGTTAGAATGACGATGATTTATAGTTTTTTATTTTAGCTAACGATTTTTTATCAGATTCGAAAGTTAGCTTATTTGATATAATTAAATTTTAAAAAATAAAATAAAAACATGTTAGCTCATCACAAATAATGCAAAGAAATACAGAAAAACACAAAATAAAAAAATTAAACAGTGAAAAATCACTCAACGCAAAAACCGAACGCTTCCGCATCACCGAGCGCACCACATGGAAGCGAGTTTGTTGGAGGAGAGTCTCACAAGGAGACTCTTCCATCCACCGATAAACATGGATGACATGGATCTCACGTGAGGCCCTCCCCATACACTTAGGGGTGATCGAATAGCGATGACTTTTGGATTTTGGCTGAAAAACACCAGAGTCGGGCTGAAAAACACCAGATCCGAGTTAGTGGATAGTGTAGTGAATAGTGAAAAAGCTAAAGCTAGAAGTCGGGCCAAAAAGCCGAGTTGAGCGCCCCCTTATTTTCCTCCCCGCACGACACGCCCCCATGAGTTCTTGAGCAGCCAGTACTTGGTCCGCCGTTCGCCGTGCCGTCCCCGACCACGGCCACCGCGTGATCCCGCTCCTTCCCGCAGCTGCTGCTCCCATCGACTAGGTAACTCCACATGTTGCCGTGACACAGAACAAAGACAACCAGGTACTACGATGTGGAGGCCGTTGGATCCTCACGAATTGGACGACTAAGAAAGTTTCCAATGACAAGAAAAAACTCTTTATCCGAGCTAGTGTTCGTGAGCGTGGAGGCTTGCACAACTTCTTCTGTTCGCATCGATCGTCGTGACGATTCCTTGGCACGAGATGACCGAGGAGTTACATGGCACCGAGTCGCTAACGGCCGCTCCACGCTCTAATGCAAAGCTAGCTAATTTCGATGTCCAAGTCCGAACATGTACATGTGCACTTGAAATACATGTACACTTGTCGCCAAGAAAGGGTATACTAAATAATTATGATTTGCGAGACGATCCACAGATATTGATCGCCACCGCCACGCCCGCGGGCTACTACTTGTGCTCTTCCGCCGGCTATGTACTTTGCGGCGCGCCATCGCCACCGCATGACGTATGGGATGTGCACATGTCGACCACCATCGCCACTCAAACCGCCGGCACTTGTGACCAGCCCCAATTGACCTTTGTTTATCCTAACAAAGGTACCGACTTGTCCTACGATATCATACCTAAGGTTGACCGAATTGACCCTTACCGCCGACATTTCATCGATCTATGGCACAAAGGTAAGAAGATCTGTGTGCAACAAAGGCACGAGGGGTAGATTGATCATGGGCGAGTTTTCTTAGGCCTAACTTTCTATAATAAATATATTTTAAACGGGGTATTTTTTAAGACGAAGTCTATAAGTTTATGTAGTAGACACTGTTTTGACTTCATTTATATCGACTAAAGTCGTACGTGAGTATTTCTTTCTCTGTACTCCCTCTTGTAAACAACCAGAATTCAAAAATTTAAATCAAAAGCCACAGCCCAAAAGAACCTATCCATGCATGTATTCATGTTGACGAGGGTTGAATAAATCCCTAAATATGACTTTAATATATAATTAAGGCCAAGAAACCCCGTAGTCGTAAACCTCCAGAGGTTGTTTCACAAGAATAACCTTGTTAAAAATATTATATAACCAGTTTATGGTGATAAAGAATAACTCTTTTCTCTCCTAAGAATTTTTTACCTATTTTACTTATATTATTTCATAATATCAACAACAAGACCATGCATACATGTGGTTGTGTAGGCAAAAGTGATCCTCGCACTGCAAGTGACCGCACTTCGACGAGTGGTCGGCCTCTGCTTTCACACCGAAAATGCTCGACCGAAAATACTAATTTGAGACTGGAGCAATCTTCTCGAGAGGTGAGAATGTGATTCATGCATCGGCAAAACCTGCATTTGATCCTGTACATTATAAAATCGGTGCATGGTTTGTCGACTTTGTTTTTATATTCGAGTGGGGAAAAAAATAGTTGTCCCATACCACATACTTTGCAAAGCAAAAATGGGACACACACTTGAAAACAAGGAAAGCAGGATCCAAGAAACAATAGACAAGAACTCTTTAGCTTTCAACAACAGCAAAAAGTAAATCAAATGCTAATGTCAGAAATTAGTCACTCCTCCTTATAGTAGACCAGAGCATCGTGGGTATTCAAACGTATGGGTCTACATGATTTAATCCAGCTTGGCAAGAACACATATGTACCGCCAGAAAGAGGAAGATGCAAATAGTATTCTACAAGATAACTTTATGTTTGAGAAACAGATAGATGAATTTTTACAATGGACATGGTTTCTTTCGCTCTTGTTAAACTAGAACAAGTTGACAAAAGAGGCCTTTCTGCTTTCAAACCTACTATAGAACCAAATGACAAGATACTATTATGCAATTGGTGAGAAGATATATTTCTCTAACCAACAAAGAAGAAGGCAATCGAGGAGGAGTAGAATGTCTTTTCCTAATTTTCAAAGTACCAAACCAAAACGAAGATAAGCATCACTATGCATGTAAATTTTAGATTTTAATGAAGGCATACATTAGGAAGGAGGGCAGCAGGTTGCTCCTTTTTTTTTTGAATAGCAAAGTTGCTCCTATTGGAAATGAACTAGTCTTCGCCATGTCAAGTTGGAACTCAAGAAGTGTTCAAGGGATGCAATCAACTTAGTAGTGTTCTCAAGTTCGAATGTTGGACCGAAGGGCTTTCATCCCCAAAAGCTAGTTTATGAGATAAAGGACTCTCTATTTTTAAATTAAGTTTCTTACCCTTTCACAACCAATGTGAGACTATTCCAACAATCTCCTCCTTCACACATTGGTGTCTCTCACTGCTCACCGCCCTCTTCACCGACAATCGACGGTTCCTCAAGGTCACGGCATTGGGCTTTCACATACTAGTGTCCATTAGGCCGATATGTTAGAACCAGCTCGTACCACTTGTTGAACCGAAAGGGCATTCTCATCCCCAAAACTAACTTATGAGGTGAGAGATTCCCCTATTTTAAATTAGATCTATTGTCCTTCCACAACCAATATGAGATTATGCCAACATAGAACATACCTAGAAATTTAGAACTTTGTAAAACGGCTTGCACTTCTTCGATTCTGGTCCATGATCCAAGTTAAGGGGGATATGACCGAGTTGTGTAAGTGTTAGTTGTTAGGAGTCGGAGTGGCTATTACTATCATGCGCTATGCGTGCGTGTGTTATTAGGTTTTGTTAGTTTCTATTAAGAGGAATGTAGAGAAATGTAGCACGTCTGAAAACACAATAATAGAGAGAGGAAAACAGAAAATGGTGTGGAAGTTTTAGCACCACAACTGAGTTGTCTCTCTGCTTGCTTCCGTCTCCGGTGTATCCAATAGTGTTTGCGTGTGTTCTAGCAATCTCTAGGCCGACATTTGGTATCAGAGCTTAGCCTATGGAGGCAATGGGTGACAATTCACCGAGGGGAAAGACACCACCAAGGCATTGGTGTCCAAAGAGGAGGCATCATCGCCCAAAGAAAGCACCGTGAGAGTAGATAGAGTGCCAATTCAAGACTGATGCCGAACAACACCAACTACGGCCTGGGCCATGAACATGAAGATCATCCTGCGCTTTCTTGGTGTGTGGGTGGTGATAGAAGGCAATGCACTAGTAGAAGGGGATGCACTGGTCAAAGAAGAGAAGGATCATGGTGCCTTGGCCATAATCTCCCAGCCATACCGACGCCGAATGATGGGCATCGCGGAGAAGGATATGGCGAAGGAAGCATGGGAAGCCATCAAGGAGATGCGTGTTGCCAAGGATCATGTCAAGAAGGCGAGGGTACAGGTGTTGAACGGTTTTGCTATTGCACAGTCGACTAAAATTTTCTTAGTCACTTAAGTTGCATAGTACTAATTCTCCTCCTAAAAATCCTCCTCCAAAAAAAAAGGGGCCGTTAGAGTATGCTTATCCAATGGATGAAAAAGTAACTAAGAATGAAGGGAAAAAAAATAGTTGCATATGCAATAGTCAGTCCCAGTGCTGAAATGTCAATTCGACCACATAATCATGGAGGACTCTGAGAGTATTGCTGAGTTCTCGCAAAGACTCACCAAAGACAAAGGGGATCAGTTGTCAATTAGACAATTAGGATGACTAAGTTGAAAGGTTGCACATAAATTGGTGCCTCTTATCTTCCCTACAAGGTACGTATCAGTTGAATCTATCTGATAAGTTAGTGGGGGTAGGATTAGTATTGCAGTTGAATCTATCCGTTAATTTAGTGAGGGTATAGGATTAGCATTGCGTAGCTTGTGAACCCTAGAGTTAAACCGTGTTATCATCCGTCCCATCCTCACTTTTGGATTAAGCGCTCTAATCAGGATCGATCATGGCGAGACGCACGCTGCGCGCATCCTACCGCCTCCATTACCGGACAATTTCCAAGGACGCATAAAGAAAAAACCAGAAAATAAGTATGAATATTGTACGTTGACGATACGATATATCGCATATACAGAGTATATATGCTATCGTTGTTCATGCATGTGTATCTATCGTGCTTATGCACGGATGGACAAATCAAGATGCACTTCATGGTGGTACTTAGTTAACAAGGGGTAGGCGGCGGTCGGAGGCGCACAATAGGCTATGCTCATGTAACCGCTTCTTCTTCTCAGTAGCGTTTAGAATAACGATGGTTTGATGGTTTATAATTTTTTTACTGTAGCTAGCTGATTTTTTTACTGTAGCTGAGTTGACTTATTTAGTATAATTAAATTTAAAAAAAATAAAATAGAAAAAACATGTTAGCCCATCATAAATAATGCAAAGAAATACAGAAAAACACAAAATAAAAAAATTAAATAGTGAAAAATCGCCAATGCAAAAACCGAACGCTCACTTCGTGTCATCGAGCGCCCTCACATGGAAGCGAGTTTGCTGGAGGAGAGTCTCACAGTGAGACTCTTCCATCCACCAGATAAACGATGGATAAGAAGGATCTCACGTGAGACCCTCCCCATACACTTATTTTCCTCCCCGCATGACACGCTCCCATGAGTTCTTGAGCAGCCAGTACTTGGTCCGCCGTTCGCCGTGCCGTCCCCGACCACGGCCACCGTGTGATCGACTAGGTAACTCCTTCCCGCAGCTGCTGCTCCCATCGACTAGGTAACTCCACATGTTGCCGTGACACAGAACAAAGACAACCAGTACTACGATGTGGAGGCCGTTGGATCCTCACGAATTGGACGGCTAAGAAAGTTTCCAATGACAGTAAAAAAAAAAACTCTTTATCCAGAGCTAGTGTTCAGTAGCAGGGAGGCTTGCACAGCTTCTTCGGGTTCTGGCATCGATCGTCACACGATTCCTTGGCACGAGGATCGAGGAGTTACATGGCACCGAGCCGCTAACGGCCGCTCCACGCTCTAATGCAAAGCTAGCTAATTTCGATGTCCAAGTCCGAACATGTACATGTGCACTTGAAATACATGTACACTTGTCGTCAAGAAAGGGTATACTAAATAATTATGATCTGCGAGACATATCCGCAGACATCGATCGCCTACCGCCACGCCCGGCGGGCTACTACTTGTGCTCTTCCGCCGGCTATGTACTTTGCGGCGGGCGCCATCGCCACCGCATGACGTATGGGATGTGCAATACATGTCGACCACCACTGTCACTCAAACCGGCTGGCACTTGTGACCAGCCCCAATTGACCTTTGTTTATCCTAACAGTGTACCGACCTATCCTACGTATATCATACCTAAGGTTGACCGAATTGACCCTTACCTTCCAGACATTTCATCGATCTATGGCACAGTGCAAGAAGATCTGTGTGCAACAGTGCACGAGGGGTAGATTGATCATGGGTGAGATTTCTTAGGCCTAACTTTCTATAATAAATATATTTTAAACTTATGTAGTAGACACTGTTCTGACTTCATTTATATCGGCTAAAATCGCACGTGAGTATTTCTTTCTCTGTACTTCCTCTTGTAAACAACCAGAATTCAAAAATTTAAATCAAAAGCCACAGCCCAAAAGAACCTATCCATGCATGTATTCATGTTGACGAGGGTTGAATAAATCCCTAAATATGACTTTAATATATAATTAAGGCCAAGAAACCCCGTAGTCGTAAACCTCCAGAGGTTGTTTCACAAGTACCCTGGTCGGAGAGACACTGTGTGTGTTGCCCGACCAGATAACTGCTCTGAAAGTCTATGAACTAATCCCTAGACCCGATTCCGTGATATTACTTCCGTATGATATATGGAACATATGCCTTATTCACTCCAAACAGCACGATGCTTCAGCCCTTAGTCTCTAACAACAACTGCCATGCGGTTGTTACCTATGTTCGTCTCCCATTGACAACAACTGACGGTTAGGCATTCTCTCTCTGACAATAATCGCCTTCCCACTGATGGGCTGCCTGTAAGGTGTCTTCCGATAGATAATTGGTGTCTTTTTGTTGGTATTTAACACTGACAATAAAGACAATTCATATCTCATTCAATGTAGTATAATTAGTGTGCATATGAGTGTGCATAGTATCAAAGGACAAAGACAATAAATCTCGAGAGAGAATCAAAATAACGACATTAAAGCAATATGATGGGAGAGAAAAGATTTGATGAATCCAAACGTAAAGTCCCTAAGCACAACCTCAAAAAGAGTACACGTGATTGTCGCTCTCTTACAAGCCTCTTGAATCTTTGAGGACTCTTAGATCCTTGCTCCATACAAGAATCTAATACTAAAGAATAATCTAGTCTCTAATCCTCTTGTGCATCTCTACCTTTGCATGAGTGACTTCTTTTTCTTTTTCTTTCTTTTGCTTGGTTGCTTGGATTCTCCATAGCCATCCATCCATCATGGCTTTATATGCAAAGCTCCTTAGCTTATAGATAACAAATAAGAGCAATCACAACTAATTGGATTTGACCAACTAGTCCAAATATAGCTAAATCTTCATTACTAAGAAGAATGACTTGTTGATTGCTAATCCCATATTCGCCCTCGCTTGTTTTCCTTGTTCAAATTTCGCTCATCCTTCGATTTACCTCATCCACCATCAGTTCTAGCTTTGATTGAATATCTTGACTCTCCAACATCTTCCAACGCTAAACCATATGTAGACGACATCGCTCTTGGTGGTAGAAGTATCGCGCCGCCATCTATGCACGCCGACTAAATCGCCGGTCCTCATCCAAGCGGCACGCTCAAAGTGCTCATCTCTTTCTTCGTAAGAATAGGAAATGGTTTAAGCCTAACTAATGGAGATAATAAAATCAGGAGCTCTTTGTATTTTTCCTATGCCAAACCTAATACACATAACCTTAAGCCACGCTAAAAACACAGCTAGCATCTTGTCAGTGCCTAATGTGCCACCACATCTTGTTTTGTATCTTGTTGTACCACTTAAACAAATCAGTGAGGTAAACAAGCAAATTTACAATTATGTGATCTACTTGCACCCATCTTACAAATTGTGGTACCCATGATATATTTTTCCCTTTCCCAAATTTTAGAACTTACTGTCTAAATCAAAAGACAACCACCGCCATCGATCAAAAACTTAATGAAAATTCAAATCTTTTATAATTTAAAATTGAACTCTAGATATATTGATAATAATTCCTCACAATTAAATATGGATCTTCTCACACGGTATCTACATATTCAAATAATAACTTTTTTAAGATAAAAGGCATCCTAAGGCTCAAACGCTGGGTAAGTGTAACGCCCCCGTTTTCGGGAACAGGAGCGCCGAAAGTCCCGCAACAGCCCAGGAGTTCTGCTACGGGCAGAAGGTGCATCGAGCCTGCTTACGAGTATTTAAAATGGATTAGTTTGACAAAAATAAGACCTAGTGGTCGCTATCGCTTTATGGGCGCCAAGCTTAAATTATAACTTACAATCGTAAGATCCAAGAAAACACCCACAGAACGCCTAGGTGCGATCATAACCCTAACACGCATACTTGAAAAGCACTTCCTTCTTCTCGTATCCGAGTGGGGTAATATAGCAAGTTTGAGTACAACCAACTGTATTAAGCAAGTCACAATGGTAAATCCCAATTTACTACATGCACGTAAATTCAAAGGAAGGAGTATACTGTTTTAATAGTTTATGTGGATGCAGCTTTGATTTGTAAACAGCTGAAAACAATAGCTCCATCATTTTACTTAAGTAAATGGGGATTCTCAAACATTAATTCCTTGATTACACAACTTAAAACTCGAAAACTACTTATGCCTCGCATCGATTCACCCATCAAGCACACTTCATTAACCTAAGTACGGCGATTCGAATACAATTAATATTTACTCGCAGAGTTGCTCACTTTACCCACAAGATTTCTCAATTACCAATGCCATGCAATAGACACGCCGATAGCGTGCGATCAATTGAGAAAACCGGATCTTTAGTCGCTCAATTTAATATATATACCCTACCCGTAAGCACCTTCACCAAACCGAGTATCCACGGCCTGCTCCAATGTGGAACACATACACCACCGCACAAGTTTCGTGAAGACTCGCCATTGTGTGTGTACGATGAGACCTCGCCTAAGTACCACACCGTATGGCGAGTTACGATTATCTCAATAACTCGCCCATACCACACTTCGAACTCCCGTAGGGGTTCAATTAAAGAGAGCAAGCAATGGACCAGACTCGATAGCTCAATGCTTGTGGTTGAGCGACATCGTGCTCTATACTCAGCATAAGGGTCTAGTCCTTATCTTTCTCCACTGAGACTGCCAACCACGATCGGGTCCCGTCCAATACTTGTACCGGCATCCAACTGCTGCACTTCTCCACCCTAGGGTAGGGTGTGGACTCGTCTACTACTGGGCACTCCACGACTTCCGCCCTACCCTAGAATATTTTTAAAACAATTTTACCGAGAACTATCAGGCTACCCGATAGTTCATTATTTTATGCGAGTAAAATGCGATAGTCATGTATGCTTTAATTTAATAATACTATGGTTGTCAAGGTGAATGTGGCCTTAAAGTAAAGTATGACAATTTACAGTGGTAGGACATAGCTACATGTATCATGTTATTATAAACTTTTATTTTAAATAAATAACTGAGCAATTACCAATAATGTAAAATAGCATAAATAAATAATATGGAATTTATGGGTTCAACATGTTCAAGAATTTGTAACTTACCTTATGGAACCGCAACCTCAAAATCTTGTAAACTTGTTGAGCTGGTTCTATGCTCTCGCACCGCTCGAATCCTCACGCACTAACGCAAAACAAACACACATAAAATAAATCAAAATCCGAGCTCGTTTCAAAACAAGCTGGAAGGAAAAACAAATAAAGGAAATAACCAAGAAAAGGAAACTAAATAATTGCAAAATAAATAAAATGGCTTGGAGTGGAATTCTTTGCACTGGAGCTAGGGTCTTAGATCATCGAAAATGAAATCGTGGCATCGCAAGGATTCAAAAGAGATATTTTTGAGATTTTTCGGTTACTGGAAAATGCAACCGCGCACTGTTCACGGCTACAGTGTCGGCCCAGCCCGGTCTCACGCGCGGGAACATGCGACGTGCGCGCGGCTTCAAACCGGCTGATGGTCACCCACCGCCGGAGAGGAGCGCGCGGCGCGGCGCGCCAAGTGCACGGGTGGTGGGCCGATGGGCTCGGCCCAGGTACGCGCGCGAGCGGCCAGCTTGGCTTGGCAACCGCGCGCTTGCTCCCAAGGCGTCGGATCGCACGGCAGTGGTTCGGATCGTGCCACGTCGCCGAGGAAGGGAGGGATCAATCGAACCGGCCAGACTTTAAGCGCGAGCGCTCGGGGCTGTTGGATCACAGGCGGAGGGTGGGGGCAGCCACGACGCGCTGGGGGGTTTTCTTCCTCCTCAGTCGGCTGCGGAAGGGGAGGAGATAGGGCGCCGCCTCGCCACCATGGCCTGGCCTCGACGAAGCTCTTCGGGGCCAAGACCGGTACCAGAGGGTTTGAGAGGGAGAGGGGGGCACGGTGGAGACACGGGTTTGGCACGGGGAGAGTCCAAGCAAGCTGCCCACGGGAAGGGACAGTGGTCGGGGAGGAGCACATGGTGCGAGGTAAGAAGAAAGGCTCTCACTCAAAATTGATTTGTGAAATGTGAATGGGATGCTTTGGTGGTGCTATGGGGAAATTTAATTGAGTTTTCGCTGGGCGCAACGATGGTTTGATTTCCAAGCTCACCGTGCTCGGGGAAGAGGGACGGCGGAGCCAGAGAAGGTGAGGGCTCAATTGGCAGCTCGGGGAGGGAGAGGGGAGTAGCAGGAGCTCGCTGGAGGGAGCAATCGGGTTATAATAGCTCGAAGAGGCGGGGAGCTGCAGAGAGGAGATGGGTGGCCAAGGCGCACGGAAATTGAAGGCCAATGGGACTTTGCTTGGAGGTGATGATGACCATGCCGGGTTGGTGCACGCTGTCCGCAGGGGATTGGCGAGGAGGGGACGACTCGGGGAGGGGGCGTCGCACGGCCGGACAAAGCAGGGCACCGAAAAAGGGGGGGCGCGAGTGTCCGATGGGCATGAGGGGGAGGCGAAGGCGATTGGGAGAGGAGACGCGGGAGTGGGGTCCTGGAGCTGGCAGATGTTGACGCGCGGGAGTGATGGGGATGTGCTTCGATGCCGCGAATCCCGGGCAAGTGGGCGCACGGCGACATGGGCGGCCTGAAGGGCGAGGCGACTGCGCGGGGGAGGGAGACGGCTTCCGGGCGGGCGCCAAAGGGAGAAGAGAGGCGGGAGAAAAAGGGGAAATTAGGGGAAGGCTTTAGGTGAGGGATTAAGGAGCAAACCAAGATTAACATCACTCAAATTTAGTTTTAAATTTTCTGGTTGTTTCAGTAAGGTTAGCTAAGTTCACGGAAACAGACGGACCTAAACTCTACAAACTAATGCTAGAGCTAAGTTCAAATAATAGCTTATGAATTTATGCATCACTATAATGGAATCAAAGCAAACGTCCTTAATTTCTCAAAGCATTTGGCAGCCACGGTGAGCGTAATCCGTTTGCTTCTCAATTCTCACCTCGCAGGCAGCGCATGGCGGCGAGCGGCATAAGCCACTAAGCGCCAACCACTCGGCGAGACAACTCTTGTGGAAACTATGCTCGAGCAAGCACGGCATCACGCCGAGCTCGTTGCCTAGCCGTGCTTATTGATTTATTTGATATAATTAATTTTTAAAAATTTAAAAATAAAAACATGCTAATACATAATGCATAATGAAAAGGAATATGAAAAAATAGAAAAAGAAGCTGAACGTGGACGCTGGTAGCCATCGCAAGAACCGCTCGAAAGGGTGAAAGACCATACGTAGAGGAAGAGAATGGTGATAGCTATTCACCGATACCAATTAGAACCATCCCATACTAGAACAATTAGAACTAGCTTTTAAATAATATTTTTTTAAAATAAGATCTACAGATTAATTATAGTAGGCACTATAACGACTTTAGTTACACCGATTAAAATTACATGTGACTGCTCTATCTCTTCGCACTTCTCTCACAAAAATTAAAATTTAAAAATTATAAACCAAAAATTATAAATCACAGCCTAAAAACACACCCGTTGATGGTCGTAATGCTTTCTCCCATGTCATGCAAATATGCAACCCGCACGCTTAGTTTGTGGCAAGACGAACACGTGCTAGAACTCTGCATCCTTAGCAAGTTGTAAGTTGCAACAGAGTGTCGCTGTGACTCGACCAAGGCCAAAAGTGCACTTCTGCATTTTCAGAAAGCCTCAAAGAAAATCATAGATGTAGAGCATGCTGCAGTATGTGCACTGCCAGACATTTCTAAAAAAAATCGTATGGTTATTTGTGCACTCTAGCAACATTCGCTATCCATCGTGATCAGCTCTGGTAGGTTCTAGGGGACCTACAAGGAACTCCAACAGCCAAGCTTGGCCAATCACCCTGCCCACCGTAGCGGAGTTGCGGTAAATCTGCTGAGACAGTACTCTAGTCCCTTCGATTTTACGAGTGTTTGCTGATTTTTTGTGAAGCTTCACTTAAACTTAAACTTGTCTATTTTGTTGTGGGACTTATGGTTTTGTGGTGAAACTTGGTCTTCTTTTTTTTTT